>OX336389.2:1036787924-1039187924 GCA_946902985.2 Meconema thalassinum
TTTTCTACCACTATGTTACCAATTGTCTACACTTTGCTACCACGTTTCTACCACTTTTCTATCACTTTAAACTGTACATATTAAATATAAAAGCCAACGCTAAATAATTCTATTACCAGAACAGAGATAACCTTTGTAGTGTGCAAATCATACTAACCGGTTAGTTACTACTTTGGAACTTACTACAACTAACCGAGGTAAACAACGTGTACTCTATAAAGGCTACTCTTATAACTATAGACGACAAAATGTAAAAGGAATAATATTCTGGCAATGCTCAAAACAGAGGTCAACAAAATGTCGAGGCAATATGAAAAGTAGAAATGGTGTGGTTTTAAGTGTGAGTGATCATCAATGTAGTGCTCCAGACAAAACACTGATGGTGTTGACAAAAAAAATCATCAGAATGCTAAAAAGTTAGTACAAGAGAAAGATGTTGCTACTCAAAATAGTGCATTGTTTGCTGAGCAACGTTTAACCCCTTTTGTAAAAGTTATGTTGTATCCATCTTCCACGCCTCAAGAGTCATCAACATCACAGACTATGCAAGAAGTAGTGTTGTTGTTGTTTTAAGGGGCTGAACTACAAAGTCATCTGCCCTTGATATGCAAGTGGATCGAAAAGGACTAGATAGTTATAGACAAAAGAGAGTTGTAGTTTGTATATAACTATTGTACAAGTACTTACATTAAATAAATAAAAATAGTGTATGTGTATTGTCTGTTTTTCTTAATTGCTATCCCTATGTCCCACTATTAATGCAATTGTTAACCATCAACAGTCTCTGTCTATGTTCGCAAAGAGAGTGACCTTAAACAATACACTCTATCTATGGTTTGTGTACCGAGTACACAATAATACAGTGTGGTCAAGCCATGTTGAGGCAATAGTTATATCAGGTAAGGGATTCGAACCCTTGCTTTCTTGTACAGAAAATTTGAACTTAAGTCAAACACCATAACCACTCGGTCAACCTGACAGTTACTAATATAATTATTTTTGTGGACTTGAGTGTTTATAAAACTTTTTCCAGTATACATTGACTAAACCACTTGTTTGTTTTGAAATATAGATTTTGTTTTGTTTGACCATAACATTGCAGTTATGAGTCTTGTGAACTGGGTGTTTAATATAGGGTTAAAGGCATTTTAAAATAAATTTAGAAAAGCTCTTAGGTATCGTGTCATGGGTTTTAGTAATGCATTACTGTTTGTTGACTAACATTTACCGTTACTCAACATTATTTTGGTGAGCTCTACATGTTGTTGTTTGAGTCGTCAGTCTTTTGACTGGTTTGATGCAGATCTCCATGCCTCCCTCCCCCGAGCGAAACGTCTCATCTCTATATAGCTACCACACCCTACATTCAAGGCTATCTGTTTAACATATTATAACCTTGGATCTCCCCTACAAGCTCTTGGGTTCAATTCCTAGATTTAACACAAACTTTTAAAAGCGGTACGACAACTAAAACTAGTCTACTCAGTCTCGGGTGGTCCAAATAAGTAGAGAGGGTTTGATTCACACCTCAACCATAGAGCACCATGTTCTTTTTTTTTTTTAAATAATGATAGCCATTTGTTCAATTTCACATTTCACACATTGCAATTTGTCAATTTTCCATTTGCATTTTTTTTAATGACAGTTTGATGTTTTTCAATTTCATGATATGGAAACATGGATTTTTTCATTTTCATATTTACACATTTGTCAATTTCCCATTTGCATATATTTTCTTAAATGTCCGTTTAAGGTTTTTAAATTTTGTCTATATGGAAACATGGATTTTCCATTTTGCTGTTTACCAATTTTTTATATATTTATTTTGTGTATGTTGAAAAAAATCGATATTTCCAAAACAAGATTTTTTTATTTTTCATTTTATGATTTTGTAAATGATCTTAATGTGAGTGCTTGACCATGGCAATAATACAGTCTATCTATGTGTTAGCGGAACCATAGAGTCTTATTACTACTGCAAGTAAGAATGTTTTACAAAATAACGGCTATCTACCACTGCATTTGAAAAACAAACTATTGAAAAAAAAATACTATTTACCATTCATTCATATATGTGTTAATTCTCCCTCTCCCCACCCTACCTCATCGTATTTCCTCTGGTCAAACAATCAATGCTACCCATACATACACAAGCTTTCTATATCTCTCTCTCTATATATGTTTTCTCTGCTCCACAAGATAAAAATTATGGTTGCTGGATTGTATCCTGCACTGTTTATGCGACATACCATTGCCAGTTCATAAAACCGTTAGGTAGTTCTCTACACATAGGGATTTTACCACTGCTCTACCTACGCCTTTTGCTTGTTTGGCTTTCTTACAGGCTAGTATGCGATAGGCAGCATTAACTGTATATCAAACCCAGTCCACATTTGTATTTGCAATCTAAGTAATAATTTGAAAAGAGACAAGTGTAATCAGTTTTAAACATTATCTCTGCTTTTTTGTTTGTTTGTTTGTTTGTTTGTTTGTTTGTTTGTTTGTTTATGACATGTATATTAACCTAAAATCAAACCCTAGTCTACCTTAGTGAAAGGCTAACAGTTTAACCACTGCGTCACCATACCCTTCTTTCTTAGTTTGATTCATTCTAGGCCTTAGAGCTAGAAATCGAGTTACGATCTCCAGTGCAAGAGGCACATGTGCTCACCACTATAGTATGTAATGGTTAGCTGGTAACATTAGACAAACGAAAATGATAGTATTTCTGTTAGCCAAGCATTTCTGTCATTTGCCTACTGTGTGAGCACTGCCAGCAAGACAGTTTAGTTTAGAACAAGCGCGCGCGTGTGTGTATAGATTATTAGCCTCAAGTATTTAAAGCTTGTTGTGTGTAGCGACCATCTTGCTCAGTAACCACTGAGTAAGTTTTAACAGTTAACTCATAAAAACAGCATAGGATAGTTGTGTGTGTGTGGTTCATGTACTTGGGAATATGCATTAGCACCATGCGCTAGCTTTACCTTGCCCTCTAGAGGTAGAGCGTTATCCCTTCCTTTGGGCATTGCCAATGACTGCATTCCCCCACAAGTTTTACACTTAAGCTCTTGGCTTGTTCTTGATTAGGTTTGGTTTGCTTTAGGCTTGGTTTGGTTCAGTTGGGTTTGATTCGACTTGGTTCAGTTTAGTTTAATGTAGTCACCATTTTTTTATTTTTAGCTACACTCTTTAACCAATTAATTAATGATAGTCTACTCTTAATTCTTGAATCGATAAATTGAATTTTGTGTGCACCGTTTGTCAATCCATGCCTACAACCTATACTCCCTATGTACTACAGTCAGATCTGAAAACAAGTTCCAATGGTCAAAGACGTGTCAGTCACCATACATATATCCTACAATAATTCTTTCTTTACCTAGCTAGATTTCGTCACTCACAGTAAACATCTTACATTATGGGTTTGCAATATATTAAGAAAAGCAAAAGTCCATGATCTTGTTGTTTTGGGTCTTTTTCGGGGAAATTCATAAACCATAAAAAGAATGACATCATGTCAAGTTCTGAGTGGATCTTGTATGTCAAAATCCCATTATCGGTTTATAAAATCTCAAGGCCATGCCCTAGCCGTTTTGGATTATTTAAATCAATGAGTCCACCATAGGAAACATCGAAAAAATAAATACCCTTAAAACAAGTCGTCACATGACCCTCTCCGAACAATGCTTCGCAAAATATAAATTCATCCATTGAACATTGAACATGATCGGCGACATCATCCTAGCTTCCCCCTCCCACCATGGTTGCCATATCTTTTGACCTTCAAGTGTCCTCAGCATCTCTGTGCTTTTTTTCATTGCCCTGTTGTCAAGTCAAGTCAATGCATTCCAATAAGCTCAAATAACATTCACATCCTGTCAGTCTGCCCCAGCAAGTTTGTTTTCTATACTCACTTCAAGCAACACATAACCAAGTTCTGTTTGTTCTATCTAAAGCCAACTTCATCGGATCAAGGAATTATCATTTGTCATGTCACTCATAATCGTTTACACGTTAAATACCCCCTTCAGGGGGTTTAGGAATTAGGAATTCCATCATAGGAAAAATCAGAAAACGAACCCTCGACCCGCCGTCTCATCGAAATAGCGAATACTGTATTGGTATATCACCACCGTGGCCAGTAATAGTTTCGTTGAAACACGTGTCCAGTGGTATCGTCTCTTTCTATCTACAACCACTCGTCATGAACATTTTAGACAAATTTAAGAAAAGTTTTAAAAACTGAAATGTTTTCAACATAAGTGTCGTTAGGCCCTTTCACATTTTTAAAACATAAATACTATATTCGAAAGGGGGAGAGGGGAGGGGCGTCACCCCGAGTCCTACGACCCCTCGTATACGTCTCTGGCGTTATTGGTTTGTGAGATATAACAGAAAGTCTAAAATCACAGTTTTACAACAAAAAATTCTGTTTCCCTCATTCTCAAAAACTTTAACCTATTACCAAAATAAAGAGGGTTTCGAGACAAGCCATTTGACATGTCATAGGACCAAATCCGACCATGCATTCGTGAAATATCAGAAAAAGTCTAAAATCATGGTTTTACCCCCAAAAAGCCTGTTTCCCTCATTCTCAAAACTCTAACCTATTAATAACATATATAGGGTTTCGAGACAAGCGATTTGACACGTCACACGTCCAAATCCAACCTTGCGTTCGAGAGATATCGGCAAACTTCCTAGGAAAGTAGGCGACTATCTGGTTCTCTCCTCACCACCAAAACCTCTTCTTATCAATCATTTTTTTCAAAGAGCTCGCCCTCTTACAAAAATCCCAAGTGCGCATGCGTAAAAAACAAAAACAAAAATGTTCATCCATAGCGGCAGCCAGAAAATCGCATGCGCGATATGAGCAACAACATTTAAGTTCATTTTAGCAGCGCACCTTATACATGTCGCATTTGAAAAGAGACTTTCACTAAAAATTACAATTTGACCCCCTAGTAGGGGTAGGTTTTATTTAGGGGTTGAAATGAGTGGTCCATAGCAAAGCCCCCGTCAGCCCGAGTCCAACGACACCTCATTCGTGAATCTCCGACCACGGGTTCGGGAGTTATCGGCTCGCAATGGGAGTAGCGATGGGGGGGGGGGGGGGGCAGAATCGGCCTTACTCCACTACTCATATCGGTGACTTGAGCTTTGTTTCACGCACTATTGAATATTCACCTTGTTTAATTTTAATTGATATTTTATCCATGTTGGTGAAATGATGTTCATACTCCCGGTCGCGGTAACATTCACTAAGTGAACTTCTCATTACGCTTTGAGAAAGGGATTGACATGTGGCCGGAAATTCCAAGTCAGTCATCATCCTTCTGCCTCCGACCCATCGACGTTCGCTAGTTGATGTCATAACCACAGAACTCTCTCCGTTGCAAAATCACAGCCCACGTGTTGCATGGCCAAGTTGGAAATAAGTCTACAGATACACCTGGAACCAGATATTCCATGATAGCTTAGAGAGCGAAGTAGCTGACTTGAGGAATGTTAATGATGTCACCACGATGAACTAACAAGCTTATTGACAGCATTATATCTCGTATGTATAGTAATAATGGCAGTGAGAATTGATGAGATTGATGAGACCATCTACTAGAAAAAATAAACCTACAAACATACAGTACTTTAAAATGTAGTTGAAAGCATGTCAGTAAAATAATCTTCTCGTGTATAAGTGCAAATTGTGTCTGAATATTTCGAACGCAATAGGCTATAAGCATAGGCTTTTAAGCATGCAGTGTAGATTGCCATAACAAATATTATGTAATATTATCGTAAGTTCCACATTGTATTCTAAGAACTATCCGCAAATTTACTCCAAACATTATCCGCTATCCGCACAGCCATGCAAACGATATCCACGGATATCCGTATCCGCGTAGGGCTTTAACTATAGGCTATCAAGAACACGGCGTTATGTGGAATGTGCTTTTTGGTATTATATCAAATAAATAGCGAATTTTCCATCGTCCAATTGATGTTAGTGTGGACTTAGCGGATAGCATCATTCAAGCATGTTGCATACCGTCAGCTGGGATTACTTTACACACTTATCATGTGTTTTTTAAATTGTATTTGTTGTGATATGTTAAATTAATCGAAACATGTTTATGTATTCCTTAAGGGTACTTACAAAACAACATAACGTCACCGTGAGTGCAAACTATCTCTAAGCCACTTTTAAAAATAAATTAACACGTGTGTAAAGTTACCCCACCCGTGGGGTGAGGTATATGGGTATATACCAGGGGGTGTCAACCAGGTAGGATTTATTTGGCACCATCGGTGTAGTACATCAGCCAGCCGTTTGGAGCGCTGTATATCGTGTTGCCAACATATGCATGATACTACATTGTAATTAAAAGTAACAAAATATCCCAATATTCAGTTAATACATTTACTGAATATACTCTGAAGTCTTAACCGACATTTCCTTGTAGCTATCTTGCTCACAGGCGATAATTACGGACTTATCATTAAATAAACATTATTTCTACTGGGTTGGCGGCATTGAAATCATGGCGGCTCTGTTTATGTGTTGAATGCTTGGTATGGTTGCATGTTGTGAAATGATATTGGCCGTAAATAAGCTAATGCCTTCTTTCCCATCTTTCTTACACCACATCCTCTTCGTGGTAATGAGAAGTGAACAGTTCTTCTTCTGCTACGGCAAGTAAGTACGCTTATTTTAAGAATTTAAGTTAAAACATGTTTCTGTAGTGGCTGTGAAAAATATAGGGCTAGTTTTGGCTGTGAAAAATATAGGGCTAGTTTTGAATTGATATTAGACGCAGGTGTAGGCCTACAGGTGACATTCTACTTGGCATATCAATTAACTTTCACTAGACTATTATTTATCCCATAGGTAGACCTACCAAATTCTGTGAACTGTGCCTAAGACTAGAAGAAGGAAAAAAATAAATCGTAAATTGCTGTTCTCGAAATAGCAGATGATTATGGCAATTACTCTCCTAAGAAATGATCCAGTCTATGACCAGGTAAGAAGTCTTCTGTTACCGTAATGTTTTGGCAGTGGGTAGTGGAACTTGGAACTGTGGGTCCTCGTAATGGATTTTTAATAGGCCTAATGTAGACCTACGATAGTGTACAAGATGAATGAGATTGGGTTCCAGAAACCATTGCAACAACTTGATTACAGCTTGCAGATATATTTAAATGGGTCTATTGCATGTGTGTACTGAAGTTCTTGAGGAGTGTTAATAATTAATTAATTAATTTCACATTGCAGTAGAATATAAATGCCATGATTCATGACAACGTGTCTAAGCTTTACTTTTTTCCCCTTCCTTGAATTTCAAATTATTACAGTACAGTATTCAAAACAGATCAGTTCTTGCACATGTTAGTTACTGGTGCTGTGGTACCAGGTAGAATACCGTAGGTAGTAATGCCATATAGGACTGTAATTACAGGTTATTAAAACTTAACACACACACCCGTGGTCTAATAGGTCTAATGGCCTGTATCATATAGTCTTACCAATGTGTAATTATTAGAGACGAGAAATATAGGCACTAAAAACAGTTAAAATAGGCAGGCATATAGGCTCTTAAAATAGCCAAAATAGGCATGTAAATAGGCACTACCGTGTAAAATAGGCAACAAAATAGGCATTAAAATTTCTTGTAATTTAATAACATATTTAATTACTATTTATTTATTCGTATCAGAAGCAATACATCATGTAAAATTAGCATAGATAACTTTTTTAAAATAAAAACACACTAAAGGTACTTTCAAAATAACAATTAAATTACATCGCACCAAAATTTGGCAAGATCTCGTCCATTTGGTGTGGCCTGAACTACATCCTGCACAGTGCAAATGAGAGGGCAGGAGTTGCAATGGAGAAGGTGCGCCATGGTTTGTTCTTCTCCGCAGGCGCAAAAGGTTGACTCATCGGAAGGGCCCCACTTCTTCATATTGGTCTTAGATCGACCGACCCCAGACCGCAGCCTGTTCAGACTCTTCCATGTAGGCCACGACTCTTCATAACCGGCAGGGAGAGTTTCAGATGGAACCATCCATCCGTTGAGATTATTGTTTCTGGATCTCCAGGAAGTTAGCCTTGATGATTGAGGTGAATCCGACAGGCACTCAGTAGAGTGTAGGAAACTTCGCCTAGATTTCAATCGTTGCTGAGCAGGTTGATAATTATGTAGAGGATGTGTCTGGGAAACTTCTACTTAAGATTTTTCATGTTTGGCAGCTACTTCACGTCTAATATCTGGGGGAGCAATGCCAGCCAAGCAATATAACTTGTAACAAGGTGTAGATCTTAGGCAACCAGTTATAAGCCGACAAGTTTCATTTAAAGCAATATGTACCTGTTTGGCATGACATGATCTATACCAAACAGGGCATGCATATTCTGCTGCAGAGTAGCTCAGTGCTAAAGCAGTAGTTCTCATTGTTTGAGCTTGCATTCCCCAGTTGGTACCACATAACTTGCGAAGAATGGAATTTCGCGTAGATACTTTGTGCTTCGTGTTAACACAATGTTGTTCATACGTGAGTGCACGATCCAGAGTTACCCCTAGATATTTAGGTGTAGAGCAATGATCCAAAAGAGCATCCTCCCAGAAAATCTTCAGTTTTCTTCTTGCCTGCATATTCTTTAAATGAAAAGCGCAAACTTGCGTCTTTGAGGTGTTAGGCTTTAGATGGTTTTCTCTGTAGTATGGACTCAGTTCATCTAAGGCTGCCATTAATCTCCGTTCAACACTCTCAAACTGATCACCCTGGGTGAGAATAGCTCGATCATCTGCATAGATGAAGCTTTTAGTTCCTTCTGGCAAGGGTTGATCATTCGTGTAAATATTAAATAATATTGGAGACAAAACACTACCTTGAGGTAGGCCATTCCGGAGATTCTTCCAACGACTATGTCGCCCTTGGAAATCTACAAAGAATCTTCGATTTTCAAGAAGACATCGAAGAAATTCAGTCAGCTTGTTGTCCTTGGTCATCTTATGAAGTTTACTCAACAGAATTTGGTGGTTAACTGTGTCATAGGCCGCAGTTAGGTCGATGAAGACTGCCCCAGTTATTTTTCGATTTTCAAAACCATCTTCAATATATTGGGTCAAATGGAGTATTTGTGATGTACAATTCTTCCCTCTTCTAAAACCAGCTTGCTCGGGGATCAAAAGTGGTTCAACTATTTTTGCAAGCCTTACCTGAACCATTCGTTCTAAGATCTTGAATAAATGACAGAGCAAGGATATTGGTCTGTAATTTTTAGGATCATGGGGATCTTTTCCTGGTTTGAGGAATGCTATAACTCTAGATTTCCTCCAGATTTTGGGTATTCAGCAGGTTCGAATGCAATTGTTAAATAGATTGAGCACCCATTCTCTAGTAACAGGTCCAAAGTTCTTGATTTGTTGAATACAGATTTCATCTACACCAGGAGTCTTACCATTTTTGCTGATATTTATAGCGTCATTTAGTTCTGCCAAGGTAAAGGGATTAGAAAGTATACTGGTCTCTGGTCTGAATTTTGGCCTAGTATCCACTTTTGTTCTAGAACTGGAGTTTATAGACTTGCCATTTTGGACGAGTTGGTGAGCAATTTGGTTTGCAGATACGTTATAAAGAGAAGATGATTTATTAGGATCATTACTGAGACGCCTGAGTAGCCTCCAGGCCTTATGGCTACTCCTATCCATGTTAACTTCTTCCATCAATTTTAACCACTGTTCTCGATTAGACTCTGAAATAGCAGAAATAAGTTGTTGTCCGCTTGCAATAGTTTCAGCACTAAAAGGATCCCTTTCATACAAATTGAAGTAGTTTGTCAGTAAGGCAGATGTTTCCTGGGAAAGACCTTGTATGTAATTAGTTCTGCATCCTCTTGGAATGGCTTCTTTAGAACACGATCTAATGGCATCAATAAATTGATCATATGCCTCTGGTATGGGACTGATTGTACTCATCTTTGTATCTAAAGAGGAAGTAAAACATTCCCAGTTTGCCTTTTTGAAATTGTATCTTCTCTTAAAGTAAACACTCTGTGGCCTGACGGCTGCTACTATCTGGCACATTATTGGACGATGTTGTGAGTTAGGAATAGGAAGGCAAACAGATTTAATACACTGATGGGCAATCTGATCACTCACAAAAATAAGGTCTGGATTATATCCACGTTTCCACCTTCTACTGTTGAAGGATAAAGGAAGTTTGTTATCATGAATGAGGGACAGTTGGTGTGATTCCGCCCAATGCATAACAGCTTCTCCATTCTCATCATCATGTGGATAACCCCATATAATGCTGTGGCTGTTGAAATCACCCACGAAGATGGACACTTTCTCCAAATTCAGATTATCAGGTTGTCTGAATGAAAAGCTTACCTTTGGGGGTTTATAAATGGAAAAAATGATTGAGTTGCTCAATTCTATCGCAATAATTTCTATGTCATTGTCAGCTGTGATGGAGGTTGCAAGAATCCTGATATCTGGTTTAGTGAAGATGGCACTTCCATATTGGCCATGAGGACGTTCGACTGCCAATCTCATTCCAGGGATTTTAGGACGTCGTTGATTAACATCCCTATGAGTTTCTTGTATACATAAAACATCACAATTATGTTTTAGGCATAATTCACGTAAAAGATCTTCTTTACAAGAAGACAGTCCTTCAATGTTAAAAGAAATAATTGTTAAATTGGGCTCTGATAAGAGCCTTTCCCTACTAGAATGAATCATTTCAGATAGAACTTTAATGATGCTTCTGGAATGCTGACGTTCAGTTCAGTAACGGAAATTCAATTCCGACTACCTATGCAGGGGCACCACGGGCAGGAATCAGCTTCACCCCCATTTAATTACTATAAAAAGAATTAACAATAAGCAACTTATAATTTAATAACATACTTATCTTATATATAAAAGGGAAAGTATGTATGTATGTGTGTATGTATGTATGTATGTATGTATGTACGTATGTATGTGGGTGAGTGGGTGGGTGGATTTGTTCTGTATACAAATCTACACCGTTCCACCAATCTCAACCAAATTTTGCATACACATAGTTTAGGACCCAGAAGGAACGGCTGGCTACATGCATTTTCTATAGTCTTTCCCATTCTTCTGATTTCGGCCTATTTGCACTCAAGCAAAGGCTAATAAAAGCAGAAAATAAACTGATGAAGAAATAGCAAGGCCAACCATCTCCATAGCAACAGTAGCTCGAGACGGGATCACCTAGTTTCCATATATCTTGGTAAGAGGCCATGCTACACCCACTGCCAGCTAGATCGCATGCCTCCAAGCTGCTTTAAACTGTCTGTCCATTCAACACAAGATAGGTTACAGCACCAACGCACTGATCGCCGCTGCATTTTCACTCCCAGCTGGACCGCATCCCTCCTGGCTGCTTTAAACTGCCTGTCCATTCAACACAAGATAGGTTACAGCACCAACGCACTGATCGCGGCTGCATTTTCACTCTCAGCTGGATCGCATCCCTCCTGGCTGCTTTAAACTGCCTGTCCATTCAACACATGATAGGTTACAGCACCAACGCACTGTGATCGCCGCGGCATTTTCACTGCAAGCTGGATCGCATCCCTCCTGGCTGCATGGCAACAGTAGCTCAAGACGGGACCACCAAGTTTCCATCTATCTCGGTAAGAGGCCATGCTACACCCACTGCCAGTTAGATCGCATCCATCCAAGCTGCTTTAAACTGCCTGTCCATTCAACACAAGATAGGTTACAGCACCAACGCACTGATCGCGGCTGCATTTTCACTCCCAGCTGGATCGCATCCCTCCTGGCTGCTTTAAACTGCCTGTCCATTCAACACATGATAGGTTACAGCACCAACGCACTGTGATCGCCGCGGCATTTTAACTGCCAGCTGGATCGCATCCCTCCTGGCTGCTTTTAACTGCCTGCCCATTCAACACTCAGACGCGTACAGGTATACTGTATATTAATTCACTGTTAGGTTGCAGCGCCAACCTAACGCGGCTTTTGAAGGGGACGATACCTGAAACGAAGGGTTTTTAACTTCGGAGGCTTAATATCGAGATTGAAAAAACGCGAAAACATGGCACTAAGTTAGTTCTTTTGTTATTCAATCAGCATAAAGTTTATGATATTAATTCACACACATACTAACGGGTAAATTTTCAATATAAAGAAAAGCGAAATACAAAACGAAGGGTTGTTAAGTTTGGAGGCTTAATATCGAGATCCCAGGCGCTATTTGTGGTGACTTTCGAGAATTCCCATTCTTGTTCGTGGGGTAAACATATTGAGAAATGAGAATATAATTCTGTCGAGCACACCAGCTGCAATATAATGCACTTTAAAATACAGTCAAAAGGCATCAAATAGGCAATTATACTACAAATAGGCACAAACCCTTGAAATAGGCATTTATAGGCACAATAAAACCAACAAAATCTAGCCTAAAAGAACCTAAAATGGATTTATATCTCGAAAGCCTACGTTTCTAAACACAGGAATAAAATAGGCAAATAGGCAAATTCCCGTCTCTAGTAATTATATACATTAATGTGTTCTTGTCCTGTGGAACGAAGTCCAACGTGAAAATCCTTTTGCTAAGTCATGGTGCTAATAAAATAGACTAGGCTACTCGTGTACTGTTCTGCGACCCAAATACCATTCAAATGCACCTGTCCTCCTCTAATAAGCCTATAACAAACAAATGTGTAGATGTGTTTCCTTGCATATTCATGCTATGGGCACTTTTTATTTATTTTTGTACATACACAGGAAAATACAGTAAGCTGTACGTTTTATGTTATGGTAGGAATGCAGTGTTGGGCCTAGGTGTTCAGTTGGTCGAATTGGTAGTAATGACATTCCTGATGTAGGACTGTAATTACAGGTTATTAAAACTTAACATACACCCCCATGGTCTAATAGGTCTAATGGCCTATATCATATAGTCTTACCAATGTGTAATTATATACATTAATGTGTTCTTGTCCTGTGGAACCAAGTCTAACGTGAAAATCCTTTTGCTAAGTCATGGTGCTAATGTAGACTAGGCTACTCGTGTAATGTTCTAGGACCCAAATACCATTCAAATGCACCTGTCCTCCTCTAATAAGCTAATAACATACAAATGTGTAGATGTGTTTCCTTGCATATTCATGCTATGGGCTCTTTTTATTTATTTTTGCACTTACACAGGAAGATAAGCTGTACGTTTTATGTTATGGTAGGAATGCAGTGTTGGACCTAGGTGTTCAGCTGGTCGAATTGGTAGTAATGGCATTACTGATGTAGGACTGTTCTCACAGGTTATTAAAACTTAACATACACCCCCATGGTCTAATAGGTCTAATGCCTATATGATATAGTCTTACCAATGCGTAATTATATACATTAACGTGTTCTTGTCCTGTGGAATCAAGTCCAACGTGAAAATCCAATAAAACCATGGTACCATTGGCCCGAGAACCCACCCTTATCTGCCAATTTTTATTGTATACTCTTGGTAATAAGTGTTAGGTTCTGTCGATGATTTTCTGTAACAGCGAGATAGATACAAGTCAAATATAATTGATTTATTGTATGCCAATGTAATGGATGATATACCTATAGGTGGTATTTTATTCCCACACGTTATTTACAATATTTTCAACACGTAGGATGCCAATGTCTAAGCTTACATGGAGGGATTTTTTCATCAATTGATTCTGTAATAAGACCATCTTGTGGTGTGGTTGCTGCCACTCCTGAGATCCTGGGCTAGTTTCCAAGCTTGATCAAGTAATTTAATTCTGGTCTGACGGTTGGAACGACGCACACTCATCTTTGTGAGGCACAACTGAGAAGAGGTAGGTTCGATTCTTATCTCGGCCATCCAAGAAGTGGTTTTCAAAGGTTTCTCCACTTCCACTCCAGGCTAACGCTGGGATGGTTCCCAACTTAAGGCTACGGCTGCCTCCTTTCCAGTCCTCACATACACACTACCACAGATACCAAAATAACACAGATTATTATGCAAATCCTACACACTTCCAAATACATGGGGCTAAATGAATATGTTATCGAAAGCCCTAAATGAATTAATATAAAAAGTGACAGTCAGTCTGAAAGACTAGACATTGTATTATTTTAAATGCTACAAATGCTGAAAAATACTAGAAAGGCTGGAGGCTTCTCGCTTCGCTCGAAGCCAAAGACTCTTGACATGTTAGAAAATTATCTGCATGACACTTATTTTGCTTATCTTGTTTCAAATTACTCGCAAACGACAAGTGCAAACCAAGGGCAAAGCAAGGTCAAGCGCGCGGGATGCCCTCACGCTCACCAGACCGCGCGGGGACGTGCCCCTTCCATCCAGTCTAAAACACTTATAGTGGGCGGTGTATTGAAGATAGAGATATGCTCTCGCGGACTTTTTTGTAGAACTTTTAATGCTGACCAATTCTTACGCTCATAGTATATTGATATTTTTAACGGATTGCCCAGCGTAAGCTTAAGAAGCACACGGACGCCAAGTTTGTTTTCGACTTTTTCACTGAAATCGTTACTGCTTGGCTTCCTTTGATCATACATAAAATATTTTCTACAGAATCTTTCCTCGAGATATCCTTTACAGAATGGTGAAAACCGCATCAAAATCCATCCAGTGGTTCTCGAGATTACCCGTGCCATCCAAGAATCGGGGATTTTTGTCTTATACTAACGAAGTAGAGATTGTCGGGAAACACATGCACCAAGCGGTACTATGACGTCACACACCTCAGTGCATCTGGGTACATTTCGTCCCGTCACCGTAACGTATCGCCAGACTCCAGCGTAACGACGCAGTCGACAAGATCATTTAAAATGATAAAACACAATGATTCTTTTAAAATGTAGTTTACTTATAGTAGGTGCAAACATACACATGTCAGCAAATTCAAGTTCCCCGTTTCAAGCATTAAGTTACACATTTATTAAGTTTACTGTTTCAACATGCAAACTGGTATGTGTTGTAGGAATTTTCGGTTCGTCGGTGTCAGCCATGACATCAAGGAGGAACTATAAAAAAATAGGTCCATTATCATGTGTTGGAGCCTACAATTATACCTTGGCAAGAAAGAAGAAAGAAACATGCCTCAACACATACTTTTAGGAGGACCAGATTTGATTACTGTAAGTAGTGTGTTTGTGAGAGTTCAAGGCCCTCCACCTCCACACCCTCCACACGAGATGGTGACAGCCCGATAACTCCCGAACCCGTAGTCGGATTTTGACGAATGAGGTGTCATTGAACTCGGGATGACACCCCCTTTCCAATGGACAACATATTTCAACCTCAAAAGTAAAACCTACCCCTACTAGGGAGTGAAATTGCAATTTTTAGAGAATCTCTCTTTCC
The DNA here is from genome assembly GCA_946902985.2 of Meconema thalassinum. Lineage (NCBI taxonomy): Eukaryota > Metazoa > Arthropoda > Insecta > Orthoptera > Tettigoniidae > Meconema > Meconema thalassinum. The sequence continues at coordinate 1,036,803,321 of OX336389.2, forward strand.
AATTGCAACATGTGAGAGTTTGAATGCCGATATGGAATGAAATGTTGTTCCACATAAAGTGCATATGTTCGGTGGAAAGCCACTATGAATTAGCATGCCCACTCATGGCTTTTGAAGAGGGTGGGGGAGTGGTTCACTGTGGACGAGTCCTTGTTGACAGGTCATTGTTGACAAGTCATTGTTGACGGGTCCCTGTGGACTGGTCATTGTTGACGAGTCCTTGTGGACGAGTCCTTGTGGACGAGTCCTTGTCCCTTTGGACTGATCCCTTTGGACCGGTCCCTTTGGCCTGATCCCTATGGACTGGCTCATGATTTCATTTAAATTATGTCAAAGGGTCTAACTACATTTGTGTGTGTTGAACTGACGTTGTTCACCACTAGTATAATGGGATAACGATATGAAAGTAAAGTGACGAAATACATGTGAACATACAAGGGATCTAACTTGGTGGATGGATGTGTTCTAACGAGTCATTTGTAGTTGAAAGAGAATAATACATGTTCTTAAGATGTTAAAACTGAGGGAGATGGTATGTGCAGTAAGTCGTCTTGTTATATTTCCTGTGTCATATTACAGACATGGCAGAGAGCACACAGATCTGTTGCTATTACTAACGCTGCAGTAATTTGAAACCGCAAGTGTTCATTAAGACAATGGGTGATGATCATGCAAAGTTAGCAGTTATTGGATATTACACAGGTGTTCCTTCCGGTGTCATGTTGCTGACATGGCAGAGAGCGCACACTGCTGTTGCTATGACTGACGCTGCAGTAATTTGAAACCTCAGGTGTTGATCAAGACAATGGGTGATGATTATGCAAAGTCAACAGTCATTGGATACCACACAGGTGTTCCTAGTGTGCTTTGGACTCTCAGCTGTATTGGGAAAGGAATTGCAATGATCTGCAAAAAACTGCTGACACGAGCGATGAGAGTTTATATAAGAGGGGTGTCATATATCTCCCTACTGTCAGTCTTTATTACTCGCTTTGAGTGAACAGTGCTCTATTACTGCTCAAGAGTTGTAAAAAAAGCCGTTTTGGTAGAAAATCATTAAATTATTTTGCAAGGTAAGTACTTATTATTAATGGATTGTAGTATTTTATTACTAATTAATGTTGAAGTTATTGATTGGAATGCATTTATTGATTGATTGACTGATTGATTAATTTGTTTACAGATAATTGGGTACCTGTAGGTTACCAGATTCCTACAATCTGTTCATTCAGTGGCAGCAGTTGATCAATTATAAAAAGGTAAGTGCCCCTCTAATAACTTTTAAAACAGCTAGAGTATTATTTTCCAATATTCACCACTACATGTCAGTGAAAATGGTATATTTAACAGTCAAAAGTTGGAACTACTTGACCATGATGTGTAAAGCTAAATTTGTAGGTTAGATTTTGATTACCACTCTATTAAGTCCGAATGTTCATTGCTAGGTATCAGTGATAGAGGGAATATTTAAAGTCTTAACCTCAGTTCACTTAACTTTACCTAACTTAACCTTGTCATGTGACATGTTTTACAAGTTTAAACTTGTTTTAAGACTGACTATGACGTCACACTTAGGTCACTTAACTGACGATCGCTGGTTTCCAATATGTGACATGTTCTACAAGTTTAGACTTGTTTTAAGACTGGCTATGACGTCACACTTAGCTCACTTAACTGGCGATCACTGGTTTCTATCACGTGACATGTTCTACAAGTTTAGACTTGCTTTAAGATTGGTTATGACGTCACACTTAGCTCACTTAACTGGCGATCACTGGTTTCTCCCACTCTATAAGTTCTAATGTTCACCGCTGGGTGTCAGTGACAGTTAGAACTACATAAAGTTAGACTTGCTAGGAGTTCACAGATGATCGATTTAAATACCCTGCTACAACCATTGACTGGAATGTAATTAAACTATTTATATTGTACTTTTGTTTATCATTTATTAACATTTATGATTTATTTCTATTATAGGTAATTTCGAAAGGGATCATCATGTTCAAGTGTGGTGACTGTAAGAAACAGTTCTCAAGACCTGACAACCTTCAACGACACGCAAATGTTAAACATGACATTAAAATGTTTGTGTGCAGTCATTGTGCTACCACATTTAACAGACAAGATAATCTTGCACGTCATGTAAATTTAATGCATGTTAGTTCAGCACCATTTTCATGTTCAGTTTGTGAACTTGTTTTTTCTGCTGTAAAGCGATATCAATCCCACATGGTTGAAGTGCATGGTGAACAACAAGAATTAAAAAAATGTAAAACCAACAACTAGCACGGAACCTTTAAATGAATGTGATGCTCAAAAGCGTAAACGTTCTCAAGATTGTGAAAATAGTTGTGCAACAAAAAGAAAGAAGAATGGTGAACCTTCGATAACACATTGTGATGTATGTAATATAGATATACCTTCTTCATTCATTCATGGACATTTACGCAGTATTCGTCATAAAAATAACGCTTGCCAGGAAAGAAATTCTGGAAATGATCAACAAATTGGTAGTGCATTTAAAAGTCGAATTGCTAGTTATAGACTTTATAGTAAAGAAAAAACTCAAAGTATTGAATCATTTTTAAAAAATGTTCAACCTACTGTGTTTGGCTTAGTAGAAAATGTTTTATTAGAGCATAAAACAATTAAAATTAATTTTGAACTTTTTGGACTCTATGTAAAAACTGGGAGCGAAGGTGAAATTACGGATATCAAATCTTTTAATACAAAAAACATAATTGTTAGCGAATCAACTAATATTAGTGATATATACCAAAATATTTCAAGTGCTATCATTGTGAAGAGTGAAGAGTTCCAGGAAAGTGAGTCAGGCTGGGCGTTAGTTGAAGTACTTTATTTAGAAACCAACATGAATAAATACAACCCCCTTCGAGCATCATCATACGTTGATTTGCCAGGATGGATCAAACGAAAGCACGCTTGTGTAAACGTTATGAATAATGATGACGCATGCTTTGCATGGGCTGTAACCTCAGCTCTCCATCCAGCAGTGGAGCATCTGTATAGAACATCATCATATCCTCACTATTCTTCAGTGTTAGATTTAGAAGAAATGGAATTTCCTATGGCGATAAAAGACATTCAACGTTTTGAAGAGCTGAACAATGTAAGTATTAATGTTTATGGAATTGAAAATAAGAGAATAGTAGGTCCTCTATATTATACTCAGGAAAAAAGGATATTCATGTAAATTTACTGTACATAACTAAAAGTAAAAACGCCCACTAGTGTTGGATAAAACATTTAAGTAGACTTGTCAGTAGTCAGATAACAAAATGCGATGGTAAAAAGTGGTTGTGTGATGGTTGTTTGCTACATTTCAGAAAAGAGGATCAACTAACTCAACATCAAAAATGGGGGTGTAATCATGTGTGTACGGTATTACCAACTCCTAAAAATAACATTCTAAAATTTAAGGATTATGAGAAACAGCTTCGAGTACCATTTGTTATATATGCTGACTTCGAGGCTTTGCTAAAACCATTTAATACATGTTCATCGAATCCAGCCCAACCTTTCACCAACACTACTCACATTCATGAACCTTTTAGCTTTGCATATTATATTAAATGTAGTTATGATGACTCTTTAAATAAGTTTGAGCTCTATAGAGGACCTGATGCACCTAAAGTTTTTATGGAAAGGCTTGAGAAAGATGCCATCCGTATATCCTCTATTTTAAATACGATCATTCCAATGGAGCCACTAACTTCATCAGAGCAAATGAATTTTAAAACTGAAACTAATTGTTTTATATGTGGTGAATGTTTATATACAGATAGGGTTCGCGATCATGACCATTTAACAGGAAAATATCGTGGTGCTGCTCACCAAGAATGTAATTTAAATTATAGAGTAAGTAAATTCATTCCGGTCATTCTACATAACGGTAGCAAATACGATAACCACTTTATCGTTAAAGAATTTGGAGCTTCAGATGTGAAAATTGATGTGATTGCAAATAATAAGGAACAATACATATCGTTCACAAAATACATCAAACCTAGCAATAAAAAAAAACATTAAACTGCGATTTTTAGATTCATTCCGCTTTATGCCGAGTAGTCTTGATAAGCTGGCTAGTAATTTAAAATCAGATCAGTTTCATGAAATTCAACGTGTCTTTCGTAAAGAAGATGATTTTAATTTGATTCGTCAAAAGGGTATATTCCCTTATGAATATATTAACTGTGTGGAACGTCTTGAGGAGTGTTCTTTACCACCGAAAGATGCATTTTACAGTTCCTTAAACACAAGTCATATCAGTGATCAGGAATATTTACATGCACAACGTGTATGGACACAGTTCGACATTCAAACTTTAGGAGAATTTTCAGACATATATTTGAAGACAGATGTGTTGTTATTAGCAGATGTTTTTGAAAATTTTCGGAATGTTTGTATGAAAACTTATGACCTTGATCCTTGTCAGTATTTCACTGCTCCTGGGTTAAGTTTCAGTTCAATGTTGAAAAAAACGAAAGTAAATTTAGAATTAATGACTGATATAGACATGATCAATTTTATAAAATCATCAATTCGAGGTGGATTAAGCCAATGTAGTGGACGGTACTCTAAAGCGAATAATAAATACATGCCTAGCTACAACCCTTGCGAAGAGTCAAAGTATATTGTCTACCTCGATGCAAATAACCAATATGGTTGGGCTATTAGTCAATATCTATCACTGAAAGATTTTCGCTGGCTGACACAACCAGAAATTGATGTCTTACATGTTGACACTCTTAATGATAACGATGATAAAGGATATATTTTAGAGGTAAATCTTGAGTACCCTAAAGAGTTACATGATGATCATAATGATTTACCATTTTGTCCTGATAATATGAAATCTCCATACATCACACCACGAACAAAAATGTTAATTGCTAATGTAAATAATAAATGTAAATATGTAATACATTATCGAAACTTGAAACAGCGTCTACAGCATGGATTGAAATTAACTAAAATTCATCGCGTATTGCAATTTCATCAGTCAGCATGGCTCAAACCGTATATTGATCTAAACAATAATTTAAGAACACAGTCAACAAACGCGTTTGAAAAAGATTTTTATAAACTCATGAATAATATTGTTTTTGGAAAGACTATGGAGAATGTTGATAAACGATTTGATGTAAAGCTGATAACAAAGTGGGAGAATGATGGTAAAAGGTATGGTGCGAGCAACTTAATAAGCAACCCTAACTTTCATAGCTGTTCAATTATTCATGAGGATTTAGTTGTAACACAAATGAATCGTCTTAAAGTAACTTACAACAAACCCATATATGTGGGTTACACCATTCTGGAATTATTAAAACACTTATGTATGAATTTCACTATGATTATGTAAAGAAAAACTATCTTGATAATGCTAAATTACTCTACACAGACACAGATTCTTTTATTTATGAGTTTAAAACTGATGATTTTTATGAGGATATCAAAACTAAGCTAAATAGGTTTGATACAAGTGACTATCCCGAGGATAATATTTACCATTTACCTCTAGTAAACAAAAAGGTTCTTGGGAAATTTAAGGATGAATGTGCTGGTGTTATTATAGACACCTTTGTAGGCACAAAATCTAAATCATACAGCTATACGACAATTGATGATGTAGTATTAAAAAAATTAAAAGGTGTGAAAAAGAATGTTGTTAGTAAAGAGTTAGATATAAGTGATTTTAAAAACTGTATAGTTAGTAACCCACCTGTATTATATAAGAAAATGTGCGTATTTAGAAGTAAAAATCATCAGCTACATACCAATTTGTTGAACAAAGTTGCTTTAAGTAATGAAGACAACAAACGATTCATTATACCCAACACATTTAATACTCTTGCGTGGGGAAACAGTCGCATTGACGACTATTACTTTACTTAAGTCTAATGATCACTATATTGTAATATTTGTAGTGTGTTTTATATTGTAATATTTTTTGTAAAAACTGTAAGTAGAATGTATAATGTTAGGCTACTGCAGTTTTGTAAAATTAAGATAAGTAATACATTTTAGTGTAAAATGTTTGCTTTTGTATATTACGAAAAAGATTTTTTTAAATGTACAGAATGTGTGAACTAAACAAGGGGAATGTAAAAAATGTAAAGTGGAAAATTGTAAATATCCATGTGTGAAAAAAGTGAAATGGCTATCACCATTTTAAAATTAAAAGACATTGTGATCTGGTAAACCTTGTTTTTATTTCACAACAACAAAAATGTACAGAATGTGTAAACTAAACAAGAAGAATGTAAAAAAATGAAAGTGGAAATTGTAAATATTCATGTGTGAAAATAAAGAAATAGCTATCACCATTTTAAAATTAAAAGACATTGTGATCTTGTAAACCTTGTTTTTATTTCACAACATATATGGCTTTACAAAATAGAATACAAAGAAATACCATTTCCTCAATCCTTTTCAATGTTCATGTCCACTCATCATTAACTTCCCTTTTATAGCAGTAATCACAATGAGGGCTGCCAACCTCTCCCCCCACTGAGCCATTATAGGATGTCAAACGTTGCTTAGCTTTTCAACGATACGTTATCCACCACACGTATTAAAGCATAATGACTATGACGATAAGAAAGGTCGTGTTCTTTACATGCTTAATCCAAAGAAATAATAGGTATTTACTTAACACAGGGTCTTGAGTCCATGAGTTTGGTACATGTTGCAAGATTTCTTTCACGGCATTGACTGTCACAAAATAAATGAAAACTTGGAGAGCACCAATAATTCATCTTTGGTAAGACTATCCAGGATCTTGAGTCCATGATTTTGGTATAAGTTGCCAGATTTCATTCACGGCATTGACTGTCACATAATAAATGAACAACTTGGAGAGCACCAATAATTCTTCTTTGGTAAAACTATCTGCATATCGATGACAGATAACCTTTTAGTTCCACCCTTAAAACAACAACACTACCTCTTGCATAATCTGCGATGTTGATGGCTCTTGAGACGTGAAAGATGGATTAAACATAACTTTTACATCAACAGGAGTTAGACTTTGCTCAGTAAACAATGCACTGTCATGAGCCACAGTATTTTTTTTCTTGGACTTGCTTTTTTCTTTTCTTTATAAGTGTTTGAAACGGTGTATTAAAAGAGAATGATAAACATCCAAAGGGTAAATAGAGTAACAAATAAAGAGAAATGAAAATGATACTTCCATATCAATTGTCAAGCATGAAGTAATCTTTAGCAAAGTTCACTCAATACTATAAATAATAGTTTAAAGTGGGTGCAAAAGTGGGTGCAAAAGTGGGTGCATAAGTGGGTGCAAATGTGGGTGCATAAGTGGGTGAAAAAAAGTGGGTGCATAAGTGGGTGCAAATGTGGGTGCATAAGTGGGTGAAAAAGTGGGTGCATAAGTGAATGCAATAGTGGGTGCAAAGGTAGGTACAATAGTGGGTGAAAAAATGCCCCCCCTTTTTTTGAATCTCGCTAACGCCCCCTTTTTTAATCTATTTTTTTGAAATTTTGACCAAGGGTCTAAGTGCACTTTTTTTAATATCTCGCGAACCAGTCTCTGTTGACGGGTCCTTGTTGACGGGTCCCTGTGGCGGGTCCTTTGGACTGATCCCTATGGACTGGCCCTTGCATTTTATCTAAATTATGTCAAAGGGGACCCGCCACAGGGACCCGTCAACAAGGACCCGTCAACAGAGACTGGTTCGCGAGATATTAACAAAAGTGCACTTAGACCCTTGGTCAAAATTTCAAAAAAATAGATTAAAAAAGGGGGCGTTAGCGAGATTCAAAAGGGGGGGGCATTTTTTCACCCACTTTTGTACCTACCTTTGCACCCACTATTGCATTCACTTATGCACCCACTTTTTCACCCACTTATGCCCCCACATTTGCACCCACTTATGCACCCAATTTTTTCACCCACATATGCACCCACATTTGCACCCACTTATGCACCCACTTTTGCACCCACTTTTGCACCCACTTTAAACTATTATTTTTAGTATTGAGTGAACTTTGCTAGAGATTAGTTCATGCTTGACAATTGATATGGAAGTATCATTTTCATTTCTCTTTATTTGTTACTCTATTTACCCTTTGGATGTTTATCATTCTCTTTTAATACACCGTTTCAAACACTTATAAAGAAAAGAAAAAAGCAAGTCCAAGAAAAAAAATACTGTGGCTCATGACAGTGCATTGTTTACTGAGCAAAGTCTAACTCCTGTTGATGTAAAAGTTATGTTTAATCCATCTTTCACGTCTCAAGGGCCATCAACATCGCAGATTATGCAAGAGGTAGTGTTGTTGTTTTAAGGGTGGAACTAAAAGGTTATCTGTCATCGATATGCAGATAGTTTTACCAAAGAAGAATTATTGATGCTCTCCAAGTTGTTCATTTATTATGTGACAGTCAATGCCGTGAAAGAAATCTGGCAACTTATACCAAAATCATGGACTCAAGATCCTGGATAGTCTTACCAAAGATGAATTATTGGTGCTCTCCAAGTTTTCATTTATTTTGTGACAGTCAATGCCGTGAAAGAAATCTTGCAACATGTACCAAACTCATGGACTCAAGACCCTGTGTTAAGTAAATACCTATTATTTCTTTGGATTAAGCATGTAAAGAACACGACCTTTCTTATCGTCATAGTCATTATGCTTTAATACGTGTGGTGGATAAAGTATCGTTGAAAAGCTAAGCAACGTTTGACATCCTATAATGGCTCAGTGGGGGGAGAGGTTGGCAGCCCTCATTGTGATTACTGCTATAAAAGGGAAGTTAATGATGAGTGGACATGAACATTGAAAAGGATTGAGGAAATGGTATTTCTTTGTATTCTATTTTGTAAAGCCATATATGTTGTGAAATAAAAACAAGGTTTACAAGATCACAATGTCTTTTAATTTTAAAATGGTGATAGCCATTTCTTTATTTTCACACATGAATATTTACAATTTCCACTTTTCATTTTTTTACATTCTTCTTGTTTAGTTTACACATTCTGTACATTTTTGTTGTTGTGAAATAAAAACAAGATTTACCAGATCACAATGTCTTTTAATTTTAAAATGGTGATAGCCATTTCACTTTTTTTCACACATGGATATTTACAATTTTCCACTTTACATTTTTTACATTCCCCTTGTTTAGTTCACACAATCTGTACATTTTTTAAAAATCTTTTTCGTAATATACAAAAGCAAACATTTTACACTAAAATGTATTACTTATCTTATTTTTACTAAACTGCAGTAGCCTAACATTATACATTCTACTTACAGTTTTTACAAAAAATATTACAATATAAAACACACTACAAATATTACAATATAGTGATCATTAGACTTAAGTAAAGTAATAGTCGTCAATGCGACTGTTTCCCCAAGCAAGAGTATTAAATGTGTTGGGTATAATGAATCGTTTATTGTCTTCATTACTTAAAGCAACTTTGTTCAACAAATTGGTATGTAGCTGATGATTTTTACTTCTAAATACGCACATTTTCTTATATAATACAGGTGGGTTACTAACTATACAGTTTTTATAATCACTTACATCTAACTCTTTACTAACAACATTCTTTTTCACACCTTTTAATTTTTTTACTACTACATCATCAATTGTCGTATAGCTGTATGATTTAGATTTTGTGCCTACAAAGGTGTCTATAATAACACCAGCACATTCATCCTTAAATTTCCCAAGAACCTTTTTGTTTACTAGAGGTAAATGGTAAATATTATCCTCGGGATAGTCACTTGTATCAAACCTATTTAGCTCAGTTTTGATATCCTCATAAAAATCATCAGTTTTAAACTCATAAATAAAAGAATCTGTGTCTGTGTAGAGTAATTTAGCATTATCAAGATAGTTTTTCTTTACATAATCATAGTAAAATTCATACATAAATGTTTTTGATAATTCCAGAATGGTGTAACCCACATATATGGGTTTGTTGTAAGTTACTTTAAGACGATTCATTTGTATTACAACTAAATCCTCATGAATAATTGAACAGCTATGAAAGTTAGGCTTGCTTATTAAGTTGCTCGCACCATACCTTTTACCATCATTCTCCCACTTTGTTATCAGCTTTACATCAACTCGTTTATCAACATTCTCCATAGTCTTTCCAAAAACAATATTATTCATGAGTTTATAAAAATCTTTTTCAAACGCGTTTGTTGACTGTGTTCTTAAATTATTGTTTAGATCAATACACGGTTTGAGCCATGCTGACTGATGAAATTGCAATACGCGATGAATTTTAGTTAATTTCAATCCATGCTGTAGACACTGTTTCAAGTTTCGATAATGTATTACATATTTACATTTATTATTTACATTAGCAATTAACATTTTTGTTCGTGATGTGATGTATGGAGATTTCGTAATCTCAGGACAAAATGGTAAATCATTATGATCATCATGTAACTCTTTAGAGAACTCAAGATTTATCTCTAAAATATATCCTTTATCATCGCTATCATTAAGAGTGTCAACATGTAAGACATCAATTTCAGGTTGTGTCAGCCAGCGAAAATCTTTCAGTGATAGATATTGACTCATAGCCCAACCATATTGGTTATTTGCATCGAGGTAGACAATATACTTTGACTCTTCGCAAGGGTTGTAGCTAGGCATGTATTTATTATTCGCTTTAGAGTACCGTCCACTACATTGGCTTAATCCACCTCGAATTGATGATTTTATAAAATTGATCATGTCTATATCAGTCATTAATTCTAAATTTACTTTCGTTTTTTTTTCAACATTGAACTGAAACTTAACCCAGGAGCAGTGAAATACTGACAAGGATCAAGGTCATAAGTTTTTGTACAAACATTCCGAAAATTTTCAAAAACATCTGCTAATAACAACACATCTGTCTTCAAATATATGTCTGAAAATTCTCCTAAAGTTTGAATGTCGAACTGTGTCCATACACGTTGTGCATGTAAATATTCCTGATCACTGATATGACTTGTGTTTAAGGAACTGTAAAATGCATCTTTCGGTGGTAAAGAACACTCCTCAAGACGTTCCACACAGTTAATATATTCATAAGGGAATATACCCTTTTGACGAATCAAATTAAAATCATCTTCTTTACGAAAGACACGTTGAATTTCATGAAACTGATCTGATTTTAAATTACTAGCCAGCTTATCAAGACTACTCGGCATAAAGCAGAATGAATCTAAAAATCGCAGTTTAATGTTTTTTTTATTGCTAGGTTTGATGTATTTTGTGAACGATATGTATTGTTCCTTATTATTTGCAATCACATCAATTTTCACATCTGAAGCTCCAAATTCTTTAACGATAAAGTGGTTATCGTATTTGCTACCGTTATGTAGAATGACCGGAATGAATTTACTTACTCTATAATTTAAATTACATTCTTGGTGAGCAGCACCACGATATTTTCCTGTTAAATGGTCATGATCGCGAACCCTATCTGTATATAAACATTCACCACATATAAAACAATTAGTTTCAGTTTTAAAATTCATTTGCTCTGATGAAGTTAGTGGCTCCATTGGAATGATCGTATTTAAAATAGAGGATATACGGATGGCATCTTTCTCAAGCCTTTCCATAAAAACTTTAGGTGCATCAGGTCCTCTATAGAGCTCAAACTTATTTAAAGAGTCATCATAACTACATTTAATATAATATGCAAAGCTAAAAGGTTCATGAATGTGAGTAGTGTTGGTGAAAGGTTGGGCTGGATTCGATGAACATGTATTAAATGGTTTTAGCAAAGCCTCGAAGTCAGCATATATAACAAATGGTACTCGAAGCTGTTTCTCATAATCCTTAAATTTTAGAATGTTATTTTTAGGAGTTGGTAATACCGTACACACATGATTACACCCCCATTTTTGATGTTGAGTTAGTTGATCCTCTTTTCTGAAATGTAGCAAACAACCATCACACAACCACTTTTTACCATCGCATTTTGTTATCTGACTACTGACAAGTCTACTTAAATGTTTTATCCAACACTAGTGGGCGTTTTTACTTTTAGTTATGTACAGTAAATTTACATGAATATCCTTTTTTTCCTGAGTATAATATAGAGGACCTACTATTCTCTTATTTTCAATTCCATAAACATTAATACTTACATTGTTCAGCTCTTCAAAACGTTGAATGTCTTTTATCGCCATAGGAAATTCCATTTCTTCTAAATCTAACACTGAAGAATAGTGAGGATATGATGATGTTCTATACAGATGCTCCACTGCTGGATGGAGAGCTGAGGTTACAGCCCATGCAAAGCATGCGTCATCATTATTCATAACGTTTACACAAGCGTGCTTTCGTTTGATCCATCCTGGCAAATCAACGTATGATGATGCTCGAAGGGGGTTGTATTTATTCATGTTGGTTTCTAAATAAAGTACTTCAACTAACGCCCAGCCTGACTCACTTTCCTGGAACTCTTCACTCTTCACAATGATAGCACTTGAAATATTTTGGTATATATCACTAATATTAGTTGATTCGCTAACAATTATGTTTTTTGTATTAAAAGATTTGATATCCGTAATTTCACCTTCGCTCCCAGTTTTTACATAGAGTCCAAAAAGTTCAAAATTAATTTTAATTGTTTTATGCTCTAATAAAACATTTTCTACTAAGCCAAACACAGTAGGTTGAACATTTTTTAAAAATGATTCAATACTTTGAGTTTTTCTTTACTATAAAGTCTATAACTAGCAATTCGACTTTTAAATGCACTACCAATTTGTTGATCATTTCCAGAATTTCTTTCCTGGCAAGCGTTATTTTTATGATAAATACTGCGTAAATGTCCATGAATGAATGAAGAAGGTATATCTATATTACATACATCACAATGTGTTATCGAAGGTTCACCATTCTTCTTTCTTTTTGTTGCACAACTATTTTCACAATCTTGAGAACGTTTACGCTTTTAAGCATCACATTCATTTAAAGGTTCCGTGCTAGTTGTTGGTTTTACATTTTTTTAATTCTTGTTGTTCACCATGCACTTCAACCATGTGGGATTGATATCGCTTTACAGCAGAAAATCCAAGTTCACAAACTGAACATGAAAATGGTGCTGAACTATCATGCATTAAATTTACATGACGTGCAAGATTATCTTGTCTGTTAAATGTGGTAGCACAATGACTGCACACAAACATTTTAATGTCATGTTTAACATTTGCGTGTCGTTGAAGGTTGTCAGGTCTTGAGAACTGTTTCTTATAGTCACCACACTTGAACATGATGATCCCTTTCGAAATTACCTATAATAGAAATAAATCATAAATGTTAATAAATGATAAACAAAAGTACAATATAAATAGTTTAATTACATTCCAGTCAATGGTTGTAGCAGGGTATTTAAATCGATCATCTGTGAACTCCTAGCAAGTCTAACTTTATGTAGTTCTAACTGTCACTGACACCTAGCGGTGAACATTAGAACTTGATAGAGTGGGAGAAACCAGTGATCGCCAGTTAAGTGAGCTAAGTGTGACGTCATAACCAATCTTAAAGCAAGTCTAAACTTGCAGAACATGTCACGTGATAGAAACTAGCGATCGCCAGTTAAGTGAGCTAAGTGTGACGTCATAGCCAGTCTTAAAACAAGTCTAAACTTGTAGAACATGTCACATATTGGAAACCAGCGATCGTCAGTTAAGTGACCTAAGTGTGACGTCATAGTCAGTCTTAAAACAAGTTTAAACTTGTAAAACATGTCACATGACAAGGTTAAGTTAGGTAAAGTTAAGTGAACTGAGGTTAAGACTTTAAATATTCCCTCTATCACTGACACCTAGCAATGAACATTCGGACTTAATAGAGTGGTAATCAAAATCTAACCTACAAATTTAGCTTTACTCATCATGGTCAAGTAGTTCCAACTTTTGACTGTTAAATATACCATTTTCACTGACATGTAGTGATGAATATTGGAAAATAATACTCGAGCTGTTTTAAAAGGTATTAGAGGGGCACTTACCTTTTTATAATTGATCAACTGCTGCCACTGAATGAACAGATTGTAGGAATCTGGTAACCTACAGGTACCCAATTATCTGTAAACAAATTAATCAATCAGTCAATCAATCAATAAATACATTCCAATCAATAACTTCAACATCAATTAGTAATAAAATACTACAATCCATTAATAATAAGTACTTACCTTGCAAAATAATTTAATGATTTTCTACCAAAACGGCTTTTTTTTTACAACTCTTGAGCAGTAATAGAGCACTGTTCACTCAAAGCGAGTAATAAAGACTGACAGTAGGGAGATATATGACACCCCTCTTATATAAACTCTCATCGCTCGTGTCAGCAGTTTTTTGCAGATCATTGCAATTCCTTTCCCAATACAGCTGAGAGTCCAAAGCACACTAGGAACACCTGTGTGGTATCCAATGACTGTTGACTTTGCATAATCATCACCCATTGTCTTGATCAACACCTGAGGTTTCAAATTACTGCAGCGTCAGTCATAGCAACAGCAGTGTGCGCTCTCTGCCATGTCAGCAACATGACACCGGAAGGAACACCTGTGTAATATCCAATAACTGCTAACTTTGCATGATCATCACCCATTGTCTTAATGAACACTTGCGGTTTCAAATTACTGCAGCGTTAGTAATAGCAACAGATCTGTGCGCTCTCTGCCATGTCTGTAATATGACACAGGAAATATAACAAGACGTCTTACTACACATACCATCTCCTCAGTTTTAACATCTTAAGAACATGTATTATTCTCTTTCAACTACAAATGACTCGTTAGAACACATCCATCCACCAAGTTAGATCCCTTGTATGTTCACATGTATTTCGTCACTTTACTTTCATATCGTTATCCCATTATACTAGTAGTGAACAACGTCAGTTCAACACACACAAATGTAGTTAGACCCTTTGACATAATTTAAATAAATTCATGAGCCAGTCCATAGGGATCAGGCCAAAGGGACCGGTCCAAAGGGATCAGTCCAAAGGGACAAGGACTCGTCCACAATGACCAGTCCACAGGGACCCGTCAACAATGACTTGTCAACAATGACCTGTCAACAAGGACTCGTCCACAGTGAACCACTCCCCCACCCTCTTCAAAAGCCATGAGTGGGCATGCTAATTCATAGTGGCTTTCCACCGAACATATGCACTTTATGTGGAACAACATTTCATTCCATATTGGCATTCAAACTCTCACATGTTGCAATTGGAAAGAGAGATTCTCTAAAAATTACAATTTCATTCCCTAGGAGGGGCAGGATTTATTTTTGAGGTTGAAATATGTTGTCCATTGGAAAGGGGGTGTCAGCCCGAGTTCAATGACACCTCATTCGTCAAAATCCGACTACGGGTTCGGGAGTTATCGGGCTGACGCCATCTCGTGTGGAGGGTGTGGAGGTGGAGGGCCTTGAACTCTCACAAACACACTACTACTGTATTTTTGCTATGTTTGATCTTGGCTCTCGCAGTTATTTTTTTCTTCGTTGACAGCTTTTTAAATAAAACATGATGATTTCTAGCAGTATTGAGTGTTTTTCTTGTTTTTCATTGAAGGTCCTATTTCTCCTATCCCCTTCACAGCACGTCATGGAATTTACTGTATTAGTGTGCGGTGATATTTTTGATGTAGCCTACTTACTGCATTTCACCCTTCAAAATTTTTAACTGGATATATTTTAAAGGGAATATGAAATGAACTACTGTATAGAAATTTTGTGATATCCAGTTCTTTTTCTGAAATTTCAGTCCCCTAATGAATTTGGCACTAATTACACTAACAATTTTAGTGTGATGAGGATCTGGTTACACCACTTGTTTCCTTAGCATTCTCTCTTAAAATTTTACTGTTATTGCTAACAGCGTCAAGCATTTTAAAATATGAATATTCTCCCTTCCCAGTACTTTTCCTTTGTAGTTTATTCTAATAACTAATTGGTTATAGGCCTAATTGGGCCTACTGTGGTATGTTGGAAGGGACCATTTTTTTAAGCTGAGTAATAATATGCTGCAGGCCTTGTAGTAGCCTAATTTTTGTCACCATTGCAATATGCTCCAATTGCAACCGAAAGAAATTTAAACATGTATATTATTGATGAGGTTATGTCCTAAATGCTGTGATTGTTCATTTCAAAGTTCTGGAATTCACAATTTCCCACTTTGGTATTATTTTTATTAATTTTTCTGTTATTGGTAATTTGAATGTGATTTATTTCTTGTAGATCATATTATTATCTCCACGCCTAAAAACGTGCTATAAGTATTGGGAAGATTGTGATTTTCGGAACATTGAAGTGGACGGAGCATTTAGGACGAGAATTTAGCGGAATGAGGGGTAGGGGTGGGGTAGGCTACACGCACGGCCGTGCTACACGTCTACTAGTACATCAGTCATCTTACACCAGACAGCGCTGAAATCTTAAGTGCCAAGAATTAGCATGGCTGTCGGCCATCTGTAATAAGGTAATCTGTGGCTACGCATGCGCAGAGAAGAGCATTGATTCTAGCATTTCCTGACGAGGACGGTAGATGGCAGTGTAATGCATTTCAACCTCGCCATAAGAGTTCGTTGTTATTTTGATATCCCAACACACTGCCACGCAGCAAACAACAGAGCAAGTGAGGTTCGACTAACAAACAATATTTAATCTAGGCAGCGGCGCGGGCGTAGCCAGGAATTAGTTTCGGGAGGAGCTTGACTGCAGCTACAGCTGTCGTCCAGGATGATGTAGTTCATTGCAACAGTAAAGCTAAAGTTTTTTCAGGCACCAAAATAACAGTACCGGTATATGGCTCATTCAAGTTGCTCTGGATGTGAGGCGGTCCATTCACAGACAGACAGCTTTCCCTACATGGCGACTGTGATGTTTGAGATAAAAGCCGTAGCATGAGAATAACTTAATTTTGTTTCTATACAGGTAACAGTCCCGACCATCCCAGTTTCTACTCTATTGGCGTGATGCCCTGATAAATTTCAGATGAAATGTGAAAAAAATCCCGGTTAGCCTATTCATTATTGAATTCCCGGGATCAAAAATTATCAATCAGAAATTTGAACTGGATGGGCCTCGTGTTAGCTGTTAAAAGTAATTACGCATATGTGTAAGGTTGTGTCAAGATTGGGCAAAGATTATTATTATTATTATTATTATTTATTGCCACTGCGTAGGCTACTAATTGCAATATTGACAAGGGAAACAATACACTGTGAGTGGAAAACAGAGTTTGAGAACTAGATAGATGGTTATTGTTGTTTTAAGGGGCGGAACAGCGAGGACATCTGCACTATACACCCACTACATACCCAAGTATATTTATATACCGTAGACTACTGGTAGTTACAGGTAGGGTGGTTTAAGGAAATGTAAAGAAATAAGGAGAGATAGGCCTACCTATGAAAAAAGAAGTTTATGCATTGAGGAAAACAGTTTCTGTTTGATCATTTAGGAGCTTGCGACATCGTGGTCATTCAGTCTCGTGTACTTCTGATAATCCGTGTTATTGTGGTGTCTCTAGTACGATGGGCATTTGATTAATTTAGACTAGGATTTGGAAGGAGGCGGTTGTGGCCTTCAGTTGGGAATCATACCAGCATTTGCCTGGAGTGGAAGAACCACGGAAAGCTACTTCTAGGATGGTCGAGATGGGAATCGAACCGACCCCTTCTTAGTTCTCCTTCACGAGGCTGAGTGTATCCAGTTCCAACCCTCAGACCAGAGTTACATTTACTGACAGGTCAAGCAAATTACATTGGCCAACGTGGTAGAATAATGGACACGCGATACAACGAGCATAGAAATAAGATAAAATACGGGAAGCACTCGGCCATACGCGAACGCATGTTCGACGCGGGACACAGCTTCACTATCATTGAAACCGCTGTCGGTAAATAAATAAAAGAGTAAATAAATTAATTAATTACGGTAATTGACTAACCGACGTTTCGCCCTCTGCTGAACATAGGACCAAGCTCTCTGCGGTCTCGGTAGACGTGGGTTTGAGCCCCACCGTTGGCCTTACTTGAAATGATTTCCCGTGGTTTCCCAATTTCAACTCCAGGCAAATGCTGGGACGGTAGTCTACCTTCTGACAGGCCCAGGCAGCTTCCTTCCACATCCTTGCCCAGTTTCATTCACCATCATGCATTTCATCTCTCATTAACTCCTCCCATGAGGTTGGCGTCAGGAAGGGCAACCGGCCGTGAAAACTATCCGCGACTCCATCTACAGCAATAGCTATGCTCGCTAAAGCGCAGTGTTAGGCCATGCGGCCAAGCTCTCTGTTGGCACGGTAGACGTGGGTTGGAGCCCCACCCTTGGCTGGCCGTGAAATGGTGTTCCGTGGTTTACCATTTTCAACACCAGGAATATGCTGGGATGGTACCATCTGAAAAGCCACGGCCGCTTCCTCCCACATCCTTGCCCAGTTTCGTTCATTCGTTTCATCTTTCATTACGGCGCGCAGGTCGCCCACGGGCGTCGAATAGAAAGACCTGCACTCAGCCTCTCAGGAGGCCACACGACAAAAAAATATCCACGACCCCGTTGGAAAACAGGAATAATGAGGGGGTAGACATACAACATTTATTTATTTATGTATTTATTTATTTATTTATTGCAAGAAAGCCTTTTAAAAATAACTCCAATGTCGATACTGGACCTGAAGATCTAAAATTTTACGTAACAATTTCATGCAATTTTTACTTTAACATTTCAAAGTACAATCGCAGAAGAATGGGCATGTGACTCCTACTAATGATTATACTTGAAATAGCCAATTTCGGTTTCCATTGACCTAATTAATATTTCAAACGAATTGACTGTCTTTGGAAATGAGAACCCTATCGTAGAATTAATTGGAGAGCCAGACAACTTCAGCCGGTAAAGTGAGGGAGGGGCGCCATACCCCCTTGCCTTATAGTTTGAAGGGACAAGGTAGGCGATGCCTGTCCCCATGATGTCGGTGCTTATGTATACCAACCCTTGTTGTGTCAATGGTGCACAAACTGGTTTGATCGGGTTAAGCTGCACTGGATATACGCTAACTTAATTTATATAAGTTCTAGAACTAATAAAATAATCGCCTTTCAGTCGGTCAACACATTACATGTGCCCAATTAAATTGGGTGGGGAAAAACAATTATCACACTAACCTGGAAAATATCACATGGAATAATTATTCACTTTTACACCTTTATACACTCCATATTATAAAAGTGTATCGAAGTGTACCTAATTTAATTGGGCACATTAATGTTAGTTAGTTATTGCTGCTTTAAGGGACGGAACAGTGAGGTTATCTACTCCGAGGCACATTAATGTGTTGACATAATGAAAAGCGATTCTTTTAAGTTTTCCTCGGTCTTCCTCTACCGCTTCTATCCTCTACTTTTCCCTCTGTATCGAAATATATTACTCATAAGTGTCTAACCAATTTGTACCTCATCTTCAGCGATATCTTTCGTAACGCTCTTTTCCCCCCAGCAAGTCATACTATCAGTTTACCCATGGAATACCAACAGCAAATCCTCTCGCTGTACAGAGTGCAACAGACACATACAAGCTAACAGGAAGGGACCTTGTAGTTTAACGTGACCGTTAATCTAGAGATCATGAGCCACGGGACCTCCTTTTTACGTGGAATCCGAACCACAGGACATGGCATTTCACTTCGAAAACAAGCTAACAAGCTGTGCTGTCTCACAGTAATAGGGGCTCAAAAGTTTTGAGTCAAAACCAAATTGCAGTCGAAACCCCTGATGTGTCCGCACAACTTCTGTGCTTCAGGTGTATACAAGGACGATATACTCTACAACAAATTTGTCTCATATCCTGTGTCACTGTGATGTCTGTACTAGTGTGTGTACTGTAATTGAGGTAGGAAACAGCCGTGGCCTTATGTTAGGTACCATTTGCCTGGAGACGAAGTGGGAAACCACGAAAAACCACTTCCAAGATGGCTGAGGTAGGAATCGAACCCACCTCTATTACCCTTTCACGACTTGATTGCCGGCGGTCGAGATGGGAACTATTCTCTGTTTACTTGTGTCACACGTCACTCTACTTCGTTGACAGGTACAGTTGCGCGAGTAGGATATGACTCAGCTATAGTAGCTGTCCGTGGTGACATGACGCTTATCTGCGCTTCTAAGACAGGTAGCGCACGCATTATTTTTTTCCTGGGCTCATTTTACCAGAAATATGAAAATAAGTTTGAATGACGGGTCCCTGACCACGTTTAAAGCAATTTGATGTTGCCTATAAATGCATATTTTGGCAATTTTTATTGTTTTGGGCATATTTGGTCATATTTTAGTGATATAAGGTCATATTCGGTTATAATTTTAGCATTTTTGTTTAAATTGAGGCATTAATAAGGTAGCCTACGTGTTATCTGCGTCGAGTTTCAAACACAGGATTTCCGAATAGTGCAGTAGATATATTTTTCTTTCTATTCCCGGAACAGGAAGATAGCAGGTTTAGAAGATCTGATTCCAAGAAGGCGCTCCTCTACGCACGTCTTTTAGCACATCTTTCTGGACAAGTTAGATTGCGACACTGCACGCATGAGGTATTTAGCTCAGAAGCAATTAGCAAACAAGGAAATGCCATGTTTTTAGGTCATATTTTATAGTTTTTAGGTCATATTTAGCTAGTTTTTAGGGCATATTTGCTTGCATATTTTGTACTTCTTTAGGTCTTAAACTTCCGAACTCTACTTACGAGCAACTTGCACTGTGTCATCACTGTGTCCTTCTCCTTACACCGCGGGGCTCCTGCTACAATAATCAACAAACGGTGGCGCAGCCAGGCTCAGCGGCAATCAAATGTTAAACGGGTAATACTTCCCGATTGAGAAATAATAGACTATACCAGGTGAATCAGCTGCCCCTAATAATGTTGTTTTATGCAGCGCTACTAACGGGTGTTGTCAGAAAGGTCGATATTTCTCTGCCTGTATCCCGTATGCTACTAATGCACTGCAAGCATAACCCGGAAACGATATTGAGCACTACTATGTTTCCCTCGTATTTAATTAATCTGCAGTCACATCCAGGGAGAAATACTGTAATAGTACTCAATGTCGTTAGCAGGATATGCTTGCAGTGCATTATAGTACCATACGGGATGCAAGCAGAGAAATATCGACCTTCCTGATAACAACGCCAGTTGGGCTGCATAAAACAATATTATTAGGGGCAGCTGGTTCACCTGGTATATTGACACTCAAGAACTCCATTTCAAAATTCAAAATCAGGCTGATTTAAGTCATTGCTCTTACAGCCTCACGAGGCTGAGTGTACCCCGTTGCATCCCTCAGACCAGAGCAGGGAATAGAACCTGGGCCTCCGCGGTGACAGCCAAGAATGCTAGCCACTACGCAACGAGACGGACGTTTTATAAAAGAGGTGGGCTGTAAGAGCAACGACTTAAATCAGCCCAATTTAAAATTTTGAAATGCAGTTCTTGAGTGTCAGTATACAGTACTGTATATTATTTCTCAATCGGGAAGTAAAAGGTCTGGTTTTCTTTGGAATTAAATGATATCAGCACATCTCTTGGCTCTGGAGTCGGCTGGGGGTTGATTGCCAGATTCCACGTTGTAAAAAGGGTGTGTCTGAGGTGCTGGCTTCAGGTGTCCTTAGTCTGTGTGTTATGTACTGTCCGTAGTGTAGCGACTAGCATTCTGTTGTTGTTGTTGTTGTTGAGTAATTTAGGGGATTTGCGATATCGTGGTCATGTAGCCCCGTATACTTGGGTATTTGTAAATTGTATGCTAACCTGTGTTATTGTGATGGCTGTAGACTAGCATTCTTGGCGGAGGTCTGTGTTGGATTACCGGCTCAGCAAAGGAATTTAATTTTTGTCTGGGGACTGGAACGGGATACGCTGAGCCTCGTGTGGCAGAACTGAGAAGAAGTGGATTCGATTCCCACCTCACAGCCAACCAGGACGTGGTTTTCCGTGGAACTACGAAAAAATAAGCCGTGACTCTACAGCCCATAAAGGGCCTAGGCCTACCAAGCGACCTCTGCCCAGTCATTTGATCTGCTGATATTGGGATGACGCGTGGTCAGCGCATCGGGTCACCTCGTGACCGGGGCACTGCCTTACTGTCAGACAGCTACTCAATTGTCCTCACGAGGTTGAGTGCACTCCGTTCCAGCTCTCACGCCAGTTTCAAAATACCTGACTTAGCCGGGAATCGAACCCGGGGCCTCCGATTGAGAGGCAGGCGCGCTACCCCAACACCAAGGGGCCGGCGTAAAGGGATTCTAACCCAATGGCACGTGGAGTTCCCAAGCGGGCATCCATTCAAGTACTGACCACGCCCAATGTTGCTTAACTAAGGTGATGGGACGACAACAGGTGTATTCAACATAGTATTACCGTTTGCTTTCCCCTCTTCTACTCCAGGCAAATGGTTCCTAACACAAGGCCACGACCGCTTCCTACCCAAATTCTAGCCCCTATTACAAATCCATACACAGACACTAGTACCATGACGAATAGAAATAAATAGTGTTATCACTCACCGAGTTCAACCGCGCCCCGCTCGGCTAGCGCTAGCGGCGCTGATCCCCAACGCTACACAGTCAGCTGTTCAATAGTGGGATACGCGCTGGGCTACGTAAACCTCTTTACGAAGGCTGCGGTTACGCTGATTACAACAAATTGTGTGTTTAGACATGAATAATACTGTCAAAAAGTTAGTATTAATATTCTCTGTCCCCATGTAGAACTATCGTTTAAAACCCTCCGTTAGTCGTGCATTGGTCTGACAGCTCCATGGTCCGTTATATTAGTTTTAATATCAAGCCAATAGTTCAAGTTATGATCTTATCGTCTCGGACACTCCCGGCACTAAAAGCCATACGATAAATAAAATCTTACACCAAACCTTAGTAAGCATTTTTCTGGAGTTGTGAAATAGCGTGCCTAAAAATAACTTTAACACGTGTAACATTTTGTCAGCGTGAGATTGATAGTACCAGCGCTCCCAAAGACGTTACATTCTGTCAGTGAGTGGCAGGTGTGCTGTTATACCGATTATTTGGCTTAGTATGTTGCCTTAGTTAATATCAGTAAGGAGATTGCGCCTTACGAAAACCTAAGGATGCAGATGAAGCGTGTCACCTTCTGCTGAAAGATAACGAATAGCTAGTTCATGATTCAGTAATTTCAAATGAATTTGTGAATCTGACACTGAAGACAAAGTTGAAACAAGATCCGAAAATCAGGAGGACGGTAACGGAAGCGATGAATTGGATGACTGTTTATTTTATTGGCAGGTTGGCCATTATTATATGTCCGACTCATTCTTGGCCACTTAGCTATCACCACGGAAGTCCGGGTTCGATTCCCAGCTCTGCCAAAAAATATTAATACTGGTCTGAGGGCTGGAACGGTGTTCACTCAGCCTCGTGAGGCAAAAATGTTAAGAGGCGCGTTCGATTCCTACCTCAGCTATCCTGGATGTGGATTTCCGTGGTTTCCCACTTCTCCTCCAGGCAAATGCCGGGATGGTACCTAACTGAAGGACACGGCTGCTTCCTACCCAAATCCGACCTCAATTCCAAATACACACACTACTACAGACATTATAATGACACAGGTTATCAGACGAATTCCAAACAAACCCAAACACACGGGGCTACGTGACCACGATGTCGTTAAGTCCCTAAAGAATCAACAACTATTATTATTTTAAGCCTATTATTATTAAGAAGGATTTTCTTCGTTTTAGGTAAGGATGGCACGAAATAGAACAAGTAACCACGGAAGGCTGCCTTCATTCCGTATCCTTCTGGGCGGCTTTCGTGATTTTACATCAGTGGATAGATATTTCGGTAAATGTGAGGTACTGATCCTGGTTTTAATTTCCACTTCACGCGAGGAATTTCCACGTTCTCATAGTTCACTACGAAACAGTCCGCCTTTATAATAATTAAATCTTCCGAAAAACGCTCGTCACAGATTCTATTTTTGATCGACAATTGCTTATCTTTCCACGGAATAACTCTCGCCCATTTCGAAAACAGATTTGTTTCATTTGGCGGTGTGAAAAAATGTCTACCATCAGATTTTCTTCGTAACCCGATTTACTTCCAACAACAAAACATTACGACATTTTCCCGAAACAACAGAAAACTTAGTTGTTTGCACACACAAAGCACTGCAGAGACATTCGTAAACTATTACAAAGAAACAAATTCCCTCCAATAATATGACTTCTCGCGCACAGGATATTACAGTACTAACCTCGTGGGTTACTGTCACACGTGCTTATGGTTCGGCGCGACTTCCGCGCCACACACTGGCTGGACCATGAACTACAATGCTTAAGTAGCGGAGTGATGACACTGTTTATTTCTATTCGTCATGCTAGTACTGTACAGGGGCACTCTTAGCACTCTTGGTCAGGGGGATGACAGTTCATAGGGAGCGCGTGGGTCGCGGTAAAAGCTCTGCTCTGGATGTTCTGCCAACCAATGAAGAATTAGTTCTAGCACTAAGGTTCCGTAGTTGGCACTCATGAACGCTGACTTCAAACCGACTGGCGGAAGCGGGAATAGTCTGTTTTGATTGATTTTCCTCGTGGTGTTGTTGGTTGTTTTGATTTGTTCGGTATTTTGATTATTTATTTGAATTGAATTGAGAGTCAATCATGCCCCTTCAAGGGAGGAAAAATTGCCAAGCACCGGGATGTAAGAATTATAATGATAGTAAGAACAATACGGCATGCTAGGCAAAAAGTGAGGTTATGGCAATATAGTGTGTATTTGGACAGTGTTCTTTATATTCATTGAATATCCCAACAATTCTGTAGAGTAGGAGAGCAATGTTTAATTAGCCTAAAGGTGAATTAAGCTCTAGAACGGCATAACTGTGTCCGTGACAAATCTATTGCCAATATTGATATATATCAAAATGTATTATTTTCCTATCTGGACGTATATTTCAGCGCCTAGCGAAAAGCGCAGTTACTTTCATGAATAATCAATTACTCATCGCAGAACATACTGTTCAATTACGTGTAATAAAGGCTACTTTCATATGGCTTTTTACTTTTTATGTTGCCAGACTAGCCGGAGCAGTACATAGCCTCAGGCGTTGCTCTCTCTCGGAAATTCTATAACCAAAAGTGACGAATCTCTTATAGTTTACATGATCCTTGCTCTCGGTGTGCCAGCTATGCCGCTCCGAACGCCGCGCTGGCAGGCTAGCTTCTGCCTCCTTGGTTGGGCTGCCTGCCCTGACTGCCGGCGCGTCGGACCGAGTCAAGTTGGGAGCTCCTTCGCACCGGACGTATTGTAAACAAACAAACTGTTCGTCCAATGCGTTGGTTGTCCGACACATGTATATTGTGTTTCACGCGTTTCTTCGCGTACCGGTATTTGAAGATTACGTATTTAGCATTAAAACAGTCAGAAATATTTATAAGGTATCATGGGAGTCATTTAAGACATTGCAATGTCGGTCACATTTTTATTTTTCTTGTTTTCAATTTGTTTTCATATTTACAATATGCTCAATATGCTCAATGTTCGGTACGATTGTTTGAAAATTTATCACCTGGAGGCTGTTATCGTCTGATATCAGAGCGCGATGCCGTGATTTTGTACGTTTCAATGCAGAGAAGAACGTTTCGCAGACATACTGCACGTTGCTCCAAACATTGATAAAACTTGTGCGGCCTGCCTGTGCAATTTCGGATATTCTCGCTGCGGTAATTTTGAATAGATGTTGTTGTTGATTCATTTAGGGGCTTTGCTACACCGTGGTCATGTAGTCCCGTGTACTTGAGTGTGTGTGTGTGAAATTTGTATGATAGCCTGTCTTATTGTGATGGCTGTATTAGTGTGTGTATTTTTAATCCAAATGAGGATTGGAAGGAGGTGACCTTGGCCTTAATTTAGGAACCATCCCTGCATTCACCTAGAGTGGGAAACCACAGAAAACCATTTCCAACATGGCCGAGGTGGGAATCGAACCCGCCTATTCTTACTTTTGCCTCACGAGGCTGAATATACCCCGTTCCAGCCCTCAGACCAGAATTAAATTTCTTGGCAGACCCAGGTATCGAACGCGGGCCTCCGCGGTGACAGCCAAGTGAGCTAGCCACTACGCAATGAGGCGGACATTTTGAATAGAAATCAGGCAGATATTTCACAGAGTTAAAAAATATCCTTAAGTCGAGTGCTACATTGCAAATGGCTTGACGAACAAATAAAAGGCATGGTATATTGGCTTTCACGGCCAGCAATTTTTCTAGAAACATTGGTGAGTTTTAAATAAAAAGCAGATCAAAGTTTTGTAAATTCTTGCAATCTGCTAGAAAAAAAAAACCAGCCATAATCAATCGTTACGCTACATATCCCCACAATCAAATAAAGGCAAATGACACTACAGCAAGCAAAATAAGGGACACAGGTGCACGACCGTTTGACGTTCGACACAGTGAAGGGCTGACCTGAAGGCAGTACCAAAGTTAGTGAGACGGGAAAGCGAGCGAGAGAGACAGACATATTATAGTCTTTCTTCAATATCGCTGTAAGGTCACACCAGCGTGCCAGAGCACCCGGCGTGCTGTTTGGTCATCTCTGCACTAGTACAACTACTACTACACACATCAAAAAAAGTTTTGCATCACCTCGGTTCCAAGAGTTCCGGAACCGTTAAATACAAAGGGAATAGAGATCAACACAAACAACATTTCAGCTCGTTTTATTGCTCATGAGACCCACACATTGCATGTTGTACCATCATACAGCTAGACTTTCAGCATTTGTGGTCCAGATTGCAGTACACACCACTACCTCTAATACCCAGTAGCACGTCCTCTTGCATTGATGCATGCCTGTATTCGCCGTGGCATACTATCCACAAGTTCATCAAGACACTGTTGGTCCAAATTGTCCCACTCCTCAACGACAATTCGGCGTAAATCTCTCAGAGTGGTTGGTGGGTCAAGACGTCCATAAACAGCCCTTTTCAACATATCCCAGGCATGTTCGATAGGGTTCATGTCTGGCGAACATGCTGGCCACTGTAGTCGAGCGATGTCGTTATCTTGAAGGAACGCATTCACAAGATGTGCACGATGAGGTCGAGAATTGTCGTCCATGAAGACAAATGCCTCTCCAATATTCTACCGATATGGTTGCACTATGGGTCGGAGGATGTCATTCAGGTATCGTAAAGCCGTTTCGGAGCCTTCCATGACCACCAGTGGCGTACGTTGGCCCCACATAATGCCACCCCAAAACATCAGGGAACCACCACCTTGCTGCACTCGCTGGACAGTGTGTCTAAGACGTTCAGCCTGACCAGGGTGCCTCCAAACACGTCTCCGACGATTGTCTGGTTGAAGGCATATGCGACACTCATCGGTGAAGAGAACGTGATGCCAATTCCGTGGGGTCCATTCAGCATGTTGTTGGGCCCATCTGTACCGCGCTGCATGGTGTCGGGGTTGCAAAGCTGGACCTCGCCATGTACGTCGGGAGTGAAGTTGCGCATCATGCAGCCTATTGCGCACAGTTTGAGTTGAAACACGACGTCCTGTGGCTGAACGAAACGCATTATTCAACATGGTGGCATTGCTGTCAGGGTTCCTCCGAGCGGCAATCCGTAAGTAGCGGTCATCCACTACAGTAGTAGCCCTTGGGCGGCCTGAGCGAGGCCTGTCATCGACAGTTCCTGTATCTCTGTACCTCCTCCATGTCCGAACAACATCGCTTTGGTTCACTCGGAGACGCCTGGAAACTTCCCTTGTTGAGAGCCCTTCTTGACACAAAGTAACAATGCGGACGCGATCGAACTGCGGTATTGACCTTCTAGGCATGGTAGAACTACAGACAACATGAGCAGCGTACCTTCGTCCTGGTGGAATGACTGGAACTGATCGGCTGTCGTACCCCCTCCGTCTAATAGGCCCTGCTCATGCATGGTTGTTTACATCTTTGAGCAGTTTTAGTGACATCTATGAACAGTCAAAGGGACTGTATCTTGGATACAATATACACAGTCAACGTCTATATGCCGGAGATCTGGGAACCGAGGTGATGCAAAACTTTTTTTGATGTGTGTACAATG
This sequence comes from Meconema thalassinum, assembly GCA_946902985.2. NCBI lineage: Eukaryota > Metazoa > Arthropoda > Insecta > Orthoptera > Tettigoniidae > Meconema > Meconema thalassinum. Next base: position 1,036,831,467 of record OX336389.2, read on the forward strand.
ACATATGTTATCAAACAAATTCCACACACTGAAGTATTAGAAGCCATTTTTCAGTGTTGTCTGGCTCTATTATATTCTATTTAAAAAATCCTCACACACACTCAAGTACACGGGGCTCAATGACCATGATATCGCAAAGACTCTAAATGAATCAACAACTACAATAAAATGTTATGAACTGCCGTTATGCGCTCCAGGCTGCCCTTCAGCTAAGGGCGGGTGACGAGTGATGAAACATTGGGGGACTTAGTTGTTGTTGCATATTTAGAGGCTGCGACATCGTAGTCATATAGCCCCATGTATTTACGTGTGTGTGCAGTTTGTGTGAATACCTGTGTTATTGTGATGGCTGTACTGGTGTGTGTATTTGTAAATGGGAGATAGGTTTGGGAAGGAGGCGGCCGTGGCCTTAAGCTGGAACCATTTGCCTGGAGTAGAAGTGGGGAAACCAGGCGGAAAACCACTTCCAGGATGGCTGTGATGAGAATTGAACCCTCCTCGTGTCATATTTACCTCACGAGACCAGAATTAAAATTACTTGGCAGAGCCGGGAATCGAACCCGGACCTCCGGGGTGACAGATTTGGGGACTAAAGACATATTGGTTAATGCTTGTGGAATCTGTATGTAAATCTGTTGGATTGTTAGGATTGTAGTGGTTTCTTGAAAAATTCCAGCAACGGTGTCGTCACGTGAAAATTTAAAAAAAGAAACTAACTTTTAATACAATTGTAGTTATTTACTTTTGTTTTACAGAGCCTCCGTGGCTTAGGCGGCAGCACGCCGGCCTCTCACTGCTGTGTCCGTGGTTCAAATCCCGGTCACTCCATGTGAGATTTGTGCTGGACAAAGTGGAGGCAGACAGGTTTTTCTCCGCGTACTCCGGTTTTTCCTGTCACAAATTTCATTCCAGCAACACTCTCCACTATCATTTCATTTCATCTGTCATTCATTTAATCATTGCCCCAGGGGAGTGCGACAGGCTTCGGTAGCCGGCACAGTTCATATCCTCGCCGCTAGACGGGGACTTCATTCATTCCATTCCTGACCCGGTCGGTCGACTGGAAGCAGGCTGTAGATTTTCATTTGCAATGTTGTCTTATCTAAATAAAATTTGTAACTCATTTATAACTTATGTTCCTCAACTGTCATTGTGATTATAATGAGTTATATACATAACAGTAGCCTACTAGTAGCTGGAATTTCAACTGAACTTGGACTATCTCACTCTCCAGATAGCCCATAATTATGATTGTACTTATGAACATACATCCAGAAATATTCCCGTGGGGGGAAAAATATGTGATTATTTCCAGACTGGGAATTTTTAATGTTGTCAATATTTTCTTCACTTTAGCTATGAATTATGATACAGAGAGGGAGCCCTCCCTATAGAACGGACCTCGCAGGCGTCGTGTGACGGCCGGGGCATTGTGGCTAGCCGCCTGTCGAGCAAGGCACTGGTGCTAGTAGCAGCGTAGCGCCCAACAAGTTCAACACATTTACACATTTTAACATATTTAATAATTATTACTTACACGAATTTCAGGGTAGTTGCAAGAAATGCTGTCCATTTTCTAAACACACATTGCACCAACGTAACTCGCAGTAATTCATCGTCACTGATATTTCGTATCAGTGCTGCTGTATCGTTTTCGAGAGCCCCCGGAGTAAGCGGATTGTTTCTGTAGCCTTAGAGCCCTGCGCGGATTAACAAAACGTTATCCGCATCCGCCCCGCATCCGCACGATTGTTTCCGCATCCACCCCACATCCGCACGACTGTTATCCGAATCCGCCCCGCATCCACACGACTTTTTCCGCATTCCCACGTTTGTTATCTGAATCTCCTGGCATTACAAGTACAGCGCCCAAGAATGTTACCCTGAAAGGTGTTAGAGTGCCAAGAAGGTGTAGTAGGTTTTATGGTGATTGTAAAAACGGTGCCTATAAGGTATTTTTAGGCTAAATTGTACTCCCTTGGTTTATCGGTACAGTACTTATGATGATATATTTTCCTAGGGGTCCTTATGTTAGTTTGAGCTGTATGTTTTTTATGAGTCCAATGAACCGTGGAAAAACACCATCCCGAAATGAGCCGGCCGTGGTCTTAGCCCCCGAGCAGATGTTCCACGCTATCATAGTTCAGTTTATTGAAGTTGTTGTTTCTTACAATGAATGGTTTAGTTTTTGAAGTTGTTGTTTCTTACGAAGAAGAAAGTAAGGTATTGACTACACCCAAGTTCACGTGGGCGTATTGCTGAAATGTACGAACACATTTACTGGATGACTTCTTCTTGAGAAGATAAGTATTTACTGGGAAAATTCGATGTTTTGTTCAATATCTGACCATGTTCACGCTTTACGAGACAGGCTACAGTACTTCACCACAAGCTCCAACGCTCTGAACTACGGTATCTTGCCAGGTGGGAACGCAATCAATGCTATGACTGCATGCGGTGATTCCCAACCCGCTGTCGTGTAACGGTAGATGCTAGTCACCTGGCGGTGACAAATCACTCTCTTCCCGCCACACGGCCCGGCAAAGCACCGTTCTATAAGGAAGGCTCTCATTGGAAAAAATACCTGTAAAAGTTATTGTTTCTGATCTCATTCAAAATGGATTTCATTAAAATTAGTAACCGTTACACTACGATTGTTATTGCAACATTTTACCCGTTCACAATATTAATGAAACAAAACAAAAGAAACTGTGTTAAGAAATGTTGGTTTGCTTTTAGCATCCACCTCGTTGCGTAGTGGCTAGCATTCATGGCTGTCACCGCGGAGGTCCGGGTTCGATTATCGGCTCTGCCAAGGAATGTAATTCTGGTGTGAGTGCTGGAACGGGGTACTCTCAACCTCGTAAGGCAGAAATGAGAAGAAGCGGATTCAATTCCTACCACAGCCATCCTATAGTAAAGCCATCATTACTTCCGACTTGACGTTTCAGTGCTAGGCTAGAATTTCGTTCGCTAAATCGCGACAACGCCAACGAAAATCATTTTGTGGTGATACTGTACCGGTATATCGATTTGAATGGCTGCCTTTGATTGTCTATTTAAAGTGATTTTCCTTCTGACCGCTAGATAACTCTAGAGTAACACTGAAACGTCAAGTCGGAAGTAATGATGGCTTTACTATAGGAATTGTTTTCCGTGGTTTCCCACTTCTACAGGCAAATGTAGAGATGGTTCCTATCTTAGGACCAGGGCCACTTCCTACCCAAATCCTAAATCAATTACAATAATACACACACTACAGTAGTACAAGCCGGACGTTTGTTTAAGACGATTGCCCTTGACCTTGAAGCTTGCGGGTGAGCTACACAGTCACTCTATCGGTTTCTCGCTTCACAGCTGTCACCACCGGTCTGATGTAATGAAATTCCAGACTTGAGCATGTGACGACATCACTGTGCAGAACAGTACAGTCCAATCGAAATATTGTGTGACGCGGAAGTACACGTTACATAGTTACGAACAGAACACCATTATAAGTATTTGTCAATGACTGTACTTCAGCAGTAGCGTGGGATAGTTTGTCCATCATCGTACCGCATGGGGCAGGTGACAACAAAACAGGTAGGCTATTGTAGTAACTCGCCTCCAGGTTTCCACTAGGATTTTTCACTCGTCTTAAACAAAAACGTCTGGCCTGTAGGCTACACGCATCGCAGTGTCACAGGTTATCAGACAAATTCTACACAAACTCAAGTACACGGGCCTATATGACCACGATGTCGCAAAAGCCCCTAATGAATAAGCAACGATTCCATACTTTAGATGTGAATAAATATTTAAAGTTTTAGTAGGTCTATCTACTAATTTGGAAATTCCATCTACATTTTAACAATTTTGACAGCCGAGGATGTTTTGGGAAATATTCCCGGATATTCCCGATTGCAAAGTTTTCGGGAATTTGCCCATTACTAATCCAGCCATAGTTCATGGGTATAGTTTGACACTCAGGCAGATGACCTGGATGTTCTACTTCTTGAAGTATTCATCCGAATGTCTGAACTCACTTTCAAATATTGAGCCGAGAGATGTCAGTCTCTCTCTCACTATTCCTCATATAAAAGATAATTGAACAAAATATGTGGTTTCAGTCTTAAAAGTTTGGAGGGGACAGTACTTTTGGGCAATATTATTGCCCCCTACTCAACGGTCAGAAACGCTCGTGACTGCCATGGAAACCAAACATCGCAAGGTAGAAGTCGCTGTGTTGTTTGTCTTTGGCTGTAGTATACTACAGTACCGGTAAGAATCTCACCAGTTGAGGCCAAGATTGCGAGATCGAATCCAGTCACAGTTGCTTGGCATTTGATGGCGTTCTCGAGCTATCCGTGTCGGTAGATTTACTGGCACATTAAAGATTTCCCTCTGGGCAACGTTCCTGAGTCTCTAACGCTGCTGCAGTTAAAAGGAACATTAAATTTACTTTTTTTTTATTATTATTATTATTATTATAATAATTTATGATTATTCATTTCAATTGAGACAGTTTGTCTTTCAGCACCCAGTGTAGACTGAGAGCCAATTTTTGCAAACAAGTCAGCTCCTTGTTCCTCTATTAGCTTTTAGCAGTGCTCTGCTTCTACACCTCTTACTTTGAAATCATTCAACACTGAATCTAATCAGTGCCTCCTAGTTCTACCTCTGCCTCTCTTATTATCCTCTAGGTCAGGGTTCTCCAACCGGTGGTACGCGGGAACGTTTCAGGTGGTATGCGTGGGTGTTAAATTTGTTCACAAGTACAGGAGGAGAATTTATCTGCATTTCCTACTCCATCATCATTTTTTTTAAGAAAATAAAATATCTCCAATGCCAGATGTGGTTCCCGATTTCATTGTTCACTTGGAAGCACTTCAAGAAAGTTTTAATAAATATTTCTCCATAGATTTTTCCAAATTTGACTGGATCAGAAATCCCTTTTCGGGGACCTCACCAAATGAGTTGAAATTAAAAGAAAATGTCATCGATCTAACAGAATATAGTTCCATGAAAGACAGTTTTAAAGAGAAATGTTTGATTAACTTCTGGATCGGATGTAAAACCGAGTACCCAAGTTTCAACCGTCAAGATCTGCTATTTTTCATGTCATTTGTTTTTAAGTTACTTGTGTGAGAGTGGATTTTCTGCATTTTTTACATCAAAAACAAACATAGAAACAGAATAAGTGGAGAAGACTTAAGAGTGAAGTTAATTTCAATTACTCCTGATACCGTATTGATATTTTAATCACAAGCAAACAACAACAATAGCAAGTTTTGCACTAAAAGTAGATTTTGGATGATGTTGATGATTTTTTTGGCTTAGTTTGTAATAATTATACAGCATTGTATTATTTTAGACCCATGAGTAATAAATAGAACAGTGATTCAGTTAACATTCGTTAAGTTTTATTTGCCTGGTTATTGTGTTTTCGTTTTTTGAGTTTGCAAAAAAATTTGGTCTCCGTTGGGGGGGGGGGGGGGGGGGTTCATGACCCCCGTGACCTCCCCCCCTCCCTTGAATCCGCGCCTGCCACCATCTGAGTCGGCTCATACGAACAGCTTTATTTCTAATTTAGAAAAATGAAAATCCACAGCCTGCTTCCAGTCTCCGACCGGGTCAGGAATGGAATGAATGAAGCCCCCATCTAGCGGCGAGGATAGGAACTGTGCCGGCTGCCGAGGCCTGACGCACTCCTCTGGGGCAATGATTAAATGAATGACAGAAGAAATGAAATGATAGTGGAGAGTGTTGCTGGAATGAAATGTTGACAGGGAAAACCGGAGTACCCGGAGAAAAACCTGTCTGCCTCCGTTTTGTCCAGCACAGATCTCACATGGAGTGACCGGGATTTGAACCACGGACCCAGTGGTGAGAGGCAGTGGCGCCGAATCTTTTTTTTTTTCAGGTCTAGCAGACACCCACCCCTCTCGTTCTGTGGGGACCCCCCCCCCCCTTGTTAAACCGGACCCCTACCCCAATAATTACGGGTTTACAGCTTATTTCGCACAGTTCTCCCCTTCTCTTCTCTTCTCTTCTCTCTCCCTTCTTTCCTTTCATCTTTTCCTTCTCCTTCCCTTTCCTCCTCTATCCGTAACCCCCCAACGAAACCCACCCCCCAAGGGGACCGGGAGACCCACCCCCTTGCCAGGTCTAGCGGTAGCTAGACCTCGACCATGGATTCGGCGCCCCTGGTGAGAGGCCGGCGCGCTGCCGCCTAAGCCACGGAGGCTTCATTTCTAATTTGGAAGATATTTAATCAAGGTTTGAGGGCATACTCAGCCTCGTGAGACAGAACTGAGAGGAGGTGGGTTCGATTTCAACCTCAATCATCCCAAGAATGGTTTTCCGTGGTTTCCCATTTCTACTCCAGGCAAATGCCGGGATAGTTCCTAACATAAGGTCACGGCCGCTTCCTTCCCAGTCCTCACCTGAATTACTAATGGAGCCATCCCAATGACACAGGTTATCGGACGGATTCCACACACACCCAAGTAGGCCTACGCGGGTTACATGACCACGATGTCGCAAAGCCCATAAACGAATCAACCACAAAGTTACATTATAAAATAATAAAAACTGAGTGTTTTTCATTGTACTTTATTTTTAGTTGGAGTTAAATGTGCGATAGTTATTTACTGGGAAGGGATGGATGGGCAGACATATTTTACGCCAATCTCAGCTGTCGCCCGCTTGCCGAACGTTGCAGTCCCCTCGTGACCCGGAGCAAGGGCTCAGCTACCGGGAAGCGGACTGCACGCTGCCCCTGCTGAGGCGTCAGACATCCTAGGCCTAAAACCCAGCCGTTCGCAATGGATTCCTGTGGAATTCAGTAATCAACTTAATGCAGTGGGAATGAATTACCTTCACGGATAGAGAAGGAGGAACTGCACCATTGTTCCTCAGTCCACACATTGTTTTGTTGCAAGTTCTCTGTGTTTTGAGTCAGCAAAATATGTGGGACCATTGAGTTAATATTGAAGTACCGTATAGAATATTGTATTAGAAGCCATTTTTCAGTGTTGCCTGGTAAATATAGAATGCTTTTCAGTCGGTCAACACAAATTGTGCCCATTTTTGTACACAAAATGTTATTTGTGATAACATATCTTATGTAATATTTCTTTCAGGTTAGGGTACCGTATCGTATATAAATAGGCCTACTTGTTGTTGGGCCTATTGTCCCTAATTGGGCACAATTTGTGTTGACCGACTGGAAAGATTTCTTTAATAGAGCTAGGCAACACTGAAAAATGGATTCTATCACTCCAACTTAATTTACACAAACAATGGGAAGGGGTGATTAATTTGTTCATAATAATTAATAATGATATTACGGTACCGGTATTAATAATAGTAATAATACCGGTAATAATAATTAAGTTAATTAATTCATGTTACATTTCTTTCAGGTTAGGGCGTTTAAATATTCGTAGCCTACTCCTCGCGTCCCTGCCTAATTGGGCAGAATCATGATGATCGACTGAAAATTATTCTGTAATACATTGAGTTGATACTTGCGGATGTTGAAACGGATGTACTACGGTAATAGCTACCGGTACGTAGGATCAAATTTGGACACTTAATTTTAGTATTTACATCCTCATGAATGGATTTGAGAAATGGAAACAAATGGGGATGAAGTTGATTGAAAGGACAAGGAAGTGTAAGGATTTGGCCGTAGGCTATTGGGAGATAACTTCCCCGTATAAGCCTGAAATTGAAAATGTAAAACCAATGAAAACAATTTACAGGATGGACGATGTGGGCCTATGGACTTGCATGAAGTTAATTACTCCATCGGTAAATTTGGGTAAGAATATCAATTTCAAAAATTACTTGCACAATTCATGAATTTTTCGTTTCTCCCTTTCTTTCCAAATGATTCTCTTCTCTCCATCGTTAGGGCCATAAAGGACCGCGTGGCCTTCTTATGGGCCCGCCAGCCTTTCTTCCATGCATCCGATGAACATGCTTAGCTCGAGTTATGACTTATTTTTGATGAACCTGTAGTTTGTGTTATGCGTATGCTTATGCAGATGATATTGATTTATTATCTAGAAAGAAACAGGGTTTGGAAGAGAAGCTGGGGAAATTAGAGGAATACGGGGCAGAAATTGGACTGACGATTAATTAGTCCAAAACAAAGTAGGCTATTATGTTAACATCTAGGAGAAAGTATAATGAATTAGAAAAATCTGAAACTGAATGAGAAAGAAAATGAACACTGTAAAAATTTTAAATATTTAGGGTCAATGATAGCTGAAAACAATAATATGAGAGAAGAAATATATGCAAGGATAACAGCTGGAAATAGGAGTTACTTTGCTTTAAGCAACGTTTTTACAGCAAGAAGCCTTCGCTGAAATCTGAAGTTGATTGTATAGGCTATCGTACGGTAGTGAGACCTGTGGTGATATATGGTTCCGAGACTTGGACCATGACACAAGGTGATGAGGAACTGTTAAGGACATGGGAAAGGAAGATACTCAGAAAAGTATATGGACCAGTAAAAGAGGGAGAATTCTGGCGAATCAGAAATAATATGGAGCTAAGAGAGTTGTATGATAAGTCAGATATGGTAGTGGAAATAAAGAGTAGTAGACTGCGTTGGTTGGGCCATATAGAAAGAATGACAGAGGACAGGATGGTAAAGAAGGTCTTCGATGGGAAGCCAGGAGGACGTCGTGTGAGGGACAAGATGGCTGGATAACATGGAGGAGGATCTGAGAAAAATGGGAGACAGAAGATGGAGAATCAAGACAGTCAACAGGGATGAATGGGTGGAGATTGTCCGGGAGGCCAAGGCCCTACAAGGGCTGTAGCGCCAAGGAGTAATAAAGTAAAGTAGTTTGTGTTTGAGTGGTGTTGATTGTCTGTTTCTGAAATTCCATACTTGAAAATGTCCTTCTTAATTTCCACCAGCCAAGGAGGAATCGATTTGAGACTTATAAAAGCAGGAAAACAAACACATACTGTAGAAATTCTTTCTGCTGGCAATCTGAAGTAGTTAGCATAAAAGGTTATCCTTCTTTTTCGGATTATGCTTGATATATTTTCGGTGTAGGTGAAATAATTCTAAGTTGCTCTCAAGTCTGTAAAGACCATCTTTGAAGTTTGGACCAAGAATTTTTCTGATAATCCTCCTTTCCTTAATTGCCAGCTTTTCAAGCAGGTTATGTGTTCGACGTGTTAAACATTCCCAATTATTATTTATTATTATTATTATTATTATTATTATTGTTGTTGTTGTTCTTGTTTCGTTTTGGCCAACTAAGGACCACGTCATTTCAACTGTTTCATCTTAGTTTTAAATTTAGTCCAGTATTCATTCATTCGTAGACGGTGTTGTTCCTTTCTCTCTTTTGTCCATGCCTTTCCAGTTTTCAGCGTCGGCCTAGGTTGGAATATCTGATGTTCGAAGAGTATTTTCTTAAGCTGGTCACGCTCCTGGATATCTTCACATGAGATCCCAATCTCGTGCTGATCTTTTTGTATCTCACTGAACCAGGCTCCCTTTGTGTTCTTCTCTTGGAAAAAAATTGAAAATTAATCGTGTTTACGTCATTCGGGCCACGTGCCCATAAAACCTAGTTCGTCTTTCCCGCATCACGTCAGTAATTTTCTCACATTAGCCTATTATTTTTATATGCCGACAGAGTTAACGTGGACATTCTTGTCTAACCTTATCCTAATGAGAAGCGATCAGAGGCCACCTAGATCCAGGCGCCTAGACATGTATCTAATCTAGAATTTTAAGTATATTTAAATACTGCAGGCTACTTGCCAATATTTCCTTTGAAAAAGAAAATGCTATACACATTTCAATAAAAGTTACATTATATTCCAAAATAAATGTGAATTATATCCAAGATGAAATGAGAAACACCAGTGACATTAATTTCTCCATCTTGAAAGAATACCGAGCATTTTCCTTACGTTGTTGCTGTTGAAAGTAACGGCATTACAATTACTGAAATCAATTAATGTAATTACCCCTCATTACCGTAAAATAGCGGTTACTATTGACGGCGTTACAAATAATCCTACCCAGAGCTTACCAACTTGGGTTTGCAGAGGGGAATCTAAAGTGGTTCCAAGGGATGAGACTTAGAAAAATATGTTGTTGTTGTCTCATTTGAGGGGCTTGCTCATCATGGTCATTGAGCCCCATGTACTTGAGTGAGTGGAATGTTGTCTGATAATCTGTGTTATAGTTATGACTGTATTAGTGTGTGTTTGTAATTCAGACGAGGATTGGGAAGGAGGTGACAGTGGCCTTAAGTTAGGAATCGTTCCGGCATTCGCCTGGAGTAGAAATTGGAAACCACGGAAAACCACTTCTAGGGTGGCTGTGGTGGGAATCTAACCCGCCTCTTCTCAGTTTTGCCTCACGAGGCCGAGTGTTACCCGTTCCAACCTTCAGACCAGAATTAAATTTCTTGGTTGAGCCGAAAAACGAACCCGGACCTTCAGGGTGTCAGTCAAGAATGCTAGCCACTACATCACGAGGTGATCACTCAAAGAAATAGTTATGTTTCATTTCCGGATCAGTGGTAATAATCTCATACGTAGGGGTAGGATTTTTATGTAATTAGTCTAATTATGTATCCTCCCCTTTGCTTATATATAACTAAAATAGATAAATGTCCATGGATTAGAATTTTTAGGTATCATTTAATTACATTTTATTGTTACATATTTGATTATAATGACATTTTTTTACATACTTTTACTTTTTTTAATGTAAAATTACAGTCATATTCTGTCTCTTACTGCAGAAAAAAGTATGTTTTCACATGTGATATATAGGGTAATTCAAAACAGTCTGTGTGACAATATCTGTTCACAAGGAACTCAGGTACATGAAACAGATTTTCCAAGCAATTCATAAGCTGCTGAGAAAGAGCCAGGGAAGAATTCCAAGAAAGATATTAGTGGGCATAAGGGGATGGGAATTCACCTCACACCCTGCCGGAGACTCAGCAGCTGGACTTCAGTTTCTCTTAGTTGTCCAGTGATTGCCTGAGAGACTACTTTTCAACCTGTTGTTCAGAAAGGCTGTTATATTTCCTCCCACTCCACAAACAAACATTGCCCCTCACAATACTTATTCTTGAGTTCGTACGCATTTTATCATACATGATAATGGAATTTATTTAAATTTGCTATAATATGGACATGCTTAGTTAAATAATTAATTATTGTACAACACTTTATTTTGCAAAAAATATAACGAATAAAATGAGGAATCTTCAAGCACAGTTGTATCATGTGTAATATATCATTTATATAAAAATTAAATTAATATTAAAATTGTCTTTATGTTCGACCCTGACTATTATATGTCAGAAAACTGTATCATAATGATGGTCATTATAACACTATTTTTCATCATGAAACAGTTTCTCCCACCAATCACAGCTCAAGAAACAGTTGGTTGACCAATTAGATAAGGATAGCATCGCACTTGCGCCGAGTTCCAAGGCCTTCTAATTTAAATTTCACTGCGTTGCCTAGTGTCATAGTGGGGTAATCGAGGAGGCCATGGTCAAATAAGGGGCATTCTCTGCATCCCATGCGCTCTGTTCAGTACATAAAACTGGCGAAATCTCGGTAGATATTTATGAATATTTATGTTCGAACATAAAATAGTTATAATAATTATTGTCGAACATAGTCGTATGCAACTCGCCTATAATGATAATTAAGACACTCGAATGGAAATTATAAAACTCGCATACGCTCGTTTTATAAACATACTCGTGTCTTAATTATTGCCATTATAGGCTCGTTGCATAATGTACTATTTACATATTTCACATAATATTATTACATAAATATGTACATATTTTGCATGTTGATATTACATAAAAATCCTAGCCCTACTCATAAGGGGACTGGCTGCGTGGCTCAACGGTAACGTTCTCGCTTGCTGGGCCCTAGGTTGCAGGTTCGTATCCTGGCGCAGTCAGCTGGCATTTGAGGGTGCGCAAATGCGAGGGAGCCGTGCCAGTACTTTACTGGCACGTTAAAGATCCTCTTCGGGGGAAAATTCCGGCACCCCGGCGTCTCTATAAGCCACAGTAGTTAAAAGGGACGTAAAACCAATAACATTATTATACCTACTCATAAGGCACATCAATGGTACCGGTACTGCTGTAGAACTATTTCCTAGAATTACTATGCTGCATTTGTTAAAACCGACAGCGGTAGCTACGCTCGCTAAAGCGCAGCGCTAGGCCATGGGTAAAGCCCTGTGCGGATGCGGATATCTGCGGATAAACCCACGGATATAGGCAAAATATTTCGCTATGCGGATATACACTCACCTGCATAAAAAGCGAAACACTACGAATCTCAGACAAAACGCAATATTTGACAGTTTCATATCTGTTATACTGTAATAGCTGATTTGAATAACAACAAACGGCTGTCTTACGGTTTATTGCTGTAAATTCTCGTTCCCCGTATTTTTGTTGGCATTACTGTTTGCAGATGATTTGATGATTTGGGGAAACAAGGAGGAGGAGGTACAGGAACAGTTGGACGTGTGGGAAGGAATAATACAAGGATATGGGATGAAATTTAGCATAAATAAGAGTGAGATGGTGATCACAACAAGGAAGAAGGAAAGAACCACAACGGGAATAACAATTGGTGGGGAACAGCTGAAGAAAGTGGAGAGTTTCAAGTATCTGGGAAGCCTGATACAAGATAATGGAAGAAACGATAGAGAAATAAATGAGCGGGGGAGACAGGCAGAAGCATTCCGGAGGAGTGTGAGAAGCATGTTATGGAGCAAGGATGCCCCTCAGAACAGCAAAAAGATCATATATCGGACGTACTATGTCCCTATCCTGACGTATGCCTCGGAGACCTGGGTTATGAAAGGAAGGGAGAAGAGCAAAATACAGGCCAGTGAGATGAGGTTCTTAAGAAGCAGTATTGGAGCTACAAAGATGGACAGAATAAGAAATGAGAGGACCAAAGAATTAATGAAGGAGGAACCATTACAGGATGGTATAGAGAAATCTGGACTTAGATGGTATGGACATGTAAAACGAATGGAGGAGAAGAGGATACCCAGGAGGATACACGAGACGAAGTGGGAAGGAAAGAGACCGAGAGGAAGACCGAGAGACAGGTGGCTGAAGGGGGTGGAAGTAAGTGTGAAGAAGAGAGAAGACTGGACAAAGGTGGAGGCTGAGAGATGGTGGGAAGACAGAAGACGTTGGAAAGGCCTGTGTTCCAAACAGACCCGGCCAGTGGCTGGAAACTGTGCAAGATGATGATGATGATGATGATGACTATTTGTTTACGACATTCGTAATCATACAGTGCAACAGAATGATGGATTCCAGGTTTCAATATTACCAAATTCGTGTTTGTGCACTGTTGTGATTGTCTTGATCAATAATGTTTATCAATTATTGTACTAATTAAAGTACAGTAATTAATTGTTGTAATGTCATAGTACAGTATTTGATTAATGCAATGTTTGGAACGGTCCAACATTGAGTTTAGTCTGAAATTCGTAGTGTTTCGCATTTTTTGCCGGTGAGTGTAGTTTCCATGGCCGTGCGGATAGCGGATAAGCTGCGGATAATGTTTGGGGAAATTTTGCAGATAGTTTTTATAATACAATCCGAACTAGTATTTTGTATGTCAATGAAAGCCTTATTCCGTGTTCACCACTGCAATGTCCGCACTTCCATGTTTAGAACTAAGCGGCAAAACCAGCGCCATATCATTATTAGGACCCGGATGTTTATGACATATCATCATATATTTCCGTTATGTGTTTTTCATGACAAATGTAAGATCAAATTTAAGCTAATCTCGTTCAAATTATATTATTAAGCATAATTAACACTCCAAACAGAAAAGGGTTGCAATTCTTGCTGTATAGTGTATATCATTCATTTTAAACATAGCATTTGACATACAAAGCCTAAGGGACGACTTTTCCCTCAAATGTTGCTTTAGTAATTTATGCTTTATCTAATAGAAATACTATTGTAATGCCAGTGAATTCGGATAACAATCGTGGGAATGCGGAAAAAAGTCGTGCAGATGCGAGGGGGATAACAGTTGTGTGGATGCGGATAACAGTCGTGCGGATGCGGGGCAGATGCGGATAACGTTTTGTTTATCCACGCAGGGCTCTAGCATCATGTTATCTGCTGACTCGGTAGACGCGGGTTCGAGCCCCACCGTCGACTGTCCTTGAAATGGTTTTCCGTGGTTTCCCTATTTTCAACTTCAGGCAAATGCTGGGACGATACCTTCTGACAGGCCTCGGCCGCTTCCTTCCACATCCTTGCCCAGTTTCATTCATCTCCATCCATTTCATCTCTCATTAACTCCTCTCACGTGGTTGGCGTCAGGAAGGGCATCTGGCCGTAAAAATATCCGCCACATAGAACTTCATCGCATCTCATCCCCGACCCCGTTGGGAACGGGAATAATACATACTATGATACATTTGTTGTTAACGATTAAATTAGGTGTTTGGACATTGTGGCCACTTGGGTATGTATAGAATGCGCCTATTAACCTGTGTTATTGTGTTATGTGCAGGCTTCGGATAGTTATGCACTTAAAATGCCAAAATATGCATGCAAATACGCACAAAAAGTGTCTAAATAAGCACTAAAATATGCATTAAGAATAAACATATATCCGATATCAATTAGTGGTTTATATTTCAAGAAATTAATGTTACATATTGAACCCTTATTAATCTGCGATGAATAAGTATTCATGATTTATTATTATTATTATTACTGAGGCCCAGGCAGTACATGTAGAAATTGACAAAGGGGAAGCCAAGTTAGTGTGTTGCAATGATTACCACAGAGGCAGGCTTGGTAGTTATTCTTGAAGACGACCGGGTAAGCCGAGTTCAAGGACAAATTGTGTAATAACGCGCACCAAAATTGGAGTCATTAGGGGATGGTCACGAGTGAGTTTCAACCGACCTAGGATTGAATCACCCAATCAGATGAGACCACGCCAAAACCACGCGATGGGTGGCGTACCCTGTAAAAAAAAGGCGCGGAAACGCATATCTAAAGAACCGCCGATCCGAAATAATTCCGCATAAGTGCGCTGAGACGTTTGAATAAAATGATGAAGATTGATACTAGTCCCATGTGTGTGAGATGAAAACTCTAGAATATTTTTCTTAATTCTCCCCACTCCACCGCATTCTGTCAGTTTCCAATAAATTGATCGAGGAGAAGCTGTTTCGAAGACAACTGTTTTGAGCTCTGGCGAGCAAGGGTCACGCCAGTCTGCGTCGCGATTTACCGCTTTTAATAATCATACTAGTGACAACTTTATTGAGCTCTGATGAGCAAAGGTTCACGCCTGTGTGCGTCACGATTTTCAGCTCTTAATGGGCAAGACTTTACTAACATTCCATTAGTGCTCACAGCGAGCAAGGTTCAAGTAGAGCAGGAAAGATATCTAACGAGATAAGGACTGCGAGACAGTCATGTTTAAAACTTGTTTTTCAAGCCAGTGACGATGTGTTTGAAGTGTATAATTTATGTAAATTTTGTATTGTATTTTTCAAGTGATAATTGTGCGTGTGTAAGCGAATGCTAAGCTAGGGAAAGTCTTCGATCATTAATCGCATAGGACATAACGTGAGTGAAAGTAGTAACTCACAGCGATTATAGCCAGGCAATTTTATTAACATTGAACATTTCTGTCCAAGAGACTACGCCAAGATGTCCGACGTTTGGTCAGGAGACGGAATGATGTGCATCGCTTCTTCTACGACGTCGACGATGGAGGGCTGATTTCCCGTAGGGAAATGAGCCGGGACGGAGGTTATAAGTTCTGCAAGCTGATACGGTGATGTACAAAAATTGATTTACTCAATATGTAGTTAGATAAGGCGGGGGAACATTGTAAATAGTTCATTTATTCTTTTTCTTGTTTAGATTTTTTTTGCACCGACACTAGTGTTCTAAATGCATGTTGGCGCGTGGCCAAAATTGTTTGTTGTATATTTTTCTTTGGAGTCATATTTAGTGTACACGGCGCGTGTACTTGATTTTATCCATGCGGATGCGAAACTCGTTACATTCGATAAGTGGTGCTTTATTAAAGTTCATATTTTTGATAGGAAAGGGAAGTAATTATTGTAAGATGTTTGATGAACAGGTTATTACTCATATTAGGGTTGCCGAGCGCAACAAATTATGATGTAATGGTAGAACACCTTAGTTCTAATTTTTTTAGATTTTTTTTAGTCCTTTTCAGGTTCGTTAATCACAGCCTAGAACGGAAGCGCAAGCTGGTGGAAAAATATTTATGTCATTAATCTCAGGTTTCTGTCAAACCCATACGTGTGATTCTGTGTGTGTTCTTGTGTCAGGTGTGTGTTTTGATTCTACGTGATGAGGGGTAGATGGTGCTACCGCCCTCATATTTGTTGTTGTTGTATTTTTGATGGAAAGGCAGTGCGCTCCGAGGAGGCTACTGTACCTTGTCCAATGATGATTCTTGGATTTCCTAGGGGAAATGCTGAGATATATTTTGTTCTGACATACACACACGTATATATTGTGCTTTGGGGCACGCTTCTTCGAGACTCGATCCCGTGCCTTGGGAGGTCGAGGTTATTGACACGTGGGTTGACAGATGTGCAGATTTCCACTTAGCGCCCATCTAGCCTTGGTGACTTATTTTGTTAGGCAGTCCTGTTGTCCGACTGGCCCCTATTAAGCTATCATTAGCAAACCTGTTCTTTTGTGATGGTTATTTGGACCATAATTAATTGGGGAGTTCGCCACGTTTGTTACGAATTATCGCATGTCGTATGGATGGAATATTGTGTTAATGATGTAAATGTTGGTTTTGAGCCTAGTGATTTCTATGACTCAGTTCGTGTTAGTTTGTTTGTGTGTGACACCCGTGTGGTGTAGTTGTATTTACTTGTAAAAATGACGGCGGTCATATGTGTTTCTTTTGTTGGTCACGTGTTAACTTACTTGTGTTGATTTTGAGAAGTCTTAATTTTAGGCAGTAATGTTTTTGCTACGGCAGTTCTTGATTCCAATTTCAAGCGGAAATTATTTGTTGTTTATTTAGTATAGGAAGTGTCGGTTTAGTTTTAAGTTGTGTATAGTTGTTCCCCGCGTCTGTCTAGCTCTAAGCAATGCAGATTCGTCTTCTGAAAGTTTATCCGGATGATGACGAACCATGCATTCATTTGTACTCATCGTTAAGCATGTAGAACGGCACACACGTATACATTGTCATTGCAGATTTTTGGGACATTTGGTCCGATTAATAATCTCTCCTCAGATTAGGCCTAGCTTTTGGCAAGTAATTTTATTCAGTGGGAGTCATTTTGGGAGTTTTGTTTGTTTATTTCATTTTGTAAATAGCTGATCTGTCATTAAATTCATTTGTTATAACCCTGGCTTCACTTTTTCCTGCATGTTATTTTGTTATATGTTACCCTGCATGTTAATGAAGCGCTTTAACAACAACTTACGAAATGGACTGTTACACCCCCCGAAACTGAGTCTCATAAGCTTCTTTGCAAGGGTTCAATATTAAATATCGCCAAAATAAAGAGAAATACTTACAGTACTACAAAAGATTGATCCAGTTTGTTAATAACATTTACAAGTCTTGATTACACTTAATCACTGCATGATGTAATAGGTTTTCAAACACAAACTTGCGCCTATTTTCACTTAAAATGATTTTGTACACAGAAAAAACCCTCTCCACATCACATGCCACAATTGGAGCATACTCCAACTTATTGAAATCAGAGACCTCTAGTATCGATGCACTGTCAATTTTGTCTTTGTCTTGGATAACACCACAAATGCTTTTAAGTTTTAGGAGACCGGAATTTTTCAGCACTACATTCTGCAATTTTTTCGAGAAAACTTGATTAGTTAGGTTCTTTAGGGATCGATTGACTTCTTCAACAATTCCAATGCTAACGTGAAGAGGCAGTCCTTTTTGTTACAATTTCTTGATGGCTGAACGTATGCAACGCAAATTGGAACGAATGAATATAAGTTGATCACGAACACCATCTTTGCTAATGACCTCTTGAGCTTCTTTAATGGAAGCAGCTTCTTCAGAATCGAGGTCTTCAACTACCTTTTTCACTACCTCGAAACAATTGGCATAATAAACAGCAGCTTCGAGCCACGTTCCCCGTCTTGTATCAACTGGTGATGGCAGGTCATTTTACCTCAGTTCACTAATTCTCCAGTAAGTGCATGCCATTCACCAGACAGACGACTAAAATGTAAGCGCAATTACAAGCACTGCTAGAAAAGTTAAGTGGCATGGAAAAGAAGATGGAAGACGGCCAGAACAATCTAGCCGAAAACTTAACTGCCAAACTAGAAGACGGCCAGAAGAAGATGGAAGACGGCCAGAAGAATCTAGCCGAAGACTTAACTGCCAAACTAGAAGACGGCCAGAAGAAGATGGAAGACGGTCAAAATAAGCTAGTGGAGGACCTGAAGAAGATAGAGGACGGCCAGAAGAAGTGGAAGACGGCCAGAATATGTTAACACAGGACCTGAAGAAATTAGAACTGGGTCTGCGTGAGGAAGTCACGGCAGTGGAAAAGAAGTTCGACGCTCTACAAAAGGAATTTGATGAGCTGCGCTGACGCCCGCCGACGGGGTTGGATGACAGAATCAAAGCTCTACAAGAGGAAGTTGCCGAGCTCCACCGACGCCCGCCGACGGGGGTGGATGAGAGAATCAAAGCTCTACAAGAGTAACTTGCCGAGCTGCGCCAAAGCCCGCCCACAGTTACACCGGGAATAAAAGGAACGGGACAGAGCAGAGGGACGCCCCCAACCTTCGACGGAAAGGTCCCGTGGAGCACCTACTTACGTCAGTTCGAGGCAGCCTGTTCCATAAACAAGTGGAACAACACAGAAAAGGCTACAGCTCTCATTGTAGCGCTAAGAGGGTACGCCCTTAACGTCCTTCAGGCCATCCCGACTGGATCCCAGGACTACGCTTCACTAATGGCCCATATGGAGTCCCGATATGGAGATAGCCATCTTCAGCAGGCCTACCAGATGCAGCTCCAGACCCCGGTACAAAAGAACGCGGAAACCCTGCAGAAGTTCGAGACGGACATCGCACGCCTCGTAAGGCTCTCATATCCAAAAGCGCCGGCCGACTTTCTGGAACAGATTGCGACGCAGACCTTCACCGACGGGCTACGGGACGCGGACACTCAACAGGCACTGCGACTCGCGCGCAATAAGACCTTAGCAGATGCGCTGAGCCACGCACTTGAGTTCGAAATGGCAAAACAGGCATCTAGAATGCACGTGCGGGTGCGTCAAGTGGACGTCGACGAACCAGCAAAAACCAACGAGACTAAGACCATGGCCTATGAATTGATGGAGGCGCTCTGCCGTTTCTTCGATAGTCGCGGCACCACCAGCAACGACACAGCCGGAAGACAACCGGAGAGGCGGCCCGGAAGAGGACTACCGTCCAGCTAGACCTGCGGTAATAAAAAGGCCACCTGAGCAAGGACTGCGGTGATCGCCGCCGCCGAGGGTATCCGACGGGAAATCAGTCACCTGAAAACCGCGCGGCCCAGGGAAACGAGTATTAGCCAGCCTTGGGGGGTAAAGTTTGGCTTGTGACAGTCGTCAACCCCCAGCAGTCCAAGTTCGTGTGACGAAGTTACGGAGGGATAATAGCAGCCTGATGGTCTACGAAGTCGTCAACGGAGAGAGCTGGCTTATGTTGATCGACACGGGAGCAACGAGGACCATCGTCAATCCCACCGTGATCCCAAAGTGGAGAGTACAACATACACAAAGGAACCTCCAACTAATAACCGCGACTGGAGAGACGGCACCGGTACATGGCGAAGCGTCACTGGAGTTCGTCATTGGTCGACGGGCGGTGAAGCATCCAGTGCTTGTGGCTGATGTAGCAAACGAAGTGATCATCGGACTGGACTTTCTGGACCAGAACAAAATCATCTTGAACCTGAGTACCAACACTCTGCACTTCGGAGGTGAGGAACTTGCTTTGCAACAGCACACGAGGCCATCACCGCACGACGAATAAGGCTGAGAGAGGACGTCATCGTTCCCGCCAGGACGAAGGTCAGCGTTGCTGTAATTGTCGACGGAACTGCTGAGGGTGTGGCGGCTGTTCTCGAACCAAAATATGAGGACATCCAGACAAAAGGATTGCTATTTGCCAAGACCCTCATGAACACGACGTCTCGGCCGTACGTCCGCTTGTCCAACCTGAACGACAGCGACATTACGGTTCACCGGTACACCAACCTAGGAGTCTGCGAGCACGTTACCTGGATTGCCCGCATCACAGACACGACGGACGGACACCTGCTGACGGACAACCGAAGAATACGCGCCCTGCCAGAAGAACTACAGAAGCTGTACCAAGGATCCCAGGACCATTTAGACGAGGAACAATCACGCCAACTTCGGGACCTGCTACACGAATTCCAGGATGTCTTCTCCGTGGGGAGCAAAGACGTCGGCAGGAAAAGCTTGGTCCAGCACAGAATCGACGTTGAGGGCAGTGCACCGATTAGGACCCCATTCCGACGTGTCCCGCTCTCCAAGCAAGCTGAAGTCGACCGGATGGTGGAAGAAATGAAGGAGTAGGGTGTGACCGAGCCATCACATAGTCCTTGGAGCTCTCCGGTCGTGCTAGTGAAGAAGAAGGACGGCTCCACCAGGTTCTGCGTGGACTACAGGCGGGTGAACGACGTCACGAAGAAGGACAGCTACCCTCTACTCCGGATCGACGACACGCTGGACACCATATCAGGATCAAGATGGTTCTCCACCTTAGATTTGAAGAGTGGCTTCTGGCAGGTGGAGGTCCACCCTAAGGACCGCGAGAAAACGGCGTTTTCTGTGGGCAGCAGACTCTGGCAATTCAGCGTCATGCCGTTCGGGTTGTGCAACGCCACTGCGACCTTCGAAAGGCAAATGGAGTCCATTCCGAGGGGACTACACTGGAAGACCTGCCTGGTCTACCTAGACGACGTCATCGTTCTGGTGAGGAGCTTCGAGGAGCACTACAGCAACCTGAAAGAGATCTTGATGAAGCTACGGGCTGCCCAGCTGACGTTGAGCCCCAAGAAGTGTCAGCTCTTCCAGAAGCAGGTCCAGTACCTTGGGCATATCGTCTCCGAGGAAGGGGTGCGCACCGACCCAGAGAAGACCGCAGCTGAGAGGGAGTGGCCATTTCCGAAGGACAAGTCCCAAATACGAAGCTTCCTGGGACTCTGCACCTATTACCGTCGCTTCGTGAGAGGATTTGCCGACATCGCTAAACCACTGCATCGACTGACTGAGAAGGACCAACCCTTCACGTGGACATCAGAATGCCACAGTGCCTTCGAACAACTCAAGCAGGCTCTGTGCACCGCACCTATTCTGGCCTACCCCACACCTGGAACAAGGTTCATCGTCGATACCGATGCCAGCGACTTTGGTATAGGGGGAATCCTGTCGCAAGTAGTTGACGGCGAGGAGAGAGTAGTGGACTACTTCAGCAAAGCCTTGTCAAAGCCAGAGAGGAACTACTGCGTCACCAGGAAGGAACTGCTCGCCATCGTGAAGACCATTGAACATTTCCACAAGTACCTGTACGGGCAAGAATTTTTCATCAGGACCGACCATGCATCCCTGCGGTGGCTCCTGAACTTCAAGCTGCCCGAGGGTCAACTCGCGAGTGGGTAGAGAGGCTTCAACAGTAAAACTTTGAGATCCAGCATAGGAAAGGCCAACTGCATTCTAACGCCGACGCCCTGTCACGAAGACCGTGCCCCGAAGACTGCACCTTCTGTGCCCGAAGGGAGGAGAACACCGGGATACTGTGCCGACGGACTACTGTGGAACTTCAAGGGAACTGGAGCCGCGAATCTTTCACGCGGGCACAAGCAGAAGATGATGACCTGGGACTGATAGCCGAATGGAAGAGGGCCTGTTTCCCCAGACCCGGGTGGAACATTGTGAGTGACTGCAGCCCAAAGTTTAAGTCCTACTGGGCGCAGTGGGACTCGCTGGTTGTAAGGGATGGCCTCATCTGCCGTACCAGGGAGAGCACCGACGGGAAGACATCTCGGGTACAAGTCGTCGTTCCAAAGGATATGACGGAGGAAGTCCTGAAGGAAGTCCATGGAGGATCATCTGGTGGACACCTAGGGATAAAGAAGACCCTGGAGAAGCTGAGAGAGCGGTTCTACTGGATCGGATGCCGAACAGACGTGGAGAACCACTGCGCGAGGTGCCACGAATGTGCAGCCAGCAGGGGCCCAGGAGGAGGACGACGGGGTCCACTGAAGACCTACAATGGGGGCGGCCCCATGGAGAGAGTGGCCATCGATGTTGCTGGACCATTCCCGTTGAGCGAGGCAGGGAACTGTTACATATTGTTCGTCAGCGACTACTTCACCAAATGGCCAGAGGCGTATGCACTCCCTACCCAAGAAGCCGCGACGATCGCAGAGACCCTGGTGAAGAAATTCGTCAGCCGGTACGGTGTACCCTTGGAGGTGCACTCCGACCAAGGTAGAAACTTCGAGTCGCAGGGGTTCCAAGACCTATGTCAGCTGTTGGGAACCCGGAAGGCAAGGACGCCGCCGCTACATCCTCAGTCCGAAGGGATGGTAGAGCGATTCAATCGCACCATCGAGAACCATCTCCGAATAATCGTCAGCGAGCACCAGAGGGATTGGGACAAACATCTTCCACTATTTCTCCTGGCCTACCGCGCCGCCGTGCATGAAGCCACCGAGTGCACACCAGTCCGCGCCATGTTTGGGAGGGAACTCCGTCTACCTGTCAATCTTGCCTTCGGCCGACATGGGAATGCTCCAGTCCCGGTAAGCCAGTATTGTCAAGAACTTATCGACCGACTGGAGGACGTACACGCGTTCACAAGGAGGAGACTGCGGGTCAAGACCGATCGAATGAAGACCCGATACGACCAACAGACGGATGCCGGCGGATTCCACGAGGACGACCTGGTCTGGCTCTTCAATCCATCACGGAATAAAGGCCTGTCACCCAAACTGCAGAAGTCCTGGGAGGGCCCGTACCGAGTCGTGAAACTGATTAACGACGTCGTCTACAGGATCCAGCGGAGCCCGAGGGCGAAGATGAAGATCGTGCATCGAGATCGCCTGGCAGCCCACGGAGGGACACAGACGGACCATTGATTGATCGGGACGTTCAGCCTTTTAGGAAGGGGGTGGTGTTACAGCTGTGAGTTTGTTTCGTTGCCTCGCCGCGTGAGTCACAGCCGCCCCCTGGCTATGCTCTGCCTCTGATTGTTACCTGCGCCTTACGCAAGGGGTTGCGAGGACAAAAGGGATGGTGCAGAACAATCGTGACCCAGCCAGAGATGGAAATCCCGAGAAGCTGTGAATCCTGGACGGTTCTAGAAGCATTCATTGAGTCACCAGCCTGCTATATAACCGGCCTCACCAGCGAGGGGGGACTGTTTTTTTTTGTTGGTGCTAGTGCGTGTTTTTACATGAGCGACAGTAGTGTGGCGACGTGACGTGCGAAGTTATGAAACCCGAGTGAGGCTGATTCTCCAGACAGCGAGGCAGTGTGAATCATACGGAGGGACAGTTTTGAGGAGTGTGTACTTACCTTGTGCGACAGAGATATTGTGGTGAATTGCGAAACGCATTGGGCTGTTCCCTAGCAGCGGACAGCGAAGCAGTGTGCAGTGGTGAGAGACTGGCTATCGTAAATAGCTGTAATTTGTGTACAAGGCAGAGTTGCAGGTATTAAAAGCGAGGACAGTAGTGTAAAAGTAGGAAGTGTGGAAGCTATAGTGGCTAGAAGTGCCTTATGAAGTGAGATTCAGTGCTTATTTTGTGGTGTATTTTCCTGGGCTGCAATAAAGCTAATATTTCGTTAAAAGAACAATTGTGTTGTGCTTTCACCCACCGTAATCCAGTTAACGAACTTGCCACTAGGGGCAACACGTAACAACTGGAGTCAGAAGCGGGATTACGAACCCAAGCACAACACCAGAAAGTCCTGGTTTCAAACCCCGTGCAGGTCATTTGACCTCAGTTCACTAATTCTCCAGTAAGTGCATGCCATTCACCAGACAGACGACTAAAATGGAAGCGCAATTACGAGCACTGCTAGAAAAGTTAAGTGGCATGGAAAAGAAGATGGAAGACGGCTAGAAGAATCTAGCCGAAGACTTAATCGCCAAACTAGAAAACGGCCAGAAGAAGATGGAAGACGGTCAAAATAAGCTAGTGGAGGACCTGAAGAAGATAGAGGACGGCCAGAAGAAGATGGAAGACGGCCAGAATAAGTCAGCACAGGACCTGAAGAAATTAGAACTGGGTCTGCGTGAGGAAGTCACGGCAGTGGAAAAGAAGTTCGACGCTCTACAAAAGGAATTTGATGAGCTGCGCCGACGCCTGCCGATGGGGGTGTATGAGAGAATCAAAGCTCTACAAGAGGAAGTTGCTGAGCTGCACCGACGCCCGCCGACGGGGATGGATGAGAGAATCAAAGCTCTACAAGAGGAAGTTGCCGAGCTGCGCCAGCGCCCGCCCACAGTTACACCGGGAATATCAGGAACGGGATAGAGCAGAGTGACGCCCCCAACCTTCGACGGAAAGGTCCCGTGGAGCACGTACTTACGTCAGATCGAGGCAGCCTGTTCCATAAACAACTGGAACGACACAGAAAAGGCTACAGCTCTCATTGTGGCGCTGAGAGGGGACGCCCTTAACGTCCTTCTGGCCATCCCGACTGGATCCCAGGACTACGCTTCACTAATCGCCCATATGGAGTCCCGATATGGAGATAGCCATCTTCAGCAGGCCTACCAGATGCAGCTCCGGACCCGGGTACAAAGAACGAGGAAGCCCTGCAGGAATTCGAGACGGACATCGCACGCCTCGTAAGGCTCTCATATCCAAAAGCGCCGGCCGACTTTCTGGAACAGATTGCGACGCAGACCTTCACCGACGGGCTACGGGACGCGGACACTCAACAGGCACTGCGACTCGCGCGCAATAAGACCTTAGCAGATGCGCTGAGCCACGCACTTGAGTTCGAGACGGCAAAACAGGCAACTAGAATGCACACGCGGGTGCGTCAAGTGGACGTCGACGAACCAGCGAAAACCAACGAGACCAAGCCCCAGGCCGATGAATTGATGGAGGCGCTAAGCCGTTTCTTCGATAGTCGCGGCACCACCAGTAACGACACAGCCGGAAAACAACCGGAGAGGCGGCCCGGAAGAGGACTACCGACGTGCTGTACCTGCGGTAAAAAAAAAGGCCACCTGAGCAAGGACTGCGGTGATCGCCGCCGCCAAGGATATCCGACGGGAAATCAGTCGCCTGAAAACCATGCGGCCCAGGGAAACGAGTATTAGCCAGCCTTTGGGGGCAAAGGTGGGCTTGTGACAGTCGTCAAGCCCCAGCAGTCCAAGTTCGTGTGACGAAGTTACGGAGGGATAATAGCAGCCTGATGGCCGACGGAGTCTTCAACGGAGAGAGTTGGCCTATGCTGATCGACACGGGAGCAACGAGGACCATCGTCAATCCCACCGAGATCCCAAAGTGGAGAGTACAACCCACACAAAGGAACCTCCAACTAATAACCGTGACAGGAGAGACGGCACCGGTACATGGCGAAGCATCACTGGAGTTCGTCATTGTCGACGGGCGGTGAAGCATCCAGTGCTTGTGGCTGATGTAGCAAACGAAGTGATCATCGGACTGGACTTTCTGGACCAGAACAACATCATCTTGGACATGAGTACCAACACTCTGCACTTCGGAGGTGAGGAGCTTGCTTTGCAACCAGCACACGAGGCCATCACCGCACGACGAATAAGGCTGAGAGAGGACGTCATCGTTCCCACCAGGACGGAGGTCAGCGTTGCTGTAATTGTCGACGGAACTGCTGAGGGAGTGGCGGCTGTCCTCGAACCAAAATATGAGGACATCCAGACAAAAGGATTGCTAATTGCCAAGACCCTCATGAACACGACGTCTCGGCCGTACGTCCGCTTGTCCAACCTGAACGACTACGACATTACGGTTCACCGGGACACCAACCTAGGAGTCTGCAAGCTCGTTACCTGGATTGCCCGCATCACAGACACGACGGACGGACACCTGCAGACGGGCAACCGAAGAATACGCGCCCTGCCAGAAGAACTACATAAGCTGTACCAAGGATCCCAGGACCATTTAGACGAGGAACAATCACGCCAACTTCGGGACCTGCTACACGAATTCCGGGATGTCTTCTCCGTGGGGAGTAAAGACTTCGGCAGGACAAGCTTGGTCCAGCACAGAATCGTCGTTGAGGGCAGTGCACCGATTAGGGCCCCATTCCGGCGTGTCCCGCTCGCCAAGCAAGCTGAAGTCGACTGGATGGTGGAAGAAATGAAGGAGCAGGGGGTGATCGAGCCATCACATAGTCCTTGGAGCTCTCCGGTCGTGCTAGTAAAGAAGAAGGACGGCTCCACCAGGTTCTGCGTGGACTACAGGCGGGTGAACGACGTCACGAAGATGGACAGCTACCCTCTACCCTAGATTGACGACACGCTGGACACCATATCAGGATCAAGATGGTTCTCCACCTTAGATTTGAAGAGTGGCTACTGGCAGGTGGAGGTCCACCCTAAGGACCGCGAAAAAACGGCGTTCTCTGTGGGCAGCGGTCTCTGGCAATTCAGCGTCATGCCGTTCGGGTTGTGCAACGCCCCTGCGACCTTCGAAAGGCTAATGGAGTCCATTCTGACGGGACTAAACTGGAAGACCTGCCTGGTCTACCTAGACGAAGTCATCGTTCAGGGTAGAAGCTTCGAGGAGCACTACAGCAACCTGAAAGAGGTCTTGATGAAGCTACGGGCTGCCCAACTGAAGTTGAGCCCCAAGAAGTGTCAGCTCTTCCAGAAGCAGGTCCAGTACCTTGGACATATCGTTTCCAAAGAAAGGGTGCGCACCGACCCAGAGAAGACCGCAGCTGTGAGGGAGTGGCCAGTTCCGAAGGACAAGTCCCAAATACGAAGCTTCCTGGGACTCTGCACCTGTTAGCGTCGCTTCGGAGAGGATTTGCCGACATAGCCAAACCACTGCATCGACTGACTGAGAAGGACCAACCCTTCACGTGGACAGCAGAATGCCACAGTGCCTTCGAACAACTAAAGCAGGCTCTGTGCATCGCATCTATTCTGGCCTACCCCAGTCCAGGAACAAGGTTCATCGTCGATACCGATGCCAGCGACTTTGGTATAGGGGGAATCCTGTCGCAAGTAGTGGACGGCGAGGAGAGAGTAGTGGCCTACTTCAGCAAATCCTTGTCAAGGCCATCTCCGAATAGTCGTCAGCGAGCACCAGAGGGATTGGGATAAACATCTTCCACTATTTCTCCTGGCCTACCGCGCCACCGTGCATGAAGCCACTGGGTGCCCACCAGCCCGCACCATGTTTGGGAGGGAACTCCGTCTACCTGTCGATCTTGCCTTCGGCCGACCTGGGAATGATCCGGTCCCGGTAAGCCAGTAATGTCAAGAACTGGTCGACCGACTTGAGGACGTACACGCGTTCGCAAGGAGGAGACTGAGGGTCGAGACCGACCGAATACGACCAACAGACGGATGCCGGTGGATTTCACGAGGACGACCTGGTCTGGCTCTTCAACCCTTTACGGAATAAAGGCCTGTCACTCAAACTGCAGAAGTTCTGGGAGAGCCCGTACCGAGTCGTGAAACTGATCAACGACGTCGTCTACAGGATCCAGCGGAGCCCGAGGGCGAAGATGAAGATCGTGCATCGAGATCGCATGGCAGCTTACAGAGGGACACAGACGGACCAATGATTGATCGGGACGATCAGCCTTTTAGAAAGGGGGTGGTGTTCGGGCTGTGAGTTTATTTCGTTGCCTCGCCGCGTGAGTCACAGCCGTCCCCGGGCTATGCTCTGCCTCTGTGTGTTACCTGCGCCTTACGCAAGGGGCTGCGAGGACAAAAGGGATGGTCCAGAACAATCGTGACCCAGCCAGTAATGGAAATCTCGAGAAGCCGTGAATCCTGGACGGTTCTAGAAGCATTCATTAAGTCACAGCCTCACCAGCGAGGGGGGACTGGTTTTTTTGAGCTAGTGCGTGTTTTTGCCTGAGCGACAGTAGTGTGGCGACGTGACGTGCGAAGTTACGAAACCCGAGTGAGGCTGATTCTCCAGATTGCGAGGCAGTGTGAATCATACGGAGGGACTGTGTTTTGGGGAGTGTGTACCTACCTTGTGCGACAGAGATATTGTGATGAATTGCGAAACGCATTGGGCTGTTCCCTAGCCAGCGGACAGCGAGGCAGTGTGTAGTGGTGAGAAACTGGCTATCGTAAATAACTGTAATTTGTGTGCAAGGCAGAGTTGCAGATATTAAAAGCGAGGACAATAGTGTGAAAGTCGGATGTGTGGAAGCTATAGTGATTAGTAGTGCCTTATGAAGTGAGATTCAGTGCTTATTGTGTGGTGTATTTTCCTGGCCTGCAATGAAGCTAATATTTCGTTAAAGGAACAATTGTGTTATGCTTTCACCCACCGTAATCCAGTTAACGAACTTGCCACTAGGGGCAGCACGTAACATTATTTTTAACGGTTTGCCCAGCGTAAGCTTAAGAAGCGCACGGACGCCCGGTTTTCGTCCGACATTTTCACTTAAATCGTTACTGCTTGGCGTCCTTTGATGATAAATTAATTATTTTCTACAGAATCCTTTCTCGAGATATCCTTTACAGAATGGTGAAAACCGCATCAAAATCCACCCATTGGTTCTCGAGATTACCCGTGACATCCAAGAATCGGGGACTTTGTTTTATACTAAGTAGAGATACATGATAAAGTGTTACAATAAAATGAAAGGAAATGATAGTATGCTGAGTTGGGGCAAGAGCATTTTCGGGGCAAGTGCATCCCGGGTCCATAATATATTTGTCCATTTGAAACGCGTTGTGCCATCTCTTGGGGAGTTAGGGCAAGTTGTCTAGCGTTCATTTAACACTAGATGTCGCGGTTGAAGTCGATTAACAAGCTGATGTATAGGCCAGTTCCGGAAGTAATGCTGGCAACTAACCATCAGAGTTCACCGTGTTTTCCGAATCCACGTTGTATCTGGACCATCTTTCATTGTAATAACTTGATTTATGGTAAGTTTAAAAGCTAAAAGTAGGCTATACTTTTTTCATTAACATATTTAATCGTGGAAATATCACGTAAGTAATTACAAAAATATGAGGAGTAGCTCTTGCCCAGTCAGAACAAGTATGCGGGGTCAGTTCGTTCGTTATTGATAAGTTAATAAATTGCTTTGAAACCTAAGCAATTTACCTACTAATAAATGTAAGTAAGCGCCAGTTTTTGTCTTTAATTTTCATATTCTTGTGATGTTTTTCAAATGGCTGTACTTTTGCGTCTTACACACCCCAACATACTGTACCCTTAGAAAGGAGCACTACACAAGAATCATATTCGGGGTCATGATCGGTTCTTGTAGGAAGTGGATTAGAGGAGAATCGTGCTTCTATACATTTCCAGGATTATTATTAATATTATGAATAAATTACATAACAGAGGCTAAACAATAACAATTTAATACTGAATCAATCTAATAACAACAATGAAATGAAAACCACCCTGATTTTAACCCAAAAACCAAGAAAAACATGGCATGACTGAATAAAAATATCAGTCCACAAATATTAACACAAATCTGCTTGGACAACTGTAAGAAAATCCGGTGAACCAAAATGTCACCTAAAGAATGTTAACATGAATCAAAAGTATTGCAGGAATACAAAAATATGAAAATAAAAATTAAACATGTTTACGTGCTGTGTGCGTGGTCAGACAACTTAAAGATAATGAGCACATTGACGATAATTCATTGCCGTTCGAACAAACTAATAAGTCATGAATCCCCGTTCTGCGGATCGGAATCACGACAATATGGGAACATGCAATGAAATGTCTAACACTTAAATCTAACAGCTGACATAGTCTAACCCTTCTACAAAATAAGCACAAATACAGGAGTTGTATTTTACAGAAAATAGCAGCCGAACGGGCGGTCTTATGCTCACAAATCAACATATGCAATCACGTGACAAACAAAAGCTAATAACAAAAGATAATAAAATCTTGGCCAAATCAAAGCCAAGCAATAACATACCCCCAATGAGCGGTGACAACGTATCCCTTGCATGCCATGAAAAACACACAAGCAACAGCATCAAAATATTACCAGGTCTAAACAGGGGTAAAAACATGAAATCACACTGCGATAAATATGGTCGGAAAAGCATTAGATAAATGGCATGAATAACTCCCAAAATTAAATCAACTCATTATAATCATTCAGGCTTGACATTTAAATCTTAACAAGCACGAAGAATGCGTAGCGCAGAGCTGCTACGTGTTATCAACATTAAAGATCTCTGTATGGCTGTCAGTCAAGCGCTCCCCTAAATGTGCCAGTGTGTGCCTCACCAAAATAACCCAAGCCTACACGGCCTTGAGTGTCGAAGAAGAGCCTCCCTGGGCTCCTGAAAACGCGACATATCATATTCAACACAATAATAAAATATCTTGGAAAATCCACACCATGGGATATCAAGAATTCAGAGTCGTCAGCAATATGCCCCTCGGGTAACATATGCCGGAATAAGTGGCAAACAGTAGTGGAACGCCATGTCCCTACCTGCTCACTTCCACGAAGATTCATCACATATGGCACACACACTTGTATCATCTTCTTGACCATTGAACCTCGCTCATACTGCAAACCAAGAATAGAATACATGTCAGAAATGACAAGATCACAACAAGGCTAATGACTTTACATACGGCAAGGCGGACGGCCTTCCGTTTCACAACAACAGTTGTAAAAAGACAAAAAAAAACTCAGCCTGAAAAATTATAATCATGAACAAACAGGTAACTCCCCCCTGGTCTAATATTACTTCCTTTAAAAAGATTCACTTATCACCAGGTTCTAATCCTTCCGCCATAAAATATCTCAACTGTACCACTGTTTCATGCTCAGGGCAACATAAAATCAAGTACTCTAATCAAGCAAAAGGCAAAAGCTACAAAGAAAAATCTAAATCACACAACAACAACAACAAAAAAGATATTTACAGAAATTGTCACGCGATGCCAAGGAGACTAATATGTCAGCACAAAAACTAAAGAATCTACATTTAACAACAGCAAAGCAAATATTTACAACAATTTCCCAATATTGCGCGTAACCCCGCCCCGACAAAATTAATTGTTTAATTTGGTACTCATCACTTCAGCTTGTCTGGTGCCATGATGACCAGCCGGTCATCATCCCATCTTGTAGACCTAACTAACCTAACCCCGTGTCACTACAGCCCTTGAAGGGTCTAGGCCTACCAAGCGACCGCTGCCCAGCCAATTGGCCTGCAGATTTTGGGGTGACACGTGGTCAGCGCGTCGGGTCCCCTCGGCCGTTAATCTTGGTTTTCGTGACCAGGGCACTGTCTCACTGCCAGACAGCTGCTCAGTTGTCCTCACGAGGCTGAGTGCACCCCGTTCCAACCCTCACGTCAGTTTTAAAATCCCTGACGGAGACGGGGATCGAACCCGGGGCCTCCGGGTGAGAGGCAGGCGCTCTACCCCAACACCACGGGGCCGGCTCATCTTGTAGACCTAGCCCATCATATTCTTGACTGAGCCTCATGAACCATGTGGCATCTCCTCTTCAAGTTCGTTGGCGTAATATACCCGGATCGTTCACACGTCCGTGACATTGTTGACATTATTATTTTGGAAAGAAGAGTTATTAATTGAAGAGATTGAGGGAATGGATGGTTTGAATAGCGCGCGGAGGAGACTCAAGAGTGCTGAGGGAAGCATGCATCGCAGGGGCGAGTGACGTGAGTTTGTGACGTGGAGCCAGCATACGTCACGAGAATTTTTTTCTGGAATTACCTTTAGGAGAAGAGATGGACGCTAGGAAATTAGCACACTTTACTGGCAATTACAAGAGAAGGGATTTGAGCTATCAAGCGTTAAAATCGGTAAAGTAGAAACCGAGATACGAGATGGAAGTTTCTGGAACAATTGCTCGCTGGACTATATAAAGGGCACGATTCTCAAGATAGTTACATCATTACAACGGAGCATTTGCTCATGTGCGGAACTACGTAACGTGAAGTGACAGTATACACGCCGAGATTCTGACGGTCGAAGGACTTAGTCGCTGTACCAGTGGTCAGCAAGACTTAGTTTTTGTTCGAGTGAACAAACTTAACTTTTGGCAGCGAATGGACTTAGAATATCCACTGACTTTCAGGTCACATATTCTACAGTCAGGTGATGGTAGTGTCGAAACCATTCACAGAAGTTAGCCTACAGAACGATGTATTTCTTGTGGTGACTATACATCAGGCACTTCGAATTTCATCAGGAGAAGTTATTTATCAGTTCGTTTATGCAGCTAATATGTGTTCCTATCTTAGCGTGCAAACGAAACCGCATTATTTGAATATGAGATTTATTCTCAAATCTACAAGACTGGGCAACTTTTCGTCATGTTACACGGTACTGGTGATAGCAGGAGTTATTTCGAACGAGGGACTGCGAATATCAACATGCGCCGTTAAACTACTCGTAGGATTGGTAGGACATGGAAACAAACGAGGTATACGGATACAGCAGATGGCCATGGGAAGACACTGTTGGAACAGTGTCCACCGCAGGACACGCTCTTCCTACACATCAAGAATGAAGTAAGACAACTATTCATGTACTATCCACTAACCTGTAGTATAAGAGAATTCCATATTTTTGAACAGTCACGATCAGAAATCAACACACATTTTTCACCGTAGCTAGATTTTCGATTGTATTTGTCTGTATGACAAATGGAACTGCTGTCTGACAATTTATTTTTCGATCTACGATTTGTCAGGACAGGCATTAGTTCATGTTCCGACATGAAATATTTCGATTATTCCAAGGGATAGGAGTATTTTTCTTTAATTCTTATTATGAGAGCAGAAGTAATTGCGACTTGGATTATTTAAATAATTTGATTTATTTAATAATAATAATAATAATAATAATAATAATAATAATAATAATAGTAATAATAATAATAATCAAGTGTGAAATGAATAAGTTGATAATATTATAAATAATAACGATGCTATTTAAAGTTATAAATAATTAGGGAGTGATAATACCGAACATTAGGAACTACATTAAATTAGTTGTTAATTGTGTATTGTGATTAAATGATTGGTGCATTAAATAAAAATAATAGGAGATGTTAATAATAATCATTTACAGATGAGATTTAAATATGTATTTATTAAAGAAGTAGGGCGATAATAATCAGTTATGACATTGATGACGCCAAAATATTTTTTTTGTAATAATAATAATAATAATAATTTGTGGATGAATTTAATTAGTTGGAAGGACTTAAATTAAATAACTTTGTTTATTTTTGAATAAAAGTTTGGAAGTTTAAATAAATTTAAATGAGTTTATGGATGAAGAGAATGAAGTAGTAAGATTTTTGAGCTCAGAATTATTTTTTCCAAAAGCACTAAAAATATATTCAGATGAAAAGAAAGGAAACGGCAGGTATTTAATGTATCAAATCAGGGAGAATTTATGTAAATGGGAGGCAAGGAGAGATTGACCAGAATTTATTTTATTGGTAAAATAACACTGAAGAACACAGTCTAGTAATTGACAGAATATTACAAGAAAGAAATATATATATATATGATTTAAAAAAAAAGAATAATATGATGTTGTGTGCAGAATATTTTGGTGATGATTTTAGTGTGCGTTTGGCGACACTTAAAGTTGTGGAGACCTCGGGGGTCATCCAAGAGGGCTTTTGTTCCCGTAGTTGTGGGCACACAAGGATGTGCGTATGTTTTTTAAAGAGCATGTGGGCTAAATTGTAAAAGAAGGGTTAGGCCATGTGGACCGCCCCATATTCTTGTCAGATTTCACTATTCTGTCAATCCAAATATTATTTTTTTCTGGATCAACTCGAAGTTCCGATGGTATGCCTAAATAAATAATTGAAGAACATGAATTTAGATTTGTTGAAACTGACCGAAAAAAAAAAAGATGAAAAGTGCAAATGAATTAAAATAAATAATTAATGCATTTTTTAATAATAGTGGAAATGAGCAAATAAAATAGTCACCATGTGAGAGGTTGAGAAAACTTGTTATAAATAAAGTGAAGGGAAATTTTGAAATTTATTAATTAATAATAATAATAAATATTTTTGATTAGAATTTTTTTTGAGATTAAATGAAAATTTTGGTGATAGAAAATTTTGAAGATATCAAATTTTGGTGAAGAGTTAATGATTTAATCCGCTGATGGTGGATGGCAACAATTTATATTGTTTACAACAATTTTTTGTAATTTTAATAACATATGAAAATAATTTAAGATTTTTTGTGACATTTGAACAAATGAAAGTGAGAAAAGAAGAAAGTTATTTTTTCAAAATATTATGAAAAGTTTCTTTTGAACAAATTTTGTTTTGAAATTGAAAATCTTTATGAACAATTAATAACATTCGACTTTATGTCAGTCGAGTATTGTTATTGTTATGAAACAACGAATCAGTGATATGATAATTTTTCCAAATAAGTCTAATTTTGGAGTAACACCGAATGAATCAAGTGACTATTTTTTTTGAAATGTTTTGCTACGAATATTTGAACAATCAAATGCAATCTTTCGAAAAGTGAATTACCAACATGTAAATATTAGGGATCACTCAGAACTCTTTATTGAACAGTGATTACCAGTGTAAATATATTTTTTTTGAATTTTTTTTGATATCAGAATGGACTAATTATTTTTCTGATTATCATATCTGCGACATTCTAGTAATAATTTTAGGGACAGTTGATTTCTCACGTGTGATTTGTTTTATCTTTGTTGAGGTTTTTGCTATTCATATCATATTTTTATCTATAAATAAGTTGAGATTTTTAAGGAATGTGCTAATTCAAAATAATTTCTCACCTTACCTTACTTGTGAATTACCGAGATCAGGGATGCCGGATTAGACCCAAGTATTCACCTAGATAGACCCTGAGATATATTTTCTCGTGCTAATCTGATGTCGGTATTTTACAAAATGTGGTCGTTGGATCTCGGTCCAAACGGGCACATAAGGTAGAAGGGAGAAGTTTGGCGCCCGTACTAAGGGGCTACTGAATAGGTCTTTCGGATTTGTTTTCGAAGAGGCATTCGAGTAGACTTGTGAATTTTGCCACTTGTTTCGACAATTGACAAAAATCTAGAAAATTTTGAATTAAGGGAGATTGTTGAGTCCATGTTTGAGGACATAGTCAAATTTGCATTTTGAAATATGTATTTTGATTTTGTTTTGTTGTAACGACTTTGATTCGTAAGGGAGTACAGTAATATTTTAAAGGGAGTTTTATTAAATTAATTTTTTTTTGAAATAAATTTTAGAATTGGGAATTTGTTTTGGTTAGGTGAAATAGCACATTTATAGTATCCAGATGGTGGATTTTTTTTTTTTTTGAATTTTGAAATTTGGCTGTTGTTGTTTGAAAGTCAATTTAAATGAGTAGATTTTTTTCCCATTAGACATCGACGTAGGGTATCTCAATTTATTAGGAATTCTCAAATGCTATAGGTTAGTATATGTTTAGTATTAAGGCTTCGTTCTATCCATGGAATACCAGTCCTGTATTTCTATTGGAATATAATGGATAAAGTTTTGGAGGTGTTGGCTCGGCTGGAGTCAAGCAATAAGCAGAGTATTGAGAAAGCTACTCAATTAGAGAATATATTGTCAGAAAATTCCAAAAGGTTGGAAAAGCAGATACAAGAAAATTCTCAATATTTGGACAGTAGGGTCGACGAAAACTCTAAATCTTTGGAAAGCTAATTAGAATCCAAATTAAATCAATCATTTGAATCTAAACTATCTGAAAAGTTGTTAGAGAGTTCTAATTCACATAAGTCAGATATTGACAGTAAACTATCCGAAAATCCTATACTTTTTGAGGACAGATTAAGTGTTAGCACAGAATCCTTAAGGGAAACTTTGGAAGAGAAGATTGCTGAACATTCTAAAGCTCTTGATAGGTTGACTGAAAATTCCCGCATAATGGATTTAAAAATCATTGGAAATTCAGAAACGCTAAGGTTAGATCTGGCTGATAATTCTAAACTGTTGGAACATCGCTTATCAGAAAGTTTGGGGAAACAATTCGCGGAAAAGTCCAAAATTTTTGGGGGAAAACTTAGCGAATTATTTGAAAATCCAAGAACGTAGAAACTAGGTTAGAAGAAAACAAAGTTTCACTGGAAACCAAAATTAATGATAGCATGAAAAACTTAGAGGACAAAATCGAAAAATCGCATGATAAATGGAAAGACATGGAGGAAAATTTTGATAAACATTCTAGAAGAGTGGCTGAAGACTTGATAAACTTGGAGATCAAAATTACAGAAGAGTGTAATGTTACTGCAAGGCAGGTGTTGCAGAGAGTGGCAACAGATTTCCAGGGGACTATTCTAGAACAGCTGAAAGAGGACAAGCTAATCCAAGAACTTAGTAAAAATGTGAAGGAGATAGCTCTTACTGAGTTTAGAAGTTTAGTACTAGAGGAGGCTAAAGAAGACGTTCAGGAAGCAAGGAATTCTTTTTCTACGCATATCAAAGTAATATCAGAAGATATAGGAAAAATTCAGAGAGACGTGCCTGAGGTGACTAATTTAGTGAAGACTCTGAAACTATAATTGAGAAATTAGTAAAAGATGTTCAGGACACGAATCAAGACTTGAGAAATAAAGGAATCGATCCTGTAACTAAAGAATTTGTTCAGACGACCATAGAAGAGATCAGAGGAGAGATAGTAAAGAAGACAGATGATTCTGGACTGAAGAAGACATTGGGAACACTAGAAGAGAAAATGGCTTTATATGAATCTCAAAGGAAGCAACGAAATGTGGAAGAAATACCAATTTTTGAGCAGAATAAAAAGAGAGAAATTTCGAAAGAGTTGGAGGATCAGAAAATTATGGCAAATTCTATTCCTATCGCTATATATAAGGATAAGGATGATAAACCAGGAAAGTTTTCAATAACAGGAAGTATCCCACCGGCCGAATTTTTGAGAGAAGTCAGGGATTACATTCGGGATTCAAAAATTTCAAAGGAAAGAGAGATAAGAGTGGTGAGCAGATTTTTGGATGGACCTGCACTGGTTTGGTTCAGGGCTTTTAGATCCAGTTTCCACAATTTCGATGAATTTTCCAGGGGGCTGATGAGAAAACTTTGGTCGCCGGAAACTCAACAACAGATCAGGGCGGAATTGTATGCAAAGAGATATTCAACATCACAGCCAACAAAGTACTCGGCTTATTTCTCGCAACAATTATCTAAATTGCAATTTCTCGAACCACCAATGCCAGATTTTGAAATGATATCTGCGCTCATACGTCAATTTCCAATCGAGGTACAAAGAACATTGATTGCCGCGGAAATCGGAAACATGGAGGAATTCGATGAGGTGCTACAAAGGTTAGATCGTGCCAATGCACAGTTCTTTCACTTAAGAGGTAATAACAAAACTGAAAACCATACGATAAATACTGTAGTGACTGATCGTCACAGCCAAACAAATCAGCAATGGAACAAACCTCAGAGCCAGGTTGAAAATAAGGAATGGAGCAACACGAGAGACACTCCATATCAGAATAGACCATATGTGAGGCCATACCAATACCAAAATAGATGGAATCAGTGGAGAAAACCAGGGTTTCAATCAAAACCATATAATAGGCCACAGCAACAGTATGGAAATCAACAACAAAACAGAAGAGAGGAACAACGATGGAAGGAGGAATTCAAGCACTGGAGAAAATTCGCAAGCAAGCTGACAAGAGAGAAGGGAGAGTCCGAGGGAAGAAATTCAGACGACCTCTGAATGTTGGAACTCTCGTACTTATAAGGAAACCTGTTCCTTCTGACGTCATGAACAGAGTATATTCGAAGTTTGCTAGTTAATACTACGGCCCATTCAGGATTACTGAAAGTTTTGATAACGGAAGTTATACATTGGTTGAAGAAGAATCTGGTAACACCGAGGGAAAATTCAACGCGGCAAGTTTGAAGATTTATCATTCAAGAGCCAGAAAACAATGAGGAAAAAATATATGATGTGTCACATATTTTTTTATTGGCGTGAGGGGTGGATATACCCGGATCGTTCACACGGCCGTGACATTGTTGACATTATTATTTTGGAAAGAAGAGTTACTAATTGAAGAGATTGAGGGAATGGATGGTTTGAATAGCGTGCGGAGGAGAATCAAGAGTGCTGAGGGAAGCATGCATCGCAGGGGCGAGTGACGTGAGTTTGTGACGTGGAGCCCGCATACGTCACGAGAATTATTTTCTGGAATTACCTTTAGGAGAAGAGATGAACGCTAGGAAATTAGCACACTTTACTGGCAATTACAAGAGAAGGGATTTGAGCTATCAAGCGTTAAAATCGGTAAAGTAGAAACCGAGAAACGAGATGGAAGTTTCTGGAACAATTGCTCGCTGGACTATATAAAGGGCACGATTCTCAAGATAGTTACATCATTACAACGGAGCATTTGCTCATGTGCGGAACTACGTAACGTGAAGTGACAGTATACACGCCGAGATTCTGACGGTCGAAGGACTTAGTCGCTGTACCAGTGGTCAGCAAGACTTAATTTTTGTTCGAGTGAACAAACTTAACTTTTGGCAGCGAATGGACTTAGAATATCCACTGACTTTCAGATCACATATTCTACAGTCAGGTGATGGTAGTGTCGAAACCATTCACAGAAGTTAGCCTACAGAACGATGTATTTCTTGTGGTGACTATACATCAGGCACTTCGAATTTCATCAGGAGAAGTTATTTATCAGTTCGTTTATGCAGCTAATATGTGTTCCTATCATAGCGTGCAAACGAAACCGCATTATTTGAATATGAGATTTATTCTCAAATCTACAAGACTGGGCAACTTTTCGTCATGTTACACGGTACTGGTGATAGCAGGAGTTATTTCGAACGAGGGACTGCGAATATCAACATGCGCCGTTAAACTACTCGTAGGATTGGTAGGACATGGAGACAAACGAGGTATACGGATACAGCAGATGGCCATGGGAAGACACTGTTGGAATAGTGTCCACCGAAGGACACGCTCTTCCTACACATCAAGAATGAAGTAAGACAACTATTCATGTACTATCCACTAACCTGTAGTATTAGAGAATTCCATATTTTTGAACAGTCACGATCAGAAATCAACACGCATTTTTCACCGTAGCTAGATTTTCGATTGTATTTGTCTGGATGACAAATGGAACTGCTGTCTGACAATTTATTTTTCGATCTACGATTTGTCAGGACAGGCATTAGTTCATGTTCCGACATGAAATATTTCGATTATTCCAAGGGATAGGAGCATTAACTAAAGTAAATTAATTGTTAATTGTTTATTGTGATTAAATGATTAGTGCATTAAATAACAAATTCAAGAAGTGTGTGACCCTACGATCGAACTTTGAGCACGCGAATACCATTGTAATGTGCAGATTTTTATGAGTTGAATGAGATGTCTTGGAGGTCTGTAGGACTTATTTTAAGATTTATTGAGGAGCTCCTTCCCCTTCCACTAATATTTGTGGCATATCATATAAATATGACGACGTGAGTTGAAGATAATTATTCCCATTGTGAATCTGAAGACTTTTGAGGGTGAAACTCTGCGCGTTTGCGTGGCACTCCGATACTTAAACTTTTTAGCATAGTGCAATGCCATACCGAATATGAATCTATATAGAATAATGACGAAATTAAGTTGTTAATATCGAAATATCTAATTAGTTCAAAATATACCTGGTATAATGTAGCCTAATAGAGCATTACAGTTGGCAGCTCTGGTGACTGAATATATTCTTAGTTCCATTTCTTGAGGAACAGAATACAAAATTTGGTTTAAGTCCAATGGACGTTACATGCAGTTAGACACTGGATCTATCAGCATGCCATTTGGTAAAGTAGTCGCTGACGACTAATATGTAGCGGTTCCCTGCCTCGCTTAACGGGAATGGCCCAGCAACATCGATGGCCACTCTCTCCATGGGGCCGCCCACGTTGTAGGTCTTCAGTGGATCCCGTCGTCTTCGTCCTGGGCCCTTGCTGGCTGCGCAATCGTGGCACCTCGCGCAGTGGTTCTCCACGTCTGTTCGGCATCCGATCCAGTAGAACCGCTCTCTCAGTTTCTCCAGGGTCTTCTTTATCCCTAGGTGTCCACCAGATGATCCTCCATGAACTTCCTTCAGGACTTCCTCCGTCATAGCCTTTGGAACGACGACTTGTTCCCGAGATGTCTTCCCGTCGGTGCTCTCCCAGGCGCGGCAGATGAGGCCATCCCTTACAATCAGCGAGTCAAACTGTGCCCAGTAGGACTTAAACTTTGGGCTGCAGTCACTCACAATGTTCCACCCGGGTCTGGGGACACAGGCCCTCTTCCATTCGGCTATCAGTCCCAGGTCATCATCTTCTGCTTGTGCCCGCGTGAAAGATTCGCGGCTCCAGTTCCCTTGAAGTTCCACAGTAGTCCGTCGGCACAGTATCCCGGTGTTCTCCTCCCTTCGGGCACAGAAGGTGCAGTCTTCGGGGCACGGTCTTCGTGACAGGGCGTCGGCGTTAGAATGCAGTTGGCCTTTCCTGTGCTGAATCTCAAAGTTGTACTGTTGAAGCCTCTCTAACCACCGCGCGAGTTGACCCTCGGGCTGCTTGAAGTTCAGGAGCCACCGCAGGGATGCATGGTCGGTCCTGATGAGAAATTCTTGCCCGTACAGGTACTTGTGGAAGTGTTCAATGGTCTTCACGATGGCGAGCAGCTCCTTCCTGGTGACGCAGTAGTTCCTTTCTGGCTTTGACAAGGCCTTGCTGAAGTAGGCCACTACTCTCTCCTCGCCGTCCACTACCTGCGACAGGATTCCCCCTATGCCAAAGTCGCTAGCATCGGTATCGACGATGAACCTTGTTCCAGGTCTGGGGTAGGCCAGAATAGGTGCGGTGCACAGAGCCTGCTTGAGTTGTTCGAAGGCACTGTGGCATTCTGCTGTTCACGTGAAGAGTTGGTCCTTCTCAGTCAGTCGATGTAAAGGTTTGGCGATGTCGGCGAATCCTCTCACGAAGCGACGGTAATAAGAGCAGAGTCCCAGGAAGCTTCGTAGTTGGGACTTGTCCTTCGGAACTGGCCACTCCCTCACAACTGCGGTCTTCTCTGGGTCGGTGCGCACCCCTTCCTCGGAGACGATATGCCCAAGGTACTGGACCCGCTTCTGGAAGAGCTGACACTTCTTGGGGCTCAACTTCAGCTGGGCAGCCCGTAGCTTCAACAAGATCTCCTTCAGGTTGTTGTAGTGCACCTCGAAGCTCCTCCCCAGAACGATGACGTCGTCTAGGTATACCAGGCAGGTCTTCCAGTGTAGTCCCCTCAGAATGGACTCCATTAGCCTTTCGAAAGTTGCAGGGGCGTTGCACAGACCGAATGGCATGACAGTGAATTGCCAGAACCCGCTGCCCACAGAGAACGCCATTTTCTCGCGGTCCTTAGGGTGGACCGCCACCTGCCAGTAGCCACTCTTCAAATCCAAGGTGGAGAACCATCTTGATCCTGATATGGTGTCCAGCGTGTCGTCGATCCGGGGTAGAGGGTAGCTGTCCTTCTTCGTGACGTCGTTCACCCGCCTGTAGTCCACGCAGAACCTGGTGGAACCGTCCTTCTTCTTCTCTAGCACGACCGGAGAACTCCAAGGACTATGTGATGGCTCGATCACCCCTTGCTCCTTCATCTCTTCTACCATCCGGTCGACTTCGGCTTGCTTGGCGAGCGGGACACGTCGGAATGGGACCCTAATCGGTGTGCTGTCCCCAACGTCGATTCTGTGCTGGACCAAGCTTGTCCTACCGAAGTCTTTGCTCCCCACGGAGAAGACATCCTGGAATTCGCGTAGCAGGTCCTGAAGTTGGCGTGATTGTTCCTCGTCTAAATGGTCCTGGGATCCTTGGTACAACTTCTGTAGTTCTTCTGGCAGTGTGCGTCTTCTTCGATTGTCCGTCTGCAGGTGTCTACCTGTCGTATCTGTGATGCGGGCAATCCAGGCAACGGGCTCGCAGACTCCTAAGTTGGTGTCCCGGTGAACCGTAATGTCGTAGTCGTTCAGGTTGGACAGGCGGACGTACGGCCGAGACGTCGTGTTGATGAGAGTCTTGGCAACTAGCAATCATTTTGTCTGGATGTCCTCATATTTTGGTTCGATGACAGCCGCCACTCCCTCAGCAGTTCCGTCGACAATTACGGCAGCGCTGACCTCCGTCCTGGCGGGAACGATGACGTCTTCTCTCAGCCTTACTCGTCGTGCGGTGATGGACTCGTGCGCAGGTTGCAAAGCAAGTTCCTCACCTCCGAAGTGCAGAGTGTTGGTACTCAGATCCAAGATGATGTTGTTCTGGTCCAGGAAGTCCAGTCCGATGATCACTTCATTTGATACGTCAGCCACAAGCACTGGATGCTTTATCGCCCGTCGACCAATGACGAACTCCAGTGATGCTTCGCCATGTACCGGTGCGGTCTCTCCGGTCGCGGTTATTAGCTGGAGGTTCCTCTGTGTGGGTTGAACTCTCCACTTCGGGATCACGGTGGGACTGACGATGGTCCTCGACGCTCCCGTGTCGATCAGCATGGGCCAGCTCACTCCGTTGACGACTCCGTCGACCATCAGGCTGCTATTGTCCCTCCGTAACTTCGTCACACGCACTTGGACTGCTGGGGCTTGACGACTGTCACAAGCCAACCTTTGCCCCCCAAGGCTGGCTAATACTCGTTTCCCTGGGTCGCGCGGTTTTCAGACGACTGATTTCCCGTCGGATACCCTCGGCGGCGGCGATCACCGCAGTCCTTGCTCAGGTGGCCTTTCTTACCGCAGGTCCAGCAGGTCGGTAGTCCTGTTCCGGGCCGCCTCTCCGGTTGCCTTCCGGCTGTGTCGTTGCTGGTGGTGCCGCGACTATCGAAGAAACGGCTTAGCGCCTCCATTAATTCGTCGACCAGGGGCTTGGTCTCGTTGGTTTTTACTGGTTCGTCGACGTCCACTTGACGCACCCGCGCGTGCATTCTGGATGCCTGTTTTGCCGTCTCGAACTCAAGTGCGTGGCTCAGCGCATCTGCCAGGGTCTTATTGCGCGCGAGACGCAGCGCCTGTTGAGTGCCCGAGTCCCGTAGCCAGTCGGTGAAAGTCTGCGTCGCTATCTGCTCCAGAAAGTCGGCCGGCGCTGTTGGGTAGGCGAGCCTTACGAGGCGTGCGATGTCCATCTCGAACTCCTGCAGGGTTTCCGCGTTCTTCTGTACCCGGGTCCGGAGCTGCATCTGATAGGCCTGCTGAAGATGGCTATCTCCATATCGGGACTCCATATGGGCGATCAGTGCAGCGTAGTCCTGGGATCCAGTCGGGATGGCCTGAAGGACGTTAAGGGCGTCGCCTCTCAGCGCTACAATGAGAGCTGTAGCCTTTTCTGTGTTGTTCCAGTTATTTATTGAACAGGCTGCCTCGAACTGACGTAAGTAGGTGCTCCACGGGACCTTTCCGTCGAAGGTTGGGGGCGTCACTCTGCTATGTCCCGTTCCTGATATTCCCGGTGTAACGGTGGGCGGGCGTTGGCGCAGCTCGGCAACTTCCTCTCGTAGAGCGTTGAATTCCTCTTTCACCCCCGTCAGTGGGCGTTGGCGCAGCTCGGCAACTTCCTTTTGTAAGGCGTTGAATATCTCCTCCACCCCCATCAGCGGGCGTTGGCACAGCTCGGCAACTTCCACTTGTAAGGCGTTGAATTTCTCCTCCACCCCCATCAGCGGGCGTTGGCGCAGCTCGGCAACTTCCACTTGTAAGGCGTCGAACTTCTTTTCCACTGCTGCGACTTCCTCACGTAGGCCCTGTTCTAATTTCCTTTGGCTCTCCTCTAATTTCGTCAGCAGACACTCTTCCAGAGTTTTCTGGCCATCCAGAAATTTGGCGGTTAGGTCCTCTGCTAACTTATTTTGGCTGTCCTTCAGGTCCTCTGCTAACTTCTTCTGGCCATCCTCCATCTTCTTCTGGCCATCCTCCATCTTCTTCAGGTCCTCCGCTAACTTATTTTGACCGTCTTCCATCTTCTTCTGGCCGTCTTCTAATTTGGCAGTTATCTCCTTGGTTAAATTCTTCTGGCCGTCCTCCATCTTGGTTTCCATGCCATTTAACTTTTCTAGCAATGCTGCCAATTTCTCCTCCATTTTAGTTGTTTGTCTTGTAAAGGGCATGCACTCACAGGAAAATTAGAGAAAATGACCTGCTCGGGTTTTGAAACCAGGACCGTCAGGTGTTGTGCTTGGGTTCGTAATCCGGCTTCTGACACCAGTTGTTACGTGCCACCCCCTAGTGGCACTTTTGTTAACTGGATTACGGTGGGGGTACAAAGCACAACACCAATTACTGCTTAAAGAAATAATTAACTTTATTGTGGCCAGAAAATTACACTAATCAGCAAATACAAGCAATTAGGAGCCTTACTCCAGTTTCCTCAAGTCTCTTCCTTGAGCGCTCTTGGCCCTTCCACTTGTCAACAGATCACAGAAGTTAATCCGTCCTAATGAGTACGGTGACCTTGACAGAAACTACCTGCTCCTCTCCATTATGTCCACCGACCACAATTACTTACGATCACTTGCTGCAGGCTATTTCGCTGTCCACAAGCTG
Organism: Meconema thalassinum; assembly: GCA_946902985.2. Lineage (NCBI taxonomy): Eukaryota > Metazoa > Arthropoda > Insecta > Orthoptera > Tettigoniidae > Meconema > Meconema thalassinum. Next base: position 1,036,876,377 of record OX336389.2, read on the forward strand.
GAGAAACAATGTCACTGGATTTCGTAACCCGCACAGCACTTCGTCACCACACTTCTGTCGCACAAGATAATCGCTCGCACTAGCTCGTAAAACACAACAACGACCACTGCTTCACGGGTCACTCTTTTATAGCAGGCCGGTGACTCAATAAATGCTTCTAGATCCATCCAGGGTCCACGGCTTCTCGAGGTTTCCATCGCTGGTCCAGTCACGAATATTCTGGACTATCCCTTTGTCTGTAGTAGCCCTGTTGCATAAGGCGCGCGCAATACAGGAGGCAGGACACAGCCCAGCCCTGGGGCAGTTGTGACTCATGCGGCGAGTGATGACACAAACTCACAGCCGTATCAATACTAAGTTGAAGAATTTAATAGAAAACATAACTCTATAAATTATGAAATATGCATGTAATAGCTTAATAAGTAGATAAAACGGACTTACCCCACGATTATGTGTTATACGGGATGCAAGGCATTTGGATGCGTCTCAAATAGCCTCTCCAATTGCAAATGTCAACCTCACCTTCTCGCGGTGCACCCTGTTACCACAGACGAGGCTCTGGCGACCGAGTATATGGCGGGATAACCACATAATGATGCAGTAAATGGCATCATTTCCACCCACAACATCTTGGGAGGGAGCAAGTGCCAAGGCTTAAAGGTGGCAGCCCCACCATGGCACTCGGAAAATGTGGGCTAATAACTCGCAGTTGCTTAAAAAAACACATATTAAAGAAACTAAGAAAAGCAGCCGGACGGATCCTACGATTACGACCTTTGGCTTGAAAAAGGACATGAATATTGGGTTTTGGAATGTTAGAACATTGTACCAGACTGGAAAACTAAAGCAGCTTGCTACCGAGGCAGAACGGTACAGATTGGATATCCTAGGAGTTAGTGAAGTAAGGTGGAACGAATTTGGAGAGATGAGAACTTTGAGCGGACAAACTTTCCTCTACTCGGGTAAGCCAAATGAAGACGACCAACATCATGAGGGAGTGGGATTGCTCCTAAACAAGAGAACAAAGAGCAGTTTGCTGGACTGGAAGCCCATTTCATCAAGAATTATCACTGCAAGGTTCAAGAGGAAGGTCAGAAATGTTTCGGTGGTCCAATGCTATGCACCTACAGAAGAAGCCGAAGCAGAGGACAAGGAAAAATATTATTCAGAACTCCAGACTACTATGCAGACCATAAACAAGAGGGATATTGTGATAGTCATGGGAGACTTCAACGCCAAAGTGGGAGCTGAAAACCTGGGACTTGAACAAGTAATGGGCCAACTTGGATTGGGTGTCATGAATGAGAATGGAGAACTGCAGGTTGACTTTTGTGCAAGAAATGAACTCGTTATCGGTGGAACCGTCTTCCCTCATAAAGAATGCCACAAAGTGACATGGGTATCTCCAGATCTGCGAACCGAAAACCAGATTGACCACCTGACAATTAGCAGAAGCTGGAGAAGGTCACTTCTGGATGTTAGAAATCGACGAGGAGCAGATATAGGCAGTGACCACCATCTAGTAACTGCCCGCTTCCGAGTTAAGATTGCAGCTGCAAAGAAACGGTTTGAGCAACAAATGAAAAGGTTTGATGTTGGAAAACTACAGAATGAGAGAAACAAGGAACATTTTAAGATCAACCTCAGTAACAGGTTTACAGCCCTGCAGGTGTATGGAGATGATGTTGAAGAACACTGGGAGAAAGTTAAGACTACGTTAACAAACACAGCAGAGGAGGTACTTGGCTTCAAGAACACCAGGAGGAAAGAATGGATGACAACAAACACTTGGGAGTGTATAGAACAACGTAGAGAGCTGAAACTCAAGCTGAATAATTGCAGGACACGAACCCAGAAAGTTGAACTCCAAGCAGCATATCGTGCTAAAGACCGGGAAGTAAAGAAGAATGCAAAAGCAGACCGGAAAAAGTGGGTATCAAACCTTGCTGAATTAGCAGAGACTGCAGCAAGAGAGAGAAATATGAAAGGCTTGTATGACATTACGAGGAAACTCGCCAAGAAGAAATTTAATCAAAGTAGACCCATTAAGAATAAACAAGGAGACATGTTCACTAATGACGAAGCAAAATTAAACAGATGGCAGGAACACTTCATGGAGGTGTTTAACAGAGACGACGTAGAGGAAGATAGGCAGATGCCATATGTAAATGAAGATGGTGAAACGGACGGCATCAACACAGAACCACCCTCAAGAAGTGAGATCAAAGAAGCAATCAGACAAATAAAAAATGGAAAGTCCCCAGGAGTGGATAACATAGCGCCTGAGCTTCTAACCGTTGATCTTGATATGACGGCCGATATGTTGCATCCACTGTTTAAAAAAATCTGGAACGAGGAAAAATTGCCAAAGGAATGGAGAGAGGGACTCCTTGTCAAATTACTGAAGAAAGGTGACCTGACCAACTGTCACAATTGGAGAGGTATCACTTTACTTTCAATTCCCAGTAAAGTGATGACTCGCGTGATACTCAACAGAGTAAAAACAAGGATAGAAAAACGACTTCGCAAAGAACATGCAGGTTTCAGGAGCAACCGCTCATGCATCAACCAAATTAACACTCTACGGATCATTATTGAACAGTTTAATGAGTACAATGCTAGTTTATTTCTTCTGTTCGTGGACTTTGAGAAGGCTTTTGATTCATTGGAAAGGAACGCCATGTGGAGAACACTACAAAAGTATGGCATACCAACGAAAATAGGCAAGATCATCAAGCAGACCTACGACGACTTCACATATAGAGTAATCCACGAAGGGAAGCTCTCGGAGCCCTTCTCCGTAAATTCTGGTGTGCGACAAGGGTGTGTCCTATCTCCGACTATCTTCCTCCTTGTCCTTGACGATGTCTTGAGAAAAGTTGTTGAGGGAAGGCAGAGAGGCATCCAGTGTGGACTGGTCGAGAGATTGGAGAGTCTAGAGTTTGCCGATGACATATGTCTATTGACTCAGAAACATACTGATATGGAGGGAAAGGTGCAGGACCTGGAGAGAGACGCTGGAGCAGTGGGCCTAAGGATAAATGCTCAGAAAACAAAGGTGATGAAGGTCAATGCGAAGAGCAAGCAGAAACTCAGAGTCAATGACGAAGATGTTCAGGAAGTCCAAGAGTTCACATATCTTGGCAGTGTGACTACGCAGGATGGAGGAGCAACAGCTGATGTCAAAATGAGGATCCAGAAAGCCAATGCGGCATTCATACAGCTCTATCCGATTTGGAGGGCCAGAGAAATATCGATGAAAACGAAACTGCGAATTTTTCAAACAAATGTGAAAACAGTACTGCTGTGTGGCTGTGAAATGTGGAAAATTACCTCAGAGATCACCCACAAGCTGCAAGTATTCATAAACAGATGCTTACGAAGAATAAAGCGCATCTTCTGGCCAAGAGTCATTTCAAATGAAGACCTTTTGAAGCAAACCAAAGAAGAACCTATTGGTATACAAATAAAACGGAGGAAATGGAAATGGATTGGCCACACCTTACGTAAAGAACAAAATACAGTGGAGAGACAGGCTTTGTTCTGGAACCCCCAAGGACAGCGGAAGAGAGGAAGACTGCGGAAGTCATGGAGACGCAGTGTGATGGATGAGGCAAAACAAGAAGGAAAGACCTTTGGCGAACTCAAGACCTTGGCTCAAAATAGGATACGCTGGCGCTGCTTTGTCGAAGCCCTATGCTCTTCAAAAGAGTAAAAGGACATAAGTCAAGTAAGTCATGTGTTATACATTTAATGGAAGAATATAGGCTAGAGATGCACTTGCCCCCTATCACGGGGCAAGTGCGTACCCTGGACATTATAGTGATATTTAATTTCCTAATGGAATATACATTCTCGAAGCATACATTCAAGATGCAGTAGTCACACATAATTAACCAGTGAATATGCATAAGAAATCTTGTTTTAGTATTGCAATTAGTTTAGATGCATTTAAAATTCAAAGTTGCACTTCCAATTTTAGGGTATGCACTTACCCCAATTCACCTTATAAGCAAACGAACATTTTATCTGAAGATGCTTTGATGATGTAATACAATATTAATAAAGATAAACGTAAAAGTGTCGTGCATATCAACGAAGCCACCCGGTTTTGAATTACCACGCAAGGACTGGTCAATACTTAATAGAATAAGAACCAACACTGGAAGATGTGCAGACCTTATGTACAAGTGGAAGAAAAGAGAGTCTCCGAGCTGTGACTGTGGTGCTGAAAAGCAGACGGTCTTCCATGTGGTGCACGAATGTCCCTTGAGAGCTTTCGCTGGCGACCAATCAGAGTTCCTGGTGATGACGGAGGGATCACTGGACTATATTCATGGACTTGATATTAGTTTGTAGTCTGTTATAATTACCTTTATGATTGTAATATTATTTAACTGTACATTTTGTGATGTAGCCATACGCTAATTAAATAAATAAACGTAAAAGTATCTGGAAAATGTATTTGGAAGAATGCGGGTATCACAAGAGTGAATTATTTTACATTCTTAGTCTGTAAATATTGTAGTACCTTTCCAACTTTTCACGAAATGGACCAATTTTAGAGATTCTTGCTAGATCACGTGGTTCATGGTTACTGTTGCTGAATTTCATTAGTGATGTCACTACCACCGGCCACGGTGGCCGAGAGTGCTAACGCGCTAACTCGTGCCTCGCTAGCATCGGGAGAACGTAGGTTCGAATCACACCTCAGCCGTCCTGAAAATGGTTTTCTTGGTTTACCACTGTCACCACTAGGCCAGTCATCTAAGACATTCTAGGTCGTAAAAAATTGCAAGGTTCTGATTTTTTGGGATGTTGTTAGGATAGATACCAAGTTTGCAACCTTGAAAAACCTGTGCTAACTTCGTGGTGCTCGAAAAACTTCGAAATTTTCAGACGTTTTTCTTTTTTTGGCTTACAACTTCCTAAAGATGCATTCAATGGCAAAGTTACCCATTACAATTTTAAAGGAGACAAAATTACCAACAATTTGAATGCACAGCTCTGTATGTCTTATAGATCTCGAGATACATCACTTTGAAAATGGGCAATTTTTCCAAAATGTCCAATTTTGTAGTAAGCTAGTCTTTCGAACAAATTACCGTCTAAAATACTCATTCTACGAGGAAGGTCATTAAAAGTAAAGTTGTAGAGCAGTTATTTAGCTTTAATTTAAGCATTAGCAAAACGCTATAAGACCAATAGTTCTCTTGTTATCAGGTAAAGCACAAAAATAGGAAATTGGGTTTTTCAAAAAATGTAGCCTGACGATTTGTAGGACTTTTTTACAGGATAAGAATGACATCAATCAGTGGAAAATTGTTTTTCATGCGAAATGAAATTGAATAAAATTAATGATAATGAGTAATTTCTTATCAATATTGATGTCACAGTGGCGAAGTAATGGAGGGGCCTCAGCTAACACCTGCGACAGAAACACGAAACACGTCAATTACCTACAATTTATTAATAAATTACATCAAAAGGGTAGGTATGTGATGTTAGGCTTACCTGCACTCAGCGAGACAGTAGTATTCGTTTGGAAGGCCCGGGTTCTTCATACGGCCCTTCTTGGGGCTCCGGAGACTCCTGTGTATTTGGATCAGGATGTAAAAGGGGGCTGTCGAAGTCGTCTTCTTCGTCTGACTCAGTCATTTCTAGGGTAGGAGAATTAAGGCAAGTCTTCCCTGACAAATTTTACAGAGAGCAGAGCATTTCAGCCCTGCTCTCCGGCAGGAGCATCGCCCTGCTCCACACTCTTTCGGGCACCTGTATGACAAGAATTTCAGCAGTTATTATAACTCCAGGTTACAACAGATTCAAATGTTTTAGTTCTAATCTGAAAAAAATTCCTATGTCCAGCATTGGACATTGACTAGAACCGACCTAATACGAATGGATTACCTTACCTGCATGACAGGAGTTTGAGCAGAGTTTGCGGCGCTGGTTCCTTGTGTGAGGTCACCGGTGTCAGCCCCTGCTGACTCCTTGTCCATCCCCACTTGGTGGGCTCTTTCTCAACCCCAAACCTCTGCTGCACCTGGTGGTAGGTTCTGTAGGAATGTTGGGCAGCAGTCTCTTCGGTTGGGAGCAGACGAGCGAGGTTGACTTTAGCGCTGGCAGCAGATCGGACAAATATCCCGTAACGCAAGGCGTGGAGAGAATCGTATTTTCTACCGCCATACAACGCCACGAGGCATTTGTTGCCAGCAGAGGCTATCTTCTCATGGGTGGCGTTATTGTTCAGAAAAGTTGTAGCCGCGTCAAGAAGGTCTGGCTGTTTTGAAAGGATGCTCAACATCTTCGTTTTCCCTTGCCCGAAAGGGGCAGAGGTGGTGTCGCAACCACTGATGGCGTGGAGGAACAACTCTATTCCAGGGGAGAGTGAGAGATCTCTTTGATGAATGATGTTGACAAGAACTGCTTGCAACCTGTTCCACCCCTGGCGCTTTTCTGGAAGGAAACATTTTGTTTGTTGGCGCCCAATCCATTTAGGAGCAGCAAGAGGTCGATATCTTCTCCAGCGATTATGACGTGCTCGTACTCCTCGCTCTTTTCCAATGCTGTCCTCACAATGAGGCAGTCGGCATCCTCTGGAGCTTGCTTTGTTTCGATCGCTTATATATCCAGTCCAGTACACATTAAGTTGATCAGTCGCTGCTTGTGTTTTGGGTTGGACAAAAACTTTTCTTGGGGCACTTCGATCAGTGTCGATTCTTCAAAAAAGATATCGCTGCACGCTGAGGCTGCATAACGTCGTAGCCGTTCTGCTGTTTTTGTGCTCTTAGCTGTCCCCTCTTCTGGGTAGCCATCGAATACTACTGAGACATTTTTTCCAAAATGGTCGGTCGTACAGGTGATAAAAATAGCTTCAATTTCCCTCACTGAGCTGTTCCGTTGCCATATAACCTTATGGAGCAAGTATCCTCCGTACACTACAACAAACGTTCTTTCTCCAACGGCGACGTTTTCTGGGAGGGGCGTAATGGCACAGTAGAACGATGATTTTTTTCCTTTTCCCATTCCCTCTTCGGAGAATAGAGCCATGGGATATGGGGCCAACTCGTATGTAAAGTGGTTTTGTAGGTCGGTCTCAGACTATTTTGTTATACTCAGCCGTTGGAATATTATGGGAGGGTCTATAGAAACCTGCTTGTTGTGCACCTTGACTGTGGCCGCTGCCAAGGTTCGTACTTTGTCTTTCCTTTAATATTTAACATTTCCAAATTCCTTTCCAGTTATTTCTTTGACTCCATTACAACCAATTTCTCGTGCCATATGGCAATTCAGTTCAGCGCCTCCAACCACGCCATTGCAGATCGATAGTACTTTTCATTGGAAGGAAATGGTGTGTGGACATCGAACCAGGATTTTAATTTCTCCGCATCATTAGAATCTCGTTCGATTCGAGCGGGCCTCATGTCAATGTGTTGTTCCGTCGTGGTACATGAGATGTTCCAAAAGATCTCAAGCCCCTCACATATATTAAGCATGTATACCATGCCTTCAATCCAACGGGCGAGAACACTGCTGGAGATTCCTCGGCCATGTGTTAGGCCCCCTTGACTTTTCATCGATCTCATTAGGACTTGTTCTATCGCCCAAAGACCCGACCAAAATTTGTGGGTTCGACGAATGGTGAAGTCTCCTCCTGTGAATAGACTATATTCCCTCGGATCCATATTCTGTCACAGATCGTTCATGTCTTGCACATAGAGACGCGCACTCTTGGCATACAGGAAGTGTCCTGCCGAGTGGAAGAAGGGAAGCATGCTCTTTATGGTCTCGAGGTGGAGGTCCCAATCTCCCATCCTCTCTGCTTGGATGAATTGTTTCATTAGTGTAGTCATTTTGCAGTATTGTACCCAGAGCTCTGATGTGGGGCTTTTTTGTTTCAATTGATCCATTCTCAACATTCTCAAAATTATTATGTAGTCTACCTATTCTCAAAATTCGAAACTCGAAACAGCGGCTCGATTAACGTTTTACATTGCTGCTATGACAGTAGCAATAATTATCACAAAAATAGATTAGATTAGAAACACTTTATTGCAATCAACATAACATAAGTAAAAGTACAGCGAGTTTTACTCAAAGAGTAAGTATACCATTGACTGCAATGGGCGGCCTTATCGCTAAGAGCGATTTCATCCAGGCACCCACCCCACAAAAAAATATGACATTAATAGATTAAAAACCTTCTTCGGCTTTTCCCAATTAATTGGGGTCGCCGGAGCCAACCAGGCTCATTTTGGTTTTGGCCGGCGATTTAAGGCCGGATGCCCTTCCTGACACCACGTGATTTTTCAGTTGAAAATTCCACCCCGCTGTCATCGAGATTCGAACCACGGCCGTCCGGGTGAAATACGAGCAGCTAGGCCACTCCACCATCACGCTCCCCATGACATTAATAGATTACTGTGCAATATTGATAACAATGTACATTCGAAGCCCTATTTTTTGAAATATCCGATTTCCTTATTTTGTTTTTACCTGATAACAAGAGAACTGTTAGTCTTACAGCGTTTGGCGTATGCTTAAAATAAAGGTAAATACCTGCTCTACAACTTTACTTCCCATGTATTTCCTCGTAGAATGAGTATTTTAGGCGGTATTTTGTTCAAAAGACTAGCTTACTACAAATTTCGAACAAGGAAGAAGGAAGATTGTAGTTTAACGTGACCGTGAATCTTGTGATTATGAGCCACGGGACCTCCTTTTTACGTGGAATCCGAACCACAGGACATGGCATTTCACTTCGAAAATCTCACATGCATTGACCGGGAATCGAACCCAGACCGCCTTGGTGAGAGGCATACAGCTAGACCGCTGAGCCACCACGCCCCCCAAATTTCGAACATTTTGGGAAAAATGGCCCATGTTTGAAGTATCGTATCTCGAGATCTATCAGACATATAGAGCTGGAATTGCACTCAAATTGTCGGTAATTTTGTCGTCTTTAAACGTGTAATGGGTGACTTTGTCATAGAATGCATATTTTGGATGTTGTAAGCCAAAAACCGTAAAACGTCTGAACATTTCGAGGTTTTTCGAGCACCACGAAGTTAGCACAGGTCTTTCGGGGTTGCAAACTTAGTATCTATTGGTATCTATCCTAACAACATACCAAAAAATCAGAACCTTGCAATTTTTTGCGACCTAACGCGATTTTTACGTCTACGGTGACTGGCCTACACCAGGCAAATGCCGGGACGGTTCCTTTCAACAGGTCCACGGACGACTTCCTTCCAAAATCCCTTCCCTTACTCTTCCTTGATTAGACCCAAGTTAGTGATCCTCCAACAATCACAACACACACACTAACAATGCATCATAGTTATCACTATTCTCACAATACATTAACAAGATCATTAGGTATAAAATACTTATTTCATTAACAGGCGGGAACTAAGACCTTTTAAAATCCAAAACTAATTGCCGACCAATGCCAAACCTACTAGAGGTCTTACCTACAAATAATTTTTCAACTTTTACTATAAAAATCACCCACTAGAGGTCATTCGACTTCAACTTCACTTAAAAAAGATGATGTTGCCAAAACCCAACACATAATAAACAAGCTAAATGCAAACCACAAATAAAATACGGTGATGGATAGCGAGGACGTGAAATATTAACAACTTACAGCATCGATTGGGTAGTGAAGGTCATCAGCCCTGGCTATGGCCGATAGTCACACCACCATCGAACAATACGCTGAAAACGTTCTACTATTCTCAACGTTTCAAATCAGAAAATTATTTCTACAAACCACAATTTAAAAGAATCGCACCAAAATAAAGATAGGCTAAAGACGCTATACCTGCCAAAAGCCAATCATTTTAATGCTCAAAGTTACCCCCACACAAGGAAACAAAAACAAAACAAAACAAAACACCTTTAATCCGACATGGGCAAATCTTTTGGGGACAGCGCCAGATACAATACAAAATAATCTAGGCGGGCCGAAAAGAAAAACAACACATATTTATAGATAGATTATAAACTTATTATTAGCCTACTTTCGACACCTTGCGACGGTAGAGGAATGATCCCTCGCAGAGTCCGTGGGTGAAGCCGAGCTGGGAGAGTAAACGATTTAAAAACAAATGTCCTTACCCCCTCGTTATCGCAGAAAACCACGGTTGCTATGAACGAGGACACAGGATACCTGCTCAAGGGGACTAGGGTGGAGCAGGTGACAGCTGACAGACACCCGGGGGCGGGGATCATTGGAATGTACCATGCGATAATAACACTGGCATGACCTTTTACAAAACATCGAGTCTTCGCAGAAAGAAGCAGACAAACCTGTTTGGATGGACAATTGTAGCTTCATTATACAACTGAATTACTTTTTCGAAACTGTGGAAAGTAACGCTGTGCTCCTGGAAACGTGCCTCGAGAACTGATTGGTCATTTAAAAAAAATGTCGAAGAATATTTTACAGCAGTGGTACAAAGCCGTGTTTATCAAGGTCTATTGATGTCTATACCGCTTACCACCAACCTCGTGGAGCTCTTGCTGTTGCTTCATTTGACGGGCTTGGACATCGTGGTTATTTAGCCCCGTGTACTTAGGTTTATGTGTGACCGACAGGCGTAGCTACGCTTGCTAACGCGCAGCGTTAGGCCATGGGGACAAGCTCGCTGCGGACTCGGTAGACGTGGGTTCGAGCCCCACTGGCAGTCGTCCTTCAAATGGTTTTACACGGTTTCCTATTTTCAACTCCAGACAAATGCTGAAACGGTAACTTCTGACAGGCCACGGCCACTTCTTCTCACATCCTTGCCCAGTTTCATTCACCTTCATTCATTTCATCTCGCATTAACTCCTCTCACGAGGTTGGCGTCAGGAAGGGCATCCGGCCGTAAAAACTATCCACCACATAGAATTTCATCGCATCTTATCCCCGACGCCGTTTCAAACGGGAATTAAAAGGGGCACATATACAGCATATACACTTATGTGTGTGTGAATATATAGAATTTGTCTGGTAACCAGTGTAATTGAGGTGTTTGCAGGATTGGGAAGGAGGCAGTCGTGGCCTGAAGTTGGGAACCATCCCGAGTTATGCCTGGAGTACAGTGTTCACCATAGTTTTGGGCCGGTCAGCCTTACGTGGCAGAGTGTACCACGTTTCAGCCCTCTGACCAGAATAAATATTCTCGGCAGAGCCAGGGATCGAACCCGAACCTCCAGGGCGACAACCAGGAACGCTAGCTGACCGCGTAGCGTACTAGCTTGGATTCTTGGCAGTCACTGCGAAGGTCCGGGTTCGATTTACGGCTCTCCTAAGAAATATAATCCAGGTCTGAGATCTGGAACGGGGTTCACTGAGCCTCCCGAGGCAAAACTAAGGAAAGGTTAGATTCGATTCCTACCTCAGCCATCCTAGAAGTGGTTTACCGTCGTTTCCCCATTTTTAATCCAGGCAAATGCCGGTATGGTACCTAAATTAAGGCCACGGCCACCACCCACCCAAATCCTAGCCCCAATCACAAATACACACACTGGTAGTCTACAGCAATCACAATGACATAGGCTATCAGATAGATTCCACACTCGCCCAAATACCACGATGTTGCAAAGCCTCCAAACAACAACAACAACAACAACAACAACAACAACAACAACAACAACAACAGCAACAACAACCTTACCGGGGATGAGTTAGTGTAGCAAGTGGTCTTTACTGCTGGATGCCCTGCTGCTGAAATGAATAGCCTAAAGATGGATGAATCTGGGCGAGGAATTACAAGGAAGAGGCATTGGGCCTATTTGGTGGTATCGCCCTGGCATTTTGCTGGAGTTGAAAATGGGAAACCGCGGAAAACCATTTTCAAGGACGGCGAATGGTGTAGTTCAAACTAGAGCTAGAACTAAGCTGTGATCGGTTAATCGATTATAATAGATAAATCGAATAATTTGAAATTAATCGAAAACAATTAATCGATTGATCGTTCAATCGATTAAACGGCTAACCGAGGAATCGATTAATTGATTAGTAGACACGAGATAAGAAAAGTAGTTTAAATGAGAGGTCATCCCTTAGGTTGAGTTACGCTAATTTTCGGTATGCTATAGAAATCCATAAAAGTTCCTTTTTGTGAAAATATAGTCTACAAAGTGTCCTTCCTTGTTTATGTTAACAATGACCAAACAAGAGTCAGTGACAGTGGAAGGAGAAACATAAATCAAATTGGGTAGGTTTTAGAAAAAAGGAAACGAAGAGTTTTCAGCAATTATTTTGAATCCTTGTTAAAAGTTTACAATTTTCAGGACAGGAACATTTTTGTTTTACTTGGTTTTAGCCTCGTTTTTACAAAGAAGGGACATTTTTATTTTTTTTAATTTTAATTAATTAAATGTAGACTATGCTTTGCTTCTGTGAGAGCGTAAATTCGAACAGATCACGAATTGGAGCCTCTGCTGCCTGGTCTCAATATTGTCAAAACATACAGTATATGGCTGAGTAGAAAAGAGAAACGTTGCTGAGACATAACGAGACGAAAGATTTCTGGTGAGTTTCCATCTGTGGAGAACAGTTCATCTAAATTTAAACTATTGGACTTCTGTACTCCACTCAAAATAAGAAGGCCCAAGAGAGCTTATATTTCATTGCAGTCGACCTCACGAACGTGATATTCTTGATTATATGTTTTTTTGCGTGAGTGGTAATATGTTGGTTTGTAAATTTTACAATAATTTCAATTATTTCTCGATCAAAGAAATGTCTCCAAACCTCGAGAGGATCGGTCTTTCCTCTAACTGATCCTCTGACACCTGGAAGGTGCGTTACAATATTCTTCTGACGTGTTCTAATATTTTTGGGAGTAGGACGAATTTTCCACTTCGTCTCATCCCTACCATAATAAAAGTAAGAGTCTTCACCTCCGTGATAACAGTGCCGTCTCAAGGATTCTGCATCCTTATAAGGATCCAAATCTTGTTTACTATCTGAATTCTCTTCTCGAACTTCCAGCACGTCCTCTTCGTCATCTCCTGAAGCATCATCTGGTTCCGGTTCAGAATCAACGGAAACAGTTTCAAGCAGCCTTTGCAATCGTTTTTGTTCTCTTTCATAGTCCATTTTACCTTAAATATAGTAAAATATAGGCTTGAACAAATGGTTCTATAATTCTTCAATATGAAAGTAAAAAGCATCACAAAAAAGTTACAGTCAGTCTGAAAGACTAGACTTTATATCATTTCAAATGACGCATGCTACAAATGCTACACATGTTAGAAAGGCAGGATGGCTTCTCGCGAGACTCCATTACCCGTTAACTTAGGCTTCCCGCGCGGGGAACGGAGAGCGGAAGGTTCACTCTGCTGCATGACGTCACGCGCTCTCCGTCTCCGTATCGCATAACGCCATAGCCCAGGAGTAAACTCAGACTCAGTGCATATGCACTGAACAACATGATGACGTCATACGATCTCCGTCTCCGTATCGCATAACGCCATAGCCCAGGAGTGAACTCAGACTCGGTGCATATGCACTGAACAACATGATGACGTTAAAACACGCACTTGTGGCCGTAGCCTAATAATTGTTACTTGTAGTTCGAAACCACGCCACTACAGATGGCGAATGAGCAGACAATTGATTTGGTACTCGAAGAGTGGTGAGGGCCTTTAACTTTTCAGCGTTACTGGTACGAGGCACAGCGCAAGACATGTGCAGAACAGCAAGGAGGGAAACAGGCCCGACCAAAAATCAGGAAAATAGATGCATTAAAAATATAATCATGAAGTAAAGGATTTGAAAAAAATAATATTCAATATCTCAACTACTCGAACTATTCGCATTGAAATGAGTACAGAAACAGAGAAGGATGTGTTCATGGGCACCCGCAGGGTATTTCGATTGTTCATTGTCACACCAGTTTATTTCATAAATTGAAGTTACTGATAGTTAACTGATTTAGATGTAGGGATAATTCCACGTTTTATTTAAGTTAACTTAGTAATTTGGGATTATTTGAAAATATCTCCAGTTATTTAGAAAATCGGTGAACTGGATTAACATTACCATTTTAATGACCTGCTTGATTTTTATTTTTCTCAATACATGGTGATTGATACAACAACTCTTTACCGGAAGATGATTCACAAGAAAAGCGAACTCCTATGGGCAAAAACTCTGAACTAAAAAAAACCTGTTACTGCCAATCATGCCATATAGTTAATGTAACCAAGGGTTTCAGAGCAGCCAAATAATGAATATCACGAAGCAAGTAAGAAATGAAACGAAAATGGGGGAACCTAGTGACACGTAGGTAATGAAATGAAAAATAATACTTGCTCCCCCCCTGGAAAAAATCTCGCCGGCGCCCATGGGTATGTTCTATCAGATGAACCTGAAAAAGGCATTTCTGATAATTCCTTATTGCATTTCTTTAAATCTACAGTATGTGCTGTGTTTCTATTCCTTATTGTTCTTTTCTACAGGGTCGGTGAGTTTCTATGTGACATCAGCCTTTCCATGGTCCAGTATACCTATAGGAATAAGGAATTTTGTGCGGAGCCCAAACTAGGGTGGTCTATATTCGGAAATTCGCCTTGCTTTATTACACCGTTACTAAATGTTCATCAAGCCTTGGTGTACTGCGCAGCAGTCATGTCACGTATGTCTACCCCTTATTATTCCCGTTTTCAACGGGGTCGGGGATGAGATACCATGAAATTCTATGTGGCAGGTGGTTTAATTGCCGGATGCCCTTCCTGTCGCCAAACTAACGAGAGGAGTTAATGAGAGATGAAATAAATGACTATGAATGAAACTGGACAAGGATGCAGAAGGAAGCGGCCGTGGCCTGTCAGAAGGTACCGTCCCAGCATTTGAAAATGGGAAACCACGGAAAACCATTTCAAGGACGGCCGACGGTGGGGCTCGAACCCACGTCTACCAAGTCCGCAGATAGCTTGACCCCATGGCCTAGCGCTGCGCGTTAGCGAGCTTAGCTACTGCTGTCGGTCACCAGTTAAGTCACGTGACTTGTGGTAAGTGATGGCATGCGCATAAATGAGCCTGGCGCGTTCAATATCATTTGTTACAACTTCAGGTGAACATTAGTGGTGTTTCAATGCGAATAAAATAATTAAATAGTATGCCCTATTACTAGAGTTGGTGGTTTTTAGCATTTAATAATCCTGAATTTTGCATTTGGAATACCAAATTAAGTGTTTTATAGCATCTATGATTTTTAGATTTAGCATCTTGTAGCCAATGGCCAATGAGTCACAAATGAGGATTTTACGCAATATTGTATGTAGTAATTAGGACTTAAATAATATACTCCCCCAGGGGATCACGACTAGTGGGACGTGGGTTGGCAACCACAGGACCCCAGCTGGGTCCGGCATTGCTTCCATTTACTTGTGCCAGATTCCTCTCTGTCATCTTTCCTGACGGTGCGGTGGCGTTTGTGACAAACGGCCTCCTAGGGAAGGAAGAACTAGTTTTGACAGTTGAGTCACCGTGTCATTAGCTTACAAAGGAATGCCGCCGTGTATTTAAGTAACATACGATGTGAAGCTTTAATGAAACGAGTAAGATTGATAGAATACGGTATCTGTGCAGCACTACGAGTGTCTAATTCGATGCGGGTTATAAAATATATCTAAGAATGAAATGTTTATGATGCTATAAATCTTTACAAGAAAAAAGAAACGTGAAAAGTTCAATTGTTAGCGTTAACCAGAACTTCGTGCCCCTTTTTCGTTAGCACCTCAATTATTATTTCAGGTGGGCCTGTCGTAAGGATTTGCACAAGGTTTACTAGACCATACTTTTATGACAGGGGGTCAGGTGACTCGCAGACGTCATTGACCCACGCCTATAGCTATATCCCTCGTTCATAAGGCAAGGTTTACCTCTCTTAGGGCCGATTCAACTATCTCCGGGCAAAGGACCAGGTAACTTGCCCGCGGAATAAACTGAGATTTCCGTTCGACCATCAGTAGATAGTGCTGCCAGCGGGATAGATATTGTTTATCGGGTGCTGTAAACTGTCGGCCACTCCGAGAGGCTGATAAGAGCTTTGCCAGCCGGATAACGCTCCAAAATGGCGTAATACAGATGATTTGCGGTCTTCTGTTTAATACAGCCACAAAAGCAATGAACATTTGAAACATTCAACTTGTTATCATTTGGTTGTATACAACTTGTAAACAGTGAATAATGAAGGCATGGAAGCGTGGTCTAGTGATCAGCGTTGCTGTCTGTGGATGTAAGCGTAATAGGTTCGGTTCCCACCTTCGGCGCTTATTTTCTCCTACCGCTCCCTTATTAATTGATGCAGCATGAACCAAATAACACCACTTTGAATAGGTATAGTGCATACTTTGTTTACAAGCATATGTATGTTTTTATTCTTTTTTTTTAGTCAATTTTACCCTCCAGGTTGGTTTTTCCAACGGACTCAGCGAGAGATCCCACCATTACCGCCTCTACGGGCAGTGTCCTGGTGCCTGGAACATCTGGTCGGTGGGGGGATACAACTGGGGAGATGAGATCAGCACCTCGCCCAGGCGGCCTCACCTGCAAAGCGAACAGGGGTCTCATGAGAGAGGGGAAGATTGGGAGGGATGGGCAAGGAAGAGGGAAGGAGGCGGCCGTAGCCTTACGGTAGTTACCATCCCAGCATTTGCTCGAAGACGAAGTGGTAAACCACGGAAAACCACTTCGAGTATGGCTGAGGTGGGGATCGAACCCCCTCTGCTCATTTGGACCACCCGAGGCTAAGTAGACCCCGATCCAGTCCTCATACCACTTTTCAAATTTCGTGGCAGAGCCGGGAATCGAACCCAGGACCTCCGGGGCGGCAGCTAATCACGCTGACCTCTACGCAACGGAGGTGACTATGTTTTAATTCAACATTTAAAAAATGAAAGTTCGTCTTATTATGGATGGTTTTGTGGGCAATTTAGATCTTCTCCCTGTAGACGAAGATGCATATTTGATTGTCAGTATCATTGTATTTTTGAGGAGGATTTAAGAAGCCTCTGCCGTGATCCAGGTCAACAAAGAGGTGATGAAATATCTGGCTACACGAAATCACGTATTTATATCTTGGCCTACACCTCCTAGATCCTTTTCTATTTCGCACAATATAATAATCCTATTAACATAACAGTTCATTAATGTGCGAGTGACTTTAACCAGATGTGAAACGGAAGGGTTCCGTTCCATATGCAATAAATCAATGGTTTGGAAATGCTAACTTGCTAAATTATATATAACATTGTATATATCTGAGTGTCACCTCCGTAGCGTAGCGGTCAGCAAGGTTAGCTGCCGTCCCGGAGGTCCTGGGTTCGATTCCTGGCTCTGCCAGGATATTTGAAAAGTGGTATGGGGACTGGAACGGGGTCTACTCAGCCTCGGGTAGTCCAAACGAGTATAGGGGGTTCGATTCCCACCTCAGCCATCCTCGAAGTGGTTTTCCGTGGTTTCCCACTTCGTCTTCGGGCAAATACCGGGATGGTACCTCCTGTAAGGCCACGGCCGCCTCCTTCCCTCTTCCTTGCCTCTCCATCCCATTCTTCCCCTCCCTTCCCATCCATAATGAGGCCCCTGTTCGATTTGCAGGTGAGGCCGCCTGGGCGAAGTGCTGATCACACCTCCCCAGTTGTATCCACCCCGACCAGATGTCCCAAGCTCCAGGACACTGCCCGTAGCGGCGGTAGTGGTGAGTTTTCTCGCTGAGTCCATGGGAAACACCAACCTAGAGGGTAAATCAACTAAATAAAATAAATAAAATAAATATATCTCAGTCCTACTGAAACATTCACTATGAACGATTTTAACTGACAATATAGGAATAATAATGCACCGGTAACAATACGGAGGCTTGATAATAATACTTTTCTTTTAGAGGAATCGAACCTCAAATCTCGTGTTCCGAAGCATTCGACTCCAATCACGTAGCCACTCTTATTACGTCCGTTTCATATTTAGCTCTATGTACAAGATGAACTCATTTTATGTTACAGTAGTTAGTTAATAGTACGATATAATACTGTGATGTGACGAATCCACCACATTCGGTTACGACAAAGATCTTTGTTATGGGGGTAATAGGACACATCTCACTTCGGAATAAAGAGAGAAATGGTCTTACTGTTGATGAGATTGCATGTCCTATACATTTGAAATACGGTATATTAGGCGGTGTTAATGCAATCGAAAATAGAGGACACGCCATTGGTTTAGCGACTTCGCTGCATAAAAGCAGGCCTGCCATCTTTAGTACTTCATTTTCTACTTCAGGTTAGCTGCTCATACGGACGTGGTAGAACGCATCCAAAGTTGCCAGGGATTTTATGCTGGCAGTTAGTTTATCTCCCGTGCAGCTACCAGCAGGTGTACCCGGAGATGGTACAACCAGCCCTTAGTTGAAATAAACTCCATAATTAACCGGACTGAACCTTAGTTAGACACAGACAGAATGATGAGTTGACACAGACAGAATATGAACCGGACTGAACCTAAGTTAAACGGACAGAATGGCGAGTTATCAAACCAATTGTGTCCCGTCATACTGACTGCATTCTCGAGCAGGGGTTTCTCACCATTCTGGGAGCTGACACAATTAGTCAACATTCCGTCACTAACGGGAAACTCAGGACTATGAGAATTTATAATGCGTCGCAAATGGAACACTTACTGATCACCTCATGATCCGTCGCAAATGGGAATAGTCACAAAAGGGAAAACACCATCTTGTCGACCTCCCTTCGTCAATTCTTGTTCTCTTTCGACCCCGGTGTTATTATGGTATCCAAGGCCTAGGGAGTCTTTCACTTTACTGCCTCAATGGCCCTTGTCTGATCTTTCCTGATCCCTCATTCTTCGAGTGGACATACCTTTTCTTTCTTCTTCTTGGTGTCTCCTGCCTTCTGCTCAAGGCCCTAAAGGGTATGTGCAGCATCACCACTGATGGTGCACCTGGATAGTGCTACACCTTCAAGGGCTCATAGCCAGTGAGTTCGAGGGGTGGCGATCCCGAGGGATTCCAAAGCTGGGTCCGTTTTCCATTGCCTTTGAGGTGAACCCTTTCCTATCTGCCTTTCATGGCTCTATTCCCTTCCAAGTCCCTCAATCTTCATTCATCGTGGGTTGAGGATATTTCTTTTCCCTGTCTTTCATTTCCCTTATTCCTGTGTTGTCTATTTCTTCTAGTAGTATACCGGTATGTCAGTACAGTAGTTAGTTGAATTAGGTAGTTTTCATTTCACTATAGGGGCAGATAACCCAATGTCGATGTTAGGCCCCTGAAAACAACAATTATCATCATCATCATAAAATAATACAGTTCAATGATAGGAAATTGTTTTCATTTTCTTACACAAAATATATAAGTTTTAGAAGCCATATGATAGTAGGCCTAAAAATCTTATTGACCCTGTACTTTCCAGATGTTTGGGTTGCCTGAAAGACAAAATTTACCGTCAATTAGAGTTTGAAAAAGGACTGCAAATAAAAATTCCCTCACTGTTGCCTTCGTAAAAAATAAAGTATTGCTTTTCAGTCTGTCAACAGATGCCCGATTAAATAAGAAGGGGATATTTATCACGCTTACTAACCCGGATAAATTAATATGGAATAATTGTACACTTTGATACACACATATCGTCAGGTGAACATCATCTGATCTTGTTCACTTGAGGCTAAATAAATTAAATATAGTCTATACATAGGCCTATGCACAACAATATATACAATATCCTTTTGTGTTTATTTATAGCACTCCTTTTATTATCGCGTTTTTTAAATAATTAGTATTATTATATTGTAGATACTGTACAACCTTAAATTAAATGTAATCTGGCTGCGTGGCTCAGGGGTAACGTTCTCGCTTGCTGAGCCCAAGGTTGCAGGTTCGAAACCTGGCGCAGTCAGCTGGCATTTGAGGGTGCGCAAATGCGAGGGAGCCGTGTCAGTAGATTTACTGGCACGTTAAAGATCCCCTTCGGGGCTAAATTCCGGCACCCCGGCGTCTCTAAAAGCCAGGGTAGTTAAAAGGGACGTAAAACCAATAACATTATTATTAAATTAAATGTAAGCTATTTTGAAACCCATACACGTTGTCAACGTTCCTTAGTCAGTGCGTCAGGCCTCGGCAGCCGGCACAGTTCATATCCTCGCCGCTAGATGGGGGCTACATTCATTCCATTCCTGACCCGGTCGGAGACTGGAAGCAGGCTGTGGATTTTCATTAAAAAAAAAAGTGCGTCAGGCCTCGGCAGCCGGCACAGTTCATATCCTCGCCGCTAGATGGGGGCTACATTCATTCCATTCCTGACCCGGTCGGAGACTGGAAGCAGGCTGTGGATTTTCATTTTCACACGTTGTCAACGTTCCTTAGTCCTAACTGAAGTGAAGAAATCAACTAAGATATGCCAATCATTTTATTACACTCACTCACTCACTCTTATTTATTTTCGCATTTACTCACTCACAGACTTATTTTCTCACTTACTGATTTATTTATTTATTTATTTATTTATTTATTTATTTACTAGGTGCCTGCCGGCCCCGTGGCCGTGGGATTGGGGTATCGCGTCTGCCTCTTACCCGGAGGCCCCGGGTTCGATTCCCGGCTCCGTCAGGGATTTTAGAAACTGACGTGAGGGCTGGAATGGGGTGCACTCAGCCACGTGAGGACAATTGAGTAGCTGTCTGACAGTGAGGCAGCGCCCCGTCACGAAAACCAAGATTAACGGCCGAGGGGACACGATGCGATGACCACGCGTCACCCCAATATCTGCAGGCTAAATGACTGGGCAGCTGTCGCTTGGTAGGTCTAGGCCCACCATGGGCTGTAGTGCCAGGGTTCATTATTATTTTTTTATTACTAGGTGCCTGGCCAGTGACGTCACTGCGTGTGAAGCTGCCTCGATGGCTGTAAGGCGGGAAGCCGCAATACACCGCAAGTACCTGGACTTTTTATGTGCCATCGTGCATTCATCCCATACTATCAATTTACATTGCTGCAAAACATTTGCCATTCCAGAGTTCTTCGAAATTTTTGCAGGTCGGAGTTTCTTTGCATTGCATATTCAACGGCAATTTTAACGCCGAATGGGCTGTTCGAACGCCTTCCAACTATGTAGCCGCAATGCCTGATAAAGCAAGTGCGAGTGCAATTTCATTGCGTGAGCGAATGTTTGGTAAAATCAATGAAATTAAAAACTATTTTCCTGTACCCCCGGGAGTGTCCAAGAAGTAAATCCCTCCAGTTCCATCATTCACAACTTTCATAAGAGTATCAAATACATACTTTTGTTGTTGGTTCAACAGCGGAAGATTTTTTCGAACTGATTCTCTTGAAGCATCGAGATCGTACATTTTTTCACGTTGTAACTCTTGATTAAAAGTGTTGTGCATCGGGTGATTGGGTGCGGCCATGCCTATTTCAGATAGCTTAATACTTAGTTTGACATCATCAAGCACATGTTCTCAGTTTTTTTTTAGCGTATGGCTTTTAGTGCCGGGAGTGTCCGAGGACATGTTCGGCTCGCCAGTTTTGTAGCTGCTTCGAGACGGACACCCAATGGGGAAGCTACAAGTACCGTTGGGGAGGAAAGTTGGAAGGGAGGGTCGAGGAGTTGGAAGTTAGCGGCTGTGGCCTATAGTTAGGGACCAACCCCGGCATTTGCCTGGAAGGAAGATGGGTAACCACAGAAGACCATCTTCAAGGTTGCCGGCGGGGGGATTCGAACCTCCTCGCCTCCCGGATGTGAGCGACTGCCAACAGTCATGCCGCAACGACCACGGCTAACTCACCCGGTTTCTCAGTTGATATCAATGCCTGAGTTGTTAGTTCCAAGAGTAACGCATTGGTAGGCACTGTAGTCAATTTAAACGTCGTAACTGAAAGCACCTCAATTCAAACTTGCAAGATTATTAGCTGACTGACGTGCTGCACGGGTTTGTGATATTCGAATCCTTTCAGTTTCATTTCACTCGTCACGTTGCTGTACAATCCGGTTAGACTGAAAACTAGCTTGGTTTGTACCATTTCGAGTTCTTCGACCAAAATTGTTCCGCCCGCGTCTTATAGACGGCATGAGTCTTGAAATGAGTATAATGGAAACAATCAACCAAAGAAAAATCGATGAAGTTGTTTGTCGGTTGAGAAATGAAACAAAAACTGTCGTCATGGAGACTGCTAGCCTCAGAGAAAACGAAAGTCTTTGGATTGTCTCTGCACGGTAGCCTATCTAGTGGCAAACTGTGTTACTGCCGCCACACTTAGACTCTGCCCGTGGCTGTACCTGTTGGCAAACTGTGTTATTGCCACCACACCAGTAACAATAGCAACGCATTGTTAGCCACTAAAAATGGGATTTCTACGTTTTCCGTGCAATTTTTTCAATTTTTCATTTCATAAAGACCTTCTTCGGACTAACGAATATTTGAAAAAGAAATTAGCCCAATTGGTTCAGCCGTTCTCGAGTTTTGCGTTTAGCAACACATTTAGCGATTCATTTTTAGTATAAATTATTTATTTATTTACGCATTTACTCACTGATTTATTTGCTCACTCACTTTTTTCTCACTTAACCATTCACACAAACATTTACTTGCTTACTTTTGCCATCAGGATAAACTATTACGTTATTTCATGTCGGAAACAAGGCTGCGTAATCGAATACACTGAGCACAGTTCTCCACAACAAGCATGACGTGATTGAAAAGATTTAAGTCTAGTGCAATCAGAGTGAATTTCCCCTTGCTCTTCAGCATGATAGAGATAGTCCTTGGTTTTACATGATTTCCAATCCATTTTACTGACCAACCGATGAAACTCCGTGCGTTTACGTGGAATGCCATAGGACCAGGCTATCTACGGACTCGAAACCCACCGTTAGCCGACCTTGAAATAGTTTCCCATGGTCTCCTAATTTCAACCACAGGCTAATGCTGGGATGATATCTTCCAATTGGCCAAAGCCGCTTCCTTTAAATTCCTTGCCCAATTTCATTAATTTCTCATACCGACAGCAGTGGCTACGCTGGATAAAGCGCAGCGTTAGGTCATGGGGCCAAGCTCTCTGCTGACTCGGTAGACGCGTGGGTTCGAGCCCCACCGTCGGCCGTCCTTGAAATGGTTTTCCGTGGTTTCCTATTTTCAACACCAGGCAAATGCTGGGACGGTACCTTCTGATAGGCCATGGCCGCTTCCTTCCACATCCTTGCCCATTTTATTCATCTTCATCCATTCCATCTCTCATCCCGACGCGCAGGTCACCCATGGGCATCGACTAGAAAGACCTGCACTCGGCCTCTCCGGAGGCCACACGACAAAAAAAAATTCTCATTAACTGCTTTGAAGAGGTTGATGTTAGGAAGGGCATCCGACCGCAGAACCATTGCTAAATAGAAAATCATCTCACCTCATCCCCGTTCCTATAGGCACGGGAATATCGAGAGGCAGACTTATATTTAGTCTGCTTCACCGACTAGCTAGACAGTTGGTATGTAACTGCAGGCCAATTATTTAGCCTACTCGCACACTTCGCTTAATATACGGTACTAGGTAAAGCCCTACGTGGATGCGGATATCCACGGATAAACCCGTGGATATCCGCAGAATTTTTCGGCAGGCGGGTATAGTTTGCATGGCTGTGCGGATAGCGGATAAGCTGCGGATAATGTTTAGAGTAAATTTGCGGCTAGTTTTTAGAATAGCCTACAAAGTTGAACTGGATTTTTTAAAAAATAATTTTGGTTTTTGCTAAGATCTGCGTCTTTCACGTTTCTTGTTATTTCCCTGTTTGCTTCCGCTTGGATTGTATGAGAATAATAAAGAAGTGAGAGAAGCCAGTCATAAAAATACCCCCAATTACTGATGACTTATGCCAAAACAGAAAGTCCTCATACCTGCGCTTGCCTGCGTGGGTATATCCGACGACTATGATTAGCCACCCGTTGTTTTACTTACCGTTACTCAGAGGGACATAACTCAGTCAACATTGTCTTGTGATTCACACATATAGCCAAGGAATTTTAGGTTTTAACCTTGAATTTTTTTTAGTAAAGCTGAAAATTGGTATAGTTGTCCTATTTGATGTTCTTAACAACATATTAAAAGTCCCAGGTCTTCCCGTGTCGGCTTCCTGGATTTCCAGCCGTTTGAACTCCTGGAATGCTGGAGAAGTAGGTGGTGTCGCTGGAATGCGCATTGTAAGCGAACTATTTGGCTTACAGTGCTCTAACATGGCTTAAATTAAAGGTGAAAAAATAAGCTAGAAGTTAATTCATGGGTTGGCATGTTAGCGATACTTCCGGTCTAACAGGAAACTAAAAAATGCCGCGAAATTTAAAAAAAAGTGCCACGTTTTTCTTTTTTTGACCTTTGTTGGCAAACTATCATGAATATCGCAGACAAGTCCTGTATAAAAGTTGTTGGCGACAAAATAAGCTTTCTTTTGATCTATTTATAATCGATGTCCGAATAATAGTTGCCGAGCTATAGCGGTATAAACAAAAGATTGTTTCGTCATTCTCTTCTCCGTCTGCGCTACACACACACTGCGACCGGGACGCGCTCTGATTTTGAATTGTTACATCCGACAGGAGCTTCCTTTCTCCATGATAAATGAAGTACTTCCCCTCTTTTCAAAATATTTCACGCTTAAACCCACCCCTCTCGAAAATCCCCCCCCGAAAAAAGGAAATGAAATATTTTCAAATTCTTTTGAGTGGTTTTTAATGAAAATCTCCCTTTTTGTACATCTGCTCCTAATAGTGAAAATCGACATCTCTTCATTCTATAAGGTGTTCTCGGTGCGTTTTTTTACGTGCTTTATTGAGCTTGGCAAACAAAATTAATGTTTTAGTATGTAAAATATGTAACCATTTGTGACT
This sequence comes from Meconema thalassinum, assembly GCA_946902985.2. NCBI lineage: Eukaryota > Metazoa > Arthropoda > Insecta > Orthoptera > Tettigoniidae > Meconema > Meconema thalassinum. The sequence continues at coordinate 1,036,901,265 of OX336389.2, forward strand.
TGGCGAACATAAATTATTATTTTAATGCCATATTCAGGAGATCAAATATCTTAAGTAAAAAGTAGTGCGAATATCGGAGTAGATATTTCTAATTAAAACTAACTACAGTTTATAATGTATTATTTATCAAATAATTCAAATAATTTTTGTTAGAAACCAATTTGTAAACAAAAGAGAATGTTAATTTTATCACAGCAAAGTAAAATGGTGTAACAACATACTGACAATAATATATGCCTGCTAATATGTACGCAGTGAATGCTGCCGGAATGCGTCGGACGTTGGCTGCAAAGTGGCCAAATCGAACGAAGCAGTAACTGTCTGTCTTGCGATAGTCCTTCCATACAGATGCACATGAAGCTCATTTAGAGAATTGAAGCCCTTTCCGTTGAACAACTCCAGAACAAATTTTTCTCCAGCTATCTTGATATCTTCCTTGGATGCGCCAGGCTGATTGAAAACTTCGACAGTTTTCCGAAGATCTTCGCTGTTTTTGAGAATGCCCCATGGACGCTTCCTCCCTTTGCTAGAAATAGCCGAAGTTGTGTCACATCCGCTCACGGCATGTGCAAGTAGCATACAACTTTTCATCTCGCCGATATCTTCCTGAATGTTTGTGATAGGGAAAATCTTTCCAAGAGATTTTGAGTTTCCAGGACTGTAAAAATGGATGTTGTTGTTCTCTCTTGCTTTTGCCAATAACATGCATAGGACATCAATGCCTGACTCTATAACAGTAACAGCATGACCTTCGGCATCTAGAGACAACGCTACGTCGACAATTAGTGTATCTGCGTCCCCTGTCGCCTGACGAACAGCAACTCCAGCATTTCTAAGCTCCTTTGTCAACGTAGAGATGAACCGTCCCTTGTTTTTGGTGTTACTTAGAAAGTCTGCCTGAGAAGTGGAAACCATTGTGTTGGAATGGAAGACGATGTCTATGGACGTCCGCTTCCCCGCACGGCGTGCCTGCTCCTGGTTCTTCGTGCTTGGAGTCTGATCGTAGTTGCCAAACACAATGGTAACGTTTGAAGGATAGTGCTTGCTTATGTACAACATGTAGGACTGGATTATGTCACCAAAAGTTGCAGGTCTTGGCCATACAACGGTATGCAAAAGCAGACCTCCATCAACGACTACTTTGCGTTGTTCTTCAAAATCTTTGGGGGCTTCTGAAGATTTGAAAAGGTGTTGAAGTGATGACTTGTCTGTATTTCTCAATAAGGATGAATCGAAGAGAGCTGGAGGCGTCGGTGCAAGCTCGTACTTCAAGAACTCCACGATATCCGCTTCCGATTTCATCACACATATGATTCGCATGAAAAGTTAGTGCGGGTTAACCGGGACGATATCATAACGAATTTTTAGTTGGCACCCAACAACGGACAAAGGGACTACGCGGCTTTTTCTTGCGAGCTTGAGACCCTCAAAACTTTTCACCACCATTTGTTGTATTGCTTCTTCACCAACTTCTCGAGCCTTGTCGCAGTTGACGCTGTTGTCTGCAACTACGCCAGTGGAAAGCGATTGAAGACTTTCTTTCTTTAAATCCCACGGAGAGCGTTCTTCTACCCACGAGCGAAACTCTTCTGTGTGGCGGTTCTCCAGCTTCCGCCGCGAGTCTCTCAACTGAACGTGCTGTTCCGAGGATTTTGTCTTTATACCAGACACATTTTCTACAGCTTCACAGATCGGGATGCACAGTGGAAACGCCGAGACAAAGTGAGCCAGCGCGCTATCGTTCACTCATCGTCCTCTTGTTAAACCTCCTCGTGATTTCATAGGCCGCATAAGATCCTCTTCTATGGCCATATCTGACAATATTCCAGCCCAAAATCATGCGAGCGTCGGATGGAAAAGTACCCGTTCTTCGTGAAGTTGATGTACTCGTCCATGGGCATCTTCTGATCTAACTTAAACATTTGATGCAGGTACAAGTAGGCTGACTTAGCGTAGTGAATATGCCCTGCAGCGTGTAGGTATGGCAACATCTTCGATACGCAGTACAAATGGAGGTTCCAATTTGATGTTCTTTCTGCCCGAATAAACAGCCGAACGATTTCCACTTGCCTGTAGTACTCTTCCCACAGCTTCGCTGTCCGGTTAGCTTCTGACAGAGTCTTCCATGTACTCCATGACCCGAGTTACAACTTGATCTTCGCATACTTTTTTCGGTGTTAGTTTTCCTTCTAAAACCTTTTAAAACACAAACAACGCCCATCGGATCGTCGAGTGGCTTCTTACACAAAATGCAGTCTTCAAAACTCATTTTTATGACAACAACAGAATACATAACACTTATACGGCATAACACACTTTGGCCAACGACCAACTGATTAGATTTTAGAAACAAAAGAAAACAAGAAGCTCCGCCAATTCGACGCATCAGTGCTGCGGGCGAACGCGTCAGTTGGCCGCTGAGAAACAAGGCAAACACGGGCTGATTCAGGTCGCGCACCATTGTTTAAATCTCTGTAGCTCGGGAACTATTACTTGCATATCAATTATGAATACATCAAATGAAAGTTTATTTTGTCGCCAACAAATTTTATAGAAGACTTGTCTGCGATATTCGTGATAGTTTGCCAACAAACGTCAAAAAAGAAAAACGTGGCACTTTTGTTTAAAATTTCGCGGCATTTTTTAGTTTCCTGTTAGACAGGAAGTATCGCTAACATGCCAACCCATGAATTAACTTATCGCTTATTTTAGAGCACTGTATGCCAAATCGTTCGCTTACAATGCGCATTGCAGCGACACCACCTACTTCTCCAGCATTCCAGGAGTTCAAACGACTGGAAATCCAGGAAGCCGACACGGGAAGACCGGGGACTTTTAATATGTTGTTAAGAACATCAAATAGGACAACTATACCAATTTTCAGCTTTACTAAAAATTTTTCAAGGTTTTGACCGTTTTTAGACTAAAATTCCTGGGCTAATAGCCTAGCCCTAGGGGAACGAATTTCTCCTGAAATGTTTAAATGTGTTGCTTTAACAGTCTATTTTATGCTTTATCTAATAAATTAAAAACAAAAATTGTAATGTCGGTGGATGCAGATAAAAGTCGTGCGGATGCGGATAACAGTCGTGCAGATGCGGGGAGGATGAGATTAACAGTCGTGCAGATGCGGACCGGATGAGGATAACATTTTGTTTATCCACGCACGTCTCTAAATATAGGGTTGCCATAACGATAGGGTACAAAATTAGGACATTGTGACAAAAGATCAGGACGTGACGTTGTATCATAAAAACAATCTATTGAGTGACTACGGTCTGCTTACGTTATAAAAATAGTTATTGATTGTTGTTGATTCTTTGAGGGGCTTTGCGACATCGTGGTCATGTAGAACTGTGTACTTAGGTGTGTATGTAGAAATTGTCTGATAACCTGTGTTGCTGTGGTGTCTATAAAAGTGTGTATATTTGCAATTCAGATAGGGATTGGGAAGGAGGCAGCCGCGGCCTTAAGTTAGGTACCATCCCGACATTTGCCTCAAGCAGAAGTTGGAAACCACGGAAAGCCACTTCCGGGATGGCTGAGGCGGGAATCAAACCAACCACTTCTCAGTTTTGCCTCATGAGGCTGAGTGTACCCTGTTACAGACCTCAGACCAGAATTACATTTCTAGGCAGAGTCCGAAATCGAACCCAGATCTCAGGGGAACAGCCACGGTGCCATGAAGCGGACGAGGAGGGAATCCTGGATAATTCTGTCGGTTAAATTCTGGAAATAACTCACGGTATTTACTCTCATTAGTAGACTCCGTAGCGTAGCGGTCAGCATGGTTAGCTGCCGCCACGGAGGTCCTGGGTTCGATTCCCGACTCTGCCACGAAATTTGGAACGGGGTCTACTCAGCCTCGGGTGGTCCAAATGAGTAGAGGGGGTTCGATTCCCACCTAGCCATCCTCGAGGTGGTTTTCCGTGGTTTCCCACTTCGTCTTCGGACAAATGCCAGGATGATACCTACTGTAAGGCCACTGCCGCCTCCTTCCCTCTTCCTTGCCTATCCCTCCCTTCCCATCCGTCATGAGGCCCCTGTTCGCTTTGCAGGTGAGGCCGCCTGGGCCCAGTTGTATCCAATCCGACCAAGTGTTCCCAGCTCTAGGACACTGCCTGTAGAGGCGGTAGTGGTGAGTTCCCTAGCTGAGTCCGTAGGAAACACCAACCTGGAGGGTAACATTTACCTTAAAAAAAATTACCCTCATTATTCTGAAAATAAAAATTGTTTAAAATTGCAACTGAAATAGTTTGCTGGGCAGGGGAAGATGACCTAAAGAGACAATCCCTATCAATTTGCTGAGTGACGAAACGCTCGTTCGGTCCCTTCAAGTTTTCTTCTTGTTGTCCGTTCCAACGTGTCCCACTTTGGTCCCAAGGTCAAGCCTCAGTGACGAACGCTTTAGGTGGATGACCTTTAATTAGCATCCAGTGTTGCCACATTCCAACACGATACCGCTCGTACACCGCACGGGAATTGAAAGTGAAGAAAGTTCCAGAATAAGCATTAGTCCCCGTACCAAGTTCGGCTATCGCTCAACAAAAACATATAATGTACGGTGCGCGTTAAATCGCTCTCCACAACCACGTCGCATCGGGGCGCTAACAGCGGCTATCTAAAATGTGATTTTACCCCTATTTTTCCTACACTCCCTCCAGACAAATGCAGGGATAGCAGTTTATATTAAGTCCCGGGGCACCTACTCCATGCAGACCACTTCGTGGTGTAGTGGCTAGCGTTTTATACTGTTGCCCCATAGATCAGGGCTCGATTTTCGGCTCAGCCAAGAATGTTTAAATTCTGTTCTGAGGGCTGGAACGGGATAAAACTGAGAAGAGGTGGGTTCGATTCCCACCACAGTCATCCTGGAAGTGTTTTTCCGTGATATTCCACTTCTACTCCAGGCAAATGCCGGGATGGTTACTAACTTAAGGCCATGGCCACCTCCTTCCAAATCCTCACCTGACTTGTAAATACACACCAAAGTACACGGGGATACATGATGATGTCCTACCCTTTCAAATTAAATAACAACAGCAAGCTACCCCATCCTCCATCTTAATAATTACAGTTACGCACACTACTACAGCCAGCACAGGAACATGAGCTCTCAGATAAATTCAACGCATACCCAAATACACGGGGCTGATGACCAAATGTATCCCAAGCCCCTAAAATTAATTAACAACAGCAGCAACAACAGCAAACACTAGCACAGAGATAAGCTGGTATTAATTTCCGTTATCTTTCTGACTTGTTTTCTAATGGACAATAATTGAAGGGTTGAACAAATTAAGGGTTTCCGTGGTTTCCTAGTTAGATCATGCTGGGATGTTACTTAAGTTTAAGTCGCCTTATGTGATATTGAGATTCCGATCCCAAAGGTCCTGGGTTCGACTCCCGGCTCTATAAAGACATTTAATTCTGATCTGAGGCTGGAACGGGGTACGCGCACGCTTGTGGGGTAAAACTGAGAAGAGATTGTCTCGATTCCTACCCCAGCCATCCTAGAAGTGGTTTTCCGTGGTTTTCCACTTCACTCCAGACAAATATCGGAATAGGACTGTAACATTTTTAATGAGTCGTTGAACGTGGTGATGACTATTGTGGTTCAATAAAACAAACATGATATGAATAAATAATATACACTGTGGTGTGACCTTACCTGTGATAGTGTAATATAATAAGTTGTTGAGCGCCAGATTCCTATTTAAGATAGTGAATCGAAATTTATTGATTTAACCTCGGCTATCAGCAGTAGAGTCGAGAACCACTTACCCGGGCCGTAGTGAGACAAAGTCATCTAACCAATCCGTATTTAATCAAGGAGTATGATTGCCTTAAAGTACCAACTACAATGAAAGAAATAGGCATTACGTTAAAGGAAATGAATTTATTTACTCAAGAACAAAATACTAATAAAACAGAATAGTGATAGTCACACAATTGAATTTAAAATTACTCAATGCGGCAATTAATTATTTAAAAGAAAATGAATATTAAAATGAATTGAAAGTTAAATGAAGTTAAATTATAATAGAGACGATAGTTTTATTGAATTGTTGGCTCACCCAGTCGAAGATTCGTCATATTTAAGAAATGATCGATGATCTCGATGTTACGTCGCTTATGTTTAAAAAAATGATGTGATATCTCATTTACTATGAAATATCCTCATTAAGTACGTTGCCATCTGTAGAAAGACTCTTGATCAGGGATATAACCCATTATGTATTGATATAGATGTCGGCAAGACATCGTTCAGTGTCGACTCTCGGTGCTCAGTCCATTAGGACCCAGAAAGCAAGGTTACAACTTCCTTACTTCATTAAGAGCTGTAGATCAATGCCATTCTTGTCCGATGTTGCAGGTACAAATACTAATGACTTCCTTGTCACGTGGTGTCACAGCTTCCCTCTCTATTAGCCTTCTCCATTCTTGACTCATAACTTGCAATATATTGACGCGTATATACCGTAGAAAATGGCGTGTTGGTTACACCATAGTGGGTTTCTTAACATCTCAGGAAAATGACGCAGTTTGCCGTGGTGTAATTCTTACTACGTCGTTCAGTTTGTGACGCACAGGGTTAGTCCATATCGCCAGTCTTGTTGCAATATATAATACTTCGTCTCTTTACAAGTAATTGTTAATAAAAATCTAATTGAATATAATAATCAAAACCGCTTACAATTATCTGATATAAAAATCATCTCATGGATGTACTAGTTAATAATAATAATAATAACATGATAATAAATGAATAACCCTTTAAATATAACAGCTATGGGATCGAATCGTTACAATCGCCCCTGATATAAATAATTTAAAATAAAATGTAACATTATTTATATCACTACACATCCTACACAAATGAATACAAATTTAAATATTAATACCCCCATAACGACAACATACAAATAATACCCTTCAACAATACATAAAGATATACAAGAACATACTCTTTTCACTTTACATATTTGTACTATCATTTCTCATTCTTCCAAATGTTCATAATGTTCATTCTTCTTTATATATGTTGTAAAAAAAATATATATAAATGTATTCTTCACAAAAAAATCATATTTTAACTTTCATTCATCTCATTCTTCCAAATGTTCATAATGTTCATTTTTTTTATATGCTGTAAAAAAAATACATATAAAATGCCCTTCACTTTTATTTTTGACATATATGTCAACGCTGCACTCGTTTATATTTCGGTGATCGTATGCATGACATACAATTTTGGCTTCATCTCTTTTGAACGTAGTTTTTGTATATCAGTCTGGCGTAGAAGTACATTGTTGTAATACCAGCTGATTAACCCATAATAACTATTACAGCACACGATAATAGGATGCAAACAATACAATATTCCTTTCGTCTTTATAAAGGGATTACTCAAATGCAGTAAAATTTCAATAATTGAAGAAAAAAATAACTTAGCAAGATACCTAAGGCAATTCCTATTTCAGTGCATATGTCATACATGTAAATATTTCCCCAAATACATAATGACATCGAAATACCTCAAAGCAGTTATTAAACAGTTCATTTAAATATCCAAGTTACTACTCACCTGCCTTCGTGGCTTAATTCTTTCTTAGGCCACGGCCGCCTCCTTCCAAATTAATACTTCCTAAGTCTCCACGACTTCTTAACTTCTCATAAAACCATAATTCCTCTTTACTACTTCTCGAAAACAATAACTTGGATTTTCAAAATCACCAATAAACATAAAATCTGACTTCTCGTTCACTTTATAAAATTTAACTTAGCGTCAAGATATAACTTTACCGTAACGTCATTCCTTACTTACCATAACAAAATGATTAAGACTTGGACAAAATACTACTCAATACCTGAATTACGTATATCACTAAACTATTTCACAAAAACACATGACAAACTCCTCGGAATAAATATTTCGTTCCACAAAATATTAATGCTCTTATACTTTGAACTTAGTCTATTCATGATTTGACTTTTTGCTGAATGCCTAAAAACCCCCCTTAGTTTTCTCTCAAAACTCTTAATTAAGTACCGTGTCCTCCAAACACCACTTCCTACTTGTTCTGACCGCCTGGACTATAGCTCACTCTTGCTATACCAGAATCTCTCAAAACTCATCGTGACATCACACGTCACATACAAAAACCTCCCCTATTCGTGGTATAATCCCACTTCTTCTTACTGTTACAGGTCACCTCTTACTGACCAATAACACATTAAATTTCAGCTAAAAAAAAAATCTTACATGCTTCGACTAACTCCTTGGAATAATAACATCACCCTTTGCTTTCCTAACTATTGTCTTCCTCAAATAATGACAGTGTTCCAGTTGACAGTCAATAACACTGACACTCATAATTAGCAAATATTCTCCCATAATCACTTCATAAAGCAAGTTCTGAGTTCTAACACAGTTCAGATACTTTCTTCTCTATCAAATTAAATGCGTAACTTACACCTGCCTTTAATTGTAACTTCATTATTACCCCTTAGGTATACACTTATCTTACCAACTTATTCTTCCTTCAAAATATTAACTTATCTTTACTAACTCCGTATGACATAAATAAAACTTTAATTTCCTGTCTACTAAAAAAAAAGATTTATCTTTAAATCCTCAAACGTCGAATTATAACAAATTCCTTTCAATATTAGTAAATATTATGTCAACCTTTTAATTATAATTATTATCTTTACTTTAACCTGTGTGTAGGACAACAATCTACCACATCATTAATTCGTTATTAATCATCAGTAACTTTTTACTACAAAGTGGTTTAGCTCAATAACAAGCCTTGTAATATCTTTAAAACCTGCGTAACTGTAACTCAAACTTGGACCATATTACCTTTGTAATCTCTTATTACCTTGTGTGCATACACCCATATATACTTAAAAAAAAAACTCCCAACATTAACTTCACGTAGTCCCGTAGACACCATAAAAAATCTCATTGCTCAACGGAATATACCTTGCTGACCTACTTCATCCTCCAAAAACTTCCTCCAACCTACTTCATTTGGCATCTTACCAAAAACTTAAAACCACTTTGCTCAACGGCATTACCTTCGTTGGCCTACTTCTTCAAACTCACGTCCATTTACGTGAAAATACACACATACACACACACATATCTGTCCCCAAGTAAGTTACCAGATGTCCTAATTAGTTACTACTTCCTCATTTCAACCCGATGTTGGTTAATTCATACAACGCATTACCATTAACAATTCTAAACCACTTATAAATTTCTCAACATATATCCGCTGATAACCTCGCTGTCCTCAACTGAAACTTCTTTATTAAATCAATACTTAATTCTTCAACTCACTAGTTTTATTACCACTGTATCATCTGAACTTCACTCACTTTTGAATTAAATCTTTATTACCATTATATTCTTAATTATGGTTGCCATAATAATTATTACTTTCTTTCGATTACTTACCTATGTAATAACCTTCCTACTTTTAAAATTTAATTCTTACTTCATCCAACTTACCTGCAGTTTAAGGACCTACATTCAACTTACCTGCATTGCTCAATAGCACGACAACCTCTGTCTTCAAAATTAAATAATTTTAGTCAATCTAAATCAATAAGCGTAGGCACTACGCGCCCCTTACCATCCTAACTTCACGACTGAATTAAAATTACACACAGCAGGTTCCTTATCTACCTCTGTTAAATCCTATTAAACTTCATTACTTAATATTTAAGTCATACGGAACAGTAACTATCGGTAATATAAATTTACATAAATACGTTCACTGGCATTTCACCGTTCTTACCACATTCATCTTCAATTCTATCTTTAACTAGAATTCCACATAATTCCTTCCGTGTTACATTAGTTTCTACTTCCTCTGTACTACATTCATCCATAGTAACACAGTACTTCGGCTTTCCCCCTCTCACATCCCCAAGTCTGGCTAATTCAGTACGCCACTGCACGTCATATGCTTTCTTTCTCTCTCTCATCCTGATTTCTTTCTCCTCTAGCAACTTAATTCTCTTTTCTTTCATTTTACTTCTAAAATATCTACCTTTAGGTTTCATTTTCATTTCTCCGTTACTATCACTTAATGCTCTCTTTAGCCGTGGACTACTGCTTCTGCTCTTATCTATCTCTCTCCTCCTCTTAACCTGTTTACTAATTATGTTCTTCTGACTATGACTTAACGCACGCTTCTCTGCCACTAATAATTTCATATTAACTTCCTCTATCACAGGACTAAATTCTTCCCTAGTTTGCCTATCTAATTTATCTATGATTGTCTGCATCTTAATCTCTTGGGTGCTTAGTACTTTCTTTATCTTACCTACTTCTATCCCTATCTTTTCTCTCATCTTCTTCACTTCTTTTTCGCTACATTCTATAGTCTCTTCTACAGCTATCCTGCGTTCATCTAAAATCTCCTTCAACTCTACTATGCTTTCTCCTACTATCTCCTCTGACGCTAATCTATTTTCACCTAAAATCTCGTCTGACTCTAATCTGATTTCACCTAAAATCTCCGCTATTTGCCGTTCCTCACCTAAGATCTCCTCCGATTCCAATCTGCTTTCACCTACAATCTCCAATGACTCTAATCTACTTTCAATTACAGTCTCCACTAATTCCAATTTGCTTTCACCTAAACTCTCGTCTGACTCTAATCTGATTTCACCTAAAATCTCCGCTAATTCCAATTTGCTTTCACCTAAAATCTCGTCTGACTCCATTCTACTTTCAATTATAGTCTCCTTACAGGCTGTCTTTACTGATTCTACTGCAGTTTCCCCTAAAGTCTCTACCACCTGCCTAGTTTCCACTTCTACCAATTTGCTAAAACTTTCACCTTGAGTTGCTATTTTCTCTTCAATCACAGTTACTATTCTTTCCTGAATCCTATTTTCTGCTGCTTCTAATTTCTTATCTACTGTCTTAATAATATCTTTAGCCTTCATCTCTACCTCCTCCTTAATTTCACCTCTGATTTCCTGTTTCACCCCCTGAATACTCTCCTGTAGCATATCATACTTCATACTTAATTCTCTATTCATCGTTTCCACAATATCTAGTTTTACATTATTCTCTTCCAATTTCTGATTTATTTTACTCATATCCTCTCTCATCTTTTGATTACTCTTATCTAATTTCTCACCTAAATCTCTACTCAATTCCTTCCTACTTTCCAAATTATCTTTCTTACTCTCTTCCATATTTTTATTCATATCTTTATCTAATTTCTCAAATTTATCATTGAATTCCTTCCTACTTTCTAAATTATCTTTCTTACTCTCTTCCATATTTTTATTCATATCTTTATCTAATTTCTCAAATTTATCATTGAATTCCTTCCTACTTTCTAAATTATCTTTCTTACTCTCTTCCATATTTTTATTCATATCTTTATCTAATTTCTCAAATTTATCATTGAATTCCTTCCTACTTTCTAAATTATCTTTCTTATTCTCTTCTATATTTTGATTTAGCCTACCAATATTTTCTTTCATCTCCCTACTATTTTTATTCATCTCCTGACTATTTTTATTCATCTCCCTCAAGATATCAGCTAATGAAATTTCATGGACCTCTAAGGACTTCTGTTTCTCCTGACTACCACTAGTCTCAGGATGTACCTCTGTATTCGTCTCGAGATTTTCCTCTGAATTCATGTCAGGGTTAACCTCAGGATTATTTTCAGGATTACTCTCAGGATTATTCTCAAGATTTACCTCCGACATCTTGGTATTATTCTCTACGCTCTCAACATCGCTACCGCTATCAACCTCCTTATAATTAACTTTCTTGACTGCATCCCTACTTCTCAACTGCCTCTGTTCCTCCTCCGACATCTCGAAGTACACCGTATAACAATTGCCCTTCCAAAATTTCACTTCACTTCACTGTCCCCCAAAAGCACTGACAATTTGCACTGAAATTATACACTCCTTTCCTAAATACCGAATGGTTTTCGTTCCCCACGTTGGGCGCCAAATGTAACATTTTTAATGAGTCGTTGAACGTGGTGATGACTATTGTGGTTCAATAAAACAAACATGATATGAATAAATAATATACACTGTGGTGTGACCTTACCTGTGATAGTGTAATATAATAAGTTGTTGAGCGCCAGATTCCTATTTAAGATAGTGAATCGAAATTTATTGATTTAACCTCGGCTATCAGCAGTAGAGTCGAGAACCACTTACCCGGGCCGTAGTGAGACAAAGTCATCTAACCAATCCGTATTTAATCAAGGAGTATGATTGCCTTAAAGTACCAACTACAATGAAAGAAATAGGCATTACGTTAAAGGAAATGAATTTATTTACTCAAGAACAAAATACTAATAAAACAGAATAGTGATAGTCACACAATTGAATTTAAAATTACTCAATGCGGCAATTAATTATTTAAAAGAAAATGAATATTAAAATGAATTGAAAGTTAAATGAAGTTAAATTATAATAGAGACGATAGTTTTATTGAATTGTTGGCTCACCCAGTCGAAGATTCGTCATATTTAAGAAATGATCGATGATCTCGATGTTACGTCGCTTATGTTTAAAAAAATGATGTGATATCTCATTTACTATGAAATATCCTCATTAAGTACGTTGCCATCTGTAGAAAGACTCTTGATCAGGGATATAACCCATTATGTATTGATATAGATGTCGGCAAGACATCGTTCAGTGTCGACTCTCGGTGCTCAGTCCATTAGGACCCAGAAAGCAAGGTTACAACTTCCTTACTTCATTAAGAGCTGTAGATCAATGCCATTCTTGTCCGATGTTGCAGGTACAAATACTAATGACTTCCTTGTCACGTGGTGTCACAGCTTCCCTCTCTATTAGCCTTCTCCATTCTTGACTCATAACTTGCAATATATTGACGCGTATATACCGTAGAAAATGGCGTGTTGGTTACACCATAGTGGGTTTCTTCACATCTCAGGAAAATGACGCAGTTTGCCGTGGTGTAATTCTTACTACGTCGTTCAGTTTGTGACGCACAGGGTTAGTCCATATCGCCAGTCTTGTTGCAATATATAATACTTCGTCTCTTTACAAGTAATTGTTAATAAAAATCTAATTGAATATAATAATCAAAACCGCTTACAATTATCTGATATAAAAATCATCTCATGGATGTACTAGTTAATAATAATAATAATAACATGATAATAAATGAATAACCCTTTAAATATAACAGCTATGGGATCGAATCGTTACAATCGCCCCTGATATAAATAATTTAAAATAAAATGTAACATTATTTATATCACTACACATCCTACACAAATGAATACAAATTTAAATATTAATACCCCCATAACGACAACATACAAATAATACCCTTCAACAATACATAAAGATATACAAGAACATACTCTTTTCACTTTACATATTTGTACTATCATTTCTCATTCTTCCAAATGTTCATAATGTTCATTCTTCTTTATATATGTTGTAAAAAAAATATATATAAATGTATTCTTCACAAAAAAATCATATTTTAACTTTCATTCATCTCATTCTTCCAAATGTTCATAATGTTCATTTTTTTATATGCTGTAAAAAAAATACATATAAAATGCCCTTCACTTTTATTTTTGACATATATGTCAACGCTGCACTCGTTTATATTTCGGTGATCGTATGCATGACATACAATTTTGGCTTCATCTCTTTTGAACGTAGTTTTTGTATATCAGTCTGGCGTAGAAGTACATTGTTGTAATACCAGCTGATTAACCCATAATAACTATTACAGCACACGATAATAGGATGCAAACAATACAATATTCCTTTCGTCTTTATAAAGGGATTACTCAAATGCAGTAAAATTTCAATAATTGAAGAAAAAAATAACTTAGCAAGATACCTAAGGCAATTCCTATTTCAGTGCATATGTCATACATGTAAATATTTCCCCAAATACATAATGACATCGAAATACCTCAAAGCAGTTATTAAACAGTTCATTTAAATATCCAAGTTACTACTCACCTGCCTTCGTGGCTTAATTCTTTCTTAGGCCACGGCCGCCTCCTTCCAAATTAATACTTCCTAAGTCTCCACGACTTCTTAACTTCTCATAAAACCATAATTCCTCTTTACTACTTCTCGAAAACAATAACTTGGATTTTCAAAATCACCAATAAACATAAAATCTGACTTCTCGTTCACTTTATAAAATTTAACTTAGCGTCAAGATATAACTTTACCGTAACGTCATTCCTTACTTACCATAACAAAATGATTAAGACTTGGACAAAATACTACTCAATACCTGAATTACGTATATCACTAAACTATTTCACAAAAACACATGACAAACTCCTCGGAATAAATATTTCGTTCCACAAAATATTAATGCTCTTATACTTTGAACTTAGTCTATTCATGATTTGACTTTTTGCTGAATGCCTAAAAACCCCCCTTAGTTTTCTCTCAAAACTCTTAATTAAGTACCGTGTCCTCCAAACACCACTTCCTACTTGTTCTGACCGCCTGGACTATAGCTCACTCTTGCTATACCAGAATCTCTCAAAACTCATCGTGACATCACACGTCACATACAAAAACCTCCCCTATTCGTGGTATAATCCCACTTCTTCTTACTGTTACAGGTCACCTCTTACTGACCAATAACACATTAAATTTCAGCTAAAAAAAAAATCTTACATGCTTCGACTAACTCCTTGGAATAATAACATCACCCTTTGCTTTCCTAACTATTGTCTTCCTCAAATAATGACAGTGTTCCAGTTGACAGTCAATAACACTGACACTCATAATTAGCAAATATTCTCCCATAATCACTTCATAAAGCAAGTTCTGAGTTCTAACACAGTTCAGATACTTTCTTCTCTATCAAATTAAATGCGTAACTTACACCTGCCTTTAATTGTAACTTCATTATTACCCCTTAGGTATACACTTATCTTACCAACTTATTCTTCCTTCAAAATATTAACTTATCTTTACTAAATCCGTATGACATAAATAAAACTTTAATTTCCTGTCTACTAAAAAAAAAGATTTATCTTTAAATCCTCAAACGTCGAATTATAACAAATTCCTTTCAATATTAGTAAATATTATGTCAACCTTTTAATTATAATTATTATCTTTACTTTAACCTGTGTGTAGGACAACAATCTACCACATCATTAATTCGTTATTAATCATCAGTAACTTTTTACTACAAAGTGGTTTAGCTCAATAACAAGCCTTGTAATATCTTTAAAACCTGCGTAACTGTAACTCAAACTTGGACCATATTACCTTTGTAATCTCTTATTACCTTGTGTGCATACACCCACATATACATTAAAAATGTTACAGGACGTAACATAAGACCACGGACGCCTCCTACCCAATTCCCAACCCCAATTACAAACACACTAGTGCAGCAATCGCAATGACACACGTTATCAGACAGATTCCTCGTAAACACCGAAGTACACGGGGCTGCATATCCATGATGTTAAACAATTTCAGTAATGCCAAGTTCTCATTCACTATTTTTTGACGGATTGGGCCTAGATCATTTTACAGAAGTTCTCTCTAAGATAGATCCCACAGAACCATGGTCCTAGAAGTCATCTTCTTGCCGTCCTTTTGTCTTTGCTCACACAAATATGGATCCTGCAGATCCGCGGTCCTAGAAGCCTTCCTATTGCCTTTGTTCGCACTAAGATAGATCCTTGCAGAACCGCGGTCCTAGAAGCCTTCATCTTGTCTTTGTTCGCACTAAGATAGATCCTTGCAGAACCGCGGTCCTAGAAGCCTTCCTCTTGTCCTTGTTCGCACTAAGATAGATCCTGCAGAACCGCGGTCCTAGAAGCCTTCCTCTTGTCTTTGTTCGCACTAAGATAGATCCTTGCAGAACCGCGGTCCTAGAAGCCTTCATCTTGCCTTTGTTCGCACTAAGATAGATCCTTGCAGAACCGCGGTCCTAGAAGCCTTCCTCTTGTCTTTGTTCGCACTAAGATAGATCCTTGCAGAACCGCGGTCCTAGAAGCCTTCATCTTGCCTTTGTTCGCACTAAGATAGATCCTTGCAGAACCGCGGTCCTAGAAGCCTTCATCTTGCCCTTGTTCGCACTAAGATAGATCCTGCAGAACCGCGGTCCTAGAAGCCTTCATCTTGCCTTTGTTCGCACTAAGATAGATCCTGCAGAACCGCGGTCCTAGAAGCCTTTCTCTTGCCTTTGTTCGTACTAAGATAGATCCTTGCAGAACCGCGGTCCTAGAAGCCTTCCTCTTGTCTTTGTTCGCACTAAGATAGATCCTGCAGAACCGCGGTCCTAGAAGCCTTCCTCTTGTCTTTGTTCGCACTAAGATAGATCCTTGCAGAACCGCGGTCCTAGAAGCCTTCCTCTTGCCTTTGTTCGCACTAAGGTAGATCCTTGCAGAACCGCGGTCCTAGAAGCCTTCCTCTTGCCTTTGTTCGCACTAAGATAGATCCTTGCAGAACCGCGGTCCTAGAAGCCTTCCTCTTGTCTTTGTTCGCACTAAGATAGATCCTGCAGAACCGCGGTCCTAGAAGCCATCCTCTTGTCATTGTTCGCACTAAGATAGATCCTTGCAGAACCGCGGTCCTAGAAGCCTTAGTCTTGTCTTTGTTCGCACTAAGATAGATCCTTGCAGAACCGCGGTCCTAGAAGCCTTCATCTTGTCTTTGTTCGCACTAAGATAGATCCTACAGAACCGCGGTCCTAGAAGCCTTCCTCTTGTCTTTGTTCGCACTAAGATAGATCCTGCAGAACCGCGGTCCTAGAAGCCTTCCTCTTGTCTTTGTTCGCACTAAGATAGATCCTACAGAACCGCGGTCCTAGAAGCCTTCATCTTGTCTTTGTTCGCACTAAGATAAATCCTTGCTGAACCGCGGTCCTAGAAGCCTTCCTCTTGTCTTTGTTCGCACTAAGATAGATCCTTGCAGAACCGCGGTCCTAGAAGCCTTCATCTTGCCTTTGTTCGCACTAAGATAGATCCTTGCAGAACCGCGGTCCTAGAAGCCTTCATCTTGCCTTTGTTCGCACTAAGATAGATCCTTGCAGAACCGCGGTCCTAGAAGCCTTCCTCTTGTCTTTGTTCGCACTAAGATAGATCCTTGCTGAACCGCGGTCCTAGAAGCCTTCATCTTGTCTTTGTTCGCCCTAAGATAGATCCTACAGAACCGCGGTCCTAGAAGCCTTCCTCTTGTCTTTGTTCACACTAAGATAGATCCTACAGAACCGCGGTCCTAGAAGCCTTCCTCTTGTCTTTGTTCGCACTAAGATAGATCCTTGCAGAACCGCGGTCCTAGAAGCCTTCATCTTGTCTTTGTTCGCACTAAGATAGATCCTTGCTGAACCGCGGTCCTAGAAGCCTTCCTCTTGTCTTTGTTCGCACTAAGATAGATCCTACAGAACCTCGGTCCTAGAAGCCTTCCTCTTGTCTTTGTTCGCACTAAGATAGATCCTACTGAACCGCGGTCCTAGAAGCCTTCCTCTTGTCTTTGTTCGCACTAAGATAGATCCTACAGAACCGCGGTCCTAGAAGCCTTCCTCTTGTCTTTGTTCGCACTAAGATAGATCCTTGCAGAACCGCGGTCCTAGAAGCCTTCCTCTTGTCTTTGTTCGCACTAAGATAGATCCTTGCTGAACCGCGGTCCTAGAAGCCTTCCTCTTGCCTTTGTTCACACTAAGATAGATCCTACAGAACCGCGGTCCTAGAAGCCTTCCTCTTGTCTTTGTTCGCACTAAGATAGATCCTTGCTGAACCGCGGTCCTAGAAGCCTTCCTCTTGTCTTTGTTCGCACTAAGATAGATCCTTGCTGAACCGCGGTCCTAGAAGCCTTCCTCTTGTCTTTGTTCGCACTATGATAGATCCTTGCTGAACCGCGGTCCCAGAAGCCTTCATCTTGTCTTTGTTCGCACTAAGATAGATCCTGCAGAACCGCGGTCCTAGAAGCCTTCCTGTTGCCTTTGTTCACACTAAGATAGAACCTGCAGAACCACGGTCCTAGAAGCTTTCCTATTGCCTTTGTTCGCACCAAGATAGATCCTGCAGAACCGTGGTCCTAGAAGCCTTCCTGTTGCCTTGTCCACTTTAAGATAGATCCTGCAGAACCATGGTTCTAGAAGCCTACCTCTTGCCTTTGTTCGCACTAAGATAGATCCTGCAGAACCGCGGTCCTAGAAGCCTTCCTGTTGCCTTTGTTCACTCTAAGATAGATCCTGCAGAACCGTGGTCCTAGAAGCCTTCCTGTTGCCTTTGTTCTCACTCCGTAGGCAAATGTTTCGAGCGCTCCCCTTCAAGGGCGCGGGTAGAAATGTCCGATATATTGATTGCCGACCATGGCTGCGGGCGACAGTCTCCTGTAACAAGATATACTGTTTTAAACTTTCTAACAAATAACATGTATGCTTGGTTCTGGGGAACTGAAATGGCAATCTTCCATCGAATATTGGCTCTGCTAATGACACAAGTGACATTGCCAGTATATATAATGTACATGCCTTTGTTATGAAATAACGGTCGGGGTAAAAATGTGTGGACAAAGAAAAAAAGATCAAATTCTGTTCCTTTTGAGGGTATTGATCTACAGTATTGCGCTTTACATTTCTTTGTATCCACCTCCATATCCGACCGTTCTGAAACACTCCACCAGAGAACGGAGAATCTAGTTTCAACTCTATAACAATGGTCAGCCTCAGTGAGTTATTCCTGATATTTTCTCGCATACTCATTTGTGTCAAATGTTTGAATGGTTCCTTGTTTCTATGAGCCGATAACCTAGATGTTAGGCCCCTTGAAACAACAATCATCATCATCATATTAATCGTCTTCACTATCACCATCATCAGTACCTTGTTTCAGTTTCTGAGTTGCCTGTCCCAATCCTAGACCTAAAATACACATTTCTTCAAATACTAAGAAATCAGAGGAGGTTCACAAGTTAAGTTTGTAGCTTAACGTGCGTACTTAGCTCGTTTTGTTTGTTAAGCTAAGGCCCTTACGGATTCTTTACGCGCTGAGTAGACCGTATTCAAATAGAAATGCAGAAGTCCAACTTGGAGTAATACTTGGTATTTATTTAGTTAGAACATTTATATACAATTTGTTACAGAAGCCGTGAGGCTTGTTAAAGTCACGTCATCGCAACTTGACAACTTTAAGAATAATATTTGTGAGACTTGTTAAAGTCACGTCATCGTGACTTGACAACTTAAAGAATAAGAGTTGTGAGACTCGTTAATGTCACGTCATCGTGACTTGATGACTTACAGAATAAGAGCCATTTTCTTCTAAAAACTAGATCTTAAATAATATTCTTCTATTGGCGCGTTTGACCTCAATATACTTGAGACTGCCCGCAGCTCAACCAATCAGATTCCAGTGTTCTACTGGGATCATAATAATGCTTTTAAGTGGAAATTAGTGGGAGTTTGAAATTTTTCCTGAGTGTTTTCCCCTTGTTTACAAGGTTAGCCGGCTCCCAGTTATTTCTGAGAAACCTCGAATGATATTACAGTACATTCATTTTTACTTAAACTACATAAAGTCATTTCCTGCTGACCAAGAAATAAGAACATTGCTTCTACCTGGCTATTCCGAGAAGGGTTCGGCAAACACTTGTATTGTTAAAAAGTGTTTCACTTAGGAATGGTTACATTCCTAAAGTCATTCTCACGACTTGTGGTGAATTTCCACATTATCTTTATTTCAACAGTAGCGAGTAATAATAATAATAATAATAATAATAATAATAATAATAATAATAGATTCACAAGTTGAATCTCTAGGGAAACATAGTCTCTGGTTTGATAGGTTTGATACAGGGCAAGGTACCGGTATATAACTCACACTCATTTATGTACACAGAGTCGCTGGTCAAGATATTAAGCCTCTGAATGAATAGTCAACAAGTAGGCTATTTCCATATCCTGACAGAGAAAATACATACGATAGGTAGTTTGGTTCCCCTATGCATGTTTACCGTCAGAACAAAGGGAATTACTAAAGAGGATGGTGGCGCGATTAATCCGAACATGCCTTCACATTTATCCCTGTGATAAAATATGCATGGTCTGTATCAGTTGAGACAAGTTAACGGGCAATAATTGCGCCAATTGGGTGTGGTTCCGTGTGTCAATAATGATAACTCGGACTAGGATTTTATTCACCAATAAATTACCCAAAATACTCTAAATAAAAAAAGTTACAGTCAGCCTGAAAGACTAGACTTTATATCATTTCAAATGACGCATGCTACAACTGCCTTCTCGCTTCGCTCGAAGCCCCAGGTCGCTCGACGCCCCAGGACTCTTTCAACAGACTCCATTACCCATTAACTTAGGCTTCCCGCGTGGCTGCATGACGTCACGCACTCGCCGTCCATTACCCATTAACTTAGGCTTCCCGCGTGGCTGCATGACGTCACGCACTCGCCGTCCATTACCAATTAACTTAGGCTTCCCGCGTGGCTGCATGACGTCAAGCGGTCGCCGTCTCCGTAACGCATAACGTTAGACTCAAGCATAACGATGAAGTCGACAAGATCATTTGAAATGATGAAAAGCATTTATGAGGACTGACGTGTATATTAAATATTATTATCATTTTCTTTTTCAGTGTTGCCTGAGTAATCAATTAGTAGAAGCTGAAAAGCTGTAAGCCATGTAGAAGGAAATTTTAAAATGTTTGACCCAAGCAGGATTCGAGTCTGCGACTTTCGGCTTTGTATGCCAGTGTTCTGAACACATGGCAGTGATAGGGTGTCTTCCTGATTGCGTTCATTCCAGATTGCGTTCACCTCATTAGTAGTCCAGATTGCGGTCACTTCCATTCTGGGTAAGAGCTATAAACATTCCAGCGTCCAGATTGCGATCACTTTTCTTGGGAGACCGGTCCGGTTTCAACTCCCCTGGGGATTTCTTCACCTTTCACTTCCACCCCTCTTGCCAATGTTGAGGAACATGTCATGTGTCAGTTCTCTTTGGTCCTGACACGCTGCATTAGCTGCAACCATAGTGTTCAATTTTTCTGTTTCGCCTCAAATGGCAGAGGAGAGGAAGATATTAAAATTATACCCTGTAACTTAAGTATAAAATTTCCCGTTACAACAATTTTGTTGAAAGTGAAGGTCGTTGATTCCGATTCTGAAACGTTTCTATTTTTAATACTGAAAATGTTATAATCATTGCTTTACGAGGTGCCGTCAGATTGGGAGGGGACTTGATTTTTTTAAGCGAAGTTTTTTGGGGCGTGCTCAGCTGAACACTGAACTGTATTGTTTGGTTAGGTAGTGAAATATCAGTTTCCCCTTGTTATCCCCAAAACTTACGGAAGGTATGAGTCAGTCGGGAAGAACCAAGGACCGGTCTCCCAAGAAAAGTGATCGCAATCTGGATGGTGGAATGTTTATAGTTCTTCCCTAAAATGAAAGTGACCGCAATCTGGACTGCTAATGAGGTGAACGCAATCTGGAATGACCGCAATCAGGACACAACCCAGTGATACTTCTGTTACGTGCCACCCCTAGTGGCACCTTTGTTAACTGGATTACGGTGGGTATAAAGCACAACACCAATTACTGCTTAAACAAATAACTAATTTTATTGCAGCCAGAAAAATACACTACTCAACAGCAATTATTACCTTACTCCAGTTTCCTCACGTCGAGAATACTTTCCCTTTCACTTGTCAACAGACCACAGTTAATCCTCTTCGCTAATGAGTCCGGTCCCGTACGCTAGCTGGAAATAGCTGCACTAGGTCTGTCACTATACTATACACTGTTTCACAAGCACCACAATCACTTCCTCGGTGTCAAGAGAATCAGCTTCACTAGGGATTTCGCAAGTCACCACACTTCTGTCGCCCAGGATAAACACTCGCACTAGCTCATAAAACACAACAACAACAACTGCTTGACAGGTCACACTTATATAGCAGGCCGGTGACTCAATAAATGCTTCTAGATCCATCCAGGGTTCACGGCTTCTCGAGGTTTCCATCGCTGGTCCAGTCACGAATATTCTGGACTATCCCTTTGTCCTAGTAGCCCTGTTGCGTAAGGCGCACGCAATACAGGAGGCAGGGCACAGCCCAGCCCTGGGGCAGTTGTGACTCATGCGGAGAGTGATGACACAAACACACAGCCGTAACACCACCCCTTCCTAAAAAGGCTGATCGTCCCGATCAATCATTGGAACGTCTGTGTCCCTCCGTAGGCTGCCAGGCGATCTCGATGCACGATCTTCATCTTCGCCCTCGGGCTCCGCTGGATCCTGTAGACGACATCGTTGATCCGTTTCACGACTCGGTACGGGCCCTCCCAGGACTTCTGCAGTTTGGGTGACAGGCCTTTCTTCCGTAATGGGTTGGAGAGCCAGACCAGGTCGTCCTCGTGGAATCCTCCGGCATCCGTCTGCTGGTCGTATCGGGTCTTCATTCGGTCGGTCTCGATCCGCAGTTTCCTCCTCCCGAACGCGTGCACGTCCTCCAGTTGGTCGACCAGTTCTTGACAATACTGGCTTACCGGGATCGGATCATTCCCAGGTCGGCCGAAGGCAAGATCGACAGGTAGACGGAGCTCCCTCCCAAACATGGCGCGGGCTGGTGTGCACCCGGTGGCTTCATGCACGGCGGCGCGGTAGGCCAGGAGAAATAGTGGAAGATGCTTGTCACAATCCCTCTGGTGCTCGCTGACAACTATTCGGAGATGGTTCTCGATGGTGCGATTGAATCGCTCTACCATCCCGTCGGACTGAGGGTGTAGCGGCGTTGTCCTTGTCTTCCGGATTCCCAGCAGCTGGCATAGGTTCTGGAACACCTGTGACTCGAAGTTCCTCCCTTGGTCGGAGTGCAGCTCCAGGGGTACTCCGTACCGGCTGACGAATTCCTTCACCAGGGTCTCTGCGATCGTCGCGGCTTCTTGGTTAGGGAGCGCATACGCCTCCGGCCATTTGGTAAAGTAGTCGCTGACGACTAATATGTAGCGGTTCCCTGCCTCGCTTAACGGGAATGGCCCAGCAACATCGATGGCCACTCTCTCCATGGGGCCGCCCACGTTGTAGGTCTTCAGTGGACCCCGTCGTCTTCGTCCTGGGCCCTTGCTGGCTGCGCAATCGTGGCACCTCGCGCAGTGGTTCTCCACGTCTGTTCGGCATCCGATCCAGTAGAACCGCTCTCTCAGCTTCTCCAGGGTCTTCTTTATCCCTAGGTGTCCACCAGATGATCCTCCATGAACTTCCTTCAGGACGTCCTTCGTCATAGCCTTTGGAATGACGACTTGTTCCCGATATGTCTTCCCGTCGGTGCTCTCCCAGGCGCGGCAGATGAGGCCATCCCTTACAATCAGCGAGTCCCACTGCAACCAGTAGGACTTAAACTTTGGGCTGCAGTCACTCACAATGTTCCACCCGGGTCTGGGGACACAGGCCCCCTTCCATTCGGCTATCAGTCCCAGGTCATCATCTTCTGCTTGTGCCCGCGTGAAAGATTCGCGGCTCCTGCTCCCTTGAAGTTCCACGGTAGTCCATCGGCACTGTATCCCGGTGTTCTCCTCCCTTCGGGCACAGAAGGTGCAGTCTTCGGGGCACGGTCTTCGTGACAGGGCGTCGGCGTTAGAATGCAGCTGGCCTTTCCTGTGCTGAATCTCAAAGTTGTACTGTTGAAGCCTCTCTAACCACCGCGCGAGTTGACCCTCGGGCAGCTTGAAGTTCAGGAGCCACCGCAGGGATGCATGGTCGGTCCTGATGAGAAATTCTTGCCCGTACAGGTACTTGTGGAAGTGTTCAATGGTCTTCACGATGGCGAGCAGCTCCTTCCTGGTGACGCAGTAGTTCCTTTCTGGCTTTGACAAGGCCTTGCTGAAGTAGGCCACTACTCTCTCCTCGCCGTCCACTACTTGCGACAGGATTCCCCCTATGCCAAAGTCGCTGGCATCGGTATCGACGATGTACCTTGTTCCAGGTCTGGGGTAGGCCAGAATAGGTGCGGTGCACAGAGCCTGCTTGAGTTGTTCGAAGGCACTGTGGCATTCTGCTGTCCACGTGAAGAGTTGGTCCTTCTCAGTCAGTGGATGTAAAGGTTTGGCGATGTCGGCGAATCCTCTCACGAAGCGACGGTAATAAGTGCAGAGTCCCAGGAAGCTTCGTAGTTGGGACTTGTCCTTCGGAAATGGCCACTCCCTCACAGCTGCGGTCTTCTCTGGGTCGGTGCGCACCCCTTCCTCGGAGACGATATGCCCAAGGTACTGGACCCGCTTCTGGAAGAGCTGACACTTCTTGGGGCTCCACTCCAGCTGGGCAGCCCATAGCTTCAACAAGATCTCCTTCAGGTTGCTGTAGTGCTCCTCGAAGCTCCTCCCCAGAACGATGACGTCGTCTAGGTATACCAGGCAGGTCTTCCAGTGTAGTCCCCTCAGAATGGACTCCATTAGCCTTTCGAAGGTCGCAGGGGCGTTGCACAGACCGAATGGCATGACGGTGAACTGTCAGAGCCCGCTGCCCACAGAGAACGCCGTTTTCTCGCGGTCCTTAGGGTGGACCTCCACCTGCCAGTAGCCACTCTTCAAATCCAAGGTGGAGAACCATCTTGACCCTGATATGGTGTCCAGCGTGTCGTCGATCCGGGGTAGAGGGTAGCTGTCCTTCTTCGTGACGTCGTTCACCCGCCTGTAGTCCACGCAGAACCTGGTGGAACCGTCCTTCTTCTTCACAAGCACGACCGGAGAACTCCAAGGACTATGTGATGGTTCGATCACCCCTTGCTCCTTCATCTCTTCTACCATCCGGTCGACTTCGGCTTGCTTGGCGAGCGGGACTCGTCGGAATGGGGCCCTAATCGGTGCGCTGTCCCCAACGTCGATTCTGTGCTGGACCAAGCTTGTCCTGCCGAAGTCTTTGCTCCCCACGGAGAAGACATCCTGGAATTCGCGTAGCAGGTCCTGAAGTTGGCGTGATTGCTCTTCGTCTAAATGGTCCTGTGATCCTTGGTACAGCTTCTGTAGTTCTTCTGGCAGGGCGCGTCTTCTTCGGTTGTCCGTCTGCAGGTGTCCGTCCGTCATATCTGTGATGCGGGCAATCCAGGTAACGGGCTCGCAGACTCCTAGGTTGGTGTCCCGGTGAACCGTAATGTCGTAGTCGTTCAGGTTGGACAGGCGGACGTACGGCCGAGACGTCGTGTTGATAAGAGTCTTGGCAACTAGCAATCCTTTTGTCTGGATGTCCTCATATTTTGGCTCGATGACAGCCGCCACTCCCTCAGCAGTTCCGTCGACAATTACGGCAGCGCTGACCTCCGTCCTGGCGGGAACCATGACGTCTTCTCTCAGCCTTACTCGTCGTGCGGTGATGGACTCGTGCGCAGGTTGCAAAGCAAGTTCCTCACCTCCGAAGTGCAGAGTGTTGGTACTCAGATCCAAGATGATGTTGTTCTGGTCCAGGAAGTCCAGTCCGATGATCACTTCATTTGATACGTCAGCCACAAGCACTGGATGCTTTATCGCCCGTCGACCAATGACGAACTCCAGTGATGCTTCGACATGTACCGGTGCAGTCTCTCCGGTCGCGGTTATTAGCTGGAGGTTCCTTTGTGTGGGTTGCACTCTCCACTTCGGGATCACGGTGGGACTGACGATGGTCCTCGATGCTCCCGTGTCGATTAGCATGGGCCAGCTCTCTCCGTTGACGACTCCGTCGACCATCAGGCTGCTATTGTCCCTCCGTAACTTCGTCACACGAACTTGGACTGCCGGGGCTTGACGACTGTCACAAGCCAACCTTTGCCCCCCTAGGCTGGCTGATACTTGCTTTCCTGGGCCGCGCGGTTTCCCTACGACTGACTGTCCCGACGGAAACCCTTGGCGGCGGCGATCACCGCAGTCCTTGCTCAGGTGGCCTCTCTTACGGCAGGTCCAGCAGGTCAGTAGTCCTCTTCCGGGCCACCTCTCCGGATGTCCTTCGGCTACGTTTTTGTTGGTGGTACTGCGATTCTTGAAGAAACGGCTTAGCGCCTCCATTACTTCGTCGGCCAGGGGCTTGGTCTCTTTGGTTTTTACTGGTTCGTCGACGTCCACTTGACGCACCCGCGCGTGCATTCTGGATGCCTGTTTTGCCGTCTCGAACTCAAGTGCGTGGCTCAGCGCATCTGCCAGGGTCTTATTGCGCGCGAGACGCAGCGCCTGTTGAGTGTCCGAGTCCCGTAGCCCGTCGGTGAAAGTCTGCGTCGCTATCTGCTCCAGAAAGTCGGCCGGCGCTGTTGGGTAGGCGAGCCTTACGAGGCGTGCGATGTCCATCTCGAACTCCTGCAGGGTTTCCGCGTTCTTCTGTACCCGGGTCCGGAGCTGCATCTGATAGGCCTGCTGAAGATGGCTATCTCCATATCGGGACTCCATATGGGCGATCACGGAAGCGTAGTCCTGGGATCCAGTCGGGATGGCCTGAAGGACGTTAAGGGCATCACCTCTCAGCGCTACAATGAGAGCTGTAGCCTTTTCTGTGTTGTTCCAGTTATTTATGGAACAGGCCGCCTCGAACTGACGTAAGTAGGTGCTCCACGGGACCTTTCCGTCGAAGGTTGGGGGCGTCACTTTGCTATGTCCCGTTCCTGATATTCCCGGTGTAACGGTGGGCGGGCGTTGGCGCAGCTCGGCAACTTCCTCTCGTAGAGCGTTGAATTTCTCCTCCACCCCCGTGAGTGGGTGTTGGCGCAGCTCGGCAACTTCCTTTTGTAAGGCGTTGAATTTCTCCTCCATCCCCCATCAGCGGGCGTTGGCACAGCTCGGCAACTTCCACTTGTAAGGCGTTGAATTTCCCCTCCAACCCCATCAGCGGTCGTTGGCACAGCTCGGCAACTTCCACTTGCAAGGCGTTGAATTTCTCCTCCACCCCCGTCAGTGGGCGTTGGCGCAGCTCGGCAACTTCCTTTTGTAAGACGTTGAATTTCTCCTCCACCCCCATCAGCGGGCGTTGGCGCAGCTCGGCAACTTCCACTTGTAAGGCGTCGAACTTCTTTTCCACTGCCGTGACTTCCTCACGCAGGTCTTCAGGTCCTGTGTCAACTTATTCTGACCGTCTTCCATCTTCTTCTGGCCGTCCTCTATCCTCTTCAGGTCCTCCGCTAGCTTATTTTGACCGTCTTCCATCTTCTTCTGGCCGTCTTCTAGTTTGGCAGTTAGGTCCTCGGCTAACTTCTTCTGGCCGTCCTCCATCTTCTTCTGGCCGTCCTCCATCTTCTTCAGGTCCTCCGCTAACTTATTTTGACCGTCTTCCATCTTCTTCTGGCCGTCTTCTAGCTTCTTCTGGCCGTCTTCTAATTTGGCAGTTAGCTCCTTGGTTAAATTCTTCTGGCCGTCCTCCATCTTGGTTTCCATGCCATTTAACTTTTCTAGCAATGCTGCCAATTTCTCCTCCATTTTAGTTGTTTGTCTTGTAAAGGGCATGCACTCACATGAAAATTAGAGAAAATGACCTGCTTGGGGTTTTGAAACCAGGACCGTCAGGTGTTGAGCTTGAGTTCGTAATCCGGCTTCTGACACCAGTTGTTACGTGCCACCCCCTAGTGGCACCTTTGTTAACTGGATTACGGTGGGTATAAAGCACAACACCAATTACTGCTTAAAGAAATAATTAATTTTATTGCAGCCAGAAAAATACACTACTCAACAGCAATTATTACCTTACTCCAGTTTCCTCACGTCGAGAATACTTTCCCTTTCACTTGTCAACAGACCACAGTTAATCCTCTTCGCTAATGAGTCCGGTCCCGTACGCTAGCTGGAAATAGCTGCACTAGGTCTGTCACTGTACTATACACTGTTTCACAAGCACCACAATCACTTCCTCGGTGTCAAGAGAATCAGCTTCACTAGGGATTTCGCAAGTCACCACACTTCTGTCGCCCAGGATAAACACTCGCACTAGCTCATAAAACACAACAACAACAACTGCTTGACAGGTCGCACTTATATAGCAGGCCGGTGACTCAATAAATGCTTCTAGATCCATCCAGGGTTCACGGCTTCTCGAGGTTTCCATCGCTGGTCCAGTCACGAATATTCTGGACTATCCCTTTGTCCTAGTAGCCCTGTTGCATAAGGCGCACGCAATACAGGAGGCAGGGCACAGCCCAGCCCTGGGGCAGTTGTGACTCATGCGGCGAGTGATGACACAAACTCACAGCCGTAACACTTCTATGACGCTATCCAACTGTGATTGTTGCCCGCTTTGAGCTGGAAGTCGCAGGTTTAAGTCCCTCTTGGGTAAGGCGTTTCAATTCTCTAACTTTCAGACCATCTCGTGGTTTAGCGGCTATCATTCTTGGTCCGGGTTGCCAAGAATTTAATGGCACACGGAATCTCACCTAATTAGCAGGCAAGGAGCAGTCTGGGCCCTTTTCACAAAACTAACTGATAATACAGCTGAACTTGGTTATAACGACATCCAACGGACCTTAAAAATTATGTCGTTATAAACGAGTTTCGTTGTAAAAGAGATTCAATAACTAAGTTGGACCGGAGTATACTCAGGCTCGTGAGGCAAAACCTCAGTCATCTTAGAAGTGATTTTCAGTGGTTTCGCATTTTTACTCAAGGTAAATGCTGGGGTGGTTTCCATCCCAATCCTCGCCTCAATAGTAAATATACACCCTATTATAGACACCAAAATAACGCAGGTATTCAGACAAATTTTACATGTATATACAACCAAGTAACCGGGGCAGAAATATCCACGATGTCCAAGCCCCTAAATGAAATAACAACTACTCTAGCTTCAAGTCATCATTTCTCATCCTTACGGTCGTGAGAAACCAATTCTTGGAATCTAAAAGCATTCATGATCAAAGTATCTTCAAAAATAACCTTAAAAATCACCTAAAATATTGTTGGTCTTGTATTGAAAAAGTTACAAATGAATAAACTAAACCAACTAACTCTTCAATATTTATTTGGTATATAAATGACACAACCTCTCCCTGAAAAAATTGTATCTATGATCTGAAATAATCTTATGATCTATAAGATAAAAGGAGTTTTCCCAATCATACACCTTGATTGCAGAATTTTCTGGGGAATGATACCCCCTGATGAGGATAGTTAATTCACCACACGCGCGACAATAAACAAATTAATAGTGAGGGACCAAGAACAGAACCAGGACGGTCGGCCCAGTAGATTAAATTCAGGTGTCTTTTTAAATAAATCGGTAAATATAAAAGTATTTTAATTTCAGAATTAAGACAATGACTAACATATGACTTAAAATGTCACTGGAGTTTAGCAGGCAAGGAGCAGCCAGGGCCCTGTTTCACATAACTGAGTGGTAGTACGGTTGAACGTGGTTATACGACATCCAAAGGACCTTGAAAATTATGTCGTTATAAACGATTTTCATTGTAACAGAGATTCATATTTTCAGTCTAGCAAGGTGGAAATTGAAAAGAACAAACTTGATTAGTCTCTTTTTATTTGATATACTCTAAGCCTACATGACCATACAGTACCCTAGTCTACATTTAAAACAATTTATCGAGTACTCACCAAACCTCTTTACTTAGGAGTGAAGTTATCAGTCACTTTTCTCCGCTGTCTCCTATTTGCCCAATACATACTTTCAAAATTACGTTCCATGTTCATTATTTCAGTTGCAATTTCACTACTCCCTCCTCTAGTTTCATAGAACATGATCATAGTCCCTATGGCCTATACATCCCCATTCACTGTAGGCAGGGCCGTCGCGAGGGTGCGCGGGGCCTGGCGCGAGAATGTACGCGGGGCCTAGTATGCATGAGTTCGCGGCGGCGAGGGGGGTAGGGGGGTGGGGGTGTAGGTAGACTGTAAGTGGCTGTGTTGTACGGAGAGTGATGTTTTAACAGAAATTACAATTTTAAGCTAGTTAAAAGTCTAGTTTCCAAACAAACCTCAACAAATAGGATAAGTATAAAATTGGATACAGGAAGCACCTGATCAGACAAAAGCAACAAGCAATATCAATGGAAACCTGATATAATGAGCTAACACAGGTGATTCATTTGGCATAAATGATATATTATGGAAAACGAAGCATGTGCTGGATGTACTTCCTTGCCCAAACACACATAATTAATAATAATACGCAATCACGTTTACATATTTCAACATTTCTACGGCTATACAGTTTTTCATGAACTAAACTACTAAAAGTGCCATAAGTCCACTTTCACCGATAAATATGAGCTGAACGGCCCCTTTGTGCGTAGAGTATCTGCGCTGTCGCTACTCCTTTTTCTGATTTTGTGTGGCCGTTCGGCCGCCACAAGCCCTTTATTATCCAAGACAAACCATTGGAGAAATTAAAAATAGAATCTGTTACTCATATTCCAAGAAGATGTGACGTCACTTTTGTTTGGGAGATCGAGGACCGACCCAAGTTGTGTCAAAAAACTGACTTTCATTCAGACGATCCAGATAATTAATACCCCCCGGGGGGTATTGATTACTTGGATGTATGGAGGGGAGGGGGGGGGTCCCCATACAAGCACAGCATATTTTACATTGTTGGTTTATTTTAATTTGGGCTGGACTGAATCAAACACCATACCTGCCAACTTTCCAAAATAGAAATCCAGAAGATCCCAAAGCGCAAAAATTTAACGCGCACATGCGTCGCAAGGTCTTAAAAATAGCGAGAAAAGACTACTCTTAGTGATGTGAGACTATCTAATTCATTGTGCCAGTTTCCAAAAATTCTGAAGAATATGCCTCCCTGAAAGACTGATGATATCGTTTCTTACTTGAATTCATCAAGAAAACACTAAATTGCACAAAAATTGTCACACAATTGCACGAATACCAGAACTACAGCAAGCACCGCTTGAAACCAAGCTTTCCCGCTTACAAACAGTCGAAGCACAAAGAGTAATATAAATGCAGCGATAATCTGCGAGACGGGATTATCGATAAACTTTACA
The DNA here is from genome assembly GCA_946902985.2 of Meconema thalassinum. Classification (NCBI taxonomy): domain Eukaryota; kingdom Metazoa; phylum Arthropoda; class Insecta; order Orthoptera; family Tettigoniidae; genus Meconema; species Meconema thalassinum. Next base: position 1,036,932,227 of record OX336389.2, read on the forward strand.
AGGTGTCTACTGCAAGGATGAAGTAAAAATGACTTACTTTTTAGCTACCTTTTAGTTAATTTTAGTTACCTTTTAATTCAAGGTACGTCTGCGGTCTGCAACATAGAAGCTCATCGCGCGGTGAAGGAAAACAACAATGAACTGTGTTTAAAGCAGTGAATAACATTCACTCATGGTGTTATAAAAATCTAGATAAAAATAAATAATGGACATTTAATATCAAATGAGTTGATTCAGCAAATATGCCGTCTTGTGTACAAGAAGTTATGATTACCAAGAAGTTGCTCTGATCTTGGCCGTTTGGGGAGATTTCCTTTGTCCCCGCGGTAGACCACGAAGAAATATATTATGCGGCGTTACGTGATCGTCACCGAATTGTCTTCGCAGTCAGGTACGGAGAAATATCGAGACGTTACACGATCGGCGCTGGTCTCAGCCGTTTGGCGCGATTCGTAGTTTTTTAGATGTAACACGGAGAAAAATCACGATTACATAATCGGTGTCACTTTTAGTCGTTCAACGAGATTTCTATTGTCCTTGAGGTCGGGCACGGAAAAATATGGTAAGTTTTTATTATGCAATCGGCACCGCTTGCTGTCCGCTTGACAAGAATCCAGTTGTACTAGTCATCGAATGCGGAGAAATATCGCGATGTATCGCAATCGCTGCCGCTCTCGGTCGTTTTACGAGATTCACGTTGACCCCGCGATTGCACAATGAGAACGCGATATTATGCAATCGGCACCGCATCCGACCGTTCAACGATTGTCTGCCTGTATATCTGTCCTGGCAGAATGGCGGAGGTGAGCTCGAGGTTGGGCATGGTTAAAATTCACGAGCAGGTATGGACATGTTGTATGATCGGCGCCGTGATTCGCACTGCCCCCATGCTGTGGTTGGAAGTTCACCGTGGATCACGCGAAGAAATGAGTATCGCGATGCTACGTAGTCTGTTATTTCTAAGTGGACTGATGCATTTCTCGCTCGCCGTACACTTTTAAGTATACGGTCATGGGAATAGTGGCAAGTAGGGTTCAGTATGTTTCGTGATGGGATTCCCGCAGTCATCGAGGACACAAGTTCGCGGCCGGGCACGGGTTTTATAATTTAAGGAAACTGGCGTCGATCGTGGTCCGTTTGACGAAATTCCCGCAGGCAAGTCGTGCTGTCAGCCGGCCGTCTTGTGGATGTGATTTTGAAGGATGAACGTTCGAAGTAGGTATCGGTTATTATGAATTATTCAGAGAGGATTGCACGAATTATCCGACAAGAGGGCACATTCGAATTCAAATTATACAAGTTTTCGAGATAGCTCGGTTAGATTATATATCCAATGGAACCATAGTTCGAAGGAAAAATAGACATATAACGGAGTTTCGAATTAACCACACTTTATGTCGCAAATTCACTAGACGGATAGATTTTTAAAATATAGTCTATGTATTTCCGAAGCATTTTTGCGATTATTTTTTGACACGGTACCATAGTAGTGTGTTTGTGAGAGTTCTGTGACCACCGCCACCGCTCCACCGCTGCAATACTAAAATGGCAATATCTCGCGAACCAATCAGGCTAGAGACTTGTACGAGGTGTCATTGAACTCAGGCTGACACCCCCTTTCCAATGAACAACATATTTCAACCCCAAAATAAACCCTACCCCTACTAGGGGGGTGAAATTGTAATTTTTTAGAGAATCTCTCTTTCCAACTGCAACATGTGAGAGTTTGAATGCCGATATGGGTTTAAACGTTGTTCTACATAAAGTGCATGTGTTTGGTGGATACCCACTATGAATTAACATGCTTGTTTTTGTTTTTTACGCATGCCAACTCATGGTTTTTGAAGAGGGTGGGGGAGTGGATCCCTGTGGATGGGTTATTGTTGACAGGTCATTGTTGGCAGGTCATTGGTGACAGGTCCTTGTGGACGAGTCCTTGTGCACAGGTCCTTGTGGACAGGTCCTTGTTGACAGGTCCCTGTGGATGAGTCCCTTTGGATTGATCCCTTTGGACCGCTCCCTTTGGCCTGGTCCCTATGGACTGGCTCATGAATTTATTTAAATTATGTCAAAGGGTCTAACTACATTTGTGTGTGTTGAACTGACGTTGTTCACCACTACTATAATGGGATAACGATATGAAAGGAAAGTGACGAAATACATGTGAACACGTGTGAGATGACTTTATTACCGTCCTCCTTGTGAAACAAGTCACATCCTGTTTTGCTTCATACGTGAGAAAATGTGAGTTCATGTGTGTAATATGATCTAACACACAAGTGTTCACCTGTACACGCGCACGATAAGAGTTAACAAGTCACAACCTGTTTTGACAGTGGTGGGAGGTGAAGGGGGGGGGGGGGGGTTAGTGTAAGTGAGAACACAAGTGAAGAGAGAAAGAAATATGTATTGCTCATAATACATGTATTGCTGAGGACTGTACATAGGACTGTAGGTTAAGTACAACATGAGCAAATAAATAAATACAAGACACACAGGTTCACACAACATGTAATTTATTAATCCAAGAATTAAAGGCTGAGCTAAATCCCAACCATTTTACATAAAGTTTATTTCCTTTTTGTTTCAACACTTTTTCCACAAGGTAATGTTTAGGAAACGCTGTCTTTTGAAGTTCTTGAAGATAAAACCTGCCTTTTATGGGTTGATGGTTGAGGTCCTCGAGTAAATAGGTGACTGGACTGTTCAGGTTGACTTGACGAATTCGAAATAGTTCAGTCCCCCAATTTGGTGTGTAGCCCTTGTCGAAGACGGACTTGAATTTGCTCACACGAACATGGTCCCCAATGTTAAGGCGATGACGCTTAGGGTCTGCTGTTTTTATGGGGTTAAACAGTTTATCCAGTTGTGGAATATTTTTAGTTACAAGTCGTGGCTTGGTCCCAATGGTTCTGTGTTTGGTGTCGTTGTAACGTCACACTAACTCAGGTAACAAGTCCAACCAGCGATAAGTGCCCTGAGCGGTAAACGCTTTCCACATATGGGTTTTCAATGTTCGGTTGAACCGCTCGACCACGCTGGCTTTGAGATTGCTGTACGTAGTGTAATGGTGAATATCCTTAGATTTGAGAAAACTGGAGAAATCCTTGTTGAAAAATTCTTTTCCCTGGTCGGTTTGTAGCAGCTGAGGTTGACGTTTAGATTGTTGAATAATATGTTGAAAGGCTTTGGTGACTAGTGGACTAGACTTGCGACGCACAGGTTCAACAAACGCCATTTTGGAATAAACATCAATGACCGTTAACATATAGCGTACACCATCGTTAACGCTAGCATAGGGAATCATTTCAACCAAGTCTGCTTGCCTATGTTCATCCACACCCTGTGAAATCACCTTGAGTCGCTGATAGTGACGTCTAGCTGGAAGACGCAACTCGTGAGCAATACCCATTTTAATGGGTGAGGGCTTAAACAATAATTTTGGCATTTCGAAGTTCTTCCTCAATTTCTTGAATTTCCCAATCGTGACCAGTATGGCCGGCTTGACGTGAAGCATGCAACAGCTGTAGTCGCTGGACGAGTTTATTTGGATTGTGCCAGTACGTAACATCCGCAAGGGGTTTTAAAGTTTTAAATGTTACCCCTGAAGCGGACACTTTACGACGACCACTTTGACTAGCGGGGAACATTTTTGCAATGATGGTTTTATATTTTTGAGATATATTAGCATTCACTTGTTGAGTGGGATCATACTGTCTTTTGTGAGCATGGGTATCCAATAAAATGGATTTATATTTACTAAGGTCCTCTGACGTATAATCTTGAGATGAGGGAGTCCGAGAGAATAGTAGCTTTAACAGTCCTGGTGTTAATTTATAGTTGATCTTTTTAATGACAGCTTTAGTACGACTAAATTTAATCGATGAATCACCAATTTTAAAACTATCATCCTCATAGCGAACGCCATATGTGGTATCTGTGTTTCCAACAAATAGATTGGTGAAATAGGGTTCCAGTGTTGATCCATAATATTTTATTAAAATGTTTTTCAGTTGAGCTTTATGTTGAGGGGTGGCCAAGAGTTGTGAAAATGGAGACGATCTGGAAGGGCAAGGGGTTTCGACCATGGCCAAGGATTTCCTTTTTCTTAAAAACTCTACAAGGGGTGATGCCTTTTTTTTGAGGCGTAAACACTTGTTCCTCATTATCCTCAACTTCGCTAACACTAGTTAAATCTTCCTGTTCCTCTTCATCTTCCTGTTCCTCTTCCTCAGAGTCCTCGTGGTGCGTCTGACTGGCTTGTGAAACGGTAGGTAGCGTTTCAGATGGCTTGAAAGAGGGTTTCAACATAGCTTTTAGCGGAGGTGCTAAATGTTGTTGAATAAACAAAGCATGATCCGCACGCGATCGTTTCAATTGACGAAACGTTTGGCGAATAGTATTTTTTGCTCTAATAATATGCTTTTTCAATTGACTCTCGGCTAACGTCATGATGTCGTGACAAATGACTTGAGAGGGAATGATACAGTGCCTTAAATAGCAATAAAATGATCAAACCCTAAGTGATACCGCCCTTGGTTGAGTTCACTTTGTTTGTCAATCACTAAACAGGCATGACGTTGTGTGTTCCAGCACTTGCCACACAATTCTGTAAACATTTGAAAGGTCATATCCGGATTCACATGTTCATTATAAATGTAACGACTGTTCCTCTCGTCCAGGCGAAATAAAACAATGACATTGGCATTGTCACGAATCAACTGTTTGGAAATTTTAGAATACGTTTGTCCAAGATAGAAGCAATCGATATGTTTGTGTCGACCCATGCTGAAATAGCTTTGAATGATACCTTGTCGTTCAGTGGATACATCATCGAAAATCATGAGTGAATCAGGCTTTACCTCATCCGGTGAAATAACATTTTCTTGCGTGGAAAATGTAAAATACCCCAGATTCTCATTTTTTAAATCCAGACATGACTTGATCCAGAAACACGTAGAGGGGTTGGTAGAGAGATTTTGCGAAAATATAAATATTTTGAAAGCACAGACCATTGGGCGCTGTAATAAGTGTCAGCAAAAGATTGGTCTTTCCACAGCCGGAAGGTCCCACAATGATGCAGCGAATGGAAGATGGAGACAGTGAACCATGGCGTTGTTCACGTGATGTGCGGCAGAGATGGGAAACCATGTCCCTCACGGGGAATGACTCTTGCTGCTTAATTAGCTTCATTTCAACTAAGGCTTAGAGAGGCTAGCAGGCTGTCTATATACATCGCACCGAGCCTTGTCATAGAAACAGTAGACTCGTACTACAGGTTGACGATGGATGTCTTTGGAGGTGCGTTGATGGTCAAAGCTAGGTCTGTTCCCATACATGATCCTAAACAAGAAACAGATCCTGCTAATAAACACTATGTGGATAGGTCAGTAGTGCCACGCACAAAACAAGGAGATTATGACTTTAAAGGAAAGCGGTTAACTCATGTAAAACATCCTCAAGTGTCTACAGACGTTACTACAAAAAAGTATGTGGATAACAAAGTGTATGATTTTTATGATAAAGTGCTTCAGCTTACGGTGAATGGCTATAGCGCTAATCATCACCGCATTATTCACGTGGAAGACCTACAAGAAGATGATGATCTCTGTACCAAGCGATACGTGACCTATGAAATGAAAAGTCTTTATAAATTTATCCCATCTGTATTTTTAGTGCATCTGAAAAATGTAAAACCTGTGAATGAGAGAAACCATATACCGCTAGTTCATGACCAGCACTTGACCTATTTGCTTGCTTCGGGTTTAAGCCACTATCGACTACACTATAATGGAACCATTCACATCAAATATGCCATACCTGATGAGAACCATTTACAAATAGAGATAAATGGTCATAGGATGTTGGTCCATAACCATGAAATGGTCAATGCAGGAGACGAATTATCCTTTCATCTCCTGTTGACATGGAATGAAAAGCAAGCTGGAAAAACCATAAATGATTTCCCACTTTATGTAGAATTGGAATATACAGCCATGAAATAACAATCTGACGTTAGTTGTGACTTAAACGTTCTTGTGAAAGGTTGTTGGTCATCATCATCATCATCATGGTGAAACAAAGATATGTGGTGAGAATGACTAAAAATATGAGCCTGTCCTTGGCAAAGCCTGGCCTTATGACATTCGTGGACAAGCCCTTGCGAAAGAAAAAAGAAAAAATAATGTGTTGACCATAAGGAAAGCTCTTCGAGTAGCACAGAGACATGTTATTCCAAAACGTCAGCGACAGGGTTCAAAACAAGGGCGAGTGATCCCCGTCCCCAAACGAGCGGGATTTTTACCTGCATTATTCGCTGGTCTGGCTGCTCTAGGTTCACTTTTAGGCGGCGCCAGTGCAGTGGCAAAAACCATTAAAGCCGTGCAACAGGGCTAGCAACAACTCAAAGAAAGTCAGCGACACAATGAAACAATGGAGGCCATTGCTATGGGGGCTAGAAATGTCAATTTGAAGCCAGCTTTTTATCAACAAGGATTTGGAATTTCCCCTTTTCGAAATTTAAAAAAAACCATCTTAAACCTCAGCCATAGCAAGACATGCCCTGACGCATCAGCAAGTGGAAAGCTATGCTAAACAACTGAAGCTTTCTCATTTTCGAGGTGTGTTTATGCGAAACCAATTACCCTCACAACCCAGGAAACATGAATGTGCTGTTGTCAATTTGGATGATCACCGAGGACCTGGAACACATTATGTAGCTTATGTCAAAGAGGGATCTACTGTATGGTACTTTGACAGTTTTGGGAATTTGCCCCCGCCCATGGAACTAGTGGCCTATTTTGGAAACAGGATCTAGATATATTATAATGTGAAACGTGAGCAAACGTTTAACAGCCAACAGTGTGAACGTTTGTGTTTTTTTATATAAGACGCAACATAAGCAAAAACGTCAACAGTATGTCGGTGGAAAGTAAGACGTTTACACTGCATGGACGTGGACCTGAAGTGAGCCTAGACTTTTACCCACCTATCGAATTGAGTGAAAAACCTTATGGTTTAGGACTTGTTTCTCTTGAAACGTACAATCGTATATACAACATACGTGAAAATGTGAACAACAAGTTTTACTATGATGATTCTGTGCTCACCCTGAACTCTGGTGGATACACGATAGATGACATTTATGAACACATTTATGTGGTGTTGATCAATGAATATGGTTTAAAGTCATTTCTCGATGGAACGCGCAAGTTTGAACTTGTAGGAAATACCAACACTCATCGCTGCAGTATTTTTTCTACATTCAAAATTGACTTTAAAACACACCCCGATTCCATTGGTCCATTACTAGGATTTAAACCACGTGTGTTAGAGCCCCAAAAAACATGAATCAGACCATGCAGTGAAATTCATTGAGGACCATCATGTGTCGGTGACGTGTAATATTATTAGTCAAGTGTACACCAATCAAGAACCGTCGCATTCGCTTTATGACTTTATTGTAACATCGCCCAATGGCTATATTATTCGTGAAAACCCTCCAGTGGTGCTTTTTCATTCTGTGGCTGTCGATGGTATTAGTAATATAACATTAAGACTGATCAATAGAGAGCAACAACTCATTGATCTAGATTCTACCACACCAGTGACTTACAAGTTGGTGCTAAAACCACTATGAAGTTTGTATATAAAGCAACAGCACCGTCTAGGAATGGTGTTAGTTGTTTACCACGTGAATATACGTTAACATCTCAGAACAAGCAGATTTTACAGCATTTGGGTTACCACATCAAACCCCGCGATGAATTCTATCCTAGAGGTAGCGAACCACATCGAGGAGCAACCAGGAGTGGTAAGAATTGATCTGCATTCTTATCAAGCTCAAACACCTGGACTCAATAACAATGATGAAATTTAATTTGTTATCAACAACCAAGATATTTACACTCTACCGCATGAAAGTGTTATTCAGATTGAAGGTCGGCTCACCAAAGCAGATGGCTCTACACCCACTACATCCAAGTTAGCCAACCATGCTTTCGCCTTCCTGTTTTCTGAAGTACGTTATGTCATTAACGATATCGTGGTGGATAGCACTCGAAATGTGGGTATTTCCAGTGTCATGAAACTATATATCCCTCTTATAGTGAGGAAGAAGCTAAAACACTTTGCATGGCGGGTTGGTGCCCTGACTCGACCAATGACTGGATGGTACACACCGATGGCACCTTTACTGGATATTTACCTCTTAAACTGATTTTAGGCTTTGCTGAAGATCACCAGCGCATTGTGGTCAACGCAAGGCAAGTGCTTTATCTGGTGAGAGACAGGAGTGATAATAATGCACTCAAGGGAGCCGACAATGTCCCCATTGATTCAAATATTCAACTACAACGCTTGCTATGGAAAGTGCCTCATGTGACCCTTAACGATAGCAAAAAACTGGACATACTCAAAATGGTAAAGAGAGATATACCTCTACCCGTGGAATTTAGAAGCTGGGCACTCCATGAGTACCCGTTATTGCCTACCACCAACACACATAGTTGGTCTATAAAAACAGCCCGCTATACAGAGAGACCTCTCTACATGATTGTGGGTTTTCAAACAAATCGCAAGTATCAACAAACCAAAGATGCCACGCAATTTGAACACCTGCAATTGAGAAATGCATGTCTTTTCCTCAACGGTGCTGTGTTTCCCTATGAAGGGCTGGATTTAAATTTTTCAAAAAATAAGTTTGCCCCCCTGTACGACTTGTTTTCTAAATTTAGATGGTCGTATTATCAAAAAGAGAATTGTCCAATGTTGTCACCCCAAGCTTTTAAGACAAGGGCGCCACTGATTGTCTTTGACTGTTCCTACTTGGAAGAGTCTGTCAAACCATCCGGTATTGACATTCGACTAGATTTTGAAACGCATGACATTGTTCCAGCCAATACCACGGCCTACTGTTTGATTATTCATCACAAACAAGTCAACTATTATCCACTGTCCAACCAAGTGACAAGTGTATAAATAGCAGGTCAACCCACATCAAACCACTCAGTCATGTCTTGCTTTCAAGCCTCAAGAGAAGTTACATCCATGAATTTAAAATCTGAGGAACAACGTTTCAAGATCTTTGCAACATGGCCGGGGCCTTTTATAAACCCTCAAGCCTTAGCGGCCGCTGGATTCTACTATTTAAAAACAAGAGATGAAGTGAAATGTGTGTTTTGTCCCATCATCTTAGACCAATGGCAAGAGAGCGATGAACCCATGCAGGAACATCAGCGCTGGTCACCTGCCTGTCCCTACCTGTGCAGAATGGAGGTGGGTAATATACCCTGTCATTCAAGTTACCCCTCACTCATGCCTCTGAGTGATGAAAAAAGTTATGATACTTGTGGACTTTATGGTGTCAACAGTGCTTCAGTGAGCAGCTCACAGTCAAAAACACCCAGTTTAGAGACATTAGAATATCATCGGTGTTATGGACACTATAAACACAAAATACTTTTTTGTTGTATGAGATGGTACCGCCTCTATCATAGAATGAAAAAAGAATGTAAAACTTGTTATGCTAATAAAATAATGTAATTAAAATTGGTTGTTGTTATATTATTATTTCTTATGCCCCCCTGTCATATCCTAACCTCTATAGTGACTACTCGATGTTTTTATTTTCTTTTACTAGAATGGAATGTATGTAAATGACATGGGTACACTTTACTGAACAATTGTCAGTCTGTGGTCAGTTGGACTTGATCCAGACAAGAGTGAACATGTTGCGTACACTGATTGTCGACTGTCAAGGGTTTAAAATTGGAGATAACAAATTTATATTTAAAGAAGTGGCCATTATCGATTGTTCCACTTTTTGGATATCACAAGCTACCCATTTGGTGTTTAAACCACCTTATGCGTTTGATTTGTTGTGTGATAAAGACCGTAAACAAACCCAGTGGATTGAAACTCATATGCAACTAGACTGGAAGCAAGGAACCATTTCATATAAGCACCTGGACATGGTCATGAAAGCCCACTTGTCTTCTGCCCATGTAGTATTTGTGAAAGGTAGTGAAAAACGTCAATGGCTACAACCATTTTTGGCGTCTTACTGTCAATGTATCGATTTAATGGACATGGGCTGTCCCTCGCTGCAAACACTCATGGATCGCTGCCCCTGTGACAATATTACCCATAAAGCCCTGGCACAGGTGTGGCAATTGTTTCATTGGCTAACCACCAATGCCTGCTGGGAGTAGTTAAATAAAATTAAAACTAAAGGTTTACCTGTGAATGACACCAGTGAGATTTCTACAAGCGACGTGTAAACATCAACGTGATACCATGGAGAAAGGGGATGCTACCGATAAAGCGATTGGAAAGTTCTTTGTGTGTAAAAAGAAACTAGACAGTTTTACTAAAGAAGAATTATTGGCTCTTCCAAAATCATTCATTTATTATGTCGCAGCAAATGCAGTGAAAGAAATCTGGCAACATGTACCAAAATCATGGACTCAAGACCCTGTGTTAAGTGAATTGCAACCATGAACGGATTATGATCACCATAAGCAAGTGGCTATGGCAAAAATACCCTCTATGCGACAGTGTGCTACTTGCCAGCTGGTCAAACTGTATCATGGTCATAAAAGTCCATGTAAAGACTTTGTTTCTTCATTCCACGGGTGTGATGGAGAAAAAAAGCAGCAACAACAAACATCATCCACAGAGGAGGAGGAAGATCAAACCTTTTCTCCACCTATGGAAAAGGATATGCCAGACATGTACTGGCAATGGCGTCATTAACCATGTTAGTCAATACTTAACTTTCGAAATCTACCTACCTGGTTATTATTTGTGTAGTCCTGGAACTTGTCTTGAAGAACCTTTGCAGCGTGGTGATATACCTATTAATCCTTTGGATCAAGCATGCACCTTTCTTATCACCACAGTCATCCTGCATTAAGACGTGTAGTGGATAAAGTATCGTTGAAAAGCTAAACAACGTTTGACATCCTGCGATGTCTCAGTGGGGATAGGTTGGCAGCTCTCATTGTGATTAGTGTTATAAAAGGAAAGTTAATGATGAGTGGACATGAACATTGAAAAGGATTGAGGAATTGGTATTTGTTTTGTATTCTATTTTTTTTGTAAAGCTCTATTTGTTGTGAAATAAAACAAGGTTTACAAGTTCACAATGTCTCTTCATTTTAAAAATGGTGATAGCCATTTCTTCATTTTCATCTTTTCACACATGAATATTTACAATTTCCACTTTACATTTTTTACATTCCCCTTGTTTAGTTCACACATTCTGTACATTTTTGTTGTTGTGAAATAAAGACAAGGTTTACCAGATCACAATGTCTTTTTAATTTTAAAATGGTGATAGCCATTTCACTTTCCTCACACATGGATATTTACAATTTCCACTTTACATTTTTTACATTCCCTTGTTTAGTTCACACATTCTGTACATTTTTTAAAATCTTTTTCGTAATATACAAAAGCAAACATTTTACACTAAAATGTATTACTTATCTTATTTTTACTAATCTACAGTAGCTTAACATTATACATTCTACTTACAGTTTTTACAAAAAAATATTACAATATAAAACACTCTACAAATATTACAATATAGTGATCATTAGACTCAAGTAAAGTAATAGTCGTCAATGCGAGTGTTTCCCCAAGCAAGAGTATCAAACGTGTTGGGTATAATGAATCGTTTGTTGTCTTCATTACTTAAAGCAACTTTGTTCAACAAATTGGTATGTAGTTGATGATTTTTACTTCTAAATACAAACATTTTCTTATATAATGCAGGTGGGTTACTAACTATACAGTTTTTTAATCACTTATATCTAACTCTTTACTAACAACATTCTTTTTCACTCCTTTTAATTTCTTTACTACTACATCATCAATTGTCATATAGCTGTATGATTTAGATTTTGTACCTACAAAGGTGTCTATAATAACACCAGCACATTCATCCTTAAATTTCCCAAGAACTTTTTTGTTTATTAGAGGCAAATGGTAAATATTATCCTCGGGATAGTCACTTGTATCAAACCTATTTAGCTCAGTTTTGATATCCTCATAAAAATCATCAGTTTTAAACTCATAAATAAAAGAATCTGTGCCTGTGTAGAGTAATTTAGCATTATCAAGATAGTTTTTCTTTACATATTCATAGTGAAATTCATACATAAGTGTTTTTGACAATTCCAGAATGGTGTAACCCACATATATGGGTTTGTTGTAAGTTACTTTAAGACGATTCATTTGTATTACAACTAAATCCTCATGAATAATTGAACAGCTATGAAAGTTAGGCTTGCTTATTAAGTTGCTCGCACCATACCTTTTACCATCATTCTCCCACTTTGTTATCAGCGTTACATCAACTCGTTTATCAACATTCTCCATAGTCTTTCCAAAAACACTATTATTCATGAGTTTATAAAAATCTTTTTCAAACGCGTTTGTTGACTGTGTTCTTAAATTATTGTTTAGATCAATATACGGTTTGAGCCATGCTGACTGATGAAATTGCAATACGCGATGAATTTTAGTTAATTTCAATCCATGCTGTGGACACTGTTTCAAGTTTTGATAATGTATTACATATTTACATTTATCATTTACATTAGCAATTAACATTTTGGTTCGTGGTGTGATATATGGAGATTTCATATTCTCAGGACAAAATGGTAAATCATTATGATCATCATGTAACTCTTTAGGGTACTCGAGATTTACCTCTAAAATATATCCTTTATCATCGTTATCATTAAGAGTGTCAACATGTAAGACATCAATTTCAGGTTGTGTCAGCCAGCGAAAATCTTTCAGTGGTAGATATTGACTCATAGCCCAACGATATTGGTTATTTGTATCGAGGTAGACAATATACTTTGACTCTTCACAAGGGTTGTAGCTAGGCATGTATTTATTATTTGCTTTAGAGTACCGTCCACTACATTGGCTTAATCCACCTCGAATTGATGATTTTATAAAATTGATCATGTCTATATCAGTCCTTAATTCTAAATTTACTTTCGTTTTTTCAACATTGAACTGAAACTTAACCCAGGAGCAGTGAAATACTGACAAGGATCAAGGTCATAAGTTTTCATACAAACATTCCGAAAATTTTCAAAAACATCTGCTAATAATAACACATCTGTCTTCAAATATATGTCTGAAAATTCTCCTAAAGTTTGAATGTGGAACTGTGTCCATACACGTTGTGCATGTAAATATTCCTGATCACTGATATGACTTGTGTTTAAGGAACTGTAAAATGCATCTTTCGATGATAAGGAACACCCCTCAAGACGTTCCACACAGTTAATATATTCATAAGGGAATATACCCTTTTGACGAATCAAATTAAAATCATCTTCTTTAGGAAAGACACGTTGAATTTCATGAAACTGATCTGATTTTAAATTACTAGCCAGCTTATCAAGACTACTCGGCATAAAGCGGAATGAATCTAAAAATCGCAGTTTAATGCTTTTTTAATTGTTAGTTTTGATGTATTGTGTGAACGATATGTATTGTTCCTTATTATTTGCAATCACATCAATTTTCACATCTGAAGCTCCAAATTCTTTAACGATAAAGTGGTTATCGTATTTGATACCGTTATGTAGAATGACCGGAATGAATTTACTTACTCTATAATTTAAATTACATTCTTGGTGAGCAGCACCACGATATTTTCCTGTTAAATGGTCATGATCGCGAAACCTGTCTGTATATAAACATTCACCACATATAAAACAATTAGTTTCAGTTTCAAAATTCATTTGCTCGGATGAAGTTAGTGGCTCCATTGGAATGATCGTATTTAAAATAGAGGATATACGGATGGCATCTTTTTCAAGTCTTTCCATAAAAACTTAAGGTGCATCAGGTCCTCTATAGAGCTCAAACTTATTTAAAGACTTATCGTAACTACATTTAATATAATATGCAAAGCTAAAAGGTTCATGAATGTGAGTAGTGTTGGTAAAAGGTTGGACTGGATTCGATGAACATGTATTAAATGGTTTTAGCAAAGCTTCAAAGTCAGCATATATAACAAATGGTACTCGAAGCTGTTTCTCATAATCCTTAAATTTTAGAATGTTATTTTTAGGAGTAGGTAATACCGTACCCCCCATTTTTGGTGTTGAATTAGTTGGTCCTCTTTCTGGAAATGTAGCAAACAACCATCACACAACCACTTTTTACCATTGTGTTTTGAAACCTGACTACTGACAAGTCTACTTAAATGTTTTATCCAACAATAGTGGGCATTTTCACCTTCAGTTATGTACAGTAAATTTACATGAGCATCCTTTTTTCCTGAGTATAATATAGAGGACCTACTATACTCTTATTTTCAATTCCATAAACATTAATACTTACATTGTTCAGCTCTTCAAAACGTTGAATGTCTTTTATCGCCATAGGAAATTCTAATTCTTTTAAATCTAACACTGAGGAATAGTGAGGATAGGATGATGTTCTATCCATATGCCCCACTGCTGAATGGAGAGCTGAGGTTACAGCCCACGCAAAACATGCTTCATCACTATTCCAAACGTTCACAACAGCTTTCTTCCGATTGATCCATGCAGGTAAATCAATATATGATGATGCTCGAAGGGGGTTATATTTATTCAGGTTGGTTTCTAAATAAAGTACTTCAACCAATGCCCAGCCCGACTCCTTTTCCTGGAACTCTTCACTCTTCACAATAATGGCATATATCACTAATATTAGTTGATTCGCTAACAATTATGTTTTTTGTATTAAAAGATTTGATATCTGTAATTTCACCTTCACTCCCAGTTTTTACATAGAGTCCAAAAAGTTCAAAATTCATTTTAATTGTTTTATGCTCTAATAAAACATTACCTACCTGGCCAAACACAGTAGGTTGAACATTTTTTTAAAATGATTCAATACTTTGAGTTTTTTCTTTACTATAAAGTCTATAACTAGCAATTCGACTTTTAAACGCACTACCAATTTGTTGAATATTCCCAGAATTTCTTTCATGACAAGCGTTATTTTTATGTTGAATACTGCGTGAATGTCCATGAATGATTGAAGAAGGTATATCAATATTACATACATTACAATGTGTTATCAAAGGTTCACCATTCTTCTTTCTTTTTGATGCACAACTATTTTCACAATCTTGAGAACGTTTACGCTTTTGAGCATTACATTCGTTTAAAGGTTCCGTGCTAGTTGATGGTTTTACAGTTTTTAATTCTTGTTGTTCTCCATGCACTTCAACCATGTGGGATTTATATCGCTTTACAGCAGAAAATCCAAGATCGCAAACTGAACACGAAAATGGTGCTGAACTGACATGCTTTAGATTTACATGCCGTCCAAGACTATCCTGTCTGTTAAATGTGGTAGCACAATGACTGCACACAAACATTTTAATGTCATGTTTAACATTTGCGTGCCGTTGAAGGCTGTCAGGTCTTGAGAACTGTTTCTTACAGTCACCACACTTGAACATGATGATCCCTTTCGAAATTACCTATAAAAGAAAGAAATCATAAATGTTAATAAATAATAAACAAAAGTACAATTTAAATAATTTAATTATATTCCAGTCAATGGTTATAGCAGGGTATTTAAATCGATCATCTGTGAACTCCTAGCAAGTCTAACTTCATGTAGTTCTAACTGAGGGTTATTACATACCACTGTCACTGACACCTAGCGGTGAACATTGGAACTTGATAGAGTGGTAGAGACCAGTGATAACCAGTTAAGTGAGCTAGGTGTGACGTCATAACCAGTCTTAAAGCAAGTATAAATTTGTAGAACATGTCACGTGATAGAAACCAGCGATCGCCAGTTAAGTGAGCTAAGTGTGACGTCATAGCCAGTCTTAAAACCAGTCTAAACTTGTAGAACATGTCACGTGATAGAAACCAGCGATCGCCAGTTAAGTGAGCTAAGTGTAACGTCATAGCCAGTCTTAAAACAAGTCTAAACTTGTAGAACATATCACGTGATAGAAACCAGCGATCGCCCGTTAAGTGAGCTAAGTGTGATGTCATAGTCAGTCATAAAGCAAGTCTAAACTTGTAGAACATATCACGTGATAGAAACCAGCAGCCACCAGTTAAGTGAGCTAAGTGTGACGTCATAGTCAGTTATAAAGCAAGTCTAAACTTGTAAAATATGTCAAGTGACAAGGTTAAGTTAGGTAAAGTTAGGTTATGTTAGGTGAACTGAGGTTAAGACTTTAAATATTCCCTAAGTCACTGACACCTAGCAACGAACATTTGGACTTAATAGAGCGGTAATCAAAATCTAACCTACAAAATTAGCTTTACACACCATGCTCAAGTAGTTCCAACTTTCACTACCAAATATACAATTTTTACTGACATCTAGTAGTGAACATTGGGAAATATCACTCTAACTGTTTAAAAGTTCTTAGAGGGGCACTTACCTTTTTATAATTTATCAACTGCTGTCACTGAGTGAACAGATTGTAGGAATCTGGTAACCTACAGGTACCCAATTATCTGTAAACAAATCAATCAATCAATCAATCAATCAATAAATACATTCCAATCAATAACTTCAACATCAATTAGTAATAAAAGACTACAATCCATTAATAATATGTACTTACCTTGCAAAATAATTTAATGATTTTCTACCAAAAAAAAGGCTTTTTTAACTCTTGAGCAGTAATAGAGCACTGTTCACTCAAAGCGAGTAATAAAGACTGACAGTAGGGAAATATAGGACACCTCTCTTATATAAACTCTCATCGCTCGTGTCAGCAGTTTTTTGCAGATCATTGCAATTCCTTTCCCAATACAGCTGAGAGTCCAAAGTACACTAGGAACACCTGTGTGGTATCCAATTACTGCTGACTTTGCATGATCATCACCCATTGTCTTAATCAACACCTGAGGTTTCAAATTACTGCAGCGTCAGTCATAACAACAGCAGTGTGCGCTCCCTGCCATGTCAGCAGCATGACACCGGAAGGAACACCTGTGTAATATCCAATAACTGCTAACTTTGCATGATCATCATCCATTGTCTTCATGAACACTTGCGGTTTGAAATTACTGCAGCGATAGTCATAGCAACAGATCTGCGCGCTCTCTGTCATGTCTGTAATATGACACAGGAAGTAACAAGTCGGTTTACTGCATGCACCATCTCCTCAGTTTTAACATCTTAAGAACATGTATTATTCTCTTTCAACTACAAATGACTCGTTAGAACACATCCATCCACCAAGTTAGATCCCTTGTATGTTCACATGTATTTCGTCACTTTCCTTTCATATCGTTATCACATTATACTAGTGGGGGACCGGTGAACAACGTCAGTTCAACACACACAAATGTAGTTAGACCCTTTGACATAATTTAAATAAATTCATGAGCCAGTCCATAGGGACCAGGCCAAAGGGACCGGTCCAAAGGGATCAGTCCAAAGGGACTCATCCACAGGGACCTGTCAACAAGGACCTGTCCACAAGGACTCGTCCACAAGGACCTATCACCAATGACCTGCCAACAATGACCTGTCAACAATAACCCATCCACAGGGATCCACTTTCCCACCCTCTTCAAAAGCCATGAGTGGGCATGCGTAAAAAACAAAAACAAGCATGTTAATTCATAGTGGGTATCCACCGAACACATGCACTTTATGTAGAACAACGTTTAAATCCATATCGGCATTCAAACTCTCACATGTTGCAGTTGGAAAGAGAGATTCTCTAAAAAATTACAATTTCACCCCCCTAGTAGGGGTAGGTTTTATTTTGGGGTTGAAATATGTTGTCCATTGGAAAGGGGGTGTCAGCCCGAGTTCAATGACACCTCGTACAAGTCTCTAGCCTGATTGGATCGCGAGATATTGCCATTTTAGTATTCCAGCGGTGGAGCGGTGGCGGTGGTCACAGAACTCTCACAAACACACTACTTACCATTTCGCAAGATTGCGACAATAAATTATTTCGCGTTATTTCTGGACTTCAATTTGAGATCTACAAATTTAGAGGCCAATTTCAGAAATGAGAGGTTTCTGTTGAGTTTCGGAAGTTATTGCGAATAAACGTCTCGCAAAAAGTCAGGTTTCCGATTAATACAGAAAAATATTTCAGACAAAACTAAACTCTTCTTGATGCCGAAAATAAACGTTGAACCGATGTTTACAGTACCACTGAAGGTATCCTCATTAGGCATTTCCTTGAGGTCGTGCACGGGGAAATATAGCTTACGCAATCGGCGCCGCTTGCGTGAAACTCGCATCGCATCTGCGAGCCTAGGAGCGCGGGTTTAAATGATTTTAACAGACCTCGTCGAATTTTCGTTACCTCCAACTATCCAGACATAAGAATTAGCTACTTTTCGTTACTTTCGTTACCCATTTGTAAAATTAGCTACTTTTTCGTTACTTTTCGTTACCGCTAGACACCCTGAGTCTTATCAGTCGATTTTCATTCGAGTTTAAACTCTCGCATCTCAGAATAGCAGCTAGTATCGAAAATGAAAACTGAAATGCGATTTGGATGGAGAGAACGGAAACATGCTAGGGAGTTGAAAATCCGGAAAAAACTATGTTAATCCGGACAACCGGAAAACACCCCAAAAAATCCGGAAACCTTCCGGGAAAACCGGTAAACTTGGCAGGTATGAAACACACTATCTTTATTTATTTATTTATTTTCATTTATTAAAAAAAATCTGGCATGAAGCGCGGAGCCTTTTTGAGCGTGGAGCCTGGCGCGACCGCACCTCTCGCGCCGCCCTCGCGACGGCCCTGACTGTAGGGGTATGCACTTCCAAATCGTTTGGACTGTGGAATGAACAAGACCAAATTGAGGATATACGTCAGTTGTCTTCATTCCAGCCTCAATTTCGTGAATCACTTTAAAGTTTTCTTCCAACATTAAACTTTTCTTTTACTGGTCATGCTGCGCTAAAAGATACATTACAGGGACTGACTACCTTCTTATAATGAAGGGGGATTTATTTAATTAAATAAATAAATAAAAAAAAACTTTACTTACTTTCTGGGTAAGAAACTCAAGGAAGTGTGGTTCACAAAGGTAGAAGGGGATTTAAAAGAGGTGGGAGTTACATACAACGATATTCAGATGCTTACGCCCCTTAAGATGAATCTACAAGAACACCTGAGTTTTCAGGAAAAGCCTAAACTAACAACAGGCAAGACGTGGACTGAAGCCAGGAAACAGCAGCATCGAGAACACGTGAGGCGTTACTGGGCGAATGTTAAAGCTCGAGGAAGAGAGCAGTTGAATTAACGTGGTCCATAGCTCGCCGAGACGTCGCGAAGAAGAAGAAATAAGTGAACGAATAGATGGATAAATAAATTAATAAATAAAATAATGAATGGATAAATAAATAAAAAATAAATAATTGAATGAACAAGTAAATGAATAAATAAATGACCAAATAAATAAATAATCAG
The DNA here is from genome assembly GCA_946902985.2 of Meconema thalassinum. Classification (NCBI taxonomy): domain Eukaryota; kingdom Metazoa; phylum Arthropoda; class Insecta; order Orthoptera; family Tettigoniidae; genus Meconema; species Meconema thalassinum. The sequence continues at coordinate 1,036,951,679 of OX336389.2, forward strand.
GTAGATATATAGATTGATAAATGAACCAATTACCGGTAATTAAATAATTAACTAATGAATTAATTGTATTCAAGGGTAGAATTGTTAAAATTATAGTGCGGGACACAGCATTGCAAGCCTCAAGGTCACGCTTAGTCGGTGCGGTGTTGTCCTGTACGTTCTCGCATCCAGCACGTGACTGAAGGTACGGTGCAATAGCATGGCAACACCGCCGGGCGCGGGGTGGAGAGCGGAGCGGAGGGCCGATTGATCTCCAGGCTAGCAATTCTGTGTCCCGCACTATACAGTAGAACATCATGCAACAGGCTTTTAGTGCCGGGAGTGTCCGAGGACATGTTTGGCTTGCCAGATGCTGTAACTGCTTCAATGTGGACACCCATGGGGTGAGCTACAAGTTCCGTTCAATTTCAAGTAGTTCCAACTTTCGCTACGAGATGTCACTGACACCTAGTGGTGAATGTTGGAACTTTGATAGAGCGTTTTAACGAAATCTAACCCGCAAATTTAGCTCACACAAGTTTAATTAGTGGAAGGTTCTTGTACATGCCATAGAAATAATGGCATGGGACCGCCGGCTTTACTTCCCCTCTGAAGGAAGGCATACTGAAGGATTTTAATGCTCTTAAAATATCCGACGACTTCGGCCGGGATGGAACCCGCAATCTTGGGCATAGAAGCTCAGCATGCCACCGACTATGCCACCGAAGCCGCTAAATCTATGTTGATAAGCATGGATTATGATATTTTATCATTTTAAATGATCTTGTCGACTTCGTCGTTACGCTGAGGTCTGGCGTTGCGTTACGGCGACGGGACGAAATGTACCGAGAATGCACTGAGGTGTGTGACGTCATAGTACCACTTGAGCTTCCTCCTTTCCCCGCGCGCTCCTGTGAGCGTGACGTAATCCAGCCAGCTACCTCCTTTGACCTTGGTTTGCACTTGCAAATGGAGTTTGAGTTCACGCAGTTCGCTGCATGATCATGAGGCTTTCACCCAGTATTTTTCAGCATTTGTAGCATTTTAAATGATATAAAGTCTAGTCTTTCAGACTGTCTATCACTCTTTTTAATTTCAAAGTATAGGCCTACACTTATTTAGTTCCGGTAGTGATTAAAGTAGCGTAACAAGTCAAGAAATGTGTTGTCTTTTTTTTTGTTCATACTTCATACTTCAAGTTTGTCGGCTTAGTGAGATTATGTGATTGGTATTAAATGGTGAGGTTATTGTGGATTGTGCACTTAGCTGTTGGAGCAATGTGGGTCCGTTCTAGTGCATCTGTCGTCTCCCGCTCCCTGCACTGAACAAACTTGAAGGTCAATCACCACTAGAGCTACCGGGTGAGTTAGCTGTGGTCGTTACGGCGTGGCTGCAGGCAGTCGCTCATATCGGGGAGGCGAGGAGGTAGCCTACGAATCCCCCGGCCGGCAACCTTGAAGATGGTCTTGTGTGGTTTCCCATCTTCCATCCAGGCAAATGCCGGGGTTGGTCCCTAACTATAGGCCACTGCCGCTACCTTTGGGTAGTTTATTGGCTGAGGAATAACCCACCCAGCAAGGGAAGATGATTAAGAAAAGGAAGTAGATTTTGGATTGGAGAAAAAGGATAGAAAAATAGGAGGAGAGTCCCACAAAATTAATAAGTTTAACTTTAAACACACTTAGAAGCGGTTGCAACTGCAAATTAACTCTCTGATAGCTAAAGTAGGTGCGAGCTTGGTCGAAGCTGACGGGAACCGCAGCTAAGACTTGGGCAGTTTGCCAGAGAAAGGCTTTAGTGTATTTCCTCCCAAGCATGTATAAAAGTACTATAGGGAAGGGTGATGGTCTGGCCAGACAGATAGTAAAAGCTTTATTAAGTATGAACGAGGGCATAAACCTAGGAAGAGCTAGGAAAGCCAGGATCTTGCCTAACTGTAGTATCAGAGAAATGATGAATCCAAAAACAAATATTTAATTTATTAAACAATGCAAAGAAGTTTGAGGAAATTAACAAGCATGTAATATAATTTGGACAAACATAGTTCATTTGAACTTTTTAACAAATGGGGTCGCAGACCTCTCAACATTAAACGTTTGCTCCAGGCAATTGACAATTTACAAGGTTTCAAACCTTACATGTTTCTAAAATCTTTATAAGATTTAAACAAATAAACAATGAAGTAATTAAAGTTTGAACGTGAATTGGTGTACAAAGAGTGTACCTTAAGAAATTCTTGAGAGAATGTTCTAGAGAAAGTGACAACTTCGAAAATAACAATAATAAAAACATGAAAAATAAGATAGAAGTTCCTACAACTTCTTATATTTATACAGAATTACTATATGAGAATTATACAAAAGAGGGCAGGTCACTTACTGTGAAACCTGAAGAAAGTGAAAAGGAAAGTTCTAGACTTCCCAAGTTTGAGCAGGAATTACTAGCCAAATGGGACAGTTTCCATTTCGTGAAACCTGAACATGACTCGCTCAAGAGTTTAAGGAATTGTTTTCCCTGATTGTAGGAAAGGAACAACGTGAATTTAAAACTTGTATCACACAAGCAATTATGCAGAATTTAATTAATATTAAACTAGCAAAGTTGGAAGGGCACTTCGTGAGTGACACCTTATAGAAAAGTTACAATTTTATTAATAATGGTGGTTAGTAGAAGGTTGAGGAAAGATCATTGGGATATAGGATCAATGTTCATGGCCGTATTTAATGTAAACGGACGAGCGCGACGCGGTTGAAACGTGGAACAAGCACTGGATATCACTGTAGTCTATAAAGATGGATGCAAAGTTCACTATAGAAACACTAAAGTTTATGAGAAAGAAAGTTATTGCAATTATGGAAATAACTGATTGCACTATATAGGTGAGAGTCTATTTCTTGAAAAAGTTGTGATTTACAATTAAATGTACCATAAAACATTCCAGTGGTTCCAGCGGTGGAAGAAAGTTAGCTATTGCAAAAATTTGTAAGGAAGATTCCTCATTTTAAATATTATTGTCACAAGTGAGTGAAAAATACTTGACGGCAAGACTCGCAGATAGAGTACAAGATCTCGAAGGTTCCAGAACGACCTTAGTAGTAAAATGGGGTTGAGAAAGTCCAACGGAGGAACTAGCTTGATGAATTATAGACAGCGGGTATTAGGTAATATCCCACGTAGTGAGAAGATTTCTCATTTGAATAGCTTAGAAAAGCTCTTTTTTTTAGTAAGGTTGGCTTATACAAGCGAAAGCTCAACATGGCAAATCCCACGAAGAATGATTTTTGCCCCAAAATAAATACTTTCACACTGTCTATAAAAGTATCATTAAAACCACGTGGAAGTTAAAACCATGAAGATGAGGTTAAAACTTTTAAAATGGTACTTATCTTGATTTCATGTTGAAGGCGAAGTTCCGTATGACTATAACTACTTTGCCAACATGGCGTAGAAGAGAGTGTGCCTCTTGGTTTGAGGAGGCTAGCTCGAGAGGAGCTTTAACTGATCGAGTCAACTGCCGACTGAGAAGTGAGACCTGCTCAACGGAGCACGGAGGGACCAAGGAAGGGGAAAAGAGTGGGGGGGTAGGAGACAAAAGGAGAACATATAAGCATTGCCAATGTTACAACAAAAAAATGATCTCTTGCTGAGCTGGTCTTCAAAGAGTTGATAACAGATGATACTAGCGCAGCATGGTGAGTAAAACAGTAGACGTAGTCCTCTTGCTCAAGGAAAAAATAGCTGGCGATGGTAACAGGATCTGGTGGCCAGATGGAGAAGGAATTCCTCTTGCACGAGGAAGAGTTGAAGAGCTTCAGATATTCGCTGCTATATGACGCTAGGTGGGTCATAGAATATACATCTGGAACAGACTCATAAAAGATATAAGCGACCTGAACCCCTAAGAGAAAACAGAAGATCACTGTTGGTGTTTGACAAAGAGGAAGGAAAGAACATGCAAAAGCATTGAAAATTATAATCTCTGGTACCGTGTATTCCAAGAATGCACCAACCTTCCAATTCCTCGTCCTAACATACACACTTTCGTCCCCAGAAATCACTCCACACGCGAAGGTACTTGTAGCTCACCCAATGGGTGTCCGCCTAGAAGCAGCTACAACCTCTCGCGAGCCGAACATGTCCTCGGACACTCCCGGCACCAAAAGCCATACAAAAAAAAAACTAGAGCTCGAATCAGCCGGGAAGGCAGTGTGCAGAACACAACGCTACCATTACGTCATGTCATGCCTCACTTCCATCCCACCAATCACAGTCAGTCAGTCTTGAGAATCTGAGCTAGTGTGTTGTCAGGAAAGCGAAGTGATTATATCGTAATATTTAAAGATCCAGTGAAAGCGATTGTGTACATTTAGAGTGTTATGGAAGCAGAGGAACGTAAACGACAGGTTGTGCATAGGCAAGCCCGAGAAATAGTTCACAAAGTACACGAATACTATTAAAGTGTAAAGCAGTGTAAAAGAGACGGGCTCGATGAGTTAAGCGGCGGTGTTGCCACACCGCAGGAACTCACGGCAGCAGCTTGCGGTGTGGGGACTCGGACCTAGTGGACCTGTTGCAACAGTGGATATGTATCTCTGTCTCTCTATGCGCAGTTACCAGAGAGCCGGCCGCCTTCTCGGTTGACCCGAGCTCTAACAGTATCTCAACAAAAAATCACATATCTTGACTAGTTGTGCCAGTTTAATCACTACTGGAACTAAATAAGTACAGGCTACAGTAGAGCTCGATAATCCGGATTAATTGTGACTGGACCCTGTCCGGATTATCAAAATGTCTGGATTTTCGAAAAGAACCCAAAAAGTTCGTTTGAGTTCATAACAAAAAGAAACCTTTAGTGGTTAAATAATTGGAGCAGATAAATAAAACCATTAATTAATATGAACTTATAACTTATAACACTCATGCTGATAAAAAAAATCGTTTTCTAATCTTCCATGAAAGATTATATAGATCTATATTTATAAGATAATGTCCACTTTGCAATAAAAATTCCCTTTATCTACCACTCAAAAATGATACATGTTTCGGTTGTTATCAGCCTTCATCAGTCATTAGCAGCATACACACTCTCCAAAAGATTCGATCTTAAAAATACACAATCACTTGTATGTTTAGAAAATTGTACAAGTCAAATGGCGTCAACGCCGTAAGATCAGAGATAAAATTTGTAAAGATAGGCTTTGAATCCGGGAGACACCCTTCTCATACTTTATTTACACTCATGCTGATAAAAAAAATCGTTTTCTAACCTTCCATGACGCATCTGTAAAATCGAAATAAAACCCCATTAAAACATGTATTGAAACCGTACTAATTGACTCATTTTTTAATGAACAGTTACCCCATTAGAAATTGCCGCCTGATTATCCCAAAAAGTCACTTGCCTAGAATATGTGAATGTCTTTTTTTGACTTATTACACTAAAATTTGTTATGTCATCCTCTTAAAATAATGGAGACAATATAACAACTGTGAAACAGAGCAATAGCAAATTCTAACTTCCATTATAAAACTAGGCCTGCGTGTAATAAAAACAAAAGTATTTATATACCACTGTTGAATTTTATGTAATGTAAATATGTACATATTTACAGAATACTGTACAGTTTATACATTGTCAGAGCTCTTAAAAATATATATTATTGATTTTTGAACTGCAGTAGTGGTTCGCTCTTTTCTTTTCGTAGTCAGTTTACCCTCCAGGTAGGCTTTTCCCATGGACTCAGCAAGGGATCCCACCTTTACCGCCTCTACGGGTACGGGCAGTGTCCTGGAGCTTGACATCGGAACGGGGGATACAACTGGGGAGGCGTGACTAGCGCCTCGCCCAGGCGGCCTCACCTGCAAAGCGAACAGGGGGCCTCATGAGGGATGGGACGGAGGAGGGATAGACAAGGAAGAGGGAAGGAGGCTGCCGTGGCCTGACGGTAGGTAAGGAAGGAAGGAAGGAAGCTTTTAGTTTTACGTGACCGTTAATCATGCGATCATGAGCCACGGGCGACGGTAGGTACCATCCCGGCATTTGCCCGAAGACGAAGTAGGAAACCACGGATGGCTGAGGTGGGAATTGAACCCCCTCTACCACCTGAGGCTGAGTAGACCCCGTTCCAGTTCTCATACCACTTTTCAAATTTCGTGGCAGAGCTGGGATTCGAACCTCGGACCTCCGGAGTGGCAGCTAAGCATGCTGACCACTACACAACGGAGACGAAATCGTAATCCATTCTGTACTTATAAACATAGATTTTAATAACGTAAGTGTAAAGGATCTGAAAAGCCTCCGTGGCTTAGGCGGCAGCACGCCGGCCTCTCACCGCTGGGTCCGTGGTTCAAATCCCGGTCACTCCATGTGAGATCTGTGCTGGACACAACGGAGGCTGACAGGTTTCTCCGGGTACTCTGGTTTTCCCTGTCAAAATTTCATTCCAGCAACACTCTCCACTATCATTTCATGTGTCATTCATGTAATCATTGCCCCAGAGGAGTGCGTCAGGCCTCGGCAGCCGGCACAGTTCCTATCCTCGCCGCTAGATGGGGGCTTCATTCATTCCTGACCCGGTCGGAGACTGGAAGCAGGCGGTGGATTTTCATTCAAGTGTAAAGGGTCTGATGACGATCGCTTGTCGAAACTGGTCTCCAACTGTTGTTATTAACTAACTTTCCTCGGCTTTTCCCAATTAATTGAGGTCTCCGGAGCCAACCAGGCTCATTTTGATATAAGCCAGGGATTTAAGACCGGATGCCCTTCCTGACGCCACGTGATTATTCAGGTGAAAATTCCACCCCGCTGTCACCGGGATTCGATGATGATGATGATGATAATTGTTGTTTTAAGGGGCCTAACATCGAGGTTATCGGCCTCTGACCGGGATTCGAAACCCGTCCGTCCGTGTGAAAGACGAGCAGCTACAGCGCCATCACTCTCCCCATCCAACTGTTGTTATTAATCTCATGTAATCTTTTTCAGGATTAGGGAACCACCCATTGCAATTGGGTACAATCGTGTTGACCGAATGAAAAACATTACATTTCGATTACTAAGGCAACACTGAAAATGGCTTCCAACACGATAGCCAGTGAAGATGCTGGATCGTCTCACCTCTCGCACAGTTGCAAAGGCAACAGAAAGCGTGTTATTCACAGTACAAATGGGGGTAATATGCCAGGCCAATAACGAGGGACATGAACGCAGACCGTTCATGCAACAAATGAAACGCGACAACTGAATGGGATTAACGAGGCCACAAACACAATTTTAAAGTACAAGACAAGAAGAACGAATCCCGCCAGTAGTGGAGTAGTGGTGCTTCCAAATAGTGTCATGGCCGCCGCGTGAGTCCAAGCCAATATCTCGCGAACCCATGGTCGGATGTTGACATATGAGGTGTCGTTGAACTCGAGCTGACGTCCTCTTTCCTATTGACAATGTATTATATTTTTCAAAAATTCTTTGAATTTTTTTGTTTTCGAAAGTAGGCGATAGTTTGAAAACCAAACATGATAGAACGTTGTTCCATGGCTCAAACGAACAGTCTTTATGACCTTTATTTTTTGTAATAAAACTTTTTTATTTTTTATATTTTTTTGAAAACACTCGAATTTTGAAAATCCTATATTTTGGAAACTAGGAACTCTACAAAAAAAATTGTTTAACGTAAATCAATGGTCCCTACCCCCTCTACCCCCAAAATAAATTTCAAGTCTCTAGGATGAAAACCTGCAGTAGTGTGGTAGTGAGAGAGCTGGACCACTTAGGAAGTTGTGAGCCCCTGCGACCTTGGAATGGAAGGAGCCATGCTAGGAGGGCGTGCTTGGATTCGTTTTTTTCGTCTCGTTGTGCTCTTTACGGGAATGTAGGTGTCGAAACGGTGAAAATCTGGAAACACGGTTTTTTTAGGGTAAAACCGTGATTTTAAACTTTTTGCTATATTTCGCGAACCAATAACGCTAGAGGCGTGTTCGACAGGTCCAAGGACTCGGGGTGATGTCCTCTTTGCTATGGACCACTCGTTATAATTTTTAATAAAATTGGAAACTCGATTTTGGGGTAAACACGTGTTTTTTGTGATTTTTGCCGATATCTCACGAACCAATAACGCTAGAGACGTGTACGAGGTGTCCTAGGACTCGGGCTAACGCCCCCTTTCAAATGTGGTAGATATTTTTTTCCAAAAAATAATTCACAAAGGGCCTAACGCCATACATGTTGAAAAAAAAATTCTTTACCGTTACCTGTTTATAATGTTTATGAAGCGTGGTGGTTGAGAGAGACGATACGGCTGGGTGTGTGTTTCAACGAACCTGTCGCTGACCAAGGTGGCTGTGTTCAATAGATCAATCGCTATTTCGGCGGGCCGGTTTATGACAGAGCGAGGGTACGTTTTTTCACACTTTTTACCTTTAACGTGTAAACGGTGATGAGAACTAGGTTCTATGTTGGTCGAAGCGAGTACAGAAAAACAAACTTGCAGACGAGCAGGAGGTGAAGGTCATTTGAGCTTATTGGAAGGCGTTGATCTGATTTGACAACAGGTGCAATGGAAAAAATGACCAAGACGCTTAAAGGTGAAATAATCTGGCCATTGTGCTGGCAGGGAAGTGCGAAAGGCATGCACACACATTTGTGAAACCACATGTAGGCTAAACCAGTGACATCCTGTCTTGCTTCGTACGTGACAAAATGCAAGTTCATGTGACATTTGATCTTCCACAGGTGTTCGCTTGGGTGTTATCTGTCCACATGCGCGATAACTGTTAACAAGTCACATCCTGTTTTGCTTCGTACGTGACAAAATGCAAGTTCAGGTGAAATTTGATCCGGCACAGGTGTTCACCTGGGACGTTAGCTGTCCACGTGCACGATAAGAGAATGTTCAAAGCGTGGGAAAAAAGATTATACATGCAACGTAGCATATATAAAGACATGTCGCTGACATTTCCACTCGCACTTATGTGACTACTTTTGAACACGCTACAGCGTTGTGTGAAACACTTGGCCTTGTTTAACAGTTTTGGTGTTGGTGGAAAATACTTAACCTTGTTGTGGGGTAGGTATATATTTATTCATTTATATATTTATTGATTTTATATAAATACATGCAATTATTTATTGATTAGGTAATTAATGATTTTATTTATTTATTTGTTTGCAGATAACCGGTATAGCCTACTTGTCGTGTGTGTGAACGATATTAAAGAAAGAGAGAAAAACGGACAACTAGAAAAGAAAACCATTTCCATACTAGCCCACGAGACGGGAATATAGAAAAGCATTACACGTCAAGGTGAGATTTGTTTTTTTTAATATATAACCTGTTTGATTTTGTTTTGTTTATGAAATGCATAAACTATATGGAATGGATATACTTATGGTGGTTTATTTTATTTCTTTTTAGAGTGTTGGAAAACGCTTGACCTCTGTGAATAACCAGGAACGTGTGTGTTTTTTGTATTATTGTCAGACAGTCTACATTTCTAAACTCAGGTGAGAGTGTTCTTTCAAAATAATGTCTTTTACTGCTGAGAATACGTTAACTTGGGAACCCATAAACAGTTGTTTCAAATCGCGTGTGTGCTCTGGCCGCGTGGTCAATGTTAGAAAAAGTTTGATTCCCAAAGAATTTTTACAATCTTGTTTTGAAATTTTTAAAATTGAAATTTGTACAGCGCAAAGGTTGCATACGGCTTTAAAGGTGAATACAGAACTGGTGTGCGATTTCATATATAAAAAGAAGGACGTAGAGCATAAAGAGACATTTTATATTTGCAGTAAAATGCAAGAGCTATTCATAGCCCATAATTTGGAACAGTGGTATGAAACCCACGTGGTGAATGCCTTGCTATCAAAATTTGATAAACTGCAACAAGGACCGAGTGGTCTAGCCTTAGACAAAATTCATCATTTACAAATCAACATTTGTCAATTCAACCCGTTGAATGCTGGGTCTAGCTATATTAAAACACCACCAGCTATAGCTTCGAAAAATGCTGTGGTCAATATAACGAATCGTGACAATGATTGCTTTCTGTGGTCTGTGGCTGCCTTTTTGCAGCCGGTGCAACATAATGGTTGTTGGCCGGGAAAGTACAAGGCCAAGTTTAATGAATTGAAACAAACGTTAAATTTAACTCGAGTATCGTTCCCTATGGACTTAACCGAGATCCATAGGTTTGAACAAGACAACCAGGACTTTTCGTTCATGGTGTATGGTCTTGACGGTGATGAGATTGTGGGTCCTCTTTATGCCACAAAAGAACCGAAACGACACCACATTCATCTTTTATATTTATCTGTAGGAGAAGTGAATCACTATTGCCTCATTAAAAGCCTGAGTAGATTGCTAAGCAGACAAGTGTCTAAACACGCTGGTGTAAAACATATTTGTGACCGTTGCTTGCAATATTTTACAACCCCTACGCTTTTGGAACGTCATAAGGTAGATTGTGTTTCTCAGGAAGCAGTGAGACTGATATTGCCACAAGGGGATAAGGCTGTGTTAAAGTTTAAGGACATTCACAAGCGTGACACTGTTCCCTATGTGGTATATGCAGATTTTGAAGCACTCACCACACCCATGGCGGGATGTGAACCAGATCCCTCCATGAGCTCAACCACACCCATTCAAAAACATGAACCCTTTGCCATAGGATTTAATGTGGTGTGTGCCCATGACCCCACACAATCCGTTTACAAATACCGCGAGGGGCCAGATTGTGCCAAATGGTTCTTGGATGAACTTGTCAAGTTGGCCGACCATGTACAGGAATTACTGGACCACCCAGTACCCATGAGCCTATCTCCAGAACAACAGCAGCAGTATGAGCATGCCATGACATGCCATATCTGCGAAAAGCCTATTTTAAGTGGAGAGGAAAAAGTCAGAGACCACTCGCATTTTACAGGGGAGTTTCGTGAAGCTGCGCATAGTAAATGTAACTTGAACTTTCCAGCTCCTCGTTTCATCAGTGTCTTTTTCCACAATCTGGCGAATTATGACATTCAGTTTTTGATTCGTGAATTGGGTCATGTCAACAAGGGCTCGTTTACTATTATCCCCCAAAACCATGAGCGTTTTACAGCCCTGACATGGAGGTTGAGCAACTTTAGCATTCGATTTTTGGATTCCTTTAAGTTTATGGCATCCTCGCTAGACAGCCTTGTGAATGGCTTGAATGAGGAGGAATTAAAAAATACTAGAATGCATTTTAATGATCCTGAGCAATTTCAATTGTGCATTCGGAAAGGTATATTCCCGTATGATTTCTGCAATAGCTGGGACGTGTTAAAGCAAAAAAAACTCCCACCACAAGAGAAATTTTACTCGAAACTAACACGCAGTACCGTTTCCGATGAAGACTATGCACATGCATGTCAAGTTTGGCGAGTGTTTGGCATGAAGACGCTAAGTGAATATGCTTTACATTACCTAAAACTAGATGTATTGCTGCTCACTGATGTGTTTGAAAAATTCCGTGAGTTGTGTCAACACATTTACGGTCTTGACCCGGCTCACTATTATACGAGTCCTGGACTCTCGTTTGATGCCGCCTTGAAATACACTCAAGTGGAATTGGATTTACTCACTGATGTAGACATGGTTCTATTTTTTGAAAAGGGCATTCGTGGCGGATTTGTGTCACTTAACCAGCGCCATGCCAAAGCGAACAATGTCTACATGCCTGATTATTCACCAGACAAACCAGAATCGTACTTAATGTACTATGACGTGAATAATTTGTACGGTTATGCCATGAGTCAGCCTTTGCCCTATGGGAAGTTTGCTTGGCTGACAGAGAAACAAGTGTCAGAATTTGATGTGAACATGGCTAGCCAAGAAACAGGCCGTGGATATGTGCTAGAAGTGGATATTGAATATCCCTCATCCTTGTATGATGAACATGCCGATTTCCCATTCTGCCTTGAGCAAATGGTTCCCCCTGACAGTAAAGTGAAAATTGAAAAACTCATGGGCACACTTTACAACAAAAATCGGTATGTGCTACATATCCAAATGTTGGTGCAATGCCTCGCCCAAGGCTTGGTGTTGAAGAAAATCCACAGGGGTATTTCTTTTGCTCAAAAAGCATGGCTTGAGCCATACATGCGACTCAACACAGAGCACCGACAAATGGCAACACAGCAGTTTGAAATTAACTTTTTTAAATTAATGAACAACTGCATCTATGGCAAGTCTATGGAGAATGTCCGCAAATACCGTGACATTAAATTGGTGAATGTCTGGGAGGGGCGGTGGGGTGCCCGGCGGTACATTGCCAAGCCAAATTTCAAATCGATCAAAATTATCGATGAGGATTTGGCTACTATTGAAATGAGTAAGACCAGCGTGACCATGGATAAGCCCATTTACTTGGGTCAAGTCATTTTAGACTTTTCTAAATCGGTCATGTATCGATTCCACTATGAGTTTGCGAAACGCCATTTTGAGGACGTCTCTCTTTTGTATATGGACACGGACTCATTCATTTACCACATTCGCCACTGCAACCCCTATGACGTCATGAGGCAACATAGTGACTGGTTCGACACCTCTTGCTATAGCGCTGACAACGTGTTTCAGCTGCCCATAAAGAACAAAAAGGAAATGGGCGTTTTAAAAGATGAATGCGGTGATTCCATTATGACGGAATTCGTAGGTTTGGCTTCAAAAATGTATGCTTATCGCACACTCGACTGTAAGGAAGCCAAAAGAGCAAAAGGTGTAGGTAGGGCAGTGGTAAAATCGCTACGTGTTGATGACTATCTAGCGGTTTTACGCACGGGCAAAGCTATGTCTCATACACAGTGCAGGATACAATCCAGCAACCATCATCTGTATCTTGTGGAACAGAGAAAACGCACCCTCGCCTCCATGGATAACAAACGTGTGTGGGCTGATGACCTGCTCACCAGCCTGCCCTGGGGTTATGATCGCAAGGAGGAGGAGGTGTGATTTCACTGTATAATCGTTTATGGGACATAGCTTTATGTAACTTGTAGATTTAGTATTTTGTAAATATTGGTTTCTGTCATTGTAAATAGTAGATTTTGTAAATAGTGACAACCCACTTGGACCTTTTGCTCTTTAAAAAGTTCTATGCAACCTTATTTTTTAATTTTTTTTTGATTGGTTAATAGTGTGATTATTTTAACGCTGTACAAAGTTGAGTTTTTTTGTAAATATGAAATAAGTAAGATTTTTAGTAACTTTAATAACTAGTATTTAATTATTTTTCGTAATGTAAATGATAAACTAAAAAGTTCTTTTGGGATGAGTGAGCATGTCGAGAATGTGCTTTTGGGAATAAATAAAGTGGTTGTGTTTGTTCCCAAAGACAGGTGTGAATGTATGAATGGAGAGAGAAAACTGGTGTGTATGATTGACCAGAGCAAACACGATGAGGTAGAGTGGGTGGGTGGGGAGGGGGTAAATGGTCACTTATATACTCATTTTGTTTTAAATAGTTTCGTTTTTCATTGAAATGTGGCAGACAATAGACATTATTTTTGCAAAAACAGTCTTACCTGCAGTAGTCGTAGACCTCGACGTTTCTCCAAACACGCATCAGCACATTGCAGTATTATCAAGGTCAAGCACTCGCATCAACATCATTGTCAAATCTCAACTTTCGACATACACCAAATGGAAAAATGTGAAAACAGCAAAATGGAAAATCCATGTTTCCATATCACCAAAAACGCAAAACTTAAAACGGACATTTTTAAAAACTGGAAATGGCCATGTGTGAAATTTGAAAATTCAAAAAACTTCAAACAGACATTGTTTAAAAAGTGTCATCAACAAACTGGAAAAATCCATTTCATCATAATCATAAAACTTGAAACGAACATTTTTCACATATGTAAATTGCAAAATAACAAATGGCAATGTGTGAAATGTGTAAAATGAAAAAATCAGCCATCAACATCACGATTTCTTAAAATTAAAAATAACAAAACATCGTGCTCTGGCAAACCTTTGTTTTTATTTCATAGTCATAGTGAATTGACAAAAGAAAAATAGAATACAAACAAATCCCAATTCCTCACTCCTCAATGTTTATGTCCATGCATCATCAACTTTCCTTTCATAGCACTCATGACAATTAGGGCTGCCATCCTTTCACCCACTGAGGCATCACTGGATGTGAAACGTTGTTTAGCTTTCTTTAATAACAATTTATCTGCCACATGTCTTAAACCAGGATGACTATGGCGATAAGAAAGGTCATGTTCCTTGCATGCTTGATCCAAAAGATTAATGGGTACATCACCACGTTGTAAACGTTTTTCGAGACGAGTTCCAGGGCCGCAAAAACGATAACCTGGAAGATGGATTTCGAAAGGTAGGTATTGAATCACTTTGTCAATGACGCCATTGCCAGTACAGGTCTGGCATATCCTTTTCCATCGATGGTAAAAAGGTTTGGTCTTCCTCCTCCTCTGTGGACGATGTTTGTGTTTGTTGTTGTTGTTGTTGTTGTTGCTTTTTCTCGCCATGACACCCATGAAATGATTCAACAAAGTCTTTACATGGACTTTTATGACCGTGATACAGTTTCACTAGCTGGCAAGTCGCACACTGACGCATAGACGGTATTTTTGCCATGGCCACTTGCTTATGGTGATCGTAATCCGTACAGGGTTGCAATTCACTCAACACAGGGTCTTGAGTCCATGATTTTGGTACATGTTGCCAGATTTCTTTCACTGCATTGGCGGCCACATAATAAATGAACGACTTGGGCAGCGCCAAGAGTTCCTCTTTGGTAAAACTGTCTAGTTTCTTTTTGCACACAAAGAACTTGCCGATGGCTTTGTCCGTAGCATTGCCTTTCTCCATGGTATCACGTGCTGTAGATGTTTACACGTCGCTTGTAGAAATCTCACTGACGTCATTCACAGGTAAATCTTGAGTTATAATTTTGTTCAACAACTCCCAGCAGGCATGAGTGGTTAACCAATGAAAGAGATGCCACGCATGCGATAGGGCTGTATGGGTAATGTTGCCACAGGAACAAGTATCCATGAGCGTTTGCAGGGAGGGGCAGCCCAACTCCATGAGGTCGATACATTGGCAGTAAGACGCCAAAAATGGTTGCAACCATTGACGTTTTTCATTACCTTTCACAAATACCACATTGGCCGAGGACAAGTGTGCTTTCATGACCACGTCCAAATATTTATAGGAAATGGTTCCCTGATTCCAGTCTAGTTGCCTATGATTTTCAATCCACTGGGTTTGTTTACGGTCTTTTTCACACAACAAATCAAAAGCATGGGGTGGTTTAAATAGCAAATGCGTAGCTTGCGATATCCAAAACGTGGTACAATCGATCATGGCCACTTGTTTAAATATAAATTTGTTGTCACCAATTTTAAACCCTTGGCAATCCACAATGAGTGTGCGCAACATGTTGACGCTTGCCTGGACCAAGTTCAACTGACGACTGACTGACGATCACGTGTGATCATGGCATGGGCTTACCTGCCATGCTAGTTTCAAAAAAGAAGGTTAGGGTAGGACAGAGGGACATGCAAAAATAAGAATTTAAGAATTACATCATTTTATTATCATTACACGTCTTACAGGCCTTTGTCATTTTGGGATAAGGACGATAGCAACTGATACAACAATATAGTCTCTTGTGTTTGTAACGTCCATAACACCGATGATGTCCCAATGTCTCTAAACTAGGTGTTTTTGATGGTGAGCTGCTCACCGAAGCACCATGGATACCATACGGTCCACACGTATCGTAACTTGTATTTTTTTCATCACCCAGTGACACAAGTGAGGGATAGCTTGAATGACAGGGTATAATTCCCACTTTCATTCTGCACAGGTAGGGGCAGGTGGGTGACCAGCGCTGATGTTCCTGCATGGGTTCATCGCCCTCCTGCCATTGGTCTATGATGATGGGACAAAAGGCACATTTCACTTCATCTCTTGTTTTTAAATAGTAGAATCCAGCAGCCGCCAAGGCTTGAGGGTTTATGAAAGGCACTGGCCATGTGGCAAACGTCTTGAAACGTTGTTCCTCAGAGTTTAAATTCATGGATGAGACGTCTCTTGAGGCTTTAAAGCAAGACATGACTGAGCGACTTGACGTGGGTTGAGCTGTTATTTATACACTCGTCACTTGGTTGGACAGTGGATAATAGTTGACTTGTTTGTGATGAATAATTAAACAGTAGGCTGTCGTATTGGCTGGTACATTGTCATGCGTTTCAAAATCTAGTCGAATGTCGATATTGGATGGCTTGACAGACTCTTCCAGGTAAGAACAGTCAAAGACAATCAGTGGCGCTCTTGCCTTAAACGCTTGGTGTAGTAGCATGGGGCCGTTCTCTTTTTGATAATACGACCATCGAAATTTAGAAAACAAGTCGTACAGGGGCCCAAATTTATTTTTTGAAAAATCCAAATCCAGTCCTTCATAGGGAAACACAGCTCCGTTGAGGAAAAGACGTGCATTTCTCAATTGCAGGTGATCAAATTGCGTGGCATCTTTGGTTTGTTGATACTTGCGATTCGTTTGAAAACCCACAATCAGGTAGAGAGGTCTCTCTGTATAGCGAGCTGTTTTTACAGACCAACTGTGTGTGTTGGTGGTGGGCAATAGCGGATACTCATGGAGTGCCCAGCTTCTAAATTCCATGGGTAGAGGCATATCTCTCTTTACCATTTTGAGTATGTCCAGTTTTTTGCTATCGTTAAGGGTCACATGAGGCACTTTCCATAGCAAGCGTTGTAGTTGAATTTTTGAATCGATGGGGGCATTGTCGGCCCCCTTGAGTGCATTGTTATCACTCCTGTCTCTCACTAGATAAAGCACTTGCCTTGCGTTAACCACAATGCGTTGGTGATCTTCGGCAAAGCCTAAAATCAGTTTAAGAGGTAAATATCCAGTAAAGGTCCCATCGGTGTGTACCATCCAGTCATTGGTCGAGTCAGGGCACCAACCTGCCATGCAAAGTGTTTTACCTTCTTCCTCACTATAAGAGGGGTATAGTTTCATGACACTGGAAATGCCCACATTTCGAGTGCTATCCACCACGATATCGTTAATGACATACCGCACTTCAGAAAACAGAAAGGCTAAACCATGGTTGGCCAACTTGGATGTAGTGGGTGTAGAGCCATCGGCTTTGGTGAGCCGACCTTCAATCTGAATAACACTTTCATGCGGTAGGGTGTAAATATCTTGGTTGTTGATAACAAATTGAATTTCATCATTGTTATTGAGTCCAGGTGTTTGAGCTTGATAGGAATGGAGATCAATTCTTACCACTCCTGGTTGCTCCTCGATGTGGTTTGCTATCTCTAGGATAGAATTCATTATGAGGGTTGACGTGGTAACCCAAATGCTGTAAAATCTGCTTGCCTTGAGATGTTAACGTGTATTCACGTGGCAAACAACTAACACTATTCCTAGACGGTGTTGTTGCTTTATACACAAATTTCATAGTGGCTTTAGCACCAACTTGTAAGTCACTGGTGTGGTGGAATCTAGATCAATGAGTTGTTGATCTCTATTGATCAGTCTTAATGTTATATTACTAATACTATCAACAGCCACAGCATGAAAAAGCACCACTGGAGGGTTTTCACGAATAATATACCCATTGGGCGATGTCACAATAAAGTCATAAAGCGAATGCGATGGTTCTTGATTGGTGTACACTTGGCTAATAATATTACACGTCACCGACACATGATGGTCCTCAATGAATTTCACTTCATGGTCCGATTCATGTTTTTTGTTGGGCTCCAACACACGTGGTTTAAATCCGAGTAATGGGCCAATGGAATCGGGGTGTGTTTTAAAGTCAATGTTGAAGGTAGAGAAAATACTGCAGCGATGAGTGTTGGTATTTCCTACAAGTTCAAACTTGTGCGTTCCGTCAAGAAATGACTTTAAACCATATTGATTGATCAACACCACATAAATGTGTTCATAAATATCATCGATCGTGTATCCACCAGAGTTCAAGGTGAGCACAGAATCATCATAGTAAAACTTGTTGTTCACATTTTCACGTATGTTGTATATTCGATTGTATGTTTCAAGAGAAACAAGTCCTAAACCATAGGGTTTTTCACTCAATTCGATAGGCGGGTAAAAGTCTAGGCTGACTTCAGGTCCACGTCCATGCACTGTAAACGTTTTACTGTCTGTCGACATACTGGTGGCGTTTTTGCTTATGCTGCGTCTTATATAAAAAAATTAAACACAAACGTCCACACTGTTGGCTGTTAAACGTTTGCTCACGTTTCACATTATAATATATCTTGATCCTGTTTCCAAAATAGGTCACTAGTTCCATGGGCGGGGGCAAATTCCCAAAACTGTCAAAGTACCATACCGTGGATCCCTCTTTGACATAAGCTACATAATGCGTTCCTGGTCCTCGGTGATCATCCAAATTGACAACAGCACATTCCTGTTTCCAGGGTCGTGGGGGTAATTGGTTTCGCATAAACACACCTCGAAAATGAGAAAGCTTTAGTTGTTTAGCATAGCTTTCCACTTGTTGATGCGTCAGGGCATGTCTCGCTATGGCTGAGGTTAAATTTTTTTTTTTTTAATATTTCGAAATGGTGAAATCCCAAATCCTTGTTGATAAAAGGCTGGCTTTAAATTGGCATTTCTAGCCCCCATGGCAATCGCTTCCATCGTTTCATTGTGTCGCTGACTTTCTTTGAGTTGTTGCTTGCCCTGCTGCGCGGCTTTAATGGTTTTCGCCACTGCACTGGCACCGCCCAAAAGTGAACCCAGAGCAGCCAAACCGGCAAATAATGCAGGTAAAAATCCAGCTCGTTTTGGGACGGGAATCACTCGCCCTTGGTTTGAAACCTGTCGCCGACGTTTTGGAATAACCTGTCTCTGTGCTGCTCGAAGGGCTTTCCTTATGGTCAATACATTATTTTTTCTTTTTTTCTTTCGCAAGGGCTTGTCCTCGAATGTTGTAAGCCCAGGCTTTGCCAAGGACAAAGTCCTTTTTTTAGTCTTTCTCACTGCATACCTTTGTTTCACCATGATGATAATGACCAACAACCTTTCACAAGAAAGTTTAAATCACAACTAACGTCAGATGGTTATTTCATGGCTGTATATTCCAATTCCACATAAAGTGGGAAATCGTTTATGGTTTTTCCCGCTTGCTTTTCATCCCATGTCAACATGAGATGAAAAGATAATTCATCCCCTGCATTGACCATTTCATGGTTATGGATCAACATCCTATGACCATTTATCTTTATTTGTAAATGGTTCTCATCAGGTATGGCATATTTGATGTGAATGGTTCCATTATAGTGTAATCGATAGTGGCTTAAACCCGAAGCAAGCACATAGGTCGAGTGCTGATCATGGACTAGCGGTAAATGGTTTCTCTCATTCAAAGGTTTTTCATTTGTCAGATACACTAAAAATACACATGGGATACATTTATAAAGCCTTTTCATTTCATGGGTCACGTAACGCTTGGTACAAACATCGTCTTCGTCTTGTGGGTCTTCCACGTGAATAATCCGATGGTGATTAGCGCTATAGCCATTCACCATAAGCTGGGGCACTTTGTCATAAAACTCATACACTTTGTTATCCACATACTTTTTCGTAGTAACGTCTGTAGACACTTGAGGATGTTTTACATGGGTTAACCGCTTTCCCTTAAAGTCATAATCTCCCTGTTTTGTGCGTGGCACTACTGACCTATCCACATAGTGTTTATTAGCAGGATCTGTTTCCTGTTTAGGATCATGTATGAGGACAGGCCTAGCTTTGGCCATCAACGCACGTCCAAAGACATCCATCGTCAACCTGTAGTAGCAGTCTACTGTTTTTATGACAAGGCTCGGTGTTCTGTATATAGACAGCCGGCTAGCCTGTCTAAGCCTTAGTTGACATGAAGATTATTAAGCAGCAAGAGTCATTCCCCGTGGGGGACATGGTTTCCCATCTCTGTCCCACATCACGTGAACAACGCCATGGTTCACTGTTTCCATCTTCCATTCGCTGCATCATTGTGGGGCCTTCCGGCTGTGGAAAGACAAATCTTTTGCTAACGCTCATTACAGCGCCCAATGGTCTGCGTTTTCAAAATATTTATATTTTTGCAAAATCTCTCTACCAACCCCTCTACGTGTTTCTGGATCAAGTCATGTCTGGATTACAAAAAGAGAATATGGGTTATTTTACATTTTCCATGCAAGAAAATGTGATTTCACCGGATGAGGTAAAGCCTGATTCACTCATGATTTTCGATGATGTATCCACTGAACGTCAAGGCATCATTCAAAGCTATTTCAGCATGGGTCGTCACAAACATATCGATTGCTTCTATCTTGGACAAACGTATTCAAAAATGTCCAAACAGTTGATTCGTGACAATGCCAATGTCATTGTTTTATTTCGTCAGGACGAGAGGAACAGTCGTCACATTTATAATGAACATGTGAATCCGGATATGACCTTTCAAATGTTTACAGAATTGTGTGCCAAGTGCTGGAACAGTCAACGTCATGCCTGTTTAGTGATTGACAAACAAAGTGAACTCAACCAAGGACGGTATCGCTTAGGGTTTGATCATTTTATTGCTATTTAAGGCCTTGTCTCATTCCCCGGCAAGTCATTTGCCAAGACACCATGGCGTTAGCAGAGAGTCAATTGAAAAAGCATATTATTAGAGCAAAAAATACTATTCGCCAAAAGTTTCGTCAATTGAAACAATCACGTGCCAATCATGCTTTGTTTATTCAGCAACATTTAGCACCTCCACTAAAAGCCATGTTGAAACCCTCTTTCAAGCCATCTGAAACGCTACCCACCGTTTCACAAGCCACGCAGACGCTGCACGAGGACCCTGAGGAAGAGGAACAGGAAGATTTGACTAGTGTTAGTGAAGTTGAGGATGAGGAGGAACAAGTGTTTACGCCTCAAAAAAAGGCCGCACCCCTTGCAGAGTTTTTGAGAAAAAAGAAATCCTTGGCCATGGTCGAAACACCTTGCCCTTCCAGGGCGTCTCCGTTTTCACAACTCTTGGCCACCCCTCAACATAAAGCTCAACTGAAAACCATTTTAATAAAATATTATGGATCAACATTGGAACCCTATTTCACCGATCTATTTATTGGAAACACAGATACCACGTATGGTGTTCGCTATGAGGATGATAGTTTTAAAATTGGCGATTCATCCATTAAATTTGCTCGTACTAAAGCTGTCATTAAAAACATCAACTATAAATTAATGCCAGGACTGTTAAAGCTGCTCTTTTCTCGGACCCCCTCTTCCCATGATTATACGTCAGAGGATCTTGAAAAATATAAATCCATTTTATTGGATACCCATGCTCACAAAAGACAGTATGATCCCACGCAACAAGTGAATGCCAATATATCTCAAAAATATAAAACCATCATTGCAAAAATGTTTCCCACTAGTCAAAGTATTCGTCGTAAAGTGTCCGCTTCGGGAGTGACATTTAAACCATTAAAACCCCTTGTGGATGTTACCTACTGGCACAATCCCAATAAGCTCGTCCAGCGGCTACAATTGTTGCATGCCTCACGTCAAGCTGGCCACACCGGTCACGATTGGGAAATTCAAGAAATTGAACAAGAACTTCGAAATGCCAAAATTATTGTTTAAGCCCTCACCCATTAAAATGGGTATTGCTCACGAGTTGCATCGCCCAGCTAGGCGTCACTATCCGCGACTCAAGGTGATTTCACGAGGTGTGGATGAACTTTGGCAGGCTGACTTGGTTGAAATGATACCCTATGCTGGCGTTAACGACGGTGTACGCTATATGTTGACCGTCATTGATGTCTATTCCAAAATGGCCTTTGTTGAACCTGTGCGTCGCAAGTCTGGTCCACTAGTTACCAAGGCCTTTCAACATATTATTCAACACTCCAAACGTCAACCTCAGTTGCTACAAACCGACCAGGGGAAAGAATTTTTCAACAAGGATTTCTCCAGTTTTCTCAAATCTAAGGATATTCACCATTACACCACGTACAGCAATCTGAAAGCCAGTGTGGTCGAGCGGTTCAACCGAACATTGAAAACCCATATGTGGAAAGCGTTTACCGCTCAGGGCAGTTATCGCTGGTTGGACATGTTACCTGAGCTAGTGTCACGTTACAATGACACCAAACATAGAACGATTGGGACCAAGCCACGCCTCGTGACTAAAAATATTCAGCGATTGGATAAACTGTTTAACCCCATAAAAGCAGCCGATCCTAAACGTCACCGACTGAACATTGGGGATTTTGTTCGTGTGAGCAAATTTAAGTCTGCCTTCAATAAGGGCTACACGCCTCAGTGGGGGACTGAACTATTTCGAATTCGTCGAGTCTACTTGGACAGTCCAGTCACCTATTTACTCGAGGACCTCAACCATCAACCCATAAAAGGTAGATTTTATCTCCATGAACTTCAGAAAACAGCATTTCCTCAGCATTATCTTGTGGAAAAAGTGTTGAAACAAAAAGGAAATAAACTCTACGTCAAATGGTTAGGGTTTAACTCTACGTTTAATTCTTGGATCAATAAACTACATGTTGTGTGAACCTGTGTACTTTTTATTTATTCACACATGTTGTACACCACCTATAGCTCTATGTATACAGCGCTCCGCGCTTCATGCATGTTCATACATGTTTGTCTTTCCCTTTCCTCCTGTGTTCTCTCATACATCACCCCCTCCCCTCTCCCTCCCTTCACCTCCCACCACTGCTGTTTGCAGCTCTTGCCTATCTATTGGTTGTGACATGATTCCCACAAGTTGCATTATACTTTTTACTGATTCAGCGATTCCCACGCTTTGAACATTCTCTTATCGTGCACGTGGACAGATAACACCCAAGCGAACACCTGTGCCGGATCAAATTTCACCTGAACTTGCATTTTGTCACGTACGAAGCAAGACAGGATGTAACTTGTTAACAGTTATCGCGCACGTGGACAGCTAACACCCAAGCGAACACCTGTGCCGGATCAAATTTCACGTCAACTTGCATTTTGTCACGTACGAAGCAAGACAGGATGTAACTTGTTAACAGTTATCGCGCATGTAAATAGATAACGTCCCAAGCGAACACCTGCGGTAGATCAAATTTCACGTCAACTTGCATTTTGTCACGTACGAAGCAAAACAGGATGTCACTGGTTTAGCCTACATGTGGTTTCACAAATGTGTGTGTGCATGCCTTTCACACTCCCCTGCAACCACGATGGTCAGATTATTTCACCTTCAAGCGTCACCTGTTGTCAAGTCAGATCAACGCCATCCAATAAGCTCAAATGACCTTCACCTCCTGCTCGTTTATTTTCTCTACTCGCTTCGACCAACATAGAATCAAGTTCTCATCACCGTTTACACGTTAAAGGTAAAATATCAGAAAACGCACCCTCGCTCTGTCATACACCGACCCGCCGAAATAGCGATTGATCTATTGAGCACAGCCACCTTGGTCAGCGACAGGTTCGTTGAAACACACACACACCCAGCCGTATCGTCTCTCTCAACCACCACGCTTCATAAACATTATAAACAGGTAAAGAAAAAGAATTTTTTTTTCAACATGTATGGCGTTAGGCCCTTTGTGAATTATTTTTTGGAAAAAAATATCTACCACATTTGAAAGGGGGCGTTACCCCGAGTCCTAGGACACCTCGTACACGTCTCTAGCGTTATTGGTTCGTGAGATATCGGCAAAAATCACAAAAAACACGTGTTTACCCCAAAATCGAGTTTCCAAATTTTTTTTAAAAATATAACGAGTGGTCCATAGCAAAGAGGACGTCACTCCGAGTCCTTGGACCCCTCGTTCATGTCTCTAGCATACTTGGTTCGCGAGATATAGCAAAAAGTTTAAAATCACGGTTTTACCCCAAAAAAACCGTGTTTCCAGATTTTCACCGTTTCGACACCTACATTCCCGTAAAGAGCACAACGAGACGAAAAAAACGAATCCAAGCACGCCCTCCTAGCATGGCTCCTTCCATTCCAAGGTCGCAGGGGCTCACAACTTCCTAAGTGGTCCAGCTCTCTCACTACCACACTACTGCAGGTTTTCATCCTAGAGACTTGAAATTTATTTTGGGGGTAGAGGGGGTAGGGACCATTGATTTACGTTAAACAATTTTTTTTTGTAGAGTTCCTAGTTTCCAAAATATAGGATTTTCAAAATTCGAGTGTTTTCAAAAAAATATAAAAAATAAAAAAGTTTTATTACAAAAAATAAAGGTCATAAAGCCAATTCGTTTGAGCCATGGCAAAACGTTCTATCCTGTTTGGTTTTCAAACTATCGCCTACTTTCGAAAACAAAAAAATTCAAAGAATTTTTGAAAAATATAATACATTGTCAATAGGAAAGAGGACGTCAGCTCGAGTTCAACGACACCTCATATGTCAACATCCGACCATGGGTTCGCGAGATATTGGCTTGGACTAACGCGGCGGCCATGACACTATTTGGAAGCACCACTACTCCACTACTCCCGCCAATCGCGCATTGCCGAGGGTAGCTTTTTGCCAACCAACGTCGCAAGAAATTAACTCCGTTATTAGAAATTTGTTTTTGTTTGTTGTTCTAGAAGCACTCTGCTCGCTGGAGCACAGTGCAGGTATATTCACGCCATGTTTGTCTCCCCACCCAGACGACCTTCATGCTGGATTGCAATATGTACTGCTAGACAGCAGGTGGCCGAGTGGGAGGTAAGGTCAATGCGTGCGGCGCCGCCACGCTCCGTCGATATTCCACTAGTAAATAATGGATATGTTTCAACAGTACATCATCTTTAGACTTGACCCCGCGTCATAGCCATGTGCTTCAAATCGCGCACCACGACTGTTATGGTAACTGCAGCAAGTTCGGAGCTCGGTGGTTTGAATAAATGTTGTTGTTGATGGATTTAGGGGCTGTAGCCTCGTGGCCTTGTGTGTGTGTAATTTGTCTGATTACCTGTGTTATTGTGATGTCTATATTCGGGTGTTTACTGTATTTGTGATTCAGATGAGGATTGGGATGGCAGCGGCGGCCGTGGCCTTTAGTTAGGAAAAATCCCAACATTGCATGGAGTAGAATTGGGAAACCACGGAAAACCACTTCCAAGATTGGAATGGGAATCGAACTCACCTCTTCTCAGTTTTGCCTCACGAAGCTGTGTGTTCCCTGTTCCAGCCTTTAGACGAGAATTAAAATGTCTTTGCAGAGCCGAGAATTGAACCCGGACCTCCGGGGTGACAGACAAGACTGCTAGCCACTACACCACGAGGCGGCCTGGCGCAGGCAGTAGCCATCTTAGCTGTGATTTTACCCCAGGGTTTTCCACACTTCCTCCATGAAAATACCGGGATGGTATTTAACAACAGTTACACACACTACTACAGTCACCACAGATTATCAGAGAACACACTCAAGTACACGGAGCCGATGACCAAGATGGCCCAAGCCCCTAAAATGAACTTAAGACTTGAAAGCACTTGCTCTTGTGATTTTCCAAAGTATGCATTAAAGCTGACAGTTTTAAGCATTACCTCGCGATCTTATTCAATGGGACCACCTTTATACGGTGACTCCAACCCACTGGATGTAATATCTTACCTCGACAAATTTTATGTGCATTAACAATTGTACCCAATCGTCATCATGTGGAACATGTGTTCGTATCCCAGCTAACTCACGGTCTTTCGAGGTATGGGACATTCATGCCCACCATACGATCACATGCTCAGGATTTGAGTCTGTCAGGTGACTACTCTACTTGAAAGAAACAACATATTCCTAAATATAACATTTAATGATAGAAAATCATGGCTATACAACATAAAACACAAACAAAAGATACTTTACATTTACTTCCCACAACGAAAATCAAAGTTATCTGTGAGTCTCTCCTTAAAATTAGTGCTTCACCGCACTCAAGTCTATTCCAAACATCCTATTATTGATACTCTCTGATATTTGCGAGTGCCCATAGTGTTCTTCACGTGGCACAATTTAACACAAACTGGAATATCACAACACAATAAACACAAATTATCTTTAAATGACATTAAATCTGCAATTATTAAACATTCATCCGTTTTACACGGGGCATTTACTTTCAGTAACATTAATTCATTATCTTATGCCTTAATTAACAAGTGTTGTGTCGTGCAACTCGTATTCTTTTCCCCATCAATTTGAAACGATGAAGTAGTACACTTTCCCTTCCAAAATACACATGGATAGAGATGTTTTATAGCTTCACCATACAACGATTTTCTGGGTCTGGCCAAAACATTATCGTTACAAACGTGTCATGTCATTGAAATTACTCTACCCGTATGTATAAATTAGTGTAAACTGGGCAAATACACTTTACAAAGATGCCTATATTTATTTGGTGCAGTATTCCTCCTCAGAGAATAACTGGGCCAAATATTATCCGATCACAGCATTCCAACATGGTATGTGTGTGGAAATAAAGCATTTAATTCAATTGGCATCATCACAACAATCATATCTTAATTACTTTTCGAAATATCGAGATTCTTCAGTGTCCCACTACGCTTTTAAAATAAAAGGATCAGGTCAACAGACTTCCTTTCCAAGCGGACAATAAATTAGTTTCGGCTGCCTGAGAAAGATGGCCGCCGGTCTAGTGGCCTTCCTGCCACCCCATCTGGCTCCTTGCAAGGTCAAGTTTATTTACTGGTGCAGTTACACTGGAGGTACCCTGAGTGGGTTGTGTCCCTAGTAATTGAGTCATTCTAATTATTTAACACCTACATTTAGAGTATAATGGGCTCAGCTCGGCTTCTAATTAATATTCATGGCAGGGGATGGATCATGGATAGCTTTGCCGTTCTGTGGCGACATTAGCGGCTCTGGCGCGCATCTCAAGTGAGTATCAAAGTTCTCTCACTGGTGCAGCTGCCTATAACAAGAGAAAATCGGCGTTTCCTATACGACGAACCATTAGTCTTACCTCTAAGGGCAGATCAATTAATATATGGGCTCACACAGGGTCTCTAATAGTTATCCCTAGTGGCAACAATTCTGCAAACGGTGGATACAGACAGGCTCTGTCCCACTTCGTTGCGAATAATACAAGTATGCTCCAAGGCGATACTATCTCGTAGATATCGAAGATTAGCCGACTAGATTCGCCTAACGCGCAAGCTATGTTTGGATGATCCCCGCAACTTATTGACGTAAATCTCTTGATTCTAAGTTACTTGCTCGCTGTACGCGGCTCAAACAATACTTCTTATAGATGACTCAATTATTAAAGCACTCACGTCCTCTCTGCAATTACTCTTAAGCCAAAGCTTTATGTAGCTCCCAAAACAAGTATAAATTTACTGGCTTACATTAACTACCTTAATGGTTCTCAAATACAACCCTGTAGAATTTACCATAATAAACATTCATTCAACAATCCAATGACACTGAAAAACCCTCATTACCTCGATATTTTACGTTTCTTTCTTACTGTTTACAATACCACAGTACTCTTACGTTAGACATGACACACTTTGCACGTACTCTAGGCCTGACATGCCCATTATTTTATTCATTACTGTTACCGACCCCAGATTATTATTATTATTATTATTATTATTATTATTTAACGTTACCGTTACTTTCATCATTGTCTTACGCCGAAATGGCCGTAAACAAATCATCATCCAAGCCATATTTTACCAAAATACGAGAGATGTGAGCTCGTACATAAATGAATGTTAATTCTTAGTCTTAGAGTGATGCTTCGTTGTATGGTAAGCTATTTAATCATATCAACATATTAAATTTGTACTCACTTTCATTTTTGCTGCGTTAGTCCAGCACGCCAGCCACGAGCCTACCATGATGCTTAGCTTAAGCCATCATGATATCTATCACACGACACATGGTATACACTTCACACATGGTAATCATATTTTCCATCACTGGCTTTTCTCACTTTGACACAATACATATTATTTTACCATACACATAAACACTTTTAAAAATCACTGTAATATAACTTTATATACAATTCCCGCACTATTTCACACATGGATCCTTGATTGGACTCCGACTATCGCCTGACCTCAGAGATGCGATGCAGCTAACACCTGACAACCGCTGGTCTCCATGAAAGTCTATCTTGCGTGTGTGTGTGTTCGACTCCTGTCACCTACAGTTTCTATCTCCTCTACTGCAGTTCTGTTCAGCCTCTGTCACGACTATTTGTGACGCCTTCCAGGCTCCCATAACTGTAGTGATCCTGACAATAATGTGTCATTTTTAACTATGACAACACCTCCTGGTATGTTCACTGTCCATAACCATCCTAAATTATCCCTACGCTGTACTGAATTTATACTTGCGTATTGTACCCGATACCTAGTTGAGGCTATCGGCTACGCCAGTTGACATCGAGCCGTAGTTGAGATTTATGGGAAAAGAAGAAAAGATAGCGCTCAGATCGAGTCGAGAAGAATGGTAGGAAAAGACGTAGGAGGCCAAGGATGAAGGTGGCACTACCAGTCAAGCAGATGGAATTATGGGAGGAATATTGAAGTATTATCAAGATCTATATGGAATATAATATTATATCATCTCAGAAGAGAAGAAATATCAAGAAATCTTTATGGTGATAACTTGAAGAAAGGCAGATAACTCCTTAAGTTATTGTATAACTTAATTACCGATATGATTGTGGTCGAGATTATACTTGTGACGTATGACCGCAGAAGGTAGGGGAACGTCACGTGACAGCGCAGAGCGGAGCTCATCACACAGTCTGAGGACAGGAGTAGTATTCCAGCAAGCAGAGCTGAGTAGAGCACATGGTGCGCGAAGAAGGCAGTATTAGTAGTCCAGCCAGTCGAGCTGAGTACAGCACATAGTATGCTAGGAAAACGACAGTAGTATTCCAGCAAGCAGAGCTGATAGTAACATACGCTAGGAGAACGAAAGTAGGTCAGTCAGTCAAGACGAGAGAAGCACGATGTGCAGTGCGAGAAGCGGTTAGCAAGGCAAGCTATACAAGCCGTGAGAGTGAAAGGAGAGCCGGTGTTCGGGCAGATGTATTTTCAACATTGTGGTTACAGTTATGCGAAACAGCAATGCTTTTCCAACTTTACAGTTCGTTAAAGTAATGCGAAGCATTGTGATAGAATTGAGAACATTATTTCGAGCCACATTCTTAATACAGGACAGCACAACGAAGCGATATAATGAGGCCAGTTTTAAGCGTCGCATTATTCGAGAACAGTGAGGCAGAACAGGGCGTGCTGGGTCCGACATTTTACAAGCAGGCGACATGAAAGCAGCTGAACATTATTTCGAAATTTTGTTAAAACTAAATGAGTTTGGACTTGTGTTCGACAGTCTAATTGTGCAGGCAGATAGCAATTATATACTGCTATTGTGAACTTTCAAATGGACTTAGATATATTCCAATGGTATTACGGCTTATTAAATAATGCATTTCAGACCGGAATATTTAAGGCGGCCATGGGGTCAGGCCAACATTAATGCTTTTAGGCAAATGAACAGTTACGAGAATATGCACTTTATGAACAGTGGCACGTGCAGCATTATAGTTGTTTTTCATGAACAATTATGAAATATCAGTTACGAACACAGATACAGGGTGTTTCAGAAATTTATACACTTTTCTAAATAATTTATTTTCTACTAGTGAAATTCAGCCGCTGTGGAGATTAACTTTTGTCATATGCAAACCGAACATTGTATGGGACAGTGGCGTGACATAGTCGAAGAGTATAGGGTACTCTACATTTATGAACTTTTATGGAAGAGTTTGGACAATATCCGTGATGGATAATATGCAGTTCATCATGTCGGGCTAGGCGAATACGGAGACGTGATGGCACCACAGAGCGATGGATTCGGTTCCTGAAGAAGAGGATATCCAACATCAGATTCACTTCGAATATGAAGTCAATCGTTAGTTCAGTGGGTGATACGATGTTTTCGTCGATCTTTCGAGAAATTTGTGGCACACACGAGGATAATCGACGATCTTTGAATTATATTAACAGCTGATATAAGAAGGTATTGTAAGAGTTATGACTTTCCTGATATGATTTTTCATGAACACTGGGTATCCTTGTATATATTTCTAGTAGGAGTTCTACGATTATTTTGACATGGCTTAGATATTTTTTTTTGCTCCATTTTGCTAGAATATGGCGTTACCATATGATATGGCAGGCACCATTATACGACGTTCTCACCATAGGTTGGCTCTATTAAGCAGATGTTTGGTCTTTTTGACATTTTTCATTAAGGATAGTTTTTCTTGGATAGTTATTTTTTTTGTGGCGAGTGTTTTGAACTCGTGATCTGCAATTGGATTATTTAAATTACTTCGTCAGTTCGTTGCGTACTAGCGAGTATGTATTATTCATCAGTAGGGATTTTTCTATTGGATTGTTTGGAGATATTAAAATTTTATTCACTCAAGTGAATGAATATCGCTTTTATGTGACAACTAGAGACTTGTTGATTCCAATCTGGTACATTCACTCATCAGTCTACGAGATGGGGCCTTTCGTTTTATACGATTGCGTGGTGGTACACACCTGACCCATGGTCTAGGGCATTATCATGATAGTCTACGGGGCAGGGCCTTTCGCTTTAGGCGATTGCGTGGTGGTACTCACCTGACCTGCCAGTTGAGGGCCTCATTTTTATCATCCGAGTGTACTTGAGATCGTAAGAGGATTAAACAGGAAACTACTAGTCACACATTAGTCGAATTTTGTTAAATAAATTAAAAATAAATGTCAACAGGGTTACATTTTGTAATTCTTGTTTGCCAATCCAATATTTTGTTGCTATACTCTTTTGAGAGTACATTCATTTAACAGCTGATACTTTTGATACTTTTGATACTCTTTTGTGAGTGAGTTTGATACCTTTGAGAAGGATTTCAAGTAATTGAATCTTGTAAGATGAATCATTAATGGTCAGATTTATTTTGAGGCAGATCAGTATTACATATTTTTGATGTGAGAGATTATAACACATTGGTGTTTTTCTGTGAAGTGAATTTTGAGAATTTTAAGAGAATTTATGCTCTATTTGATGGCAGATCTTGAATTGGATTTCGATTACTAAGGTAATTTTTCCTTATTGTTTAAGAAGTTGTCTAGATGTGATCAGATTAATTACAGTTCTTGGAGATTGTGTGCGTTAATAATTTGAAGCCAGTTATATATTTTGTAGATCATGCAACGTGATTAAGTGAAGTTTGTGATAGGCATTTTCTGGAAGTTGCCAAGTGGAAGTTGCAATATTGCTAATGTATTTTGAGGCAGACATGAGGTTGTCGAACCCAGTCTAGCATAATTTTTGAGATTCATGCTGAGCGCTGAATAGTTATGGTGTTATGTGGAATAGTTATGGTGTTACGTGGAATAATTATGGTATTCAAATATGGTATTTGATAAAGTGAGAGTATATGATGAAGTTTTGGATAGTGAGATCCAACGTGATTTTGTGAAGGCAATAATATTTTTTGGCATGATAATTAAATACGAGATATGACTTGGAAGTGATAAAACTGTAAGACAACGTTCTATAACCCATATTAAACAATTTGTTAGAAAATTAAACAAATAAATAATGTTGATAATACAAGATTTTCTGATAATAATAATTAATAAAATAATAATGTGAAGTTTAAGCATATTAATGATCTGACCCAATGAAATAAAAATCTAAATGACTCGATGAAATAAAAATCTAAATAACCAGATGAATTAAAATTTAAATATATTGATAAATTAAAATTTGGAATAAATCAATGAATTAAATAAATGGATGAATTAAAGATTGAATAAATAAGCTGATCTAAATAGATTAATAGATGATTAAATAGTTGATGAATAACTGAATTAGAAGGTGATAATTAATTAAAGAAGCTTATGATTAATAAATTCAAATGGATTTAAATAAATTTAAATGAGAGATATGATTTAAATAATTTGAAGAATTGCAACTTGAGTTAATGAATTAAACAATTTAGATGGATGATTTGAGATGATTTAATCTGAATGAGATGATGAAATGAGAGTGTGTGGATAATTAGAGAATATAATGAATTGATGATTATAATATTCATTTCAATGATTTGATGGTAATAAGTTAATTATTCTGACTTGAATATAATGAATTTTGAGATGAGAACTAATGTGAGAGATATTTAATTTTGATATGATGATGATGATAACCAATTAGTAGTGGAGTTTCTTTGATTCACAAACAAGCATTCATTAATGACAGTGTAAATATAGTGTAAATTAATTGTTCGATTTTTAGGAGCATTTACTAAGATTTTCAGCATTTGGATAATGCCATTCAAGCCATAAAATTAGTTGATATTTAAATATGTGATTAGAATATATGTTTAGACAGATTCATTATTTTTGACATCCACATTCACGATGTTAACTTAAAGAGAAGTTAGGTCTCAGGTATCACGAATGTCAGTGACGCATAGACATAGTGCTACGGTGAACCTGAGAACCCAAGCGAACTTTAGAAAATTTTCATATTTTATGTGGATGAAGTACACTTTGAATAGCATAGAGATGGTTCGATTTTCAGGACAATGACAATTTAACGTTGGCATTCGACCATACTCTTAGGTAGGATGTGTGTTTAATATTTCTGTCTGACTATCAAAGTTTGAATAAATTTGTTTTTATCTTAGTTGTGATCTGATGATGATGTGATTTTCCTAATCCTTTCCTTGTCTTAACTAAGGCTTAACCAGGAAGGATGTGGTTTGCTAGGGATTCAGTTGGTGGCGCCCATTTCTATTGTAATTTTTTAAATTAAATTTAAACCCGTAACGACCCTGGAGATACTTTATCTCGTGTTACCCTCTGCTTTTGTGATATTCAAACTGAATTTCCGACACATTCCTTATTTGACTTCATGTTCATTTAACTCCACCCTGTCCTGGAAACCCAGGAATGCGATGTAATAGCAGATGGGTCATCGCATCCCTCGGACGAACGGGTACAGTATGTTATTGGTTAAACTTCTGCTGTAGACTAAATTTTACACGATGCATAATTACTGTTGTGAAGCTGCATGATGCGCTTCCATTGTTCTCCAAATACATTTGAGCGTCGATACTTTATAAATTCGCGCACTTTCTTGCGTGATCTGGCAACGTGTTAGTTCACGTGTTGAGTCAAGGCGAACTGAAGACGAACTAACTTCCCTGCGAAGCTTCCCCTATATAAGGCTTTCTTGTGAAACATAGTCCACTGGACATTCAGGACCGACTCCCTTCTTGAAATAATACATTTCCAGACAAAGTGAAGTATAATCCTCGTTTGTCTTGGTGTGGAGGTCCCAAAATCACTCGCGTGCAAGCGATCGCTTCGGCCAATAAATTAAAATTAATTGCCTTCTTCCATGGCGTCATGACGCTATCCGGGTAATTCCCCCTCTGCTGATCTCCAAAACCTTCCTCCCGAGCGGAAGCAGTCTGTTCAGAGGCTCGTTTATAGATGCAGGCTTTAATTTAGGCGTGAGAACACTCCTAAATTATCTTCCATAGAATATATTCACCTGGCTGTAAGTTTTATTTCATTTCCATGCTCCAATTGGCTGTAATCAATTAATTTCTGTGGGCGACTGCCCCCTCTCTACTCTTATGCCTTGTGAGATGGTGGATCCCAGAGCCATTAATCGTGAGCTGTTCCTGCGGTCCAGACGAAAATTAGTTCCTTGGCGTCACCTAAAAACGCCCCTTCGCTAACTACGATTAGTCAACTGTCAAGCTGGTTTGCTTTCTAGCATTCAGGCTTCTAAAACGTACATGGGCTTTGTATTTTCTTGCAAAGATCCACCTTAAATGCTATGATATTCCCGTTATAGCCGTGAAATCCTGTTATTATGATTACATGCAGCCATAACTCATTGCTCTTCGGGTTCACTGTAGCTGTTCTCCCTCAGAGATCAATGATTCGATTCTGGGCAGAATCATGGTCCTGGTCTTCTTTGATAAGACCCGAGTTCGATGCCAGTCTGCCGTGTCTAATTGGGCACATCTTTCCCTCGATAAGCTCGGAAAGTTCATTTTACAAGTGAATTCTTCGGGCCTCCAGATGGCATCGACTCCGTAGAGTGTTTACTTTAAGCGGTCAGTGCTCCCGGGCAATGGGATGTCTCGTTCCCCCACTACCTCTGCCGTCTCGTATTTTCTTGTTCTGCGCCCTTAGCTGTTCATTCATTTTCTTGGAGCTCTACTGCTGCTTCACACAACTGGTTGTAAAGCTCTTCTAACTGACAGCTGCATTCAACACTCGTCTCCCTTGGGTCTACGAGCTGGCTGTCTCGCTTTCTTTCTCTGCGGCGTGGGCTTTGCTCAGGACTCTCTGCGTGCATATGTAATGACTCCCTGCCCATTTGGGGTTTGAATCGCTTGCTCTTCTATGGTTTCATATTCCTCTGGCGGACTATATAATTTTAAGTTCGCAGCGTTTACTACAACTTCTCTGCCTGTTTCTTCATCTTTGATTCTGTAGGCATTATTTTGCAAAACCCTTATAATCAGGTAGGGTCCGTGATAATTATGTTGGAACCTTTTGTATTTCCTGCTCTCTGGATCTGAACTAGCTGTTTTTTTCAATAAGACTTACTCTCCCACGAGTAGTAGCCTGTGGTAGCGTTTCCTTCTATTCCTTCGCTGCCGTCTGTCCGCTTGTTTCTTGAGATACTCGAATGTTCTCTGGATCCTCAACTCGCGTCCAGACTGTGCATCTACAGGTGTCCGAATGACGTTGTTTCATGGCCACTCTGGTCTTCTATCAAGATGTAGGCTCACGGGCACTTCTCCTGTCGCTTCATGCACTGTATTGTTAATACAATACTCGATAATTTCTAGTACGTCTATCCACTTCCAGTTTTCTGTAGAGCAGTATATTTTCATGTATTTCTGCAGTTCTCTCATCACTCTCTCAGCGCTGTTAGCCTCCGGGTGTCGAACTGTGGACAAAATCTGTCTTATTCCCAGATTTTCCAACTCCCTGCGAAATTCTACGCTGGTAAAACAGCTCCCATGATCAGACAATATGTTCTCCGGCTGCCCTTGTATAGGAATGAGTCTTTCCTTCAGCCTCTTAAGTACCTGTTTCGTACTGGTCTTCTGAATTGGACTTAGGACTACCATTTTAGAAAACACGTCTAGTGCAACTAGGATGTGTCTATTTCCCCTTCTAGCTCTCGGAAGCGGGCCGAAATTATCCAGTGCCAGAAGCCGACATGGCTTCTCTGGCAGGAGTGGTATCGGTTTTTGCCTCATTAAATACGAGTTAGGCTTTACTCGTTGGCAATTATCGCATGTCCTGATTGTATTTCTGACTGTATCTCTAAGTTTTGGCCAAATAAATGCTTTTTTCAGCAGGGCAACAGTTTTGTCTACGCCAGGGTGGCCAAAAGCTCTGTGTGCCAACCATACTGGTCTTCTCTGCAATGCTGGCGGTATAACAATCCTGGGTCGAGTGTGATCTGCATCGCTCCATTTGTGTAGCATCTGGTTAAACCATAAATATTCCGTTGATAATGCCTCGGCTTCTACATACATCGGGGCTCCTCTGACAAGCTTTCCCTCGAAGTAATTAATCATTAGCCGTATCCAGGGATCTTCACGTTGAAAAACGGTGATGTTCCTTAGATCATCTAAGGTCTTCTGGTCTCTGTCTTCTATGTCGATAGCTAGAGCTTCCTCTTCATCAGCTGTCGGGTATCTGCTTAGCAAGTCAGGTATGATATTGTCCTTCCCCGGGCAATACTCGATTTCCACTTGAAATTGCTGTATATACAAGGACCACCTCGTCAGTCTTTGACTTGACAAGTCAGTTTTCAACAGGAATGTTAGGGCTTTATGGTCCGTTCTCAATACAATTCTGAACCCATAAATCACTTTTCGCCAATACTGTAAGGCATACAGTATTGCGAGTAATTCAATCTCCGTGACCGTATAGTTCTTTTCATTAGGTTTCAACCTTCTGCTTATGAATGCAATATAAGTTTTCTCTTCTGGCCTGTCCACATTTTCCTGGTAGAGCATCGCCCCAATGCCTATAAGTGATGCGTCAGTCTGGATAATAAATTTCTGGGTGTAGTCTGGATATTCCAATTTAACATAATCTAAAAGCATCTGTTTGGATTTCACGAAGGCTTCCTCGCATTTTTCCGTCCATCGCCACCTTCCTCCTTTCTTCAGTAAATCTTGGAGTGGTGCTACGGTCTCGGTATACTTCGGGCAATGGCTCGAAAAGAATCCAATAACGCCTAGATATTGCCTGACGTTCTTCACCTTCGTTGGTCTCGGGAAATGTTTAATGACCTCCAATTTTCCCGGATTTGGCCTAACTCCTTGCGCATCTATTACATGGCCTAGGAATTTAACTTCTCTCTGACCAAAGTTAGATTTCTTTAGATTGACCTTAAAGTTAGCCTGGCTTAGGTCATCCAACAGCTTTCGTAGATCTCTGATGTGTTCTTCGATTGTTTCAGATGTCAGTAGTATATCATCTACATAGCTTATGGTTGTTGCTTTTACTTCTTCAGACAGGTTTCGATCAAGCGCTCGTATCAACGCTGAACCCGCTGTTTTCAGACCGAATGGGAGACGCACGAATGAATATGTATGCTGATCGAATAAAAAAAACAGTTAATAAGCTTGTTTTCTCCTCCAGTGCAAGATGGTGAAAACTTGCAGTGATGTCAAGATTTGAGAATACAGTCTTTCCTTTGAATCTTCTGAGGATCTCCTTTATGGGTGGCACTTGGTCAAATTCTGGTATGACCTTGGAATTCAAATTCCGCAGGTCCAGGCATATCCTTACACTTCCGTCCTGTTTAGGTACAACTACCAGTGGGCTGACATTAGGTGTGGCCGTCTTTACAATGACGCCCGCCTCCAGCATCTCCTGTATTGCTTCCTTGACCCTTAAATAATGTTTCTCGGCTACCGGATAAGGCTTTTGTCTGAATGGTGTCCAGTCACTAACTTGGAACGCATATTGGAAATTCTTGATCCGGCCAGGTCTCGAATCAAAGAATCCTTTGTATTCAAATAGCAGTTCCCTTAACATTTGCTTATGCTCTGGACCAATTTTAGCTTCTTCTATCTTTTCTCCCAGGCATTTTTCGAATTGTGGTTCGAGGTCCTTTTCAATGTCTGCGGCCAGTGTTGCCAACTCTCCCTCGATGTCTTCTGTCGTCAATACTGCATCCCCAGTCATATCTCCGTATGTATGCCATACGTACTCTTCTGGTCTCGTTTCACTATGTTTTAATGAGAGCTCTAAATTTTCCTTTTCCTCACTTGCGCGAAACATAACAATGTCTTGTGAGAGATCTATTATGACCTTATATACTCTTATGAAATCCATGCCAACAATAATGTTAAAAGGCAGCTTATTCACAAGTAGGAAGCTCTGTGAAAATGTAGAGTTCCCTATCTGTAAATCTAAAAATACTTGGTATCTGCATATCATTACTTTATCTGGTATCACGCCTTTTATCTTCACGCTTGAAATAGGTATTTTCAATACGTGGATTTTACTTTGGATTTCATTATATAACGCCTGGGTAATTAGACATACCGTCGAGCCCGTGTCTAGAAGACTCCTTATCTTTATGCCTGCGATGTTAACAATTATAATGGTTAGTTCCCTTCTTACATTGACCGGCCCTTCACCTTGGTCTTCAATGAGTTCCTCAGGTTTAGCAATCCAGTTAACCACATTCACTGTATTCCACCCTGCATTTATCTCTCCTATTTGGTCATTTAATTTTGGTGTTTTTTTTTCATTGCTCCATTCTTTATGGAATTCTTCTGTCTGTCTTCGTACTGCTGAAGTTCCAGACTCTTGGCTCCGTCATCATTCTTATAGATGTCGGGTGACCTTCTATTTTTAATCGCTTCATCCCAATGCACTTGCGATTTTCTGTTGTCGTCTCCACGCTCCTCCATATATCTTAGTGATGCGTGATAACGTTCTTTTGCTTCTTCGTCGAACCCGCGACTCTGTTCTTGGGATCTCCATTCTCGGTTATTCCCGTTTCGGCCGTAATTTCTCCTGCTATCAGGCTGTTGGTTTCTTGTATCGCGCTGATTCCAGGTTTTTCTTCCTCGGTATCCGCGGTTCGATCTTCCTCTGTATGCTGGCCTCCAATTCTGGTTTTCCCTTTCTTCTCGTTGCCAGTCTGACTTCTCAGTTTCTGTGCTAGTAGACTTACTTTTAGTCTGCACCCTAGTCGGTTCAGTTGGTGCACTAGTGATGTGGACTTGTTCCGTGTTCCGACTCTGCCTTGTGTGCTGCGCTGTGGTGAGATGGAGCTGTCTCAGCACTCCTCCATTTCAATCGCTGTTTTGGCGTTTGCCGAGATTAATAGTCGTTGTACTTCGTATGGTAATTGCTTGGCTATCGCTATACACAGATCCGCCTCTCTAGGGGCCTCGTCGAGCTCCTTAAAACGGCATAATTGTGCTATAAAAATTCAGCATATTTCGTTGGATTATTTGTACTATAGCGTATGGAGTACAAGTCCAATCTGAGATTTTGTTGTATATTTGCGTCCCAGTACCTGCTTAAAAATGCCTGGCGAAATTCTTCAACGGTGTCAAACGTGTAACGAAAACTTCTGAACCATAAGGCGAAAGGTCCGTTTTTCGATAGCTCTTAATCTTCGCTCTGGCGGTACCTTTGCGTCATTCAAGTATTCGGAAACCTCTTTGAGCCAGTATTTGGGTGTCATATTTGAGTTACTCCCAGAATATTTTCTCGGTTTGTCGTCACTAGCCCTTACAACAGTGACTATCCGATTTTGTACAGCATTTTAATGCGGTGTGGACATAGCAATAGGTATACCAGGCGTGGTATACGGGCTGTCAGTTGGCATGGCTGTATTCTTCGGAGTGGGCTGTACCTCTGTATCTGCCC
Source organism: Meconema thalassinum (assembly GCA_946902985.2). Lineage (NCBI taxonomy): Eukaryota > Metazoa > Arthropoda > Insecta > Orthoptera > Tettigoniidae > Meconema > Meconema thalassinum. The sequence continues at coordinate 1,036,990,678 of OX336389.2, forward strand.
ATCTATTTCTCCTATTTTCATCTATGCTTCCTTCATTAGACCTAGGATTTCGCAATATGGACTCCTCATGTGCGATCATTCTAGTTTACATTTGACTGTGCCTATTTTCCGCTCTTTCTAAACGAGCTAATACCTCTCGTTCTATTTTTTCCAAGCGATCCCTGTTTTTCTCTGTCATAGAAAATACTTTCTCTTTGTCATCTTTAAGGCTCTCTTTCATATGGGAAATTTCCCCCGCTAGACTTTGCCTTACCTCGGCAAGCGTTTTATCGCTGGCTTAATTTTTCAAGCCCTCTCGAAGTTCCAATTGTTCTCGGAGGCCTGTAACCTCTTTCTGGATGTGACCATGCATACTGGAGATTTCGGTCCTTATTTTGGTAATTTCTCCCTGGTCCTCATCTTGCCTTTTATGAATGACTGCTAGATCATTTTGAGTTTGTTCTAACTCTTTTTGAACCTTTCCAGCCTGCGTTTTCATGTTTGAGATTATTCCCTTATTTTCTTTAGCGGAAGTTTTTATTTCACTGATCTCCTTGCATTGGTCAAGGATATTCTGATCTTGCTTTCTTAATGCTTCGTCTACAGCTTTTGCGTAGCCTGCCATTCGATTACTCCATCTTTCGTCGCTGTCTTAAAGCCTTTGATCCACGGTCTGAGTGAACGTATTAAATTGCTCCTGCTGTCACTTAGTATTCGCTTCGTTCTGATTTTGAATATCTTTAAGCTCTACGGACATATTGTTTAATCTATCATTAATGTCACGTTGCGATTCTCTGCACGCTTGCAGATTATTCTCGAGTTTGACCTCTATTGACTCAAAGCGTTTGTCGTTATTTGCTTGCATCTCTGAAACCACGCTAACAATATTTTTAGTTACCTCTTGCTTAATAGATTCTTTAACATCATCAATTTTTTTATTGTCCTCTAATAAATTTGAATGTAATCTTTGACTAACCTCTAACTGGTTATTTTCTAACTGAGTGTTTACCGTAGCCAACATCTGGCTTACCTCGGTTTGATTGGTCTCTAACTGAGTATTTACTGTAGCCAACATCTGGCTCATTTCAGTTTGATTGGTCTCTAATCTAGTGTTCATTTCAGTTTGATTAGCCTCCAATTGACTATTTACTGTATCCAATCTACCCGCTATTTCATCTTGAAATGCTTTAGCACCTTCCCTACTCTTGGCATGAGTAGCATCAAAATGTTCCTTTAACTCCGCGATACACTTATGTACCCCCTCAGTACCAGCCATCCTATATTTCTTATCTTGAGATATAGGCAGGCCTTAGCTGTGCATGCTGGCGCGTTATATTGGGAAAAAGAATTCCGATATCGCGACAACAACAACATTCATATGACACAGTGCTGTAACCACCTATGGAATGGGTTTAGACCCTCGTACCCGTCTGTATATTCACTCGTCTGACAACAGTGTCTAATGTCTGAGTATCACCTAAAAAGACTCACAATCTCTCAAACACAGTTTGAGGAAAAATATACTATTATGGTTTTCTCCCATGGAAACCATACTATTATTATGGGGTTTTCTGAATCCCATAAGCCATCACGTCTCTGGGCGCCATGATAAACATAATGGTCTGGCCTTTAAAGACATCGCAGCAACCATCCAAGGACTCGGTTTTACTGCCGAATGCCCCACGCTGGGCCATGCCATGATAAACATAAAGGGAGACATGCTCTATGGTAAATATAAGTAGTTGGGGGCTCAATGCTAACAGGTTACATTTAAGCATGTCTTATGGAGGATTTATTTTAACGTGAAGGCTTATTAACAATGGGACGCGGCCTTTTCCTAATATATTCTAATTTTTCTGCTATACTTGCCTCTACCATTAATAGCTTGGCCGACTTTTAGTAGTACCTGTGACTCAATCCTAGTACAATAACATGTCCTCCATGTACCCAATCGTCATCATGTGGAACATGTGTTCGTATCCCAGCTAACTCACGGTCTTTCGAGGTATGGGACATTCATGCCCACCATACGATCACATGCTCAGGATTTGAGTCTGTCAGGTGACTACTCTACTTGAAAGAAACAACATATTCCTAAATATAACATTCAATGATAGAAAATCATGGCTATACAACATAAAACACAAACAAAATATACTTTACATTTACTTCCCACAACGAAAATCAAAGTTATCTGTGAGTCTCTCCTTAAAATTAGTGCTTCACCGCACTCAAGTCTATTCCAAACATCCTATTATTGATACTCTCTGACATTTGCGAGTGTCGATAGTGTTCTTCACGTGGCACAATTTAACACAAACTGGAATATCACAACACAATAAACACAAATTATCTTTAAATGACATTAAATCTGCAATTATTAAACATTCATCCGTTTAACACGGGGCATTTACTTTCAGTAACATTAATTCATTATCTTATGCCTTAATTAACAAGTGTTGTGTCGTGCAACTCGTATTCTTTTTCCCATCCATTTGAAACGCTGAAGTAGTACACTTTCCCTTCCAAAATACACATGGATAGAGATGTTTTATAGCTTCACCATACAACGATTTTCTGGGTCTGGACAAAACATTATCGTTACAAACGTGTCATGTCATTGAAATTACCCTACCCGTATGAATAAATTAGTGTAAACTGGGCAAATACACTTTACAAAGATGCCTATATTTATTTGGTGCAGTATTCCTCCTCAGAGAATAACTGGGTCAAATATTATCCGATCACAGCATTCCAACATGGTATGTGTGTGGAAATAAAGCATTTAATTCAATTGGCATCATCACAACAATCATATCTTAATTACTTTTCGAAATATCGAGATTCTTCAGTGTCCCACTACGCTTTTAAAATAAAAGGATCAGGTCAACAGACTTCCATTCCAAGCGGACAATAAATTAGTTTCGGCTGCCTGAGAAAGATGGCCGCCGGTCTAGTGGCCTTCCTGCCACCCCATCTGGCTCCTTGCAAGGTCAAGTTTATTTACTGGTGCAGTTACTCTGGAGGTACCCTGAGTGGGTTGTGTCCCTAGTAATTGAGTCATTCTAATTATTTAACACCTACATTTAGAGTATAATGGGCTCAACTCGGCTCCTAATTAATATTCATGGCAGGGGATGGATCATGGATAGCTTTGCCGTTCTGTGGCGACATTAGCGGCTCTGGCGCGCATCTCAAGTGAGTATCAAAGTTCTCTCACTGGTGCAGCTGCCTATAACAAGAGGAAATCGGCGTTTCCTATACGACGAACCATTAGTCTTACCTCTAAGGGCAGATCAATTAATATATGGGCTCACACAGGGTCTCTAATAGTTATCCCTAGTGGCAACAATTCTGCAAACGGTGGATACAGACAGGCTCTGTCCCACTTCGTTGCGAATAATACAAGTATGCTCCAAGGCGATACTATCTCGTAGATATCGAAGATTAGCCGACTAGATTCGCCTAACGCGCAAGCTATGTTTGGATGATCCCCGCAACTTATTGACGTAAATCTCTTGATTCTAAGTTACTTGCTCGCTGTACGCGGCTCAAACAATACTTCTTATAGATGACTCAATTATTAAAGCACTCACGTCCTCTCTGCAATTACTCTTAAGCCAAAGCTTTATGTAGCTCCCAAAACAAGTATAAATTTACTGGCTTACATTAACTACCTTAATGGTTCTCAAATACAACCCTGTAGAATTTACCATAATAAACATTCATTCAACAATTCAATGACACTGAAAAACTCTCATTACCTCGATATTTTACGTTTCTTTCTTACTGTTTACAATACCACAGTACTCTTACGTTAGACATGACACACTTTGCAAGTACTCTAGGCCCGACATGCCCATTATTTTATTCATTACTGTTACCGACCCCAGATTATTATTATTATTATTATTATTATTATTATTATTTAACGTTACCGTAACTTTCATCATTGTCTTACGCCGAAATGGCCGTAAACAAATCATCCTCCAAGCCATATTTTACCAAAATACGAGAGATGTGAGCTCGTACATAAATGAATGTTAATTCTTAGTCTTAGAGTGATGCTTCGTTGTATGGTAAGCTATTTAATCATATCAACATATTAAATTTGTACTCACTTTCATTTTTGCTGGGTTAGTCCAGCACGCCAGCCACGAGCCTACCATGATGTTTAGCTTAAGCCATCATGATATCTATCACACGACACATGGTATACACTTCACACATGGTAATCATATTTTCCATCACTGGCTTTTCTCACTTTGACACAATACATATTATTTTTCCATACACATAAACACTTTTAAAAATCACTGTAATATAACTTTATATACAATTCCCGCACTATTTCACACATGGATCCTTGATTGGACTCCGACTATCGCCTGACCTCAGAGATGCGATGCAGCTAACTCCTGACAACCGCTGGTCTCCATGAAAGTCTATCTTGCGTGTGTGTGTGTTCGACTCCTGTCACCTACAGTTTATATCTCCTCTACTGCAGTTCTGTTCAATCCTCTGTCACGACTATTTGTGACGCCTTCCAGGCTCCCGTAACTGTAGTGATCCTGACAATAATGTGTCATTTGTAACTATGACAACACCTCCTGGTATGTTCACTGTCCATAACCATCCTAAATTATCCCTACGCTGTACTGAATTTATACTTGCGTATGTTATTGGTTAAACGTCTGCTGTATACTAAATCTTACACGATGCATAATTACTCTTGTGAAGCTGCATGATGCGCTTCCATTGTTCTCCAAATACATTTGAGCGTCGATACTTTATAAATTCGCGCACTTTCTTGCGTGATCTGGCAGCGTGTTAGTTCACGTGTTGAGTCAAGACGAACTGAAGACGAACTAACTTCCCTGCGAAGCTTCCCCTATATAAGGCTTTCTTGTGAAACATAGTCCACTGGACATTCAGGACCGACTCCCTTCTTGAAATAATACATTTCCAGACAAAGTGAAGTATAATCCTCGTTTTTCTAGGTGTGGAGGTCCCAAAATCACTCGCGTGCAGGCGATCGCATCGGCCAATTAATTACAATTAATTGCATTCTTCCATGGCGTCATGATGCTATACGGGTAATTCCCCCTCTGCTGATCTCCAAAACCTTCCTCCCGAACGGAAGCAGTCTGTTCAGAGGCTCGTTTATAGATGTAGGCTTTAATTTAGGCGTGAGAACACTCCTAAATTATCTCCCCTAGAATATATTCACCTGGCTGTAAGTTTTATTTCATTTCAATGCTCCAATTGGCTGTAATCAATTAATTTCTGTGGGCGACTACCCCCTCTCTACTCTTATGCCTTGTGAGATGGTGGATCCCAGAGCCATTAATCTTGAGCTGTTCCTGCGGTCCACACGAAAATTAGTTCCTTGGCGTCACCTAAAAACGCCCCTTCGCTAACTACGATTAGTCAACTGTCAAGCTGGTTTGCTTTCTAGCATTCAGGCTTCTAAAACGTACATGGGCTTTGTATTTTCTTGCAAAGATCCACCTTAAAAGCTATGATATTCCCGTTCTAGCCGTGAAATCCTGTTATTATGATTACATGCAGCTATAACTCATTGCTCTTCGGGTTCCCTGTAGCTGTTCTCCCTCAGAGATCAATGATTCGATTCTGGGCAGAATCATGGGCCTGGTCTTCTTTGATAAGACCCGAGTTCGATGCCAGTCTGCCGTGTCTAATTGGGCACACAAGGAACCGAACCGTTCCGCCTTGGTGACAGGCATGACGACTCTCCCCAACTAGGTTGTATTAATTCATTTCAGGGGCATGGGCATGGGCATGGTCATCAGCCCCCCATGTACATAGGTGTGTTTTGAACTTGTTTGATGAACTATGTTGGCTACTACTCTCATGCAGTGCTGCAATTCATCTTTGAAAGGTTATTTATTTATCGTATGGCTTTTAGTGCCGGGAGTGTCCGAGGACATGTTCGGCTCGCCAGAGCCTGTAGCTGCTTCCAGTGGACACCCTTAGGGTGATTTACAAGTTCCGTTCAATTTCAAGTAGTTCAAAATTTCGCTACCAGATGTCAATGATACCTAGTGGTGAACGTTGGAACATGATAGAACGTTCCAATGAAATCTAACCTAGAAATTTAGCTTCACACAAGTTTAGTCTGTGGAAGGATCTTTTACATGCCATAAATCTATGACATGGGACTGCCAGCTTTACTTCCCCTCCGAAGGAAGGCATACTGAAGGATTTCAACGCTCTTAAAAAATCCGACGACTTCGGCTGGGTTTGAACCCGCTATCTTGGGCGCAGCAGTTCAGCATGCTACCAACTACGCCACCGAAGCCGATAGATGCAAATATAACGTAGCAAACGTTTTTGAGTAAAAAAAAAGAAAACTTGCAGTTTTGTTTTTATTGATTATGTCTCATTTTGACCAAGCCCCCTTCCCTAAAAAATTCAAATACGAAAGAAAGAACAAACACAAAATAAAATAAAAGTCAAAAACGTAATCCGAAGCAAGAAACCACAAACACGAAACCTAAAGCAAAGAAAAAAGCTTAAAACAAAAGAGAAATTAAAAGCAAAACAAAAAACACGCAGCAAAAATTCAATAATAACAAGTAGTTCCATGAAGAACTAAACAGCATATTTTCATATATCCTACTTATGTTAATTGCCTCTATCGACATACAACATTTCAGTTTGTTTGCTGTAATAGATTCGTAGATTTTGAGAACCGTCTAAATATTTTTGATGGTCGCCCTGTTGGATTTATATATATGTAGGCCATAGAGTTATGTACTATTACATGAAGATTATTGCGTAGGTGTATTATTCAAACTTCGATCGCATCATTAGGGTACAATAAATAAAAACGAGATTTAAAAGTTTCACACACCCGCCATCCTGTGGTTATGAAAACAATTGAAATATATTAGATGTCAGTGGATTAAAATTTGTATAAGCATTTACCGTACCAAGTTTCACTGTGCTCGGATGGTTAAATCGCGAGAAATGTCCATTTAAATATTTAAATTTTGCGTCGCCGCCATGTTAGATTTGTGCTCACCAGGTTATTGAAAGTCCCACAGGTGAACTTATGTTCATAGTCTTGCCACGGTGGGTGAGTGGTTATAGTGTCGGACTACCAACCCCAAGATTGCAGGTTCGCCCCTGGCCATGGTAAGTGATTTTTGAAGGCGACAAAAATCACGATACTCATGTCATACGTTGTTGGCATGTTAAAGAACCCATTTGAATTCAGTAGGCCGTGTTCAATGGCAAAATTAATCTCGGGATTTTCCGCCAACACAAAGTTCCTCCATTCTCTACTTGAAAGCGCTGTAGTGTCAAGGAGTTTAGATATCAAAGGAACGACGACATTCGACATGTAAGCTACCCTCTGGGTGTCAATTAACAAAGCTTGCACCAGGCAGCGAGGCCATACGATATTATTATTATCAACATACAACATTTCAGTATGATTGCTGTCATAGATAAGTAGATATTGAGAACCGCCTAAATACTTCGGATGGTCGCCATATTGAATTTTATATGTAGGCCGTAGAGTTATGTACTATTAGATGACGATCATTGCGTAGGTTCATTATTCAAACGTTGACTTCGATCGCATGATTATGACACAAGAAATAGAAAGCTTAATTTTTAAATTTCACACAGCCGCAATCTTGAGGTTATGTAAGCAATTGAACTAAATTAGATTTCAGTGCATTACAATTTGTATAGTCTAAACATTTGCAGTACCAAGTTTCTCTGTGCTCGGTTGGTTAAATCACGAGAAAAGTCTATTTAAAGATTTAACTTCGCTTGGTCGCCATGTTCGTTTTGTATCTAACAGGTTTTTGAAAATCACATAGGTGAACTTTTAGCAATGCCCTTTATCACCGTACACAATTTCAGAGTGATATCGGTAATACTCGTAGTTTCGGAGATATAGAATGCCGATGAAATATTTCGCACAGCCGCCATGTTGGATTATTGAAACAGAATAAAATTTAAGGGCACGGTCGGGATTGGACAAAATAGGACTATGACCTTACCTAGTTTCATTGAAATCGCTCCAGCCGTTTAGCTTTTATTAGGGACACACACACATACGCACACACACATATACAACAGACACACGAACAAATGTGATCTCAAAAGCCTTTTTTTTTTTCATAAAAATGAAAATAGGCTAAAAATTGCCGTGAAAACGTATCCATAATTCGATGTGTCTCAGTGTAGCGCAGAAACTTTGTCTTAGAAAAGAAATGTAATTTCCGTCATTGCTTGTTCAATGTACGGTATGTAGATTGACACATATGGGTGATAAGTTGCAGCCTTTCTGAGTACTGTACCAGCTTCTCTCTCTTATTCATGTCCTTCGACTCCAATAACTGTATAGATTTTAGAACACCCTCATATCCCTGTACTTTATTCCATGGTTGCAGGATCGAATCCCGGCGCAGTCAGTTGGCATTTGAGGGTGAGCAAATGCGAGGGAGCCGGCCGAGTCAGTATATTTATTGGCACGTTATAGATCCCCTTGGGATGAAATCCCAGGACCCCGCCGGCTCTAAAAGCCACAGTAGTTAAAAAGGGACGTAAAACCAATAACGTTATTATCATTACTTTATTCCAATCCTTTTCATAACCGACAATGGTAGCTACGCTCGCTAACGTGCAGCGCTAGACCATGAGGCCAAGCTATGTGAGGACTCGGTAGGCGTGGGTAGGAGCCCCACCGTCGGCCGTCCTTTAATGGTTTTCCGTTGTTGCCCATTTTCAACTCCAGACAAATGCTGGAATGGTAGGCTACCATCTGATAGGCCACGGCCGCTTCCTGCCACATCCTTGACCAGTTTCATTCATCTTCATCCATTTCATTCTCTCATTACCTTCTCTCATGAGGTTGGCGTCAGGAAGGGTATACGGCCGTAAAAAACACCCACCATTTAGACTTTCATTTAATCTCATTCCCGACCCCGTTGAAAAGGAAAATAATAAGGGGTGGACACACATACATTCCTATCCTTTTCAACATGTCAATTAATTTACTCCAATCAACTTTGCTGCTAGAAGCACCTAGCATCAGAAAAGTCATTCGGCCTGAAATTTTCGTACAAATCCAAAATGAGTCTTTTTTGGTTCCGGTGACCCCAATTTGCGGAAAATTGTTGAAAGTTTCTTTCTTTCATGCTTTCTTTATTTATTCATTCTGTTTTACACCGACTGACCTTTTGAACGATGACGATCCCGCCGCCAGAAACAGTCCACTTCCCGTTTGCAGTACAATGTTTCATTGAAAGGTTGCAATTATTGCATAATGCGTTTTGTATACATTTTATTGTGCAGTATAATTGGCAGTTTTCGGTTGGCACACAGTAGGCCTATGTTAATTCTCCGAGCAGGAAGAGGAACTAACTGGTAGCCATATGGTAGATACGTGATCACCATCTGGTCTCCGCATTGCATGTAACCTGCAGTATTGTTATATCCGACTTAGAATCACGAACAACCAGGGTGACCTTAGCTATTCTTTCTTGAGGGGACAGTGACATTTTGATGTGCAGAAAATGTTTATTTTATTTTATGGCTATCTAATAGAGGTGCCCGGTGTGATACGATAACGAGGGGAATTCTATAGGCCCTGACTGGACATTATAGGACTAATTGACGTCTCAGCAGGCAAGCTATTCGCTCCAGTAGTTTTCACGCGAAGCCATATCAAACACATATATAAAGTATTTGGTCATAAATATAAAATATTAGCCGAAAAATCAAAATTTTCTGACAGGTTGATTAATAGTTTGATTGAATATGTGGATGAATGAACGGATGGCTGGTTGATTGATATATTGATTGAATATGTGGATGGTTGATTGATTGAATATGTGAATGGATGGCTGATTGATAGATTGATTGGATATGTGGATGAATGAATAGTTGATTGATAGATTGATTGAATATGCGGATGTTGGATGAATGGTTAATTGATAGATGGATTGAATATGTGGGTGGATGGCTGAATGGATGGATGAATGAATGGTTGATTGATTTTTAGTCTATTTCCATTTATGGAACGATAGGCTTATGAGATCACCTATTGTCCGTGTGTGGGCCCTCCCCTAATGACTTCTAAACGGCTGGAGCGATTTCAATGAAACTCGGTAAGGTCATAGTACTGTTTTGGCCAACCCTGACCGTGTTCTTCAAATTTTACTACGTCTCACCAATCCAACATGGCGGTTGTGATAAATATTTCACCGGCATTCTATATCTCCGAAACCATTACTCATATCACCCTGCAATTTTGTACGGTGATAAAAGGCTCTACTAGACGTTCACTTATGTGACTTTCAAAAACCTGTTAACTACAAAACGAACATGGTGGCCAAGCAAAGTGTAAACATTTAAATATACTTTCCTCACGATTTAACCATCCGAATGCAGTGAAACTTGGTACAGCAAATGACTATACAAATTGCAATGCACTGACATAAAATTTAGTTCAATTGTTTGCATAACCTCAAGATGGCGGCAGTGCGAAGTTTTAAAGTTAAGTTTTTATTTCTTGTGTTCTAATCATGCGATCGAAATCAACGTTTGAATAATGAACGTACACACTAATCTTCATCTAATAGTACATAACTCTATGGCCCACATACTGTATATTAAAATCCAACATGGCGACCATCCGATATATTTGGACGATTTTCAGTATCTATTAAACTATGACAGCAATCAAACTGAAATTTTGTATGTGTATAGAGGCTATAAACATAAGTTCAGCTATGGGACGTTGAATAACCCGGTGAGCACAAATCCAACATGGTGGCGACGCGAAATTTAAATATTCAAATGGTCATTTCTCACGATTTAACCATCCGAGCGCAGTGAAACTTAGTATGGTTTATGCTTATACAAATTTTAATCCACTAGCATCTAATTCATTTAAGTTATTTTCATAACCACAATATAGCGGCTGAGCGAAATTTTAAAATCTCGTTTTTATTTCTTATGTCCTAATCATGCGATTGAAGTTTGAATAAAACACCCACACAATAATCTTCATGTAATAGTACATAACTCTAAGGCCTAGACTATATACAAAAATCCAACATGGTGACCATTCGAGATATTTAGACGGTTCTCAATATCAACGAATCTATTACAGCAATCAAACTGAAAATTTTTATGTTGATAGAGACAATTAATATAAGTATGGTATATGAAAATTGGCTTGTTTGATTGTATGTACGAACGACTGAATTATGCAGTCTTTTGTTGTTTTCTAGACAAGGGGTGTCGTTTTTGAGTTGTTTTTTCCAGTTTCTGAATTCTTTCTTCCTATCTTCTCATTTGTGTTTTCGCCTCTTTGTTTACACTTAGTGGCTAAATGTCACGGGTTGGGTCGTCCCAATAGAAAATATGCCGTGTATGACTCCTGAGTGTTGAGGCAAGCTGCGACAGAGCAGAGTAGTCTGTCACAGACACGAGTGTACTGCAGTTGGCAACACGTCGCGAGTTAACCGACTTTGAACGTGGGATGATCTTCGGCACATGGCGCATGGGTCATAGCATTTCGGAGAGTACACGCGAATTCGGCTTTCTGAGGTCAACTGTGTCGAGGGTGAATCTTCAATATCGCAGAGATAATGTCACCGTCCACGTAAACCTTCGCATGAGACGACCATAGGTGTTTAACGAACGCACATCATGTTGCCTCAGCAGAAATATATGTGGCGACCGAAGGGCTACTGTGAGTCAGACTACCACCCATTTGAATGTTGGGAGTCAGGAACCCGTTTCTACCAGGACTGTAAGGAGGCACCTGCACCGCATAGTCTTCACTAGCCGTCATTTTCTCATGGGACGACAGTTCCCGTGACTTTTGGCATTTTCTCATGGGACGACACTTCCCGTGACTTTTGGCCACAAAGTGTAGGCTATATATTCTGTGATACCGTGTATTGTAGATAGTTTTTAATTTCCTGTTAATAATTATTTTATTGTTTATTTGTGGTTGCCCCCCAGAGGCCCACGGCTAGTAGGACGTGGGTTGGTGACCACGAGACCCCGGCTGAGTTCGACATTACTTCCACTTACTTGTGACGCGCTCCTCTGTCAACTTTCCTATCGACCACCCTTGGTCAACTCTTGTTCTTTTCCTACCACGACGGTATTAGGGTATCCGCCTTAATTGGCCCTTGTCTCATCTTTCCTGATACCCTCATTCTTCGAGGGGTCAGCCTTCTCTTTCTTTTCATGGTATCTCCTGCCTTCTGCTCAAGGCCCTCAAGGTGGCAGGGTGTACAGTATGCAGCCCCACCACTTCTGGTGCATCCTGGATAGTGGTACACCCTAAAGGGCTCACGGCTGGTGAGTTTGGGAGTTGGCGACCCCGATGGATTCCTGAACTGGACCCGTTTTGCCCCCTTTTTCCTCTGTCCTTTGGGCGGGTCCTCTTCTCTTTCCCTTTCCTCTCTGCCTTTCATGGCTCTCCTTCCTTCCAATGCCCTCAATCCTCATTCTTCGAGGATTGAGGGCATTTCTTTTCATCCTGTCCTTTATTTGCCTTATCCTTTATTTGTTTACCATTTCTTCTTCTAGTAAGAAAGTTAGTTTGTAGTTAGTATTAGTTATAGTTTTCATTCTCATCTTCTCTTTCACTATCACCCAAACCATTAGGGGCCGATAACCTAGATGTTAGGACCCTTTAAACAACAATTATCATCATCATCATCATCATCATCATCATCATCCTTGTGGTTGTTGATAGATAATGCAGTAGAGCCCTGCAATTTCGAAAATCTGCCTTTTCCGAACAGAGTTCAGAAAAAATATTACTTTTTTACTTTTTACTTTCTTACTTAAAAACCGGAGAAATCAAAAAGACGTTGTTTTTTCGTGTTAAAACGTACATATATTGTTATACTGTACAAGGATATTAAATATATGCTATTAGAGAATACAGTTCAACACCTTTGGCTAACTCGTATGAAAATTTTAAAAAACGCAGAGCTTTAGCTTAATGAAAACGCCTGAAACCAAATTGGAATCAACCGGATTACAGTACTCTACTTACCGTGAGTGAGTCGTGTGTATGGAATGCGGGACGAGAGGGATAGGTAGGGGGGGGGGGGGAGGTGACGAGTCTATTTTTACAACACAGTCGATTGTCTGCACTATGAGTAGTCGAAGGTCACTGTCCTTCCCTTCCGACTTTCACTGAACCTGTTCACGGGCTGATCAATACTGTGTAGAGCTGACACTAACAGATGTCCCCACACTGAATTTACGCCTTAACAAGTCAATACGTTGATATTATTAATGAAATTCGCCTATTCCGAAATTCCCGCTAAACCGAACAGGGTTCGGTCACAATTAGTTCGGAATAGCGGGACTGTAGTGTCTTTCTATTTGTGTTCGTACTTGTTGTTTTTGTTTTGTTTATACTTGTCAATTTAACTGTTAATTATTATGTTGTCGCACGTGGAGTCTAACTGTCTGGCAATATAGACTAGTTGTTGTTTTTGCTTATTTAAGGGCTGCGACTTCGTGGTCATATAGTCCCGTGTATTTCTGTGAGTGTGTAATTTGTGTGATAACCTCTGCTATTGCGATGGCTGTACTAGTGCGTGCATTTGTATATTGGGAATAGTAATGAAAAGGAGGCGGCCGTGGCCAGAAGTTAGGAACCATCCCAGCATTTTCCTGGAGTAGAAGTGAGAATACCACGGAAAATAACTTCCAGGATTGCTGAGGTGGGAATCGAATCTTTCTCTTCACAGTGTTGCCTCACAAGGCTGAGTGTACCCTGTTCCAACCCTCAGACCTGAACTAAAATTTCTTGGCAGTGCCGGGAATCGAACTCTGATCTCCACGGCTTGCATTCTTGGCTGTTGTCCCGGAGTTCCGGGTTCGATTCCCGGCTCTGCCAAGAAATTTGGATTCTGGTGTGAGGGCTGAAGCAGGTACTGTGAAGAGGAAGATTCGATTTCCATCTCAGCCATCTTGGAAGTGGTTTTCCGTGGTTTCCCAACTAGGCAAATGCCGGGATGGTTCCTAACTTAAGACCTCGGCCACCTCCTTCCCAATCCTTACCTGAATTACATATGCACACACTAATACAGCGGTACAGCCATACAATTACACAGGTTATCACACAAATTCCACACACACCCAAGTACTAAGGGTTACATGACCACGATGTTGTAAAAAACCCAAATCAATCAACAACAAAGATATGAATTCACATGCATAACACCTGGCTTTGTTCGTAGCGTGACCTTTGGATATCCTTCCTCGTCCATAGTCTGTTCTTCAATGTTGAGATCCATGGACGAAGTAGCAGGAACCAGAAGAATTTTGTGATGCTGATCAGCGAGTAGCCTACTGATTCCTCACTTAGTTCATGAAGGAAAAGGTTTGCCCACATACGTATATCGACCCTAAGCTGCAATAATATCGTTGGATCATATCTCGTAGGTGTCCGGCTGCGTGGCTAAATGGTTAGCGCGCTAGGCTGTGGCTCGAAGTGCCCCGGGTTTGATTCCTGGCTGAGCCATCAGGGATTTTAATCTCTTGGGGTTAATTTCCTTGGCTCGGAGACGTCTTCATCATCACTTCATCCTCATTACGACGCGCAGGTCGCCCACGGGCGTCAACTAGAAAGACCTGCACTCGGCCTCTCCGGAGGCCATACGATCATTCATCTCGTAGGTCAGGAAAATGAGATGCGGAAAGGTATCTCCAGGAAGTTGCGAATTCCCACTGAACGAAATAAGAGATACAGTTGTGTGTACTGTGGTTCTGCAGAACGTAGAAATTACAGAAGAAATGCATTAATTGTGCTAGGTTATGTTTCGAGCATCAGCGAATAAACTGCTTGAATAAACCATTGAAATTATACATAACGACTTTGTGCGTGCCGCCTCTCTCACTGATTACCACTCAGAGTACGATGTTAAGCCAAGATAGGAATGAAACCACCAAACTGAAACCCAATCTGCCAAATCATATTTGAGTCTTCGTGTCTAACAAGGAAAGTCTCTGAACCGGGGAATCGCAGTTCCTGCTGGAACTTTGCAGATACGTTGCGTGAGCCCAACTAGGCAGAACCGTGCTGAGAAATCTTTCGGAAATTAACTTCCCCTTGTACTAGATGAAAAATTAAGATTTACACGTTTAAATTGGCGCGCCAGCGGCATGAGCTTCATTGGCTGCGTCAGAGGTTGCTTCCCGGCCTACGGCGTACAGTCACCGAATGAGAGGTGACAGACCCGGCATACGCTTATATTCATATATGAAGAGTGCCCCATGCATAATGAATATTAACATTGCAAAAGTTACATGTTGTCGGGAGGAAAAATATGGAAAATGTATGGAAAGGCCTCTCAGCAATCAAGAACAGGACCTGTTGGACAGTTTGGATGGTAGGCTATATTGATGGTTTTGTGCCTATCTGGCTTTCTGGCATTCGTCTCTTGTAACAAGTGTGTTTATTTGTTGTGCTTATTGATATTTACATAATAATGTTATTGGTTTTACGTCCCTTTTAACTACACTGGCTTTTAGAGACGCCGGGGTGCCGGAATTTTGCCCCGAAGGGGATCTTTAACGTGCCAGTAAATGTACTGGCACGGCTCCCTCGCATTTGCGCACCCTCAAATGCCAGCTGACTGCGCCAGGTTTCGAACCTGCAACCTTGGGCTCAGCAAGCGAGAACGTTACCCCTGAGCCACGCAGCCAGACTATTGATATTTACAGGTATCATAACTGGTTGTATAGAAAACAGTACTACGAACGTGGACACCTATTCTACGCTTATTGTCGCCACACATGAGCTACCGGATGACAGTAACACCGGTAACACCAACAACTCTGATGACGATAATATTTGGACTGCCACCGATAGCTCCCCCAGGAAAGTGTCAGACGAAGCTGTAGGTATGAAATACAAACAAAATGCTGTTGATTATTGGAAAAGCGGTAAGAGCCGTCCACTTTCCTTTTCGTCGGTAAAAGGTAAGTTCCACCGTTTAAAAATCAAGAAAGATTTATATTTGTGGGCAGAGCAAGTGAAAAGGGGCGACACCCACCGCGACAAATTGAGGAGAATAACACGTGTCGTAAAAGCCCAATTTGACATTGCCCATCAGAATAATGAAGTAATACATGACCTGACAATTCAGCAATGGGCTATGCTAGCTGCACAGGACGTAAAATGTACGGGGTTTAAAGCCTGACATTTCTGGGTGCAGCACTTTAAGGATCGCTATAATATCATTTCGCGAAAAATAACAACTGTGACGACATCAAAGAATGCCCATCGAAAAATGGATATTATGTCAGCAGCAGAAATATTCGTAGAAGAGGTTACATCGGTTCTTGATTCTCTCGGCCCTGGAAACGTATGTAATAGTGATCAAAGTGGGTGCAATTAGTGGGGGCCACAACGCACAGTTATACAATAATGCCAACAGTAACAGCAGCCGGCAAGCTACTAGGACCTCTCTTCATAACTCTGAAAGAACCAAAGGTGTGTTTGGTAGGAGGATGAAAGAAACTATGTTTGCACATGACAATATTTACGTTGTTCCTACAAAATCTGGCAGAATGAGATCGGTACAATTGAAGGATTGGTTTCACAATGTTTTCAAACAGCATGTACCGTCCGGCAATGAGGCACTCCTTCTGGATTCCTTTTCTGGACATAAATCGTTAGAAAGTGAGGAGCGGATACGACTGATGATCATCCCTCCTGGGGCCATTGGATTTATACGGCTTTAGGGTCTGGAAAAGCGTTGTCCGTAGATTTTCGAACACCGTTCGGTTATTGAATTTTGACATCAATTTGGCCCAGAGAAATAAAATCTGGAAAATGCAGTCTCTGACATATCACCAATTGTCGTCCCCTCGTTTTACTTCAATGTGGCAATACGCATGGTACCGAAGTCAGTACCTGTCCGACAATCCCGGTGGGTTTGAACACCCTGTGCCATATTGTTTCGATATCAGTGCAATACAATGTAGTACTTGCACTCGCCCGTGTTTCATACGGTGTGGATGGTGTAAAACCAGTTTGTTTCCAACATTATTACCACGAACATCATTGATGTCAGAACTCTGTATTGCGTTGTAATGATATGTATTTGTGATACCTTACATTGCACGATTTATAACAAAGGACGACGTGCAATATATTGTAAAGATGCAGCATTAATGTCCATCCCGCCGCGCAGGTTGTGAGTGCGAGTGCGGGAGGGCAGTGGTTTGGAGAATGATCTTTTGAGCCACCAATCAGGCGTGAGGCACACTCCCGCTTGACCAGCGCGCACAGTTCAAAATTGTTGTACTTACAGCCATCTACGGTGGGTAGGAGTTAATTTCCGAAAGATTTCTCTTCACGGTTCTGCCTAATTGGGCTCACGCAACATATCTGCTAAGTTCCAGCAGGATCCGCGATTCCCCGGTTTAGAGACTTCCCTTGTAAGTAGTTCCTATATAAAATCAAAAGTTTGGTGCTTTTCAGTCGGTCAGCACGATTGGACCGAAATGAGATGGGTTATTCCCTACCCCTGAAAAAAAAAACATGAAATTAATAAAAACACTTGGATGACCAGTTTCGATCGTCAAGCGATCATCATCAGATCCATTACACTTAGGCTATAAAATCTATGTCTGAAAATATCGGTGAAAATTTTTATAATATGTATACTTATTTAGTTGCAGTATTAGTAATACCCTTGTGGCGCAGTGGCTAGTATTGTTGGCTGTCACCCCTGAGGTACCGGGTTAGATCCCGACTCTGCCAAGAATTTAAAAGTCTTGGTATGGTCTGGTACGGGGTCTCCCAGCCTCGTGATGCAAAATGGGAACCTGCCGGGTGCTATGTCAGGAAGAGTAGTGGTAAGGAACTGGCCACCCTACCACATGCAAACTCCGGCTCGGGATGCCTGGTTAGTGATCCCTTGACGTCAAATTCAGGTCGCCTACGTCCCTGGAGGGGATATGATATTTAATTAATTTTTAATTAGTATTGCAACTCGTCAGTATTTGTTAGTTGTAGTCTATGTGGTGTTTTGTTGAGATACTGGAAGTGGTGATTGACCTCCGGAATTTGCCTGTTTGGAGTGAATATGGATCTAATGATGATCGCTTGACGATCGAAACCGGTCATCCAAGTGTATTTATTAATGTCATGTTTTTTTTTTCAGGATTAGGGAATAACCAATCTCATTTGGGTACACTCGTGTTGACCGACTGAAAAGCCTAAAACTTTTGTTTACTAAGGCAACACTGAAAAATGGCCTCAAACACCATAATGTAGATCGTATGGCGAATGGTTCATTAAAATTGTCGCTTAATGAAGGAAAATGTCTGCAGACCTTGTACTGTAACTTCGAGGCGAAGCCAAGTCCAAGATTATGTAAATGTCTGAATTAAGGGAGATAAACCAATGTGTCTTTAGATCCGCCAGCGCATTCGTTCTGTGGAATCGCTATCTTAGGAACGTATCTTGAGGTAGGTCCACACGGTTGTGTACATCTGGAGAGCAGGCCAAGGTCATCACGCTTTCTCCGCCCTAAAGACAACTAAACCAGACCAGTTTGAGAGCAGGTATTGTATAAGAGTGTTAGGCTACATTGCAACAAGGAGGCTAAGATTCGTATAATGTGGTATAGAGTATAGACCGCGTCACCTTACCAATTGTCCCCCATGATTACAAACATGGTGCTGTTGTGTTGTATCAGGGTTGCGTTCGCTATTGCGACTCATGTTTCAAAATCACCATGTTTGAAGACCATGTGCAGACACTGAAACTGAGACTTACAATGTAACTTAAGAGTTGGCTGCATGAGCTGCTTCGTCCATGGTTGCCAATCTTCACATACTCAGTTAAATTACGAGGTGCATCCAGAAAGTACGTTTCCCTATATTGGATTTTAATAAATAAGAATATAGTTACAGTATATGCAAAACTTATTGGCACAGGTACAACAATGTGCCAGCTATATTTCGACATAGGCACCGAACGAATTGAGACACTTGTCGTAGGGTACAGTCCAATTGCGCCAGTTAATTACACAGATAAAATCGGACAAACTTTTGGCGCCAGTGTGATCTTCCCCTTCGATAATGCATAGTCCGATTGCGCCTGATATTGCTAATTAGCAACTTCTCCTCTCTTCCCTGACTGCAGTCAACACATAGGCCTACTAGGCTATACTGTTCACGTATTCCAACCATTCGTCCATGGACTGTTGGAGGGGAAATGATGCTCAGCTTGACCGTCCCAGGGGTGTCAATTACTAAAGGCACATAATGACCTAGCGTTCAGGTTATGGTAACAACTATGTGGAAGAGCTTATCCAAAGAATACGATATGTCTTTCATTGTTTCAGAAATATGGACATTTATGAGATTGTGTTCGATAAACTGACAGCGTTAATATAACCCAACTGCAAGCTCTAACATTTTTCCCAATTTTCGTTGTATACATATATGAATGAGAAAAATAAATGAAAACAGAACAAATGAACAATTTTCATAGAACACTTTCAGTAATCAATTGTTGGAAACATAATAATAAAGACAAAAATAATAATAATAATAACAATAATAATAATAATGTAATGGGTTTAACGTCCCTTTTAATTGCTGTGGCTTTTTAAAATAACATAGACTTAGTGTGTTTTTCAGTGTTTTGTGCCAGATCATAATGCATTTTGTACAGCCCTGCATGGCAGAGTGTTTGCAGGAAATTGAAGAGCCAGTCGATCATTCTGCAAGTACAAATAAGAATACCGTATGTTAGCTTTTGGGTTTTGACAATGGTAGTGGTGGGGGACGGAAGGTAGGATGATTTCATCAGAAGAACCAGAACTTGGCCTTGGGCAACTGGCGTCAAAAGACTGTGCGATGGAATGACAAGATAAGAAAGATCAACTCAGAAGATTAGCTGGGGCAATTCGCCTCATTCTTTGAGGGTTGAGGGAATTTCCTTTCCCCCTAACTTTTGTTTCCCTTACTCTTATTTTTATTTTCCATTTCCTGTTCTAGAATGTAGATATATGCCATTAATCTATTAGACTAAGTGTGTCGGTGGCAGTTGCATTGTTAATTAGATATAGTTCATTGTTTCATTAGACTTTGATGTGTGAGGGTGCATGCGAGTGTGCCTGGTGACGGAGTGTTTTAGTGGTAGTATTTTGTTGTTGGTGGAACTTAAGTATTTTTGTTAGTAGAATTTTGGTTTTAATTGTTAGTAGAAGGTTAGTATTTTTGTTAGTAGAATTGCTCTATTACTTATTCTGAAAGGGAGTAGCAGCCTTTCAGAATAAATCAATCCTTTACTTGTCTTATAGACGTTTAAGATATTGATAATATAAGCCAACTAATGGCTACACTGCGTTCTGCTGCACGGCGGAAAGCAACGGGAAACTACAGCCGTAATGCTATTCCCGAGGATATGCACCTCTCTATGCATAATTACATGTGATGGTGGCCTCCTCCCTTGTAAAATTCCAATCCGGAGGTAAACTAGTCCCCCGTTCGGATCTCCGGGTGGGGACTACTCGAGAGGGAGTTAACATCACAGACGTGACAAAGAGGAAATCTGACATTCTACGGATCGGAGCGTGGAATGTTAGAAGTCTGCTAGGAAGAGGAAGGTTAGAAAACTTAGAAAGAGAAATTGAAAGGTTGAGGTTGGATTTGGTTGGGATTAGTGAAATGCGATGGCAGAAAGAACAGGATTTTTGGTCAGGAGACTATAGGGTCATTAGCACTAAATCAAACAATGGTCAAGCAGGGGTTGGTCTCACATTGAGTAGGAAACTTGGACAGCGGGTGGAATATTATGAGCAATATAGTGAACGGATTATTGTAGCAAAAATCAATACTAAGCCTACGTGCACCACAGTGGTACAAGCCTATATGCCTACCAGTCAAGCTGATGATGAAGATGTTGAATAGGTCTACGAAGAAATAGATGAAATTCTGAGGTATATAAAAGTGATGAAAATGTTATAGTAATGGGAGATTGGAATGCTGTGGTAGGAAAAGGGATAGAAGGGAAGATAGTAGGAGATTTCGGATTAGGTGAAAGGAATGATCGAGGAAGCAGGCTGATGGAATTCTGCACCGAGCATGAGTTGGTCATAGCTAACACCTTATTCAATAACCACAATAGAAGAATATACACATGGATGAGACCAGGAGATACAGGGCGTTACCAAATCGACTTCATTATGGTCAAGCAGAGGTTTCGAAACCAGATTATGGATTGTAAAACATATCCTGGTGCTGACATAAACTCTGACCACAATCTGGTTGCTATGAAATGCAGATTAAAGCTGAAGAAACTGAAGAAAAGTCAAAAGCCCAAAAGGTGGGCAATAGACAGACTGAAAGTGAAGGATGTAAACGAAAGATTTAAGAAGAGTATAGAGGAAGGACGAATGAAAAACCCTAAACAATCTTCAATTGCAGACGAATGGGCACTTTTGAAGAATGAAATAACAAAATCCGCAGAAGGAAACATTGGTAGGAAAGAAAGAATAGGTAGAAAACCGTGGATCACTCAGGATATACTAGAATTGATGGATGAAAGGCGGAAACACAAGAATGTAAGAGATGAAAAGGGGAAAGCAGAATACAGACATCTGAGAAATGAGGTTAACAAGAAGTGCAAGGAAGCGAAAGAAGAATTGTTGAAAGGGAGATGTGCAGGTATAGAAAATTGTCTGAAATTAGGAAAAGTAGACACAGCTTATCGAAGGATTAAGAATACTTTTGGGGAAAAGAAGACTAAGTGCTGTAATATTAAGGACACAAATGGAAAGCCTCTAACAGATAGAGAAGAAAAGGTTGAGAGATGGAAAGCTTACATAGAGTGCTTGTATAAGGGAAAGGAGATTGAGAATCATGTAATGGAAAGGGAGGAGGAAATTGATGAGGATGCAAAAGGAGATTTAATATTGAGATCAGAATTTGACAGAGCATTAGAGGACTTAGGCAGGAACAAAGCACCAGGCATAGGTGATATACCGATTGAGTTGCTACGCTGCATAGGAGATGAAGGTCTGATCAGGTTATTTCACTTGGTGTGTAGGATTTATGAGACAGGTGAGGGACCCCCTGATTTCGAGAAGAATGTTATCATCCCTATACCAAAGAAAGTGGGAGCTGACAGATGTGAAGATTTCCGTACAATCAGCTTGATTACTCATGCTTCAAAGATCCTGTCTTGAATAATTTACAAGAGGATGGAAAGCCAGATAGAAACAGAGTTGGGTGGAGACCAGTTTGGTTTCAGGAGAAATGTAGGAACAAGGGAAGCTGTACTAAGTCTTAGGCTGATTTTGGAAGGTAGAATAAGGAAACATAAGAGAACGTGCATGGCATTTGTAGATTTAGAAAAGGCTTTTTATAACGTTGATTGGACTAAATTGTTTGACATTTTGAAACCGATTGGAATAAAGTACAGGGATAGGAGGATGATATACAATCTATACAGAAACCAGACAGCAGTCGTTCGAGCTGAAGGACATGAGAGAGAAGCTAGTATTCATAAAGGTGTAAGGCAAGGCTGCAACTTATCACCCATACTTTTCAATCTTTACATTGAACAAGCAATGAAGAAAATTGGAGAAAAAATTAAAGTGGGGGTGAAGATTCAAGGAAAAATAATTTCAACTCTGAGATTTGCCGATGACATAGTCATCTTGGCCGACACGCCTGAGGATTTGAATGGGTTTTTGAATGGTATGGACTCCGTCTTGAGAAAAGAATTCATGATGAAAATTAATAAATGTAAAACAAAAATACTGGAATGCAGCCGAAATAAATCAGAAACCTCTATGGACATCAAATTGGCAGGTGAAAAGCTGAAGGAAGTAGGAGACTTCTGTTACTTAGGAAGCAAAATAACCAGTGATGGCCGAAGCAAAGAGGATATAAAAAGTAGGTTGGCTCAGGCAAGGAAAGCATTTTTACAAAAAAGGAATCTGTTGACATCGAATATAGATTTAGGTATTAGGAAGTCATTTTTGAAAGCCTTTGTCTGGAGCATGGCGCTCTATGGAAGTGAAACTTGGACTATTGGTGCAGCAGAAAAGAGGAGAATTGAAGCATTTGAAATTTGGTGTTACAGGAGGATGATGAAGATCAGATGGGTAGATCGGGTTACAAACGAAGAGGTATTAAGACGAGTGGGAGAGGAGAGATGTTGCTGGCAATTGCTAATGAAGAGAAGAGATAGGTTAGTAGGACACATATTAAGACACCCAGGAATAGCATGTTTAGTTATGGAAGGAAGGGTCAAGGACGAGAACTGTAGGGGTAGACCAAGGTTAGAATATGTTAAACAGATTTCCTCGGATGTAGGGTGTGGTAGCTATGTAGAGATGAAACAATTAGCTCAGAACAGGGAGGTATGGAGTGCTGCATCAAACCAGTCAAAAGACTGAAGACTCGAACAACAACATTCGCCAACACCGTTGTCACAGCGTGGTATCAAGTTTTGTAGTTCTGTGTCATAGAAGTCTGCTGCCGGGTGAGTTAGCCGTGGTCGTTACGGCATGACTGCTGGCAGTCGCTCACATCCGGGAGGCGAGGAGGTTCGAATCCCCCGCCGGCAACCTTGAGCATGGTCTTCTGTGGTTTCCCGTCTTCCTTCCAGGCAAATGCCAGGGTTGGTCCCTAACTATAGGCCACAGCCGCTACCTTCCAACTCCTCGTCCTTACATTCCATCTTCCCTCCCCAACGGTACTTGTAGCTCACCCATTGGGTGTCCGTCTCGAAGCAGCTACAAAACTGGCGAGCCGAAGATGTCCTCGGACACTCCCGGCACGAAAAGCCATACGCTAAAAGAAACTGAAAATGAATCATGAAATGTTCCAAGAAAAAGTGCAATGGCAGACGCAGGTATGCACGAGAATTAATGAGACTAATCCCAAATGAAAAATGGCTAAAGCAAGCCGATATGTTAAAATTGAGAAAACTTCTGAAGTAAGCTTGTATGAATCTTTCCTCAAGAAGAAGTAACATCATAAAATAGAACAGTAAATTACACTTTACAAAGCACAGGTTATGTATAAGCAACAGAGTACTTATCTTTATGCTGAAGTTAGGTTAGCAACCTAAATGTTTGAAGAAAAGAACGGTGTCACGTAGAGCACTTGCTTGAGCAGTAAGGATGACATTAGTTATGTCACTTTGAATGGCTTTCACAAAAAGTAGAGACTTATAATAAGTCATATGAAGACGAAGTCTTAAGTGATAATGTATTCACTTTGTAGATAAATTGCATAGGAATAGTTTTCCTTAACACTAAGAGATGTAGAGTTCACATCTGTAAAAGTTTGTTGCACTAACATGTCGTAGAAACACGTGGCTGGTGATCGAGGTTTGATCACTAAGAAGAATGTCGAAAGACATTACGAAGATTAAATAAGACTTCTTGATGCGGAAATTAAAGATGTTACGGAGACATGATTTGAAGTTTTAAGTCCGGTTTTGCAAGACTGGTGGACAGCATGGTGACCGTCGAGAAAAGCACAAAGCAGTCAGCCTAGCAGACCGCTTAAATAGCCAGGCAGACGATGTTCCAGAAACATCCATGGCGCTGGGTTGGAGAAGACGGACCGAGTCTGGAGAAGACGAGCGGTGATTGGCTGACGCGTAGCTGCTGCGTGGTGGCTGGCCAATGAGCGTGCAGCAAATGGTGACCAGTTGACCACCAGGTTTCATGCGTACAAGACGAACGACGAACGTGGCTATAACACTTGGAGAATTTTTTGAGAAGCGAACTAGGCTTATGAACTAACAAGTAAGTAAATAATTTTACAACATATTTGATTTACATGAAAGCGTTTTACAAAACGAAATGTCACGTACACGTGGTGACCAAATAGAGGTTATGGAAAATAAGTTTGTATCTGACATTGACACTTTCACAAAACTTGTAACATTAACAAATTAATTATTCGCAAATGCGAAGAGCAGGGCAGTTGGAGGATGTTGAAATATTTAAACAGAGGTCTACATGATTCTCTAGTGTTTACATTTGCCATAATTCTAATCGTCCTCTTTTGTATCCTAAACATGCTTAGTACATCTGGTGACATACACCAAAATATGATCGCATGATCTTAAGTATGACTGGAAATAAGCAAAATATGGATTTCTTAATGTGTGCATGCCTGTGCAAGTTTTTATAATACGTAACGTAAAGCACATCGAGTTCAGTTTAGTATTCAGATATTGTATATGTTTATTCCATTTCAAGTCATGTCGTATCCATAGTCCTAAAATCTTTGTTTCTGATTTATTTTCTATTTGATGACCATTTATTGTTATATTGGGTGTCGCAGGATTCTTGTTCTGTATAGTGTAGAAATTTACAGATACTGTTTTTATAGCTTATTTTTTATTGTGACCATTTGGTTAAGTCTTCTGTAACAGAGTCAGCAGACTGCTGTAAGACCTGTTTTGTTTCACCTTTTATTACGAGTGTTGTATCGTCCGCAAACAAAATTTCCTTATGAGAATCAACGTACTGTGTTATATCATTGATATAAAGAAGAGAGAGTAGTGGGCGTGGGCCCAAACTCGATCCATGGGGGTACTCCAAATTTAATAATACCCTCATTGGATAATGTTTCATTAAGTACGTAATTTGGTTCTATCATTCTTGTGTCTCAAGCTTACTATTTGTTTACGCCTTGTTAAGTAAGACTATATCCATTTATTAGCTAGACCTCTAATACCATATTGATTTAGTTTTGTAAGGAGGATTTTATGGTCAACAACATCAAACGCTTTCGATAAATCCAAAAATAGGCCAGTTAAAAGCTCCTTATTGTCAATTAATTTCAGTATACTATTACTACATTCATATATTGCTGTCTGTAGATTTTTCCGTTCTGAATCCATGTTGTGAGTTTGATAGTAATTTTTTTACTATAAAACTTATCTGTCTCTTATACATGATTTTTTCCACATTTTTTTCAATACCATTTGGTAAGGTAATAGGACGATAGTTATCTAATTCATATTTTGAACCTTTTTTGTGCACTGGAATTACTTTTCATAACTTCAAAATATCCGGGTAAGTTCCTGCGAGAATTGAATGGTTTATTAAGTGCGTAAGTGGATATATTATATCTTCTGCACATTTCTTTAAAATTGCATCAGGGATGCCATCAATGCCAGCACAGAATTTATTTTTTAGCTCTTTTATAACTATACTCACGGTACCTCATCACTTGTGAAATGATTTATAAATAAAGAATCACTGCATATATTTATTTTATTATTAGAATTTAGTGTATTTACCTGTGATTTATTTAATTATTTTTGTGGAATTTCCATAAAATAGTTATTAAAAGTGTTTGCTATTTCCCCTGGATTATTAATCACTTTATTATTCCAGGTCAGTGTAATGTTCCTTTCAATTTTAGCAGATTTTCCAGTTTCTTTCCTTATCACGGTCCACATAGCCCTGTTTGTATTAGATGATTGGAAAATAAAATTATCATTATGCATTTTCTTTGCTAGTCTTATTGCCTTACTTAATGTGCTAGTGTATGTTTTGTAGTATAAATTAAATTCAGGTGTTGTATGGTATTGTTTATATATTTTGTGTAGAAATTTCTTTCTTTGACATGAATTTATAATCCCTGTTGTTATCCAATTGCTAGTTTCTTTTTATTTTAAATAGCTGGGGAATGCTGTCTCAAAATGGTGTTTTAGGGTACCGTTAAATGCTTGAAATTTATTATTTACATTTTCAATTTTATAAACTTCTGACCATGTTTCCTTATTTAATAAGTCATTGAAATATGTAACATTTGTTTCAGTGAATGATCTGCACTTTGATTTTATACCTTTATCATTATTATAGATTTTTTCGGGTACATCAAAGCTCAGTAATTGTCCATGGTGGTCACTAAAAGTGAATTCACACTTCCTATTACACTTTAAGAAATCCACATTTACATCCCCACAAATTATTATATCGAAATTTACTTTGCTCATGTTATTGAGTAACAATTTCCTGACGGAGAACGGTATACGTATACACTTACTAACTTAAACTGCTGTATTTTTACGGCGGTGAATTCAAAATCCTGTTCCATAATTAGATAATCATAAGCTGTTAACTGTTCATGATCTACATTATTTCATAAGAAAATACAAGTACCACCATGAATAATATTGGATCTAGAGTATTTACTAGCTAGTATAAACCCTGGGAATTGAATAAATTCGAGTTGTTCCTCTTTCAGCCAATGTTCTGAAATACATAGTGCTGTGATGTCTTTAAGTTCATTTTTAAGCTTTGGATTTATGTAATCAATTTTATTATAGAGAGACTGAACATTCGGGTGATAAATTTTAAATTTGTTACTTTTGCAAGCTTGTGTTGGTGATTTATTTAAATTATTATTATTATTATTATTATCAGAATTATTATTATTATTATTGTTGCTAGACAAATCCAAAATACCATTGTTACACTCAGTTAAATTTGACATCAAAAGATACTCATCTGAATGCCAAACCACAGGTTTGGCTTCTTTTACCAATTTCCCTGCTTTCACTATTCTTACCATTTAAATTTACAATTTTGCAGATTTCATCACTAAAATACTCTTTTCCTAACCTATTTACGTGTAGGCCATGCCGAGTGTGGAACTTCCTTTCTAATTTACTTACATCTATAATTTGGAATTTGGAAAACTCTTACAAATTTTAGCAATTTCTCCATTTGAAGTCTCTATTTCTACATTTATACTTGATTTGGGAATTAAGTCATATCTCAGCGGAATGTTTACAACAATTACATTAGTGTTATTCATGGATGGCAATGTACCCTTAACATTTTTGATAACCTTTTTATTCTCATTTCTGTAGATGTCGTTTGCTCCAGCGATGATAACTGCAACATTCTTGGAGGTTAGGGACGCACAATCTCCTACCATCCCGTCCGTAACCACTGCAATTGGAGCTCATTTTTCCGCTTCTCTCCAGAACGTCTGCTGCTATATCTCGCCCGTGGCTATCCGCATCTTCCTGGATTTTCTCTTTATCACTTTCTTCTTTTCTTTCGACACTCTGTTTCACTTTTCTCCTCATTCAATTTTACCTGAGATCCTGTGATGATTTTATTTGCATTTTTTACTTTTATTTTGCACGACGAGCATAAATCCGTAACGGTTACACTACCTGACGAGACACGAACACTGTTGACTGACGCCAGACTAGAGATCTAAGTTAGCCTAGATGTTTACACCAAATTACACTAAATGTATTTTAATTATTACAACCTGAATGAATTAATCTAATTACCTACTGTTAAAGAAAAATGTGAAATACGTATATTTTCCAATCGGATGAAATCTCGTAAAAGCTCCACTGCTCTACTTGGTTTAAACAGTGATTGAAGAAGTCACCGAGTCTTTAGATACACGTTCCCACAAGTTAGTTTCAGTTATTTAAATTATCGATAAGAATTTCTAAATACGATCAATATTCCTTATTTGACTTGACCTAAGGAAATTGACTTTATAGATTTAAAGCCTCTGTTATAATATTTTACCACTTTTATCAAATATTTACACTAGCTGCTATTACACTACACTTTCACTGTGACGCCATTTTGGTCAGAGTGGTTTATTAAACGAGTAGGTCACCCCGTGGTGTACGGGGTAGCGCGCCTGTCTTTCAACTGGTGGCTCAGGGTTCGATTCCCTCTTCCGTCAGAGATTTAAGAAACTGACATGAGGGTTGGAACGGGGTGCACCCACCCTCGTGTATTAATAGAGAGGCAGTGCCCCAGTCATGAGCCACGGGACCTCCTCTTTACATGGAATCTGAACCACATGACATGGCATTCCACTTGGAAAATCTCACATGCATTGACTGGGAATCGAACCCGGTCCGCCTCGGTGAGGGGCAGACAGCTTGACCGCTGAGCCACCACGCCCCTCCAAGGAAGAAAGGAGGGAGGGAAGGAAGGAAGGTATGAAGTATGTACATAGTTCTACGCACCAACCATTTGATATATCACCAAGGAGCATATAACAGAGAAGGGCCACTCTGCTATTTCTGCGATCCGTTAAATTCAGGGATTGCGTCATTGTTTCGGCTCCAACTCAAACGCACATGGTGCGCAAAGCTACTAAAGAGCGTTACATGGTGCGCACCACGTGGCGAATTCCAACGCCACTGAGATGCAATAACTGGCCGTATATTGAGCAAGAAATATAAGTGACCGATGGATCTAGGTTGCTTTCGCCGAGTATGTTTGCCAACTTACGAAATGAGAGGAAATCGAATCGAGTTTGATTAATCTGGATACGCATCGTTATTGTTGCTTTAAAGCAACTACGTTTTCTTTTTGAACGCCAACATATTACTTAGATTGAATATTAAGAGGCAACGGACACCGTAAACTTGAATTTTGTACGTACGTTGTGGTCTATGACGTTGGTACGATGAGAAGAAAAAAAAAAGGACTGTCGATGTTTTATTTCCTCCTTTTTCAGTTGCTTAGCCCTCTTAAGACGTTTAAGTACAAGCGAATAGTCTTTTTGAAGTTTCAACGATAAAAATAAATAAATCATGAAGTTTCATGAAAGTTCGCAATATTAAGGTACCATAACCTCAAAATTTCCGCACCCCTATTCCGACCCAGTACGCCACTATGGCTGTTTTCTTGTCTGCTATACCTCCTTCTCTAAATAAATTGTATGTGCCCAATAATGTCATTTCATTACAATTAACTTGGCCTCAATGGTCAAACGAATTTCAACTGTATCCACAGAAAAAATATAGGCAGGGTTGAGGATTGTCTTCAAGGAAATGAGAAAGCTGATTTTCCAGACAGTTTCAATTGATTTATTAATTTATGTTCAATCACGGTACACATTGTACATTCTTTCACATGTGAGTCATAACTTCTGATGTGTGAACGTCAATGGCTTAGTCGACTGGAGACAGGATTGAAGAAGACCATGCCGGACTGCACTTAGATGATCGGCTACGCTGCAGGACGGTGGAAAACAACTGATCACCCACAGCCAAGTACACTCCAACGCAGGAAGACCTCTTGGCTGGCTCCGATCAATCTTCAGGCTGAAGAAGCTGTAAACTCAAAGAGGATTATTTTTGGTGAGCATGAATTTTCAGCCTGTAAAGCAACACAATTCCAGTTAACGCAGCATTTCTTGCAAGAAATAAGAGGGAGGGGACATTTAGAAGATGTGGTTGAACGTAATGGTGCAACACATTACCAATTACATTTAATACCGCGCATCTCAGTTTAATGGCAATTAAAACCTCCTGTTTCGGGCATGTTTAAAGGACCCCTGCAGGCCAAATGTATGAAGCCACATCATATTACTGTAAAATACAAAGAAAAAGTCTGCATCACAGGATTATTGTGGCCATTGTATTAAAAGAGAGAGTAGAAAGAGTGTGTCCTACAGACAAGTTGTCAATATTCTTGAAAATACTCTATGCCCTTTAAATATAAATTTACATTGGTCTTTAACCTCACTCATTATCTCACAACATGTGTGTTTTGAAATGTGCACATTAAATGCTAAAATCTATCGTTTTAAAGTTAGGCAATGATGATATTGTTGCTTTGTTGAAGAAGGACTGGTGAAGTTCAAAACATGTGCACGTATATCTACCCCCTGTCATCTTTTTTGTCGTGTGGCCTCCTGAGAGGCCGAGTGCAGGTCTTTCTAGTCAACGCCCGTGGGCGACCTGCGCACCGGAATGAGAGATGATTTAATGAAACTGGGCAAGGATGTGGAAGGAAGCGGCCGTGGCCTGTCAGAAGGTACCTTCCCAGCATTTGCCTAGAGTTGAAAATGGGGAAACCACGGAAAACCATTTCAAGGATGGCGACGGTGGGGTTCGAACCCACGTCCACCGAGTCAGCAGAGAGCTTGGGCCCATGGCCGAACGTTGCGCTTTAGCTGCTGGCATTCCTACACCTAATTATTATTCTTTCAGAGGGATCGGAGATGAGATACAATGAAGTGCTATAAAAATTGAAACAAGATTTCAATGAACCGCCATCCAATACAATACCACCATTGAAATATTGCATTAATTTAAGTCGATGCGGTTCCACCTAGCCAATGTGTACAGCCGGATGTCGTAACAGATGGCAACATCACAAGGAGCTGATAAAAGGATGAAATAAATGAATATGACCAAGCAGTTGGAATGAAGCGAGGTACCGTCCAGGTCATTGGGAGATGTTGAAAATGGTAAACCTGACCAAACAAAATCCAAAACCAGTCGCCAGGAAGATAGGCCCCACGGCCTAGCACTGCACTTACATGATTGCAGCTACCAAATATGTAAAAACTTTGCATTAAACTATATACAGTACACACACATGTACTGACAAAGTGCAATGTAGAGAAAAATGTATCTCCTTTAGAAATTACTACAACATTAACATACTGTTACACCAGATTATATATATTTCCAGAATTCTTTCACAGCACGTGTGCCAACCGTCCAACTCTGCCTGTGGGTGTATTCCATCCCTCCCACCATTGAGGGGGGCAATTCATAAGACAAGTAGGAAGCCTCAAAGAATAGCCAAGGTTGCTCCTTTTAGTCCCCTCGTACGATAGCCAGAGGATACCATGGGTGTAGTCTAAACCCCCACCCACAGGGGGCTGCAGTGTTGAAGCCACCCAAAGAAATTATATTGTGTTGTTGATTCATTTCGGGGCTTTGCGACATTGTGGTCATGTGGCCCCGTGTACTTAGGTGAGTGTGGAATTTGTCTGATAACCGGTGTTATTGTGAAGGCTGTATTGGTGTGTGTAGTTGTAACTCAGATGATGATTAGCAAGGAGGCGGCTGTGGTCTTAATTAAGCATTCGCCTGGAATAGAAGTGGGGAAACCACAGAAAGCCACTTCCGGGATGGCTGAGGTGGGATTGGAACTCGACACGTCTCAGTTTTTACGCAACCCTCAGGTCAGAATTAAACTTCTTGGCAGAGCTGGGAATCGAACCCAGGCCTTCGCGGTGACAGCCAAGAGTACTAGCCACTACACAATGAGGCACAAAAGAAGTTATGTACATGGTCAGTCAATGTGCATAGTTGATGTGCGACAAGTGGCAGTACAGTATACCTGATCAGGCAATTGGTATCCGGTTTACAATAGCAATGGCATCCACATTCACAGTTTTTCCAATTAAGACTTTTCTACCTCTGAAGGGACAAAGCTCCAGAGGCATTTCGTAATAATAGCAAGTCTATGAATTCATCGCTACAAGTCCAGATATTACAACCCACCAAACAGCAAGGCATTTGGGAGGAGGGTGTTAAGTACACGATTATTCGGGCCCTGCTTATAACTTATCACACTCCAAACAGTCACAAGCCAATTTTTTTGGCTCTATGTTAACCGTGGAAACTTGCAATTACATGTATAATTCTTTCAAGGTGTCAACATAGACATAATGATCATGATTTGTCAAACCGGAAACAAAACGTCCTCATGGAAAACATCTGGGTGAAGCTTACGCTATCTACTGATAGGGGCAGATGACCTCGTAGTTCTGCCCCTTAAAACCTTAATAACTACCTAACTGACTGATAATAGCCTAACTACAGGGATGAACAGACACAAATCTACATCACAGATAAAGGTGACTAAAATGGACATTACTGTACCTGGTTTAGACAAAGGATTTGTATAAAAACTACTACCATACGGTAATCCAAGGGAAATCTACACAGGTGGCTACGCTGGTTAGATGTCGCCATCACAATTGAGAGCAGTACACGACCTTCTTGCCAGCATGGTAATTCTGCAATAAAGTGACAGACTATTCATCATGGACAACAGCTGAAACAAAAGTTTGAGAAATAATGAGAATGTAGGCTACATGTAGAGAATAAAGAGGATGTTCATCCTTCCCCTAAATATAATGTATACCATTAATCCCAATAGAAAAAGTCTACTGGTACTGTGCCCGTTTAGACCGGAGTCCGCACGACCACATATGCATTTTACCAAAAATCAGTCAGCACGAGAGTCAAAATATCCCGGGGCGCCAGATGGGTTAAAGCTAATCGCAAAAACGACATCAAATGAAAAAAAATGCTTTACTGATTTTTGGCTCAATGCAACAATAAGGATAGAAGGAGATTCAACTGGGCATAACACATCATGTAAAATTATCTCATTTTATTCTGAATTTAAAATTGACTGCAAAATAAAATGCTCAAAGCAGCATCATTCATGTGTGGCGACCCACATTACTATTTACACAAAGTACAGAAATTTTCCAACACATTGGACAATTATCTTTGGAGACACAAGTCTGATTATCAGTCCTGTAGACTGTGTTCCAAAATTATATCCATTATTTATGATTAAATCCAGTTCAAATTTAATTGTCTTTACTGGAAATACTGTAGTTCACTGGTTGAATTTTTACATAATATTAACACTCGTAGAATAATTGTTCATAGAATTTTTAACTTTCACTTATTTTTTCCAGTTTCAAAAAATATTGTCAAAAAATATTATTATCTCTGAATCAACACAAATTATGTACACATATTAATAACAACATCTGAAAAGTATCTGACCCTTGAGCATAGCATCGAAGAACTGTGCGAAGCACAACAAAATTAATTGTTCTTCTGACATTAAACGTTTCGAGAAGTGACTCGATTATGAACTTCAAGTTCCTAACAAAATATATGATTTCTGAATCATCAACTTGATCAATAAATTGTTGGACCATTCAACTATTCGATTTTCCACTTAGAATCATTATTAAGAAAAATATTTATATTTGTGGCCATTTTAGTAACTTTCACAACTTGCAATTCTTGAACAGAATGCGGAAATAAGAATTGTAGCTTCATAATAAATTCATTTAGTTCATGACACTAGGATTGAAAACATCCTTCAAATTATTCGTGGTTATAGAATTATTTTTAATTGGCAGTGGCCCATTCTATTATTTTTATAAGAACACAATATTCCAACAACAACGGCAAAGGTCTTCCTCTGAAGAAGAATAAAATACTATCATGACAAATCCGGGTTCTAGCAAAATCAAAGTCTTAATGGAATCCGTAAACAAGGTTGAAATAAGAACTGATGGTTTTTAAGAAATAATCTTTGGGTCATTCATACGACGCAATGTGTAGTTCCAATACTCCTTCTTTAACACTGAGTCATCGAACCTGCTATTTGATTGATGGTCAAATAAAAACCTCCTCATTCCTGCGACTTAAACATGCGCACCTGGGAATGGCATTTCAACTACTCCACACACATAAATTTTCTTCCCAAAAATTTATACAATAAATCAAGTCTCTGCTTATTATCAACACTGGAAGAGTTATAAACTTATAAGTTTATTTTATTTTACCATTCAGTTCAAATCGTGAAGTTACCACACTTATGATACTCTCTATTTCACTTTCGAATGTGTATCTACGTCATGATTTTATATAAATACAAAAATATCTTAATTGATACAAATATCATTTGCTTCCCGTTTCATGCCTCTCCGTGTTATCTGAAAAATATACTTTGCTCATTGCAAATATTAACTGTTCAACCAGAACTGTAATGTTGGTTGAATGCGGGCCTCCGCTAACCACTGGTTATGTGGAGAACAGCCCAGATTCATCAACATAAACGGGAGGACAGCATCAGGCTTAAGGCCTGGACAAAATAACTTCCTTAAGAGAAGATTAGACTGAAAGGATTGGGCTAAGGAAATGCGGCCTGGTTCTTTCAATACTAGACTGAACATTGAGAGTAAATACAATACTTTTATTTTTAGGGTGAAACTTGCAAACACATTAATAAAGCCTTAATTAAAAAATTAGTTATGCTGGCCCGCCTGGGGCAGTTTCAAATGTTCATTAATTTTAATTAGGTTGGCCCAGCCATGGGCTATTACTCAAAAGTTCATTCTGCTTGATGCACACACAAATTTAATATTCTTGCACTTGCTAGCAAACACTTAAAACGAAGATGATTAAGATAATAATAAAAAAGGCACAAACTTATCTTTAGTGGCGATGACTAGAAGCATGCTGACGGAGACTGCCGTGGCCAACACTAGATTTTTTGGTAGTAGAATTTGAAATGCCCAGCATCAGGAAAATAACTTCGCCAGGGCGACCAGCGCTGTACATTGGCTAACATCGTTAGGTTTTGATGCTATTTCTTGAATGCCAAATAACATGGCATTTAGAACTGCGATTTGATGCAGCTTCTTGCGGTTTGGAGTAAAAACGTAGAATGCACTTTCTCAGTGCTGAAGCTCTCTGCTGTTGCGTTTCCTGGTAGTTCCACTCATAAATGCAGATTAGGCCTGAAGTTTAGAAGGCCCCGGAGAAGGGCGGAAGGCACGAATGCCTCTCGCTAGTTGAAGAAGACCGTAGAAGGTTTGAAGAAGGAATGCTGATGGAGAGCAAAACGCCGCCACTTAAATAATAACATCATGGAAACGTCTGGAAGCCAAGCTGGCGGGCGATGATTGGCCAGGGCAAGCTGTGACGTCAGTCATACAGGAAGGCAGCAAGCAAGTCGACACCCTTTTTCAGTATGCGATCGTAAGCTGGAGGCGCATGACCTATTAACACGCTGAGGTAAGAGTCTTAGATATATATATAGAGAGAGATTAAACACTAGTAATAAACATTATAATGTTAACAGAAATGAATAAGTACATATGTTTTCGTTCGGTGGTCTCAAAAGCATTTAACTGACAAATGCGGCACAAAAGAAAAACGCACTATAAACATCACGAAAGTGATCATGCTCCGAGACCCCCGAAAGAAAACAATCAAAGAATCAGTTACAAAAACGTGAACAACAATAAAGAAGATGACACTAAGCCTCAACAGGCAAGATAGCAACCATAGAAATTGGTCTAGTATAGACACCCTTACTAGTGAGAACATCTACAACTCTCACATGATTATCCCGACCCAAATGGCAGTGAGTTACCCTACCAATATTCCATACGAGAGGGGGACTTGGATCTCGCAAAAGAACCATATCTCCCACTCGTACATCAGGCTGGGAAAGCCGCCACTTCTCTCTTCTGTTAAGTGAGCCGAGATACTCCAGCTTCCAACGGCGCCAAAAGGAGTTTCGCAAAGAGTCTAACTTCCTCCAGAAAATAGGCAACCTGAGATCACAGCGTCGACTCAGCAAAGGAGGCGTAGAAGCTAAAGAACAGCCTATTAAAAAATGACCAGGTGTTAAGGGAAGAAGATCCTTAGGATCATTAGACAAAGGCGTGAGCGGCCTAGAATTTACAATACCCTCAACCTGAATAATTAAAGAATTGAATTCCTCATAGGAAAGGATGGCAGAACCAAGGGTTTTCTTCAGCTGTCTCTTCGTGAGCTTTATGCAAGATTCCCAACGACCACCATGATGGGGGGCGTATGGGGGAGTGAAATGCCATTTGAATCCCTTAGCATGCGAAAAATTAGAAAACTGTTCCTTAGCAGAAGGGGAGGTAAGCGCAGTTTTCCAAAGATCAAAAGTACTAACAAAAATTTTTGCGTTATCTGAGAAAACCTCAGAAGGAACACCCCTTCTAGCGGCAAATCTAGAAAAGGCTGCTATAAAATAAGGAGTAGAAGCACTTGTAACCAACTCAAGGTGAATGGCTCCTGTCACCATGCACACAAATAAAGAAATATAAAGTTTACCTAACAACTTTCGCTTAGATAAAGGGGAATTAACTTGATAGACATAAGGACCGGCATAATCGATACCCGTTAGGGCGAAAGGCTTACTAGGTTCGGAACGAAAATATGGCAAGTTTCCCATAATTTGCGTGATTGGCGGGGGCTTAGATTTGAAACAAGGTATACATTTCCGAATAACAGAAGAAACTTCATGAACACCGTTAATGAGCCAATATTTCTCGCGAATTAAACAAAGCAAAGTGCGGGTGCCAGCGTGCAAATTCTGATAATGAAATTTCTTTACGATAAGAGTAGTAATAGGATGTCTAGAAGGGAGAATAATGGGATGTTTTTTCTCATCTGAGTAACTAGAATATTCTAGCCTACCCCCCACTCTTATTAATCCATCTTGGTCCAAAAAAAGGGGTGAGAGGTAACAGCCTACTAGACTTTGGTAAAGCTTTTTTGCTTAAAAGCGTCTGATACTCAAGAAAGAATACTTCTTGTTGCATGAGAAACAAGATTCTACGAGTAGCAAATTCCAATTCCATTTTAGTGAGAAAGGGTTGCGGTTTCACAGGCTGATCAAGAACAAGAAATTTCCATCGAAATAAATATGCTACCACACGAATTAATTTATTAAATGAAGAGTAACGCTGAAAAAGACTAGTAGCAATAGAAGTTAGAAAAAGGGAAGCGGTAACAATGCGAGCATCAGGAACATCTTCTGCGAGTGGATTAGATGAACGAGGCCAACAAGAGAAACCCTGACTGAGCCACGCCGGACCATTCCAGTATAATTTAAGAGAAATTAATTTCTTGGGCAAGCAGCCACGTGAAATTATATCAGCGGGGTTTTCTTTTCCCGGAACATGATTCCATTGGTCAAAATGAGACAACTCTTGTATTTTAGAAACGCGATTAGCCACAAAAGTGGTCCAATGCGAAGAAGGTTTTGAAAGCCAAGCTAACACGATGGAAGAATCACTCCAAAACCATGTGCTCGAAAATTTCAAATTTAAACTGATTTTTAATTTACTGGCTAATTCCACAGCCATTACAGCAGAACATAATTCCAATCTAGGCAAAGATATGGATTTGAGTGGGGCTACCTTTGATTTTGCGCAAATTAAATTGGAAAATCCGGGTAAAGTATTGGAAGAGCGGCCTACTAAATAGGCGCAGCAACCGTATGCCTTTTCAGAACTATCTGCAAATACGTGCAAATCGAAATACTGACATGAAAGGTCCGAAATTAAAGTGCGGGGAATAGAAATTTGAGAAAGATCTAACAAACTCTTGCGGTATTTCAACCACTCATCCAAAAGGGGGGAGGGTACCTCCTCATCCCAACCAATTTTCAATAACCAAAGTTTTTGCAAGAAAATTTTTGCAGTAATAACCACCGGAGCAATGTACTGCAAGGGATCAAAAACTTTTGCTATTTCTGATAATAATTGCCTTTTCGTTTGAGGGTGAAACTCAGATAAGTGTACCTGATAGGAAAAGGTATCTGAAGAAGGAGACCAAAAAACACCCAAGGTTTTAATAGCTGATTCCTCAGTAGGAAGCGCAACACATTTGTCAACAGGAGTTACTTGTGAAAAGTTAGATAAAAATTCGGTTGAGTTCGAGTTCCACTTATGAAGGGTAAACCCACCACCGGAAAGAAGAGAGTTTAAATCTTCACAAACAAGAAGTGCGTCAGAGATACTAGGAAAGGAATACAGAAAATCATCTACATAAAATGCAGTTTTCAAAACTTCAGAAGCTAGAGGATGAAAAAGATGACCATCTTGTTCGGCCAACATGTGAAGAGATCGTATTGCGAGAAATGCAGACGGCTTAAGACCGTATGTCACTGTTCTTAAACGAAATATTTTTATAGGTTTTGCATTGTCGTCTCGCCACAAAATTCTTTGCAAATCACGTTGTTCTGAATTTACTAGAATTTGCCTATACATTTGCTTGATGTCAGCAAGGACAGCAATGGGGAATAGACGAAAGTTAAGTAAAACTGAAGTAAGATCTGTCTGAATAGCGGGTCCAGAATGCAGAGTGTCATTGAGAGAAACACCATTAGCATCTGGAGATGACCCATTAAAAACCACTCTTATCTGTTCTCGGGTGGAAGAATTTTTCCAAACCGGATGATGATTAAGATATACTATTTCTTTAGGAGGATTACTAATTTCTTCAGATTTTGGAACTACTTCCATGTGATTCGCTGATTCGTATTCTTCCATGAAGGAAGTATACTGAGTTTTTAAGAGAGCATCTTTTTTAAAGCGATTTTCAATTGCGAATAAAGCTTTGAGAGCTCTGGAATGTGATTCTGTAATAACAGGGGGGTTAAAAATGCGAGGAAGAGTAACCACGAATCTGCCTTCAGTAGTGCGAACAGTGGTTTCTACGTAGTGTGTTTCACAGATCTCATTATTGCGAGAATGAGGTGAGGTGACTTGAATATCCTCAATGTCCCAGAACTTAATTAATTCTTGATTTAAATCAGCACCAACAAAATAACAATGAGATTTTTGTTGAACGGGGTTGCGGTATATTTGCCCAGTGGCAATCCAACCAAAATCAGTTCTACGAAAGAAAACATCACGGGCAACTTTAACCTTTTCCGGATGTAAACATTGCCAAAAAATGCTGGCACTTAAAATAATTTCTACAGATGAAGCTCTGTTGAAATTCGGATCTGCAAGTTGCAAATGATGCGGAATATTCCAACCCTGGACTTGAAAGGAAGTAATGGGGGTGTCATTACCTATGGAATTTATAATTAAAAAATCTAAATTTAAATGAATGCCAAGATTATTGGAATCTTTTACATCCACTTTAGCATAACTCAGAGATTGCGATTTGGAACCATTAATTCCTGTAACTTCTATAGAAGTAGGGCATATTTGTAGACCTAACTTGCGAACTAGCGATTCACTGATAAAATTGTTAGTTGCAGCATTATCTAACAATCCCCTTACAGAAACCCATTTTCCGTGAACATTCTTCACTAGAATTTGGACAGTGGACAATAAAACTTGAGTTTTACTGAACGAAACAGAGCTTTGAGTAAAAGACTGAGCGTTATTCGGCAAAGTCTCAGAATGAGATTTAGCGGATGAACTATTGGTTGCTGATGACCGCGCTCTTTCATGCCTATGCAGGAGAGTATGATGCTTTGCTTTACAGTGAAAACATAACCGTTCAGAACGACAATTGCTTATCATATGTGTCGCTGATAGGCAATTAAAGCAGTGCTTGTGGGTGGTAATTAATTTGCGTCTTTCATCCACAGATAAAGATTTGAATTGAGCGCATTGGTACAAGTTATGTGGTTGTTGACACAAAACACAAGCTTGTGCTTGATTGGAAGACCGAATATTGGTAGAAAAGACATGTGACCTTAGTACTCTCTGAGTGGGGCTGATGTCCTTACTATTAGAGGGAGGTTT
Source organism: Meconema thalassinum (assembly GCA_946902985.2). NCBI lineage: Eukaryota > Metazoa > Arthropoda > Insecta > Orthoptera > Tettigoniidae > Meconema > Meconema thalassinum. The sequence continues at coordinate 1,037,030,836 of OX336389.2, forward strand.
GAAGGTAGCGCTACTCTTTTGACTGGCTACAGCAGAGAGAATTTGGCATTTCGCCTTTAAGAATTTAATAATAGCTTCATAGGTACACAATGAATGTTGCGACAGAGCTGCTTCCCAATCTTTTAAAGTTTTAGTGTCTAATTTAACAGAAATAAGATGAATCAAAAATAGATCCCAATGGTCAACTGGTTGGTCCAAATTTGCAAGCGCACGAATATGAAGTTCCGCAGCATCGATCAGATTACGAAGCGAGGCAAGATTATCAGCTTGAACAATAGGTAAATTGAATAAACCCTGTATGTGACGTTGAGTTTTTAAACGAGTGTTCCCAAACCGATCTCTGAGAAGTGCCAAAGCTACTTCATAATTTTCATTTGTCAACGTAAGCTCTTGGATGAGTTTAAGTGCGTTGCCTTGCAAGGACAAACGCAAATAATGAAACTTCTGTATTGAAGGAAGAGAATCGTTTTCGTGAATCAATGAATTGAATAATTCAAAAAATGGTTCCCATGTAGCTTCATCTCCGGTAAATTTAGGTAATTCTATTTTCGGTAATATAACACGGGAAGGAAAAGAAGAAGATTCTGAAGGAATTTTCTCCTGCTTTTCCTGCAATGTTAAACTTCTTAAAAGCTGCTTCGCGTCTGCGAACCCCTTATAATATAGATTTTCAACCTCACAACGGTCACTTTGCTGATCGGGATCCTTGGTCTCAATATTACTTTGGATCTCATCATATTTCTCAAAGGCCTGTTCATAACCTTTCAGTCTTTGAGAAATTATGTCACTATTACGTTCTTTTTCCGGGAGCTCATCTAGAAAAGTGCGAAAACGCGTTAACTTGCCTTTGACAGAAGCTCTGGCATTAATGAGTTTCTCGTCAATCGGCATTATGAAAGTTTGTTGTGTACTCACGACTATACTGTGAGCTGGTACACCTTGCTTCGGAAGAAGTTGACAGTCTGCCAGAAAAGAGAGTGCGGCTTCCCCTGCGGTAAAATACGGGCCTGCTGTTTGTCTCCCTTCTCAGTGCCAACCATATACACTCGAGCTGAAACTTTCGAAGTAGATTAGAAAACACAATTTTTAAAATATTAACACACTCAATGTTCAGTATGGCATTTAAATTTTGAATTAGTTCCAACATTAAGAAATTTGAAGATTTGGTTAAACAGAATGTTTACAAGCATCCCGGTTATAGGCACCAAAATGGTTATGTGGAGAACAGCCCAGATTCATCAACATAAACGGGAGGACAGCATCAGGCTTAAGGCCTGGACAAAATAACTTCCTTAAGAGAAGATTAGACTGAAAGGATTGGGCTAAGGAAATGCGGCCTGGTTCTTTCAATACTAGACTGAACATTGAGAGTAAATACAATACTTTTATTTTTAGGGTGAAACTTGCAAACACATTAATAAAGCCTTAATTAAAAAATTAGTTATGCTGGCCCGCCTGGGGCAGTTTCAAATGTTCATTAATTTTAATTAGGTTGGCCCAGCCATGGGCTATTACTCAAAAGTTCATTCTGCTTGATGCACACACAAATTTAATATTCTTGCACTTGCTAGCAAACACTTAAAACGAAGATGATTAAGATAATAATAAAAAAGGCACAAACTTATCTTTAGTGGCGATGACCAGAAGCATGCTGACGGAGACTGCCGTGGCCAACACTAGATTTTTTGGTAGTAGAATTTGAAATGCCCAGCATCAGGAAAATAACTTCGCCAGGGCGACCAGCGCTGTACATTGGCTAACATCGTTAGGTTTTGATGCTATTTCTTGAATGCCAAATAACATGGCATTTAGAACTGCGATTTGATGCAGCTTCTTGCGGTTTGGAGTAAAAACGTAGAATGCACTTTCTCAGTGCTGAAGCTCTCTGCTGTTGCGTTTCCTGGTAGTTCCACTCATAAATGCAGATTAGGCCTGAAGTTTAGAAGGCCCCGGAGAAGGGCGGAAGGCACGAATGCCTCTCGCTAGTTGAAGAAGACCGTAGAAGGTTTGAAGAAGGAATGCTGATGGAGAGCAAAACGCCGCCACTTAAATAATAACATCATGGAAACGTCTGGAAGCCAAGCTGGCGGGCGATGATTGGCCAGGGCAAGCTGTGACGTCAGTCATACAGGAAGGCAGCAAGCAAGTCGACACCCTTTTTCAGTATGCGATCGTAAGCTGGAGGCGCATGACCTATTAACACGCTGAGGTAAGAGTCTTAGATATATATATAGAGAGAGATTAAACACTAGTAATAAACATTATAATGTTAACAGAAATGAATAAGTACATATGTTTTCGTTCGGTAGTCTCAAAAGCATTTAACTGACAAATGCGGCACAAAAGAAAAACGCACTATAAACATCACGAAAGTGATCAACCACTATCCTTCGGAAAATCACCTGTTCCAAACTAGAAATGATTAAACTACTTCATAAGCTCTCTCTCAATGAATGTGATTATTAGAAAATATAAGATCCAAGAATTATTTAGAAAAGTTATGAAAATCATTATTATTATTATTAGTGGATTATTATTATTATTATTAGTTATATTATTGTAAATTTGTTTAATTATTATTTCATTATGTGAGAATCCACATGTTCGATTCTTCGAATATGGATAAAATATCCATTTCTCAACAAAAATAATTATTAACTTTTACAGTTACCTCGGCTGATTACCGTGATTATCAAAAAATATGAAACATTCAAATAAATGCTCGTTATGCTCGGTCATCGATCCTAAACTGTTCTGAGTGCTGAAAATACTCAGAATAACTCTAATATGTCTTGCTTAAATCATTGCAAGATTTAAATACGAAGAAAAACAAATGTGTTGGTCATCTGCAGAAAATGAGTTTGTTCCAATTAGCTAGGCATAATATAAAAATCAAATGTGGCTTACATTTCTCGTTGGTCTTGAAGCGTAGTGAACCTGGTCTGTACCAGATTTATCCAGATACATGCCCTATTGGACACGCACGTCTAATCCTTGTATCGGCCGCCATTATATACCCACAATCTGTCTAACACGACATAGTGGAAATATTTCTTGAAGTTTGAAGTAACTGCTGATCCATTTTAATATTGGCTTCAATTAAATCCATAGCAGTTCGCTTAAATGGGATCAGATCCAAATGATCTATTCTCAAATACATCAGTTGTAACATAACTCACGGTAATCTTTTCAGTACAAGAAAACACTGACAGTCTAAATCAATCAACGGCTGTTCTGAAGATCGTTCCCTGGGCATGGTTTATCACCATCTATCATGCGCGAAGCAACTTATAGTTTCCCTTTGTCGGCTAATGAACAACACCGTGATAGACTGGCCTTCAATATATTGAAAGATCGGAGTGGTTATCAAGTTACAATTTATGAAACTGACTAAATGGATTAAAATATCCAAGTATTGAATTATTATTACTGGACTGTGACAAAGTAATTTCTAGACAAAGTCTAGCATATGTCCATATAGAAATAAAGTATTTCACCAGTGTCCGTAGAAAAATAATAATCACCTTAGTGATTCCCTCTACCGGAAACTTACTATGTTCCACTCGTATCGCAGCACTTTTGTGACTATCGCAATTTAAAGATATCTTCTGCGTAGATCCGGCAACCATGTGCCTTGGCTCAACGTAGCAGCAGCACCTTGTCATGCAAGAGCTTGGTTCGAAGTGAGCTGATGTTGCTTGGGCCGGTCGGCTTTTATTCAAAACGGTCGGGTCCACGCTGGATCACGCTGAAATCTGGAAATCCTCATATCTCCGGTGTCTCTGGTCCGATTCACTTGAGACTAAGTGCATTCTCTTTCATTTGGCCGTGCCAGTAATCTGATCCAAGTCTCAAGTCTCTACTCCATGGCTAACTATTTAATCAACAAATAGTCTCGACCTCTGCTACTACTCGCTACGTCACTTACCATGCTCTTGGCTGCACAAAGTTTCCATTCCATTCTAGAAGTAATGGAGCGCGATATTCAAATATCTCAACTTTCAAAAGCGGCTGTAGCCTTTCCCTTGATATCTAGGTGTCTGAATCTTGGAATACCCATTCCTAGAGTTGGGCACATCCACCCCACACCTAGCAAAAAATAAAAATTGGAAAATTTTTATTTTTCCTATCTACACATTAAATCATCTGGTTCTTGAATAATAAATCTTCAAATTTGCTGCATTATAAGTTCCCACGATGTTACCAGTTCGTGTATTGGCGATTTCATAGCTTCCATTGTTGTTTACTTCCACAATACGATAGGGTCCAGCGTAAAGGCTTGCAAACTTCGAGTACACTCGATTTTGCACGTCAGAGGGTGTAGGTCTTTTCACTATAACAAGAGTTCCTACGCGCAAGGTTCTGCGAAAACGCTTTCCTCTCAATCTGCGCTCTCTTATCTCAGCTTGGCTCCTCAACTTGTCTAAAGCTAGTGTTTCCCTCATCTGACGACTTGGTTCAATTTCAGGTGGAATAGAGATGATTCGATCCCATAATCTTGTTGGTTTAATTCCATGATGAAGCAACATGGGAATCTGTCCAGTACTCTCATGAATTGTAGAGTTGATGGATTCGGATGCTAATGAGAGAACATCCATCCATTTCCAATGCTCATTTGGACAATAGAGGCGGCAAAATTTTGCTATTTCAGCCATCACGCGTTCTGCTGGATTGCTTTCAGGATGTCTGATAGAACAAAACAATTGTCTAATCCCAAGATTATTCATGACGGTTCTAAATTCTAAAGATGTAAATTGGGGTCCACGATCTGATAAAAGGAATTCCGGTTCGCCTGCTTCCGGAATTACGTTGTCTCTAATTCTCTTCGCACAATATTTTGCGTTTGCCTTCTGAATTGGGTGTAACATAGTGTATTTGCTGAAAACATCCATGGTCACCAGAATATATCGGTTACCTCTTTTAGACTTTGGGAGAGGACAATAAAGATCAGTCGCGAAGATTTACAAGGCTTAGAAGGAATAATAGGCCTTGGTAATTCTCTCAATAATCTAGAATTATGTTTACTCCTTTGGCATAAGTCGCACTCACGAATAGTGTTTCTGACAGTTTGCCGCATTCGCTCCCACGAAAATTTTTCTTGTATCAAGTTGACCGTCTTATCTACTCCAGCATGACCTGCAATTCGATGTGCCATCCAGATAATGGGTTTTTGCATTCGTGGAGGTATCACTACTCTCAGCTTCGTATGGTCGGGATCTGCAAACTTGTAGACTAAACCATCTAACATCATAAAATCTCTTGAAATTCTTTCAGTTTCCACAAAATCATCATCATTTGGATCCATGTCTCCCTGTAGAAAACGAAAAATGTTTCTAAAACGTCGGTCTCTCCTCTGGGATAAATGCAACAATCTTAACCTTCTCAAGGTATCCTCATCCTCCTGCGTCAGGTTAACTTGAAAAACCTTAGATGTAGACTCCACTGCTCTACTCAATAAATCGGCCCCAACGTTCAATTTTCCAGGAGTGTGTTCAATAACTAGGTTGAATTGTTGAATAAAAAGTGACCATCTAGTTATCCTATCACTGGCAAAGTTTGTTCTCAAGATAAACTCCAATGCATGATGATCAGTCCTCACAATTACTGAATGTCCAATTAACATTTTCTTCCACGACTCCAACGCGAAGATTACAGCAAGGGCTTCTAACTCTGTGGTGTAATAATTCCTTTCTGATGGACGAAGTTTCCTGCTTATGAACGCCAGGTAACGTCTCTTGTGATCGTCATCTTCTTGAAGAAGAATAGCTCCAATCCCTACGGTGGATGCATCAGATTCTATGATGAAATTCTTGGTAAAGTCAGGATACTCTAATTTCACGCTGTTTACCAATAACCTCTTGGCATCTTGAAATGATTGTTCACAATCTTCATTCCATTTCCATTTGTTTCCTTTTTTTAATAATTCCTGCAATGGAACAACCGTCTTGTTGAAGCTTGGACAATGCCCTGCAAAGAATTGACATGTCCCGAGAAAACTGCGGACATTCTTCACTCTAGTAGGTCTAGGGAAATTTGCAATCACCTGTATCTTTGTCTCATTGGGACGGTATCCTTCACCATCCAAAGTGTGGCCCAAAAATTTTATTTCCTTCCGAAAGAACTGACATTTTCGAAGGTTTACTTTAAAGTTCGCTTTTCTCGAATCTGCGAATAACATCTGGAGATGTAACAAATGTTCCTCCTTAGTCTCAGATGCAATTAGGATATCATCTATGTAACGAATTGCTATCTCTTTTACTTCAGGACTCAAGTTTTGTTCCAGTGCTCTGATCAAAACAGATCCAGATGTTTTGACCCCAAATGGTAGATGGCGGAATACATATGTCTGCTGGTCAAACATAAATCCTGTAAACTTTTTGGAATCTTCACTAAGCCTAATGTGGTGGTAGGACGAAGTGAGATCAATGTTAGAGAACCAGACCTTGCCTTGGAATTTCCTTAACAGTTCCCTAATGATTGGTGGTCTGTCATACTCTGGCAGCAATCTTGAATTCAAATTTCGCGCGTCTAAACATAGTCTCAGACTTCCATCTGGCTTAGACACTACTGCTAATGGATTGACATAAGAGGTAGTGTACTTTTCAATCACATTGTTACTTTCCATCTCTTTGATAAGCACTTTTACCATTTCTCGATGCTTTTCCGCTACCGGATACAATTTAGCATGGAAAGGTGCATCATCATTTACACGAATACGATATTCAAAATCTTTAATTTCACCAGGTTTATTATCAAAAATATCGTGGTACTCTTCCAAAAATTTTCCTAGCTCTGGGGAATCCTTCTCAGTGTAGACTTCTCTTCCTTCAGCTTCATGAAAAATCAGAGACCATTGAGCATCTCCCTCGATGTCTTCCTCTTCTTTTCCCTCGAAGTTTATCTCTTCGGTATTCTTGAATCTGATCGTCTCTGTCTTCATGTCTATCACTGCTTGATATTTCTGAATGAAATCCGCTCCCAATATCATGTCAAAAGCCATGTCCTTCATTACTACAAACACATGTCGGAAATCATGTCCTCCAATAGTAACACATAAGTATAATTGTGTTTTACACAGAGATATTTTGTTGGGTATTATTCCTTGGATTTTAATTCCTGATACTGGAATCTCCTCTAAATTCTCTTTTAGCTTCCACAGAATATAAAGCTTCTCGCTCACAAGACAAAGCATAGCCCCAGTATCAATTAAAGTATCGACAGGCATACCGAATACTTCGCATGATATGATTGGCATTTTAATTCTTGTACCCATTTCTTTCCGTTCGTCATTATGTTGAAATTAAGTCATCATCCTCTGCTTTCCATTTAATAATCCTGGAAGTGAAAGTGTTTAAAATTGTATCTTCTACTGTGAATTCGAAGTTTTTTTTCTTTTCCATTCCCCCGGGATTGTTGTGTTCCCGATGGACCTGGTTCATTGGGCTTCTGTTCCAAAAACTGCAAGTTTTCTTGGTGTCTTTCTTCCAAGTTCTTCCTCGTGTCCTTATTGAACTCTTCATTGGACTGACGAGTGTTCACATTCCCTCTGTTATTGTAGTTATTGTTTCTACCATAGTACCTTCTTTCCTGGTACCTTCCTTGATTATCCCTTGGCCTTCTCCATCGAGTATTATATCGATATCCACCATCCGGTCTCGCATAAGGCTTGTAACTGTATCTGTTATTGTTCTGATTCCATCCTCTTTTATCGGGCTCTTCCCTCGGCGTTTTCTCTTCTCGCCCCTCCCGAATCTCTCGAGGTGTTTGGGAATAACTGTCGGCCATAACAGCGTACACAGCGTTGTTATTCTTTCCTCCCTTCTGATGGAAGAATTGAGCGTTCGTGTGATCAAGTTTCTGCAATACCTCGTCAAATTGCTCCATATTATAAATGTCAGCAGCGATCAAAGTTCTTTGGACGTCTGCTGGAAACTGACGTATTAATGCGGTAATTAGTTCATTATCTGGCATCGGCGGATCTAAATGTTGTAGTTTAGAAAGCTGTCCAGAAAAGTACGTAGAGTATCGAGTAGGTTGTGACGTCGAGAATCTCTTTGAATATACTTCTGCTCTGACTTGCTGTTGGGTTTCCGGGGACCAAAACTTTTTAATAACCCACGGGAAAACTCCTCAAAATTGGTGAGAGTGGACCTAAAAGTTCTAAACCAAAGAAGTGCGGGACCTTCCAAAAATGTCCCTATCACTCGGATCTGTCTTTCCTTAGGGATTTTGGAATCCTTTAGGTAATCACCTGCTTCTCTCAAGAATTCTACGGGTGTCACAGAATCTCGCCCTGAAAATTTAGAAGGCTTATCCTCTACATTCTTGAATAGAGTTATGGGGTTGGATTGAAATACTGTCCTGACCTCATCCTGTCTTTGACTATCAGTTTCTCTAGCTGCTCCTATGTTTATCTGTATCTGTTCTTCTCCCCTTATACTTGGCATTTTCAACAGATGGTCAGACTGTTTCTCGTCCTTGATTTGGGTTTTCATAGCCTCAATTTCCTTATGGTTTTCTTCTGCCATTTTTCTAATTTCTTCGGTTTCCTTACAGTTCTCCTTGACATCAGTGGATACCTGGTTCATAACAGCCTCGTGACTTTTCAACGACCCTGTCACATCTGATATGTCCTTCTGAGTTGCTTGAATATCTTTGGAAATTACTTGAATGTGGGATGACAAAGATTCCCTAATTTCCTTGACTCCCTCTTGGTTCTCCAGCTTGAGTGTGTCTTTAATCTCATCGATAACTGTGGTTTTAATTTCAGTTTGTAATTCATTAATCACACCTTCTCTTATTTCTCCCACTATGAGTTCTTTGAATTGTTCTGTCAAACGTTGAACAACTAGAGTTGCCATCTCATTGCTCTCTTTCTTCACTCTGATTTCTAGGTTGATCATGTCTTCACCAACTTTCCTAAGACCATGTTCTATCCTATCAGCTAAGTTTTGGGATCTTAGATCGGCATCGCGAAATTTATCGTCCATTAAACTTGCGTTAGTGGCTAATGAAGTTTCGAGCTCATGTGTTTTTTCGCATAATTTAGTCATTTTACTCTCAAGTGACATTTTCAAGATTTCGGAATTCTCTTTAAATTTATTTTCCATAGAATTAAATTTACTATTTAAATTTTCTTTCAAGTTATCTTTTAAATAATCAGAATTGTCTTTAAGTTTATTTTCTAAAGAATCAGAATTTTCTTTAAGTTTATCATTTAAACTTTCTTTAAGTTTATTTTCTAAAGAATCAGAATTTTCTTTAAGTTTATCATTTAAACTTTCTTTAAGTTTATTTTCTAAAGAATCAGAATTTTCTTTAAGTTTCTTTTCCAAAGCCTCTGTATTTTCTTTCATAATGGCTGCTACACGCAGTCCAGCTTCTTTGGAACTCTCTTCCAAACTCCTCATCATCCTCATCATCTCTTCCATAATTTTCAATTATTATTCAAAACTGAGGGGTATACATGTTGGCAGACACAAGATTATAATTAGAACAAGAAATATGAATAGCTAATTGGAACACTCTAATAAAATGAGATTTGTCCTAATGTCGACGTGATGGAAAAACAAAATTCTCTACTTTTACGAATTACATTTACCACAATATCACAAGAAAAATATGCAAGTTCTCAAATATCCTCCACCTGGATTCTAATAATGCGTATGTCCAGTCATCGAACGTTTACTACTGAATTCACTTGACGCCCTAATGGTTAAGCCATTATCAAAAATAATCAAACCCATTCTAATTATTAACCCAGTAAAATATTTAATTTTCCCCACTAATTGGGTTTCCTACTAATTTATTCATCCAAACCAGACATCTCTCAACTCCCAAAATATCTATATAAAAATTATGACAATTTAAATCGGCATGCGATTGACCGTGTCTAACTCGAGCCCCACGTTCGAAGCCATTTCCCTCTCTCTATCTTATTTTATGTGCCCGTTTAGACCGGAGTCCGCACGACCACATATGCATTTTACCAAAAATCAGTCAGCACGAGAGTCAAAATATCCCGGGGCGCCAGATGGGTTAAAGCTAATCGCAAAAACGACATCAAATGAAAAAAATGCTTTACTGATTTTTGGCTCAATGCAACAATAAGGATAGAAGGAGATTCAACTGGGCATAACACATCATGTAAAATTATCTCATTTTATTCTGAATATAAAATTGACTGCAAAATAAAATGCTCAACGCAGCATCATTCATGTGTGGCGACCCACATTACTATTTACACAATGTACAGAAATTTTCCAACACATTGGACAATTATCTTTGGAGACACAAGTCTGATTATCAGTCCTGTAGACTGTGTTCCAAAATTATATCCATTATTTATGATTAAATCCAGTTCAAATTTAATTGTCTTTACTGGAAATACTGTAGTTCACTGGTTGAATTTTTACATAATATTAACACTCGTAGAATAATTGTTCATAGAATTTTTAACTTTCACTTATTTTTTTCCAGTTTCAAAAAATATTGTCAAAAAATATTATTATCTCTGAATCAACACAAATTATGTACACGTATTAATAACAACATCTGAAAAGTATCTGACCCTTGAGCATAGCATCGAAGAACTGTGCGAAGCACAACAAAATTAACTGTTCTTCTGACATTAAACGTTTCGAGAAGTGACTCGATTATGAACTTCAAGTTGCTAACAAAATATATGATTTCTGAATCATCAACTTGATCAATAAATTGTTGGACCATTCAACTATTCGATTTTCCACTTAGAATCATTATTAAGAAAAATATTTATATTTGTGGCCATTTTAGTAACTTTCACAACTTGCAATTCTTGAACAGAATGCGGAAATAAGAATTGTAGCTTCATAATAAATTCATTTAGTTCATGACACTAGGATTGAAAACATCCTTCAAATTATTCGTGGTTATAGAATTATTTTTAATTGGCAGTGGCCCATTCTATTATTTTTATAAGAACACAATATTCCAACAACAACGGCAAAGGTCTTCCTCTGAAGAAGAATAAAATACTATCATGACAAATCCGGGTTCTAGCAAAATCAAAGTCTTAATGGAATCCGTAAACAAGGTTGAAATAAGAACTGATGGTTTTTAAGAAATAATCTTTGGGTCATTCATACGACGCAATGTGTAGTTCCAATACTCCTTCTTTAACACTGAGTCATCGAACCTGCTATTTGATTGATGCTCAAATAAAAACCTCCTCATTCCTGCGACTTAAACATGCGCACCTGGGAATGGCATTTCAACTACTCCACACACATAAATTTTCTTCCCAAAAATGTATACAATAAATCAAGCCTCTGCTTATTATCAACACTGGAAGATTTATAAACTTAAAAGTTTATTTTATTTTACCATTCAGTTCAAATCGTGAAGTTACCACACTTATGATACTCTCTATTTCACTTTCGAATGTGTATCTACGTCATGATTTTATATAAATACAAAAATATCTTAATTGATACAAATATCATTTGCTTCCCGTTTCATGCCTCTCCGTGTTATCTGAAAAATATACTTTGCTCATTGCAAATATTAACTGTTCAACCAGAACTGTAATGTTGGTTGAATGCGGGCTTGCGCTAACCACTATCCTTCGGAAAATCACCTGTTCCAAACTAGAAATGATTAAACTACTTCATAAGCTCTCTCTCAATGAATGTGATTATTAGAAAATATAAGATCCAAGAATTATTTAGAAAAGTTATGAAAATCATTATTATTATTATTAGTGGATTATTATTATTATTATTAGTTATATTATTGTAAATTTGTTTAATTATTATGTCATTATGTGAGAAACCACATGTTCGATTCTTCGAATATGGATAAAATATCCATTTCTCAACAAAAATTATTATTAACTTTTACAGTTACCTCGGCTGATTACCGTGATTATCAAAAAATATGAAACATTCAAATAAATGCTCGTTATGCTCGGTCATCGATTCTAAACTGTTCTGAGTGCTGAAAATACTCAGAATAACTCTAATATGTCTTGCTTAAATCATTGCAAGATTTAAATACGAAGAAAAACAAATGTGTTGGTCATCTGCAGAAAATGAGTTTGTTCCAATTAGCTAGGCATAATATAAAAATCAAATGTGGCTTACATTTCTCGTTGGTCTTGAAGCGTAGTGAACCTGGTCTGTACCAGATTTATCCAGATACATGCCCTATTGGACACGCACGTCTAATCCTTGTATCGGCCGCCATTATATACCCACAATCTGTCTAACACGTCATAGTGGAAATATTTCTTGAAGTTTGAAGTAACTGCTGATCCATTTTAATATTGGCTTCAATTAAATCCATAGCAGTTCGCTTAAATGGGGTCAGATCCAAATGATCTATTCTCAAATACATCAGTTGTAACATAACTCACGGTAATCTTTTCAGTACAAGAAAACACTGACAGTCTAAATCAATCAACGGCTGTTCTGAAGATCGTTCCCTGGGCATGGTTTATCACCATCTATCATGCGCGAAGCAACTTATAGTTTCCCTTTGTCGGCTAATGAACAACACCGTGATAGACTGGCCTTCAATATATTGAAAGATCGGAGTGGTTATCAAGTTACAATTTATGAAACTGACTAAATGGATTAAAATATCCAAGTATTGAATTATTATTACTGGACTGTGACAAAGTACTTTCTAGACAAAGTCTAGCATATGTCCATATAGAAATAAAGTATTTCACCAGTGTCCGTAGAAAAATAACAATCACCTTAGTGATTCCCTCTACCGGAAACTTACTATGTTCCACTCGTATCGCAGCACTTTTGTGACTATCGCAATTTAAAGATATCTTCTGCGTAGATCCGGCAACCATGTGCCTTGGCTCAACGTAGCAGCAGCACCTTGTCATGCAAGAGCTTGGTTCGAAGTGAGCTGATGTTGCTTGGGCCGGTCGGCTTTTATTCAAAACGGTCGGGTCCACGCTGGATCACGCTGAAATCTGGAAATCCTCATATCTCCGGTGTCTCTGGTCCGATTCACTTGAGACTAAGTGCATTCTCTTTCATTTGGCCGTGCCAGTAATCTGATCCAAGTCTCAAGTCTCTACTCCATGGCTAACTATTTAATCAACAAATAGTCTCGACCTCTGCTACTACTCGCTACGTCACTTACCATGCTCTTGGCTGCACAAAGTTTCCATTCCATTCTAGAAGTAATGGAGCGCGATATTCAAATATCTCAACTTTCAAAAGCGGCTGTAGCCTTTCCCTTGATATCTAGGTGTCTGAATCTTGGAATACCCATTCCTAGATTTGGGCACAGTGCTGTATGTGTTTCTCATTCATACGCGGGCAGATTTTGTAAACTTCTAGCCGATGGCTGGATTACGAGCAACACACATCACATCTATCATTACTTCTCAAATATTAACCTATACAGGATCTCATTATGTTTCTATTATTATAAACTTAGCACGACCTAAAACAGAACTTAATTCACACACAATCAACCAACAATATACTGCCATTTTATCGACTGAAACTACCATTACTTTTTGTAAATCACCAAATGTCGAGACGTAATAATTACCTTGATTTGCGAACTCCACAACACATGTATCCATCGCCGTCCATGATCACGTTGCCATGGCAATATACAAAGGCAATATACAATATTTCCAAGGACCAACAAAATAGCCTAAACGGAAAGCCCCTAAAATCTAGTGACAAACAACATTGGAAACAAAAGTTACCGAGTTCGGGCCCAAACAAAAGAATAATTATTTAACGGACGGAGAAAGTGCTTGGAGTTTCTTAGGCCTGTATATCACTTCGAATATCTCACAAGCATTGACCGGGAATCAAACCTTGGTAAGAGACCGGCAGCTTAGAGTTTGGAGACCAGCCCTCGCACATGACTAATGACCAAAGTGTCCCAGCAACAGCTTTTCATATCGAGTTCTTCTACCAGCCGCGGTGGCCGAGAGCGCTAACGCGCTATCTCGGGTCTCGCTGGCATCGGGAGAGCGTGGGTTCGATTCCCACCTCGGCCGTCCTGAAAATGGTTTTCGTGGTTTCCCATTTTCACTACCAGGCAAATGTCGGGACTGTTCCTTTCAATAGGTCCACGGCCGATTTCCTTTCATAATCCCTTCCCCGACCCGTCCTGAAAAGACATGGTCATTGGCTGCATTAATAAAATTATTATATCGAGTTCTTCTACCGGGTGAGTTAGCCGAGGTCGTTGCGGCATGACTGTTGGCAGTCGCTCACATCCGGGAGGCGAGGAGGTTCGAATCCCCCCGCCGGCAACCTTGAAGATGGTCTTCTGTGGTTTCCCATCTTCCTTCCAGGCAAATGCCGGGGTTGGTCCCTAACTATAGGCCACAGCCGCTACCTTCCAACTCCTCGACCCTCCCTTCCAACTTTCCTCCCCAACGGTACTTGTAGCTCACCCATTGGGTGTCCGTCTCGAAGCAGCTACAAAACTGGCGAGCCGAACATGTCCTCGGACACTCCCGGCACTAAAAGCCATACGCTAAAAAAAAAAAAAAAAAAAAAAACGAGTTCTTCTAGTGATCCTTTCGAGTGAATGGTGGTTAACCGTCAATGTGAATGCTAGAGAAAGTTGACGTGGTCTCATGCACGTATTCTCCACACATGGATCATGAATGTAAGCATAGTATTCAGACGGTCGATCATAGGGCAATGAACAATTATCTCTTTCATTGATATGGCTTCTTTATATGACCAAGGCCGTCATGTCTGCTCTGGGATCACGATAGCCACACCACACAGTGCGCGGCCACCCAAGTAGGAGTGTATGCATTTTTAACAACACTGACGGGTCTTAGTTAAAGTAGAAAGCTTAAAGCAGGTTATTCGGTGTTCGCATCGATATGAAGTACATCATACCTCACATAAGTTATCCCTATTGACATAAATTAAAATGACTATGAATACGTGAAAGTCAATACTATATTGACACTACATGACATACATCAGGGGCATACAATATATAAAAGAGGGGCGGGAGTGAAATTTGATCACATAATATTTGTTTATGAATTGAAACATTAAAAACGAATATACTTATCATTAAGGTTCGGATGTTAAGGAAAAGTCATATTTTTTTCACGAGCTCATCTTGACTGAAATCTGAAAAATAAGTTTGAATGACGGGTCCCTGACCACGTTTAAAACAATTTGATGTTGCCTATAAATGCATATTTCGGCCATTTTTATTGTTTTGGTCATATTTGGTCATATTTGAGTGATATAAGGTCACATTTGGTTATAATTTCAGCAGTTTTGTTTAAATTGAGGCGTCGTTAACAAGGTGCGTGTTACCTGCGTCGAATTTCAAACACAGGATTTCCGAATAGTGTAGTAGATGTATTTTTCATTCTTTTCCCGGAACAGGCAGATAGCAGGCTTAGAAGACCCGATTCCAAGAACGCGCAATAAACTTCCTGTTAGGCAGTGTCTTCTAACTTACGCCGACTTGAATCATAAAGCATACTAATACTTCGTGTTTTTTTTTCTTTTAGAAAAAACCGAGCATGAACTAACTACATCTCAAGGCTATGATACTGAATGAATGTTGAACATTTTAATGTACTGTAGCTGTCTGTCAGTTTGTATGATTAAATATGTCTGGTGTATTATCGCTGATCACGTTTTGGCACTTAAGACGTTTACTGTATGTTAGTGATACTGTACCTATCCCAAAAATTCATGTCATATTTCGTAGTTTTTAGGTCATATTTTATATTTTTTAGGTCACATTTAGCTAGTTTTTAGGGCATATTTGCTTGCATATTTTGTACGTCTTTAGGTCTTAAACTTCCGAACCCTACTCATCATGTACGGTACTATTGTTACTAAGCAACATATTGCAACATTGCAAAGCGAGGCGACGCGACGGTAGCGCGATGTAAACAGTGTGACAACCAGTTTGCTTTGATCTCGTATGCATAGTAATAAAATAACCTCTTATTACTCTCCAGTGCCTTCGCTCTTAAGAACCTACCAAGAACAGCAACAAGTGCCCTTGAAGCGCGTGACAAAAGTTCATTTCCATAACTTTTATACACTTATCAAACTTTGGGCAGATTTACTTGTCTCTGTAGCGATTGGCGAACGGAGTTTTCTGAGTTTGAGTAGGTTGGAAACATATTTAAAAAATTCTACTTCTGAAAACAGACTCAACGGTCTAGCATGGTGGTGGCGCAGCGGTCAAGATGTTGGCCTCTCACCAAGGCGGACCGGGTTTGATTCCCGGTCAATACATGTGAGATTTTCGATGTGAAATGCCATGTCCTAAGGTTCGGATTCCACGTAAAAAGGAGGTCCCGTGGCTCATGATCGCGAGATTAACGGTCACGTTAAACTACAAGCTTCTTCTAGCATTGTTATCTATTCACAGAGACTCACACAATACTGACGAAGTTATAAACCAATTTGATAATGCTTCAAGAAACCTTGACTTTAAATTATAGTGTAAGTTGTAAATCAAAACAGTTAGTTAGTTATTGAGGTTTTAAGGGGCCGAATAGCAAGGTCATGTGTCCAAAATTAAAACAGTAATGTTCCTTCTAACTAAATAATATAAAGTGTGCAGGATGACTGTATTAATAAAAAGTAACATAAAATTGTCTTAGTTGTGTTTGACAATAACCAAACATAAAACATAACAAATAATTGGTTGATAAAGTGATGCCAGATAGCCTTAAAACTCATCAGTTTGCACCTAATTATACAAAAATTTCCCGGGGAGGAATCCCGGACCCCCTTTTCTTTGAGGACTATTCCATGCTCCCAAACCCCCGGATGCCCCCAAATAAAACATTATATAGGCCTACGCCCCTTACTTACAGTATATAGTACTAGTTTTGGTTAACTTGTAACCATCCAGAACTAAAATCAAATTATAATAACATTAAACTAAGAGCATCGATATAATATAAACATTAACAATTTAAATATAAAATAAGCACTAGACTAAAATAAATACAGTATTCACTACAACAAATTTAGTATCCGTTGAAAATAATAACCCCTGACACTACAGCCCATGAAGGGCCTACACCTACCAAGTGACCGCTGCCCAGCCATTTGGCCTGGAGATATTGGGGTGACGCGTGGTCAGCGCATCGGGTACCCTCGACCGTTAATTTTGGTTTTCGTGACCGGAATCCGTTGAATAGCCTGCCAAATATTAACTGAACTCTGTTACAAGTTAATGTTAATAATAATGATGTTATTGGTTTTACGTCCCTTTTAACTACTGTGGCTTTTAGAGACGCCAGGATGCTGGAATTTAGCTCCCAAGGGGATCTTTAACGTGCCAGTAAATCTACTGACACGGCTCCCTCGCATTTGCTCACCCTTAAATGCCAACTGACTGCGCCAGGATTCGATCCTGCAACCTTGGAAACAGCAGGCGAGAACGTTACCGCTGTGCCACGCAGCCAGTCTGCGAACTAGTACTATATAGCCTATGCCATTTAGCGTCAATACAATATTGACTTGGCTGGAATAATGCTATTTTACCTATTCACAGGTAACCTATTTTAAATTATTCGGTGTTGCCTAGTTGGATTCTAGAGGGCTGCTTAGCCCAGTTGGTAGAGGCACTGTATTTCTAACTGAAAGGGTGTGGGTTCGATTCTCACGCAGGTAGTGGATTTTAGAAATAAAACTACCAATTTCAGAAAATCAAATGGCTCTGGGGTTAATCATCCTACGCCAGAAATGAGTCTCAGGGAAATTTCTGGGAGCAATGGTGGCCGGGCATGGAGCCCATCTCCAAGTGCTGATGTCACGAAGGGAGGAAGACTCTACCTGCCACTGCTCCAAGGACCACCATGGCCTGTGTTGAGTTGGCTTTGCTTTGTTTGTTATATTCTATGTAAAGATTCTTTTTCAATTAGTCAACACGTGAACTGAGCGGCTACTACATACTGTACTCAAATTATCCTTCAAAGTACATTTCAAAAATATACACTGCATTACATAAATGATATTGATAATAGACAATAATCACTGGTGGCTGGTGGATAATTGTTCTGGGTGTTACGCTGCTTTCACTGGGGGAGGGGGTAAGGTAAAAGGCTGATTAATATCAGAGATGATGGTATACACGTGTGGGGTGAAACTAATGTAGCTCATTCGTCGGAAATGTCCCATTCCTGACGCCAGAAATGTAGCTTGCATTCTATAGAGCATTGATTCACCCAAATTGATTTATTATACCTCCGAATACGGTTTATTAATGCAGACGCCTCTGTTATTTCTCGTGACTTCCAATTAGCTCAGAAGGCCCCATTGCCCAGGCCTCTGTCGTGCTAAATGAGGTTTGCGCCGCGGTGGCCAAGAGCGCTAACGTGCTACCTCGTGCCTCGCTGACATCGGGAGAGCGTGAGTTCGAATCCCACCTCGGTTGTCCTGAAAATGGTTTTCGTGGTTTCCCATTTTCACCACCAGGCAAATGCCGGGACGGTTCCTTTCAATAGATCCACGGCCGATTTCCTTCAAATATCCCTTCCCTGACCCGTCCTGAAAAGAAAAGGACATGGCCATTGGCTGCATTTATAAACAAGAAGTTCCGTGTCGAACTAAAGAGCCTACTTTTCTTAAAATTTAACATTCATGCCAATGATTGATCTATATGGGTCTATCTAGAATAATGACGAAATTAAGTTGGTAATATCGAAATTTCTAATTAATTCGAAATACTGTATACCTGGCATTATGTAGCCTAATAGAGAACTACAGTTGGCTGCCCTGGTGACTGAATATATTCTTAGTTCCATCTCTTAAGGTACAGAATACAAAATTTGGTTGAAGTCCAATGGATAGCATGGACGTTACATGCAGTTAAACATTGGATCTAACAGCGCGCGTAAAATCATGTTGGCAACAATTACATACATGTATTGGTCAGAAATAATCTGAAATAATATGATTTATTGTTGTGTCAATTTTGAATGAAATCCATTAGTTAGTATAGAAGTTACATGCATTTTAAAATTGGACCTATCAGCAGGCTTAGAATCATGTTGGCAGCACTGACGTATATTAGTTACTCCAAATTAATCTAGAATGCCAGGTACTATACGTGCGCAAAATTTAGAGCTATTGGCTTGCATACTTTCTGATATATTGATATTAGGGTTACAAAAATAGATACATTATTTATTAACAGTTGGCAGCCCTGGTTACTCTTAAGAATCGGCATAGACATATCTGTGATGGTACACATAGCACACACGAAATTTGGTTGAAATCCAAATGATAGTATAGAAGTTACATGTATTTAAATTTGGACCTCTCAGCAGGCTTAGAATCATGTTGGTAGCACTGACGTATATAAGTCACTCCAAATTGATATTGGATGTCAGGTACTATACGTGTGCATAGTTTAAAGCTGTCGGCTTGCATACTTTCTGATATATGGGTATTTGGTAAAAACAAATTGAGAGCATTTATTAACAGTTGGCAACCCTGGTGGCTCTTAAGAATACGCTCAGTCGTATATGTTTATGTACACATAGCACAAACAAAATTTGGTTGAAATCCACTTGATATTATAGAAGTTATATGAAATTAAAATTTGGAACTATCAGCAGGCTTATAATCATTTTGGCAACACTGCCATATATGGCCTCCTAGAAATTAAACTGCAAAATTATTATCTATACGTGTACCAATTTTGAAATAGCTCCCATTCATACCTTCCAAGATATCCAACATGGAGCTCAAATTTCAATTGTGATTTTTCAGCAGTTGGTAGCACTGACATAATTTTCAAATATGGCCGTGAGATATTCAGGTATAGATCTTTACTCCTACCAAATTTTGTTTCGATTGCTGCAGCCGTTTAGGAGTTGTCACAGCCAGCCAGACAGACAGAAGGACAGACAGACAGACAGACAGACAGACAGAAGGACAGACAGACAAACATTTGCCCGATCTCATAAGTCTACTTTTTCCTCCTTTTTGCAAAATGTGAAAAGTAGGCTAATAAACATAAAAAATAAGAAAAAATATAACTGATTGTGCTTGGAACAACATAGTGCTCTATCTGAAGGCTGGCAACAATAATGAAGTTTGTAAATACAGGGGATGTCTCATTAGTCATAAGTAATGATTTTTAAAGAAAAATTTATTTGGAAAGTTTTCTGACAAGAAACTAAACTGTTCTTCAAAGAAGAGACCATCAGATTCTATGGTCTTGAGCCATCTTTCAGCGATGTTCTTAACCCGCGACGGTACCAGTCTCTGGGTTTTGATACGAAGAATTCGGCACGACCCATTTCCTCAGTTTCAATGTTTTCGAACTTTCTTCCACGCAAGAAATGGGCCATGGATCGATGAAGATAATAATCTGAAAGCGCAAGATCAGGGTTGTATGCTGGATGTGGTAGCAGTTTGACTCCTCCCGATTCCTGAATTTTTGCCAGGCCTGGTTGATCGTGCAGTATGAGGTCTCGCGTTGTCCTGCTGCAAGAGAACTCTATTTCGGTTGACTAATGCTGGGTATCTCCGACTCAAAATTTCATGAACTCGTTCAAGTTGTTGAGAATAAAGATCCGCATTGACTGCACACCCGTTCGAAACATACTCCCAGTGAATCACTCCTTCAAAACTCCACCAGACACATATCACTTTGGGGCCGAACCGATCCTTTTTAACGATGACTTTGAGAGGTTGACGGTGACTGAGCCACTGCTGCGAGGCGTCAGCGCTGCGGCAATAGACCAAATTTTCATCACATGTGGTAATTATTCTCCTGATAAATCTATCATCCATGGAGTTACCGATAAGCTGTCAACAGATATCCACTTTACGTTGAGCCTGTCCATGGGTCAATTCACGAGGAACAGATCTACAGCTTCTCTTTGATTTGCCAAGTTTCTTAATCTGGCGATGTATGGTATATTTTGATGTACCAAGTTTTTCTGACAGCCTAAGAGTACTTGTACTTCTTTGCGGAATTTCTTCCAAAACTCTTTGTGTATTCTCAATATCCCATAGTTTAGGTCTTCCAGAATGCGGTAAATCTGAAGTGTTTCTTCTCCAGTGTAGAAACGTTGGAACCATCGTTGTGCCACAAGTTCACTAACGACATCTTCTCCTTCCACTTCGCACATTCTTCGAACCACGGCAGCAACTTTGTAATCTTGTTTCCAGTAGTGCTTTAGAAGGACCTATTGTAAGTTCCATTTTTGATTGTGAATCAATAACTAGGCCTACTGATGACTGAAACATTCTCGCAATATATGCAATTCTACATAGTCGTGACCTCCTCTAAATAGCATTGCCGAAACGAAGAAAACCAATTCTATCTTATAAAACACCAAACGTAAAAAACGACATAATTTATGAGACAACCTAATATATCTGTTTGTGCTCGGAACAACCTACCGCGCTATCTGAAGGCCGGCATCAATATTGGGGTTGTAAATATGGGTTATCTGTTTGAGCTCGGAACAACCTACCGCGCTATCTGAAGGCCGGCATCAATATTGGGATTTGTAAATGTGGGTTAGCGGTTTGCGCATGCAACAATCCACCGCGCTATCTGAAGGCCGGAATCAATATTGGGGGTTGTAAATATGGGATATCGGTTTGCGCATGCAACAACCTACCGCGCTATCTGAAGGCCGGCATCAATATTGGGGTTGTAAATATGGGTTATCTGTTTGAGCTCGGAACAACCTACCGCGCTATCTGAAGGCCGGCATCAATATTGGGGTTTGTAAATATAGGTCTATCTATTTGTGCTTGGAACAACCTACCACGCTATCTGAAGGCTAGCTTCAATATTGGGGTTTGCAAATACTGTATATCTGTTTGTGCTTGGAACAACCTACCGCACTATCTGAAGGCCGGCATCAATATTGGGGCTTGAAAATATGGGCTGTTGGTTTGCACATGCAACAACCTACCGCGCTATCTCAAGGCCAGCATCAATATTGGGGATTGTAAATATATCTGTTTGTGCATGCAACAACCTACCGCGCTATCGGAAGGCCGGCATAAATATTGGGGTTTGTAGGCTAAATATATCTGTTTATGCATGCAACAACCTACCGCGCTATCTGAAGGCCGGCATCAATATTGGGGTTTGTAAATATATATGTTTGCGCATGCAACAACCTACCACGCTATCTGAAGGCCGGCATCAATATTGGGGTTCGTAAATATGTATGTTTGTGCTCGGGACAACCTACCACACTATCTGAAGGCTGGCATCAATATTGGGGTTTGTAAATGTGGGTTAGCGGTTTGCGCATGCAACAATCTACCGCGCTATCTGAAGGCCGGCATCAATATTGGGGTTTGTAAATATGGGATATCGGTTTGCGCATGCAACAACCTACCGCGCTATCTGAAGGCCGGCATCAATATTGGGGTTGTAAATATGGGTTATCTGTTTGAGCTCGGAACAATCTACCGCGCTATCTGAAGGCCGGCATCATTATTGGGGTTTGTAAATATAGGCCTATCTGTTTGTGCTTGGAACAACCTACCACGCTATCTGAAGGCTAGCTTTAATATTGGAGTTTGCAAATACTGTATATCTGTTTGTGCTCGGAACGACCTACCGCGTTATCTGAAGGCCGGCATCAATATTGGGGTTTGTAAATGTGGGTTAGCGGTTTGCGCATGCAACAATCTACCGCGCTATCTGAAGGCCGGCATCAATATTGGGGTTTGTAAATATGGGATATCGGTTTGCGCATGCAACAACCTACCGCGCTATCTGAAGGCCGGCATCAATATTGGGGTTTGTAAATATATCTGTTTGTGCATGCAACAACCTACCGCGCTATCTGAAGGCCGGCATCAATATTGGGGTTTGTAAATATATCTGTTTGCGCATGCAACAACCTACCACGCTATCTGAAGGCCGGCATCAATATTGGGGTTCGTAAATATATATGTTTGTGCTTGAGACAACCTACCACACTATCTGAAGGCTGGCATCAATATTGGGGTTTGTAAATATGGGCTATCGGTTTGCGCATGCAACAACCTACCGCGCTATCTGCAGGCTGGCATCAATATTGGGTTTGTAAATATATATGTTTGTGCATGCAACAACCTACCGCGCTATCTGAAGGCTGGCATCAATATTGGGGTTTGTAAAAATATCTGTTTGCGCATGCAACAACCTACCACGCTATCTGAAGGCCGGCATCAATATTGGGGTTCGTAAATATATATATATTTGTGCTTGGGACAACCTACCACACTATCTGAAGGCCTGCATCAATATTGGTGTTTGCAAATACTGTATATCTGTTTGTGCTTGGAACAACCTACCGCACTATCTGAAGGCCGGCATCAATATTGGGGCTTGGAAATATGGGCTGTCGGTTTGCGCATGCAACAACCTACCGCGCTATCTCAAGGCCAGCATCAATATTGGGGATTGTAAATATATCTGTTTGTGCATGCAACAACCTACCGCGCTATCGGAAGGCCGGCATAAATATTGGGGTTTGTAGGCTAAATATATCTGTTTATGCATGCAACAACCTACCGCGCTATCTGAAGGCCGGCATCAATATTGGGGTTTGTAAATATATATGTTTGCGCATGCAACAACCTACCACGCTATCTGAAGGCCGGCATCAATATTGGGGTTCGTAAATATATATGTTTGTGCTTGGGACAACCTACCACACTATCTGAAGGCTGGCATCAATATTGGGGTTTGTAAATGTGGGTTAGCGGTTTGCGCATGCAACAATCTACCGCGCTATATGAAGGCCGGCATCAATATTGGGGTTTGTAAATATGGGATATCGGTTTGCGCATGCAACAACCTACCGCGCTATCTGAAGGCCGGCATCAATATTGGGGTTTGTAAATATATCTGTTTGCGCATGCAACAACCTACCACGCTATCTGAAGGCCGGCATCAATATTGGGGTTCGTAAATATATATATGTTTGTGCTTGGGACAACCTACCACACTATCTGAAGGCCGGCTTCAATATTGGGGTTGTAAATATGGGTTATCTGTTTGAGCTCGGAACAACCTACCGCGCTATCTGAAGGCCGGCATCAATATTGGGGTTTGTAAATATAGGCCTATCTGTTTGTGCTTGGAACAACCTACCACGCTATCTGAAGGCTGGCTTCAATATTGGGGTTTGCAAATACTGTATATCTGTTTGTGCTCGGAACGACCTACCGCGTTATCTGAAGGCCGGCATCGATATTGGGGTTTGTAAATGTGGGTTAGCGGTTTGCGCATGCAACAATCTACCGCGCTATCTGAAGGCCGGCATCAATATTGGGGTTTGTAAATATGGGATATCGGTTTGCGCATGCAACAACCTACCGCGCTATCTGAAGACCGGCATCAATATTGGGGTTTGTAAATATATCTGTTTGTGCATGCAACAACCTACCGCGCTATCTGAAGGCCGGCATCAATATTGGGGTTTGTAAATATATCTGTTTGCGCATGCAACAACCTACCACGCTATCTGAAGGCCGGCATCAATATTGGGGTTCGTAAATATATATGTTTGTGCTTGAGACAACCTACCACACTATCTGAAGGCTGGCATCAATATTGGGGTTTGTAAATATGGGCTATCGGTTTGCACATGCAACAACCTACCGCGCTATCTGAAGGCTGGCATCAATATTGGGTTTGTAAATATATCTGTTTGTGCATGCAACAACCTACCGCGCTATCTGAAGGCTGGCATCACTATTGGGGTTTGTAAATATATCTGTTTGCGCATGCAACAACCTACCACGCTATCTGAAGGCCGGCATCAATATTGGGGTTCGTAAATATATATATGTTTGTGCTTGGGACAACCTACCACACTATCTGAAGGCTGGCATCAATATTGGTGTTTGCAAATACTGTATATCTGTTTGTGCTTGGAACAACCTACCGCGCTATCTGAAATCCGGCATCAATATTGGGGCTTGAAAATATGGGCTCTCGGTTAGCGCATGCAACAACCTACAGCGCTATCTCAAGGCCAGCATCAATATTGGGGTTTGTAAATATATCTGTTTGTGCATGCAACAACCTACCGCGCTATCGGAAGGCCGGCATAAATATTGGGGTTTGTAGGCAAAAATATATCTGTTTATGCATGCAACAACCTACCGCGCTATCTAAAGGCCGGCATCAATATTGGGGTTTGTAAATATATCTGTTTGCGCATGCAACAACCTACCACGTTATCTGAAGGCCGGCATCAATATTGGGGCTCGTAAATATATATGTTTGTGCTTGGAACAACCTACCACACTATCTGAAGGCTGGCATCAATATTGGGGTTTGTAAATATTGGCTATCGGTTTGCGCATGCAACAACCTACCGCGCTATCTGAAGGCTGGCATCAATATTGGGGTTTGTAAATATATCTGTTTGTGCATGCAACAACCTACCGCGCTATCTGAAGGCTGGCATCAATATTGGGGTTTGTAAATATATCTCTTTGCGCATGCAACAACCTACCACGCTATCTGAAGGCCGGCATCAATATTGGGGTTCGTAAATATATATATGTTTGTGCTTGGGACAACCTACCACACTATCTGAAGGCTGGCATCAATATTGGTGTTTGCAAATACTGTATATCTGTTTGTGCTTGGAACAACCTACCGCGCTATCTGAAGGCCGGCATCAATATTGGGGCTTGAAAATATGGGCTGTCGGTTTGCGCATGCAACAACCTACCGCGCTATCTCAAGGCCAGCATCAATATTGGGGTTTGTAAATATATCTGTTTGTGCATGCAACAACCTACCGCGCTATCGGAAGGCCGGCATAAATATTGGGGTGCGTAGGCTAAATATATCTGTTTATGCATGCAACAACCTACCGCGCTATCTGAAGGCCGGCAGCAATATTGGGGTGTGTAGGCTAAATATATCTGTTTATGCATGCAACAACCGACCGCGCTATCTGAAGGCTGGCATCAATATTGGGGTTTGTAAATATATCTGTTTATGCATGCAACAACCTACCGCGCTATCGGAAGGCTGGCATCAATATTGGGGTTTGCAAATACTGTATATATGTTTGTGCTTGGAACAACCTACCGCGCTATCTGAAGGCCGGCATCAATATTGGGGCTTGTAAATATGGGCTGTTGGTTTGCGCATGCAACAACCTACTGCGCTATCTCAAGGCCAGCATCAATATTGGGGTTTGTAAATATATCTGTTTTTGCATGCAACAACCTACCGCGCTATCTGAAGGCCGGCATCAATATTGGGGTTTGTAGGCTAAATATATCTGTTTATGAATGCAACAACCTACTGCACTATCTGAAGGCCGGCATCAATATTGGGGTTTGTAAATATATCTGTTTCTGCATGCAACAACCTACCGCGCTATCGGAAGGCCGGCATCTATATTGAGATTTGTAAATATATAGGCCTACGTTTGCTATTCCTGGTTGCGTAAATAAGTGTTCTACCAACCTCTCTCTTCTCTTAATTAACAGTCAATAGGAACATTTCTCCTCTCCCATTCGTCTTAATACCTGTGCATTTTTTGTTACTCTACCCATGTGATATTCATAACAAACAAGAACCGTGTATCACGTAGCATTCATACGTTATCGCACTTCACACACTGCTTCCACATGAAGATATATGATGTATTTTAACTCCTTCCTAATACCACACTGTTATTTTTGTTGTTATTGTTGTTTTATTTGAGGGGCTTGGACATCGCGGGTATTTAGCCCCGGGTACCTGTGTGTGTGTGTTGAATTTGTCTGAATCCTGTATCATTGCGACGACTCTAGTAGTGTAGACCTATTTGTATTTCAGCTATAAGAAATATACAGCTCAATAGTAATTAACTGAAGACAAATAAACTACAAGGGGCAGATGACCTCGTCGTTCCGCCCCTTAAAACAACAATAACTAACTAACTAACTAAATAAACTACAGTTTTACCGTCGTAAATATACTTATGAGGAAGGTTCGGAAGTTAAGGAAAAGTCATATTTATTTCCTGAGCTTATTTTTCCCGAAATGTAAAAAAATAAGTGCGATTGAAAGGTCCTTGACCTCGTTTAAAGGAATTTCATTTTGCCAATAAACGCCCTTTGGCCATTTTTTTATGGTTATGTCAAATCTTGCTCATTTTAGGGATATTAGGCCATATTTGGTTATATTTTTTGCATTTTTGTTTAAATTTTGATTAGGTACATGTTTCCGGGATGGGGTTTTAAATACGGGATTTCTAAATGAAGCAGTAGGTATATTTTCCTCTGTATTCCCGGAACAGGCAGAAAGCTGTTTTAGAAGACCTGATTTCGAGAAAGACTTTCTGTACGGATGTCTCATTGAGTAAGAAAGATGCCATCCTCAGAGAAATTAGCAAATGAGGAGACTCCGAGTTATCTCACGCCTAGTTCGGCCTTGATAGTTCCGGTAGGTAGGGCCTATTGTAGCCCTGCTGTAGTATCGCGTTCTATGTTAGTACTACTCCAGTAGGCTGCTTGCTACACATCCATAAAATGCATATGTCATCATATTTCCCCCCTATTTAGATCATATTCAGCTAGTTTTAGAGCATATTTCCTTGCATATTTTGTACTTTTCTCGGTCTTTAACATCCGAACCCTACTTAAGAGGAAGTTCTCCGTAAACGTATCACACTTTCCTGAAGTACATACGGTATCTTCTTTTATAGAGCACCGTTTTAATACACAATCATAACATTCTAGGCATGTAATGTCTCTTAAATTATGTTGGTGCGTCAGTAAGTTATTGCTTTAACTGATCCAACTTTATGTCATCTGTCAATTAATTGGGCATTCATTTCCAGAAAAATATCGTTCTATGCATGCATAAAGTTATGTCCGGGCAAACAAAACTAGGACAGAGCTAACTTTAACATCTCAGAATACTGTTGGTTACTTTGACAATAACAGAAGAAATCGACCAATTTATCACTGGCTACTGTATTTACTATCCCGCAGTGTAAAACACGCAAGAGTTTTGAAACTAGTCTTATTGCTTTAGCTGAAAAGACAATCGGAGGAAGAACATTTATAAATTTAACAAAAGGCGTTATAGGCAGCCCAGCCATCCTCTTCAGACCCAATGCACACTTTAATTATTTAATATTCTTTCTCAGCAACAATATTGGTATTACGTAAATTCTGAACTAATTCTACCCCTTAATATTCCCATGTCTATGGGGTTGGTGGGTGAAGAGAGATAAGTTACGTCTTTTGTTAGTGAATGGTTTTTACGGTCGGATGCGCTTCCCGACACCTAGCTCATCAGGGGTGTTATTGAGAGATAAAAATTAGTGGAGATGAATTAAACTGGTCATGAAGTTGGAAGGAAGCGGTCGTGGACAGCTAGAAGTTACCATCCCAGTTTCACCTGGATTTGAAAACGAGAAGCATTGAAAAGCATTTCAAGAATGTTCGACTGAGGGATTTGAACCCATTTGTTTTTACATTCCGGAGATTGTCTGGCCCTATGTGCACTACTTCGCGCTCGTAACAACGCCGGTTGGAAATATTGATGTGTAATTTTTATATTTTATTAAAATATGTCATTTGTGTTAAACTATTATATATGTGCCGTTATTTAATTAGAAAGACAGAGCCAGTAAATATGAGATACATTTTTTTTCTTGGGCCTAAAGAGGATAATAAACAAAGAAATTAGAAAATGAAGTATCTTTGCTTGTCATCGATAGCCTACTAATCAAGTACTAATGAATAAACTCCTCGACATTGAGAATCACTTTGTTTCTCCAAAACAGGAAGAACAGTGCCGCCAACGTGACCAAATGTAGAAACATTTCATCAAAAATATGCTTTCAAGCGATTTTTAATATTCAGGACATTTAAGTATACTTTCAAAATATGGAAGGACGTTCTTCTCTTTGCCTAAATTGAGACAAGTCCCGCATTTTCAGGACGTATGGCAACCCTACGCGTGCTCCAGTGTTCCAGGCAGCGGACCGTGTCGCTGTTGTCTGAGCGTTGGCTCGATCGACCTGGGCAAGGAGAGGAGTGGGTGGCAGCCCACAGGTTTAAGGTCAAGGACGCCCAGTCGCTTGGAAACTTGGCAAGGAATACCAGTAACCTCATTATTTTCAATGGGTGAATGCACGTGCAGTCACGCCTTTCTAAGCGTCACTGTTGTAATGTGGGTATCACTCGAAAAGAATCAGCTGTGTCCGGTAACTGGCAATTCTTCCTCATAGCAGCCATACAGGAGAATTGGTTTTCAGTTGGTCAACCGTTAATGTGCCCAATTATGTTGGGTGGGGATATTACGTATCTACTCACACCTGTTAAACTGGAGAATATAATTTCCAGTCGTCAGCCTTCGGACCAGAATAAACGCGTTGACCGAATGAAACGCAACATTTTAAAAATTCAGTCGACTACTCACAAAAAAATTCCATATTGCGATTTAGTGACTTGTTTATTTTACTACGTGTATGCAATCACGTTGAACAAAATGTAGGGTACATACAAAGATGATGATGATGATGATGATGATGATGATGATGATTGTTGTTTTAAGGGGCCTAGTATCTAGGCTGTCGGTCCCAAATGGTTTTGTTGATAGTGAAACTGAGATGGATACTATAACTAAAACTAACTACAGACTTACAAACTTGATGAGGAAATGGAAAACAATAGAATAATAAGATAAATAAAACACAGGAGGAACGGAAATGCCCTCAGCCCTCCAAGAATAAGAACTGAGAGACTTGGAAGAAAGGAGAGTCATGAAAGGCAGATAGGAAAGGGAAAGAGGGGAGAGTCCTCCCTAAAGGCAATGGAAAAAAGGGAAGAAACCGGACCCAGCTCAGGAATCCCTCGGAGTCGATTTCTCCCGAACTCACCAGCCGTGAGCCCTTGAGGGTGTATCACTGTCACGAAAGCACAATTACAATAAGTTATGGGGCTACACAGTACACACACCCTGCCTCCTTGAGAGCCTTGAGCTGAAGGAACGAGTTCTAAGTGGGCCCGGGCCGTTCCTTCTAGCCCGGTACATATTACGTGCGCATGTGCATATTCAGTGGTCTCACTGTTCTACTCGGGCTTTAAGGAGGGACCTACACTTATAAGGATCAACATTTGTCATTTGTCATTTTTTTCTACGTTTATTGATCCTTCCTCTTCAAATCACTGCAACAATTTCTTTGATATATTATATAATATGGTACTTTTGATGTTATGACCAAAAACGTGCAGGGGAGTTTTAGAAGTTTTCTTACACATTGGTAACTTTGTTGCTCGTTTCAAATTTCAAATCCGTTTCCTTAGTAACTGCCAGAATTTTCAATATAATGATGTGAAATTTAGTATACATGTGTATCTTATAGGGAAGAACAATATGACC
Organism: Meconema thalassinum; assembly: GCA_946902985.2. Classification (NCBI taxonomy): domain Eukaryota; kingdom Metazoa; phylum Arthropoda; class Insecta; order Orthoptera; family Tettigoniidae; genus Meconema; species Meconema thalassinum. The sequence continues at coordinate 1,037,061,202 of OX336389.2, forward strand.
TAGAACTGTTGCTGTACATGTCATAGTTTTTTTAAATATTCAGTGAAAAATCTTGCAAAACATTTACACTTTAATATAAGCTTTTAAAAATCAAGATTTTTCTTTATAGATTCCAATGATTCTAGGACAATCTCTAGCTACTGCATTAGTAAATACAATGGATAAAGAATTTTTGAAAAACAATGATATTTGTGTAAAATATTAGGGAAACGGTGGAACAGTGCACAATATGCAGCCGCCATTTTAAATGCCTAATTTCCTGAAATGCATTCGCCATATGACTTGTAAATACACAAACATATTGGCAAAGCAGACAGTGATTGTCAGGCCAAATTACATTCATTAGTACTTTCTGTTGCTGAAGAATAAAAACGTGAAATATACATGATTTTTGGATCCTTATAAACGTAGGTCCCCCCCCCCCCTTAAGAAGAATTCTCAAGTGCTTACGACCGGCCGAGAATCTATACCAGGAAATCACCGAAACTGCCTCTCACCTTTATAACTTACAGATGATTCTGTTTCAGAACAATGATCATCTCGTAAACCTCATCTGTAACATTGCAATCACTCTCGTTGTGCCTCAGCTGTTTCATCCAAACGCGGAAGTATGAAATGTTTACAAGTCATTAAAAATTGTAAAATTCTCCAGCAACAGTTAAAGTATATTACTATTTATCATTTCACACTTAACACAAGCATAAGACAAAACTTTATTTATTTCAATGCGTGAAATATTAGACTACTAACACTGTTACGCTCCGCTCACAGAAGGGTGCACTGTCGTGTTTAATATTGGACTGAGAGTCTTTGGTTACAATCACAACGGAAAGGATTGGCTCCTCCCCTTCCTAACAGTCTGCTTGAAAGATATAGGAAGTTTCAAAAGATGGGGTCTAATAACATTGTAACAATAAAAATAATTCTACAGAAGTGAGGGTGACGCTCACCTCGCGAGTAACCGCGGGTTAAGGGTGTTGTAGGGAAACCTCTTTCTAAAATTTAAAATATTTGTTATCAGTCTATGACCTAACATAACCCAATTAAATCTGTTCGATGTGAAATAAACTTTAATGTCTAAAGAACTCCGAGAAGCAGATTTCAAGGTCGGAGATATTTTGACCACACATTATTGGAGAGCATCATATACTTGAGATACGCGTTGTGGCACGAAGCCGTTGACAGATGCACTACCGATGTCATACTCTTTGACGTCAAGTGAGTCTGCTCTGGCATTGCTGCTGATGATTGCGTTGGGGGTTATCTTGGCCTGGTATAAAGATACTCACTAATTATCCTTGCAACCAGGACAACACACACTTGACGAGCAACTTCGCACTACATACCGCAATTATACCGGGTGAGTTAGCCGTGGCCGTTACGGCGTAGCTGCAGGCAGTCGCTCACATCCGGGAGGCGACGAGGTTCCAATCCCCCCGCCAGCAACCCTGAAGATGTTCTTCTGTGGTTTCCCATCTTCCTTCCAGACAAATGCCGGGGTTGGTCCCTAACAATAGGCCACAGCCGCTACATTCCAATTCCTCGTCCTTACATTCACACTTTCCTCCCCAGACAACACTCCGCACGCAACGGTACTTTTAGCTCACCTCCATGGGTGTCCGCATAGAAGTAGCTACAAACTCAGGCGAACCGAACATGTCCTCGAACACTCCCGGCACTAAAAGCCATACGCAAAGAAAAGAAAAAAAAGGAAGAAAGAAAACAAGGAGAACGCAATTATAAGTGCGCCGTTCCTTCTTGACCGGTACATATTAGCCTACGAGCGCAGGGGTGACTCCACGCACAGTGAGCCTTCATACCTTTGTGATCAATGCAAATAAAGTGCGCAATGTGTCTTCGGCAGCGCGTGTGCATATTCAGTGGTCTCAGTGTTCCACTCGGGCTTTAAGAAGGATTCTCACGCGCTTACGACCGGCCACAAATGACTATTACCTGATGGCACTTGCGAAAACAACGAGTTCTGTATGTGGGTGAGTCCATGTGCTGCAGCATGGTTAAGTGGGGAGCAACGTTTACCTCTCTCGTTGCTACAGAAATGTTCACATCAGCTCGTACTGTAACTATAGCAGTATTGCACGTTAACGTCTCCCAGGAGCACAGCAGCAGTGACCGCCTCCACTACCTTCCTTCTCCTCCTTTCCCCTCTCCGCTCTCGGGTTCGCGCAGGTTTGTGCCATCAGGTATTAATCATTGCTGTCTAAAATATTATTTTTGAACTTTATATTAACATATTTTGTAACGAAAAGACGTTTCCACGCACGGGGAAATTTATCACCCGGACGAAGCCGGACACGATTGCTAGTTGATTCATAACAATTGCTGTCAAAGGAAGTCCTTTGAAGAACGTACTGTGCTCAGGGCCGGATTTAGATGTTATGCGCTCCTAGGCCCGTGGGTTTTTGCCGCCCCCTCTTCATACCATCGTGAAGGCGGGAGAATTTAGACCTCAGAAAAGTCTTTGTAAAGGTATTTTTTATTTTATTCTAATGTATCGTGGAGTAAAATCAGATAAATAAATTAAAATAATGAGAGAATCAACTGTTTCTAAATTGTTATATATAAACTATAAATAGATGAGCCAACGAGATATTAAAATAAGTCTAAACCATTTAAGACTCTACAGATATTCAGATATACACTACTGTACAGCATACAACCTACAACTATGCACAATGAATTATTCAAATTAAACTGATAATAATATTCAAGACTTCAATTTTCTCCTAATAAATCATAAAACATTCCTGTTCTAAAGCTGAAGTCGAAACATCTGCTGTTGCAAAACATTTGTTAGCCTACTTTCGATTTTTGCAAAAAATGAAAGTAGACACTTATGAGATCTACACAAGGCCAAAAATTGTGTGTCAGTCTGTGTGTCTGTATGTCTGTGTGTGTGTGTATGAGTGTTTGTATTCTGATGATGATTGTTGTTTTAAGGGGCCTAACATCTAGGTTATCTATTTGTATTCTGAATGTCTGTCCTCCCCTATCTATTCAAACACGGTGAAACCGAATTAAACAAAATTTCGTACAGAGGTAGCACTAGCAAAGGGCACCTTAGTGTCATGTTTTATATTGCCGCCATCTTGATGGAAACGTAATGGAGGCCACCCAAATGTTAAAAGCTTAAATCAAATTACGACTAACCTTCAACCTAATAATCTGATCTCTACCAAATTTTGCAACAACATACCTTTTTGTGAGAATCATCTTTTGACTGAACTACAAGGTCATCAGCCCAATAATTTGCAGATAGTGGCCTTGTATGTGTGCAAATCGGTTCCCCATATCAATTCAAACACGAATAAAGCGAATTGAATGACATTTTTGTACAGAGGTAGCACTAGCAAAGGGCTCCTCATATTCATGTTTAATATCCGTATAGCACGTTGTATTTCAACAAGCTATTACAACCAACATTCAATAATTATACTCCTTGAAAAGGACAAAGAGTTATAACAATACCCATGCATTTAGAAGAAAGTAGGCTATATGTTCTTTACTGAACATCTTGTTGGAAAATGATGGCCACAATAAGTGTCAAAATTTTGGAAAGTTTAATATAAATCATAAAATTATACGAAATACGTGTATTGTAGTCTATACCATTTTATGGAAATTTTCTGACAAATAATTTGCAGATTAATTTTGTGCCCCTCAGCGTGGTGCGCCCCTAGGCCTGAGCCTATGGGTAGAGCCCTGCGCGGATAAACAAAACTTTATCCGCATCCGCCCCGCATCCGCACGGCTGTTACCCGCATCCGCCCCGCATCCGCCCCGCATCCGCACGGCTGTTATCCGCATCCGCCCCGCATCCGCACGACTGTTATCCGCCCCGTATCCGCACGACTATTATCCACATCCGCCCCGCATCCGCACGACTGTTATCCACACGTTTGTTATCCAAATCTACTGGCATTACAATAATATTTTCAATGTGTTGCTTTACAGTATACTTTATCTTTTAGACATTTGAGCAGCAAGTGGTTCCCCTAGGCTATGTATGTCATGTGCTTATTTTTAAAATGAATGTTACACAGCCAGAATTGCAACCCTTTTCAGTTCGGAGTGTTGATTATCCTTAATGACATAATTTGAATGGAATTAGCGTAAATCATCAACTTACATTTGTCATGAAAAAACATAACGAAAAAAAAGTCATGAACATCCGGGCCCTAGTAAGGGATAGTGGGGGAATTGTGCGCACTTAAGCAAGAATCGGTCTTGCGATGGTCTCATAATAGATAACACAGCTGCAGTTATGAATAAGGGAGCCTTAGTTATCCTAGATTCGATGTGCAGAAACAAATGTCATTCAAAAATACATTTGGTGGACTATAATTCAAAATCTCGCAAATATGCACTTACGCACCATTACCCACCCTGCAGGGTAATCATGTGCATGGGTTGGGGAATTGTGAGCATGGGATGAATGTTGGAAAGCCATAATAATACAATGTGAATTGGCTGTAACTTGCATTGTGCATAAACATTAGAATATTCCAATGCTCTTTACAATAGCATAACAATGCAATAATACCAAAATTCTGCAGTTTTGGATATTAGAATAAAATATCTTCGTTTCGTCAGCATTAAAGGAGGCAATCCAATTTAGGCTTTTTTTTTTTCAGGCTGTCTCAACGATAATGTAGGATTTATCTTCAAGAACCCATGCAACCAATCTTTGCCTGCTAGATTTTTAACTTTATTGAAATTATGGGCAATCATATTCTCCTCTGCAAACTTGAACGCAAACCGTCTGACAAGCTTGGTGGGCGTTAAGCTGTAAAATAATTTTGCCAATGTCAAAACGTATTCGGATAATTGTGACTCCATTTCGTTGGTAAAAACAGGTTTACGGCCTAGACGAGGTAGAACAAGCCTATTTTGCAGCAACTGCTTTCGTACGGTTGACTCGGAAATGTTGAAACGTCTCCCTACTTCCCTGATTTTCCTCCCATCATCCCCAATTGCACGTAGAGCTTTCTGCATATTTTCTGCTGGGTAGGAGTTTTTCTCCGTTTTCCGCGTATAATTTCTTGGCATCTGGAGAACAAACAAGAAATATTTTGCCATTAATGTCGCGTTGCATTTACTTGTATTATTATGTTCTGCGCACCATTACCCCACTCTGCTTTTAAATCGTAACTCAATGAATCCCGGTAAACTAATCTATTATATTGAAAAATAAATACATGCATAAGCATTGTAAAAACTGGCATTTAAAACAACATGTAATTTTAAATAATTGTTTCACAACTGTACTGTAGGCTTACCTTCTTATTTGCTGGCTACAGAAAATAACATGCAACGTGTACAGTTTCTTCATCCAAGCCTGACGGCTATCACATAGCAACTGGCATCATGCTGACTGCCCCTATCTGATAGGTACGATGACAGCTTAAGGGTATCAGGGAATTGAGTTGCTAGTTGTACTACCGACTCGAAAAACATAGGTGCGCACAATTACCCAACTTTCCCCATGATATTCAACAAGTTCGGATTGTATTCTATGAACTATCCGCAAATTTACTCCAAATATTATCCGCAGCTTATCCGCTATCCGCAAAGCCTTGCAAACTATATCCGCATGGCGAAAAATGTTGCGGATATCCGCGGGTTTATCCGCGGATATCCGCATCCGCGCAGGGCTTTACCTATGGGGCCTATTGGTAAATCCAGCCCTGACTGTGCTATTTGGCCTTTGTGAAAGAAAGCAAGGCTTGCCAGCGCGCCTACAAGAAGATTGATAGCTGGAATCCTTGAGGAATGCGGGTGCTGAATGTGACAGAATGGAGATAGAGGTACAGTCAGTAGCTTAAAACAAATCGGCTCATTGCCAGAGCAGATACCCTTCGTACCCAAAGTGAGTGATGCTGCCTGTTCATTCTAAACTAAACTTTACTACCAAAGGAGAATAAACAATAGACCTTGTTTTTAATGTTAATTATCTTATGAAGAAATAAGCAGAAGAACAGCACTAATGAGAAATGTTGGAGTTGCTGCGGGCACTGAGTGTACTCCTAATGATTGACGGCGCGGCGACATCTAGCTGACGTAGGGCAGTCACGAAATGAGCAGAGATACTTGATCTTCACTTCTTATGGGACGAGCTCAATTGCCAAATATTTCTGAGGCAGTTATACTGTACCGTACTAACAATGTGACTTTATCAAACATTAACCCTTGTGGCGCAGTGCAAGAATTCTTGTCTGTCACTCCTGAGGTCCGGGGTCAATTCACGGCTCTGACAAGTAATCTCTACATAGTAGGCTATAAATCAAAGTCTTGGATGTAACGGGTGATCTCGAGAACCACTGGATGGATTTTGATGCCGTTTTCACCATTCTGTAAAGGATTTCCCGAAGAAGGTTTTTGTAGAACAACATTCATTTATGACCAAAGGAAGCCAAGCAATAACGATTTCAGTGAATCGAGTCGAAGAAAAACCTGCCGTCCGTTCGCCTTTTCAGCTTACGCTGGGTAAACCGTTAAACATATCTACAGTATACACTACGAGTGTAAGAATTGTTCAGCAAGAAAAGTTCTACAAAAAAGTCCCAGACAGCATATCTCTAAGTTATCTTTAATACATCGCTCACTATAAGTGTTTTTACGTTTTCATATCTTCCAAATATCTCCATTCAGTGGAAATTTAAATTATTAGCTTCGGAGTGAGTGTACGAGCCAGCTTCGGTCAGCATCAAACTCTTGAGTCGTGTCGAGTTAAGACTTCGGAGAAGAGTATACGTGTTTGGAGTTTCGCTGTTCACCTCGGCTTTACTGAATTGCGTCTGGGACCTGCCGTCCTTGCACCTTTTAAGCCTACGCTGGGTAAACCGTTAAAGATACCGGGTGAAGCCGGGGCAGGTTGCTACTTCCGATTAAATCATTAAGGTCTAGAACGAGGTGTACTCACAATCAGTCTCATGAGGCAAATCTGAGAAGAGGGGGTTCGATTCGCATCCCACCTCAGCCATCCTAGAAGGTGTTTTCCGAGTTTTCCCACTTCTACTCCTGACAAAAGTTGGGGTGATAGGCCTACCTAAATGAAAGCCACGGTCACCTCCTACCGCATCCCAGCCTGAATTGCAAACACAAACCCCAATAGAGCCATCATAACAATACAGGTTATTACACACACACACCCAAGTACACGACGTTACATAACCACGATATTGCAAATCCACTTAATAACAACACAACAAACATGGCGATTCATAGCACTGTGTAATATATGTTTTATGATTGGGTTGAACCAAGATTGTATTCACTGTTACTACTCAAGCTTCAAATTCGCCATGGTTGCAGACCACTTGCAGACAATGAAACTGGCACATATAATGTAGCTTGAAGAATGGCAGCATGGGCTGATCGTCATCTGTCGCTATGACGTCAGTAGTGGTTTTGAAGAGATTGTACAGCCTCCTCCCCCATTAGTTCCCAGAACTTTTTTTTTCTTTAAAAACTGCTGTAATGGTTCATGTTTTTTCATTAGCATCAGAAAACAATTCCCGATAATGTTTTACTTTGTTCCCGAGCACATAAGCCAGGTGAGGGTACGTTGCGAAAACGCATCACCGGGAACAAAGGGTTTCAAACGTAGTCATATGGGACAAATGCAATAGGCAAGGAATTCTTGTCATTATACCAATTTATTGTGCACATATAACTACTTTTCTACTCAATTATCGCACAAATACTGTTCACAGTTGTTAGCGTATCATCTGTAACACAATAGAAAATATAACATTAGCCAAAGTTCACTGTCCTAATTTTCGAAGGTGGAATCCGAAGAAACATTTGTCATGCAGCACCACACCACATTTAGCACACCTTCTGTTCGTCTGAGACTTGCAGAAAACACATCTTGTTTGCTTTCTTGTTTCACAACAATGTGCCCTCCCTCATCGAACTACTGAATTATCATTCCAATGACAAGCAGCCGGTTCGTTTGAGTCATCACACTTTACAACAAATGCGTGTTTTTCTTCTTTTTTCATTGCACTTACATCTTTTACGGGGCAGTTTTCAATTCGGTTACTTCGCAGATTTCCTGTCAGTTCAATATCAAGGTCTGTAAAATTATCAACCATTTGCAGAGTTAGGAAATAGTTGTCTGCAAATATTTGATGAGGGAGGAATTTTCCATGTCTGTCTTGAGGCAGAGTTTCAGAAAAGAATTCCTCCTCCTAAACCAAGATCTTGTTTGTATTTATTCTGCTGTCCCTTTGCTCGTTGGTAGACATCAAAGTCGATCAGATAACCCAGTCTTAGATTATGACACTATACTTTGGATCCTAAGCGAATTGGCTTGCCTCAAATGTACTGTTTCAGGCCATGACTCCCGTAATACAGAATCATAGCTTCATCAATGCTTGACTTCAGCTTCAGATCTTAGCTTTTGTCCACTTAGATAATTCATTGTTCATCCCAGTGTCTTCGTGTGGGAGCCATGAATACATCCAGGCAGTTGGCCTGTAACATATCCGGAAAGTCCCCCTCAAGTAGTAATGTCACAATCTCGTGCACAGAAAGGTTCCTACAAGTGAACAAAAATTTAAAATAAGCACTGTAATCCAAAGAAAATAGTTTGAATTATAAGACTATATTAGAGATATTGGAATTAAATTTAATGTTTCTGATATTGTTTGTGCTCGTAGCTAGCCTGAGTGACTCATTGTTGCATACGAGATTAGTTTTCCAAGAAAAAAAATGTTTCATCCCTAAACTATGCTATGAACTAGAGTCCATTATTATTACTTCAAATGCGTTATGATTTACTTACCTTTTTGTCGGTCAGACATCACCATTCCTGAAGTTCATTCAATGCACGAATTCACCAGCTATCCACACGAAGACACAACGTCAAATACGGTGGGAAACAATTGGAGCTCGAAGCGGGAGTCGTAGAGCAACTGTTCGGCGGAATCCGAAGAGTTAACAGTAAATGCTGTCAACTTTATTTAACAAAATATAGACCCCTGTATGATGTTGCGAAAAAGCATCACCGGGAACTAATGAGTTAACCTAGCCTAACCTAACAAGATGGCGACCGTAGCTTAACCCTAGCCTAACCTAACAAGTTGGCGGCCATAGCATAACTTAACCTAACCTAACCTACGAGGTGTGATCAAAACGTTTTAAAGAATTTCAAGATGGCGGCAGTAGCTTAACTTAACCAAGCCTAACCTAACAAGATGGCAGCCGTAGCTTAACTTAACCTAGCCCAACCTAACAAGATGGCGATTATAGTTTTACTTAACCTAACCTAACCTACGAGGTGTGATGCAAAAGTTTAAAGATGGCGGTCATAGCTTACCTTAACCTAAATTGACCTAATCTAACCAAACCTAATCGAGGACATGCCAAGAGCCTAAGTGCAAAACTCAGTGGGTGGGTGCTCTCATTGGGGGGGGGGGGGGGGGAGGTAAAAAGGATAGGGATGAGGAGAGAGTCGTTTAACGTTTACCCACCTCCCTCATCTACCTCTACCGTTCTACCTCTACAGCTCTACCTCTACCGCTTTACCACCACCGCTCCACCTAAACCGCTCCACATCTACCGATCCACCTCTACCGCTCGACCTCTACCGCTTCACCAAGTGGGCGCAAAAAGTGGGCGCAAAAGTGGGCGCAAAAAGTGGGCGCAAAAAGTGGCCGCAAAAGTAGGTGCAAAGGTGGGCACAAAAAGCGGGCGTAAAAGTGGGCACAAAAGTGGGGAAAAGGCTGTACAATCCCCACAAAAGCATTACTGACGTCATTCCGGGTTTGCCAATCTTTATATCCTTCACCATCTTTCCCCAACGCCAATTATCTCTTAATTCATCATTAAAGGTTATTTAACTTTGCACGAGCATTTCATCACACAGAAGCTCGTCAAATCACCACTAACAAGCAATTACGTTAAATGGCCAAATCTGACCACTCAACTTCCTAAAGCATCGTTAAGGTGGAGGGAAACAGCTGAATTCTACCTTGCGCATCTTGCAATGTCGTAAGAATTCGTTTGTTTAAGAGTTTCACATGAACTTTCATCCATATGAATATAAAATATGTTTTTGACAATGAAATTATAGAAGATTTACTAATAGCATAACAAGAAAGAAGAGTATGGAAATAAAATTAAACATATCCGAAGTGAGATTCGAGCTCCTTCTTGATCAGCAGAGTTTACTCTGAGTATGCAACACAACCACTTACGCTACATATACAACAGGGAGAGTGCGTCTTATTTAGCTTAGTACCGGTATCCAATATAGTCTATACACACAACTGTCAGTTCTCCTAAATACTTTGTTCATATCTTTTTAAGCGTTTGCCAACAATAAGGTCTTCTGTATTTCCCTTCTTTATAATTATGTTCTAGAAAATCTCAAGGAAGCATCGCAAACAACGATCAGTGTTACAGGCTTCTTGATCTGTCCACCATGCTTCTCCAGGGTGAAACTGAGTCTTCGCATGCGTATGAGCCATAACGCGTATTTAAGTAATACGAACCCGAATGGCCTAGTGAAATGCCTCGACGATTACCATTTATTAAGGGCTGGGCTCACTATAGTTCATCAAAAAGTTAACAAACCATTAAAGACCGTTAACAGACGATTACCGAAATGTTGTGGTGCATCAAATTATAACAATCCATTAGCATCCCTAACGAGCTATTATATCTAATTGCTGTGTCTACATACAGTTAACGGCCGAAGGCCGATTTACGTGGCGATGTTGTTTGAGTTTTCAGTCTCTTGACTGGTTTGATGCAGCTCTCCATGCCTTCCTGTCCTGAGCTAATCGTTTCATCTCTACATAGCTACCACATCCTACATCCGAGGCAATCTGTTTAACATATTCTAACCTTGGTCTACCCCTACAGTTCTTGTCCTCGACCTTTCCTTCCATAACTAAGCTTGCTATTCCTGGGTGTCTTAGTATGTGTCCTACCAACCTATCTCTTCTCTTCATTAGCAGTCGCCAGAAACATCTCTCCTCTCCCACTCGCCTTAATACCTCTTCGTTTGTAACCCTATCTACCCATCTGATCTTCATCATTCTCCTGTAACACCACATTTCAAATGCTTCAATTCTCCTCTTTTCTGCTGCACCAATAGTCCAAGTTTCACTTCCATAGAGCGCCACGCTCCAGACAAAGGCTTTCAAAAATGACTTCCTAATACCTAAATCTATATTCGATGTCAACAGATTCCTTTTTTGTAGAAAGGCTTTCCTTGCCTGAGCCAACCTACTTTTTATATCCTCTTTGCTTCGTCCATTACTGGTTATTCTGCTTCCTAAGTAACAGAAGTCTCCTACTTCCTTCAGCTTTTCACCTGCCAATTTGATCTCCATAGAGGTTTCTGATTTATTTCGGCTGCATTCCAGTATTTTTGTTTTACATTTATTGATTTTCATCATGAATTCCTTCCGTAAGACGGAATCCATACCATTCAAAAACTCATTCAAATCCTCAGGCTTGTCGGCCAAGATGACGATGTCATCAGCAAATCTCAGAGTTGAAATTATTTCTCCTTGAATCTTCACTCCCACTTTAAATTTTTCTCCAATTTCCTTCATTGCTTGTTCAATGTAAAGATTGAAAAGTATGGGTGATAAGTTGCAGCCTTGCCTTACACCTTTCAGAATACCAGCTTCTCTCGCATGTCCTTCAGCTCGAATGACTGCTGTCTGGTTTCTGTATAGATTGTATATCACCCTCCTATCCCTGTACTTTATTCCAATCGGTTTCAAAATGTCAAACAATTTAGTCCAATCAACGTTATCAAAAGCCTTTTCTAAGTCTACAAATGCCATGAACGTTCCCTTATCTTTCCTTATTCTACCTTCCAAAATCAGCCTAAGACTTAGTACAGCTTCCCTTGTTCCAACATTTCTCCTGAAACCAAACTGGTCTTCACCCAACTCCGTTTCTATCTGGCTTTCAATCCTCTTGTAAATTATTCTAGACAGGATCTTTGAAGCATGAGTAATCAAGCTGATTGTACGGTAATCTTCACATCTGTCAGCTCCCACTTTCTTTGGTATAGGGATGATAACATTCTTCTTGAAATCAGGGGGTACCTCTCCCGTCCCATAAATCCTACACACCAAGTGAAATAACCTGATCAGACCTTCATCTCCTATGCAGCGTAGCAACTCAATCGGTATATCACCTATGCCTGGTGCTTTGTTCCTGCCTAAGTCCTCTAATGCTCTGTCAAATTCTGATCTCAATATTAAATCTCCTTTTGCATCCTCATCAATTTCCTCCTCCCTTTCCATTACATGATTCTCAATCTCCTTTCCCTTATACAAGCACTCTATGTAAGCTTTCCATCTCTCAACCTTTTCTTCCCTATCTGTTAGAGGCTTTCCATTTGTCTCCTTAATATTACAGCACTTAGTCTTCTTTTCCCCAAAAGTATTCTTAATCCTTCGATAAGCTGTGTCTACTTTTCCTAATTTCAGACAATTTTCTATACCTGCACATCTCCCTTTCAACCATTCTTCTTTCGCTTCCTTGCACTTCTTGTTAACCTCATTTCTCAGACGTCTGTATTCTGCTTTCCCCTTTTCATCTCTTACATTCTTGTGTTTCCGCCTTTCATCCATCAATTCTAGTATATCCTGAGTGATCCACGGTTTTCTACCTATTCTTTCTTTCCTACCAATGTTTTCTTCTGCGGATTTTGTTATTTCATTCTTCAAAAGTGCCCATTCGTCTGCAATTGAAGTTTGTTTAGGGGTTTTGATTAGTCCTTCCTTTATACTCTTCTTGAATCTTTCGTTTACATCCTTTACTTTCAGTCTGTCTATTGCCCACCTTTTTGGCTTTTGACTTTTCTTCAGTTTCTTCGACTTTAATCTGGATTTCATTACAACCAGATTGTGGTCAGAGTTTATGTCAGCACCAGGATATGTTTTACAATCCAAAATCTGGTTTCGAAACCTCTGCTTGACCATAATGAAGTCGATTTGGTAACGCCCTGTATCTCCTGGTCTCATCCATGTGTATATTCTTCTATTGTGGTTATTGAATAAGGTGTTAGCTATGACCAACTCATGTTCGGTGCAGAATTCCATCAGCCTGCTTCCTCGATCATTCCTTTCACCTAATCCGAAATCTCCTACTATCTTCCCTTCTATCCCTTTTCCTACCACAGCATTCCAATCTCCCATTACTATAACATTTTCATCACCTTTGATATACCTCAGAATGTCATCTATTTCTTCGTAGACCTTTTCAACATCCTCATCATCAGCTTGACTGGTAGGCATATAGACTTGTACCACTGTGGTGCACGTAGGTTTAGTATTGATTTTTGCTACAATAATCCGTTCACTGTATTGCTCATAATATTCCACCCGCTGTCCAAGTTTCCTACTCAATATGAGACCAACCCCTGCTTGGCCATTGTTTGATTTAGTGCTAATGACCCTATAGTCTCCTGACCAAAAGTCCTGTTCTTCCTGCCAGCGCATTTCACTAATCCCAACCAAATCCAACCTCAACCTATCCATTTCCCTTTCTAAGTTTTCTAACTTTCCACTTCCTAGCAGACTTCTAACATTCCACTCTCCGATCCGTAGAATGTCAGATTTACGTGGCATTCCAATCCAAAATGGAGCGTGCATAAAATTTTATTTTGAACGATGACGATGTTCTTGAAGACATATTAGATATTCGTCGACCTCGAATTTATAAAGAACAGAGGAATTACTTTGATGAATGCGACGACATAGAATTTATTATGAAATTTCGGTTGTCAATACCTGTGTTGAATGTTCTACAGATGATAGAACCTAACCTTGAATTCCGATCTGATAAGTAAGGTATGTACCATTACTTATTTATGTTTAACCTAATATTCGTGTGTTGCATTACGGTATAGCACATGTACTGTAGTTAATTTAATAAATGGTTACGTAGACGTCACAGCATCAGTCCTCTTATTTTCAACGATTTCTACGTTTCTTTCAACCAAAGAAATATAAATTTCCCGGTTCTCATAAGCCATGTTTGTTTTTAACCAAGGAGTATATAACTTTTAAGTTTTCGCAATTCACGGCCTGCTTGTTTTAACCAAAGAATATACAAATACCGCCACAATCATCATCTTTCAATGAGTTTTGCACAGCCCTTCAACATAACGATTCGTTTGCTAATCGCCGAATGTGCTGGTGAAACGCCAACGAGTTTAATTCCGTTGTTGAAATTAACGAGGCATTTACTGACGGCCTGTTACCGCTACTTCGGTGAACCTGACCTTTAACTCTCGTATTTAAGTTAAATAGGAATTCACTAACTGATCGTTAGTAAAGAGTTGGTGAACACGCCCTTAGGCTAGGCTACACATAATATCTCTAAAAATAAGGTAAGCGTGCTGTCTCAACCAATTATACCCTCAGTTTGAATTAGGTCTTTTTATGTTATGGGCTGGTGTCAAAACCACTGGAGCAAATCACATGAAGCTTCGTATGAGTACAGAGGGTTGCAAATTATTAGACTCAATTAGTCTAATTGATTTAAATCAATCACATTTTTTTAATTCAAAATCATGAAATTTTATTTTATTACCCTGCAAGAACTCGCAACGTTTCCCCATAAGGAATTGCGTGGAGATATTTTTGAAATTGCAGATTCTAAGGGATTACTTGAGCTGGGCGAGTTTTCTCTTTTTTCATTGACTTTTGAATGTGCCCTCTAATTCAGGGTATTTCAATCCATGGTCCTCGAATCTTTCAATAGTTCAAGAGAAGACCAATAAAAGACTTCGTATCCTTCTGCACTAAACTCGTAAGAAAACTGGAATAACCTAATGAAAATCAAGCAAAAAAAGTGTGACATTCTGCATTAGCAAGGTTCCTCAATCAGTGGAAATTCTAAGAAAATCATATTACCGTCAGTTTCCTAAGAGAAAATATAAGTAAGACTATTGGTTAATCATTTGAAATAAATGTCACGCTAACATTTTTACTGCATTACGTCATAAAAAGAAAAAGAAAATGTTGGAAAACTAGCATCGAGTCTAATATAAGGTGCGTTCAAAAAGTAACGAGCCGGAGGCTGGAATGCGCAAACCGGTGACTATATCGGCTAATCGTGGCGTGTGTAACGAGGTGTGGTTCCGACCAGAGCGTGGAAGGTCACAGCCCGTCGTTAGAGGGCACGCGTGCACGTCACGTGACGATACAAAGCGAGCAGCAGCATGCTTCAATCGTCCAACGCTGCCAGTCGCATTGCAAACAGTGACATGTTGGCGTTAACCGAAGAGCAAAGAGGTGTTGTTCGGTTTATGGCAGCGAAAGGAGTAGGGGGAACGGACATTCATCGCCGAATGTCACAAGTGTACGGCGAACACTGCATGTCCCTTGCAAGGGTCAAGGCGTGGCACAAGCGCTTCAGGGAAGGGCGGGTGTCGTTAGCCGATGATACCCGGTCTGAGGCACCCCCCTGCATCACCGATGACAACGTCCAGCTGGTTGATGCTCTCATTACCCAGGACCGCAGAGTGACAGTGACCGCCATAGCCGCCGTGGTCGCTCCACGACAATGCACGACCTCATACGACCAACACAGTCGCAGCACTCCTGCAGAAATTCAAATGGGAGGTTCTCGGCCACCCTCCATACAGTTCAGACCTCTCTCCCTGTGATTACGCCATGTTTGGTCCTCTAAAAAGGGCTCTGCGGGGCCAACGATTCACCTCGGACGCCGACGTCCAGATGAACGTGCGGAACTGGTTCACATCGCAGCCCAGGTAATTTTATGAGACAGCCATTCACCGCCTCGTGTCACCGTGGGACAAGTGCCTCAACAGCCAGGGCCAATACTTCTAACATACAGCTACTGGTATCTGTAATTATGCCTCCAGCTCGTTACTTTTTGAACGCACCTTATAATTTGCTCACTTCTTTAGAAAGCAGCCCCGAAATAAAACTAGGCTACACATTATTTAGCATGGGGAGGGGGTGAATTTTTTTAAACTGAATTCTCAATTATCTCCGTTAATATTAAACTTATGGTAATAATTAGCTTAACAGTGTTGACAACAGTGTGTTTGATCTCTTGCTATTTTATCATACGTTTTGTAATAAAGGCGATATTTTTGATTTTCATTATTTGTCATTGTTATTGTCAATTTTTGCCTCGTAAGGCAGAACTAAGATGAGTTAGGTTTGATTCCCACCTCACAAGGGAAGTATCAGGTAAGACAGGTCGAAACCTATCTTGAAACTTTGTGGACGCAATCGCTGTACTATAAGAGGACAACGTGCGGGAAATCAGCTGCCAGATTGAACTGCAAGGCTCCGAAATCATGTGGCGAATCTCTCATATAAATCAATGGGAGGTAGCGAGTACCGTACATGTTGGAACGGACAGCCCTGACGAACCAAGCACTCGAGGCCGGTGGAAAGAAGCCGCACGCTCCAGTCAGAATACAGTATACGCCCCGCCACGTGTCTACTCAAGGTGCAAGGGATGTCCAACTCCGCCAGCCGTCATGCCTGCGTACCAGGATGCCAGGTACGATTTCGGAGCCTTGCAGTTCAATCTGGCGGCTAATTTTCCACACGTTGTCCTCTTATAATACAACGATTGCGTCAGTAGGGGGGTAGTGATGGTTCTAAATAGTGTCATGGCCGCCATGTGAGTCCAAGCCAATATCTCGCGAATCCATGGTCAGATGTTGACAAATGAGGTGTCGTTGGACTCGGGCTGACGCCCTCTTTCCAATGGACCACTCATTTCAACCCCTAAATAAAACCTACCCGTACTAGGGGGTGATATTGTAATTTTTTAGTGAAAGTCTCTTTTCAAATGCGACATGTATAAGGTGCGCTGCTAAAATGAACTTAAACGTTGTTGCTCATATAGCGCATGCGTTTTGCTGGATGCCGCTATGGATCAACATTTTTGTTTTGTACGCATGCGCACTTGGGATTTTTGTAAGAGGGCAAGCTCTTTGAAAAAACGATTTATAAGAAGGGGTTTTGGTGGTGAGGAGAGAACCAGATAGTCGCCTACTTTCCTACGAAGTTTGCCGATACCTCTCGAACGCAAGGTCGGATTTGGACGTGTGACGTGTCAAATCGCTTGTGTCGAAGCCCTATATATGTTATTAATAGGTTATTGAGAATGCTGGCAACAGGCTTTTTGGGGGTAAAAACGTGATTTTAGACTTTTTCCGATATCTCACGAATGCATGGTCGGATTTGGTCCTATGACGTGTCAAATGGCTTGTCTCGAAACCCTCTTTATTTTGGTAATAGATTAAAGTTTTTGAGAATGAGGGAAACAGAATTTTTTGATGTAAAACTGTGATTTTAGACTTTCTGTTATATCTCACAATCCAATAACGCCAGAGACGTATACGAGGGGTCGTAGGACTCGGGGTAACCCCCCCCCACACACACACACACACACAATACTCGCCCTTTCGAATATAGTATTTATGTTTAAAAAAAATTGCGAAAGGGTCTAACGACACCTTTGTTGAAAACATTTTAGTTTTTAAAACTTTTTTTTAAATCTGTCTAAAATGTTCATGAAGAGTGGTTGTAGATAGAATGAGACGATACCACTGGGCACGTGTTTCAACGAGGCTATTACTGGCCACGGTGGTGATATACCAATACAGTATTCGCTATTTTGATGAGACGGCGGGTCGGGGGTTCGTTTTCCGATTTTTCCTATGATGGAATTCCTAATTCCTAAACCCCTGAAGGGGGTATTTAACATGTAAACGATTATGAGTGACATGACAAATGATAATTCCTTGATCAGATGAAGTTGGCTTTAGATAGAACAAACAGAACTTGGTTATATGTTGCTTGAAGTGAGTATAGAAAACAAACTTGCTGGCGCAGACTGACAGGATGTGGATGTTATTTGAGCTTATTGGAATGCATTGACTTGACTTGACAACAGGGCAATGAAAGAAGCACAGAGATGCTGAGGACACTTGAAGGTCAAACGATATGGCAACCATGGTGGGAGGGGGAAGCGAGGATGATGTCGGCGATCATGTTCAATGTTCAATGGATGAATTTATATTTTGCGAAGCATTGTTCGGAGAGGGTCATGTGACGACTTGTTTTAAGGGTATTAATTTTTCCGATCTTTCCTATGGTGGACTCATTGATTGAAATAATCCAAAACTGCTAGGGCATGGCCTTGAGATTTTATAAACTAATAATGGGATTTTGACATACACGATCCCCGCAGTACTTGACATGATGTCATTCTCATTATGGCTTATGAATTTCCCCAAAAAAGACCCAAAACAACAAGATCATGGACTTTTGCTTTTCTTAATATATTGCAAACCCATAATGTAAGATGTTTACTGTGAGTGACAAAGCCTAGCTAGGTAAAGAAAGAATTATTGTAGGCTACATGTATGGTGACTGACACGTCTTTGACCATTGGAACTTGTTTTCAGATCTGACTGTAGTACATAGGGAGTAGAGGTTGTAGGCATGGCTTGACAAACGGTGTACACAAAATTCAATTTATCGATTCAAGAATTAAGAGTAGACTATCATTAATTAATTGGTTAAAGAGTGTAGCTAAAAATAAAAAAATGGTGACTACATTAAACTAAACTGAACCAAGTCGAATCAAACCCAACTGAACCAAACCAAGCCTAAAGCAAACCAAACCTAATCAAGAACAAGCCAAGGGCTTAAGTGTAAAACGTGTGGGGGAATGCAGTCATTGGCAATGTCGAAAGGAAGGGATAACGTTCTACCTTTAGAGGGTAAGGTAAAGCTAGCGCATGGTGCTAATGCATATTCCCAAGTACATGAACCACACACACACACAACTATCCTATGCTGTTTTTATGAGTTGACTGTTAAAACTTATTCAGTGGTTACTGAGCAAGATGGTCGCTACACACAACATGCTTTAAATACTTGAGGCTAATAATCTATACACACATACACACTCGCTTGTTCTAAACTAAACTGTCTTGCTGGCAGTGCTCGCACAGTAGGCAAATGACAGAAATGCTTGGCTAACAGAAATACAATCATTTTCGGTTGTCTAAAGTTACCAGCTAACCATTACATGCTATAGTGGTGAGCACATGTGCCTCTTGCACTGGAGATCGTAACTCGATTTCTAGCTCTAAGGCCTAGAACGAATCAAACTAAGAAAGAAGGGTATGGTGACGCAGTGGTTAAACTGTTAGCCTTTCACTAAGGTAGACAAGGGTTTGATTTTAGGTTAATATACATGTCATAAACAAACAAACGAAAAAAG
Organism: Meconema thalassinum; assembly: GCA_946902985.2. Lineage (NCBI taxonomy): Eukaryota > Metazoa > Arthropoda > Insecta > Orthoptera > Tettigoniidae > Meconema > Meconema thalassinum. The sequence goes on from OX336389.2 coordinate 1,037,080,486, forward strand.
CGGAGACAATGTTTAAAACTGACTACACTTGTCTCTTTTCAAATTATTACTTAGATTACAAATACAAAGGTGGACTGGGTTTGATATACAGTTAATGCTGCCTATCGCATACTAGCCTGTAAGAAAGCCAAACAAGCAAAAGGCGTAGGTAGAGCAGTGGTAAAATCGCTATGTGTAGAGAACTACCTAACGGTTTTATGAACTGGCAATGGTATGTCGCATAAACAGTGCAGGATACAATCCAGCAACCATAATTTTTATCTTGTGGAACAGAGAAAACATATATAGAAAAAGAGAGATATAGAAAGCTTGTGTATGTATGGGTAGCATTGATTGATTGACCAGAGAAAATATGGTGAGGTAGGGTGGGGAGAGGGAGAATTAACACTTATATATGAATGAATGGTAAATAGTACTTATGTTTTTTCAATAGTTTTGTTTTTCAAATGCAGTGGTAGATAGCCGTTATTTTGTAAAACATTCTTACTTGCAGTAGTAATAAGCCTCTACGGTCCCACTAACACACATAGACAGATTGTACTAGTGCCATGGTCAAGCACTCACATTAAGATCATTTACAAAAACATAAAATGAAAAATAAAAAATCTTGTTTTAGAAATATCGTTTTTCAACATACACAAAATAAAAATAAAAATGTGTAAACAGCAAAATGGAAAATCCATGTTTCCGTATAGACAAAATTTAAAAACCTTAAACGAACATTTAAAAAAATATATAAATGGGAAATTGACAAATGTGTAAATATGAAAAAGGAAAATCCATGTTTCCATATCATGAAATTGAAAAAACATCAAACTGTCATTTTAAAAAATGCAAATGGAAAATTGACAAATTGCAATGTGTGAAATGTGAAATTGAACAAATGGCTATCATTATAAAAAAAAAAAAACACAGTGCCTTATGGTTGAGGTGTGAATCAAACCCTCTCTACTTATTTTGGACCAACCGAGACTGAGTATACTTGTTTTAATCCTCATACCACTTTTTTTTTGTTAAAGCTAGGAATTGAACCCAAGAGCTTGTAGGGGGAGACCAAGGTTAGAATATGTTAAACAGATAGTCTTGATTGTAGGGTGTGGTAGCTATATAGAGATGAAACGATTAGCTCGGGACAGGGGGCATTGAGATCTGCAGCAAACCAGTCAAACGACTAAAGACACAAACAACAACATGTAAGCTCACCAAAATAATGTCGTGTAACGGTAAATGTTAGTCAACGAACAGTAATGCATTACTAAATCCCATGACACGATACCTAAGAGCTTTTCTAAAGTTACTTTAAAATGCCTTTAACCCTATATTAAACAACCAGTTCACAATACTCATAACTGCAATGTTATGTTTTTTAGGTATGGCTTTTAGTGCCGGGAGTGTCCGAGGACATGTTCGGCTCGCCAGTGTTGTAGCTGCTTCGAGACGGACACCCAATGGGTGAGCAACAAGTACCGTTGGGGAGGAAAGGTGGAAGGGAAGGGCGAGGAGTTGGAAGGTAGCGGCTGTGGCCTATAGTTAGGGACCAACCCCGGCATTTGCCTGGAAGGAAGATGGGAAACCACAGAAGACCATCTTCAAGGTTGCCGGTGGTGGGATTCGAACCTCCTCGCCTCCCGGATGTGAGCGACTGCCATTAGTCATGCCGTAACTACCACGGCTAACTCACCCGGTAATGTTGTGATAAAACAAAACAAAATCTATATTTCAAAACAAGCAAGTGGTTTAGTCAATGTATACTGGGAAAAGTTTTGTAAACCCTCAAGTCCACAAGACTAATTAAATTAGTAACTGTCAGGTTGGCCGAGTGGTTAAGGTGTTTGACTTAAGTTCAAATTTCCTGTACAAGGAAGCAAGGGTTCGAATCCCTTACCTGACATAACTATTGCCTTAACATGGCTTGTCCACACTGAATTATTATGATACCTGCTACACAAACCATAGACAGAGTGTATTATTTAAGGCACTCTCCTTATGAACATAGTCAGAGACTGTTGATGGTTAACAATTGCATTAATAGTGGGACATGGGGATTGAAATTAAGAAAAACAGCCAATACCCATACAATATTTTTATTCATTTAGTTTTTTTTACAATAGTTACACACTGAATACAACTTTTTATCTTTTTATCATTGTTTGATATAGATTTTAAACACAACGCTTGTTGTAGATCCTTTTATAACCTTCTCCAGGTACTCTTGTTCTTAAAAACTGGGGAAGCCGCAATGGTTTTATAGACATTAAACCCTCATCCTCTTCTTTTTCATCATCATCATCATTATAAATATTATCATCATAATTATTATAGTCATTGTCACCAACATAATCATCATCATCCTCCTCAACATCACTAGAGCTATCCAATTCCTTTTTTCCTTTTCAAAAGGGACCTCTTGAAGAGTCTGTGTTGCTTTTGATAGTGTTAAGGGTTTTTTGAACGTTGACAACTGTCCTAACAGGACTTTTTGAGGAGATGATAATTGCTTTTTCAACAAACAATGCACTATCTTGAGCAGCAATATTATTTTCTTGAACTTGCTTTTTAGCATTTTCATGATATTTTGTTGACAGCAACAATGTTTTATCTGGTACACTACATTGATGATTACCCACACTTAAGACCTTACCATTCTTATTTTTTAGATGACCTAAACATTTTGTTGTCCTTTGATTTGAGCACTGCCAAAATATGATTCCATTCACATTTTGCCGCTTATAGTTATAGGAGTAGCCATGAAACAGTGCACGTGGTTTGCCTTTATTGGTTATAGTATATTCCATAGTAGTAACTGACTTGTAAAGTTGATCTACCTATTACAAAGGTCAGAACAATTCTGGTGAAAGTGTGATTTTGTGTTGACGTTTTATATAGGATGATGATGGTGGCTTATGTTGGTGGCTTATGTTGGTGGTTTATGTTGGTGGCTTAGTTTGATGGCTTATTTTGGTGGCTTATGTTGGTGGCTTATGTTGATGGCTTATGTTGGTGGCTTATGTTGGTGGTTTATGTTGTCGGCTTATGTTGGTGGCTTATATTGGCGGCTTATGTCGATGGCTTATGTTGGTGGCTTATGTTGGTGGCTTATGTTGGTGGCTTATTTTGATGGCTTATGTTGGCGGCTTATGTTTGTGGCTTATGTTGGTGGCTTATATTGGTGGCTTATGTTGATGGCTTATGTTAGTGGCTTATGTTAATGCCTTATGTTGGTAGCTTATTTTGATGTCAGTTTTTGTTATATAATGTATTTGTTCCATTCATTTATGACGTCATAGCCAGTCTTAAAGCAAGTCTAAACTTGTCCGACATGTTGGATTTTTTGTTCATGTGTGAAACTATCAAGTACCAATGATCAAGTGAGCTTTCTTCTCTCTAATCCGCAGTTCTGCCCCATAACATTGAGAATATTTATTGTAGTAGCCTATAAAGAAACAAAAAAATCATGTCTAATACAGTTTAGCTATAAGTGACCAGAACCACTATATATCAGTGGCGGCTGGTGATTTTTCACTTGGTGGTGCCAGCATATTCAAAATTTGCAATAAAATCATTCAAAGTTGCAGGTACGGATAGTGCATATTTTATGCAATAAGTTATATGTTTAACATTATTTAACTGTGCTATTGTAGAAGACGTTTTGGAACTCGTGTAGTATACGTTGCCCGGCGCCATTAAAATCCGAAAAATTTTCTATAGATATGGCCAATGTTACTAATATACAGCAGTTGAATATTTCATCGCTAGAGAGTGTTACGGTATTTTTTCAGAGTGCCAACACTATTGTTTCCAGACCAATATTTTCATCCAGCCCAATGGTTTTCGTCTAGGCCAATAAAGGTTAGGTAGCCCGGCCCTGCGGGCCGCGTTAGGCTAATGGATAACACCCCTGGTTTTTGTCACGCACAGTGGGGTAGTCACGCATCAATAATCTTTAACCAGGCCAATGATTTTGCCTAGTAGTACAATCAGTAAGTTGGCAGCATTACGTAATCAAACATGGCGACGTGCTTTTTGATAAGTTTATTACTTGAAAGTTAAGGTTGACAATTTCCTTTTTTGGAAGTGTTTACGCGGTGTTTGTTAATGGCAAATGGCTTTAATAACGTGGCAGAGTAAATACAAACCATTTTCAGAGCGCTACTAAGTAAAATAACGCACTTTCGAAACGGGCAACGTATACTACAGGAGAGCCGACGTTTTTAATTGAAGTGTCAGCTGAAGTGAATTGAGAAATTGCATAACTACTACCACTGCCGGCTGGATCGCAACACTCCTGGTTGCTTTAAACTGCCTGCCCATTCGACACTCACAGGCGTACAAGATATATGCATTAATTCACTGCTAGGTGCAGCACTAAGGCACTGGAATTTTCGCGGCTTTTTTTAAAGAGGAAGATACCTGAAACGAAGAATTTCTATGTTTGGAGGATCAATATCGAAATTGACGGACGTGAAAACTTTACAATAAGTTAGTTCTTTTGTTATTCAATCATCTAAAAGTATTCAGACACATACTTACGGGCAAATTTTCAGTATTAAGAAAAGCAAAAATGCATGGTGGTGGTGGCGATTGTTTTTAAGGGGCGAAATGTCTAGCTCATTTGCCCGTAATTATACGGATGGTAATAAAATACAATTAGGCTACTTCCAACTGATTTAAATCTAACTTACATACTAGAGATTTATTTTTTGTCGTGTAGCCTCCTGAGAGGCCGAGTGCAGGTCTTTCTAGTCGACGCCCGTGGGCGACCTGCGCGTCGGGATGAGAGATGGAATGGATGAAGATGAATGAAACTGGGCAAGGATGTGGAAGGAAGCGGCCGTGGCCTGTCAGAGGGTACTGTCCCAGCATTTGCCTGGTGTTGAAAATGGGAAACCACGGAAAACCATTTCAAGGACAGCCGACGGTGGGGCTCGATCCCACGCGTCTACCGAGTCAGCAGAGAGCTTGGCCTCTTGACCTAACGTAGCGCTTTAGCCCGCGTAGCCACTACTGTCGGTATACTAGAGATGAAAATAAAGAATAAGGGCAATAAAAGATCAAAAAAGGGCCGCCGATAAATGGGATGTTCATTTATTCAGGGGCTTTGCGACATCGTGGTCATGTAGCACCATGTACTTAGATGTGTGTTGAATTTGTTTGATAACCCATCGTATTGTGATGACTGTATTAGTGTGTGTATTTTTAAGTCAAGTGAGGATTGGGAAGGAGACGACCGCGGCCTTAAATTAGGAACCATCCCGGCATTTGCCCAGAGTAGAAGTGGGGAAACCACGGAAAACCACTTCGAGGATGGCTGAGGTGGGATTCGAACCCACATCCACTCATTTTTGCCTCGCGATGACGAATATACCCCGTTCCAGCACTCAAACCAGAATTAAATTTCTTGGCAGGCAGGGAATTGAATTCTACCTCCGGGGCTAGTGCCAAGCATCCTAGCTGCTAAACCACGAGAGAAGGATTGAGGGACTTGAAAGGAAGTAAAGCTATGAAAGGCAGATAGAAAAGGGTGTGGGAGAGATGACCTCGTATTTCCGCCCCTTAAAACAATAACGGATAGAGGGGTTAGCCCCGTCACGGGAAAAGGAGAAAACCGAACCCAGCTCAGAAATTCTTCCGAGATGCCTATTACCAACCTCACTATCCATGAGCCCTTGAGGGTATATCCCCAACCCCAGGGATCACAACTAGTGGGACTTGGCTTCGAGACCACTGGACCCCAGCCTTGTCCGTTATTATTTCCACTTACTTGTGCCAGGCTCCTCTCTGTCATCTACCTGTCGACCTCCCCTAGCGAGCTCTTGTTCTCTTCCAACCCCGACTGTATTAGGGTATCCGAAATCTAGGGAGTTTTTCATTTTTCTGCCTTAACTGGCCCTAACATCATCTATCCTGATACCCTCCTTCTTCGAAGGGTCAGCACATGGCTAAGTCTACACCGTCAGCTTTTGAGCTCGGAAGTCAGCGACTGTGAGGGGTTCCAGAGCTGTATCCATTTTCCCCTTTTTATTGACTTTGGGGTGGACCCTCTCCTCTTTCCCTTTTCTATCTGCCTTTTATGGCTCTAGTAGTTTCCAAATACTCAATACTCATTCTTCAAAGATTCTGATCCCACAAAAAATAGGAAAGAAAAAGACAAGAGCAAATTAAGGCAGGGAAATGAAAGACATCACAGGCCTCCAATACCCTAATAACGTTGGGGAACAAGAGTTGGCAGGAAAGATGAAAGAGAGGAGCCAACCCACATCCCACTAGTTGTAAGCCCCTGGTGGTGGGACATGAAAAGAAACATTAAACTATATAATAATTTATGTAACCTTCAAGTGTTATGGTAATAAAATGATATTCCCCGGTATTCTAGCTTGCCCCATTCCGATTTACAAAAGGGCACGCAGCAGTACACCATTATAAAATCACACAAAAAGCATTCCAAAACACGAATTCGCCATTAACATCAATACAAAACTTATGTCTGCTACAGAGCCTTGGTGCTGCTTCCTAGCGCCTTTATTTGGAAACGAGGTTGTACGCTCAAAACAATGCTGTAATCGTCGAATGGGCAGGCAGTTTAAAGCAACCAGGAGTGTTGCGATCCAGCCGGCAGTGACTACTACAAATATTTTAGTCTCGGGATTTTTCGCCAAAACAAAAGTTCTTCCTTTCTCTACTAGAAAGCGCTAAAGTGTCAAGGAGGTTAGATATCTAAGCTCCAAGGAACAACAAAAATTCGACAAGCAAGCTGCCCTTTGGGTGTCAAACAACAACACTTTCACCTGGCACCGAGGCCATACGATATTATATCATACACATATTTTGATCCATATGCATTTTAAATAAAAACCACTTTTAAGAATTATAATTGAACAAACCTCTCAGAAAAATAATTTGAAGAAAACAACATATGCTAGGCCTACTCATCAAAAATATTTGTTCCAAAACCTCGATCGACACCTTCATTTGAATTAATAAGAGCGGTCCTATCGCTAAATGGAGATTGTAACAACTCACTTATTTTATTCATTGTTACACTTCCGAAAGGTGACACAGAGCTCATTGAGATTCCTACGGCTTCGTACGTTGCGCTCGAGCTATGCGATCTTCAAACATGAAACAAATCAAATTTTATTAAGGAACCTAGCTTGCATGTATCGATTCCAAAAGCACACTTATTAGATTAAAACGGTGTTTATATGGTCAATGCCGCATTATGCTATGCAAGTTTATGTAACATGTCTATATAGGAAAAAAATAAGCATGGCTATTGCTAACACACACGTGACCACAGCCTCTTTGTCGCAATTTCAGTTGCTGTCTCAAAATAAATAGGTGAGATGAAATGAACACGATGACCTACCTCTAAGACAACCTTACTTATCGTACATACGGATTGATTGGAAAGGATATCCCCTGCATCTAATATAAATGAACACAAAAGCTATTTAACGACGGACACTATTCATACACATTTGCAGTCAAACTTGAGAATTTGTGTTTACGCTTGGGACGTGAAACTGTGCCGCCAAATTAAATTAACGAAACACAGTAAAACTCGTTGAAAAATTCCGAATTTTTACATTACAAAGAGAGAACAAATAATCCCCGTCATCAATATGAGCCTATAAAAGTTGCTAAATGTCAAACAATAAAGAACTAAAACTATTTTGTGGTTTGAATTTATTTAATAGTCAAGACACAGTGATATATCGTCAAGCTGGTACCACTGGAGGTGTTCTGCCATATGCTGTACTCTAGTGGTTGAAAGATAAAGCAGTTCAGCAGTTCTAACGTGTATGTAATGTGTGCTTGTACCTGTGACGTGCTGCTATCTCGTGGATAGAATTGAAGCTCCGCGTCACGAGGCCGTTGGCTCTACCTCAGGGTAATATGCGTCTCAACACAACACAAACAAACTCAAGCCAAACTAGTCCTTATTGCAGTACAGTGTCTGATGCGGTCTGATGTTCGTAGGTAGTGCCGGTTGGCTCTGGCTCAGTAATTCAATAAAGCGCCACCAGAACGCATGTCAGTTTGCGCGCTCGTTCAAATAGTGCAGAATATGTATACAATTTCCTCAAAATGTAAATGTAATATAAACTGTTCTTGAGAGGAAAAAGTCACATATTCTCTCTTCATTACACTGGTGGTGCCATGGCACACGGGCACCACCTCAGGAGCCGCCCCTGCTATATATAACATTTTATTCTAAGAGCTTTCCATAATGATAAGAAAAAAGAGCTTACCATAATGATGGATTGTGTAAGTAAACGTCTTTTGCCGCTTGATGCCACTACTAAAGTGATACTCATACATCAGACAAGTAAGTTCATGTTTTGCTGACGTAATCGTATGTTCCCCCGCACGCCCACGCCTTTCGCGAAGCAAGCGGCAAAAGACGTTTACTTACACAATCCATCATTATGGTAAGCTCTTTTTTCTTATCATTATGGAAAGCTCTTAGAATAAAATGTTAAATATAGTGGTTCTGGTCATTTATAGCTAAACTGTATTAGATATGATTTTTTTTGTTTCTTTATAGGCTACTACAATAAATATTCTCAATTCTATGGGGAAGAACTGCGGATTAGAGAGAAAAAAGCTCACTTGATCATTGGTACTTGATAGTTTCACACATGAACAAAAAATCCAACATGTCGGACAAGTTTAGACTTGCTTTAAGACTGGCTATGACGTCATAAATGAATGGAACAAATACATTATATAACAAAAACTGACATCAAAATAAGCTACCAACATAAGGCATTAACATAAGCCACTAACATAAGCCATCAATATAAGCCACCAACATAAGCCACCAACATAAGCCACCAACATAAGCCATCAAAATAAGCCACCAACATAAGCCAACAACATAAGCCACCAACATAAGCCATCAACATAAGCCACCAATATAAGCCATCAACATAAGCCACCAAAATAAGCCACAACATAAACCATCAACATAAGCCACCAAAATAAGCCACCAAACTAAGCCACCAACATAAACCATCAACATAAGCCACCAACATCATCCTATATAAAACGTCAACACAAAATCACACTTTCACCAGAATTGTTCTGACCTTTGTAATAGGTAGATCAACTTTACAAGTCAGTTACTACTATGGAATATACTATAACCAATAAAGGCAAACCACGTGCACGGTTTCATGGCTACTCCTATAACTATAAGCGGCAAAATGTGAATGGAATCATATTTTGGCAGTGCTCAAAACAAAGGACAACAAAATGTTTAGGTCATCTAAAAAGTAAGAATGGTAAGGTCTTAAGTGTGGGTAATCATCAATGTAGTGTACCAGATAAAACATTGTTGCTGTCAACAAAATATCATGAAAATGATAAAAAGCAAGTTCAAGAAAATCATACTGCTGCTCAAAATAGTGCATTGTTTGTTGAAAAGCAATTATCATCTCCTCAAAAAGTCATGTTAGGACAGTTGTCAACGTTCAAAAAACCCTCAACAATATCAAAAGCAACACAGACTCTTCAAAAGGTCCCGTTTGAAAAGGAAAAAAGGAATTGGATAGTTCTAGTGATGTTGTGGATGATGATGATGATGATGATGATATTGGTGACAATGACTATAATAATTAAGATGATAATATTTATAATGATGATGATGATGAAAAAGAAGAGGATGAGGGTTTAATGTCTATAAAACCATTGCGGCTTCCCCAGTTTTTAAGAACAAGAGTACCTGGAGAATGTTATAAAAGGATCTACAACAAGCGTTGTGTTTAAAATCTATATCAAACAATGATAAAAAGATAAAAAGTTGTATTCAGTGTGTGACTATTGTAAAAAAAAACTAAATGAATAAAAATATTGTATGGGTATTGGCTGTTTTTCTTAATTGCTCTCCCCATGTCCCACTGTTAATGCAATTGTTAACCATCAACAGTCTCTGACTATGTTCATATAGAGAGTGCCTTAAACAATACACTCTGTCTATGGTTTGTGTAGCAAGTATCATAATAATTCAGTGTGGACAAGACATGTTAAGGCAATAGTTATGTCAGGTAAGGGATTCGAACCCTTGCTTCCTTGTACAGGAAATTTGATCTTAAGTCAAACACCTTAACCACTCGGCCAACCTGACAGTTACTAATTTAATTAGTCTTGTGGACTTGAGGGTTTACAAAACTTTTCCCAGTATACATTGACTAAACCACTTGCTTGTTTTGAAATATAGATTTTCTTTTGTTTTACCATAACATTGCAGTTATGAGTATTGTGAACTGGGTGTTTAATATAGGGTTAAAGGCATTTTAAAGTAACTTAGGAAAGCTCTTAGGTATCGTGTCATGGTTTTTAGTAATGCATTACTGTTCGTTGACTAACATTTACCGTTATACAACATTATTTTGGTGAGCTTACATGTTGTTGTTTGAGACTTTAGTCGTTTGACTGGTTTGCTGCAGATCTCAATGCCCCCTGTCCCGAGCTAATCGTTTCATCTCTATATAGTTACCACACTCTACAATCAAGACAATCTGTTTAACATATTTTAACCTTGGTCTCCCCCTACAAGCTCTTGGGTTCAATTCCTAGCTTTAACAAAAAAAATGGTATGAGGATTAAAACAAGTATACTCAGTCTCGGTTGGTCCAAAATAAGTAGAGAGGGTTTGATTCACACCTCAACCATAAGGCACTGTGTGTTTTTTTTTTTTAATAATGATAGCCATTTGTTCAATTTCACATTTCACACATTGCAATTTGTCAATTTTCCATTTGCATTTCTTAAAATGACAGTTTGATGTTTTTTTCAATTTCATGATATGGAAACATGGATTTTCCTTTTTCATATTTACACATTTGTCAATTTCCCATTTATATATTTTTTAAATGTTCGTTTAAGGTTTTTAAATTTTGTCTATACGGAAACATGGATTTTCCATTTTGCTGTTTACACATTTTTTAATTTATTTTGTGTATGTTGAAAAACGATATATCTAAAACAAGATTTTTATTTTTCATTTTATGTTTTTGTAAATGATCTTAATGTGAGTGCTTGACCATGGCACTAGTACAGTCTGTCTATGTGTGTTAGTGGGACCGTAGAGGCTTATTACTACTGCAAGTAAGAATGTTTTACAAAATAACGGCTATCTACCACTGCATTTGAAAAACAAAACTATTGAAAAAACATAAGTACTATTTACCATTCATTCATATATAAGTGTTAATTCTCCCTCTCCCCACCCTACCTCACCGTATTTTCTCTGGTCAAACAATCAATGCTACCCATACATACACAAGCTTTCTATATCTCTCTCTCTCTATATATGTTTTCTCTGTTCCACAAGATAAAAATTATGGTTGCTGGATTGTATCCTGCACTGTTTATGCGACATACCATTGCCAGTTCATAAAACCGTTAGGTAGTTCTCTACACATAGCGATTTTACCACTGCTCTACCTACGCCTTTTGCTTGTTTGGCTTTCTTACAGGCTAGTATGCGATAGGCAGCATTAACTGTATATCAAACCCAGTCCACCTTTGTATTTGTAATCTAAGTAATAATTTGAAAAGAGACAAGTGTAGTCAGTTTTAAACATTGTCTCCGCTTTTTTCGTTTGTTTGTTTGTTTATGACATGTACATTAACCTAAAATCAAACCCTAGTCTACCTTAGTGAAAGGCTAACAGTTTAACCACTGCGTCACCATACCCTTCTTTCTTAGTTTGATTCGTTCTAGGCCTTAGAGCTAGAAATCGAGTTACGATCTCCAGTGCAAGAGGCACATGTGCTCACCACTATAGCATGTAATGGTTAGCTGGTAACATTAGACAACCGAAAATGATTGTATTTCTGTTAGCCAAGCATTTCTGTCATTTGCCTACTGTGTGAGCACTGCCAGCAAGACAGTTTAGTTTAGAACAAGCGAGTGTGTGTGTGTGTATAGATTATTAGCCTCAAGTATTTAAAGCATGTTGTGTGTAGCGACCATCTTGCTCAGTAACCACTGAATAAGTTTTAACAGTCAACTCATAAAAACAGCATAGGATAGTTGTGTGTGTGTGTGGTTCATGTACTTGGGAATATGCATTAGCACCATGCGCTAGCTTTACCTTACCCTCTAAAGGTAGAACGTTATCCCTTCCTTTCGACATTGCCAATGACTGCATTCCCCCACACGTTTTACACTTAAGCCCTTGGCTTGTTCTTGATTAGGTTTGGTTTGCTTTAGGCTTGGTTTGGTTCAGTTGGGTTTGATTCGACTTGGTTCAGTTTAGTTTAATGTAGTCACCATTTTTTTATTTTTAGCTACACTCTTTAACCAATTAATTAATGATAGTCTACTCTTAATTCTTGAATCGATAAATTGAATTTTGTGTACACCGTTTGTCAAGCCATGCCTACAACCTATACTCCCTATGTACTACAGTCAGATCTGAAAACAAGTTCCAATGGTCAAAGACGTGTCAGTCACCATACATGTAGCCTACAATAATTCTTTCTTTACCTAGCTAGGTTTTGTCACTCACAGTAAACATCTTACATTATGGGTTTGCAATATATTAAGAAAAGCAAAAGTCCATGATCTTGTTGTTTTGGGTCTTTTTTGGGGAAATTCATAAGCCATAAAAAGAATGACAACATGTCAAGTTCTGGGGGGATCTTGTATGTCAAAATCCCATTATCAGTTTATAAAATCTCAAGGCCATGCCCTAGCAGTTTTGGATTATTTCAATCAATGAGTCCACCATAGGAAAGATCGGAAAAATAAATACCCTTAAAACAAGTCGTCACATGACCCTCTCCGAACAATGCTTCGCAAAATATAAATTCATCCATTGAACATTGAACATGATCGGCGTCATCATCCTTGCTTCCCCCTCCCACCTTGGTTGCCATATCGTTTGACCTTCAAGTGTCCTCAGCATCTCTGTGCTTTTTTTCATTGCCCTGTTGTCAAGTCAAGTCAATGCATTCCAATAAGCTCAAATAACATCCACATCCTGTCAGTCTGACCAGCAAGTTTGTTTTCTATACTCACTTCAAGCAACATATAACCAAGTTCTGTTTGTTCTATCTAAAGCCAGCTTCATCTGATCAAGGAATTATCATTTGTCATGTCACTCATAATCGTTTACATGTTAAAGACCCCCTTCAGGAGGTTTAGGAATTAGGAATTCCATCATAGGAAAAATCGGAAAACGAACCCTCGACCCGCCGTCTCATCGAAATAGCGAATACTGTATTGGTATATCACCACCGTGGCCAGTAATAGCCTCGTTGAAACACTTGCCCAGTGGTATCGTCTCTTTCTATCTACAACCACTCTTCATGAACATTTTAGACAGATTAAAAAAAAAGGCTTAAAAACTAAAATGCTTTCAACAAAAGTGTCGTTAGACCCTTTCGCAATTTTTTAAACATAAATACTATATTCGAAAGGGCGAGTATTGTGTGTGTGTGTGGGGGGGGGGGGGGTTACCCCGAGTCCTACGACCCCTCGTATACGTCTCTGGCGTTATTGGTTTGTGAGATATAACATAAAGTCTAAAATCACAGTTTTACACCAAAAATTCTGTTTCCCTCATTCTCAAAACTTTAACCTCTTACCAAAATAAAGAGGGTTTCGAGACAAGCCATTTGACACGTCATAGGACCAAATCCGACCATGCATTCGTGAGATATCGGAAAAAGTCTAAAATCACGTTTTTACCCCAAAAAAGCCTGTTTCCCTCATTCTCAAAACTTTAACCTATTAATAACATATATAGGGCTTCGAGACAAGCGATTTGACACGTCACACGTCCAAATCCGACCTTGCGTTTGAGAGATATCGGCAAACTTCGTAGGAAAGTAGGCGACTATCTGGTTCTCTCCTCACCACCAAAACCTCTTCTTATAAATCATTTTTTCAAAGAGCTCGCCCTCTTACAAAAATCCCAAGTGCGCATGCGTAAAAAACAAAAACAAAAACAAAAATGTTTATTCATAGCGGCATCCAGCAAAACGCATGCGCTATATGAGCAACAACGTTTAAGTTCATTTTAGCAGCGCACCTTATACATGTTGCATTAGAAAAGAGACTTTCACTAAAAAATACAATATCACCCCCTAGTAGGGGTAGGTTTTATTTAGGGGTTGAAATGAGTGGTCCATTGGAAAGAGGGCGTCAGCCCGAGTCCAACGACACCTCATTTGTTAAAATCGGACCATTGGTTCGCGAGATATTGGCTTGGACTCAGGCGGCGGCCATGACACTATTTAGAACCATCACTATCCCCCTACTTGCGTCCACAAAGTTTCAAGATAGGTTTCGACAGGTCTTCCCTTGTTAGCTATCTTAGAAGTGGTTTTCCACTAGTCCAGGCAAATATCGGGATGGTCTCTAACTAGAGCAACTGCCGCTTTCTTCCCAATCAAAGTCTCATTTACAAATACAAACGCTACCACAGCCATCACGACACGGGTTTTCAGACAAATTTCACATGAACACGATGTTTCAAAGCCCTTAACTGAAGCAACACCTTGAGAACCATTTCCCCACTTTCGTTGTTGAATGATATTTGGATCGTACGGGTCCCAATGTTGCAGGGTTACTATACAGATGTAACGACGACGATGATGATAATATCGTTGTTTTAAGGGGCCTAACAACAAGGTTATCGGCCCCTAATGATTTGGGTGATTGAGAAAACAAAGAAATTATGAATTACTAACTTACGGATATGAAGAAGAAACGTCCGCCTCCTTGCGTAGTGGCTAGCATTCTTGGCTATCACCGTGGAGGCCCGGCTCTGCCAAAAAATTAATTCTGATCTGAGGGCTGGAACGGTGTACTCTCAGCCTCGTAAGGCAAAACTCAGAAGAGGTGGGTTAGATATCTACCTCAACCATCTAGGAAGCGGTTTTCCGTGGTTTCCCCCACTGCCTCCACATTGCCCAGCACAAATCTCACATGGAGTGACCGGAATTTGAACCACGGACCCAGCGGTGAGAGGCCGGCGTGCTGCCGCCTAAGCCACGGAGGCTTCCGCTGGCATTACAATAAAAAAATAATTAGATAACGCATTAAGTATTAAAGCAACACAAACATTTGAGGAGAAAGTCATTCCCCTAGGCATTGTATGTCAAGTGCTATGTTTAAAATGAATGGTATACAACCAGAATTGCAACCCTTTTCAGTTAGGAGTGTTAATTATGCTTAATGACATAATTTGAATGAGATTAGCTTAAATCTTCATCTTACATTTGTCATGAAGAAGAAAAAACATAACGGAAAAATATGATAGCATATGTTATAAACATCCGGGTCCAAATGATATTCAACAAGTTCGGATTGTATTCTATAAACTATCCGCAAATTTGTTCCAAACATTATCCGCAGCTTATCCGCTATCCACACAGCCATGCAAACTATATCCGCGGATATCCGCATCCGCGCAGGGCTTTAGCTATAGGCTATAGCTGAGTGCTCATTATGGCAACGAAAAAACGCAGACGCCGGCCAAGAGGGAGCGACAAGGAAGCAAAACAATCCCCAGACTACAGGGCCTCCCCAGACCCTCCCGTCACCCGACCCCCCAGCCAGCCTTGCCCAGTTGCCAGCATTCGGAGCAGACAAAAACTAGCGATCGCAACACAACATTCATTTATTCAATCTTCATTTTGCTCTCAGCGTCCAGTCCAGTCTACAAGACTGTGTGCAAACGAGTCTCCTCCATGCAGTTAACTTGTTGCTGTTAATTCATTTTAGGGACTTGAGACCTATTGGTCATCAGCCCCGTGTAGTTGGGTTTGTGTTAGTTTCGTCTGAAAACCTGTATTTGTGTGATGACTGTGGTAGTGTGTATAACCGTATTGGGGATGTGAGGAGTTAGGTGACCCGTGACTTAAAATAAGATACTATCCCGGGGAAAACCACACTCAGAATAGTCACTGTCAGCGCCGGGATTAGAACCTACGACCTCCGGACTTACAGCAGCTGCCCACGCGTTCGTGGTGCACGACTACGCCGCGAGACTAACAGTTTGCACTGTGCCATCCGCAGCGTCTACAACTCTATCTTTCAAGTCACTAAACATAAAACGAATCATAGCTTTCTAGATCTACCTCTGCTTCTCGTACCCTCTGTAGCCGAGTTCATTAACATCGATGGTAATCTCTCCTCCCCCATTCTCATCACATGACCCCACCATGCGAGGCTGCTCCTACGAATAGCCTTTTCTAGTGTGTTCATTCCTAATTTACCCTTTATTTCTTCATTATGAAACGAGTATGGACGGTATGTGGTGAGGCTTCAAGGTCACGGTACAGTATGAGTGGTGGGGAGCCCGAGCGTTGGAAGAGACACCCCTCGCTTATAACTGCACCGAGCTGAATACGATTTTAAGCATCAACACGCGGTGTCGACAGCAGGGCGGACGGCGAGTGACTACTGTCGTTGTTCCCTCACCTCTGAAATGTGGCTGGAAATGTTTGTCTAGAGCAGTCAGCTTGACCTTGAAGCCCTACCACATACCGTCCATACTCTACCCTCCAGCCATTGCTCCCATATGCAGGGTCTTTATATTTGCTTGGCAAGGACATTCTCGCTCACGCGCTCCGCCAGTGACAGCTCAGTTCCCGGCTGCCGCGTGCGCTTATATACGGCTTAATACGGTACTGAAAATCAGTATCATGCATTTTTACTCACCATGTTTACAGCAGATGCTGAAAATGTTCCCCATCCGCTGCGAAACATAATCGGCATCTCCTTATGAAGTTTCCGGTTACTCCTGTTAATTTAGCTTCAGTAAGGGAATCTTCACGTCTATTTTTATTGTTTACTGAACCTGTACGTTTGAATCTTTTAGCCAGTTGTCTTATTGTCCGATTTATAGGAATGGGTCCTCCTGGAAATCTCACTCGAAACTTTTGTCTTGTTCTAACGTACGATTTCCTGCACTTTATGTACGTATTTGCAGATATACACGTTCACGTAACGAATATTTTACATAAGGCATTACAGCACTACACACAATCACAATAAAACACTACACAATATGAAATACAGTACCGGTACACAGTAGCTTTATAAAACACTGAAAGACTGAAATACCCAATTAGCTCAGAGCTCACACGACTACAGAAGAGCGAGGGAATTCCGGGGAATACTCCTGGAGACCACGTGCCAACCTGGCCGGGGACCGGTGGCCAAGGCCGAGCGAAGGTCTGCACAATACGTGCCGTACATAACGTGCGCTTGAACAAGACAAAAGTTTCGAATGACATTTCCAGGGAGACCCATTCCTATAAATCGGACAATAAATCAACTGGCTAAGAGATTCAAATGTACAGGTTCAGTAAACAATAAAAATAGACGTAAATGTCGTTATTTCCTTACTGAAGCTAAATTAACCGGAGTAACCGGAAACTTCATAAGTAGATGGCGGTTACGTTTGGCAGGGGATGGGGAACATTTTCAGCATCTACTGTAAGCATGGTGAGTAAAATGCATGATACTGATTTTAATCACCGTATTCTGCCGTTTATACGCGCGCGCGGCAGCCGGGAACTGAGCTGTCACTGGCGGAGCACGTGAGCGAGAATGTCCTTGCCAAGCAAAAATAAAGACCTTGTATTTGTCCCAACAATAATTCATGCTACACCCATATCAGTTACCTCCAGCTTATGCATGAAATGTCCTCAATTACCCAGCCCCAAGGTCGGTCTAAATACTGAGCGATGTAGGGATGATTCCTTCCATACACCAGCTTCTTTCCAGCAGAATACCATAGATGGCAACTGGGAACTTACTGCATTGGGTTTTCTACCTAATAAAATAATTGATTTTCGGTTGAATAACACGTTTTATGTGCCCAATTAAATTTGATGAAGAGTATAGCCCGATCCAGGGGTTTCTGCCGCGACATGACCGGACAGGCGTGGCTTCAGAACAGTGGGAGGGGAGTGGGACTGCCACGCGTCACCGAAACAAAATATCACGCGCACCGAGGGGTCAAGTTTGACAGGATACGGTTTGTACATAAAATTAGGACGAAAGGCAGCATTTTACTGAGTATAAAGGACATGAATCACAATTCTACGCCCACTAGCTTACCTTTTATGTTATTTTAAAAATAAAGAGCAAACTGCTTCGATACTAGCCGATGGTGAGTTGGAAAGCCAATGTATTGTTGCCAAGTCGTTGCACAATGGCGAGCGGGTGAGCGAAGCTCTCGTCTACATTGAGTAGCATTATGTTATCACGGCCAAGTCCAAGTAGAGAATGAACGATGCTGCTACATCGGGACTCGGGGAGTCAGGACATGTCACGTGTGCCAGAGGAGGTGTGAACGAATTTAAGTGCGTAACTGCGTCGCGGTAGACATTCCTGGGTCGGGCTTTAAAACTTATTCATTTGCACCTGCTAGCCTGGAAATAAAACGCGAGGATTAATTAGTAATTCCACTTTTTTCGAAAGAAGAATAATTTGATGACACGTTTCGTACGTCGGGCAAACATCATCAGATTCTTCTCACTTTACTGACAAGCCCTGACAAGTTGCGAAAGTTTACACTAAACTTCTCTAACTAAAATCGTAAAATTGTATATGTTGTTAATATCTTCACCCACATAACCATCCCCCAGGGGCTAACAATTTGTGGGGCATAAGTTGGCGACCACGGGACCTCAGCTAAGTTTGGCAATGCTTCCACTTACTTGTGCCGAACTCCTCTCTGTCATCTATCCTGTCGACTTTCCTTGGTATTCTTCCGAACCCGTCGGTAGTAGGATATCCAAGGCCTAGGGAGTCTTCCTCATCCCGCCTTAATTGGCCCTTGTCTATTTGTTTCTGATCCCCTCATTCTTCGATGGATCAGGCCTCATCTTGTCTTTTCATACAATCTCCTGCCTTCTGCACAAGGCCCTAGGGGAGCCAGAGAGTGTGTAGCCCCACAACGTATGGTGCACCCTCGATAGTGTTACACCTTCAAGGGCTCACGGCTGGTGAGCTCGGGAGTTGGCGACCCCGAGGGAATCCTGAGCTGGGTCCGTTTTTCCCTTCCTCCATTGACTTTGGGGTGGATACTCTCCTGTTTACCCTTTCCGCTCTGCCTTTCAGGGCTCTACCTCTTTCCAAGTTCCTCAGCCCTCATTCTTTGAGGGTTCCCTTTTATTTATTTATTTATGATATTCCTTTTTTGTCCCTTTCGTCTTGCAGTACAGTACATAAGTTAGTTGTATGGCTGCAGTTAGTTTTAGTTATAGTTTTTATTTTATCATCTTTCATTTGCATCCAAACCATTAGGGGCTGATAACCTAGATGTTATGCCCATTTGTGTGTATGTTGGTGTAACACTTATTATTCCCGTTTCCAAGGGGGGTCGGGGATGAAATGCGATGAACGTCTATGTGGCGGATGGTTTTTAGGTCCGGATGCCCTTCCTGACGCCAACCTCATGAGAGGAGTTAATGAGAGATGAAATTAATGAAGATGAATGAAACTGGGCAAGGATGTGGAAGGAAACGGCCGTGGCCTGTCAGAAGATACCGTTCCAGCATTTACCTGGAGTTGAAAACGGGAAATCAAGGAAAACCACTTCAAGGAGGGCCGACGGTGGGGCTCGAAACCACATCTCCCGGGTCCGCAGAGAACTTGGCCCCATGACTTAGTGCTGCGCGTTAGCGAGCGTAACTACAGCTGTCGGTATGCTAGGCCCATTTAAAGAACAATAAATAGGCCTATCATCAACATCATCATCATCAACACATAATCCCAGACATAGATGTAAAAGCCTGTGTGTAAGCGACTTGATGATGATCACTTGACGATTGAAATTAGTAATGCAAGTGAAATTATTAAACTCATGTAATTTTCTTATTTTTTACAGGTTTAGCGAATAACGCCCATTACCATTTCCATTAACTATCAATATTTCCCCTTTTATTATGCTGTTTTACTTGAATTATAAGTAGAATATTGATACACATTTTCTGTATCCTTCATTCTACATCTCAAGTGGCACGTGGCGTGTCCTGGGTTGGCCACCCCTGGGATATGGTAACCAAACCTAGCCATTCTATCTCTCGCTCGCCTCTGGCGACACACATTCGAATGCTGTTGTGTAGAAACACTGCGACACGCATAAAAAATTGATAGGCTATTTTAAATAGAATGATTTTGCTAGTTTAAAATTGTATTAATATCAAAAAGATGAAAATTTTGTTATGAATTTGGAATATAAAAAATCATTTACGTTAAAAACATGTTTAAAAGAAACCGGCCACGGTGGTCGAGAGCGCTAACGCGCCAGCTCGTGCATCACTGGCTTAGGTTTTCATGGTTTACCATTTCCACCACCAAACAATTTCCTGGACGGTTTCTTTCAACAGGGCCACGGTCGACTTACCTCCAGAACCCCTTCTTTTACGCTTCCTTAATTAGACCCATGTTAGTGGTCACCTGGGCGACCGGTCTGTCACCATCCCCAGTTGTACCTGCTGACAAAGTGTGTTCAGCACCCGGACACCGTCCTTTTGAGGGCAGAGAAATGATCCCTCGCAGAGTCCGTTGGTAAAGCCGAACTGAGAGGATAAGTGATTAAACAAACATTTAATCAAATTCCTCCACTACACTGAGAAACATCGATTCATTGATATGTTCTTCAAATCTAGATGATGAATACTTGTTGCCTTGGTAACCATATAGGAGGCCTAGATGACCTTTACACTTCAAATCTAGATGATGAATACTTGTTGCCTTGGTAACCATCTAGGAGGCCGAGATGGCCTTTACACTTCAGATCTAGATGATGAATACTTGTTGCATTGGTAACCATATAGGAGGCCGAGATGGCCTTTACACTTCAGATCTAGTTGATGAATACTTGTTGCCTTGGTAACCATATAGGAGGCCTAGATGGTCTTTACACTTCAGATCGGCCCAAGGTTGCAGGTTCGTATCCTGGCGCAGTCAGTTGGCATTTGAGGGTGCGCAAATGCGAGGGAGCCGTGTCAGTAGATTTACTGGCACGTTAAAGATCCCCTTCGAGGCAAAATTCCGGCACCCCGGCGTCTCTAAAAGCCAGAGTATTTAAAAGGGACGTAAAACCAATAACATTATTAATACACTTCAGATCTAGATGATGAATACTAGTTGCCTTGGTAACCATAGTCGATAGGAGGCCGAGATGGCCTCTACACCTCAGATCTCGATGATGAATACTTGTTGCCTTGGTAACCATATAGGAGGCCGAGATGGCCTCTACACCTCAGATCTAGATGATGAATACTTGTTGCCTTGGTAACCATATAGGAGGCCGAGATGGCCTTTACACTTCAGATCTAGATGACGAATACTTGTTGCCTTGGTAACCATATAGGAGGCCGAAATGGCCTTTACACTTCAGATCTAGATGATGAATACTTGTTGCCTTGATAACCATATAAGAGGCCGAAATGGCCTTTATTTCGTCTGTTTTTTTTCTTTTTGTAAACTGTTTCCAAAATAATATCGCCATCATTTGTGAAGTCCTTAATTTTTGTTTAATCACTTATCCTTCCAGCTCGGCTTCACCCACGGACTTAGCGGGGAATCATTCCTCTACCGTCACAAGGACGGTGTCCGGGAGCTGAACATACTTTGTCAGCAGATACAACTGGAGATGGTGTCAGGCCGATCGGCTAGGCGACCACTAACTTAGGTCTTATTATGGAAGGGCCAGGAAAGGGATTTTGGAAAGAAGTAGCTGTGAACCTGTTGAAGGGAACCGTCTGGGCATTTGTCTGGCGATGAAAGTGGGAAACCACGAAAACTATATACAGGATGGCCGAGGTGGATATTTTTTATTTTAAAATCTGCAGTCAATTTATTGCAGCCTGAAATACAACAACCTGCATTAGGGCTCTCATTTCTCATAGCCTTCCAAAATACGGAGGCAAGTATTTTCTTTTTCTTTGAGGCTTTCATTTTTTATAAAAATATCTGATTACAAAGAGAAATTAATATCCTTTTTTTTTACACAACAGTAACTTTATATTAATTAGCACACGGAGAGAAGAACACAGTTTGTAAGTTCATTTGCAGCAATTACAAAATTACTCTATGCACGAGACAACATTCGAACCCACGCTCTCCCGATGAGAGCGAAGCATGGGGTAGCGCGTTTGTGCTATCGGCCATCGTGTCCGGTTAAGCTCCTAGTAGGCTACTGTTCACATACGGAAGGATGGAGATTCTTACTAAATGAGTCGGCGATATAACAGTATTTCCATTTGGAAGGAATTAATTATGCCCTTTTACCATGTTAATTTTGGAACCTGAATATGTGGATGACATATTTGTAGAATCGCAAGAGGTTGGCGTTTGATTGTTACTATCGGCAAGTCTGGATTTCGGAACCTTACAGTAATGAGTAGGGACCAGATTCTTTGAAAATGCATATGCGAATATGTAAATGCATATTTCGAGGGTTTATTGGATTTTTTGCATATTCTGATCATAACAGCATATTTTAACATATACAGTTGACATTAAGTATAATTTAAGACATCTTGAACAAAATAGGTTTCGCAGGCGGAGTGGGGTGTGACATTCCTTTCACCATCTGGGCAGTATCCCTTGTAAGCAACTTTCTGAGAAACGGATAACGCGATGACAGTACTCGTACTTTACGCAATGCTTTCTGGCTATTTGAAGAAGGGAATGGAGTGGGACATTCCTTTCACCATCTCGACAGCCAGTAGCCCGGGGTTAGTTTTGTGAGGAGTTTATTCAGTTAATGTGTTACTTTATTCTTAGTCTGCAAATCCCTAACTCAAAATGCCAAAGGAGAAGAGCAACAGCAAGTATTTATTAAAACAGTGGGTGTCAGGTAATAGTGATTATTCAACTGATGGCTAGGGACCGGCCATTTTTGCACTGACAACGTTTAAAATAGACGCAATTCGTCTCCTGAAAACATTGAAAAACTTGCAATTATCAATTGTGATGCTTCTTCTGCAGAAAATGATACGTGTATAAAGTGAGTGAATAAGATTGGCTTACTGTTATGTCCATATTTTTCAATTTTTTAATGCATATTTTCTACATTTTTAGTGCATAATTGCACGCAAATTTTAATCGTTTTCAGTGCATAAATATCCAGTCCCTAGTGATGAGCACTGAAATATGGCTGTAGCGCTTGACATCATCGCGTTCTTTGTATGAATGAGCCTTTCAAGATAAGATTGCCGGTGGCCGAGGTGGTAACTATTCTTTGTTTAGATATGACATGCTGTTAGCTCGCTTAGTTGGCAGGTACAGTCGCGCGGGTAGGATATAATTAACGTCTTTCATAGTTTTACTATCCATGGTGCCATGTGCTCCTATTGAGCTTAGCTGTACTGTTAAACGCACCGTTCTTAATTTGCATATTATTATTAATTATTCCGTTCACAATTCACAAAATAATTTCTGTCTATCACAGGTGTTCTCAACTTGATACTCACGAGCATCACCGTGCACTTAAAATAAAATTTGGTTCTCTCGTCATACAAACCAAATCGTGTTCACGAGCAACTTGGTGCTCTTTAAATGAAATTTGGTGCTCTCGTCATACAAACTGAACCCTTGCAAAGAAGCATATGAGACTCAATTTCGGGGGGGTGTAACAGTCCATTTCGTAAAGTTGTTGTTAAGCGCTTCTTATAACATGCAGGGTAACATATAACAAAATAACATGCAGGAAAAAGTGAATACCAGGATTAAAACATATGAATTTAATAAACAGATCAACAAATTTACACTATTTACAACAAAAAAACAAGGTCTCCCAAATGACACCCACTTGAATTAAATAAAAATGCCAAACTAGGCCTGATCTCAGGAGAGATCGTAAACATCTGGACCAAATGTCCCAAAATACTGCAATGACATGTGCGTGTGCGGCTTTTCTACATGCGGCACGATGTGTACAAATTAATGCGAGATTTGTTACCATCCAGTAAACCTTCAGGGGACGAATCTGCATTGTCTTAGAGCTAGACAGACACGAGGAACCAACTAAACACTAATTAAACTAATCCGACACTTCCTACACTAAATAAGACAAAAATAATTTCCGTCAGAAATTGGAATCAAAGAACTGCCGCAGCAAACAACATTAACGCCTAAAATTAGGACTTTTCAAATCAACACAAGTAAATCAACACGTGACCAATCAAGAAAAATACACATATGGCCGCTTGCCATTTTTACAAGAAAAACAAAATACACCCAACGGTGTCACAACAGACAACAATCTACCAATAAGCAAATGAAATGAGTCACAGCGATCACTGGGCTCAAAGCCAACATTTACATCATAAAACAAACATTTCATTTCATACGATATGCGGTAATTCGTAACGGACATGGCAAACTCCCAATTTAATATTATGATCCAATGACCATTAAAAGAACAGGTTTGCTTCAGATAGCTTACAGGGGTCAGTCGGTCAGCTGGACTGCCTAAACGATGAATCACCAGACATAGACGGGCGCAAAGTGGAATCTGCACATCTGTCAACCCACGTGTCAATTACCTCGACCTGCCGTAGAAATGGCTCGAGTCTCGAAGAAGCGTGCTCCCAATAGCACATAATATACGTGTGTGTGTCAAAATAAAATATCTTAGCATTTCCCAAGGAAATCCAAGAATCAGCACAGGACAAGGTACAGTAGCCTCGAAGAGCGCTCTGTCTTTCCATAAAAATACAACCACAATATTATGAGGGCGGTAGACACATTCTACCCCTCATCACGAAGAATCAATACACACACCTTGACACGATACACACACCTTGACACAATACACACACCAGAATCACACGTATGGGTTTGACAGAAACCTGAAATAAAGGACATAAAATATTTTTCACCGACTTGCGCTCCCAATCTAGTCCGTGACTAAAGAACCTGAAAAGGAATCTCAAAAAAACTCAAGAAATATAGAACTAAGGTGTTCTACAGTGACATCTTAACTTGTTGCGCTCGGCAACCCTAGTATGAATAAAAACCTGTTCGTAAAACATCCAACAACTTTTACCCCCTTCTCTTACTAAAAATGAATTTGAATAAAAGCACCATTTATCGACCAGGACGAATCTCGCAATCGCATGAATAAAATCAAAATACACGCGCCGTGCATACTAATAATGACTCATAAGAAAAATATACAATCAAACAAACATTTTGGCCACGTGCCAACGTACATTTAAATATAACAGTGTCGGCGCACAAAAATCTAAATACACAAGAAAACCATGAATAAAATTATTTACAACGTTCCCGCGTCTAATCTAGCTACATATTGAATAAATCAATGGTTTGTACATCACCGTTCAGCTTGTAGAATATCAACCTCCATCCCAATGCATTCCCCCACGTGAAATCTACTCCTTCATCGTCGACGTTCTGGTAGAGGCGTAGCACTTCATTCCACCAATCGACCTTCCTGTAGACATCTTGGCGTGGCTTCTTGGAAAGAAATGTTCAAAGTTATTATTCTACCTAGCTAGAATCGCTATGAGCTACTGACTTTCACTCAAAATGTCCTGGGCAATTACTCAACGTTGAACTGGCCCTATCTAAGCATTTGCTTACTTCACACGCACATATACATCACACAAAATATAACACAACATTTACAGAAAATATTACAATCTTCGTCCACCACGCAACTGGCTTTTAACAAGTCTCACAAATCACGTCTACCGCGTAGCGCTTATCTCAACTAGAGATCTCCCTCCGCTAGGCCTGAACTCTGCTCCCAAGAGCACAATAAAATGTTCGTTCAGACAGACGTGAAGTATGCTCACTAGAGCCTGATAAAATCGTGTCTCAAACTGGCGTGAACGATGCTCCTCGGAGCCCGATAAAGTTGTGTGTCAAACTACTCATCACCGATCAATTTATTAGAAACAGACAGAAATAATAATAATGTTATTGGTTTTACGTCCCTTTTAACTACCCTGGCTTTTAGAGACGCCGGGGTGCCGGAATTTTGCCCCGAAGAATCTTTAACGTGCCAGTAAATGTACAGACACGGCTCCCTCGCATTTACGCACCCTCAAATGCCAGCTGACTGCGCCAGGTTTCGAACCTCAAACTGACAGAAAGGGGTGGAGTGGGGGCAATCTGTGAAAATAATCTGTAATTTTCAACTCACAGACTTGGGACTAGTATCAAACTTCTTCTTTTCATTTAAACGTCTCATTGCACTCATGCGGAATCCTATCGCATCGGCGGTTCTTCATACACGTGTTTTTAGCGCCTTTTTTTTTGTTACGAAAAACTCCGCGTGGTTTAGGCGTCCTCTCTCCTGATTCGATGATTCAATCGTGTATCGTTTGGAAATTCACTTCTGGCACGCCCATAATGACGCCAACTTGGATGCGCGTTCACCCTGAATTTGTCCTTGAACTCGGCTTAGCTGGTCATCCCCAAGAATAACTACCACGCTACCTCTGTTGCAAGCGTTGCGACACACTACCTGTCTTCCCTTTGTCAATCTCCAACATGTACTGCCTGGATATCAGTAATAATAATAATAAAAATCATGAAGACTTATTGATCGACAAATCAATAAGGGTTCAAAACCAAAACGTGTTCGCGAGCACCATGGTGCTCTTTAAATGAAATTTGGTGCTCTTGCCATACAAACCAAATAGTGTTCGCGAGCACCATGGTGCTCTTTAAATGAAGTTTGGTGCTCTCGTCATACAAACCAAATCGTGTTCGCAAGCACCATGGTGCTCTTTAAATGAAATTTGGTGCTCTCGTCATACAAACCAAATAGTGTTCACGAGCAACTTGGTGCTCTTTAAATGAAATTTGGTGCTCTCGTCATACAAACCAAATCGTGTTCGCGAGCACCATCGTGCTCTTTAAATGAAATTTGGTGCTCTCGCCATGCAAACCAAATCGTGTTCGCGAGCACCATGGTGCTCTTTAAATGAAATTTGGTGCTCTCGTCATACAAACCAAATCGTGTTCGCGAGCACCATGGTGCTCTTTAAATGAAATTTGGTGCTCTCGCCACACAAACTAAATCATGTTTGCGAGCACCATGGTGCTCTTTAAATGAAATTTGGTGCTCTCGTCATACAAACCAAATCGTGTTCGCGAGCACCATCGTGCTCTTTAAATGAAATTTGGTGCTCTCGCCATACAAACCAAATCGTGTTCGCGAGCACCATGGTGCTCTTTAAATGAAATTTGGTGCTCTCGTCATACAAACCAAATCGTGTTCGCGAGCACCATGGTGCTCTTTAAATGAAATTTGGTGCTCTCACCATACATACTAAATCATGTTTGCGAGCACCATGGTGCTCTTTAAATGAAATTTGGTGCTCTCGTCATACAAACCAAATCGTGTTCGCGAGCACCATCGTGCTCTTTAAATGAAATTTGGTGCTCTCGCCATACAAACCAAATCGTGTTCGCGAGCACCATGGTGCTCTTTAAATGAAATTTGGTGCTCTCGTCATACAAACCAAATCGTGTTCGCGAGCACCATGGTGCTCTTTAAATGAAATTTGGTGCTCTCACCATACATACTAAATCATGTTTGCGAGCACCATGGTGCTCTTTAAATGAAATTTGGTGCTCTCGTCATACAAACTAAATCGTGTTTGCGAGCACCATGGTGATTTTTAAATGAAATTTGGTGCTCTCGCCATACAAACCAAATCATGTTCGCGAGCACCATGGTGCTCTTTAAATGAAATTTGGTGCTCTCGTCATACAAACTAAATCATGTTTGCGAGCACCATGGTGCTCTTTAAATGAAATTTGGTGCTCTCGTCATACAAACTAAATCGTGTTTGCGAGCACCATGGTGATTTTTAAATGAAATTTGGTGCTCTCGCCATACAAACCAAATCGTGTTCGCGAGCACCATGGTGCTCTTTAAATGAAATTTGGTGCTCTCGTCATACAAACCAAATCGTGTTCGCGAGCACCATGGTGCTCTTTAAATGAAATTTGGTGCTCTCGCCATACAAACTATATCATGTTTGCGAGCACCATGGTGCTCTTGAAATGAAATTTGGTGCTCTCGCCATACAAACCAAATCGTGTTCGCGAGCACCATGGTGCTCTTTAAATGAAATTTGGTGCTCTCGCCATACAAACCAAATCGTGTTCGCGAGCACCATGGTGCTCTTTAAATGAAATTTGGTGCTCTCGCCATACAAACCAAATCGTGTTTGCGAGCACCATGGTGATTTTTAAATGAAATTTGGTGCTCTCGTCATACAAACCAAATCGTGTTCGCGAGCACAAGCTCCCCTGAGATCCATTCTTCAGTTCATATTCTGTAGCACGAACCGGAATAATAGTGTCTTCATTGCAAGTTTTGACAGAAATTTAACAATTCTGTGAAATAGTATTTTTAATCGACAGTAAAAGTAATTGGACATCTCTGTTTTATGAGTAACACGGACGATGCTGAATCGACTCGACTGTCCTCACGTAAATGTTTCTTATCTGCATGTGTCATGCAATCAGCTGCAGCAAGCCAGGTGAGCGGTGATTCCTAGCTATTTCAGCACTTCTGAGGGAGAGAGAGACAGGAACAGCAAAGAGGGGAGTAACCTTGTTGCATCGTTATTATTATTATTATTATTATTATTATTATTATTATTATTATTATTATTATTATTATTATTATTTTACTCGATTGAATGGTGCCCGGGTACTTGTATGGCATGTGGGTGGTGCTCACAGACTCTTATACAGGCGTTCCCAAGCCATACCAAGTATCCGGGCAACTTTAAATCAAGTATAATAATAATAATAATAATAATAATAATAATAATAATAATAATAATAATAATAATAATAATAATAATAATGCAACAAGCATGCGCCTCTCTTTCCACTTCCCATCTCTCTCCCTCCCTCCCTCTCTAGTGCTGAAATAGCTAGGAATTCACCAGACATGCTGCAACTGCTTGCATGACTCATGCAGATTAGACACTGTACATTTAGGTGTGGACAGTCGAGTCTAATCATTATATTTCCCCCCAGGGGCTCACATGTAGTGGGACGTGGATTGGCCACTACGGGACCCCAGCTGAGTCCGGCATTGCTTCCACTTACCTGTGCCGGGCTCCCCTCCGTCTTCTTTCCTGTCGACCTCTCTTGGTCAACCCTTGTTCTCTTCCGACCCCGACGGTATTAGGGTATCCGAGACCTAGGGAGTCTCGCACTTTCTCGCCTTAATTGGCCCTTGTCTCATCTTTCCTGATACCCTCATTCTTCGAGCGGTCAGCCTTCTTTTTCTTTTCATGTAATCTCCTGCCTTCTGCTCAAGGCCCTCAAGGTGACAGGGTGTATGTATCCCCACCACTTCTGGTGTACCCTGGATATTGCTACACCCTCAAGTGCTCACGGCTGGTAAGTTTGGGAGTTGGTGACTCCAAGGGATTCCTGAGCTGGGTCCGTTTTGTCCTCTTTTTCCTCTGACCTTGGGGTGGGCCCTATCCTCTTTCCCCTTTCCTATCTGCCTTTAATGGCTCTCCTTCCTTCGAAGTCCCTCAATCCTCATTCTTCGAGGGTTGAGGGCATTTCTTTGCTTCCTGTCCTTTATTTGCCTTATCCTTTATTTGTTTACCATTTCTTCTTCTAGTATGTAAGTTTGTAGTTAGTATTAGTCTAATTAGTCTAGTTATAGTATTCTTTCTCGTCTCATCTTTCACTCTCACCCAAACCATTAGAGGCCGATAACTCATAAAACAGGGAAATCCAATTATTTTTACTGTAGATTAAAAATACTATTTCACAAAGTGATAAAATTTCTGACTGTCAAAACTTGTGATGAAAACACTATTATTCCGGTTTGTGCAACAGCATTTGAATTGAAATCTTGGGGGAGCTTATGCTCCGATCACCAGGTTGGGAACGCCTGCAGTCTAACACAAGTAGCGCGCGCAATGCTGCTTGACTTATTGAGACTGCACTCTGTCGTCACGAGGGCTAGGATTTTATGTGATACCAATATGCGAAATATGTATATATATTTATGTAATAGTATTAGGTTAAATACGTAATATTACATTTAAAAATTAAAATATGTAATATTAATTTAATTTTTATTTAAATGATACATTACACATGATATTACTTGAAGATTCCTCATTTCATTCATTATATTTTTTGCAAAAGAAAGTGTAGTACAATAATTAATTAATTAAACATTGTAATTACTCAGCTCCACTGTTGGGCCAATATCAACTTCTAAATTGATTATACAATTCAACTCAATCTCACTGAACTCGAAATTTAATTCCGGGTGGTGGGGATTCAACACCGTAACGAAGCTAATAGTATGAGACAGAATATGTAATTTTACATTTAAAACAATAGAAGTATGTAAATAAAATGTAATTATGATCAAATATGTAACAATAAAATGCAATTATATGATAGCTAAGGTTCTAAATCATGGGCATTTATCATTTTTTGTTTCGTATAAGCATAGGAAAATAATATTTATTTCCATAAAAATCCTAGCGCTAGTTATCACTGCGTCTCCCTGAAGTCTTGAGCTGCTATTATCAGCAAACGCAGTCGCAGCGCAGCGGCAGTCGTATCTTGAAAGGCTAATGCACTATACTGCACAGATGAACAGACTTGTTATGAAGCTAACTCAACGACCTTGGCTCTTAATACGCTTGGAGTAATTGTGAGTCAGCCAAGTGTCTGCAAACAAACAAGTTTCTCTTATTATGGTCAGGCTCGACTTCTCATCTCCAACAGTACTTACACAGCCATTCCTGAACTGTCCAGCTCCTGTAGTAAACATATTGACACTCGTGTTGACTAGACGGAAGAGAAGGGGAAGGGGAAAGTCGCTAGGACAACCTTTCAAACTCACCTAAGACGTGATATTGTTGTTGTTGATTCATTATATAGGGGCTAGGGATATCCTGATCATCATCCCCGTGTACTTGTGTGTGTTGAATTTGCCTGATAACCTGTGTTTCTGTGGTGGCTCTAGTAGTGTAACTGTAATTATTAGGGTACAGGATTGGCGTATGTTCCCGGGACATGAAACAAGGTATCATCCTGGCATTTGCATGGAGGGAGTGCGGATGGATCCGGTGAAAAAATACTCAGGATGGCCACTGTCAGGATTAGGAACTCCGTTCTCCGAACTTCCAGCTCTGCCGCATAATCGAACTGTGTTCGTAATGAGTACGGCCATGCTGCGGCGTGAAATCATAGAATAAGTGTTAAATGTAAAGGAACAATGCGATATACATAATATCTCGATACATACAGTACATACACACATTTTCATTTGAGACTCATTTGCCTTTCAGCGTCCAGTCTGAAATCTGTTCACTGAGTCGAGATAGTGGAAGTAAACACATTTGTACACGTGATTGCAGGACTGCCCGCAAAGGGTGCATAGAGCTGTGTCTGTTGAACGTACGCCAACTTCAGTGCTGTGTATAGCCTACATGTGAAGCGGGCTGACTTACCGGTTACATGCTACAGCGCGGTTTATTTATTGTTCGTTTATGTATTTATTTAATTAATTAATAATTTCGTAACTGCTTATGACAGGCAACAGTATACAGTGCAGCAAGTCTTGTCCTTTCTAGGGCTTCGGCATGACTAATGATCTTGGAGCTTCTTGGCTACCCCTGTCCGGCAGAGCCGATGACGTGAACTGGGCGTGTTTCCCTGTCCGGGTAACCAGGAGCACTATCTCGACTCGGCGAATAGACTTTAGTCTGCAAGCGGCTGGCTGCGTGGCTCAGCGGTAACGTTCTCGCCTGCTGTTCCCAAGATTGCAGGATCGAATCCTGGCGCAGCCAGATCGCATTTGAGGGTGCACAAATGCGAGGGAGCCGTGTCAGTAGATGTACTGGCACGTTAAAGATCCCCTTCTGGGCAAAATTCCGGCACCCCGGTGTCTCTAAAAGCCGCAGTAGTTAAAAGGGACGTAACACTAATAACATTATTATTATAGTCTGCAAGCCTCTGTTTGCGAACGAATCGCATCCATGATGCCCTATTAGCAGTTAGCACTGCAGCCTCCTCTGATCCTGCACCTCTCACTTTGAGATCCTTCATCACTGAATTTAACCATCGTCTCCTAGGTCTACTCTGCTTCTCGTATCCTCTAAAGCCGAACTCATTAACCTATTAGGTAATCTCTCCTCCCCCACTCTCTTCACATGACCCCACCATCTGAATCGGTTCATACGAACAGCGTGTTCATTTCTAACTTAGCCTTTACCTCTTCATTGCGAGTACCTTCCTGCCATTGCTCTCATCTATTTGTCCCAGCAATCATTGAGGAAGTAGAGAGGGTGGTAAATAAACTACAATGTCACAAAGCGGCAGGAGTAACGACAATTAGGCGAGAGCAGGTCTGAAATGGTTGCGTAGAATAATAGAATTGGCATGGGTTTTAGAAAAGGTACCCTCTGACTCGACAAAAGCAGTAATTGTCCCAGTTTATAAGCAAGGTAACAGGACAGATTGCAATAATAATAGAGGCATTTCTTTGATAAGTGTCCCGGGCAAAGTGTACTAAGGCAACGTAGAGAGGCGAGTACGATGGTTGAAAACCAATGTGGCTTTAGACCGCAACGACGATAACAACTTCAAATATTTAGTATATTTAGTTATTGAGAAATGCTACGGAAGGAATAGACAGTTGTGTTTGTGTTTTGTAGATATAGAGAAGGCATACGTTGGAGTACTGTCTTCGCATAATATCTCTGTCGGTGAGCTACGTCATTACTTCTAGGAAAGGTATACCGACAGTACTAGCCTCACCTAAGACATTTCTCAAATTGGCACATCAACAATAGTGTGGCAAGCACTAGTGAGTGTGCCGAATGCCTTATGCTAAGGCAGCCGTCAGAACTCCCGAGCCCCACAATGTGGGGTAATGTCTTATGCATAGGAGTAGAGGAGTTGACGGCTTGAATTCTCAGAAATACAACGGTCCTCACCGGCAGAGATATAATGCGAGGACAGTACCCAGGGAGAAGATGCTGAGGGACTGTGGTATCGAGGGAAGGCTGCTACAGGCAATCAAAAGTATTTATGTTGATAATAAGGTTGGAATGAGACTTGATGGTAGGATCGTGATCCTGTTCCTGTCCTCATTCTCCTCCTGTATAATCTCAAAATTTGTCGCATTACTAGATATCTTCATTGACGTTTCCGAATTACTGTATTCTTACCATCTTTCCAATGCTTTCCTGGTATCTACAATGAGTTTCCCTGGAATATCCAGGACACAGGGGGATGAGGAAACTCGCGTCCGCAGCATACCTTAAGCTGTGCGTGTCCCCTGGGTGGTGCTAAACGAGTTTCAAAGCTTGCAGCCAGACTTATCTCTTGCAGATCTCCTGGCTTAAACATGAACACGCAATATGTTAGTTGCTCTTCAGTTTCCATTCGCTAAATAAATAAATAATGCAAAACACTGCTCATTTCTGTTTTCCCTCCTTTTCTAAGATTCTTTATAACACTCCAGAAAGGTGTTCCTGCCGCTTGACCTAACGTTTCTAATTTCGCTCCAAATTCCTACCAGGATTTCATCTTGGACTCTACCATTATTTGTTTGTTTGTTTTTGTTCCTTTCCTCTCTATCTGCCAGATTCCTTGTTTGGAGCCAATTTTTGTAAGCCTTCTACTTTTACAAACAGAATTCACTATGTCATCCACCAGGAAGTGCGATTTTTCCCGTATTTAGACACTGTTGCCCCATTACATGTCTTTGCTACTTCTAGTACTGCATCCCTGTACAGTATCCTACCCACTCTGTTTCTATGTCCAGCAATTCTTTACCATCTACTCTTTATCATCTATCATTTCCATGTATTTCTGCCTAAGTTCCTTATCCTGGAGATTTTCAACCCAAATCCGTCTGCAAACAGCCCTCACTTTCTGCACATTATGTCTAACTATGCCTAATTCACAACAGATCAGTTTGTGGTCTTTTTCATCAAAAGCGCCCCTGAAACCCCTGCAATTCCTGATCAATTTCCTGAATTCAAAGTC
Organism: Meconema thalassinum; assembly: GCA_946902985.2. Taxonomy (NCBI): domain Eukaryota; kingdom Metazoa; phylum Arthropoda; class Insecta; order Orthoptera; family Tettigoniidae; genus Meconema; species Meconema thalassinum. The sequence goes on from OX336389.2 coordinate 1,037,114,516, forward strand.
AGTAATGTTGTAGTCGACATGATTGACCTGGTTCCTCTAACCTCACAATAAGTAAATAAATAAATAAATAAATAAATAAATAAATAAATAAATAAATAAATAATACCTATTCTTCATTACTCCCTATTCTAAGTGAATGAGGTGAGTCGAATTTCTTTCTTTTGAGACGAATGTCTTTTACGGTCGGATGCACATCTTAACCAACTTCATGAGAGGATTTGATGATATATGAATTGGATGTGTTCTTACTATTCCCACATCAACGGGGTTAAGGATGAGGTTGAGATGAGTTTCTAGGTAACGGGTGGTATTACGTCCCGATCCCCTCCCTGGCGCCAATTTCATGAGAGGAGTTAATGGGAAATGAAACTGAAATTAAACTGGGCAGGACTTGGAGGGAAGCGGCCATGCCCTGTTAGAAGGAACTGTCCCGGCATTTGCCTTAAGTTGGAAATTGATAGCCACGGAAAATCATTTCAAGGATGGCCAACAGTGTGGTTCAAACCCACTCGTCTACAGAGTAAGGAGATTGATTAGTCCCAACGTAGCTACTGCTATCGGTTGAAGTGAAATTAATGAACATAAATAAAATTGGTAAGAGATGGAAGGAAGCATCCATGGCGAATTGGACTAACTGCCTGGAGTTCGGAGATAGCCTTGTCCCGTAGACCTACACGTCAATGCGCATAGCTACCCTGGTTAATAAATTAATAATGAATACTTTACTGACACAATTTACACCGATAAATATTTTAGCAAGGAGTAATTCTTATATTCATAGTTTTAGTAAATTAATTTGTATTACAACTTGTAAACTACCGTAGTATTACTGCAATTCCATCCCGGATGTGTTTACCGTCCCATCAGCTGCTAATAGACGCCGCAGGCGGTGGTGACGCATGTCATTATTCTGTTCTGAGAAAGTTTACGTCTATGTGACAGTAAACCTGCTGGCACAAAGATGGGGCATCGAACTAGCGTCCTCGGATGCTGAAGAACTTCATTTGACCATCTTAGGCAACCATCTCGACAAGAATGAAAGAACATAACGAACACAAAATGTATTTCGATTCACATCGTCAATCGGATCCGTGGGAACAAAATGTCTGTCAATGCACTTCTTCAATCGTACACCATGGGAACAAAATATCTCTCGATACACATCATCAATCGTACACCATGGGAACAAAATGTATCTCGATACACATCTTCAATCGTACACCATGGGAACAAAATGTCTCTCGATACACATCTTCATTCGTGCACCATGGGTACAAAATGTCTCTCGATACACATCTTCAGTCATACACCATGGGAACAAAATGTCTCTCAATACACATCTTCAATCGTGCACCATGGGAACAAAATGTCTCTCAATACACATCTTCAATCGTACACTATGGGAGCAAAATGTCTCTCGATAAACATCTTCGATGATACACATACTGCAAGTTCGACTTAAATGCAAAATGCTGAAGCATCATATAAATATAAGGTTTTAAAAATATGTCTTTAAGTTAACTGTGGACACTTGTTTGATAAAATATATACCACAGCATTCAATGAAAGATGAAATTAATTGGAATCTCTACAAAATAGCCAAGATATTAATATAACAATATTAACATCACAATAAATAAAAGTAAGACAGTTGCATCTTTTTGGGACATCAGTGTTTTACGGAATCAAGGATTTTGATTCAATCTAATAGCTGAACAGTGATTATGATAATATGTTGTTCTCGAAACAGCCTATCTGTATCATAGTGAAGAGATCTTGTGATGCAGAAATCTCTTGTGAGTGGACAGTAAACTAGGAATCATGCAAGAGAGTTACTGTGCTTGCTTTGTGATGGTCCCAATTTGTGACCAGAATGAAATAATTTTATATATTTTATTATTATTATTATTATTATTATCAATATTTTTTAAGTTTACATTTTACCTTTTATTAGTTATGTTAACTAATATGTTTATATCTATTATTATGCGGTAATGTAGAATATTATGGCAATTGAAAGGACTTGGAGCGATACACATTATATTTGAAATAAGTTAGACGCTTGACTGAATATTATTTCTGAAGAAAATTCGAACAAGAGAAGAAGAGGGTTGTTCACAGAAGGGCGGCTTATCCACGGCTTCTTGTAAATGACATAAATAGACACTTATGTATTTCACATCAAGTATTCTACCAGTATACAAATCATACTAAGAAGGGATTCTAAGAAGACTTGCCACTAACAATGCTGGGCCGATGAATGAGTCCTTTGAAACTTTATACAAAAGGTGGGCTGGACCTCCCGAGAAATGCTACAATGAAGTATTGTCATTGTTGATATGTGAAAGGCGTGCAAATTGCCTAGTGACTTCAGTGGGGGTGGGCACATGCCTTACCTGGGAACGTTATATATATGACGGCCGCCCAACTGAAAGGTGATTATTATTATTGAATTGCTGGAGGAGAGGGAATGATGCTGAGTGGAGCAGAGGAACTTGTAGCGAGATGGAGTCTATAACGCAGTTCTAAACTAGACAGTTGACTATTAAGTATGTGAATTTGATAAGACATTCTGTCTCATCAAACTGTGACATGGTTGTGTACGAGGCTATTGTCACAGGGATGATTTTTGGAATTTATTCCGTCATCCACATATAAATTAATTACTTTGAGGAACATCAGGAACTCTCTACGCAACAATCCAACTACAAAGATCTTCAATGCGGTGAGCGATTTAAAACAGTTTCACTCCAGTCAAATCAGAAGGCTCTCATGCTTATTAAATTCAATCTATATTTTATTCAATTAACTCAGTATACTCCAATTTCCAATCAAGACCCATAATACAAGTAAATTCAGTAGATTCTTTAATTTAATTTATTATTATCTTTAGTATTTTATTCTTTTTGCACTTGTTGTTTTTATATATTAAATTCATTTTTAAATTCAAATGTTTGACTGGTTTCCTTTAGTAGCTAGAAATTACTATAAGACAACACCTTACTCCTGAACTAATTATCGTAAGGTTAGATTACGTAAGTTTCACTACGGCTGGAGATAGGAATTTCGATGCTCTACCTCTGTTTAACCGAGGTTTAATATATTATTTTGATCATGATTTATAAATGGTCTGGCGCCCTTGGCTACATATAATACTACACATTATGTACTTTTTTTAGTGAAGCTGACAACAATACAGATACACTATTAGATTAATACACAATTAAATGTTTCATATTGATCACCCAAAAGTGGGCGACTATTTAAATAATTAACCTTTTTTATTAACTTTATTCTTATTAACTAGCGAGGCAAGTTTAAGAACACAAAACCCATTACAAATGGCTGCCTCAACGTGGGACATTAAGATATCAAAACCCATTACAAATGGCCCCCAACTATGCGGCACGAAAACCTAACGATATTTACGGAAGGAGTGAGTGTTAATTCAGTGCAAATTGTCAGTGATTTTGGGGGAAAGTGAAGTGAATTTATGTATTATTAGTGATTGATTTTGGGGGAAAGTGAGGTGAATTTTGGAACGGTAAACGTTATACGGTGTACTTCGAGATGGCGGATGAGGAACAAAGGAAATTTAGGAGTAGGGGTAAAGGCGAGAAAGCTAATTATACGAAAGTTGATAGTGGTACTGAGGCTGAGAGTGTAGAGGATTATACCAAGATGTCGGAGGTAAATCTTGAGAGTAATCCTGAGAATAATCCCGAGGTTAACCCTGAGACGAATATAGAGGTACATCCTGAAATAAATCCTGAGACTAGTGGAGGGCAGGAGAAACAAAAGCCTTTGTATATTTCGGAAAATAAATTAGATGAGATCATAGGAATGTTTCTGGAGATGAATAGGCAAAATCAGGAGATGAATAGGCAAAATCAGGAGATGAGTAGGGAGATAAGCAAGGCAATAGACAAAAAGCTAGAAGATAGCAATAAAAATAATCAGGAGATGAGTAGGGAGATATGTAAGGCGATATACAAGAAGCTAGAAGATAGCAATAAGGAACATCAGGAGTGGATGGAGAACTCAGTTAGAGAACGTCAGAAGCGGATGAGGGAGAGAAGATGTGAAAGTAGGATAGATGAGGGAAAGCAGTTAGCGAAGATAGTAGGATAAAGCATAGCAGAGTTGATAGTGACGGTAGACGATTGTGAAGTAGAGGTGCAGTATTTAGAGACGAGTGTAGGCGAAAGTAGGACAGACATAGGTGAAAGTAGCTTAGATGAGGGAGAGCAGTTAGCAAAGATAGTAGGAGAAAGCATAGTAGAGGTGATAGAGACGATAGAGGCTTGTGAAGTAGATGTGCAGTATTTAGAGACGAGTGTAGGTGAAACTAGGACATACATAGGTGAAATTAGCTTAGATGAGGAAAAGCGGTTAGCGAAGATAGTTGGAGAAAGCTTAGTAGAGTTGGTAGAGACGGTAGAGGATTGTGAAGTAGAAGTGCAGTATTTAGAGACGAGTGTAGATGAAAGTAGGACAGACATAGGTGAACGTAGTTTAGATGAGGGAGAGCAGTCAGTGGAGGTAGCAAAGATGATAGGTGAAAGCAGGATACCTGTAGAAGAGATTATAGAAGGAAGTGAGAAAGAGGAGAAACAGAAGATATTAAGAAATGAATTAATAGAAAAATACATAATTATTGAACAAGAAAATCAGAAGACTGAGATAAGGAATCTCAAGAATAGGAAGAAAAAGCACAAGCAAAGCAAGATGTTGGAGGAAATGGTAGAGAGAGATAGTGGAGAAAAGAAGGGAAGGTATGCAGGAAGAACTTTAAGAAGTAAAATGAAAGAGAAAAGGATTAAGTTGATAGAGGAAAGGGAAAATGGGATGAAATAGAGAGAGAAAGATTATGAGGTGCAGTGGCGTGCCATAGAAGGTAGAATAGGGGAAGTGATAGGCGGAAAGGCGAAATACAGCGTTCCTATTAATAAATATAATACGGAGGTGGAAGAAACTATTGTTATGAGGAAAGGGGAAAGTATAACTATACATAAGTACAGAAGCGAAGAAGAAGGTGATAAGAACTTAAGAATGCCAGATAGAGTAGTTATGTAAGTCGGTATTACTATTTTGAGCGAACTGTATGATTAAATATCCGTAATGATTTATTAAGTGAATTTATGGAGGTATCTAAAGAACCTACCGTTATTAATTTTTACTCAGTCGAAAAATTACAAGTGTTAGGGGCGTGTATCGATACACTTTTTGATAGTGGCTGTCAGGTTTTCTGCATCAGTGCAGCATTTTATAATAATAGGAAGGAACATGGTATAAAAATATAGGAAATTCCAATTAGAACTACTATTGTGTTAACTGCGATGGGAAAGATATTCCACATAATTTCTAAACAAGTGGTTGGAGAAATTTTAAAAGAAAGTAAGATTGGAACACAGGTATGTTTTTTGATTCCAAGTCTGATATATTCAGTAATTATGGGTTCGGACAGGATGTCGCAACATTCTGCACATCTATGTTATAAGGAGGGTAGTGTTAAATTCAGATGAATGGGAGGAGATATGATCATGTCATTTAATAATTGAAGTAAGTTATATGGTGGTTCTAAGAAGATATGTATGATTGAGGAGGTATTAACGACTAAAGGAGTCGATATTTGTAGTGAGGTTATTGGTGAGATTGTTGGGGTATCTCTTGAGAGGGAACCTTGTTTTTTTTTACATTTTTAGGCAGTATGATGACGAAGGATTATCTAGAGGATTCCTTGCGTGAGGCTGCATTACAGAGTGCGTTAGAGAGTGATCATGTGGATCGATTGTTGGAGGTGTTGTAAGAGAATTAGTATTTATTGAGAACCGTATTGGATTAGCTAATTGCTACGAACATTCATTTAATGTACATGATCGCAGTATTTTTGTAGGTCATCGCTACCCCGTACCTTACAAATTTCAGGAAGCAGTGAGTAGGCAGATTGAAAGCATGTTGCAGGATAAAATTATCGAACCCTATATTAGCCCATATATTAATTCGTTAAGGGTAGTTCCCAAGTCAGAAAGGAAAGTAAAGCTATATTTTGATGCCCGTAATTTAAGTAGGCAGATTGAAAGCATGTTGCAGGATAAAATTATAGAACCCTATATTAGCCCATATATTAATTCGTTAAGAGTAGTTCCCAAGTCAGAAAGGAAAGTAAAGCTATATTTTGATGCCCGTAATTTAATTAGGCAGATTTTTATGAACAGTTAATATTTCAGTAGATAGGATGGTTAATAAAAGGATTTAAAGGTAAGTGATTTTTTTGTAGTGGAGAAATTACGTTTTTATTGGTCATACGGATTTCGCGAAAGAAAGGTAATCTGAAGTAGAAAGAAGTGTAATTTTGAGAAATAAGGTGAATAACTACGGGTGATAAAGAAAGGTAATCTGAAGTAGAAAGAATCGTAATTTTGAGAAATAAAGTGAGTGAATACGGATTCCGCGAAAGAAAAGTAATCTGAAGTAGAAAGAAGTGTAATTTTAAGAAATAAGGTGAGTAATTACGGGTGATAAAGAAAGGTAATCTTAAGTAGAAAGAAGTGTAATTTTGAGAAATAAGGTGAGTAATTACGGGTGATAAAGAAAGGTAATCTTAAGTAGAATGAAGTGTAGTTTTGAGAAATAAGGTGAGTAACTACGGGCGATAAAGAGGTGTAATCTTGAATAGAAAGAAGTATAATTTTGAGAAATAAGGTGAGTAACTACGATTAAAAAGGTGAGTAACTCAGGTCAAAAAGGTGAGTAATTAGACGTTGCAGTAAAACGATTATGTGGGACTTATAATGTGAGATCCTTAAGGAAATATGTATCATGAGTAATAGAAGTATAACTGATGGTAAGTAAGGAAAGTCGCTTAATATTAAGTGAATGATTGTGGTCTGAACGAGCAGGTAATGGCGAAGTGTTGCGCCGATCTATGATATTGTGTGTCTTGAAGAGCACAGAGGAAATATAAAGCGTATTTTGTCGGCTATAAGCTTGTGTATTTGAGTGTGATATATATACATATGTGGGGTAAATTAGCGCACTACATTTACACTGAACGATGCTGCCTTAGGTAATATAAGCTAATAAAGTTTCATTTTTTCTATAATTTGCCTGTGTAACTAGATACTTATAATTTCTGAGAGACTGGAGTAGATCTGGTTATTCGCATCACATACAAAGTGTTGTGAAGTGATTAAGTGAATTGATCAGTTGGCAGTCCTACAAACTGGCCATAGTGTATTCAGTTCGACACCAGGCTGAAAATTGAATTCTACGTCCTCAAGATATAAAGCAAAGGCGTATGCCTCCCAAATATACATAAGTGCAACGATGACTTATGTCCAAAACAAGAATATAAAAGTGAAGGGTATTTTGATGTACATTGTTTACAGGTCGCTTTAATTATGTAAAGAAGAAAGAAAAAGACATTATGAACAGTGAAAGACTGAAATGATGAGATTTAAAAAAATAAAAATAAACTTGAAGGGTATATTTTTTGTATGTTGGTAATTGCTATGAAGAGTATAAAATTGTCGATGTTGGTAATTTCTTTGTAGGGTAAAATATTTCATATTTGTACAAGTGTTGAAGAGAAGTATGGTGATATGATTGTTGACATATACCATAATTCTCTGGGGCGAATATGTGATGGTCCCAATTTGTGACCAGAATGAAATAATTTTATATATTTTATTATTATTATTATTATTATTATTATTATTATCAATATTTTTTAAGTTTACATTTTACCTTTTATTAGTTATGTTAACTAATATGTTTATATCTATTATTATGCGGTAATGTAGAATATTATGGCAATTGAAAGGACTTGGAGCGATACACATTATATTTGAAATAAGTTAGACGCTTGACTGAATATTATATTTGAAGAAAATTCGAACAAGAGAAGAAGAGGGTTGTTCACAGAAGGGCGGCTTATCCACGGCTTCTTGGAAATGACATAAATGGACATTTATGTATTTCACATCAAGTATTCTACCAGTATACAAATCATACTAAGAAGGGATTCTAAGAAGACTTGCCACTAACAATGCTGGGCCGATGAATGAGTCCTTTGAAACTTTATACAAAAGGTGGGCTGGACCTCCCGAGAAATGCTACAATGAAGTATTGTCATTGTTGATATGTGAAAGGCGTGCAAATTGCCTAGTGACTTCAGTGGGGGTGGGCACGTGCCTTACCTGGGAACGTTATATATATGACGGCCGCCCATCTGAAAGGTGATTATTATTATTGAATTGCTGGAGGAGAGGGAATGATGCTGAGTGGAGCAGAGGAACTTGTAGCGAGATGGAGTCTATAACGCAGTTCTAAACTAGACAGTTGACTATTAAGTATGTGAATTTGATAAGACATTCTGTCTCATCAAACTGTGACATGGTTGTGTACGAGGCTATTGTCACAGGGATGATTTTTGGAATTTATTCCGTCATCCACATATAAATTAATTACTTTGAGGAACATCAGGAACTCTCTACGCAACAATCCAACTACAAAGATCTTCAATGCGGTGAGCGATTTAAAACAGTTTCACTCCAGTCAAATCAGAAGGCTCTCATGCTTATTAAATTCAATCTATATTTTATTCAATTAACTCAGTATACTCCAATTTCCAATCAAGATCAATAATACAAGTAAATTCAGTAGATTCTTTAATTTAATTTATTATTATCTTTAGTATTTTATTCTTTTTGCACTTGTTGTTTTTATATATTAAATTCATTTTTAAATTCAAATGTTTGACTGGTTTCCTTTAGTAGCTAGAAATTACTATAAGGCAACACCTTACTCCTGAACTAATTATCGTAAGGTTAGATTACGTAAGTTTCACTACGGCTGGAGATAGGAATTTCGATGCTCTACCTCTGTTTAACCGAGGTTTAATATATTACTTTGATCATGATTTATAAATGGTCTGGCGCCCTTGGCTACATATAATACTACACATTATGTACTTTTTTTAGTGAAGCTGACAACAATACAGATACACTATTAGATTAATACACAATTAAATGTTTCATATTGATCACCCAAAAGTGGGCGACTATTTAAATAATTAGCTTTGCATATTAATCAGTTTCTTATTATTATTAACAAGATTCAGTTCTATCAAACACATTACAAATGGCTGCCTCAACGAGGGACATTAAATTCTCAAAACCATTACAGCTTGAAGCTGTTGCAGAAGGACATGCTGGAGAGGTGACCAGGCCCGACGAGAGAGAGAGGGGTGGGGGCAGGCAGGGCTGGTGCCTCGGGGCCCGACCCTCCAAGGGGGGCCCGGCGTCCTAGTAGGAAGGGCCCGATCGGGCATTGATTTATTATTGCCTTTATGTGACTTGAATTTGCTACTGGCAATCATTTAGTGAATGCAATGAACTGACTGTGAACAATGTTACAAGGATTGAGAAATTGATTCTGTCAAGAGGAGTGCGTCAGGCCTCGGCAGCCGGCACAGTTCATATCCTCGCCGCTAGATGGGAGCTTCATTCATTCCATTCCTGACCCGGTCGGAGACTGGAAGCAGGCTGTAGATTTTCATTTTCAAGTGGACAATATTTTCCTTTACAAAGCGCTTGTGGGAAGAACAACTGTCTCAAAGTGATCAACTTAGGATATGGGGCTTCACTATGTATTGTTGTCAGAATATACCTGAAGACAGAGAGAGCATTCCATTATTCTAAATTTAGCTTATTCGACTTATGAACCAACAATAAGTGACGTCAGTGGTGGGCATGGCGATGGAGAAATTAATATATTGCATGTAGCCAAGCGCAGATTTGTCTAAGACCAAATATTTGAACTCTGCTTAATTTAGAAGAAAATTAAGATGACGTATTGTCGAATATTAATATAAATACAGTTTTGTTTAGAGCTGGTGCAGTGACTGTTATCATTATAGGACATTTCTACGCCGTTTATTCCAAAGAGCAGCATCGATCTGCAAAGCATTTATTTTTCAGGGCGCGAAGAGATATTTTCCCTTGTGAATCAAGCACTTTCGTGATACGCTTTAACGTCTCAGTACCGTTAAACATAAAATGAGTTGCTCTCTTTATCTACGACTTGAAAATGACTCCGGGTCCTGACGAAGCCGCGGCAGGAATGCTTCGGCTTGCCGACTGCGGTGTCATTCGTAGTCTTACTCAACAGTTAATAATAGGCCTTTTTGCCGTTCTAGTTAATTCATGTAAGGGCTTGCGACATTTAACCCGTGTACTTGGTAACGAGTAGGTTTAGTATCACTGGCGGGCAATGAACCATTGGCGCACGGTTGGGAATCGTTTGCATCAACTAGTACCGTAGATAGCCTATAATTCAGTATTTGTTGACGCGTTAATTTTCCGGTTAGTTTCTGAAGGCCTCCACATTATTGAATGAAGTTGTCTGTAATGCAGTAGTTTTCACAAATATTAATGAAGTGAATTATACGATTCTCAAACAGCGAACAAAATAGAATACCAAGAAACGTGCGAATTGTGATTGTTGTATAATAAGAGAGGTGTATTGTCAACATTGTTGTAACTATTTGTCTTGGAGAGTAGAAACTTAGACCCTCTTAAAACCACCCACTGCACTGTGCTGTGCTATGGCCTCTGTGACATGATCAATCACATGCCGTATTCTTAGTTGCCGACTGGGAAAAGTGGGAATGCTTTGCTCGTCGCGACTATTACTGTAATTATTAAGGTTAAGAGCCGGCCGGAGTTGGGACGGCCGGCCACCAGCCCAGCTCTTGTTGTAACATGGGTGAACAGTTTGTGAAACGATTTATAAAGAAACGGGACAAGGTAAAATTATTTTGTTTCGATAGCGTACTGTAGTATTTTATACACTTTTCATCAGTGCAAAAGCATATCGAACAGGAATAAAAAGATAGTTACAAAAAGTGTAGTTAAAATCACAATTCTCCATATAAAATAGAGTTCTGAACTGCGTTTTTCCTAAACTTTACTATGTCTTCAGATGATGTTGAAAACAGAAACAAACTCCACAGCAAGACAGCTTATAGTTTTCTCTAGAACGCTACTGAAACATATTTTAAAATTAAGAACTCTGTATATGTTTAATCGTGATTTTTAAAAAGATAAGCATATAGACTCGTTAATGCTAGCCTTCTGAAAGGGAGTAGCAGCCTTTCAGAATAAATCAATTCTTTACTAGTCTTATAGACGGTTAAGATATTGATAATATAAGCCAAATAATGGCTACACTGCGTCCTGCTGCACGGCTGAAAGCAACGGGAAACTACAGCCGTATGCTATTCCCGAGGATATGCACCTCTCTATGCATAATTACATGTGATGATGGCCTCCTCCCTTGTAAAATTTCAATCCGGAGGTAAACTAGTCCCCCGTTCGGATCTCCGGGTGGGGACTACTCGAGAGGGGGTTAACATCACAGAAGTGACAAAGAGGAAATCTGACATTCTACGGATCGGAGCGTGGAATGTTAGAAGTCTGATAGGAAGTGGAAGGTAAGAAAACCTAGAAAAGGAAATGGATAGGTTGAGGTTGGATTTGGTTGGGATTAGTGAAATGCGCTGGCAGGAAGAACAGGACTTTTGATCAGGAGACTATAGGGTCATTAGCACTGAATCAAACAATGGCCAAGCAGGGGTTGGCCTCATATTGAGTAGGAAACTTGGACAGCGGGTGGAATATTATGAGCAATATAGTGAACGGATTATTGTAGCAAAATCAATACTAACTCTACCTGAATGACATACCCCGCCCGGTATTGAACTCCAGACTGCATCTCCTAATGAATTTAACTTCTAAATTACTATTATTATTATTATTATTATTACTATTACTATTAAAGTAAGGAGAAAGCAGGACATGGCTTGTAGAATGTTTCAACATGAAACCTATCTAAGGAAATACCAGGGCCTGGCCATCAATTAACTTAAGTAAAACTGCTTGTAAGCTTTTAGGGCGGAAACAGCCCATAGCCATTAGCAGCACCAGGAATTCTAAGACGTAGTCATTTACGGAAATGACAACATTCCATTGCGACGATTTCACTTTAGATAAACTTAGAATGTACTTCCTCAATTTCCTAAAGTGAAAGGTTCTACAAGGGCCTGGTAATTTCTAGAAAGAATTCGTGGTGACCCCTGTGTGGGGATTGTCATCCCATTGGTCAGACACGGTAGCCTCGGGAGAGCCCAGCTACCCCCCTCAAGTAAAACAAATGTATATAAAGCCTGTCATTCTGGGAGTCGTCCTCTGTGGACTCCGACAACTCTGTAGACTACTACTATGTAAATATCGCTCTTCGAGCTAGTAACCAGCTGTGCTGTATACAATGGCATATTATTAAATTAAAACACTGACTTCAAACTGAAAAACTGGAATTCTTCATTTCTGTTGAATAAGATACCACTCAGCCGCGTGGAGAACCTGAGAAGGACCAACACTTTGTAGTTTGCCACGCATCGTTAAGCTACAAATTGGTGTCCCGTCCCGGGATATCAACAAACTTAACTGGGGGCCCGTCCGGGATAGATATACGATCGCCACAAGATCTACGAGCAAGTTAGTGGAGTATACTGACAACGATACAGAATCGCCTTTCGTTACTCTGCTGGAAAGCCAATTATCTACCCGCTACTGCTGCAGTAATCTATTCATCAGACGCAGCCGACTGGAAGGAAGTGGAACTGACAACCTCACTGGAGGCCTTTCGACCATGACTGACCAGCCAGCTCACAGGTAGACGGTAAGCCGACAACGCTCGACAAAATTCAAGAAGCGCCTTTCGACTATCGCCAAGCCGTGGACGGACGAGTATACCGACAACGCTCGACAACAGTCAAGAAGCGCCTTTCGATTGCTCGGACGACAACGAAGAAGACCAACCAGAAGGAAGGAAGCTAGCCGACAACGCTCGACAACAGTTAAAAGCGCCTTTCGACAGCGACCAACCGACTACGCAGTTCACAGGAGGATGCAGTCAACACTGATCGTCTTCTCCTGCATGTAAGTCAACAATTTTAAACTCCTCTATTGTAATGCCTGAGTATTACTGTAACAGCTTGGTTCATTTCCATTTTCATTTCTTCAACTAACACACAGAGCACTAACAATACATTTAATTTTCAAAGGAAAAAGTGAATATGCATGAAACTAAACGCCGTTTTTATGCAGGTCATTCTTTTCTTTTGAATTAATATTAATGGTAAAATAATAATTATTTTTAAGTTAGCATTTAATAATAATAATAAGTTATTGTGGAAACCTAAACGGGGCTCTTTCACGTATCATTAGTTAATAATAATAATAATAATAATAATAATAATGTTATTTTACTTAGTTGTGAAAACCTAAACGGGGCTTTTTCACGTGATTAATTTTAAGATACTCTATTATTTTACTTATTCAAGCTTTAAAGTATCTTGTTTTTACATACCTAACTCATAAGAATAGTAATAATCATTAAGTAAATTAAACCTTTTCATTTATTTGCAGTTTGAAAGTAAATAAATAAATTAACTAGCTGAACAGGCTCTAATTTAAATAATTTAATACTTCTTTCTCATTAACAATGGAGACAGAATTATTAACTAAATTTGAATACGCACAGATCCAATTGCTACCTGAGTTTAACGGAAATACCTCTTGCAGTTTAGACTACTTTATTGCAAGATGTGATAGTTTTCTAGCTACCCACACTAGAGCCAACGCAACTCCCAATTCCGCCATTATTAATGAATTTTTATTTAATGTGGTAAAATCTAAACTTAAAGGGGAAGCATGTAGCATTCTAGATTTAGATGCAAATTCAGATTATGAAAAATTTAAAGAGAAACTAATTAGAAAATATGGTAATGTAAAAGATGAAAGATTATTGATTCTGGAAATTTCCAATTGCTTCCAAAAACGGGGCGAATCACACAATGACTACCACGATAGGTTAGACACCCTTGTCCTGCAGTGCAAAAGCATGTGCAAAATCAATTATAGAGACCAGATTTTAGATTTGAAATTAAGAGAATTACAAGATCTGAGTTTGAATACCTTTAAGGCCGGAATTTTGGAGCCATATCGTTCTTATTTGCGCTATGCTCAAATTACTGACCTTAGCCACGCACTTAGACTGTGTAGAATGTTTGACAATGATAGAGCGCACGAAAGTTACATGGATCAGTTAAGAGGAGTACAGAAGCCACCTCCAAACAAATTCAACCAAACATCTCAACCACTAAACCACACTACTCATAATCCATTCACACATTCAAATTTCACACCACAAATGAGACCATTTAACAAGTTCGTTCCTCAGAACCTGCCCACACGACCTTTTATGAACCAACCCAATCCACAATTTATGAATTCTAACCCATCTCAACAGAAGCCCTTCAGACCGCAGAACCAACAACCTTTCAAGACCTCTATGAACCGTCCTTACCCAACTCCTAACAATATCGGTAGACGTTTTGCGCCCAATAACCAAACCGACCCAAAACCCATGTCTGGTGTTTCCACCATTCGGGGAAATTTAAATGCTCACGTGGAAGAAGCCGATGATTTTGGCTACATACCACCAGAATTATTTCAGGAGGAACAACCACCTGAATATGAGCTTGACCATGATGTTGAGATTGATCCATCCCTCGTTCCAAACGAATATCAAAATGATGATCAACAACAGGATTTTCATTTGGCCCAGCCATCACAATCGAAACCCTAACTAATATTAGGAACGCTCCAAAATTACCATTTATTACATTATTTGGTTTCAAAATCTTAATTGACAGTGGAGCATGTAATTCAATCATGAACCCATCAATAGCACACACATTCTTTCCAGATTATATATTTCAGGAACCTTTTTGTATTCAATCGGTGCATTCTGAAACATTAGGAACAGATAATGTGCAATTCCCTATCTTTTCTGAACACGGCATTGACACCCCTGTGAATTTCAGGGTCATGCAATGGCATGATTACTTCGATGCCTTAATTGGTACTGCTGACTTTGTCAAATTAGGTGCGAAAATCGATTATGCAGAAGAACTAGTTACACTAGCTAACAAGGATATACCCTTTCATTTTCATTCCAGTAATAAACAAATTAATTTCCAACCTGCAGTAGATATGCACACCATTGCGATCCCTGTCAATATTGAACAAGGAGACGTATATATTCCTAATTTTGAATGTGGAGGAATATATTTCTCGGATGCAATATTGCGTGCAGAAAACTACCAGGTCATGTACCCCAGCGAAACGCAGTTAAAGCAGGAATTCAACAAACCAGTGTTTGTTGAACCTTTAGAAAACATCACAATACAGCCTTTAGAAATGTATAATATTTCAGAGTGCGATATTCAAGAATATCTCCGCACACAACACATGAATGATCTAGAGAACAGTGTCATACGAGAAATATGCTCTGAATTCTCAGATGTATTCTACTACCAAGGTTGTGATTTAACATTCACAAACACTGTAAAACACTTCATTCGCACTACCAATGAAGACCCTGTGTATCAGAAAAATTATCGCTATCCACCTGCATTAAAGAAAATACTAAGTGATGAGGTTGAAAAACTCATTAACCAAGGAATAGTCACACATAGCGAATCTCCTTACTGCAATCCTGTGTGGATCGTGCCCAAGAAGCTAGATGCTTCTGGACAGAAGAAATGGAGATTAGTTATAGACTTTAGGCAGCTAAACAAAGAAACAATTGAGGATAAATACCCTCTTCCAAGAATAGAGGAAATTTTAGAAAACCTTGGTCATTGTCAATATTTTTCCACACTGGACCTGGCCCAAGGTTTCCATCAAATCGAAATGGATCCCCGGTCCATAGAGAAGACCGCGTTCACCGTTGATAACAGGCACCTAATGTTCAAAAGGATGCCATTCGGTCTTAAGAACGCTCCTGCCACATTCCAGCGCGTTATGGACAATGTTCTGCGCCCATTCCTTTATAAGTTTTGTTTTGTATACATAGACGACATCATTGTATTCAGTAAATCTTTAGAACAACACAAACACCATTTAACCCTTGTACTGCAAAAGCTGAGAGAAGTAAACCTTAACATACAGCTTGACAAGACCGAGTTCCTTCACAAGGAAGTAGCTTTTCTTGGCCATGTTGTATCACAAGATGGAGTAAAGCCTAATCCTGAAAAAATTAGGGTAATTAAGGATTATCCGATACCAAAAACCACCAAAGAGATTAAGCAATTTTTGGGATTAGCGGGATTCTACAGAAAATTCCTAAAAGATTTCGCTAAAATAGCTCACCCAATGAACCGCTACTTAAGAAAGGGATCAAAAATTGATATAGAAAATTCTGAATACAAGTCCGCGTTCGAAACCCTAAAAACCCTTTTAATGAACGCTCCGGTCCTAGCATATCCAGATTTTGATGAGCCTTTCATATTAACTACAGATAGCTCGGATTTTGCGTTAGGAAGTGTTCTCACACGCGTATTATTCCAAAACCCTGAACCCTGCAGAAATAAATTATTCTACAATTGAAAGAGAACTCCTCGTAATTGTAGAAAGCTGTAAACATTTTAAACCGTACCTATGGGGGCGTCACTTTCAAATAGAATGCGACCACCGTCCTCTACAATGGCTCTTCACACTAAAAGACCCAAGTTCGAGACTTTATCGTTGGAAGATAAAGCTCGGAGAAATTGATTTCGATATAAAGTACGTAAAACTCAAAACTAATTACGTAGCAGACGCACTCTCTAGGATTCAGATAAACGTAAATGATGAGACAGCTTCTAATGTAGCTATCCCCGGAGATAATACATACCAGGATGAAATGGTCAATGAAACTATTCATTCAAACCAGGAAGACCCCATCTTCACCCTGAAAGCGTCAGAACGAAAACTGAATCAAAATCGAAATCAAATTATCATAAAATATGGCAATTTTCCAAAAATTCTTGAACAAAAATTATTCAAGAAAAACACGCGTCACATCATGATTGTCACACAGAAAAATCTCCAACAAGATTTAAATGACCATCTGCTTAAAATAATCAACCCCTCAAACAAGTATGCCGTCTATTTTGACGATGTAACAATAGAAATCCCATTCATTAGGGAATGTCAAAAGTTGTTCACGTCAGACTTAACAATCATCAGAGCATCCAAATTCTTAGAGGATATTGAATGCTCAGAAACCCAAAAGCAATTGATATTACAATACCATTCAGTAAATCATAATGGTATCGTAGAAACCCTTGAACACCTTCGGAGTAAATATTTCTGGCCACATCTGAAAGAGCAAATCAGTAATTTAATAAACCAGTGTAATCTATGCCAAAGAAATAAATACGAGAGAAATCCTAACCAGGTGACGAACCAAGGTCCCATCACAGCCGACCATCCATTCTCTCAAATCCACATTGACACTTTCCACTTTGAGCAAAGCCGTATACTAACTATATTAGATGTATTTTCAAAATACGGACAAGCCTATGTACTGCCTAATGGCACAGCCCTCGCCGTATTAAATCAATTGCAGGTATACTTTTCACACCATGGTTATCCCAAGAAGATCACCCATTATCAGGGAGGAGAATTTGAAAACAACTTAATTACCGAATATTGTAAAGCCATTAACATTGAATATCACTCTACCACACCCCTGAATTCCTCTCCTAATTCACCAGTGGAAAGCCTTAATTCAACCCTTCTTGAAAAACTGAGGATCTCACGTGGTCATGACAAGTTCACTCCACTCCCACAGCTTCTAGCCACCACAATCATAAACTACAATTCTTCGATCCATTCTGCTACCAAAAAACCACCATTCAATATCTTATATGGTCCATATTACAAAACGTTAGATCATATATTTTCCCCGTCTCCAAAAATCAATGAGTATATTGAGAGGCAAGGCAATCAAATAAAGGTCTTAAATGAAATCAAACCTGAATCCAACACCTCCACCTTCCAACACTCATACAAGTTAGGTGAGACTGTGTATGTATCGGATCCCTTAACTAGGAATAAGAAATCCAGAAACCTATACAAAAATGTAACAAAAATCGAAGGAAACCGCATTTATTGCAAATTTCCATGTCAGAAATTTCCGTGACATAAAACCTAAAAGAAAGGTTTTTCCAATTCCAGATTCCTACCAGGATATGCCGTCATCCACACTGAACCCATAAAAACTCCAGGATTTTATGCCGACCCTATGGGATCTGTGGTGATAATCAACAATTACCATAAATTTATGTTCCATTTTAACGTTACGTATTTAAAAGATTCTTATAACCAAATTGATAATACCGTCTCCAGCCTTGTATCAAAAAGTAACAATACTTTTCCTTATTTGATATCAGAATTAACTGAAACAACTAAAGAAACTAAAAAGGAATTGAATAAATTAATACCTCCGATTCCAGATAAAGTTAAAAGAGGGTTAATTAATGGACTAGGAAAGGTAATAAAATTCATTTCAGGTAATTTAGATCAAGATGATTTCGATAACTTGCAAAGTCAAATTAATGCATTAAAACAGTTCCGCAATAATGAAATTAAACATATTAATAAGTTACTATCATTTACTAATTCCATTGCTCAGAAATTTTATACTGAGATGAACCAGGTTAACACCAATACGAAGGCAATCCAAAGTGTACTTCGAACAGAAGACTTTGAGATAAATTTATTGGAACACATCCAATACGTGTTAAAGTGCATCAACAAGTTCAACAAGATTGTGCGAGTGTTGCAAGAAACTATCAGTCTCTCATTCAACGAGATGACAAATTATTTTCCAGGAAGGACTTAACAAACATAGTCAAACATATGTTATCAATTTGTCCTGTGAATAATATAATCCACACTGATCAATACCATCAGTATGAAAATTTAAAAATGTCAAAGACTCAAGTCCTCATGCTGGACGAAGAACTTATAGTGATTCTTTCTATGCCTGTTACAGATGGAACTCAATATCAACTATATGATGTAACCCCTATCCCTACTGTTAACAATACTGTACTTATCCCATCTGAGAGGTATTATCTGCAAGGCCCTACATTAAAATGGTCTAATGCACCTTGCATAAAAGGTACTCAATCCTATATCTGTATGTACTATATTATTAGAATTACTAATTGCAACTTAACAAATAATGTAGGATGTGAATTTGCTTCTGTAAAGAACAAGGTGAAACTTTTTCAATCTGTAAATAAGGAACACATCCTTTTCTTTAGTAACATGCCAGAAGTGATTTTACAAACGTGCCCAGAATCTGAAAAGACAGTACAACGTTCTGGACCACAAATAATTTATTCTAACGAATCTTGTCCAATTTCAAGTATGGGTATAACACTCCAACAAAAACCTACCAATTACATCCACACCTTCCCACTCCTGACCATTCATGAGGAATCCATTGCAAAACATGAAATACATTTCCATATTTCCCATCTGGATGTAACAAAGATGAAACTAGACCTAAAACCAATACCAATAACTTATGTCACTACAAAACAATTTATGTCTATTAACATCATTTCTGTAATGGTAATAATATGTATTATTTTACTCATATTTAGAAAGAAATTGTATCACTTCTGTAAAACCGTTAAGATTAAGGTTAAGAAAAATGTAAATGCCCTTGAGGACAATGCCTTGAAACTAAGGGGGGAGGAATTACATACCTCGCCCAGTATTGACCTCCAGACTGCATCTCCTAATGAATTTAACTTCTAAATTGTTATTATTATTATTATTACTATTATAGTAAGGAGAAAGCAGGACATGGCTTGTAGAATGTTTCAACATGAAACCTATCTAAGGAAATACCAGGGCCTGGCCATCAATTAACTTAAGTAAAACTGCTTGTAAGCTTTTAGGGCGGAAAGAGCCCATAGCCATTAGCAGCACCAGGAATTCTAAGACGTAGTCATTTACGGAAATGACAACATTCCATTGCGACGATTTCACTTTAGATAAACTTAGAATGTACTTCCTCAATTTCCTAAAGTGAAAGGTTCTACAAGGGCCTGGTAATTTCTAGAAAGAATTCGTGGTGACCCCTGTGTGGGGATTGTCATCCCATTGGTCAGACACGGTAGCCTCGGGAGAGCCCAGCTACCCCCCTCAAGTAAAACAAATGTATATAAAGCCTGTCATTCTGGGAGTCGTCCTCTGTGGACTCCGACAACTCTGTAGACTACTACTATGTAAATATCGCTCTTCGAGCTAGTAACCAGCTGTGCTGTATACAATGGCATATTATTAAATTAAAACACTGACTTCAAACTGAAAAACTGGAATTCTTCATTTCTGTTGAATAAGATACCACTCAGCCGCGTGGAGAACCTGAGAAGGACCAACACTTTGTAGTTTGCCACGCATCGTTAAGCTACAAATTGGTGTCCCGTCCCGGGATATCAACAAACTTAACTTCTGCACCACAGTGTTACAAGTCTATATGCCTACCAGTCAAGCTGATGATGAGGATGTTGAAAAGGTCTACGAAGAAATAGACGAAATTCTGAGGTATATCAAGGGTGATGAAAATGTTATAGTAATGGGAGATTGGAATGCCGTGGTAGGAAAAGGGAGAGAAGGGAAGATAGTAGGAGATTTCGGATTAGGTGAAAGGAATGATCGAGGAAGCAGGCTGGTAGAATTCTGCACCGAGCATGAGTTGGTCATAGCTACCACCTTATTCAATAACCACAATAGAAGAATATAAACATGGATGAGACCAGGAGATACAGGGCGTTACCAAATCGACTTCATTATGGTCAAACAGAGGTTTCGAAACCAGATTTTGGATTGTAAAACATATCCTGGTGCTGACATAAACTCTGACCACAATCTGGTTGTAATGAAATGCAGATTAAAGTTGAAGAAACTGAAGAAAAGTCAAAAGTCAAAAAGGTGGGCAATAGACAGACTGAAAGAGAAGGATGTAAACGAAAGTTTCAAGAAGAGTATAAAGGAAGGACTAATGAAAAACCCTAAACAAACTTCAATTGCAGACGAATGGGCACTTTTGAAGAATGAAATAACAAAATCCGCAGAAGAAAACATTGGTAGGAAAGAAAGAATAGGTAGAAAACCGTGGATCACTCAGGATATACTAGAATTGATGGATGAAAGGCGGAAACACAAGAATGTAAGAGATTAAAAGGGGAAAGCAGAATACAGACGTCTGAGAAATGAGGTTAACAAGAAGTGCAAGGAAGCGAAAGAAGAATGGTTGAATGAGAAATGTGCAGGTATAGAAAATTGTCTGAAATTAGGAAAAGTAGACACAGCTTATCGAAGGATTAAGAATACTTTTGGGGAAAAGAAGACTAAGTGCTGTAATATTAAGGACACAAATGGAAAGCCTTTAACAGATAGGGAAGAAAAGGTTGAGAGATGTAAAGCTTATATAGAGAGTTTGTATCAGGGAAAGGAGATTGAGAATCATGTAATGGAAAGGGAGGAGGAAATTGATGAGGATGCGAAAGGAGATTTAATATTGAGATCAGAATTTGATAGAGCTTTGGTAGACTTAAGCAGGAACAAAGCACCAGGCATAGATGATATACCTATTGAGTTGCTACGCTGCATAGGAGATGATGGTCTGATCAGGTTATTTCACTTGGTGTGTAGAATTTATGAGACAGGTGAGGTACCCCCTGATTTCAAGAAGAATGTAATCATCCCTATACCAAAGAAAGTGGGAGCTGACAGATGTGAAGATTACCGTACACTCAGCTTGATTAGTCATGCTTCAAAGATCCTGTCTAGAATAATTTACAAGAGGATTGAAAGCCAGATAGAAACGGAGTTGGGTGAAGACCAGTTTGGTTTCAGGAGAAATATAGGTACAAGGGAAGCTGTACTAAGTCTTAGGTTGATTTTGGAAGGTAGAATAAGGAAAGATAAGAGAACGTTCATGGCTTTTGTAGACTTAGAAAAGGCTTTTGATAACGTTGATTGGACTAAATTGTTTGACATTTTGAAATCGATTGGAATAAAGTACAGGGATAGGAGCGTGGTATACAATCTATACAGAAACCAGACAGCAGTCATTCAAGTTGAACGACATGAGAGAGAAGCTGGTATTCAGAAAGGTGTAAGGCAAGGCTGCAACTTATCACCCATACTTTTCAATCTTTACATTGAACAAGCAATGAAGGAAATTAGAGAAAAATTTAAAGTGGAAGTGAAGATACAAGGAGAAATAATTTCAACTCTGAGATTTGCTGATGACATCGTCATCTTGGCCGACAAGCCTGAGGATTTGAATGAGTTTTTGAATGGTATGGACTCCGTCTTACGGAAAGAATTCATGATGAAAATTAATAAATGTAAAACAAAAATACTGGAATGCAGCCGAAATAAATCAGAAACCTCTATGGAGATCATTTGACAAGTGAAAAGCTGAAGGAAGTAGGAGAGTTCAGTTACTTAGGAAGCAGAATAAGCAGTGATGGACGAAGCAAAGAGGATATAAAAAGTAGGTTGGCTCAAGCAAAGAAAGCATTTCTACAAAAAAGGAATCTGCTGACATCGAATATAGATTTAGGTATTAGGAAGTGGCGCTCTATGGAAGTGAAACTTGGGACTATTGGTGCAGCAGAAAAGAGGAGAATTGAAGCATTTGAAATGTGGTGTTACAGGAGAATGATGAAGATCGGATGGGTAGATAGGGTTACAAACGAAGAGGTATTAAGACGAGTGGGAGAGGAGAGATGTTTCTGGCGACTGCTAATGAACAGAAGAGATAGGTTGGTAGGACACATACTAAGACATCCAGGAATAGCAAGCTTAGTTATGGAAGGAAGGGTCGAGGACAAGAACTGTAGGGGTAGACCAAGGTTAGAATATGTTGAACAGATTGCTTCGGATGTAGGGTATGGTGGCTATGTAGAGGTGAAACGATTAGCTCAGGACAGGGAGGTATGGAGCGCTGCATCAAACCAGTCAAAAGACTGAAGACTCAAACTCAACTCAATGCTAGCCAATGTTGAGTTTTGGTAGTTCATCCGGATTCCGTCAGATGTCGCGTCGCCAAGTCCTGTCCTTGAAGACAGGGACAGAGACAGTTTGTCTCAGGCCAGCTCAGGCTTTCCCTCGTGCAGGGGAGTGGGTACACCACCACACGCCTCTCTTCTACAACGAGCAGCGGACAAGCTCATTCCACGACGGTATTGCTATTGTCTTAGAAGGTGCAATATAGTACAGGACAGCTGCACAGAAAAAAAACAACCTTTTGTTCCAAAAACTGTGCTATGGTTGGCTTTTTGTAAATCGTTAGAAAAGCTCAAAAGAAAAGCTTAACTCTGAATTGTAGAATAATTAGATTATCTATCTATAGATTAGATTATCTATAGCAAAATATTTCGGCCATTCAATTAAAAGTATACAATCACTTCGAACTTTCTAGTCGCGTTATTCTTGAAGCACAATGCCACGAGACTGCAATAATTCCCCAATGTTCGGACTCAAGCAGTTTGGACTTTCTTGAACGCGCTACCTTGAAACACCCTCACTGTTAGGGGGTGGGGGTAGTCCGTGCTGATACCTATGTACAGGCCATGTAACTACTAGGCGAGAGCGACTACAACGAAACTAGTGGCAATGTTTTGAAATGAAAGGTGAAATAGGATCTGAGTACGACCGCCTCTTAAGAGTAGGGTAGGTGTCCCTGGACTTGAAATAAGGTACTATCCCGGCATTTGTCTGGAGGGAGTGTAAAAAACCACACTCAGGATGACCGCTGTCAGCACCGGGATTCGAACCACTGATATGCAGACATGCTGTAGACCCCCATCACGGTCATTGGTGAGCTACACCGCTGGGTCTTATCTGAAGGTGCGAGAGCTTTTACTTCTATAACGGAGAGTCTTTCCTATAATCACTGAATGTCAATGGTCACCAAATTTTTACTCCAAAATATCACAAAAATAATCACCCAAATGACCTAATTTGGACCTAATTTTTGCACAATTTTCTGGAAGAGGACCCTTGGACCCCACTCTGAGCTTGGCGATATTCCATACCCCAGATCACCGGTGTGTTCACTCCTCCATAATCTTTGCTTAAATCCGCCCCCGATGGTCACAAGTCATAGATAGGATTGGGGTTTTTGATATGTAACATCTTTCCGCTCGGTTACTGGATTGTTTTGTGGGAGTGATTTTGAAAATTGGGGACGGAAGTGGATTGGAATGATCGAGCTGGCAGTGGTGGATCAAACGGAAGTATGCACTGCCCGCTCGATCGATCAAACGCAAGTGTACTAGCTGGCAGTGGTGAACAACGGAAGTATGCACTGCCCGCTCGATCGATCAAACGGAAGTGTACTAGCTGGCAGTGGTGGACAACGGAAGTATGCACTGCCCGCTCGATCGATCGAATGGAAGTGTGTCCTAGCTGGCAGTGGTGGATCGAACGGAAGTATAAGACGCACTGCCAACTCGATCGATCGATCCAGCTGGCACTGGTAAGAGAAACAATCAGCGCGCGGTGTCGAAAATTGATACCATGACGCACTCTCGGCCATGTGGAATGTAGCCTATATGACATACTGAACGGAAAACGCTCATGCGAACTCTGGTGTCAAGTGATTTAAACAAATGACATGGTACATGTTCGAAGTCTTCGTATCAGTATTTTTAAATGGTAAAATGCCTTAATATCAAACATTGTAAGTAGTCGGCATTGCATTGGCATAAGGCATTATAAACACAATGTCACTCAGGAAAATTATCGAAACAAGAAAAATATAAATGAAACTTAATTCCGTAATGCAGTATTATTGGAATGTGGAAATAATCACCATCTTGTGCACAATATTTGCGTAGTCGAAATAGCCGTGGGGTTATTGCGTATGCCTGTGAATCTAGAGACCTTGGGTTCGAATCCTAGGCGGGATAGATATTTTTGCTACCAGATTATCATTTTAAATGATATTTATCATATCAATATGACTCATTTTAACAGAATCCATATGAAATTACGTGTTGGTCTGTGAATCAAGAGGACCAGTTTATAAGGAATTTAAGGTTATGAGCGGTGTCGCGTCTATTAATCTAGTAACTAGTTGATCCATATCGTATTCTTTATTTAGGATAGTGCTGGTGGAAGCCACAAATCATCTAATAAAATGAGTTCCGTATTATAAATTACAATATCTGTAAAGCACTCCCTTTTGCAATAGATTAATATTTGTGCCAATAATACTATAAAATACCGGTGTATCAACAATTTCACGTGAGGTTTCTTCTATGTCAGATGTTACACATCATATGCGACTACTGTAAGGCTCGTAATTTTTTTTTAGGATAACCTGGCTCTAGGTTTGCTTACTGCAAAGCAATATTAAATTATAAGAAGTCCACTGACTGCAAATTACAAAATATAGTTCAAATTCACATTTTCTTCTTTTGTAAAAACATTCACTGATCAGCTGCAATCGACTGACAGCACATACTAAATAACTTCACTTACGTATGAGTATACTGTACCTGTGGTAAATTATGAAAATATATTTTGCTTTGTGTAATGTGCAATGATGTGTGATCGCCGTTCAACCAAAACACTTATCAGTGTTTAGGCTTAGACCCAAGGGCGTGATTCTTCAAGGGCAGCAAGTTTTAAGAATGTCAGCATAAAAACCTTATATGTAAAACGTATTTTAAAATAGCCTACGTCTTGACTTTGTGTAAAAATCATGTTTTCATTATGAAAAGAGATTACGTCATATGTCACAGAGGCCGTAGTACTGCACAGTGTACAGTATACCCTTTCCACCTCTTTTAACATGCAGTTCAGTGAACTGAACTTCCTGTTGATTAATTTTTGGATCTTGGGACGTCGTGGTCATCAATCCTTTCTACTTACTTTGCGTGTAAACTGTCCGACAATCTATATCTGAAGTTAATCACATATTTTTAATTAATTTGGCATAGAATTGAGGAGGAAATGAATGCACAATGCTGCAACTACAGCCTTTGGCTCTAGAGTTAAAACGATGAATCTTGGAATATAAGCTTAGAATCACCGAAGATGGATTTCGAACCCACCAGTTTCCCAGTTCATGGAAAAAAGCTCTTTTCAATGTAATTTCTTTCCCCAAGTTAAATACTGTAAAAGCGATGAAATTACGGTCCGGTAAATGCATTTATTTTCAAATTTGTGTATGACGAGTATCACTGAAGTTATAAAATTATTGATATCAAAGAGGATCTGCAGAACTTTAAATCTGAACACTGTGCATGCTTACAGTGTTAGCTCGTCGGGACAAATTTAGATCTGTCAAACGCCAAAAAGTAAACAGTATAATGCATTTAATGAAAATTAATACTGCAATATGTTTATTGCAGCAAAATTGCCATACAAATTAACATTAACACTAATCACAACAAAACTTGATCAATGATACATATCTTTCTGTGCATGTAACGACATTATATCTGTCACATAACTCTCCACAGAGACGACATATACAGGTCGCGCATGGGTCATGGAATCTCTCTGTCCGGCATAACTTATGGTGGAAACCTTGCACCGCGAGCCTTGTGACAAGATGTCTAAGATGGTAATTCGCCTTCTTCCAATCCTTTCTACTCATAGCATTTGTACTGTAGAAATCGAGCCATATTTCTCGTTTTTTTTCATGGTGTTCAAGTACTAATTCTTCATAAGCTGGCGTGGATGGTAGCAGCATTTTCAATCGTAGATCTTCAAGCAACATTGTTTCATTCGTCATCTCGTAAACCAGTCTGGATGGCGTAAATTTAGAAAGGCAAAGTGCTCGCTTCAGGAACGTCGCTTTAATTTTCTCAATGTCTTTTAAATTATTTCTTGTAAGGTACTGCCAAATTACTTGTATACCATTAGTGATTATTGGTACAATTTTGGTATTAAAAAGCTTCATCGCAGTTTGGATTGAAATTTTGGAGAGGTGTTGAATGTCGTTCATGGCCAGCACAGCTGTTATGCCTTTGTCCTTCACATGCGCCGTATAGGTGGTTCCTTGGGTTTGCAGTATAACGCCCAGGTATTTGAATTTATTCACATTGTTAAGTGGTTGGTGATCTAGGATGATTACATCATCAATCGCTTTTCTGCCTCCTCTTCTGAACGTCATTTTTACCGTCTTATTCCTGTTTATAGTTAGGTCTGTTTCTTTGGCCCATGACGTCAACTTGTCAACAGCTGTTTGTAGGGAAGCTCTCGACACCGAAGTCAAAGCCATGTCATCAGCATAGATGTAAATCATGACATCCTCTGTTTTAATTGCTCTTACCACGTCGTAGGTAGCGATGTTGAATAAGATGGGACTGAGAGGGTCCCCTTGTAAGACGCCCGTCGCGTCGTTTGGTCGATCGGATCTGAAATAGCGACCGTGTCATCAATTTCTTTGCTGTTGCTTGACAAAATGTCTTTTATGAGTTGCACTATAGGGTTTTCCTCTCCTATTATACGCTCTAGTTTATTTATTAGTTTTATTCTATTCACTGTGTCGAACGCTTTCCTTTTTGGAAGCTTCATGTTGTGTTCCTTAATGAAAATTATTGCCTAGTTTTCGATGGATTTACTCGTGATATTTATTTTTGTTAATTGAAAATAATGCTTTGGTACGCGCTTGTCAGGAATAAACATTGTATTTGCAAATAATTTTGCATGCATTCCACCAGTTTCAGTGTTGTAAATTTTACATACCAGCATTAACTTATTTATATTGATAGTAATTCATGCACTGCTTATGATAGTAAAATAATATAGCCTGGATTTAGTGGAATATATAATTGAAATATTATTAATACAGTATATTATACAGTATTTATTGCAGTCAATGGTCATATCAGGACACTTCAAGTGAACGCCCGTAGGCTCCTCAACAAGTTCAATTTCAAGTAGTTCCAACTTTGGCTACCAGACGCCACACTCACTGACAACCAGCTGCGAACGTTGGAACTTGGTAGAGTTAGCTAGGTCAAATGCCCTGAACTTGATAGAGTGTCTCTAACGAAATAACGTACACATTTTGGCTGCACACTACGAATTGTAGTGGAAATGAATGTACGATGGTGCAACTACAGCCTTTTCGAAGAGACAAAAATGTGTCCGGACTGTCGCAACAGCTGGCGTGATTTTGTCGCAGGACTGTCGGTCTCCTGTGTTATTGCATTCAAGTGCGCACACTGAGGACAAAAGTAGCCTATCGCTCACCACTCATATCCACGGTCTTCTAAACCACAGGCCCGCCGGCTTTACTTCCCCTCCGAATAAAGGCATACTGAAGGATTTGAACGCTCTTAAAAATCCGACGACTTCGGCCTGACTTAAACCCGCGAACTTGGGCATAGCAGTTCAGCATGCTACAATTATTATTATTATTATTATTATTATTATTATTATTATTATTATTATTGCTTGCTGGTTATTTATGTTCATGTAATTGATTTCGTGATGAACATTTTTTGCAAAAAAAAAAGTGCGCAAATTAAGTTTGTGCAAATTTACGAGGATTATAAATTAATTTTACAGATATAACAGCTTAGGCTTTCACGGCCGGCGTTCATAATTAAGTACAAGTTTTTCGGATACTTAGAGAGACCAACAGGTTAATCAAGGCCTCTTCACTACCAGACCACGTGAAGAAGGATACATGCAAGAGTGAAGCTCTACCTCCCAGGCTGTACGGTCTACCCAAAGTACACAAAACTTATATTCCACTGAGACCTGCCACGCCTTGAGGGTGGCGTAATGCGGGCTACCGTTGCCTTTCTGACCAGCCCGATACCTAGCCTACTCGCCGAATCAGGTGTTCCACCTCTACACCAACATAAGCTTTTAGCATGTGCTGCCAATGTGCGTCAAATGCCGCAACATCCGAGCTATCGAGCTCTCTTCAGTACCCAATACCACGAGAGGTACGCCAGCCAGCCTCGTGCAACTCGGCCGGTTGGTATTAGACTCGATAACTCGTGTACTGAAATAGTGGCTGTAGGTCCCTGGGGTTGCTCGTGTACTGAAATAGTGGCTGTAGGTCCCTGTGTGATCCGGACACCTAGCGAGGTGCCTCCGTGGCAAGTCCCGCGTCCGGAAATTCGGTTAGATCTACACCGAGATCCTAAGGTGAAACGGATCCCTCCGTTTATCGGAGGCAGTTCCACAGCATAGTTCACCCAATTTCACGACGCTGGCATTTTCTACACGGATGGTTCGAAGGTGGACGAGAAGGTGGGTTGTGCTTACGTTAATGATGGTGCAAATACCAAAATCTCTTTGCCTGAACCCTGTAGTGTGTTTACTGCGGAGCTCGTTACCGTCTATGAAGTTCTGCAGTTTGCACTTTCTCGTGTGTACAGACTCTTTGAGTACGTTGCAGTCAATTGCTACAAGTTTCGCGCAACACCCTCTAGTGCAGCTAATCCACGACTTACTAGCCGGGTTGTGCCCCGCTAACACTCGAATCACCTTTCTGTGGCTTCCAAGCCACATGGGAATTGCGGGAAATGAGTTAGCGAATCAAGCTGCAAAAGAGACGTTATCATTACCTCCTCGACCAATTGAGGTACCAGCTAGATATATTCGCTCTCAGTTACGTCGACAATTACTGGCATTTCGGGAGCGTCAGTGGCTAGCTGACCCAAAGCCCAGTAAACTGAGAGCGATCAAGGGAACTACTCGCGCGTGGCGGAGCTCTTTCCGGTCACGGAGGGAGTTCGTCAGTTTGTGTAGGCTAAGGATAGGTCATACAAGATCCATCCACTCGTACCTAATGAGAAGGGAAGGACACCCCCCCCCCCCATTTGTACATGTGGAGACGTTTTCACCGTGGACCACATGTTATCGAGTGTGGTCATAAATTGACCCCCGGAGAGTGAGATTCGGAGGGTCATAATTCTTTCGCTGACAGCAGTTCAGGTAACTGGTGATCATTCACCAGTGTGGTCTTTATAACGAAACCAACACCATAAATACGGCGCCCTCCCTCATCTTTTCCCTTCCAGAATATGGTGTAACCTGAACTGAACTGTTATTTTACCTTCGCTGGACAATCTGGTTTCACTTAAGGCAGCAATATCTATGTGCATTCGACCAAGCTCATGGGTGACGAGGGCTGTTCTTCTCTCAGGCCTGTTATTGTCCTTCAAATAGAGTAACGTTCGAACATTCCAGGATCCTATAATTAAAGTTTGGATATTCTTAGTTTTCGTTTTTCGACCGCAAAAGGGGTGACCCGCTGTGTGCTGGCAACACTTGCTGAAGGTGTGACTACCGATGTTTAGCCCACATTTTCTAGGGCCTTCGCCATTCGGGGTGGGCAGCGGTGATCCTAAATAGGCCTGCCCAAACACAGATGCAGGACCGAACTCCTGAGTAGTCAACGAGGTCTCAGAAAGACGACCATCACATCTGCTGCCAGCGTGCAATTCCGAACTAGAGGCTTCCAGTTTCAACCCGAAAACCTGCCTCCACCATCCTTATCCCATCGCTGCTGGTCTTGAGTTGAAAGACGTGGCAGCAGGAAATAGGTGATTTCATCGCCGCTGAGCTGGAGTTCAAAGATGTGACAGCAGGAAAAAGGTGCCACAAGCGAGATTTTGTTTAAGGTGGATCACAGCTTGCAAGGAAGTGACCCACACACTATAATCTCGGAACTATATCCTGCGACACAAATGAAATGAGACGTGCAGTTTCTTTATAGCGACGTGACTGCAATGGACTGCCGCAGACTCGAAATACCATAGAGTTGCGCCTGGCATGACCTCATCCGCCTCCACGATCGTTGAGAACCACAAGGGAAGTTCCTCCTCCGTCCGTTTTGCCGTTGGGCGAAAGTATACGTAATGGGTTTCAGTGTCATATCCTACACTGAGCGGACCATCACCTCGCCTAAAGGGGCTCATCCGCCAGAAGCCGTTGGCCCCAACAGGGGATAGAGTTATTTACCGCCGCCCAACATTCGGCGTTAGCTGGTTTTTACAGCTGGTTGCCAAACCAGCTAAGCCTCCTCTTTTCGCATTCCGGACTTGGGGACCGGACAAAGGCGGAGGTTAAGTAACAAGGTGATTGTTTTTTTTTTTTTTTTTTTTTTTTTTTCGCAGACGTTCTCTCGTTGCATTTTTGGTGCCCCTCCATATGACATACCGCCTTAGGGCCGTCTCTGCATAAATATACCTGAAAACTCTGGAATAAAGAGTTCGGGATGAAAACACGTGGCTTATTCTCATTCACACGATGCATGATTGTCCTTTTCCTCATGTCACGTACATCGTATAGAAATATTAGTACTCTTTTGTCTTGAATGACTTAACCTTTACGCGTTTTTTTCCAGCCCGCTAGGCAGCTCTAGCGCAGCACTTTATCTGCACCTACAGTTAGGAATTAAAACTAAACAGCATCTCTTTAGGCATGGAAAATGCTAAGTGTCACTTCGGCTGCTGTCAGCTGCGTACAGTTTGGTGGATATGTACTGCTACAGGGTCAGTTCGTAATTCTCTCGCTCTCGCTCGCTATCGGCCAGCCCCTCCTATCGCTCCCACACGCACCGTGTCGTGGTAAGACATGATACAATTACGTGTGCTGTGACGTAGCGTAGTAGGTTAGCTGTCAGGTTGTAAAGTCGTTCATCGCCGAGCAACCACAGTTCGAGACACGCCGTGAATATTATTTTTGTGAATTAACACACCATGATGATGTCATGCTACGAATACAACCGCGTATGGCCCAGCTAACGTTGATGATAATGCGTCATTACATTCTGCCATGGCTCACTATACACATGCATCCAGGGAGTACGTTCTGGCTCCCGTCGAACACGGCAATTGCAGTGTGCGTGAGGCAGCAATCCGATGTGGCGTTCCAATCTCCTCAAAGATGGCTACAGCAGTGGCGGGTGTCAGGGAGGATTGGTCGTATACCGAGCACAGGTTTACAGCGGGTTTCTACTGTAGAAGAAGACCGCCATTTACCTACAACTTAGCAGGAAAATCCGTTCTTAAACTCGGTAGAGCTTATGCAGACGACCCGTTTTCCTGGATGTCCATACACGGCCAGTAAACGATTTCGAGAAGCATGAATTGCTTGCATAAAACCTCCAATCAAAGAATGTCTCTCCGACAAACATATAGTAGACCGGTGTGCCTTTGCTGAGCTGGAATTAAATCGTAATTGGGATCAGGTCATCTTCTCTGACGAGACATGTTTTAGTTCGGCAGAGGTCAGACCGGTTTGTGTTTACAGGCCACGGAGAACCCGATACGAGAAACGGTATGTTGCTGAGCGCACACGTAGTGGCCGCATATCTGTGTCGTGCTGGGGGTGGATGTCGTCTGATGGGACTGGAGTGCTTCATCGGATAGATGGACATCTCACATCGGACCAATATTTGCACATCTTGCAGAATATTATGGTTCAATGTGTGCGAGAGCGCTATCAACCTGCAGTACTTCAGTTAGTGCAAGACAACGCTCCAATCCACACGGCCAGTAGTGTTCAGGGCTGGTTTTCTGAGCAGGACTCCATTGAACTGCTCGAACTCCGGACTTGAACCTCATTGTGCATGTGTGGGCAAAGTGGAAACGCCATATCAGGGAAAACTGGCCTCACCCTCCCCCTCGTTCGCAGGATGCATTGTGGGATATTGTCCTTGATGAACAGTACTTCAGAAATCTAGTTTCGTCAATGCCATGTCGGCTACTGCTAGCTGTCGAAGCTGGTGGATACTGGACCTGGAAGAGATATTGAAGTGCCTACAACAGTCCTTTTCATGACTAACAATAAGAAAATTCATTAAGCCAGATATTCCTTCATGAAACATTAGCCATGTTTAAAAAAATAACACCGCGAGTACGATTCGAACCCCGGTTCGTTGTCGTTTCACGCAACGCCTCTTCCCCTGGGCTAACTGGCAGTCTGCACAACGCTCATAATATTGTAATTATATTTCCAACATCTCATGCACGTCTATAACAGCTGCCATAGACCCAGTGTTATTCCCCGATAGTATCTGCAATCTGTTCTACTACCTTTCTTGAAGATCGGGACAATTATTCCTTTTTTCCAGTCCTCTGGTGGGGTCTTCCTTTCCTGCGACCACGGGGCCCCAGCTGAGTCCGGCATTGCTTCCACTTACTTGTGCCGGGCTCCTCTCCGTCTTCTTTCCTGTCGACCTCACTTGGTCAACTCTTGTTCTCTTCCGACCCCGACGGTATTAGGGTATCCGAGGCCTAGGGAATCTCTTCCTTTCCCGCCTTAATTGGCCCTTGTCTCATCTTTCCTGACACCCTCCTTCTGTGAGGGGTCAGCCTTCTTTTTCTTTTCCTTTTACCTCCTGCCTTGTGCTCAAGGCCCTTAAGGAGGCAGGGTGTATGTAGCCCCACCACTTCTGGTGCACCCTAGATATGCTACACCCTCAGGGGCTCACGGCTAGTGAGTTCGGGAGTTGCCGACCCCGAGGGATTCCTGAGCTGGGTCCGTTTTGCCCTTTTGTCCCTTACCTTTGGGGCGGACCCTCTCCTCTCTCCCCCCAGGGGCTCACATCTTGTGGGCGTGGGTTGGCGACCACGGGGCCCCAGCTGAGTCCGGCATTGCTTCCACTTACTTGTGCCGGCCTCTTCTCTGTCTTCTTTCCTGTCGACCTCACTTGGTCAACTCTTGTTCTCTTCTGACCCCGACGGTATTAGGGTATCCGAGGCCTAGGGAGTCTCTTCCTTTCCCGCCTTAATTGGCCCTTGTCTCATCTTTTCTGATACCCTCCTTCTGCGAGGGGTCAGCCTTCTTTTTCTCTTCCTTTTACCTCCTGCCTTGTGCTCTAGGCCCTTAAGGAGGCAGGGTGTATGTAGCCCCACCACTTCTGGTGCACCCTAGATAATGCTACACCCTCAGGGGCTCACGGCTGGTGAGTTCGGGAGTTGGCGACCCCGAGGGATTCCTGAGCTGGGTCCGTTTTCCAATTTTGTCCCTTACCTTTGGGGCGGACCCTCTCCCCTTTCACTTTCCTATATGCCTTTCATGGCTCTCCTTCCTTCCAAGTCCCTCAATCCGCCTTCTCCGAGGGTTGAGGGCATTTCTTTTCCTTCTGTCCTTTTATTTGCCTTATTCTCCTTTAGTTTTCCATTTCTTCTTCTAGTATGTAAGTTAGTAGTTAGTTTTAGTTTTAAGTTCGCTTTTCATTTTCATCTTCACGATCACCCAAACCATCAGGGGCCGATAACCTAGATGTTAGGCCCCTTAAAACAACAATTATCATCATCATCATCTCCTCTCTGGATTGGAACATTTGGGGCCTTCTTTGGTGTTTCTAAACCAGGGCATCGTGGTTTTATGGTTGGAATCAAAAAATAAATGATCCTGTTTGTCAACCTGTTGCTGTCCATTCGTCTGAGGTGGCCATAAAATAGTGCACATCTTTTACGGACTGTGTCTGTAAGCTTCTCTATTTTACTATAAACTTAATTGTTGGATTTGTTTTGGTGGATGTCATTTTCGAAAAGGTCTGCTTTGGAATACTGAGAGCATCAATTCACATGCTGCATAACCATGTATATGGTGTACCATTTATTATTATTTATTTATCGTATGGCTTTTAGTGCCGGGAGTGTCCGAGGACATGTTCGGCTCGCCAGAGTTTTGTAGCTGCTTCCAGCGGACACCCTTAGGGTGAGCTACTCGTTCCTTTCAATTTCAAGTACTATGATCCAGAAGACCAGGAAAGACAACATCAGGAATGATAACATCAGAGAAGAGCGAGGAGACCTAGAAAACAATGGACGGATCTGGTGAAGAAGGATGTACAGGAGAGAGGCCAGCATTGGGAGAGGATTGTGAACAAAGAATGGTTCATGGATAGACAGAGATGGAGGGGGCTCGTAGACCACACCCGGGAAACTGGAGTTGGTCAACAATGATGATTTTTTTTAGCGTATGGCTTTTAGTGCCGGGAGTGTCCGAGGACATGTTCGGCTCACCAGTTTTGGAGCTGCTTCGAGGCGGACACCCAATGAGTGAGCTACAAGTACCGTCGTGTGTGTGAAGTTTTGTCTGGGGAGGAAGGTGTGAATGTAAGGACAAGGAGTTGGAAGGTAGCGGCTGTGGCCTATAGTTAGGGACCAACCCCGGCATTTGCCTGGAAGGAAGATGGGAAACCACAGAAGACCATCTTCAAGGTTGCCGGCTGGGGGGATTCGAACCTCCTCGCCTCCCGGATGTGAGCGACTGCCAACAGTCATGCCGTAACGACCACAGCTAACTCACCCGGTATGATGATGTGTGGCTGGGTGACTGTTTTGTAGTGTTTTAATTTGGTTGCTATTGAGAGACATTTTTGTTGTATGTGTTCTTGGTAACATGCTGTGCTCTAACCAGTCTTATCGATTCTACTTTGCCATGTTGGTTTCTCGTTCAGGTGAAATGAAAATCCACGGCCTGCTTCCAGTCTCCGACCGGGTCAGGAATGGAATGAATGAAGCCCCGAGCTAGCGGCGAGGATATGAACTGTGCCGGCTGCCGAAGCCTGTCGCACTCCCCTGGGGCAATGATTAAATGAATGACATATGAAATGAAATGATAGTGGAGAGTGTTGCTGGAATGAAATTTTGACAGGGAAAACCGGAGTACCCGGGGTTTCTCGTTCAGGTACTAAATGACATTTTCAAACCAATATTCTAAGCTCCTTTATACAGTGTGTTTAATTTTTTCCTGTTGAATCATTTCAACGGCACTACAAAAATTATTGTTTTATCTGTATAGGTTTATGTAATTTCAAGCGCTATAGTATTCAAGGAGCATAGGTATCTAACCTCCTTGACTTTCATAGTGATTCAAGGAACAACGAAATTCGTCATGCTAGCTACCCTGCGTTCTTGGTGATGTGCATGACAAGTAAGGTTTAGTGACTTAATACACTACTTAATGGTTAATGGCACGCTAACGTTTAGTAACGTAACTTAGTAGGCTACTCATATCTTGTCTGCATATTTTTGATTGGGTCATACTTGTGTTACTTCGCAGGAGATATATGTCCTGTTGCCCTCAGATAACTTGAATGACGAGGCTGCTGATATTTTTGACGATGAAAGGATAGCAGTTAATGAGGAAAATGGAATACAGGTGTAATTATAGGTTCTGCGTTATTTCTCTTGTAATAATATGAATGATTTTTATAATGAATATTGTTTGGAAGATTGGAAACTTAGACATATGTTTTGGTCCAACACGGGCAGGATTCCCGCTATGAAAACAAGAAGCTCCGCCAATTCGACGCATCAATGTTGTGGGCGAACGCGTCAGTGGCCGCTGAGAAACAACGCAAACACAGGCAGATTCAGGTCACGCGCCATTGTTTAAATCTCTGTAGCTCGGCAACTATTAATTGCAAATCAATTATGAATACATCAAATGAAAGCTTATTTTGTTGCCAACAACTTTTATAGATGACTTGTCTGTGATATTCATGATAGTTTGCCAACAAACGTCATAAAAAGAAAAACGTGGCACTTTTCTTTTAAATTTCGCGGCATTTTATAAATTTGCTGCTCGCCTCGCCAGTATACGAAATGTTATGGACTGAACGATCTAGTATCAGACACAGATTCTCTTATGAATACACTCGTATAAAACACTGTTGCAAACGTCAAAAACCAATTCCCGACTACGCAATCCTCCTTATTTACCTTAATACAGTCGAAATGAAACCATTTCTCACTTAGTGCAATTTTGCATACGTCCCCCTTAAATTGCATTTTGTGACAATTTTGAATCTAAATTACATTTTGTAAGTATTTTCTATCTAAATTGCATTTTGTAAATATTGTCAATTCAAATAAAAGTACAGTAAGTATGTAGTTAGTTTTAGTTGTAAGTAGGTAGTTAGTTTGTCTATTAGATATATGCCATTGTTCTATTATGCTGTGGTGTGTGAGTGTGTCTGGTAGCACTTGCATTGTTTATTAGTTATAGTTCATTGTTTCAGTAGACTGTGTTGTGTGAGGGTGCATGTGAGTGTGCCTGTTGACAGAATGTTTTAGTGGTAGTATTTGTTGTTGGTGGAACTTATGTTTTTTGTTAGTAGAGTTTTGGTATTTAATTGTTAGTACGGTAGAAGGTTAGTATTTTTGTTAGTAGAATTGCTCTTTACTTATTCTGAAAGGGAGTAGCAGCCTTTCAGAATAAATCAATTCTTTACTAGTCTTATAGACGGTTAAGATATTGATAATATAAGCCAATAATGGCTACACTGCGTCCTGCTGCACGGCTGAAAGCAACGGGAAACTACAGCCGTATGCTATTCCCGAGGATATGCACCTCTCTATGCATAATTACATGTGATGATGGCCTCCTCCCTTGTAAAATTTCAATCCGGAGGTAAACTAGTCCCCCGTTCGGATCTCCGGGTGGGGACTACTCGAGAGGGGGTTAACATCACAGAAGTGACAAAGAGGAAATCTGACATTCTACGGATCGGAGCGTGGAATGTTAGAAGTCTGCTAGGAAGTGGAAGGTTAGAAAACTTAGAAAGGGAAATGGATAGGTTGAGGTTGGATTTGGTTGGGATTAGTGAAATGCGCTGGCAGGAAGAACAGGACTTTTGGTCAGGAGACTATAGGGTCATTAGCACTAAATCAAACAATGGCCAAGCAGGGGTTGGCCTCATATTGAGTAGGAAACTTGGACAGCGGGTGGAATATTATGAGCAATATAGTGAACGGATTATTGTAGCAAAAATCAATACAAAACCTACCTGCACTACAGTGGTACAAGTCTATATGCCTACCAGTCAAGCTGATGATGAGGATGTTGAAAAGGTCTACGAAGAAATAGACGAAATTCTGAGGTATATCAAGGGTGATGAAAATGTTATAGTAATGGGAGATTGGAATGCTGTGGTAGGAAAAGGGAGAGAAGGGAAGATAGTAGGAGATTTCGGATTAGGTGAAAGGAATGATCGAGGAAGC
Source organism: Meconema thalassinum (assembly GCA_946902985.2). Classification (NCBI taxonomy): domain Eukaryota; kingdom Metazoa; phylum Arthropoda; class Insecta; order Orthoptera; family Tettigoniidae; genus Meconema; species Meconema thalassinum. The sequence goes on from OX336389.2 coordinate 1,037,152,455, forward strand.
AGGCTGGTAGAATTCTGCACCGAGCATGAATTGGTCATAGCTAACACCTTATTCAATAACCACAATAGAAGAATATACACATGGATGAGACCAGGAGATACAGGGCGTTACCAAATCGACTTCATTATGGTCAAGCAGAGGTTTCGAAACCAGATTTTGGATTGTAAAACATATCCTGGTGCTGACATAAACTCTGATCACAATCTGGTTGTAATGAAATGCAGATTAAAGTTGAAGAAACTGAAGAAAAGTCAAAAGCCAAAAAGGTGGGCAATAGACAGACTGAAAGAGAAGGATGTAAACGAAAGATTCAAGAAGAGTATAAAGGAAGGACTAATGAAAAACCCTAAACAAACTTCAATTGCAGACGAATGGGCACTTTTGAAGAATGAAATAACAAAATCCGCAGAAGAAAACATTGGTAGGAAAGAAAGAATAGGTAGAAAACCGTGGATCACTCAGGATATACTAGAATTGATGGATGAAAGGCGGAAACACAAGAATCTAAGAGATGAAAAGGGGAAAGCAGAATACAGACGTCTGAGAAATGAGGTTAACAAGAAGTGCAAGGAAGCGAAAGAAGAATGGTTGAAAGAGAAATGTGCAGGTATAGAAAATTGTCTGAAATTAGGAAAAGTAGACACAGCTTATCGAAGGATTAAGAATACTTTTGGGGAAAAGAAGACTAAGTGCTGTAATATTAAGGACACAAATGGAAAGCCTCTAACAGATAGGGAAGAAAAGGTTGAGAGATGGAAAGCTTACATAGAGAGTTTGTATAAGGGAAAGGAGATTGAGAATCATGTAATGGAAAGGGAGGAGGAAATTGATGAGGATGCGAAAGGAGATTTAATATTGAGATCAGAATTTGATAGAGCTTTGGAAGACTTAAGCAGGAACAAAGCACCAGGCAGAGATGATATACCGATTGAGTTGCTACGCTGCATAGGAGATGAAGGTCTGATCAGGTTATTTCACTTGGTGTGTAGGATTTATGAGACAGGTGAGGTACCCCCTGATTTCAAGAAGAATGTAATCATCCCTATACCAAAGAAAGTGGGAGCTGACAGATGTGAAGATTACCGTACAATCAGCTTGATTACTCATGCTTCAAAGATCCTGTCTAGAATAATTTACAAGAGGATTGAAAGCCAGATAGAAACGGAGTTGGGTGAAGACCAGTTTGGTTTCAGGAGAAATGTAGGAACAAGGGAAGCTGTACTAAGTCTTAGGCTGATTTTAGAAGGTAGAATAAGGAAAGATAAGAGAACGTTCATGGCTTTTGTAGACTTAGAAAAGGCTTTTGATAACGTTGATTGGACTAAATTGTTTGACATTTTGAAATCAATTGGAATAAAGTACAGGGATAGGAGGGTCATACACAATCTGTACAGAAACCAGACAGCAGTCATTCGAGTTGAAGGACATGAGAGAGAAGCTGGTATTCAGAAAGGTGTAAGGCAAGGCTGCAACTTATCACCCATACTTTTCAATCTTTACATTGAACACGCAATGAAGGAAATTAGGTAAAAATTTAAAGTGGGGGTGAAGATTCAAGGAGAAATAATTTCAACTCTGAGATTTGCTGATGACATAGTCATCTTGGCCGACAAGCCTGAGGATTTGAATGAGTTTTTGAATGGTATGGACTCCGTCTTACAGAAAGAATTCATGATGAAAATTAATAAATGTAAAACAAAAATACTGGAATGCAGCCGAAATAAATCAGAAACCTCTATGGAGATCAAATTGGCTGGTGAAAAGCTGAAGGAAGTAGGAGACTTCTGTTACTTAGGAAGCAGAATAACCAGTGATGGACGAAGCAAAGAGGATATTAAAAGTAGGTTGGCTCAGGCAAAGAAAGCATTTCTACAAAAAAGGAATCTGCTGACATCGAATATAGATTTAGGTATTAGGAAGTCATTTTTGAAAGCCTTTGTCTGGAGCGTGGCGCTCTATGGAAGTGAAACTTGGACTATTGGTGCAGCAGAAAAGAGGAGAATTGAAGCATTTGAAATGTGGTGTTACAGGAGAATGATGAAGATCAGATGGGTAGATAGGGTTACAAACAAAGAGGTATTAAGACGAGTGGGAGAGGAGAGATGTTTCTGGCGACTGCTAATGAAGAGAAGAGATAGGTTGGTAGGACACATACTAAGACACCCAGGAATAGCAAGCTTAGTTATGGAAGGAAGGGTCGAGGACAAAAACTGTAGGGGTAGACCAAGGTTAGAATATGTTAAACAGATTGCCTCCGATGTAGGGTGTCGGAGCTATGTAGAGATGAAACGATTAGCTCAGGACAGGGAGGCATGGAGAGCTGCATCAAACCAGTCAAAAGACTGAAGACTCAAACAACAACAACCTATCGTGAGTGCTATCGGCTCTCCAAATACAGCATCGCCAAGCATCTCTCCATCATTCTACAACCGCACATCGGTAACACTGAGACTTACGTCACGGATTCAGGCCATTTTATTGAGAAATTGCAGAACATACGTCTGGAACCTGAAGACCGCCTAGTCAGCTTTGACGTAGTATCCCTCTTCACGAAGGTGCCTATGAAAGAATCCATAAACCAGATTGCCGAGCTCTTCACGGAAGACATCACTGACTTGTTTCGCCACTGCCTCGCCACGAGCTACATCCTATGGCGCGAGAACTTCTACGAACAAATAGAGGGAGTTGCCATGGGTAGCCCACTAAGCCCTGTGATTGCGAACTTCTACATGGAAAAGTTCGAGCAGTTGGCGATCGAGACTGCACCCCTCAAACCGAAAGTATGGCTAAGTTATGTTGACGATACCTTCGTAGTCTGGAGCCACGGAGAGGAAGAGCTGGAACGTTTTCTGGACCACCTTAACAGCCTCAACATCAGCATAAAATTTACAATGGAAAAGGAGAAAGACAACTGCCTGGCCTTTCTTGACGTGCTAATCACCAGGACTAATGACCTGCGCTTGGGGCACACCGTATACCGGAAACCCACACACACCGACCGGTATCTACACAAGACATCCAATCACCACCCCCGACAGAAACACGGAGTTATTAAAACATTGGTAGACCGTGTTAGGAGAATCTGTAAGCCATCCAACCTCAACCAAGAGCTGAAACATATAAAGAGGGCCCTATGCGCCAACGGATACAGCAATAAGGAGATTGAGCGAGCCTCTCATCCCAGGCGCCGGAGCACGAGGAAAGATTCTGAGGAAACTCCGGTGGTCACCGCATTCTTGCCGTACGTGAAGAAGGTGACGGACAGGATAGGCAAATTACTGAAGACCTATGGGGTGAAGACGGTTTATAAACCCACCGCCAAAATCCGGGACTTGCTGCGATCCGCTAAAGACAAGCGCCACCCACACTCCACTGCAGGTGTCTACAGAATCCCGTGTTCCTGTGGGAAGGTGTACATAGGAACGACGAAGAGGAGCGTGACCACCAGACTCAAGGAACATAATAGACACAGCCGCCTGGGTCAAACTGAGAAATCGTCAGTCGCTGAGCATTCTCTCTTGCCCGGTCACGATGTACAGTACGGGGACACGGAGATCCTCTCCACGACCACACACTACCACGCCAAGCTGCAACGGGAAGCCATAGAAATCTTCAAACACCCCGACAATTTCAATCGAAAGGAAGAAATTGAACGTGTGCGTAATACATGGATCCCGGCCCTTAGGAACACCAAGGCCAAGAAATCACTCACACGTCAAACTGAAGAACCTTCCTGCTACAGCCCGGCAGTCGCCCAGGGAACACCTAACCCTCCCAAGCTCGGTCGCCGAAGCCGGAGCACGCACCGCACCCCGCAACATGTACGTGAGACCAGACGATCCAGCCGGAATGCGAAGAGAACGCTCGGCTCACCATGCTAATTTGAAGATCCAAAACTACTTTCCAGCCGTTATTTCATCGCCAAGATCCACCCAACCAACAGTCATATTCAAACAACAATACCCCACTACAAACCGTTACCCATTATTTCAAGCCTCTTCCTCATTCCACTGCTGCCCAAGGAAAGGAGCGGAATCCTTGATAATGCCGGACGCAGTTTCCGGTGAAACGTTGGGAGATATCCTGTCTAGGCCACGGCCTACAAGCCCGAAAAACTTGTACTTAAATTATAATTTTACAGAGTTTGGTTATAGAGGGGAGGCCTGGGAGATTCCAGCCCCAGGGCCTGTCGCCGCTCTCCACGGCCCTGGAGGTGACAGGCTCTTGGACACCATCGCCAAGGATTTCATCAGCCAAATTTAATATACTAACTTTGATTTTCTTTTCTGGAAATCGCTCATACGTTACATACCCTATACCATGCTCAAAAGAAAAAGAGTTTCACTGTCACTTGATTCTTCACTCTGTAGTTTTCGCCGGGATATTTTCCTAGTCTCAAAATATTCAAATGTAGAACGATAAACATCACTGATAGTGATTTATCGCGTGGTTTATCTTTATCTTTGGTTTTGATGCGGCGAGATTCTCTTTGCTTTTGGGTAATTTCGGTGTTAGCAATGAATTTTGTGGCACGTTTCTTGGATACTGTTTGAAAATTTTCTCCAAGAAAGCATGTCGAAACAGATTCAACCTCATTCACACCTTCTAGCAGTTCATCATGTTCATGTATATTCTGGACACCTTCTTCACTTATATTTTCTACTTCCTCATTACTGTATTGACATTCAGTTTCACTGTTCATGCCCGTGGTGGAGTGGTTCTCATCATCTTCCAAGAATGTAAAGCTTCTGTCTCCAGCACTCGTTTGAGATTGTGTCATCTTGTGATGAGGGATACTCACCTTGGGAGTTCTCGATTTCATAAAGGGCATCAGGAAGCTCATGAACTCTAACCCTAACGTCTGAACCACTTCGTGCATCTCTTCGAATGTTGGCGAATCTGCCACGTAACTTCATCTTGCCTCACAGGATTTTGCAGTAGCTGAAATAACAGAAGTCAATTATTGGTTTATATTTCATTAGTATTATTACTGTATTGTACCCAAACGTACATTGGTCCGATGGTCCATGACTGCACCAGATACATATAATTTGACTTACTCCCCATAATGAATAATAGATAATTAACTTTATAAATTTGGAGGCATCAAGGCCTAAACCAAGGACCCAGGGGAGGTCCATAGCCTGCACCCAGCATATCATTTCGGCCCACATATCTAATATTCAGCCATGGTATTCTAGTACATTGCTTGTATCAGATAACTTGCATCAGCCTAAGGGACGTTAGGTTTGAAATTTCACACAAAGGGCCATTGGGAACAAAGACGAGGCCTATGGAGCGGCTCGCAGTACGTGCCACGTTTTACGGTCCGGGGATTCACCGCTCCTGAGCCGTTAAAGCACCCCATTTTTTTAAGGTCGTACAGGATCGTGATTGATATGAAAATTAGGAGGAACTTACGCCAAGGCTCCTGATATTAATATCCGCCCTGAGCTCGGTCTACGAAGCGAGATATAAATTAAAAACCATCGTTGAAATCACTACGAGTATTTGAATGCCATTGGCTGCAGTTCAAGTCATCCAAAATATCTACCCCACGCCGAAGATCTATGTTTTTGAGCATCTAGGATGCTTTTGATTCAGGAAGAGAACGGACGATCGAACCAGGGGCGCAAGATGCCAGTGCGATCCTCATATTTTTATGTATCTCTGAGCACCATGACAGCCCCCTGTAAGCATTGCTTCAAGGAGCGGAATAATCGCGGAGAAGAACCCATTGTGCGTACGGGCTCGAACTATAAAACTACCCCTGGCCAGCCAGAGGGCAGTCCCGAGTCAGCCGTTGAGAAGCTAACTCCACGTCGCCTTGTGCCAGATTTTGAAGCGCCCGGTGAAGTCGTGGGATATAGTCTGAAAGATAAGAAAGAACAGTGAGCCTACGGGCTAGGTAAAAGACATAACCCGTGCGCGATTCATTCTAGCGTAGCCTGATCGCCAGTTTTGTATTATATTTAAATCGTGGACATCCGTGTGACATAATTAGGGAGGAAGTGTTTAAAATTATAAGTGATAACCTTTGTGTTATAAGTGTTGTGCAGAGCAAGGCCATGCTCGGGGGTGAGATGAGCTTGCATATGTTGAGTGCATTCACGACGACGTGTGTGGTCGGCTGGAGCCCAGGATGGGTTAAGTCAAATTGTGGACCTAAGTCCGCCATGTAGGGTTTTTTAGCTAAATACTCAGCCCCATACTGAGGGGGTGATCGTAATGAGTTAGACACGTAGGTAACTGTAAATTAAAATCAGTAAATTAATTAACCCACTTTTCTTTTCGTTTTCTGTTGATGACCAGTTTGGGTCAAGTCATAAAATGTTTTCTTTTCTTGTGCCGTGGCACGCACGTTGTGTAAAAATGTTTCATTTTCTGTGTGTGTGCATGTTGAATGAACCAGCACCTGATCTGACCCATGCATGCGAAGCCGGCTTCGATGCATACACTTGTAGCCTGTCAGCCCTTAAGGGCCATGAGAGCTATGTCAAGGGTTTAAACAACTTGTTTTCCTTTTGACAGAATGGGTTCAAAAGTTGGGGTAATATACATTGGAATCTACCTGGTCAGAATGTGACCTGAGGTTCATGGGATATAGAATAGGAGTAGGAATTAAGGGGGGTTTGGAAGTTATCAGTATGCAGCATATGTGGTCAAATAATGACCTAAAGCATTTAAGATAATAAATCAAAGTGAGCCAGAGGGCTCATAGTTGTTATAATTATCGTGGGAGACAAGAATAAAGCTAGGAGCAAGAAAGAGAGTCAACGACAAGAGAAGCAAGAGGTGCGATGAGAGCTTAGTAGTGAGATCGAACCCGTGGACTGCAGGATACCATCCCGAGTGGGCCGGCCGTGGCTAGCCACCCTGGCAGGTACTTAGCGGCACTGCGGGGCAAGGAGGGAAATGAAGATTGTAATCTTGGATGCTGTCAGAGTGAGTGAGGGGTAACTAGAGGGTAATGGTAACGAGGTGCTGGAGTATTTGAAGTATACTTGTGAGGGCTGTGTTTTGAAGTTGTGCTGGCTAGGTGAGTTAAATTAGGAAGTTGCGAATCAGGTTGAGAGAAGAGTATTAAATTGTACAAGTAAACGGTCGGCGAATAATGGCATCCAGTAAGGATAATTTCATTCGGGGTAATTTTAGACACTGATTTTGAACAGGGTTGATTTTTGAGCTTTGGCTGAGACCAGATGCGAGGTGAATGCATTTTTTCTTATCCCCTGTAAAAAAAGAACGTCAGCGGAGTAATTTGTGCCGAAGTCGGGGTCTAGTGAAGAATATTTGTGTGTCGCCCAAGGTAAGATGTGGTTTGTTTCAGTGTTGTGGGCATGACGAGATGTCAAGTTTGCTACCTATGTTTTTCAGAATTTTCCGGCAAGGGACTGGGTTCGAGTCTCGGCCGATGTTGGAGCCGTCTTTTTTTATTTTATTTTTCAGCGGTATTTGATTTCGGGCGTACTCAAAGATGCAGACAGTTTGAACGAGAAGAAGAAAGAGACCCCGCTTCCCGTACTAAGCTGACTTTTTGCGTGATATCTGTGGCTAGGGAGGCATTATCTTTACTTTAAATGTTTTTAGGCTAGTTACTGTTTTCAAACGATGTCTGTTATGTTTCAAAGCCGGGTAGTTGGTCTCCACGCGCCTGGAAAGCTGCTTGTGCAGCGGAGGGATTTTATGACCCTCTAGCCGTTGCCTGGCCGCCAGCCCCCCCGTCTCGGCTCTGGCGAGGTAGTGAGTGACCATCCTAGCATCCATGTGTTTCCCAATGATTGAATATGATGTAATATTTTGACCACTGGTTCATTGTTTATAGGATTTTGTGTGCTTTTGGTTGTGTTTTTGCCATTTTTGGAATCATGTTGAGAGCGCCAGTGCGGTAGGGATGAGTAGTCGCAAGCTTTTTGGATCTGGACCCCATCCTCCGTTGCCGAGCGATTCTAGTGTTTTTTTAATGCCACGCGTTTTCTTTGTAAGGTTTCAAACCCAAATACATTGCGCTCACTTGACTGGGTATATCGAGCTGAAAAAGCGTTTGGTATATCCAACTGGGGGTGTATTTAGCTATGTCACCAACCCCTAATCATGTCTGAAAATGCGAACAGATCAGATGACAACCAGATAAGACCAGATGCTTAAGATGTTGCTTATGGATCATGTCACTAAATTTTTATGCAAGAATTTATATTCGTAGTGGTTTGTTTTTCTGTGTATTTTATTTTTACCTTGTTGTCCTTATCAGATTAGTTAATCTTTTGAGAGGTATCCATTGTCTATGGTCTCCGTTTCGAGGTTATCTGTTGAGCTCTAATAAGTCAAGTGAGGAATTTTTGATGATTATTATTATTATTATTATTATTGTTATTATTATTATTATTATTATTATTATTATTATTATTATTATTATTTATCAATCATGTAAAAGAGTTAATTAATTAATTTAAATGTAATATTCCCGAGCTCCTTTGATGTGGAAGATGGTTCATGGTTATTGCTGCGAGGAATATACTGTATTTACTTTAAATCTTGTTTTCTTTAAGCATCCAGGAGATGTTAGTTGTTGTTTGACTTATTTGTGAGATCTATCGATCGGGGCACAGCTGATGGCCCTTACAGACTTTCTTATGGACGTTTAGTTTTAGAACAGCTGTTTGCCTGTTTAAGTTTTTGCCTTTATCTCCTGAAGTGTTTATCTAGGGTTCATGTATGTGTTATTAACGTGTTTTATTATTATTATTATTATTATCTTTAATTTTCATTTTCTTGTTCGATATTTTCTTTTATTATTACTATCGTCATTATTAGTAGTTCTTGAGTTTAATTTTCTTGTGGTTATATTAGCTATGTGTGTAATTAGGATGTCTTTATTTGAGTAAATTGGTATTTTTAGTAAAAGGCTGTGTGTGCTTACTCATAGAATAGTAACTCCTGTATTTTCCCTTAGGACTATAAGTAGTTAGTTATTGTTGTTTTAAGGGGCGGAACTACGAGGTCATCTGCCCCTCTATAAGTAGATCATTATTTTAAGAACCGTACATGACCCTGACAACAGACTCTCGGAGCCTAGGAATTAGGTGTGAAAACGGCACAGTACATCATTATTATATTTGTTTATATTATATTTCAGCAAGGAACTAGCTTAATAATATATTTATGCTTTATTCAGGTAATATGCAACTGGATGCGACTTGAAAGCTCTGACGTGCTACTTGTTGTGACGTCGCACAACAATCTGAAGAATAACACAAGTCAACAAACAAAACATTTCGTGTCGAGTCTATTATTTAGTGCATATATTCTTACTGTCTACATCGAAAAGTAACCAGAAACGCCATTAATAATTAATAAAGTTTACTTTTGTACTTTATGCAATGATCATGTTTAGATGCCCCCGTTGCATATAAAATTAGGCCTCGTGAAGCAGTTTGTAAAGGCTCTTCGTCTAGATTCTGAAGCTTTTCAATATTATATATATATATATATATATTATATATATATATATTTAAAGATTTTTTTCTAAATTGTTAGATGCTAAAATTAAAGCTGTATTTTTGTCGGTCCTCGGGTAAAGAAACTAGTGGCCAGTGAAGAATTTCCTCAATTACTCAACACCCACGTAAAACAAGCATGGTACAGCCTTAAAGCAGTGATCCATGGCTTCCTTGAAAAAGAAAAAGGAAAAAAACTGAGACTTACTAAGAGCTTATTTCCACTATGCTTGAGAACTTTAAACTCATGGTTTGCAGAACGTCCCTTAAAGTACACATATTAAATGCTCACTTGGGCCAGTTTAAAGAAAACTTGGGGGTATATTCAGAAGATCAAGGGGAACGTTTTCACCAAGACGTGATGGACTTTGAGCAACGTTATCAAAGACAATATAATGAGGCCATAATGGTGATTACATTTGAGGACTAATACGAGAAAGTTCGCACCCACACAAAAGAAGTACCAAAAATATTTATTTTTAAAGCTTGTTTGTATTGTTTTTTTGATTTGTAGATTAATGATAACTATGTTTTGTAAATAAACATGATGTAAATATATAAATTAACGTTTGCTTTCGTTTGAACTTATAAAACTATGGAAGTTCCTTCAAATTTGAACCTTTGTTGTGGTAGCTTCAAAAGCAAACATTATTAGGTAAAACTATCTATTTTTTCTTTCATTAGTTAGGCGTGGCAAATCAAAATCAGACATACAGAACCCAGACTAAAAATTGGCATTGGCTTGTGTAATCGTTGAGACTTGAGAAGCAGTTTGGTGAGTTCTGCAACCTATATATTCTTCAGCTGACAAATGAGAAGGTGGATTGGAACAACCAACCGGTGCTGGGAGCTGGGAGTATTGACGGTTAAAGGTCTATTTACACTTAGCAGTGGCGTAACCGTGACGTGACCAGCACGTGCCTCTACCAGCGAGCCTGAAAGTATTCTTCCAGGATATTGAGTGGTGGTGTTCACACCCGATCGGCACCTGGCTGTGACAGTGCAGTCAGTGCTCTAACCGTCGCCGTACCGTGACAGTCAGGTTAGTGCCCACCGATATTTTTCTCATTTCTCTGACTCATTTCAAAGTTTTATATAGATGAAAGATTAAAAACTTATTGGTCAATTGCGCAATTATCCTGTGCTGTATCATCTGTCAACCCTAAGTACATGGACACGGATTTTAAGAATAATAATATATGGAGTAGGCTATAAATATAAAGAGTGGCAAATTCCCCTTCTGTTTTTCTCTTTTACCAGACATGATGAACCCACTTCCGTTTTCTCACTTGTTGCTCCTCCTCTTCATCAAAAATAAGAGCAATCATCATCATCATGTATATTATTTCAGTAGTATGCATCCCTCCTGCGGCGCTCACAAGCGACCGATCGTGACAAATGAGCATTCAAATGAAAGAGAATAGACATTAGCAGTGACTTATTGCACTATAATTTCATAAATATCTATAATTTCTTTAAAAAATGACTTTAAACAAATGTACGAAGTGTGCGATTTTCAAACACCGTTGCTGTAGGAAAATACGCTCCATAATTGCTGTCCACGGGCCGCTGTGACGCCTGTTTCATGTCATATTAACATTCTGAGGTCTTTCCTTTATCCTGAAATGTAAATAGTGTTCTATAATTATTTGGTTGAAATAAAAACATAACCTATCTCCTTAAGTCTCTCATTATAACCCTATTGGGGAAAGTGTGGTTTATGAATATGCGAGATTTCTCGCACGGATCCGCTAGTCATCTATAAATCAGCTTCTGCGAGTTTCGCCATTTTCCGTGGTATAGAAAACACTGCCGATCATGCCACGTTTATAATGATAATTAGCATGGATAGACATCACTATGAGTTCACGGCCGGCGGGATCACATGCCGGTAACGTCAAGATTACGCCACTGCTAACTGTAAATAGACCTGCCAAGTCGGTATCACAGTGTATTAACTCTGTGGTCTTGTTGTCAGTTTCTGATGGTGCTGTGCAATTTCGTGCAATAATACAGTAAAATGGAGTGATGGAAGAAGTCTCAAGAAAAGTGGATATGGTCAGGATCTTGACAACTAGTGGTGGAGTGTGAATGTTGAGAAACTTTTAACAATCACATTGGCTGACTGATGCTAAGGCTTAAGCTTGCGATAATTGTGATGTGAGCCAGGTGAATTAGTATAGGTCAAGGTTAGGGAGTATCACGTTAGGCCGGTTACTTTCTCTGGTAACGAGGGGGCAACGACCTTGTCAATAACACAAAGTGACTGTAATCCCGTTACTTTTAACAATAACAAAACAATGAAAATGCTCGTTTATTTTCAAGAAGTCACTGGTGTTTCTCATTTCAATTAGGGTATTATACTGGATGCATGGAACGGGCAGAGGAAGAAGCTTTTCTTCTGAAGAACACATTTGTTGCTGTTGATGATTCACTTTGGGCCTTTGCGACATCTTGGTCATGTATCCCCATGTACTTGGGTGTGTGTGGAATTTGTCTGATAACGTGTCTTATTGTGATGGCTGTATCCGTGTGTGTATTTGTAATTCAGATGAGGATTGGGAAGGAAGCGGCCATGGCCTAAGTTACAAGCCATCACGGCATTCGCCTGGAGTAGAAGTGGGAAACCACGGAAAACCACCTTCAAGATGGCTGAGGTGGGAATCTCACTTCTTCCTCACGAGTCTGAGTATACCCCGTTCCAGCCCTCAGACCAGAATTACATTTCTTGGCTGAGCCGGGAATCGAATCCGGGCCTCCGTGGTGACAGCCAAGAATGCTAGCCACTACGCAACGATGCGGAAGAACACACATTTACTTGACACAACAGCGATGAATAACCTTCTAACCAGGCCTAGTGACTTTTAGTGTTGTTCCATTTAGGGCTTGCGACTTCATGGGCATCAACCCGTATACTTGAATGTGTGTGCATTCTGTCTGATAACCTGAGTTATTGTAACGATCGCACTAGTGTGTGTGATTGTAATAGAGGGCTAATATTGAGAAGGAGAGAGCCGTGACCTGAAATTACAATAGAAAATCAGGAAAATCACTTCTAGGTTTGCCGAGGGCAGTACAAGAACTCACCACTCTGCAATCTTCTTTACAGTCGTGTAGATTGTTGTTTCATTTGAGAAGCTTGGACGTCGTGATCATTAACCCCGTGTACTTGGTTGTGTGTGAATTTTGTCTGACAACCTGCGTTATTGTGATGACTGTGTTAGTGTATGTAATTGCAATTCAGGAGAGGGTTGGGAAGGAGGCGGCCATGCCTTAAGTTAGGAACCATCCCGTAATTTGCCTGAAGTATAAGTGTTAAGCCACGGAAACCCACTTCCAGGATGGCTAAGGTGGGAATCGAGCCCACCTCTTCTCAGTTTTGCTTCACGAGGATGAATGTGCTCCGTTCCAGTTCTCAGACCAGAATTAAATTTCTTGGTGGAGCCTGGAATCTAACTTGGACATCCGGGGGGACAGCCAAGAATGCTAGCCTCTACAGTACACCACGAGGTGTTCTACACTCTCTCCAGGTAAATGCTGGGATAGCCCCGGGACACCTACCCCAATCCTAGACCCTGACGATTACAATTACACATACTACTACAGTTACTCCAGAAAAGCCTCCGTGGCTTAGGCGGCAGCACGCCGGCCTCTCACCGCTGGGTCCGTGGTTCAAATCCCGGTCACTCCAAGTGAGATCTGTGCTGGACAAAACGGAGGCAGACAGGTTTTTCTCCGGGTACTCCGGTTTTCCCTGTCACAATTTCATTCCAGCAACACTCTCCACTATCATTTCATTTCATCTGTCATTCATTTAATCATTGCCCCAGAGGAGTGCGTCAGGCCTCGGCAGCCGGCACAGTTCATATCCTCGCCGCTAGATGGGGGCTTCATTCATTCCATTCCCTGACCCGGTCGGAGACTGGAAGCAGGCTGTGGATTTTCACTACAGTTACTCCAGAAACGCAGGTTAACAGACAAATTCAGCACAAATCTGCTCGGCTGCAGATCAAGGTGGGCCTAAAACGAATTAAGTACAAGACATTTACCTTACAGCTTAGACCTAAAACGTTTTCAAACAAAGAACAGAGTGAAGTCCCCTTCTGAAGACGAAGATTTGTTGTTGATTCATATAGGGGATTTGCGACTTTTTGGTCTTGTAGCATCGTGTATTTATGTGTGTGTGAAGAATCTGTCTGATAACCAGTGTCTTTGTGATGACTGTAGGCTACTAGTGTGTGTATTATTTATTGGGGTAATGATTTGGGTATGAGGCATCCATGGATTTAATTTAGGTACCATCCTGTATTTGCCTGGATTAGAAGTGGGAAAACACAGGAATCCAATTCCAGAATGACCGAGGTGGGAATGAACATCCACTTCTCAGTTTTGTCTTACGAGGCTGAGTGTACCCCGTTTTAGCCCTCAGACCAGAATTATATTCCTTGGCAGAGCCGGGAATCAAACTCAGACCACCGAGGTGACGGTCAAAAATGCTAGCCACTACGCAACAAAGGAGGATTTTCTGCCTTATATGCAGACCTGAACTCAGAGAAGCTCTACCTATGCAAGAATATATTTGCGGTAGGGTTGCCACTTCCTTTCGGCTCCCCCTCCCCTTCCAGTACCAACAGCAAGTGGTCCCCCAAAAATCGGTCACCAATTCAAGTTCAGTCCAAATCGATGTTGCTTAACTTTGGAGATCGGGCGGGATCCAGTGTGTCAACATGGCCGAGAAGGAAGATATACCGAATAAAAATATATGTACCTAAATACATGGATTTGAAGTATTGTGCTGTCTGGCTGCGAGGCGCAGCGGTAACGTTCTCACATGCTGTGCCCAAGGTTGCAGGATCAAATCCCGGTGCAGTCAGTTTGTATTTGTGGATGCTAAAATGTCAGTTGAATTACTGACACGTTAAAGATCCCCTTGGGGGCAACATTCCGCCACCTTAGAGTGTCACTAAAAACCTTAGTAGTTAAATGGTGCGTAAAACTCAAAACAATATTATTACATTATTGAAAGATTATGAGCGTCTATTTGGATGACATTATTGGTGCACACTCGCACTCTGGTTGCCATCCCAGCATTCACCTGGGATTGTAGTGGGAAAACCACTTTAGGGTGGCTTAGGCCTCTCCCCTCAGCTGTATTCCGTCCCAACCCACATTCAAGAATTAAGAATAACATGTGGCCCACGGCGCGCGTTGGTCAGCACTCAGTTCTGACTGATTTATTAAGTTGTAACTTGCGGAGACCATGGAACGATTATTATGTGATGATCATCAATGACTACGATTGCATCACTGAACACAACTTGATGGCTGGATGTTACACAAACACTCAATATCTCCTCTCTGTCCTCAATGCCTTTCATTAAACGTGTGTACATTGGCATCAGAATAATATGCATGGGGAGTTGACTCGGAAATGAAATGCCTCCACTTCCAAACCATCATCATAGTGACCCGATTCAACTCCACGTCGAAATACGAGTTGTGTTTTCGTCTGATTCCAATAATGTTCATCTATGCCTTGATTTGGGGTTGGGTGATAAACGTGGGTGGGGGGCGATTTGACACATATCCCCGCACGTGACACCGAATCGGGAAGGAAAAAATATCTTCTCTTAACGTGCAATACCTCGTATCCTACAATACTCTTCTTTTCCAATATTTATCTTATGATTGGTGACGCCTCCCAACCGTATGTGAATGTGTCGTACAACAGAACAATTCACGTTAGGTTCATTATGTTGTGTATTAGCATAAAGTAATCCCCACCCAGGTAGTGGATTTTAGAAACAAAACTACCACTTTCGGAAACGCAAATAACCCTGGGTTTCACTCAGCCTACACCAGAAATGAATACCAGGATAATTCCTGGGAGCAAAGACGGCCGGGCGTGGAGCTGACAACTCCATCCCACCTACTGTCGACCAAAATATTATGTGCACTCGGGTTTGAAGGTTGTTTGTGAAGTAATCAATATACCTATATAAAATCCAATAACATCATAATTTTGTTCGTTCTATTTTACGTTAGTTCATGTAGGTTTGGAATTTTTAATTTATATTTTAATATTTATTTATCGCAGTTGGAACACAAAAAGTGCCCATTTTTAAGCGTGTTTCAACTATGCGTCACATTTAAGAATTATTATCTCAAAAACCCGTCATCAGATTGAATCTAAATTTTAACACCATATACATTGGAATGTTTTATAACTGGTTTATTAATTTCAGAATTTTGTGTGTCCAAAAAACAAAGTTGTTATCATTTTTGTAAGGTAATTTTTTATCGGCTCGGGGTGGTTGGAAAATGTAGTTCTTGGTCGCGTTGTAATCCTTATACATCAAAAGGTTATGCTGTATGACTGTGAAATACGTAAATTAATTCACTCATTTTATATAGGTCTGTATTTGTACGCGAAAATAAGACATGGTTACACAGCTAGCCGATACGGGTAAAGCTGTACAGCGTTGCCGAGATGCAGTCCATCACTTCCGACTGAGGCGCGCCATGACGCGTGATGGGCTCCATCCTTGCCACGCTCTACAGCTTTGCAACGCTGTACATAAACTCGAGTGCACATAATATTTTGGTCGACAGTAGTGCCGATGTCACAAAATGTGGAAGCCTCTACCTTCAACTACTCCCAGGGCCTCCACGGCCCGTACGGAGTTGGCTTTGCTTT
Organism: Meconema thalassinum; assembly: GCA_946902985.2. NCBI lineage: Eukaryota > Metazoa > Arthropoda > Insecta > Orthoptera > Tettigoniidae > Meconema > Meconema thalassinum. Next base: position 1,037,168,649 of record OX336389.2, read on the forward strand.
GCTTTGCTATAAGCATATAAAATGGACCGTAAATATACTGTGCTTTAGGAGTGCATAACTACACGAAATATACGTTTCTACAGTACAATGAATTTAAAGCTCATGTTTCTTTACGCATAATCACAGGAAAATGAACCTAATGTGAGTTGTTCTGTTGGACTGCCCCATCCACATACGACTGGGAGGCGTCACCAATCATAAGGAAAATATTGGAAAAGGCGATACGAGGTGTTTTAAGGGACGAAATAATTTTACCTTTAGGCTATAAATATTTTAAAAAATAAAACAAGAAAATGTAACTTTCTTGAACTCGGATAGTGTACCACTAATTTTATATTAGCGTACAGGATAACCCAAGAGCGCCAAAGCATTGGCATATGTACCATCATTTTCAGAGTTGTATTTTTAGCCTATTATCATTTTATGAAAACATAGGCTTATGAGATCACCTTTTGTCCGTGAGTGTGTGTGTGTGTGTGTGGGTGTGTGTATGCGTATGTGTGACTGTGTGGTGTGTGTGTCCGTCTAATAACTTCTAAATGGCTTGAGCGATTTCAATGAAACTCGGTAAGGTCATAGCACCATTTCGTCCGACCCCGACCGTGTCCTTTAAAATTTCTTACGTTTCCCAATCCAACATGGCGGCTGGCGAAATATTTCACCAGCTTTCAATATCTCCGAAACTATTACCGATATCACCCTGGAATTTTGTACGGTGATAAAGGACACTACTGGACGTTCACCCATGAGACTTTCAAAAATCTGGTAACTACAAAACCAACCTGGTGGCCAAGCGAAGTTGAGATTTTTAATAGGCTTTCCTCGCGATTTAACCATCCAAATGCAATGAAACTTGGTACAACAAATGGTTATACATACTGGAATGCACTGGCATCTAATTTAGTACAATTGTTTACATAACCTCAAGATGGCGGCTGTGCGAAATATTTCACCGGCATTCTATATCTCCGAAACTATTACTGATATCACCCTGAAATTCTGTACGATGATAATGGGCACTACTGGAAGTTTACCTATGAGACGTTAAAAAACCTGTAAAGTACAAAACGAACATGGCGGCCAAGCGAAGTTGAAATATTTTAATAGACTTTTCTCGCGATTTAACCATCTGAGCGCAGTGAAATATGGTACAGTAAATGTTTATACATATTGTAATACACTGGCATCTAATTTAGTTAATTGTTTACATAACCTCAAGATGGCACCTGTGCGAAATTTTAAAATTAAGTTTGTATTTCTTTTGTCGTAATCATGCGGTTGAAGTGAAAGTTTGAATATTTACCTACGCAATAATTTTCCTTTAATGGTGCATAACGCTATGGCCTATACATATAACAATCCAACATGGCAACCATCCGAAATATTTAGACGGTTCTCAATATCTTACAGATCTTTTACAGCAATCAAACTGACATTTCTTATGTTCATAGAGGCTATGAACATACGTTCACCTGTAGGACTTTCAATAACCTGGTGAGCACAAATCCAACATGGCGGGAACGCGAAGTATAAATATTTAAATTGACGTTTCTCACGATTTAACCATCCGAGTGCAGTGAAACATGGTACGGTATATGCTTATACAAAAATGTTAATCCACTGGCACCTAATTTATTTCAATTTTTTTCATAGCCACACGATGCCATCTGTGCGAAATTTTAAAATCTCGTTTTTACTTCTTGTGTCCTAATCTTGCGATTAAAGCTTGAATACTACACGTACACAATAATCTTCACATAACTCTAAGACCTACATGTATAAAAATCCAACATGGCGACCATCCGAAATATTAGACGGTTGTCAATATCTACGAATCTATTACAGCAATCAAACTGAAAGTTTGTATGTTGATAGAGGCAATTAACATAAGTAGGATATATGAAAATAGGCTTTAGTTATTCACGGAACTACTTGTTAAATAGATAAATCATAAAGTATTAAAGCAACACATTTAGACATTTGAGGAGAAAGTCGTTCCCCTAGGCTATGTAGCCTACGTCATGTGCTATGTTTAAAATGAATGTTCTACCACTAGAATTGCAACCCTTTAGAGTTCGGAGTGTTAATTATGCTTAATGACATATTTTGAATGAAATGAGCTTAACACATCCTCCTACATTTGCCTTGAAAAAAAAAAAATAGCCTATGCTATGTCATAAACATCCGCGTCCTAGTAATGATGTTCAACAAGTTCGGATTGATTTCTAAAAAGAATATCTGCAAATTTACTCCAAAGATTATCCGCAACTCATCCGCTATCCTCACAGCCATGCTTATACAAATGTTAATCCACTGGCATCTAATTTATTTTAATTGTTTATCCGCGTCTGCTCAGGGCTTTACTGATAACCTGTGTTATTGCTATGATTGTATTAGTGTGTAAATTTGTCATTCAGGCGAGGATTGGGAAGGAGGTGTCCATGGCCTTAAGTTGGGAACCATCCGGGCATTTGCCTGGAGAAGAAATGGGAAGCCATGAAAAACCACTTCCAGCATGGCTGTGGTGGGAATCGAACCCACCTATTTTCAGTGTTGCCACACGAGGCTGAGTGTACTACTTTTCAGCCCTTAGACCAGAGTTAAATTTCTTGGCAGAGCCGGGAACCGAACCCGGATCTCATGGTTGACAGCCACTGCGCCATGTGGCAGACCCTCAAGTATTAATCAATTGGACCAGGCCTGAGGTACCGTAGGGTATAAATTAAAAAAGTGGGTTCGGAAAATATTTATTACTCCTTGGCTTATGAAGCAATATTCATTCGCAAATTGTCCATATCTTTTTTTTACGTTGCCTCATACAAGGTATTTGTTGCTTCATGAATGAATTTGGGGAATGTAGTCAGCAGTCCCGTCTGATAACCTGTGATTGTGCTAATTAGATCTAGGTTTTAGAAACGTGTCTAGGGAATTGAACAGGTGCAGTTATTGTAAAAATCCATGTTCAGTATAGTTATCGGGAGTCGCCACATTAAACTCTCAAGTTTAGCACTCACGGCTCTGTTGTAGGCAACTCCAGTAAATAGAATGAGGAAAGTTCCGAAGGTAAGTTCTGTCATTTTATTTTACGAGCAGATGGTACACCAGGCGACACAATCGCCATAAGAATCCACACCCATGGCTGGTTCAACGACTGAAGGAGCGTCAGCGGGAGGGGAATGACGCATGCACAGAGCACAGACGAAGAGAGAGAGGAGCAGCAGATCGTCGTGCCCGATATCATTCGGTAGGTCGCTGGTCTTGCATGTTCAGTGAAGGACGGCAGAGTGTGGAAGATGAAGACGAAGATCGAAGTGGCCATCCCTCCACATCCACGAATAAGAGCAATTTATTTATCATTTATCAAATGGCTTTTAGTGCCGGGAGTGTCCGAGGACATGTTCGGCTCGCCTGAGTCTGTAGCTGCTTCCTGCGGACACCCTTAGGGTAAGCTACATGTTGCGTTCAATTTCAAGTAGTTCCAAATTTCGCTACCAGATATCAATGATACCTAGCGGTGAACGTTGGATCTTTGATAGAGCGTTCCGACGAAATCTAACCTAATAATTTAGCTTCACAAAAGTTTAGTCTGTGGAAGGATCTTTTACATGCCATAAATCTATGACATGGGACCGCCGGCTTTACTTCCCCTCCGAAGGAAGGCATACTGAAGGATTATTAACACTATTAAAAATCCGACGATTTCGTCCAGGTTTGAACCCGATGTCTTAGGCACAGAAGTACAGCATGCTAGCAACTACGCCACCGAAGCCGCTAATAAGAACAATAATAGTTATATAAATAAGACCACAAATGAAAACAGAAGGGGTGATAGAAGCATTATTGACAGTGACTTCCAAAACGACTGAAAATGAAAACATAATTATCACGGGGGACTTAAAGTGTCGTATTGATAAACGCAACACTAAAACAGGCATCATCCTCCAAATTCTCGAATCAGAGGGCTACACCTTAGTGAATACAGAAGATATGCCAACATACTGAACCCATGTACCATCGGTTCAATGGGTCGAATCCATGTATTATGGTAAAAAGAAGGAAGGAAATATACAGTATTCAGTGGAACATAGAAAGATTTTATACGAGAGGGCGAGCATAACGTTGTGCAAGAAAGGAGAGCCCAGGTGGCCAGGAAATGATATCACGCATGACGCACCGATAGGAGCGAATCATGGCTATAATTAGAACGAGTGGAACTTTCCGTCGGAGTGACTGCGAGCATGTTTCGGAAATTGATCTTACGTTGCAGTAAATTGGCAACCTCGCAGTTGTGCAAGAAGAAGAAGAATTAGATTTAAAGCACTTGCGAGCATAAAATTAACTAAAGAAATACATCATTGTGAATCATTTCGGAATAGAGATTTTTGTGTGGAGAAAAAGGTTTTAATAATTGCCTAGGAAAGAAGTGCAAACGTGGCCATACGTCATTAAAAGTTCCCCGAGACCCGAGGAGGTGGGGATTAAAAATCAACTGTAACACCCACATATCTGAAGACCAAATTTTATTTAATATCTCAGAATTGCACGATCGATTTTCTTGTGCAAAGAAGTCAGTTTACGTTTAGAAAACAAGCTTTCCAGAGATATAATTTTTTAAAGTGTGCGACCATTGCTTCAAAAGTTGGTTATGAAAAAGACGTAGAATTTATCTTTTTGTCGCCGATTTGTATAAAAGTCCTGGCCGTGCCAGGCAAATCATTCAGTACTTACTAGACCTCGAGAGGTCGTGATACTCTGTATCACCACGTGCACCCGTAAGGAGTGGCCGAGAAGTATCATCATAGTATCGCCGTGTGAAGACTTAGGAAAATCCTAATACAGGATTTAGTTCCGCCAGTATCAGTCTTATAGTGAAAAGTTCAGTATTACAGTCAAAGTAGGCTGCGAACTTAAAGAACAGGCGATAGGTCTTCAAAATACAGTTCATTTAAACGACCGAAAGTATCGTAACGTTTTGAAGTACCATAAGAGCAGAACAAACATTCTATCGATGTTAAAGAACCCGATCAGGGTCGGACAAAATAAGGGTCGCATAGTATTCTGAAAAGATAGGAATTAGAGAACAGAATAATCAGAAGTGAGAATTTAATTCGAGACGTTGTTTTAAGGAAAACAAACGAACTATAAAAAGAACTAAGTTACGTATTGAAGGAGGATCATTAGATGCTAGAAAATAATAGGTCACCGATAGAGTATTTGGGAGACCGTGAACAAGACAGACTTTCGCTAGACAAACTCAATAGTGTCTAGAAAGAAACAATTTCGAGCTAATAATAATAATAGCCGATCGTCAGGAAACCGGATTTGAAGAAGTACCATTCCAGGGAGGGGTAGAGTGTTCGAGACTTTCATATTCTGATCAGATAGGGAGCCGACATCTACTAGTTTCACCCTTGGAGACGGGGAAGAGAGAAATCACGTGTGTAAAGGCTAAAATCAAAGCCTCAGTGATAAAAGCAGTGTATTGTAAATATAGGAAATTTGTGTTAGTGTAATAATTTTTCAGTGAATTCATTTGTGTATTATAAAAGAATACAGAATCGTATTCAAAATGTTACCAGTGTATAAGGTATATAAGTTATATGTGTGTCAAGAAATGCCAGTGTATGAAATGGAATTAGGGAAGATGGCTTAAACACATTCAAGTGGGTGACATGAAACATCGTTGGAAAATACGGTCGAGGACCGTCTTATCATGTGAGTAACCATTTCATTATGTCATGTGTTGGGAGATGTTTGCGTGCAATCCACCTGAGAATAAGATAATAGGGATGTTTTTGTATAATAAATAACAGAATAATAGCGCGATCTGAACAACTAAAATTGAGAAAGTATAAAATGATTCTGTGAAATGAATAAATCCCTTATGGGAAATGTATGAAATAAAATATCAGTGTATTTGATAAATGATTTAATTATATGAAAGCAAGCGTAATAATAATAATAATAATCACAATTAGATAAATGAAGATTATGATGAATTATATGAAAGTAGTAGCTTTTGAGCTCCTTTAAAGGAATAAACACATGTTGTGAACATATGTTCTTAAGGTAAAGCGATTATTGTACGGGAGAGGATTAATATAATATTGAGATATAGATCAAATGTGATTTTGAATTTATCAGTTCTTTGAAGGCAATTTGGAAATAAAGGATACGCGTAATGTATCGCATTGAAGTAAATTTGTCCCGCTAGGAAGGCGTTGAACCTAAATATACTTGGTAAATTTAATTATGAGGGGCAGTTGGTCGTGGTAATTGAGCTATAGTAAGTCCTCTATATAGTGATGTGGATCACGAGGTCATGTGTGTTGTTGTGTTATAATAGGGTGCGAATTTATTGTATTATTAGCGCAGGTTATAAGGCCGAGGCCGCCCTAAGTCGCATTTATATAAGTCCTCCAGTATGGGATTGGTTCCCGAGGCAGTTGAGAGAGTCGAACCCAGACTCGTCTAGTTGTTGAAGCCCCTAAATATTCGTTGTTGTATGTGAATTACTCTTACCCACCAATGAGGATACTTCATAATTAATAAATGCCAAGGCTACGAGAATGGCCTAATGAAAATAAATATGTTGTTAAAGTAAGTGAATGAAAAGCCATGCCTGTTCAAAGAACTGCATTTAAGAAACAGCTGTGTTGAAACTAGGAGTCGCTCGTCCCGTGGGGGCGATGGCCGTGAAGTCTCCCTCCCTACAATAACTCACGCTAAGTGTCCAGGCTAGACCCCTTGTCATAAATGTTGCGGTCGGTCTGGGATCCGTCTGTTTTGAAGTTATAGTACGCTAGCTTGTTTAGAGTTTGTTTAACGACCCGGTCTTCGAACCGAGGTTCTTGTAGATGAAGATTACCGCTTGAAAGTTCAGATCGTTGCTTTCTTATGAGATAATGGTCTTGTAAGACAGATAATAATAAATCCCTAATATAATGTTATAATTATGATGTAATGATTCACGAGTTCAGTGAAGACAATTAGATTTCGGGAGTGATCTTAATGTTTGGACTAGTTCAAGTAGTCTTCAGAAACTCGGGAGTGCGCAAATGTTTTCCCAATCACTGTAGTGAATTGTTGATTTGAGAGAGATGGTAACTGAGAACATTGTGAAAGCCCAAAGTTTAAGCAAAGTAGTAAAAGTACTTTAATAAGAATTATATATTGTTTGAATTATAAAATACTCATATAATAGGAAGTGATATGCAGTAAAGTGATAACACAGTTTATATTGGAATGTATAGAGCCTATTGGAGCTCTGAATTGTATGGAATGTTAAAAAGGACACTATATGGAAGTGAAAATAGAGATATATTTGTTGGTTTATGAGAAACCATTTATTTATGATTTAACATTTGTTTTTATATTGTATTCCTTGTTTACTTTGAACAAGTTAGAATGGATCAGTATTTTTTTTGTTGTTTAATTTGTTGTAGCGCCATATAATTGTGGAATTAAATGTTTTATAGTAGGAGTTGATTTTGTTTTTATTTTTGAAGTGTATCCTCTATTTAATTCAAAATGTGTAAGTCACAGAGTGGGAGAACATACCATAACCCCGAAAATCCCGATTTGAGCATTGCTGGCATACTGTGATTTGCATATTTCTTGCTGAAAGGGCACAGGGGGGCATAAAAGTACTGTGCTTGGATTAATAATTAGAGGAACACTTAAGACGGTCATATCATGTAAAAGTAAAGTAATGATAGAAGTAGCTACAAAATATAATGTTAACTGAACGCATGGGTCCCTGGAAACTCACACCGAGCAGCCCTGAATATAATTAACCCCCCTAACTATAAAATCATGGCGCCCAGTACGTAGGGCTGAGTTTTCCTAGGGAAAACCCGAGTTTTTGAGGAAAAATCAAAATTTTGAATTAAAAAAAATGGTTTTTCGAATTTTGAATTTTTAAATCACTTCCATAAAGGTTTTGACATTGAATGAGTATATGAAAAGGGTACGTTTTAGTAAACACCCGTACCAAGGTAAAATTTTGAAAATTGGGACACAATGGCTTGGAGTACCATCTCTCAAGCATGTACCAGCGATGTGGCATGATAGCCCACTGTATTCTAATAAGATGGCATTGAGTGAGGAAATGCAGAGGCTTGCGGACGTCTTGAAGGCGAATATGCAAGCGGAGAATAGGGAAGAGAGGCAGAGACTTTTGGACGCTTTAAAAGCTGATAGTAATGAAAAGTTGGAAGCCATAAATGAGAATTTAAAAGCTCTTAAAACTGACAGTATTAAGATAGAGAATAAATTGGACAGCCAACAGGATGAAAATAACAAAAAGTTAGGATCCATAAATCAAAGTTTAGAATCACTAAAAATTAATAGTGATAACATGGGGACTAAATTAGAAGCTATCCAAGCCGATTGTATAAAGATGAACAGTGCATTGAAGGCACCTAGTCAAGATGGCGGCCAGCAGGTGTGTAGCAGTTAGAGTGCTCCAACTTTTCCTCGTGTTCTACCTAGTAAAAAGCTCAGTGGGTGCCTCGAAAAAGATCCTCGATCATTCTTTAACAATTGAAGACTCGTGTGTGAACTCGGACCTGAAGGAACACCTCATGGTAGTTTGTAAACTCAATATATCTTCTCTCACATGGTGTGGAAGCGAGGGGCTGATAGTCACGGCAGCAGGCAGAGGGCGCCCAACACTGCGCGGGGTTGCCAGACCGCCCGCTACATTATTACATCTCGTGGTGCTGTCTGTGGCCCTCAGTGGAGATGTGGAGATGAACCCAGGGCCGAATAAGGTGTGTGTAATTTGTGATTCGAAGGGTCGTGTGAATCAGTTATTTGTGACATGTACATCTTGCCACTCTCAAGCGCACAGAACTTGTGCAAAAATCAGTGCTTCAAAACACAAAATAATCACCTCTGGGAAACAATCGTGGCTGTGTTGGAACTGTTCTTTACCTCAGTTCTCTAACTCATTTTTTAATACATCGACACAGAGTGCAAATAGTGTAGATAGTGACGTAACACCCTCGGATGGCAAAGCATTGTCCATTTTTTCCTTCAATGCTCGAAGTGTAACATGTCCCTCCAAACAACCGGACCTGCGTTCTTGTCTCACAGCACTTAATCCGTCAATTGTGTGTTCAGGGGAGACATGGCTGAAAAAATCCACTAACGACCCAGAAATATTTCCGGTAACATACACCATGTTCCGCAAAGATCGAACCTGGACATCAGGGGGAGGGGTACTAATAGCCATGAAACCTGAGTTAAGGCCTGTTCGCCAACGGGAGCTTGAAACTGATGCTGAGGCTGTGTGGGTGGAATTCACGTGTGCGAACAATACATTTCTAATAGGCTCTGTATACCGTGCTCCAAATTCAACTCGGCACATCAATGATGAACTTTTGGAGTCCCTCCGTCGTGTACAATACATCCAGCACAAATACAAGGCCATTTACATAACAGGCGATTTTAATTTAGAAATAGACTGGCAAAACTCTCCTCCCACTCCCAAGGATCCCATTGCTAATGAATTCCTTACCGCATTCTACGATTTATTCCTAGACCAATTGATAACCGAAGCAACTCGAATCACACAAACTACACGCTCCACAATAGACCTATTCCTCACAAGCCTTCCTTCCTCCGTACAGAAAGCAGAAGTCATACCCGGTTTCAGTGATCACGCAGCCATCTTTACCACATTGCATTACAACAAACCACGCAGCAAGAGCACAGTGAGGACAGTATACAATTACAAAAAGGCAGACTGGAAACTGCTATCATCTTTATTCCTCAAACACCTTCCCACCCCATGTATTCTGGACACCAGCGACATCAACTCAGTGTGGCACGCCTGGCGAAAAAGTTTCTTTGAATGTGTGGATATAGCTATACCGAAAATAACCATTAGTAGGAAGAAAAATTCTCCTTGGGTGACGAAGGAAGTCATTAAAATGATTAGGAAAAGGAACGTTTTATACAAGAAATGGAAAAGTTGCTCAACTGACATCATGTGGGAAAAATACAAGAACATCAGGAACCAAACAAAGAAATTAATTCGCGAAACATACGACAATTATATTCACAAAATAAGCAGCACCAGTGAAATGTGGAAATTTTTGTCCAGAAGACGCGGCACCGCTGCGCCAGCCTCATTTCACTGTAACGGTACATTCCTCAGTGCACCCCAAGATATTGCAACAGCGTTCAGTGACAGTTTCAAGCAGAACTTTTCTAAGCCGGATATGACCATGAACCTGCTTCTGCCAAGGTCATCACTTCCACCCCTCCCACTCTCCAACCTGTACTTCACAACAACTGAGGTGATTCAGAGCCTACGGAAGATTAGACCACATGCGGCGACCGGCCCAGATGATGTTCCCGGGCGGATCCTGCTGCAGTGTGCGGAAGCATTAGCGCCCTCTCTGTGTGCGTTATTCAACCTGTCTATCAACCAAGGTTCTGTGCCGTGTGGGTGGAAATGTGCTAACGTAGTGCCAATATATAAGCAAGGTGACAGAGAGGATGTTGCAAATTACAGACCGGTGTGTCTAACATCTATAATTTGTAAATGTATGGAGCGGCTAGTAGCAAACAGTGTGCTGGAATTCCTGCGGGAGAACAATCTGCTCGACCCAAATCAGCACGGTTTTCTTCCGGGTCGTTCTTGCACTACTCTATTGACAAAAGTCATTGATGAGTTTCAGTTCTACTTGAATCAGCCAGAAGTGAAACAAGTGGACTGTATTGCACTGGATTGGGCTAAGGTCTTCGATCAAGTGTCTCATGAAAGACTTTTGTTAAAGCTACAGCAGCTTAACATACGGGGTAGCTTACTTGCATGGGTGAGGTCATTCCTAGAGGGTCGAACGCAGTGTGTGATGTACGGAGGAGCTCGATCGCAGGCTGCTCAAGTTACTTCTGGAGTGATTCAGGGCTCTGTGATCGGACCTCTTCTCTTCACTATATATGTGCTCGATCTTCCTGGCTGTGTCACCTCATCAATGTCACTATATGCAGATGACACCGTGCTATACAGGGGCATTAAATATGAAGAAGATTCCCTCTGTCTTAAATCAGATCTGGACAACTTATCGCTGTGGTGTTCTGTGAATAATTTAAATATAAATGTACAAAAATGTAAATACATAAGAATAACCAGGTCACAAAAAACCATTGAGAATGAATACAAAATTATGAACAGTGTCATCCCACAGTGCACAAACTTAAAGTTATTAGGGGTAACAATCTCCGACACCCTGAATTGGAACATACAAAGTGAAGAGGCAAGATGTAAGGCCACCAAAGTTCTGGGTTTCTTGTACAGAAACATGAGAGGCTGTAAACCTAGAGCCTTCAGGATGGCTTACACATGCATGGTCCGTCCGATATTAACGTACGGCTTACCTGCTTGGCATCCCACTACAGCGGAAAACATAAACAAGCTCCAGCGTGTACAGCGCCGCGCAGAAAGGCTAATAGCTCGTTATTCCCCTTCCCCTTTGTCAAAATTTCCATCTATAGAGGCAACAGCCAAACAAATTGATCTAATTTTTCTTAAAAAATCCCTTACAGGTTCCATTAATATTGACCCTTTTTGCCGACTGTCATTGGCATATCGCTCAGTTCGGAGAGGACGAGGTGTAACTCTCGTTCCGCCCTTCGCACGTAGCAATGCTTACCTGACAGGTTTCTACGGCCGCTCTGCGCGGCTATGGAACGCACTGCCAGGGCAGGCCAAGATCTTGCCTCTTAGGAAATTCAAGCCGTACGTAAAAAGGTACATTGTATAAATAAACGTCTGTATGAGTGATTGATTGTCTCGCTGAATGAATGAGTATCTGAATGGAATGAATGAATGTATCGCGTGATCGAGGTTATGAAAGTGCGTGCGTGAGAGAGTGAGTGAACAGGAAAATGTACTATGTCAATATTCTAAATATGTAAATACTGCAAATATCTTTGTAAAACTTGTAAATATTGTTAAAACAAATGTAGATGTAAGCTGTGCCTGTGAAGCATGAAATATGTATGTGGGGCTTGCCCTTTTTCACTAGGCCTTCCATACTTCGTGTACGATTTATGGTAAATAAATAATAATAATAATAATAATAATAATAATAATAAAGTAAATTAGATAGTATGAAAACAGAAAATGGGGAAAACATGGCAGAACAGTTGAAAGCTGTAAAAGAAGAGACATTAGAGTCTATGAAAGCCGACAGTAAAGCAAATAATGAGGTACTGAAAGCTGAAATTGAGGGAATAAAAAAGGAATCAAATGAACTCCGAGAGAGTATAGAAGGGACAATGAATACCAAATTTCAAGGTTTTGATACGGGGTTGGAGATTAAGTTAAATCAGTTTAAAGGGGAAATCACATGTAACATGGAAAAAACTTGTAAAGAGAATGTAGATGCATGTAAAGATGAACTTGTAACCCAGATCCAAGGTGTGCAGGAAAAGTTAAAAGATCAGATAGAATCTAATAGGAGTATTTGTGAAAAATCCCGGAAGGAGATAAAAGATAGTCTTGATAGGCTAGAAGGCAGATTTAAAGGGATGGAGAACCAAGTAGGAAAACTCGAGGGAAAAGTCGATGAAATTCAGGCCAAAGTAAATGATATGGAAAGTCAGAATCAGGAAGATGCAAAGAATAGGAAGGCTCAATTTGATCATTTTACCGGGCAGGTAGATGATAACTTGAGGAAGCACGAAGATGAAATAAATAAGAGATTAGGTACATATGAAGAGCATCTCCAGGGAGAAAGAGAGAAACGAGACAAAGAAATTAAGGAAAATACCCAGAAAATAGATGAAATAAGCAAGGGTATCAATGGGGTTCAGGAAACCACGGAAACCTTAAAGGAACAAGTAGGAAAAACTAATACTGAAGTGAAACTTGTCAAAGATGACGTAACGGAATTGTGTAAGAGTCAAGGGAAAACTGAGGAAATGCTTGAAGGAATTAAGGGAGATATGGTCAAAGGACAAAAGGAGATGGAGAAAAAGATAAAGGAGATACGAGAAGACTTGGATTCCAAAGGTGACGTTATGCCAGAAATCATAGAAGAACAGGTCGTGGTTTTCAAGAAAGAGGTAGAAAACCACTTAGCTGAAATGAGGGATAGTTTCAGGGAAGAAAAATTCCAACTCAAACAAGACATGGAAACCAGTAAAAAGAATCAGGAAAGAATTCAGAATGAATTAGGATCCCGGTTGGAAAGGACTGAATACAAGAACAGTCAAATGGAAATTCAACTCATGGCTAATGAGGAAAGTGCCCGAAGAGAAAGGAAATTAGAATTTGAAAGTCAGGATGAGTTCCAAAAGACAGGATGGGTAGATCCCCATGAACGAGGCATAGATCAAGATAGGGACTTAGGAGGGGAGAGCCCTTATAAGAACCCAGGATATCCGATGGCGATGTCTAACCCGTATATGAACCAGACAAATGGTCAAATAATAAATATCATCAAGTCAAATGAGGACAGACCGGTGAAGTTTACGGGTAATAATATGTCAATTACTCATAAATACTGGTTGAAGGAAGTCGCAGAATACTTGAATGAAATGAAAGTTCCTCGGGATCGGAGACTGAGAGCAATTGAGAAGCTGTTGGCAGGTGATTGTCTCACCTGGTTCAGGAGTTTCAGGTATACATTTGACACGGTGGAAGGTTTTAGAGAAGATTTTCTGAAACGATATTGGGCAGCAAATGTCCAAGAAAATCTGAGGCTAGATCTGTACTCTAGGAAGTATAGTACAAATGCCCCAACTAAATATTCAGAATTTTTCACCGCTCAGCTGTGTAAATTCCGGGAACTTGACATTGCTCCTGCTGAGAACGACCTGTGTGCCGCCATTGCAAGACAACTTCCATATGAGATCCAGAGGTTGTTAATCTCATCCAAAGCCAGAAGTGCTGTGGAAGTGGAGAGCGTTTTACGTCAATTAGATATGACGACTTTACACGTTACTCCCAGGCAGTCAAGACAGACTGAACAAGTACATATGGCCAGCAGTCAAGAAAACAGAGAGAAACCATCGACCAGAAATCAGTCCACTAGCACTGATACTCAGGGACTGGGTCGAGAATATAGACATCAAGAGCCTAGGGGAATACAGCCATACTATAGAGGAGGATATCGAGGAAGAAATCCTAGAAATACGGGTTATAGGCAACAAGAGAACCGACACTATAACAATAATAATCAGAGGCAGGATAACAGAAAGAGATGGGAAAATTATCCCAGAAGGAATGTGAGGCCGGAAGATAGAAATGATGAATATCGGGCCGAAATAGAAGAAAGATATCAGGAAAGTCTTCGTTACATGAATGAACGAACGGACGAACCTGAAATGCAAAGAGTCCGTTAAAGTGAGGCAATAAAGAACCGAAAATCACCCGACCGACTAGAAGGAGCTCAAAGCTTGGAGTTACAAGCTCAATTGAAGAATGAGGGGAAAGGAAGCCCTCAGGATAAAAAAAACTTCAAAATTAAATCATCAAAAGTGGAAACATACCAGGAGCTGGGAGGAGGTAGAGATTGTGAATTGGATAGCAAGACCAGATGAGCTAATTAAAGAGGATGTGGAAGGAATCCCACCTATTAGAAGAGAACTACCTATCATCATGCTAAGGATAGAAGGATTACTGCTCAGGGCATTAATTGATACTGGATCAACCATAAGTTTAATTACGCAAACCCTCCTAAATGAATTGGAAACAAGAGGCCGCGTATTGAAAATTCCCACCTCAAGTGTGAAGATTAAGGGAATTATTCCTGAAAAATCTTTGACATGTAAATTTCAGGTATACATTGATTTGATCATGGGTAACGCTGAAATTTCGCAATGCTTTTTGCTGGTAAATCAATTGCCATATAATGCCACATTAGGTATTGATTTTATCCGTGAGAACAAGGTCATAATAGACCTAGCGCAAAATTGCATTAGGATTCAAAAGAAGGATGTGGACGAACAAAACATTAATTTACAGGAACAGGATGCGAAAATAGGAGAACAGGTATGGCATGTGGAAGAAGTGAACGAGGAAGGTTGTAAGGACATAGAAAAGGTATTTGAAGTTCAAAACATAGAACTTGAAGATAGTTTGGAAACTGAGTTCGAAACCAAACTGTCAGGAAAAATAGAGGAAGCTGAAGTTGACCTCGAAAACAAGGAAAATTTAAAGGAATTACTATTAAATTACAGGGACGTATTTGATTCTAAGCCAGGAAAGACTAAAAATTTTAAATACGCTTTTCAAGTAAATGATTGGGCACCGTTCAGACAAAAACCATACCCGGTTGCAGAAAAACATTACCCACAACCGAAGAAAACACTACAGTAGATGAGTGATGCAGGTGTTATAGAAAAGATGGCGACGCCTTATGTTAGTCCATTAGTAATTGTGAGTAAACCGGATGGCTCAGTAAGGGTGTGTTTGGATGCCAGGAATTTGAATGCGAAAATCATACCAGAAAATGATTCGGCACCACCCATAAAAGAAATACTGAGGAAATTTAAAGGCAAGAAGATATTCACAAATATTGACATGACTTCTTCATATCATCATCTCGAACTTGAAGAGAAAACCAGTCTCTTAACTGGATTTCAGTTCGACCAACAAACATATTGCTTCAAGAGATATCCGTTTGGCTTGAAGACCGCGGGATCCGCCTTAATAAGAGCGCTTGATCGAAACCTGTCAGAGGAAGTAAAAGATTGCACTATCCGTTATGTGGATGACATATTGCTTACTTCAGAAAACATTGAGGAACACTTGGAAAAGTTAAAGAAATTATTGGAAGATTTACGAAGGGCTAACTTTAAGATTAATTTGAAGAAATCAAATTGTTGTCAGAGACAAGTTACGTTTTTGGGGCATGTGATTGATAAGGATGGTGTTAAACCAAATCCATGCAAATTAGAATCGATAAGAGATTTTCCCAGGCCTTTGAAGGTGAAAAACGTTCGCCAGTTTTTGGGATTGATTGGATTTTTCTCAGGACATTGTCCGTCATATACCAAAACTGTTGCACCACTACAGGACCTTCTGAAGAAGGGGGGTAAGTGGAAATGGACGGAGGAAACAGAAAAAGCATTTATAGAGGCCAAGGAAATGCTCTTAAATTATGTGAAGCTAGGATATCCTGATTTTAATCAGAGATTTGTGATACAAACAGATGTATCCCAGATTGGAATAGGGGCAATGCTATATCAGGAAAACCCGGATAACCCTGAGAAGAAAAATTATCTAGCTTTCACAAGTAGGAGACTGAAACCACACGAGAAAAATTATACAATCAGCGAGATTGAGCTGTTAGCGATATTGCACGCGTTGCAATATTGGCGAAAGATTGTATATGGGTTTCAAGTCACATTAAGGACTGATCATAAAGCCTTAACCTTTTTGATGAAGACGGATTTATCCAGTCAAAGGTTGATGCGTTGGGCTTTATATATCCAACAGTTCGACGTAAATATAGAGTATTGCCCAGGGAAAAAATGTAGTTCCAGATTATTTAAGTAGACAGCCAGAGTCCACAGAAGAGGAAGTAATGGCTATTGATTTGGAAGACAGGGATCAGCGCACTTTGAATGAATTAAGAAGCATTGGTCAACGACAACGTGAGGATCCATGGATGAACATGCTCATATCTTTCTTGGAAGGGAGTTTGATAAGGGGAACACCGGCGTTTACTGAAGCTAATAAGATAGCTCAGGATTACACGTTCTTTAATGGATTGTTGTATAAGTTTGTGGACCCTGACCATACACGATTGAGGATCGTTGTGCCTGCTATTTTGCAGAGGAAAATGATATGGTTAGCTCATAGATCGTTTGGACATATGGGAGTCGACAAAACAGTCTCGATGCTGAAAGAAGCATTTGTATGGCCGAGACTGAGAGAGACTGTAAGGGATACGCTCAAGACATGTGATCTATGTCAAAGTATTAAGCCAAATGCGTTTTTGATGAGACAGAAGCCAATACCATTGTTGCCCGAGAGGCCAGGTCAAATTATTTCGATTGACAATTTCGGACCTTTGCCAAAGGCTAAGCGAGGAAATAGACACATATAGGTGGCTATGGATGTTTTCACGAAAATGGCTGTCCTTGCTCCCATACAGAAGACTAGTACCAAACAGGTGTTAAAACGACTCAAAGAAAAAGTGATACATATTCTGGGAAAACCCGAGAATTTGTTGTCGGATCACGGTAGTTGTTTTACAAGTGTAGAATTCAGACAGGAATTAGAGAGACTTGGAATACGTCAGATACTATCTAGTATTCGCCATCCTGAGGCAAATCCTGTGGAAAGAGTTATGAGGGAAACGGCCAAGTATTGTAGGATATACTGTGCCGAGGAAAATTGGAAATGGATAGATATCCTTGATATTATCGAATTTTGTATAAACAACACAATCCATGAGTCTACGGGAGAGATACCTATAACTCTACATCGGAATGAGCAACCAGAGAGACCTTGGAGTCTGGTCATTCCTAGGGCAGCAGATGCTCAGCCTGGAAGAGATGTACGTATTAGAAGAGCCTTTGAGCATCTAAAAGCTCAAGCTGATAGAAGACAAAGAAGAAACAGGCACAAGAGGTATCATCGACCACTATTAGCAGGAGAAATGGTGTTAGTGAAAAGATCAGCCATTTCGGATCCAGGGAACCGCGTGTACAAGAAGTTCCAGAAAATGTACCACGGACCGTATCAAATAATGAGAGATTTAAGAAATAATGCCTATAGAATTCGGCACTGTGAAACGAATCACGAAGTGACCATGAACTCAGCGAATTTAAAAGTATATTACCCTCCCGAAGACTTCGATGAAGCAAATGAACAAGCCCTGGTTATGGAACAATTTAGAGATGAAGAATCCACTTTTGATAGAAACAATAGTAAGGTAGAAAAAGGAAACAGAGCTCAACCATTCGATTGCGAATGTGAATTAGAGAAACTGTATTGTGAGATAAGAGAAATAATTGATTTTGTTGAAAAAGAAAATTTCAATTTAAGAAAAGAAAATGAGGAAATAAAGAAACGGGTAGGGATAGACCACACCCGTAACGAAGAATTATGTTCTGGAGACTTTTAGACCAGAAAAATAAGAAAGAAAGGGTAGGGACAGAGCGTACCCAACCTACACTATTACCGGATATGGCTTAAAAAGGTGGAAATTCCCTAATTATCCTGGGATTTTAAAAGAATCAAGATCAGAAGGTACGGAGAAATGTTATGATGGCTTCGACACTAAAGAAATAGAGATTTTTATGAAAATTATTGAAATACATTTCCTCAAATTTTTTCGAAAATTTATTTACCTAAGGAGGGGAGAGATGAACCCATGTACCATTGGTTCAAGGGGTCGAATCCATGTATTATGGTAAAAAGAAGGAAGGAAATATACAGTCTTCAGTGGAACATAGAAAGATTTTATACGAGAGGGCGAGCATAACGTTGTGCAAGAAAGGAGAGCCCAGGTGGCCAGGAAATGATATCACGCATGACGCACTGATAGGAGCGAATCATGGCTATAATTAGAACGAGTGGAACTTTCCGTCGGAGTGACTGCGAGCATGTTTCGGAAATTGATCTTACGTTGCAGTAAATTGGCAACCTCGCAGTTGTGCAAGAAGAAGAAGAATTAGATTTAAAGCACTTGCGAGCATAAAATTAACTAAAGAAATACATCATTGTGAATCATTTCGGAATAGAGATTTTTGTGTGGAGAAAAAGGTTTTAATAATTGCCTAGGAAAGAAGTGCAAACGTGGCCATACGTCATTAAAAGTTCCCCGAGACCCGAGGAGGTGGGGATTAAAAATCAACTGTAACACCCACATATCTGAAGACCAAATTTTATTTAATACCTCAGAATTGCACGATCGATTTTCTTGTGCAAAGAAGTCAGTTTACGTTTAGAAAACAAGCTTTCCAGAGATATAATTTTTAAAAGTGTGCGACCATTGCTTCAAAAGTTGGTTATGAAAAAGACGTAGAATTTATATTTTTGTCGCCGATTTGTATAGAAGTCCTGGCCGTGCCAGGCAAATCATGCAGTACTTACTAGACCTCGAGAGGTCGTGATACTCTGTATCACCACGTGCACCCGTAAGGAGTGGCCGAGAAGTATCATCATAGTATCGCCGTGTGAAGACTTAGGAAAATCCTAATACAGGATTTAGTTCCGCCAGTATCAGTCTTATAGTGAAAAGTTCAGTATTACAGTCAAAGTAGGCTGCGAACTTAAAGAACAGGCGATAGGTCTTCAAAATACAGTTCATTTAAACGACCGAAAGTATCGTAACGTTTTGAAGTACCATAAGAGCAGAACAAACATTCTATCAATGTTAAAGAACCCGATCAGGGTTGGACAAAATAAGGGTCGCATAGAATTCTGAAAAGATAGGAATTAGAGAACAGAATAATCAGAAGTGAGAATTTAATTCGAGACGTTGTTTTAAGGAAAACAAACGAACTATAAAAAGAACTAAGTTACGTATTGAAGGAGGATCATTAGATGCTAGAAAATAATAGGTCACCGATAGAGTATTTGGGAGACCGTGAACAAGACAGACTTTCGCTAGACAAACTCAATAGTGTCTAGAAAGAAACAATTTCGAGCTAATAATAATAATAGCCGATCGTCAGGAAACCGGATTTGAAGAAGTACCATTCCAGGGAGGGGTAGAGTGTTCGAGACTTTCATATTCTGGTCAGATAGGGAGCCGACATCTACTAGTTTCATCCTTGGAGACGGGGAAGAGAGAAATCACGTGTGTAAAGGCTAAAATCAAAGCCTCAGTGATAAAAGCAGTGTATTGTAAATATAGGAAATTTGTGTTAGTGTAATAATTTTTCAGTGAATTCATTTGTGTATTATAAAAGAATACAGAATCGTATTCAAAATGTTACCAGTGTATAAGGTATATAAGTTATATGTGTGTCAAGAAATGTCAGTGTATGAAATGGAATTAGGGAAGATGGCTTAAACACATTCAAGTGGGCGACATGAAACATCGTTGGAAAATATGGTCGAGGACCGTCTTATCATGTGAGTAACCATTTCATTATGTCATGTGTTTGGAGATGTTTGCGTGCAATCCACCTGAGAATAAGATAATAGGGATGTTTTTGTATAATAAATAACAGAATAATAGCGCGATCTGAACAACTAAAATTGAGAAAATATAAAATGATTCTGTGAAATGAATAAATCCCTTATGGGAAACGTATGAAATAAAATATCAGTGTATTTGATAAATGATTTAATTATATGAAAGCAAGCGTAATAATAATAATAATAATCACAATTAGATAAATGAAGATTATGATGAATTATATGAAAGTAGTAGCTTTTGAGCTCCTTTAAAGGAATAAACACATGTTGTGAACATATGTTCTTAAGGTAAAGCGATTATTGTACGGGAGAGGATTAATATAATATTGAGATATAGATCAAATGTGATTTTGAATTTTTCAGTTCTTTGAAGGCAATTTGGAAATAAAGGATAAGCGTAATGTATCGCATTGAAGTAAATTTGTCCCGCTAGGAAGGCGTTGAACCTAAATATACTTGGTAAATTTAATTATGAGGGGCAGTTGGTCGTGGTAATTGAGCTATAGTAAGTCCTCTATATAGTGATGTGGATCACGAGGCCATGTGTGTTGTTGTGTTATAATAGGGTGCGAATTTATTGTATTATGAGCGCAGGTTATAAGGCCGAGGCCGCCCTAAGTCGCATTTATATAAGTCCTCCAGTATGGGATTGGTTCCCGAGGCAGTTGAGAGAGTCGAACCCAGACTCGTCTAGTTGTTGAAGCCCCTAAATATTCGTTGTTGTATGTGAATTACTCTTACCCACCAATGAGGATACTTCATAATTAATAAATGCGAAGGCTACGAGAATGGTCTAATGAAAATAAATATATTGTTAAAGTAAGTGAATGAAAAGCCATGCCTGTTCAAAGAACTGCATTTAAGAAACAGCTGTGTTGAAACTAGGAGTCGCTCGTCCCGTGGGGGCGATGGCCGTGAAGTCTCCCTCCCTACAATAACTCACGCTAAGTGTCCAGGCTAGACCCCTTGTCATAAATGTTGCGGTCGGTCTGGGATCCGTCTGTTTTGAAGTTATAGTACGCTAGCTTGTTTAGAGTTTGTTTAACGACCCGGTCTTCGAACCGAGGTCCTTGTAGATGAAGATTACCGCTTGAAAGTTCAGATCGTTGCTTTCTTATGAGATAATGGTCTTGTAAGACAGATAATAATAAATCCCTAATATAATGTTATAATTATGATGTAATGATTCACGAGTTCAGTGAAGACAATTAGATTTCGGGAGTGATCTTAATGTTTGGACTAGTTCAAGTAGTCTTCAGAAACTCGGGAGTGCGCAAATGTTTTCCCAATCACTGTAGTGAATTGTTGATTTGAGAGAGATGGTAACTGAGAACATTGTGAAAGCCCAAAGTTTAAGCAAAGTAGTAAAAGTACTTTAATAAGAATTATATATTGTTTGAATTATAAAATACTCATATAATAGGAAGTGATATGCAGTAAAGTGATAACACAGTTTATATTGGAATGTATAGAGCCTATTGGAGCTCTGAATTGTATGGAATGTTAAAAAGGACACTATATGGAAGTGAAAATAGAGATATATTTGTTGGTTTATGAGAAACCATTTATTTATGATTTAACATTTGTTTTTATATTGTATTCCTTGTTTACTTTGAACAAGTTAGAATGGGTCAGTATTTTTTTTGTTGTTTAATTTGTTGTAGCGCCATATAATTGTGGAATTAAATGTTTTATAGTAGGAGTTGATTTTGTTTTTATTTTTGAAGTGTATCCTCTATTTAATCCAAAATGTGTAAGTTACAGAGTGGGAGAACATACCATTACCCCGAAAATCCCGATTTGAGCATTGCTGGCATACTGTGATTTGCATATTTCTTGCTGAAAGGGCACAATACGGAGCACCGAACGGCACCAGTGTAGTGGACCTGACTTTCTACAAAGGGAACCACATAAAGATTCTGAATCAACAAGGTTTGTGGACATTCACCGCTGCACCTTTCAGGAAGCACATTCCCATAGAGACAAAAATAGAAATCGGAACTCACCAGAAAGACATACATCCAGGTCTACAAACAAAAATGATACCAAGAGCTCTCAATATATAACACATACTGGAAAGCACTTCAACTATATCAGAAGCTAGGAGATGTATAGCAGAAGGAAGAATAGACAAGGGTCTAGATATAACAAACACTTAATCAGAGACGCCTGTTTAAAAATAACTAGAATAAGAGCTCGCCCATGGTTTGACAAGTCTTGCTATGAGGAAAGAAAAATCACATTACACGCTCTATGGACGGCTAAAACGACTAAAACACGATGGGACCTGCAAAGCGAAGCAACTCAAAGAAGGCCATATAAAGCATTAATCAAGAGAAAGAAAGAAACTTCCCTAGAAACAGAAGCGGAAAAACTAGCAGATGATGTAAAGTCGGATCCATACATAGTTATCAGGAAGAACTCCAGTAGCAAGTCCGCGGTCATTCCAATAGAAAGTTGGGAAAACCCCATTTCTAGCATACTTAATAAAGAAACCAAGAATCAACTATATGATATAGGCCCGCAAAATAGCAGCACAAAGACAGATGTAGAGATAAGCCTCACACAAGAAGAAGTGGAATACGCTATTGGAAAATCCAAAGACAAATAGGCTACCGGGCCAGGCAAAATTGCCAATAATCACCTGAAAGCAACTTGGGCGCCACTAGGTCAACTATGGACAGAGCTCTTCAATAAATGTCTACAAATGAAATCAATGCCAAAATAATGGAGAAAAGCAACACTAAAAATCCTTTACAAAGGAAAAGGAAGCACACATGACATGAATTCATACAGAGGGATTGCATTAGAAAACGCAAGCTTCAAAATATTCACCAAACTTTTGATCAACGAATTGACAGAACTCGCTGATGAAAACACCCCGAACAATCAATTCGCCTTCAGAAAAGGAAAATCCAACCTTCATGCGGTGAAGAACGTGCTAGATGAAAAAAGAGGATGCTTTACGCCTTACAAAAGGGAAGTATTATGCAGTCTTTTTAGACTATACTAAAGCTTTTGACTACATAGATCGAAGAATTCTCATCACAAAGCTAGCAAACATGCTCGGGAAAGACCATCCAATAACAGAACCTGTACAAATCATTTTGAATTACAATTTGCTTCAAATCAGTGATGTCACCATGTCCAAGAATATTCTGCAGTCCAATGGGATCTTAAAAGAGGATCCAATTTGTCCCCTTCTCTTTAACATTGTTACCGCTGACATAGTGAAGTCATTAAATGGCACAGAATCAAAATCACTTATACAATATGCTGATGATATGGCCCTTGGGTCACCTAACAAAGAAGACCTACAAATAGCTTTGGACAATGTCGCACGATGGGCTGATGAAAATGAATTTGAACTCAATCTTGATAAAACCAAACAAATGACCTTCAGAGAAGGAGGCAGAGCAACCGATAAGGACACACTAGCACTAAAAACAAGACCACTTGAAACCGTTAACAAATTCAAATATTTAGGAATAACACTACAAACTACAAGTACTGTGCCCAACTCTAGGAATGGGTATTCCAAGATTCAGACACCTAGATATCAAGGGAAAGGCTACAGCCGCTTTTGAAAGTTGAGATATTTGAATATCGCGCTCCATTACTTCTAGAAGGGAATGGAAACTTCATGCAGCCAAGAGCATGTCAAGTGACGTAGCGAGTAGTAGCAGAGGTCGAGACTATTTATTGATTAAATAGTTAGCCATGGAGTAGAGACTTGAGACTTGGATCAGATTACTGGCACGGCCAAATGAAAGAGAATGCACTTAGTCTCAAGTGAATCGGACCAGGGATACCAGAGATATGAGGATTTCCAGATTTCAGCGTGATTCAGCGTGGACCTGACCGTTTTGAATAAAAGCCGGCCGGCCCAAGCAACATCAGCTCACTTCGAACCAAGCTCTTGCATGACAAGGTGCTGCCACGTTGAGCCAAGGCACATGGTTGCCGGATCTACGCAGAAGATATCTTTAAATTGTGATAATCACAAAAGTGCTGCGATACATGTGGAACATAGTAAGTTTCCGGCAGAGAGAATCACTAAGGTGATTGTTATTTTTCTACGGACACTGGTGAAATACTTTATTTCTATTTGGACATATGCTAGACTTTGTCTAGAAAGTACTTTGTCACAGTCCAGTAATAATAATTTAATACTTGGATATTTTAGTCCAATTAGTCAGTTTCATAAATTGTAACTTGATAACCACTCCGATCTTTCAGTATATTGAAGGCCAGTCTATCACGGTGTTGTTCATTAGCCGACGAAGGGAAACTATAAGTTGCTTCGCGCATGATAGATGGTGATAAGCCATGCCCAGGGAACGATCTTCAGAACAGCCGTTGATTGATTTAGACTGTCAGTGTTTTCTTGTACTGAAAAGATTACCGTGAGTTATGTTACAACTGACATATTTGAGAATAGATCACTTGGATCTGACCCCATTTAAGCAAACTGCTATGGACTTAATTGAAGTCAATATTAAAATGGATCAGCAGTTACTTCAAACTTCAAGAAATATTTCCACTATGTCGTGTTAGACAGATTGTGGGTATATAATGGCGGCCGATACAAGGATTAGACGTGCGTGTCCGATAGGGCATGTATCTGGATAAATCTGGTACAGACCAGGTTCACTACGCTTCAAGACCAACGAGAAATGTAAGCCACTTTTGACTTTATATTATGCCTAGCTAATTGGAACAAACTCATTTTCTGCAGATGACCAACACATTTGTTTTTCTTCGTATTTAAATCTTGCAATGATTTGCGCAAGACATATTAGAGTTATTCTGAGTATTTTCAGCACTCAGAACAGTTTAGGATCGATGACCGAGCAGAACGAGCATTTATTTGAATGTTTCATATTTTTTGATAATCACGGTAATCAGCCGATGTAACTGTAAAAGTTAATAATTATTTTTGTTGAGAAATGGATATTTTATCCATATTCGAAGAATCGAACATGTGGATTCTCACATAATGAAATAATAATTAAACAAATTTACAATAATATAACTAATAATAATAATAATAATCCACTAATAATAATAATAATG
This sequence comes from Meconema thalassinum, assembly GCA_946902985.2. NCBI lineage: Eukaryota > Metazoa > Arthropoda > Insecta > Orthoptera > Tettigoniidae > Meconema > Meconema thalassinum. The sequence goes on from OX336389.2 coordinate 1,037,193,847, forward strand.
ATTTTCATAACTTTTCTAAATAATTCTTGGATCTTATATTTTCTAATAATCACATTTATTGAGAGAGAGCTTTTGAAGTAGTTTAATCATTTCTAGTTTGGAACAGGTGATTTTCCGAAGGAGAGTGGTTAGCGCAAGCCCGCATTCAACCAACATTACAGTTCTGGTTGAACAGTTAATATTTGCAATGAGCAAAGTATATTTTTCAGATAACACGGAGAGGCATGAAACGGGAAGCAAATGATATTTGTATCAATTAGGATATTTTTGTATTTATATAAAATCATGACGTAGATACACATTCGAAAGTGAAATAAAGATTATCATAAGTATGGTAACTTCACGGGTTGAACTGAATGGTAAAATAAAATAAACTTATAAGTTTATAAATCTTCCAGTGTTGATAACAAGCAGAGGCTTGATTTATTGTATAAATTTTGGGAAGAAAATTTATGTGTGTGGAGTAGTTGAAATGCCATTCCCAGGTGCGCATGTTTAAGTCGCAGGAATGAGGAGGTTTTTATTCGAGCATCAATCAAATAGCAGGTTCGATAACTCAGTGTTAAAGAAGGAGTATTGGAACTACACATTGCGTCGTATGAATGACCCAAAGGTTATTTCTTAAAAACCATCAGTTCTTATTTCAACCTTGTTTACGGATTCCATTAAGACTTGGATTTTGCTAGAACCCGGATTTGTCATGATAGTATTTTATTCTTCTTCAGAGGAAGACCTTTGCCGTTGTTGTTGGAATGTTGTGTTCTTACACAAATAATAGAATGGGCCACTGCCAATTAAAAATAATTCTATAACCACGAATAATTTGAAGGATGTTTTCAATCCTAGTGTCATGAACTAAATGAATTTATTATGAAGCTACAATTCTTATTTCCGCATTCTGTCGAAGAATTGCAAGTTGTGAAAGTTACTAAAATGGCCACAAATATAAATATTTTTCTTAATAATGATTCCAAGTGGAAAATCGAATAGTTGAATGGTCCAACAATTTATTGATCAAGTTGATGATTCAGAAATCATATATTTTGTTAAGAACTTGAAGTTCATAATCGAGTCACTTCTCGAAACGTTTAATGTCAGAAGAACAATTAATTTTGTTGTGCTTCGCACAGTTCTTCGATGCTATGCTCAATGGTCAGATACTTTTCAGATGTTGTTATTAATATGTGTACATAATTTGTGTTGATTCAGAGATAATAATATTTTTGACAATATTTTTTTTTGAAATTGAAAAAATAAGTGAAAGTTAAAAATTCTATGAACAATTATTCTACGAGTGTTAATATTATGTAAAAATTCAACCAGTGAACTACAGTATTTCCAGTAAAGACAATTAAATTTGAACTGGAATAATGGATATAATTTTGGAACACAGTCTACAGGACTGATAATCAGACTTGTGTCTCCAAAGATAATTGTCCAATGTGTTGGAAAATTTCTGTACATTGTGTGTATAGTAATGTGGGTCGCCACACATGAATGATGCTGCTTTGAGCATTTTATTTTGCAGTCAATTTTAAATTCAGAATAAAATGAGATAATTTTACATGATGTGTTATGCCCAGTTGAATCTCCTTCTATCCTTATTGTTGCATTGAGCAAAAAATCAGTAAAGCATTTTTTTCATTTGATGTCGTTTTTGCGATTAGCTTTAACCCATCTGTCGCCCCGGGATATTTTGACTCTCGTGCTGACTGATTCTTGGTAAAATGCATATGTGATCGTGCGGACTCCGGTCTAAACGGGCACAGTACGTCTTTCAGTAGTCATATTGAAGAAAGAACAACAGCAGCCACGCATGCTACTCATAGCAACAAAAACTTAACATCTCTTGACTTGTCAACAGCAATGAAACTCTTCAAAACCACGATAAATCCCATGACTAAATATGGGATCTCCCTCATCTGGGACAAATTAACCATCAGGAATATGGAGAGAAATCACGATGTCAAAACTAGATTTTTGAAAAGAGCGCTAGGAGCAGGGAAGTACTCCCCAAATAGGATGATATACGCCCTTTCCAGAGAAACTTTCTTCCTGGAGGACTTAAGGATTCAGCTACAGCTACCACCTACAGACCCATACAATACAGTGATAGCCAGCAAGAAAGCAAGAAGAAATCATTGAAGAATTTTTTGGAACTGATGCTATTGTAACGTGTTTTTCGAGGGGTTTTATGCAACTGGCATAAGTCAGTAGGAAGCCATTCTATATTTATTTACGCGGCAAATTGTTCAGCCAAGAGAATTTTTCATGGTAATTTATTATTATTATTAATTTATTATAATAATTATTAAGGTATTTTCGGAGCATTTTATAAAAATTATTAGCATTCAGATAGGTTTTCTATGTCTTAGAAAACGCTATCCAGCAAATTATTACGAACGACGATATCATAGAAAATTATCTGATTACGGAATTTTACGGAGTTTTCGTCAGTTAGGGTATATCGAGAGACGTGACTCACTGGGATTTCAAGTACACGCTTAATCTTGTCGAGAAGCATGACGCAATCTTGGGTCGCAAGGTCTAGAAAAGGCGAATTGTTGGAACGGAAAACGACTTCTCCCTCTCGCGCGCCGAGTGTAAAGAAACCAGAGGAGGGGAACTAGCGGTGGGTCAACCAATCAGTGAAGACCACGCAAGCTGAAGCCGGCTGAAGAGTGGGGGAGCCAACGTGTGCATATATCGTTCGACGCGCCGTGAAACGAGGACTATCTGTGTAGAACTTGCGGAGTACGGTTGCAAGTGCTTGTCGCTCCGATGTTCAGTGGAGTTGAAGACTAACTTTTGCAAAACTTAACCAGTGCGGTTGTACGAGTGTTTGGGTCCGAGGTACGGACCATAGAATTATCTAAGCTACCAGAATATCATCAAATTCCGACGGAGATGACGACGTCCAGGAGACTGTGGGAAGCTCATAGCATCAGCAAGTACGAGGGAAATGCCTTGGCAATTTCCAATGGTAAGCGCAAATGACGCAGAAATACGCAATCTCTCATTTTTCTTTGTTTTACATTTCATATTTCAGTAACTTCATAGCTTGGAAATAAGAGTAAAATCAATTTATCAGACTCCGTTTTCACGTAATTTTCTATCGGTAATATTCAAATCACAACGCTCCAATTTAAATTTTGTACTTATTATTATTATTAATTTTGCTATACTGGTTTTATATAATAAATTCATTTCTTTTACAATGCAATCTTTGCTTTCAGTAGGTAGCATTAGATATAGACCAATTCCTTCTCCTGATACAATTGTTTGTTGGGTTAATGATCAAATCATACCACAATCTGAGTGAATAGTGTCTTGAAGGTGTTCTGCCAGAGCTAGACGTTGTTAAATACAAATTTAGATTTCAACATTGCATTGAGGTCTTGGCGCCCATTAAAACAACATAGCTTAGGCAAAGGTAAACAGTTACATTTATCACCCAACAGTGTGGGCTAGCCAAACTGTTACATTTGTAGCTACCAACATGGGGCATTAAAAAACGTTTCATTTGTCGCCGACAACTTGGGGCTGAAAACCTAATAACATTTGTGGAAGGAGAAGGGTATATATTTCTGTGCCTGTATTTTGGGGGTTATTTGTCTGTATCAGTGTATATCATTATGGGGGATGAGAAAGAAAGACAGATGAGGTTACGTAGTGGTCATCAACGGGAGAGTGATGATACGAGCAGTATGTCGAGTGATGGTAGTACCGGGGTAGCGGAGGTAAATCCCGATACTGAAACAGGGAGTGTAGGCGGCCAACCAGAATTAAAAACTTTACTTCTCGAGTTTATGTATCAGAACAAAGTTAGTAGTGATGCCTTAAATGCTAAATTAGAACAAAACAATGCAAAACTGGAACAAAATAATGCTAAATTAGAACAAAACAGTAGGGAAAATAAAGAAAGTACAGATGCCTTAAATGCTAAATTAGAACAAAACAGTAGGGAAAATAGAGAGAGTAATGAAACTTTAAACGCCAGATTAGAACAAAACAGTAAGGAAAATAGAGAGAGTACTGAAACTTTAAATGCTAAACTGGAACAAAACAACGCCAGATTAGAACAAAACAGTAAGGAATATAGAGAGAGTACTGAAACTTTAAATGCTAAATTAGAACAAAACAGCAGGGAAATGAGTGACAAATTCGAACTGATTAGAGGTGAGATCAGGGGGGTGATGGAAGAAAAGGCTAAAGAGATTATTGCAGATGTAGACAGAAAATTAGGAAAAGTACAGGAGGAGTTGGAAATTAGAATCAGTACACAGGCTGAAAATTTAAAAGAACTAGTGCAACTGGAAACACAGCAGGTCAAAAAGCAATTGGGGGGAGAAATTGACAAAATTCAGGAAGCTACTAAAGAGGTTAAGGAACAGCTGGGGGGTAGAATTGAGAAAGTCCACTCACAAATAGTTGCAGAAGTAAATGATTTAAGAGAGAGTAATAGAGAGAGCATTAGAAAGATTGAGGAGAAACAAGCAAAGCTATATGATAAAGTAGAAGAATCAGAAGGAAACATTAAATTAACAGTAAACAGTATTGAGAGGAAGGCTGAGGAGAAAATCGCAGAATTAGAATTAAAATTAAAAGCTAGGATCAGGCAAGAAAATAGTCAGAATAGGCCAGTTTTTGTGAATAGCACACACAGGGAGGTAGAACTGGGTAAGTTCAGCAATCGACAGGGGTGCCCAATGGAGTTCATGAACACTATAGAAAATAAATTCGGGGAAAGGTTGGAAAATGGTAGTATTGAGTGGTGCCAGGTAGTTGAAATTTTAGAACAAGTGTTTGTGGGGGAAACGAGGAATTGGTTTGCTGTCTACAGAGACAAGTTTACTGATATCAATGATTTTAAAATGAAATTCTGTGAAAAGTTCTGGAATGAGGTTATTCAGTCGCAGCATCGTGAGGGAGTAGTGTGTGGTAAATATAACCCTAAAGGAAGCTCCACCATGACCGAATACTTTTTAGGGCAGGTATTAGTGTGTAAATATCTGGATGGCTTGAAGGAGGAAAGTGATGTGGTGAGGTTGCTACTTAGGCACTTTCCCTATAGGATCAAGGAGGCTGCTTGTATCCAGAATGTAAAGACAATATCACAAGTAGAAAATTTGTTAAGCACATTTGATGCACTAGGGAGAGGGGGTTATGAGGACAATTTCAATCGGAACCAGGGTAATAATAATAATAGGCCTAATGAAGCCAGGCATCAAGAAGTTCAAGGGAACGGTGGCGAAGGGGCCAATGCTCAAAATAGAAATAACAATAATCAGCTAAATCAGAACAGAGGAAATGGCTATGGTAATCAGTATCAAGGGAGGAACAATGATTTCAGGGGAAATCAAGGGAGAAACAATGATTTCAGGGGAAATCAAGGGAGGAATTATAACGACAATAATTACAACCAGAATAGGGGTCAAGGAAGAGGACAGCCTAGTGGTAGTAATATACAGCCAAACAATGACAACACAACTCAGAACAACCAGACCAGTGCAGTAGTAACTAGTACTACGGCCAGCTGTAGCGGTTTTTTAAACGCGAACCAGGCTGCGAAGTAAGGTCAGAATCTCAGTCTGTAGCATGCCCTGTCCATACAATTATACAGGAACCCTATGACCTAAATGTAAGAAATGAATTATTACATGAACTAAATGATGAAGGTATTATTCAGGAAGTGGTTAGTAAGAGCCCCATAGTTAAATTTAACGTGTCCGAGGCGTACACAGATGTTTTAATTGATAGTGGTTGTATGAAGAGTTGCATAAGTAGTGCATTTTATGATAAAATGAAAGGAACTGGAGTAAATTTTGAGGAGATGCCAATTAAAAGCACTTTTGTTATCACAGCTGTTGGGAAGAGGTCTAAAGTAATTTCTAAGCAAGTTTTAGTAGACATTAAAATTAATAATCATGTAGAGAAGCAGATTTGCCTTGTAATTCCAAATTTAGTATTCAGTGTTATCTTGGGTTCAGAGTGGCTAAGTAGAGTGTCTGGTAACTTATGTTATGATGTAGGGAGTTTGAAATTTAAATGGGGAGATTCTGAAGTAGAAGTAGCGTTCAATGACCATATTCAGAGGAGTAGTATTGTAGGTGTGATTTGTACTTTAAATGAGATATCGCCAGCCGTAGAGCGGGGTTCTCCATGTTTTGTGGGCAGTGTGATTACGAACGGAAGTCTAGAGGACTCGTTACGTGAGGCTGCATTTCAGGGAAATATAGAGGATGAACAGTGTGTTCGGCTCTATGATGTGTTATGGTGTAATAGGAGAGTGTTTGAGGATCGCATTGGTATGGCCAATTGCTATACACATTCATTGAACGTTATTGATAGGTCAGTATTCACAGGACATAGATATCCTGTACCTTTCGCTTATCAGAGTGCAGTTGAGGCACAAATTAACCAGATGCTTGAAGATGGGATTATTGAGCACTCTAACAGTCCATATGTTAATTCTTTGATCACGGTACCCAAGACCGACGGCACGGTTCGTATTTGTTTAAACGCTCGTTTGGTTAAAAGTAGAATTAGTTCAGATCAGCTGAAATCTATGTCAATAGAGAAATTAATGCAAACATTTGAGGGGAAGAAGTATTTCACTTGTGTAGATTTGAGTTCCAGTTTTTGGCAAGTGCCACTTATGTACGAAGATAGACCATTTACAGCTTTTAGTCATAAATATAACCTTTATCAATTTTGTAGAACACCTTATGGGTTAAAGAGTAGTTCAGCAGCTTTAATTAGGGCTTTAAACATCGCATTAGGGGATGACACAGGAGAGTTTGTAACCATTTACATTGATGATATGGTAATTAGTTCACGCAGTTTTGAGGAGCATCTACGTCATTTAAATATAGTTTTTCAGAAGTTAGATCAGGCAGGGTTCACTTTGAAGCTGTCTAAGTCGTCATTCTGTCAGTCAGAAGTGACATTTTTAGGTCATAGAGTGTCGAGTAGAGGTGTAACACCAGAAGAAAGTAGGGTTAATAAGATTCTTAACGCAGAGGTTCCACAGAATGTTAAACAGTTAAAAACTTACCTGGGAATTTGCAACTTTTTCAGGAGGTTCGTTCTTAAATACTCAGGGTTGGTAGAACCATTCAGGGAATTGCTTAAAAGTGGGACTCGGTGGAGGTGGGAGTCCAAGCATGATCAGGCTTTTAGAGCGCTGAAGGAAGGTTTTGAGAAAGCTGTAGTGCTGAAATATCCGTTAAAAGATAAGGAATATGTGGTTATGACAGATGCTTCACATATAGGCATTGCTGGAGTATTATGTCAGAAAGATGATGAGGGTAATCTGTGCATTGTATCTTTAGCCTCGCGAGGACTGACAGCAGCGGAGAAAAGATACACGATTACTGAGTTAGAGCTTTTAGGTATTGTTTTCAGTTTAGGGAAATTTAGAATGTATTTAGTAGGGGGGAAATTTGAGATCCACACAGATCACCATGCATTACTGTATATGAGGACTTGTAAACTCAGTTCTAACAGAGTTAGTAGGTGGATTCTTGCTCTGCAGGAATACGAATTCACAGTAAAATATATTAAAGGTAAAGATAACATTCTTGCAGACATGCTATCGAGGGACACTAATTTATGTAGGGATTATCCTGTGGTTAAAGCAGAGGACGGTATTTTAATATGTGCATGTGTGGACAGTAGCAACAGGGCATCGTTACAGACACTGAGAAATATGCTAGTGGAGCAACGTGATGACGTTAAGTTAAAGGAGCCACTGGCTAGGTTGGAAATAGGTGAAGAAGAGTATGTGAAGGTAGGACGGTTCACGTACAAGATGCAGGATGGGCTTCTTGCAAGGAAATGTAGGAATAATCGGTGGGCAATATGTGTTCCTGCCACTTTGCGGGAGGAGCTAATTTGGTTCATTCATAGGGAATTAGGACACTTTGGTGCTGCCAATGTCTTCTATGAAATTGGTCGTGACTTCATTTGGAGTAAAATGGGAAGGGACGTTAGGAGGATTTTAGCTAAGTGTGACACCTGTCAAAGGAGTAAATATCCAGTTAAATATTTAGTGGGGGAGAGATCTGCAGTTCTCACCAGTAGTCCCGGTGAACTACTGTGTGTGGATTTATTTGGCCCGATCGTTAAAGGACAGTACGGCTACGAATACATTTTTATAGTTATTGACGCTTTTAGTAAGTATGTCAAGCTATATCCGCTAAGGAAAGCCACGGGACTAGCGTGTAGCCGTCTGATCATTAATAAGTATGTACCTGAGTTTGGCCTTCCTCTCAGGATACTATCTGACAGTGGACCACAGTTTACTGCAAAGAAATGGAGAACCAGTATGCAGGAAGCTGGTATAACACACGTTCATTCCTCTGTAAGGTACCCTCAGGGTAATTCTGCAGAGCGTCCATTAAGGGAAGTGGCTCGTCTTTTTCGGACTCTAGTGCATGACAAGCATGCGGCCTGGGTTGGACATCTTCCCAAGGTCGAGACTTGGCTGAATTCTGTCCAGCATGAGAGCACGAAATTGACGCCATACGAAGTTCACTTCGGAAAAAGACCACAAAATGAACTAGCAAGGGTGTTGGGATTAAATGAGGGTAAGCAACCGGGGATGGATTACATTGTCCAGTTGGCGAAACAGAATTTATCTAAGTCAGCACAAAAGAGAATTCGCCAACAAAAAGAAACTAAATTTGACCTATTCGAGCCGGGAGACAGAGTCTTACTTAGAGTGCCGAAACAGTCAAATAAGCTAGAAAAAGTCATGTCCAAGTTCTTTTATCTCTACGAGGGCCCATTTATAGTTTCCAAACGTATTGGCAAAACAGCATATGTGCTGGAGAATAGTGAGGGAAACAGATTATACGGGACGTATAATATACATAGTCTACGAAAATATGTGTCATAAAGTGAGTGTGTTGTGTGTTTAGCTGGCGAGCCAGCCTATCAAATGAGTTAGTGTGGTATTTGGTGCGTGGGAGGATCTGGTCTTAAGGCAGGCGTATCAGAAGTCACACAGGGGGGTAGTATGTAAGTAAATGAGAGTTTTTAAGGTACAGGGAAATATGACGGGATTGTCGGATGCTGTTGAGCACTAAATTGTCTCGATGCACCAAGGCCATTTTGGCAGCGCTGATGGGTTCCCATTTATCTCCAAGAGATGGGGGAGCGCTTGTATAGGGCTTGTTAGCTTAAGGCGTCCACGAGATAAAAGATGGGCCATCAGAATGCGAGACAGTCCTTCATGAAACTCATACATATCAGCACACGTGATTTCTGTTTACGGCCTCGCCATGTAAGATTTGTAAGTGTGTAATTTAAGATAATCTGTACAATGGTATTATTTGTGTGAGGAGAAATGGTCTGTGTTGAGAGCTAGTATTAAGTAGAATATGGTTAACGGGAACTTAACAAGACAGGGCGCTTACGGCACAGAAATATTTGGTGTTATATGTAATGCGCGTTTACTGTTTTTTTTTTCAGAAGTCAATATTAATTTAATCTACGTTAAAGAGAGATTAAGTATTATGGTCACGAGGCGCTGCCACAATAGTGTGATCGTGTGCTGAGTGATAAGTGGAAGTAAATGTCACCATAAGGAGGGGACCTCCAGTGAAATTAGGAAGTTCTATGGTGATATAAATATATCAGAACACCTTCAATGCGTGTGATATGACATCATAAATACATAGTGCTCACACATTAATTATGTCTATTTCTCCAACATAGAGAAATTTGAGAGGCGGAAATATCCGTGGAACACTATTCCCTATGTAAAACATTGAACTGGTTGCAAAGTGCGATCCATAGTGACAACAAACTTTGACGCAAAGTGCGTGAAGAAAAAATATGAGTGTATATATCTGTAATTTAGGGTGATTTCATTTATGTAATATGTATTTTGGATGGGGTTTATTAACGTGTCTGGGATAATCGGATAATGGACCGTCGTCACGGTAAATCATCCGATGATCCGAGGCGAATATGTAACGTGTTTTTCGAGGGGTTTCATGCAACTGGCATAAGTCAGTCATTCTATATTTATTTACGCGGCAAATTGTTCAGCCAAGATAATTTTTCATGGTAATTTATTATTATTATTAATTTATTATAATTATTATTAAGGTATTTTCGGAGCATTTTATAAAAATTATTAGCATTCAGATAGGTTTTCTATGTCTTAGAAAACGCTATCCAGCAAATTATTACGAACGACGATAACATAGAAAATTATCTGATTACGGAATTTTACGGAGTTTTCGTCAGTTAGGGTATATCGAGAGACGTGACTCACTGGGATTTCAAGTACACGCTTAATCTTGTCGAGAAGCATGACGCAATCTTGGGTCGCAAGGTCTAGAAAAGGCGAATTGTTGGAACGGAAAACGACTTCTCCCTCTCGCGCGCCGAGTGTAAAGAAACCAGAGGAGGGGAACTAGCGGTGGGTCAACCAATCAGTGAGGACCACGCAAGCTGAAGCCGGCTGAAGAGTGGGGGAGCCAACGTGTGCATATATCGTTCGACGCGCCGTGAAACGAGGACTATCTGTGTAGAACTTGCGGAGTACGGTTGCAAGTGCGTGTCGCTCCGATGTTCAGTGGAGTTGAAGACTAACTTTTGCAAAACTTAACCAGTGCGGTTGTACGAGTGTTTGGGTCCGAGGTACGGACCATAGAATTATCTAAGCTACCAGAATATCATCAAATTCCGACGGAGATGACGACGTCCAGGAGACTGTGGGAAGCTCACAGCATCAGCAAGTACGAGGGAAATGCCTTGGCAATTTCCAATGGTAAGCGCAAATGACGCAGAAATACGCAATCTCTCATTTTTCTTTGTTTTACATTTCATATTTCAGTAACTTCATAGCTTGGAAATAAGAGTAAAATCAATTTATCAGACTCCGTTTTCACGTAATTTTCTATCGGTAATATTCAAATCACAACGCTCCAATTTAAATTTTGTACTTATTATTATTATTAATTTTGCTATACTGGTTTTATATAATAAATTCATTTCTTTTACAATGCAATCTTTGCTTTCAGTAGGTAGCATTAGATATAGACCAATTCCTTCTCCTGATACAATTGTTTGTTGGGTTAATGATCAAATCATACCACAATCTGAGTGAATAGTGTCTTGAAGGTGTTCTGCCAGAGCTAGACGTTGTTAAATACAAATTTAGATTTCAACATTGCATTGAGGTCTTGGCGCCCATTAAAACAACATAGCTTAGGCAAAGGTAAACAGTTACATTTATCACCCAACAGTGTGGGCTAGCCAAACTGTTACATTTGTAGCTACCAACATGGGGCATTAAAAAACGTTTCACTATGATAAACAGAAATTGGACAAAAACAAACCAAAGGCAGCGGCATGCCACTGTTTTCACCATACGTTGTGCACAACCAAAAATTCTACCACGTAAATGATCTATGTATATGTGTATTGTGTGACAAAAAATGTGAATATTATAACTTAATGTGGTGCCAAAAAAAAAGAACAAAAACACTCAGTGACTATTGCAAAGACAATAGTAGAGAATAATCATGTCTTGTTATGGTATACAGTATTATGTTTATATTACATTTATGTAACTAATGGCTTTTGAGCTGCAATAAAATTGTAAAAGAACAAAATTGCTCGAGTACATGATATGGTGTTAGCGGACAGGTGCATAACTGTGGCAGACGTGGCGTCTACACTGCGTATTGGTCATGCCCGGGCCCATCACATGCACCGAAAAGTGCCCGCTAGATGGATGCCGAGAAACCTGACACCGGAGCAGGCTGTGCGACAATTCCTTGCATCGCAGGGCACCGAGTTTTGCCAGAGTGGATTCTTCAAACTGATTGTCAGTTGTAGCTCTTCAGTTTGTCAACACGAATTTGCCCAATGAATGGACGGGGTACAATGTATAAATATGTAAATACACTCCTGGAAAAAATTGCATTAATATGTTAGTTAATTATCTCTATTAAAATGGGTCAATTTATGATTACGCGTTTCGACCTTCAAGTGGCCAGCATCAGATCCTGATCACTGAGTTCAGGTTTACATTTTTCACTATTATAATTACACTACTATTGTATTCACAATATGAATCTCGTTATAACTTTAGGATTGCTTTGTCTACGACAAGTGTCACTTTGTTGATGGCGACTATGTCGAAAAATAGTGCAAGGTGTATAGTTCATGATACCGTGGTGTATGTCAGTTTTTTTTTTGGGGGGGGGGGGATAATTATTGCTGATCGTGGTATAAACACCAAAGACGAACTACAATAGTACTGTACTATAATATTATATTAGTGAAAAATTTAAACCTCAACACAGTGATCAGGGTCTGATGATGGCTAGGGACCCTGATTTATGGTAATATAAAAGGCTTCAACGCGGTGAAATGAATTGTTCAAAGTGGTGAAATAAAATATCCATAGCGGTGAAATAACAAAAGCGAGGTGTGAGTGTACTTAATAACCATGTGTACGGTACACGCATTTGGTTAAATAATGAACACACTACAAACATTTGGAGGAGTAACAAACAATTTATTCTAGTTCCTTTCTTTTTCTTCTTTTTTCGAAAGAACTTCAACTCAAATGAATTTGTGTTTAATACCTAACCTAACATTTACTTCTCCATGACCACCATAGTCATTTTCTCACTAACTCGTGAAAAATATTATGTTGTCCCTAAAATTATGCCGAGCATTGTTTCCATGTTTTCAGGACTTCAACCAATCAAGTCTGAGAAGGGACTTCGTTATCCCGCATCTTATGAAACGTTTATATTTTTAAGGTTTCTTATTTTCTATGAAGGGACTATTTCAATTAATTTTAAAGTAAATATTTAAAAATTATCTTATTACCAGCGTTTCGTTGGCATTTAGCATTTTAGGGTGAAAATAACATCGTATGACATGCGTATCGTGATTTATGTCGCCTTTCAACAACAACAACAAAAAACACTTACCACGGCCAGGAGCGAACCTGCAAGCTTGGGGGTTGGCAGTCCGACACGATAACCACTCACCCACCGTGGCAAGCTACATTTCAGACTGATTGCACGCTACAATGTTGGTGGCGACTAAGCCGAAAAATAGTGCAAGGTGTATAGTTCATGATGCCATGGTGGATGTCAGTTTGGCAATCAAGGCTCCCTGGGAAACATAATGACCAAAGTTATTTTCGGAACTTCCCTCGTAGGCTATATAACGTTCATATTGCTCTCCTAAGAGAGAACCAAACGGTGTGCAGGATGTATGAGTTTTAAAGTTGGAAGGTAAAAGCAATGGAAGATTTCCTTGCCAGGTTTGTTACACTACAGTAATGCACCAAGTACGTACTTCACTGTAGGTGACGTTTCATGTAGTGATTATAACTTCCTTCGCAGTTTCCCCGCAATTAAGTTCTGTACCTCGTCGAGGTGATATTTATTTTAATGGGCATCGTCATCAAAGCAATTACATCCTATGTTTTATCTTTAATCATTTGAGAATGAAAAATACTTCGGCTCTACCCTTAAAACCAGCAACTGTAGTATGCTACAAGGAGCACATTTAACTGGATAGCCTGGATATATGAAAGATATTTATTTGCACAAATATCATGAGGAGTAGTTTTAATACAAGATATTTGTAATTAATTAAATCTGATTAATACATTAATAATGACTGTCTAGGACTAGTAACTTACTGATGGGGACCCTAATCGCCTAAATACTTTCAATTTGATGATGGGATAGTTGCCAAGAATGGAAAAAGATTTAAAAAACACCTTCGTTGACCGAGGATCGAACCCCGACCTTATGCATAGAAGGCTAAATCCTACCCACAACACCAAATGTTGCCTGCAGAGTTACAGACATTTTTTAAATCGCCTATCCTCCCAGCTCGGCTTCACACATGGACTCTGCGAGGGATCATTCCTCTACCGTCACAAGGACGGTGTCTGGGAGCTGAACACACTTTATCAGCAGATACAAGTGGGGATGGTGACAGGCCGATCACACAGGTCACCGCTAACTTGTGTCTAATTAAAGAAGGGTCAGAGAAGGGATTTAGGAAGGAAGTTGAGAGGAATCGTCCCGGTTTCAGCTTTTTCAGCCAAGTTAATAGGTCGTATTGTACCTATAACACTACAAAGAGATGGGAAAATTGAGGGTGAGATCAATAGCAGAGTGCAGGCTACCGGTAGGTTGTTCAATTCAATAAAATCAAGTTTCCTTAACAACAGAGAAGTTTCAAAGAACACAAAGCTGGCAATATTTCGGGTTGTCTATACACCAGTACTGATGTACAGCAGGGAGACCTGGTGGCTCACAGACAAGTATCGCAGTCGCAGCATGCAGGCAATGGAAATGCGGTATTTGAGGAAAGTGGAAGGCAAGACGAGATGTGTCAAGATCCAGAATCAGACCATAAGAACGAGTCTAGGAGTTGAACCACTTCAGCAAAAGGTTGAAGAGAGTCAGATGAGGTGGTACGGCCATATTCAACGTATGCCGGAATCACGAATTGCCCAGAGAGTATATGAAACATGAGTGCAGGGTATCAGAACAAGAGGGAGACCAAGAAAGACGTGGGAGGAAGATGTCAGGAGGGCAGTGGAGGATAGAGGTATAGAATGGAGGAAAGCAAAACATCTGAGCAGAGACAGGAAGGCTTGGCGCTCCTTTCGTTAAACCTCGACACCGACGGGTAGAAGAGGATTCGACTAAGTAAGTAAGTAAGTAAGTAAGTAAGTAAGTAAGTAAGTAAGTAAGTATTGTAGCCATGAAGTACAAGCGTTCTTGTTCCAGTTGTTAATTCAATTTAGGGGCTTGGGACATCTTGGTCATCAGCCCCATGTAAGTTAGTTGGGTGTGTTTTGATCTTGTCTATAACCTGGTGGTGAAGATGGGAAACCACGAATACCATTTTCAGGACGGCCGAGGTGGCATTCGCCCACGCTCTCCCGATGCCAGCTAGGCACAAGGTAGCGTGTTGGCGCTCTCGGTCACCGCGACCTGTAGAGTTACAAACCTGCAGAATATATTTTCAGCTAAGTCATTAGGTCGTATTGTACCCATGAAGCATAAGCGCTCTTGTTGCTGTTGTTAATTCAATTTAGGGGCTTGGGACATCGTGGTCATGTAGCCCCGTATGCTCGGGTGTGTGTGGAATTTGTCTGTTAACCTGTGTTATTGTGATGGTTCTAATAGTGTGTGTATTTGTAATTCAGATGATGATTGGGAAGGAGTATTTACCTGGAGTAGAAGTGAGAAGAAACCACGGAATACTACTTCCAAGATGGTTGAGATGGAAATCGAACCCACCTCTTCTCAGTTTTGCCTCACAAGGCTAAGTGTACCACGTTCCAGTTCTCAGACCAGAATTAAATTTCTTGGCAGAGCCAGGATTCGAACCTGGACCTCCGGGGTGTCAGCTATGAATGCTAGCCACTACACCACAAAATACTAAAAATGAGCTGTCCTAAGTGCTGTGAAGTTGAAAAGTTACATAAGCATACTCATCTTTACGGGTCAAGTTGACAGAAAGAGAGGTCAACTAAACCTTAGAGCTGGAAATCCAAAGAGGGTCGAAGCCAGTCATTTGGCTGCTACAGCATACAAAAGAACACGTCTTTTCGTTGAAGTTGATGAAGGTCATTTGGCATCCATTGGCGAGGCTTTCAAAGAAGGAAAGAAAGAAAGAAAGAAAGAAAGAAAGAAAGAAAAAACATCTGCTCATCCTGCAACGCTTCCGACTTCTTTGTCATCGCCTAGCTAGCTCGTCCTGCGTCCTCCCCGCGAACCCTAACTCAGCTGTTGTGTCTGTTACCTTTTCCCCCTCGCGTCTCGGCTCCGCACTTTGAGGGGGAGTTCAGTTTAGTAAATAGGCTTTACAAGAACCCCCTGCAGACGCTACCAAGGCTGCCAATGGAAAATCATTTCACTTCTTTACTTCATCACCTCATTGTTCTGGTCCATTCAAAGACATGTCTTGTCTGCGAATATCGTATACATAGGCCTACGCGTCTACACTTACACTCGCACACATTCAGATTTTTTCTGGTCTGCTGGATGGAACTGGCTGACGTTGCGAACAACACAGATGCAGTATTCAAGTCGATGCGGCAGTTTCGAAGTGAAATAAAAATATTCATTCAGCAAGAGAATACAGATCCTGCTATTGAATTACTGAGCCAAGCCGTTGCTGCGGTGGTCGTGCTAGCTGGCGTGGGATAGCGGGGCTGCAGTGGCCGCCAGGAGACGAGGGCGAGTCCCGCCAGCATAACCGGGTTTTTAACTGGCAAGATAAGAATACAGTATTAACGTTATGCGTGTTTCATGAAAAGCTACCAGTTACCGGCTTCTAATTAAAGATGTACTCCATTTTAAACTGGAAACTGACAAACGTTAATATCTAGTTGTTACTTCATTTGAGGGCCTTGGACATCGTGGTCATTCCGCCCTGTGTACTTAGATGTGTGTGTGTAATTTTTGTTTGATAACTTGTGTTATTGTGTTAGCTCTGTTAGTGTGTGTATGTGTATTTGTAATTCAAGTGAGGATTGGGAAGGAGGAGGCCGTGCTCTTAAGTTAAGAACCATCCTGGCATTTGCCTGGAGTAGTAATGAGAAACCACGGAAAACCACTTCCAGGATGGTTCAGGTGAGAATCGAACCCACCTCTTCTCAGTTTTGCTACACCAGACTGAGTGGAACCTGTTCCAGCCCTCAGATCAGAATTAAATTTCCTGGCAGAACCGGGAATGGAACCTGGACCTCCAGGGTGACAGCCAAGAGTGCTAGCCACTACACCACGAGGTGGACTATTTATCATACATATTTGCATTCTTCTGACTCAAAACGAAATGCAGGTTGAATAAGATTGCTACATCATACGATATTGACGTATTTATGTTAATTTTTCTAGCAGATATTGTAAGTTTTACGTTCTAGTTTGAAAGTTCTAAGTTCGTTGTTTTTCCCAAGTACACGGGGATGATGACCAGAGATGTTTCAACGCCCCAACAGGAATCAACAACGACAATTTCTATGTGATAAACAATCTTTTGTTTGTTAGGTAGTCAGCCTGAAGGCTGGTAGCATCCTTAAAGAGCATCCCTTTGGGTTATGTGGAAGACACCCAAGGAACCAATGCAGTACTATAATGAGGCGTACTAGGTAGAGTGGGGGCTCTGACTCATCTGAAATGTGAAGTGGGGCTTTGCTCTTTTCAGAGACCGCCTTCAGTGTACTGTAAATATAGTGTAAGGCACTGATAAACAAAATATGAAATGAAATAAAATATGAAGTAAATTGCCATTGCCTTCCTCACCGAGCCGTACGAGTAGTAGGTTTCACTGCATCCACAGGCATTAGCTGTACCATAACTTACACATACCTCAGTAGCTTCCTTTATAATCACAGCCATAGATAAGACTGGCAGGTGAAGTCACATTTTACTCTAGCTCGTGCCAGTGGGCAAATAAAAAATCATTCGAGGAGCAATTCATTGTCATGTTATTAAAATTAAATTATTTCATCAGTTTAATCCTTTGTAGTTCCATGGAATCAAAAGTGAAGATGAACCGCTCCTATTTTTAATAATAGAACTGAACTAATAAGTAACAGAAATATCTCACGATTCAATACGGTATTATGGTTGTATTTGATATTAGAATAAGGGATATTAATAAAAGGGAAGATGCAATAGCTTGAACAAGGAAATATTTTGAGGATGCTTCGGTTGATAAATATTTTTTGTATTAGATATCAAAAGGACCAAAAGATAATAAGTTGATTTCTAGACCTATTCATACCCTTAACCAAGAAGTGGAAAAAAAAAATAGAAATTCAGGTACCATAATGGATTTAAAAATAAAATCTTTGCAGGATTTTTAAATATTAAAAAGGAAGCCTATCATACTTACGGGGTATGAACCCGTTAGCGTCTATTAGCTTACCTTTTTGTTTATGTATATGCTATTTAGGTGTATGAAGCACGAACGGTTTTGATACTTTAGGAAATAGTTTTAATGAACTAAATGTAATGAAGGTAAATGATTTAACATAATATTATTAACTACAGTACTTATATACAGTCCAGAAGTGGTGTTGAGTCAGACTTAGAGCCCTGCGCGGATAAACTAAACGTTATCCGCATCCGCACCGCATCCGCACCGCATCCGCACGGCTGTTATCCGCATCCGCACGGCTGTTATCCGCATCCGCCCCTCATCCGCACGGCTGTTATCCGCATCCGCCCCACATCCGCACGACTTTTATCCGCATCCGCCCCGCATCCACGCGATTTTTACCCACACGTTTGTTATCCGAATCTACTGGCATTACAATAATATTTTCAATGTGTTGCTTTATACTTTTATCTTTTAGACATTTGAGCAGCAAGTCGAACCCTTAGGCTATGTACTGTACACTATGTCATGTGAACTTGAATCGAACCGTCTGACAAGCTTTGTGGGCGTTAAGCCATAAAATAATTTTACCAATGTCAAAAGGTATTCCGATAATTATGACTCCATTTCGTTGGTAAAACAGCTTTACGGACTAGACGAGGTGGAGCAAGACAATTTTGCAGCAACTGCTTTGATAGGATTGACTGGGGAATGTTGAAACTTCTCCCCACTTCCCTTATTTTCCTCCCATCATCCCTAATTGCACATCGAGATTTCTGCACATTTTCTGCTGGGTAGGAGTTTTTTCTCCGTTTTCCGCGTATAATGTCTTGGCATCTGGAGAAAAAACACGAAATATTTTGCCGTTAATGTCGCGTTGTATTTGTATTTGAAGTACTTGTATTATATTATCTGCGCACCATACCCCACTCTGCTTTTAAAACGTAACTCACTGAATCCCGGTAAACTAATCTATTATATTGACAAATAAATACATGCAAAACCACTGTAAACACAGGCATTTATAACTACATTTAATTTTAAATAATTGAATCATAACTGTAGGCTTACCTTCTTATTTGCTGGCTACAGAAAATAACATGCAACGTGTTAAGTTTCTTCATACAATCCTCCGGTTATCACATAGCGACTGGCATCATGCTGACTGCCCTTATCTGATAGGTACGATGACAGCTTAAGGGTAGCAGGGAACTGAGTTGCTAGTTGTACTACCAACTCGGAAAACATAGGTGCGCACTATTACCCAACTTTCCCCATGATATTCAACAAGTTCGGATTGTATTCTAAGAACTATCCGCAAATTTACTCCAAACATTATCCGCAGCTTATCCGCTATCCGCACAGCCATGTAAAATATATCCGCATGGCGAAAAATGTTGCGGATATCCGCGGGTTAGTCATAAAACAGGGATGGCCAGTTATTTTTACTGTACTAGGTAGATTAAAAATACTATTTTAGAAAATGATAAAATTTCTGTCTGTGAAAAAATCCACAGCCTGCTTCCAGTCGACCGACCGGGTCAGGGAACGGAATGAATGAAGCCCCCATCTAGCGGTGAGGATATGAACTGTGACGGCTGCCGAAGCCTGTCGCACTCCCCTGGGGCAATGATTAAATGAATGACAGATGAAATGAAATGAGAGTGGAGAGTGTTGCTGGAATGAAATTTGTGACAGGGAAAACCGGAGTACCCGGAGAAAAACCTGTCTGCCTCAGCTGTGTCCAGCACAAATCTCACATGGAGTGACCGGGATTTGATCCACGGACCCAGCGGTGAGAGGCAAGCGTGCTGCCGCCTAAGCCACGGAGGCTAAATTTCTGTCTGTCAAAACTTGTAATGGAAATACTTCTATTCTGGTTCATGCAACAGCTGGTGCTCGTGAGCACTTTTTGGCTCGTATGGCGAGAGCACCAAATTCCATTTAAAGCACAAGGTTGACAACGCCTGATCTATAATACAAAACGATATGATCTTGCAACATGAGAGATATTCTCGAGATTTTATGTAAAATGCTATAGAGTCACTCAATGCGTATGGGGAAGCCCTATTAAAGGAAGGAAGCGTATAGTTTGACGTAACTTTTAATCTCGCGATCATATGACACAGGGCCTCCATTTTACGTGGAATCCAAACCACTGGTCGCAGCATTTCACCTCGAAAATCTCAAATGCATTAACCTGGAATCAAATCTGGTCTACCTTGTAGGGAGGCAAGCAGCTTTACCAGTACGCCTTCATGCCCAAAGCCTAATTATCTTGTTTGGTTCATGCCTAATATATTCTACAAAACTACTTGAACTAAAATACACGCTTACAAAGTGAACACCTCATTACTTAAGATAATTATAAAATAATTAATAATACATTAATGATTATAAAAACATTATTTTAAGTAGCAAATCGTGCCTTTTTGTAACTGAGAGTTTAATATCTGGTGTTTTTAAGGAGTATATTAAAATTAACCACTCACGACAATTGGGCTCCCAACGCAACACCGAAGAAATGTCTTCTATTCCTTTTCATCAATTCACCGTGAATGTTAGATGTTGATGCTAGTATAAGAACTTGGTAGGAATTCACAGTTAATTCACGTAAAAACATGAACGAATCATTTCCCATTAGAATGAAATAAGTTATGGATTACGTTGGAAATATTGTGTATTTCTGCAAAGTTCTATTGATCAAGGGAATTTTAAGGCTGATTCTTACATTTAAATAGTATTTGTGAATGTTACTATTTAGTCTACAGTAGGTACAGTAGTGGCGTATTTTATGAGCTTGCTAGATTAGCTGTGAAATCTCTAGATTTTACACTGTAAGTTATTAGATTTGCATTATTATATTATTTATGTTCGACGATGTCGATATGTAACATAAATATTATATGTCAGAAAACTGTATCATAATGAGAGTCATTAAAGTACTAATTTTCATTATGAAACAGTTTCTCCAACCAATCAGAACTCATTCATTGACCAATAAGGTAACGATAGCTTCGCAGAAGCGCTCAAAATCCAGCATGTCATACAGGAAGTGCATGATTTGAAAGATGACAATGTATATTGGATCAACCATTGTAGTTACAATCCCAAGCACAAAGACAACATCAGCACGAATCTTTACGGTAACAAGACAATACTATGAAATATGCAAGCAATTTATGAATCTACGTCCAGGAGATTGCAATACAGCTTCCTTCTATATAAATTACCGACATGGAAAGTGCGCCGTCCCATATGTTCGCGTAAACAAACTGGCGAATTTGAGAAAAGAAATACCATTGTACCTTAATATTCCCAACTCCAATTTCTATGCAGGGCATTGCTTTCGTACGACTTCGGTGACAGTTTGAGTGGATGCTGGAGCAGATCCCCAGGCTGTAAACATATGGCATTGCCAAGCAGACAGAGCGCATGCGTGGGTCAGAGAACTTGTAAAGCACAGATAGCAACCCAGCGCTTGCACTTCGATCACTAAAATCAAGTGACTGAATCTCGAAAGATATTTGTGAATATTTATGTTAGAACATATAATAAAGTTGTAATTATCGACGAACATAAACAGTCGTATGCAACTCGCTTATAATGGTAATTAAAACACTCGTATGGAAATTATGAAACTCGCTTCGCTCGTTTTATAAACATACTCGTGTCTTAATTATTGCCATTATAGGCTCGTTGCATAATGTACTGTATTATGAGTGTAGAGAGTGGTTGGTAGCGGCTGCTCGAGAACGGACCGCACATCGCTCAAACAGTCAGCTGAGTTCACAATCCACTCCAACCTGACCATTTAATAAGAACCACAGGTATCACACTAAGCAAGCAAACTTGAAGGTCAATAACCACTAACAATATCTTAATAAAAATATCACATATAACTAACAAACCTTGACTAGTTGCGCTAGTTTAATAACTGCTGCAACTAAATAAGTTATTATTTATTTATCGTATGGCTTTTAGTGCCGGGATTGTCTGAGGACATATTCGGCTCGCCTCAGTTTGTAGCTGCTTCCAGCAGACACCCTTAGGGTGAGCTACAATTCCGTTCAATTTCAAGTAGTTCCAACTTTCGCTACCAGATATCAATGATACCTGGTGGTGAACATTGGAACTTTGATAGAGCGTTCCGACGAAATCTAACCTAACAATTTAGCTTCACACAAGTTTAGTCTGTGGATGGATCTTTAACATTCCATAAATCTATGACATGGGACCGCCGGCTTTACTTCCCCTCCGAAGGAAGGCATACTGAAGGATTTTAACGCTCTTAAAAATAACCGACGACTTCGGCCGGGTTTGAACCCGCTATCTTGGGCACAGCAGTTCAGCATGCTACCAACTACGCCACTGAAGCCGTTACTAAATAAGTGTATATAACTTACTGTGAATGATGCTTTCAAACATAGATTTAATAGCCCAAGTGTAAAGGATATGATGATGATCACTTGACGATTGAAACTGGTCATCCAAATGTATTTATTAATGTAATTTTTTTCAGGGTTAGGGAAGCACCCATTACAATTGGGTACACTCGTGTTTACCGACTGAAAATCATTACATTTCGACATTGATTTTCGGGTATTCCATGTTATGTCTACAAGTCTTGTAGTATCAGATCAGTATTTACATATTTATACATACATTTTAATTTGAGACAGTTTTGCCTTTCAGCGTCCCATCTAGTCTGCAAGCCTCTGTTTGCAAACAAGTCGCCTCCAAGATCCCCTATTAGCAGTTAGCACTGTGAACTCCCCTGCTTCTACAGCTCTCACTTTGAAATCGTTCAACACTGAATGTAACCATCGCCTCCTACGTCTACCTCTGCTTCTCTTACTCTCTACAGTCGAACTCATTAACTTCTGAGGTCTATTTTCATTCGCTTCAGCTGAAGGTTAAGTTGCATCAGACAGATCTACCACTATCTCAAGCTGTCCCGCTCCGTGGCTAATAAAGAATAAAGAACAGCCTTGAATGTCCCTTAAAGGGCAAAGGCCTCCTATAAAAGAGTAGCTCTTTTTCACTAATGTGGTGAGCTAGTCTAGGCAAATACAGTAAGAGATGCATGTTACTGCGTGCATAGCCCACACTAAAACCGGAATGTGTTAATGTGAAACTTTCTCGGGCATAATTTGTTTGGATATTGGCGAAGATATCGAAATCAATTGGGGCCCTAATAGTGCCGAATGCATTGGGTCCATTCAACGTTGCAACTTAGTCGTCTCTATACATAAAGCAAAGTTTATTTTTAAATACAGGTACGGTACTTTTAATTTCTATTTCTTCCACTTCTTGGTTAACGGTATGAATAGGTTCAGAAATCAACTTATCCCCGGTCGGGGAGAGGGGATTTTAATATACCGTACTATAATTAATTCCTCTGGCTCGGGGACTGAGTGTTTGTGACGTCTTCATAAACAGAAAAAGTAAAGAAAAAAAAACGAAATAAGACCTGCGCGATGAGCATGCTGAGCGGGTTGCTGGGGGCCTGGGAGGAAGGGGGAACCACTGGCACCCTCGTAAGCGGAGAATGTTTCGCTAATCAAAAAGCTAGCAATAACAATTCTCTTCCAGAGATGGCAATTCCTGCTGTGTTATAACATAAAACAGGTGGGTGACTTTTCGACTTCCAGTATGGCCAACACAAACTTCTTTCACATATTGTTTCGAAGCCTCCTATATGGCTTAATATACAGTATTTAGTGAGAACATTCTATGGAAATAAACAGTACCATAACAAAGGCAATGGAACTTAGAATGGGAGGAAGGATATCATGATGGACCATCTCATGTGCGGAGGAGAAACCTTAGAATTCGTACCCAGTTTCGAATACTTTGGTGTTATGCTACAAACGATCGGAACCGCTTTCTCCCTACATATAAAAGAGCGAGCGACAGCTGCAACAAAAGCCACATATGACATCCCTAAACTCCAAAGTCTATCCCTGCCAACTGTGAAAACGTTGTTCAAGCTCAATAATATGCCTGCTGCCACATATGGAATCCAGCTAATATGGACTTATTTGACGGTGAATATTCTTAAGAAACTAGAAAACGTTAAAGCAAGATATCTAAAATGAACTCTCGCAATCTCAAAGTTCATAAGGAACAGCTATGCCCATGTAATAGCGCAGAAATCCTCCTTTATGGAAGACATAATAGTTGTTTTAAGGGGCCTAACATCTAGGTTATCGGCCACTTATGGAAGACAAAAGACGCTGCTTTGGACTACCGGAAACGCGAGCACACAAAACCGTCGAGGAGAGACAGAACAAAGCCAGCGAGATTCCAAGAGAAATAATGGAAACAGAAGCGATGAAAACAGAAACCAGGAAGAGAACGAACTTTGAGCTTCGCCATCTGAACACACGATTCGCTGCCCATGGGTTCCATGGGAAGATATGCTAGAAAAAATCATACCATGAATCTAAGGTAAACTATGCAGCAAACCATGGCCCAAGTACCATTTAGTGAGCTCTACCATTAAACACCCTAACAAAAGACTGGTGATAATCAAAACTCAAATTAATGCACACATTGTGTTTAATAAAGTTATTTAATATATTTAGTGAGTGAATTTCAATGGTTACTTCTTACATACAAGTTATAGAATAATAAGTGTTATTTTAATTAATACAAGGTGTTTTCTTTGGATGAATGCAGCACACTTAAAATTATGGTTATAAGTAGGTATGTCATGACTGAATAACTAGAGCTAGCGCAAGTGTTGAAAGTTATCTGATATCAGTAGCAGGTCTGTTCGTATCAGTTGTGTCATTGAAACATGAAGTTAAATATGTATGTGTTAAGTGTTATTTTAAATTGAAGCATCAAGTCCACTGATGATACTGCAAAAAGAGCAAGGATTTACCTTGAGCCGCTCATAAGTTATGATTTTTAGAATATCCACTAAAATACAGTTGAGGCTGCTAAATTGTCAGACTAAGTGCCAGTCCGGAAAGTGTTAATAAAAGAACTTTTCGCGTACCGGTAACAAAAAAATGCATTATTTGGCTTGTGCAGAGAGACCAGGAAGGGTTTGAAACATAATAGGCTGCTATCCCTTTATCAGCAGTATTACCACAATTCGCGAATTCGTAATTCACGGAAACTGCGTATCCCTAACAATCGTGCATTAAAAACAATTCTATCTAATTGGGATCTGTTCGTTATACAGTTTAGATTCTTTAGAATCAATTTCACTTGTCTCAGTTACACTTTTTTCTTCCTTGAGACGTATGAAAGTAAGATCCAAGGCTAGGCAATATTGATTCTTAAAGGACGGTATACTGTTTAACCTAACTTCCAACAACTAATTACCGCACTCGCATGTGTCTTGCGAACTCGTTCCACTTCGTTCTTGTTCATTTCTAAACAATACTGAAGAGTTGGACATGACAGAGAGAAGGTGCACGCAGGAATGTTCTGGATCACTGAAAAATAACGCTACAGATTGGAAATGCAGTTGCATTTGCAGGCCAAATAATTGAAGATCAGTAAATGATGAGAGTCTCCATCAGCAACATGCAAGCTGGGATGACTCGAGTTCAAATTCGTACCCATGCAAAACATATTTTTGGCTCCACACATGCTGTCCCCTTCCCGTTTATCTCCCTCCCTCCGCCAAGCCGTCCACACATTGACACGATCCAACTCCACATCGAAATACGAATTGTGTAGCACGGTATTCTGAGCCCAATAATGTTCATTTATCAGTGCCAATACTTTACTTTCTATAGTAAGGTACTACAGTAAATAACAATTTCAGATCGCAATGTTAGTAACAAATATTCAGTTTTAACGTTTTTATGAATATCAGGACTTAAAGATTTTTAAAACGCCTTTCCCTCTAGCTATATGATTTTGTTTTGTCCACTCATTTAAAAACAATGTTCACATTTTACTGCAAAACGCACACGCACACGTGAGTTAGTGTTGAAACGGAAATAAGTTAAAATTGTATCTTGGAAATTTGATGTATTTCAGTCGGTCAGCACGATTGTACCCAATTGTGATGGGTTATTCCTGAATCCTGAAAAAAAAAAGTTACATGAAATTAATAAATACACTTGGATGACCAGTTTCGATCGTCAAGTGATCATCATCAGATCCATTACACTTAGGCTATTAAATCTAAGTCAAAAGTATCTTGTATCGTATATCACTAGTACAGTGCCTACCACTAGATTATTTTCAACAAAAGCTTCTTTGTCTTATAATTTTTGTTACAAATCTTACCAAATAAACATTGTGATATGACTTTCATTTTCTTATTTGACTAGAGTATCAAAGTAAAACGCAATTTCTATCCACAGATTAGTTTGTGCTCACTGAAGCAATTGGGTAATCTTATTAACGAGTTTTTAAAAGTTTTGTAGAAGGTTTACAAACGTTTTGGTACATGAAAGAAAAGTCCCAAAATTGTTTTTGCCATTTGGCAGAGATTTTTGTACTCTTTGCAAATTGTAACTGTACCGATTTGGGGAATCGGCACTTAAGCCATCTATAAAAATTTTAGCCCAAGCGTGGTTCTGAGCTGGAAAATCCAAGTATCATCGTGGACATGTGCAACAACCCTCGTTCTGCGAATTCATCTACACCCATCGTTTCTGCACTTTGTTAATGATCAGCTTACGAAGAAGGTCTTCGCCAAGCCTAAGTTCTGCAAGGATTTCTACTCTCTTGTCCTGTAACCACTTAAACTATTAACGCTAATGGTCAGCTTTTCAAAGAAGATTGTCGATAAGCCTATAATCTGTGAACATTTGGCTTCACGAACAGTCCCTCTCAATCAACCTTTCTAGGGAGGCTTGACCAAGCCTAAAAAGCAAGAATTGTGTGAAAGAACATGCTCCCTGGGGAAAATTCCACTCCCTGACTGCGTGGAGTGTTTTTCAGTGTGTCACCTGTAAAGTTGTGAAGCTATCCTTGTATTGGCAAATATTCACCCTAATTAAGTTGGTGCGCCTGAGCGGAGAGCCCGAGCCCGCGATAGTTTGAGCTGACCGGCTGTCTGTTTGTGAAGTTAGTCAGGACGGAATCTTGGTGACAACAAGATGTGCCGGGGTATCTCTCCGGGGAAGCGACCTCGCCTCCCTGGAGAGATTTTTCAAGGAGCTGGTTTCAGGTTTAAACATTACCTTTTGGACGGGGGCAACCAAATGGAACTACAGTATATACCGAAGGGAAAACTGTTCTTCATTGGAGACTGAGTAGTGCATATTAAAAGCCATGTGTCGTGTGGCATTACTGTTTTTTTTTTTTAGGTTAACATAACTTAGCTAATAGATTAATTGTTAAGACTTTTGGAAAGGGTAAATGAATTCCGGTTTTTTTCTTTCTTTTTGGTTTTCAGGGTGGGTTTGTTCGTCCAGTCGCGTTTGACTTTGGGGGGGTTATGATTTATGATTTTATGGTTTATGGTTTTAACTTTGTCAAACAGGCTTCTCACAAGTAGTATGTACTGAGGAGCTTGCTGGACTAACACGTCACCCTAAATGACGCTTATGGTTGCTGTTGCAATGTTGTTTTACGATGTGCCATTTCAGCTACATTATTTCTTCATGTTTATTTGATTTTCCTGTCCCTTACGGGAATCATTAATTTTTGAATTTGTGCAATCATCAACTTCATGCGTGCTATGTTAGGGGTCATTTAAGTTAGGTTGTTCATCCTTAGGCTAAGTGGGGTTATGCGTATCATTGCTAGGTTAAGAAGTGTGTGGGTTTAATTGTAATCTTGATAGGTTAGGTCTGTTCATTATTAAGTTAAGAGGTGTGTGGGTTTTAATTGTAATTTTATGTAATTGTAACTATGATTTTAATACATGTCACTTTGGGTTGAAATTTCTCACCTTTCTTTGCACGCAGCCAGTAGGCATCTCACCTATTCCCTATTTTGGTTGGGCAGTTTAAATTCATTTTTGGGCCTCTGAGCACGTTTCAGGGCTTCCATACAACAAGCCTTGTCCTGATTGCTTCTGTTCTGCCTGGATCGGCAATTCAATAGGGCATTTCCTAAAGTAAAAAATCTGGAATGCTACCCTCACTAATCTCCCCCGATGAACTTCGGTGGATGAATGTGGACCATAGATCGGGTTATCCCTCAGCAAGCTTTTTTTTTTCTTTTCTTGTATGCAAATCTGGTCATATCCAGTTTCGAACAGGAGCAATGTGACAGTAACAAATTGAAGATAAGTGTTCACTGGTTCTATGAGGTGCATATGACCTCGCTGTTTGGTCCCTTAAATCAACAATAAATAACTAACTAACTATAATTGTTGCACGTTCCTCGCTAACGTGTGGCTCGCCTTTGAAATCTCGCTGGGCGGATATGTTAGCATTCCATGGCTGCCTGGAGCCAAGGCTTTCCCAGCGCGAAGCACAGCGTTGTCAACTTTCCACTATAGCCACTGAGAGCAAGCAACGAGACTGGGGCAGAACTACGTGCAGATGCGCAACATTGGACACCTGACACCTGCGTGAGACACGAGCTAGCTGGCAGGGAGGGAATTTGGAGTCCACGTGGAGTGATAGAGGAAGCATTCTATTGGTCAACAACCGTCAGCTATTGGTCAGTAGTGAACAATGGTTATTGTCGGTGCGTGCTACTGCCTTACGTTTGAGTCGCCGCTCGTTAACCAGGAATGTAAGGGAACTATAACTAAATAACTAACTAACAGACTGGTTTAAGTACTACCCTGCCAGGGAATTGTTACAGCTAGACGGGGAGCGGGGCTGTTGTGTATTCATTACGTCTGCTCACCACGTTACGGCTGCCACGGGTGGGTGCGGGGCAAGAGTGGGAACTCATGTACAGTCATACAATGAGAACACACCGCACAGCGCACGACCCAGCACGAACCATGCACACACAAGACATGCGATGAGGTTTCGCTGGCGACGACTGCACGTCTATCGCAGGCGTGTGGCTGTGCGGAGCGCATTAGTTCCGATTTTCGCCACCAGCAACAATTCGCTGGTAGGTTAGTACTGGCTAAGCTTCAATGTGTTACTATTTACAATAAGTACAAACATCACTGCCAAATTATAAGTAAATGTTTGGGATTCTTTTTCGTGTAGGTATCAAAACGTTTGTATACCTTCTACAAAACTTATAATAAAATATCATTAATTTGATATCCCCATTGCATTGGTTTAGTGTGCACAAATTGATAGTGAATATCCACAGCCTGATTCCAGTCGACCGACTGGGTCAGGGAATGGAATGAATGAAGCCCACATTTAGCGGCGAGGATATAACTGTGCCGGCTGCCGAAGCCTGTTGCACTCCTCTGGGGCAATTATTATATGAATGACTGATGAAATGAAATGAGAGTGGAGAGTGTTGCTGGAATGAAATTTGTGACAGGGAAAACCGGAGTACCCGGAGAAAAACCTGTCTGCCTCCGTTTTGTCCAGCACAGATCTCACATGGAGTGACCGGGATTTGAACCACGAATCCAGCGGTGAGAGGCCGGCGTGCTGCCGCCAAAGCCATGGAGGCTTCAGTGTGCACAAATTAATCTGTGGATAGAAATGGCAGTTTTTCTCGATACTTCAATAAATTGCATTAAGAAAATAGAAACTCAAAACTGAAATTCATGTCACAAAGATGTTGGCACAGTTGGAATGTGTTGATGACCAACTTATTGTACGGTAATGTTTTTGTTCAAAATATGCTAGTGGTCCTCAATTATTTGTAGGTACTGTAGTGTGAATTGTACTAACTCGATATTCCACGAAGAGTAAAGTATTTACTAACACTTTAATCTGCAGCAAGCGGCCTATGTTAGCACATCATTTGTCGAGAGTGGAATTAGACAGTACTAAACGAGCGGTTGAGAGCTCAAGTGGTGAAACTCCTCTTGGAATCACAGGGAATCTAAACCTTATGCGAAGCATTGCGTTTGTCGGCCTCAAAGGTTAGACGTACAGACACTGCACTGGCGCGCAGCTGTGCACTTGACATGTAAAGCTCAGCAGTAGGAGCGGGGTGTAGTGTGGTGTGGGGAGCGTGATGAATAATTCCCTACTGAGAACATTGACGCACGTGACAGTAGGTTCTGACAATCAGACACAAACATGCTCAGCGTTTTACGCTGCAGTAGTATAGCGGGAGAGTGGGATGGGGAAGTACAGAGCTAAGCGCCGGGATCTGTACCTCTAATTCTGAGAGGAGTTACTCCACTAGGGCTCTCGACGGTAAAAATATAAAATACCGGTACCGTTAGTTCTGAAAAGAATCGATCACCCCTGCTGCTGGTCGGAGACAGAGTTTCACTGAACAGTTCCTTCTAAGTGGATGATGGATATCCTGCCAATATGTTTGATTGATTGAGACACATGCATTAGAACTGTGTTGAGACGTTCACGCCAGGAAGGTATTTTTCTCACCTCGCAATATTCTCAGTTTAGCGGTAGAAATGAAAATCACAGCCTGCTTCCAGTGGACCGATCGGGTCTGGGAATGGAATGAATGGAGCTTCCTTCTAGTGGCGATGACATGAACTGTGCCGGCTGCCGAAGCCTGTTGTTTAGCGGTAACAGTGAACGAAATTTATGTTTTTCAGTCGGACGATTGTGCCCAATTGCAAGCCTGAAAGAAAGTTAGCCTACACGAAGCACATGCTTCTTTAAATTCACTGTGGAACTGCGACTGTTCTGTATAATTTTATCGCCTGAGCACACTTTACATCCGAATTTAAGAAAATAAATCTACCGGCGTGTGGCGGCTACTCCACAATGGCAAAACTCTAGACACAAACATGTTATAACTTCAATATCACCAGTGAAGTAGGCTAATTAATACATCAGGGATGATTTAAAAAGACATTTGGCGTACAACATAAAATATGACAGAGGTTCCTCCTCTTCACCAAACCTTCTAAACAGGTCGGAAGTAGAGTAAGTATTAACTTAGGAAGTTTTGGTAGATTCGATGCAATTCATCCTCTCATATATTTTGTATTGTACCTTTCTATCCAGGTCTTCTAGGATGTGGACTCTCTTCTTGGGGTCGCACTCAGTTCGGGTGGTTTAACAATTTATCATCATCCTAGGTATTTCATTTTGGATCACGGGAACTTATTCTAGAAATCATATGCCAGGGGTAAATTTAACACAAAAAGGAATGTATTCACAAATAGCTGTACAATAGATTACATTTAAAAACCAACCCCTCAGTTAAAACACAAAATCAAAAACAAATAAAAGACCCAAAATTCCCTGAATTTTACTGAAAGAAACGACAATCGAATAAACCAAAGGCCCGGACGTCTAATGCGATCTCTCCAGATCATAAACATAAAATCATGAGTTGTTACACATCGAAATAACTCAGATGTCCAAAAGTGTCAAAGACTCACTCGGTACACCAGTGGTACCTTGATACCCAATCATTCATGGTAACCATTTAAATCAGGCTCTTTTACTCAGTTGTCCCTAATTTACTTTTCTTTGGAACTCATTTCAATGCATGGCGGTAAGTCAACGTACCATTGATAAACAAATCGTTTCCGTCCGCACATGCATCAGTTCCCGATTTGTGTCGGGTGCTGGTCGATAACATGCGGAATAAAATCAACACACAAATAAAAACCTTAACAACAAAAATAACTATAAAGAGTGCCTACTCTTATGAATTATACACACAACACAAACTGAAGTGTCTCCCTGGAAACACACCAAACCTTACGCGGGATGCCGCCAATGCGGTCAACCTTTCACAGGTTCCTACTACAAATCTAAACACTTGTAAATACGGGCCAAACACACAAACGGCTAGCCGCAGCCCCGTGGTAACCTTAAACACACAAATCAAAACAAAACAAAACAACAGATCGCTTCCATCGAAGCAGAATCACACCTGAATCGAGGTAAGAGTATCTCCACATCAGCACAAAACAAACTCATCCCTTAACTTTAATCTAATTCAAAACAAAAATTTTAACAAACCAGTTTCTAAATTAAATCCTCATAGCTTTAAAACAATGACAAGTGAAAGTACGTAGCCGAGGCAAGTGACCCTTACGTGGCGGGTAGCCTAACCTGCTCCTTACTACAACAGCTGGTCTGACTAACGTGGCCCGCAAGGAAAGCTCCATCGAGTCCTTCCTTCAAGCTCCGACACTATAACATTACGACTCGCTGCATCCAGAGCGTCTACCTGACGTCCACAGCATCACGGTCAAAGAATACACAGTGGGAATTGAACCTCCACATCCTTCCAAACTGGGCAAAACCTCCCTTATTTACTCTCAACGACACAGTGGGCATTGACACCTCCACTTAAATCACACACACAATGTAGTTAGCATCCCTACAACTCACTCACCATCAAATAACACGTAGGATCACCATTTGCCTCCCGCCAAAAAACATTACTCTGGATGTCAATCCAGCTATAACCTTCTTTTAAATTACGTCACCGTGGTGGTCCACGACCCCACTCTCAAATTAAAAACATGCTTCAAGTACAGCATCTTAAACTCCTGGTTTGCTTAACACAGAAAATTCTCGTTCACGTCCCATCCTATTTTAACGTTAAATATTGACATCTTGGGCTGATGATCAAACCTCCCTTATAATACTCTCCGTACAAAATTACAATAACTTATGATGACCACGCATTACATATTTACATGGCACGTTAATATTTACTTTAAATACTACGTTAAATGACATCAAACAAACAAGAAAATCAAGTATTTACAAGTATTTACACGTGCATCCCACTTGCTAATATCGAACCAGCTCCGACAAATAATTTTGACGGTCCTCATCCTTCACCAGAACGATGTATCACCGTCATGTCAGCAGCTCTCCTGGATGGTCTACTCCATATCTCGCCCCATGGATGTCTTGGATGACTGCATCATCTTCCTGGGTTCGAGTTCTTGGACCGTTGTAGCTTCTTCACAGCCGGTTTGCTTGGGCGGACAGATGAATATACAGTTATTAAAACTCATGCCAAAATTTGGGACCACTGCATGACTGATTATGATTATTTCTCGCGTACATTTCGCTTGCAACACAACTATTCCTATCTAGCTAAACTGCAGGGCCAAACTACTAAATTCACCCGACTGTTCAATGCAGTTAACTCGCCACTCACTCTTAACCTTACAATCCTACCGCACTCGGTATTCGAATTGAATTAAATGTGCCGAACTATTTCACTTTCAAATTTATTTATCACATAGGCTAACAACTATGCCTCAAATTCAACTACGGAACAACTGCCATGCAAGTTTAACTATGCACTTGGCGAAGCGTGTATTAATGCCTAGCTTCCACAACTCAAACTGAATAGTTTGTACTTGTACAATTTTCAAATTACCAGGCCGCGAACTGTCATGAGCTTCGCGCCCCAAGCTTCATGTAAGACTGTGTGTTTTCCAAATGATGCCGGTCCTTTTTAAAGGTCGGCGACAAAATTTGCCAGGGAAGAGGAATTACGTTTTCAATTTCCATAAAAATCCACTTACAACAATGAACCTTGTATCACCAGGCTCGTGACACTCGCAATGTCTCTAACACGTAATTAAATTCTTAAGGTTCACATACTAGACTGCTCCTTAATTTCTTCCATTGTCCTGAATTTCGCGCGTCTTGATCGCGTGGGTAACTTCCCTGTCGCTGATTGGACTGTTCAAACCTGGTACCCCTACTAGTTTCTAAATCTTATTACTGTATTTGTGCCCTTGCAGTCTCTTGTGATTCCGCGGCATTTCTGAGAGGCTAAAATTCTCCTGATTCCTAAAACATGACTTTCAATGTAGCATGAATAATAGTTTCCAAGTAGGTCAATTGTGGGCGTTAACTTATATGCGCTGTCTCTTGTTAAATCAATCTTCTCTCTTGTCTTGTCTTGTCCTGAAGGTTGTTGAACCAGAGAGCTTTCTCCCTACATTTTGCAAACCGTCGTACTCACGACTCAAGTCATACACTCCCTTGAGCCACCCACTTATGTTGGGCGCCTTTACGACCTCCATCCTGCCAAATACCATGTTTAAGGCACGTACGCCTCAACCCCCTGCCAACACTAAAGGCGCCGTGAAGAAAAATTGGGTGGTCTGCCATCAAAGTATGGAATATTCCTTGAATCTCATCATTTGAGCCTATATGCTAGTATAATTATGCATAAAGGTCTCATTGCCCTCCTGCTTAGATTAAACATCTGTGCAAGACTTGCGCGATTTTTTTCCAATATGTCACACGGCTACAGCGAAGCTCTGCTGCCTGGATACTGGGCTCTGCTTTGTACTCCCCTGGCTGTCGGCTGCTCTCCAGCTTGCCTCTCCGCTAGCTGTCGGTCCATCGCATACCTGGCGGATTTGGCCGGCTTCTTGCTACTTCCTGGCATCCCTTGTCTGCGTGCACACAGGAGGCCTTCCCTATGTTTCAAAGCATACTGTAGTATTTCCTGAAGCTCATTACGCGTTTCTTGTAAACAGTGGCAGGTATTTTCGTCCGACTCTGGCCCTTCGCTCGTTAATTCTTTTCCCATGTTTCTCTCTGCGAGGCTCTGTTCTATAGGGAAGGCCCTTCCTTACTGTATAATACGTTGTTGATTTATTTAGGGGCTCTGCGACATCGTGGTCAAGTAGCCCTATGTAGTTGGGTGTGTGTGGAATTTGTCTGATAACCTGTCTTATTGTGATGGCTGTATTAGTGTCTGTATTTGTAATTCAGGTGGGGATTGGGAAGGAGACGGCCGTAGCCTTATGTTAGGAACCATCCCGGCATTCGCCTGGAGTAGAAATGGGAAAACCACGGAAAATCACTTCCAAGATGGCTGAGGTGAGAATCGAACGCACCTTTACTCAATTGTGCTTCACGGGGCTGAGTGCAACTCGTTCCAGCCCTCAGACCAGAATTAAATTTCTTGGCAGAGCCGGGAATCGAATCTGGATCTTCCGGGCGACATCCAAGCAGTACCATAGTAAGACCATTTTGATCGCTTAAGCTATTATTTTATGTTTATTTTCCGAAATTATTACAATGTTTGGATAGTGATTTTTTTAGTTTGAAAATGTTGCCGAATTCTTGTTAGTCCATCACATGGAAAATCTATTTAATTGGGGGTCGAATTTTGAAATGGAATGACTAGTTGAATAGTAACTTATATGAAAATAGGCTATTTAACTCTTCGTGGAACCAGTTGGTTCAAGCTACGGTGTGGCTACTTCTCGTGCATGAATTCCTGCTGTGATTTTTAGTTTATTTTCATTTATGAGAAAAATAGGCTTTTGAGATCACCTTTTGTCCGTGTGTGTGTCCGTAATAAAATCTAAACGGCCGATGCGATTTCAATAAGACTCGGTTAGTACATAGCCTACTACTATCTTGTCCGACCACGACCGTGCCTTCCAAATTTTTGTACGGAGATAAAGGGTACAACTAGAAGTTCACTTATGTGGCTTTCAAAAATCTGTTAAGTACAAAACGAACATGGCGGGCAAGCGAAGTTTAAGCATTTTAATGTTTTTTTTTACGCTATTTAACCTTTCTAATGCAGTGATACGTGGTACAGTTAATGTCAGTAGCGGATCCAGGCCTTGCGGGCCCTGGGCTATATGATGAGGTCGGGCCCACAACAATAGGAAATTACTAAATATCAAATCAAATGGAAAATTAATAATAATAATAATAAAATAAAGGAAAGTTACAATAATGTGAATACGCTACAGTACATTATTTTATTAATATGAAAGAAACCTTTAAGTCCCCTTGAAGAAGACTATGTAAACTATGAAATATTACTTTGCGACTTTTTTCCCGTCTTCTATTATTTCACTGAAATCTAAACTTGCTAATCCGTCACGGGAGGTCTAGCTGCACTGAAAAAGGATATGAATTATAAATTAGTTTGAAAAGTATAATTAATAAATTACATTTTTTTTAAATCCATGGTGCGGGGCCCTGGGCGGTCGCCCTCCTCGCCCATCCCTAGATCCGCCCCTGGTAAATGTATATGCACATTTTAATGCACTGGCTTCTAATTTAATTCATTTCTTTTCGTAACCTCAAGATGGTGGCTGTGCGAAATTTTAAAATTAATGTTTAAATTTTTGTGTCCTAATCATACGATCGAAGTGAAAGTTTGAATAATGAACCTACGCAATAATCTCCATCTAATGGTACATAACTCTATGGCCTACATATATAACAATCGAACATGCCAACCATCCGAAATATTTAGACGATTCTCAATACCTACGAATGTATTGCAGCAATCAAACTGAAATTCTGTATGTTGATAGAGGCTATCTCTTCTCTACTTAGTATAAAACAAAGTCCCCGATTCTTGGATGTTACGGGTAAACTCGAGAACCACTGGATGGATTTTGATGCGGTTTTCATCATTCTGTAAAGGATATCTCGAGGATAATTTATGTAGAAAATAATTTATTTATGATCAAAGGAAGCCGAGCAGTAACGATTTCAGTGGAAAAGTCGAAAAAAAAAAACTGGCGTCCGAGCGCTTTGTACGCCTACGCTGGGCAAACCGTTAAAAATATCTAATTTCTATGAGTGTAAGAATTGTTCAGCATCAAAAGTTCTACAAGAAAGTCCGGGAGAGCATATGTCTATCTTCAATATATCGCCCACTATAAGTGTTTTTACGTTTCAATTTCTTCCAACCATGTCCATTCAACTACTGAGGCGACAGTTAACGAGCAAGCTAAGGGCGAGTATATCATCCCTGTTACAGCCTAGCTAGCGGGCGAACCTATTGCCCCAGTTACAGCCAGCAGCAAACCGTTGAGTCGTGTTGACTTAAGACTTCTCAGAAAGGGGGTTGTGTTTGGAGTTTCCCTGGAAGTGCAACTCGGGTTTTCTTCATTTCGCCTGTGAAACACAGTCAAGTTCAGATTGGACGGAATGAGGATTTGAGTTTCATTCTCCTCGCCATTCCCAGGAAGTGCAACTCTCATTTCGCCCGTGAACTTTTCGTTCCGCAACATTCACAGTCAATTTAAAATTTGACGGAAGGGGGATTATATTATATTAAATTATACTGATTGGCGTATAATCTCTACTTAGTATAAAACAAAGTCCCTGATTCTTGGATGTCACGGGTAATTTCGAGAACCACTGAATGGATTTTGATGCGGTTTTCACAATTCTGTAAAGGATATCTCGAGGAAGGTTTCTGTAGAAAATTATTTATTTATGACCAAAGGAAGTCAAGCACTAATGATTTCAGTGAAAAGGTCGAAAAAAACTGGCGTCCGTGCGCTTTTTAAGCTTACGCTGGGCAAACCGTTAAAAAATTATATATACTATAAGTGCGAGAACTGTTCAGCATGAAAAGTTCTACAAAATAGCCCGGGAGAGCATATCTCTATATTCAATACATCGCTTACTATAAGTATTTTTACGTTTTCATTTCTTCCAACAATCTCCATTCAGTTACTGAGGCGACAGTTTACGAGCTAGCTAGGGGCGAGTCTATTACCCCAGTTACAGCTTAGTTAGCGGACGAGCTTATTGCCCCAGATACAGCCAGCAGCAAACTGTCGAGTCGTGTTGTGTTAAAAACTTTAGAGAAGAGTGGTTGTGTTTGGAGTTTCCCTGGAGGTGCAACTCGGCTTTTCTTCATTTCGCATGTGAACTTTTCGTTCCGCAAAATTCACAGTCAAGTTATGATTGGACGGAAAGGGGATTTGTGTTTCATGCACCTCGCCATTCTTAAATTACGTCTGACAAGAATTTGTTGCATATGCATCTCCATGATAATATAATTAATAGTCCAGTCAGGGATTTTAACTCATCATGCCGAGACGTAAAACGGATATTGGTCGTTGTTCATTGACATTGAAGAAAAGAGCGCTTATCACGTAATGCATTCATAACTGCTCCCGGGCGAAGCCGGGTCGGGTTGCTAGTCTTATTATATAATACGCTAAGGTGTATGTTTCACAAAACTGAAGCTCCTAAAGCAGAGGAAGTTAGCATGTGTGGTCTGTACCAAATTCTTTCAAATCGTCTCAATAGTACAGGAAAAATCTTGCATTTCTCGAAAAGTCAGCGGAAATATATTTATTTGTTTATAAAGTGCTTTTAAACAGATAAACAAGACGATAGCCCCTGAATGAACTGTGTCACGTAAAGCCCGCTTAGCGCCAAATCCGGGCGGGTAGTCTGTACACATGGGGCGCACAGAACCCATTATGCGAGAGTTCTCGCACAGGTCCGCTAGTTTTTATGCAGGGTCTTTTATATAAAGTAAGAACGGCAAGCGGCAGTTTTGTTATTCGCTGCTGCGGTGGCCTTGACCGAGCTTGTGGCGCGCCATGGCCCCCTGCTTTAAGCGTGTATACAATCCTGCATGAATTATTACCTTATAAGAGATGCTGGAAGTGTCGTCCTTCCTGGTTTATACAGGCATTGTATCTGGTAACCACATTCTGGCTGAAGCGAGTGAGTTCTTCCACTGAAATGTTTCTGATTTTTAATTTTATGCTTTTTATTGAGCACTGAGTCAGTAGTATGTATCAAACTTATTTTCAATTACGTGAATCTGTGCTAGTGAAGGTGGCACTTCATCAGGAAATTGCTGAACTAATGCATCACGTACCCGCCGAGCCGACTCGTACTTAAAATAAGTTTTACATACAAAAATGCGATGTTGTAATGATAACTGTCTCATGTTAACAGCTGAGGTTCAGACTGGCGACTCAGCACCTGCATGTTTATCGTAAATTTGAATACAGTATACACTATGCGCGCTTTTTCAATACTACAGCAGGGGGCCGTGGCACTCCACAAGCTCGGCCAAGGTCACTGCAGCAGCGGATAACAAAGCCGCCGCTCACCGTTCTTACTTTATATGAAAGACCCTGTATAATAGGCTACGCTAAGGTATATGTTTCACAAAACTCAAGCTCCTAAACCAGAGGGAGTTAGAATGTGTGATTTGTACGAAAATCTTCCAAATAGTCTCAATAGTATAGGAAAAATCTTGCATTTCTTGAAAAGTCAACGGAAATATATTTACTTGTTTATTAAATGCTATTAAACAAATAAACAAGACGATAGCCCCTGCCAGGACTGTCGTGCATAGCCCGCATAGCACTAGAACCGGGCGGGTAGTCCTTAGACATGGGGCGTACACAACCCATTAGAATATGCGAGAGTTCTCGGACGGGTCCGCTAGTTAATATAAATTCACCTATTCACCTTTCAATAACCTGGCGAACACAATACCAACATGGCGGCCAAGTGAATTAAAAAAAGTTTTAAAGTAATTTACTCGCGATTTAAACATCCGTGCGCAG
Organism: Meconema thalassinum; assembly: GCA_946902985.2. Lineage (NCBI taxonomy): Eukaryota > Metazoa > Arthropoda > Insecta > Orthoptera > Tettigoniidae > Meconema > Meconema thalassinum. Next base: position 1,037,233,052 of record OX336389.2, read on the forward strand.
TGAAACTTGGTACGGAAAATGTTGATACAAAATGTAATTTACTGGCATCTAATTAAATTAAATTGTTTTCATAGATCCAAGATGGCGGCTGTGCGAAATTTTAAAATTCAGTTTTTATTTCTTGTATTCTAATCATGCGATCGAAGTGACCGTTTGAATAATAACGGACCTAGGCAATAATCTTCATCTAATGATACATAACTCTATGGACTACAGACAGAACAACCCAACATGTCGATCTTTTTCATAGGCGAGAGAAGTTTTAATAGAGAAGACGAGGATATATGCAAATAGGCTATATAGTTCCTCACGGAACTACTTGTTCCAACTCGTATCAAGCATCAAAGACGAAGTGTGCCCTTGGCCTTGGAGTTTGAGTACGGTAAATATTAACTTTCAGAATTATCATGTTAGCATAGACTAGGCGCTGACTTCGGAGGCAGAAGGCACCTCCTGTTCCACTGCAACAGAACTGGAGGCGAGAGCGTTGCGAAGTGGCCTGGCCTATACAGTACAACCGCGGGCAAAATGGAATACAATGTTCGAGCTAGATTGACTTCAAAAGTTTTTTTTACATTTTTAGGTAGTCTAAATTGTGCTTACTTTTCTTCGTTCCATGGTAAGTTTTTGAGGGATTAAGACTGTCGGGGCATCTTTCATCCCCTCCACTCTGGATCCTTACGGCCCTCTCGTCAAGGAGATGGAATCGAACCCTGACCGCAACTACTGCTCCAGACACAATTCGGCGATGTAGGCTATATTTTGCTCTTTCCTACTTAATTGTTGTTGGATATCAGCTCCGTGTACTTGGACGTCATGTGAATTTGATGCTGATGTTGCTTCTTTTAGGGGCTTTGCGACATCGTCATCATTTAGCCCCGTGTACTTGGGTGTGTGCGGAATTTGTCTGATAACCTGTGTCACTGTGATGTCTGTACTAGTGTGAGTATTTGTAATAGAGGTTTTTTTAGCGTATGGCTTTTAGTGCCGGGAGTGTCCGAGGACATGTTCGGCTCGCCAGTTTTGTAGCTGCTTCGAGACGGACACCCAATGGGTGAGCTACAAGTACCGTTGGGGAGGAAAGTGGGAATGTAAGGTCGAGGAGTTGGAAGGTAGCGGCTGTGGCCTATAGTTAGGGACCAACCCCGGCATTTGCCTGGAAGGAAGATGGGAAACCACAGAAGACCATCTTCAAGGTTGCCGGCGGGGGGATTCGAACCTCCTCGCCTCCCGGATGTGAGCGACTGCCAGCAGCCATGCCGTAACGACCTCGGCTAACTCACCCGGTTGTAATAGAGGTAGTATTTGGGTATGAGGTGGCCGTGGCATTAAGTTAGGTACCATCCCGGCATTCACCTGGTGTAGAAGTGGGAAACCACAGAAAACTACTTCCAAGATGGCTGAGGTAGGAATCGAACTCGCCTCTTCTCTGTCTTGCCTCACGAGGCAGAGTGTACCCCTTTCCAGCCCTCAGACCAGAATGAAATTACTTGGCAGAGCCAGGAATCGATCCCGAGCCTCCGTGGTGACAGCGAAGAATGCTAGCCACTACGCAACAAGGCGGGCACAGGTTAGAATTTGTCAGATAACCTGTGCATTGTGGTATATACCAAACACAAAACAACTGTGAACATGAAGGAGGAGCCAGATTCACTCTTTCACCCACGTCCGCCAATAGCATAGCGCGGCGTTACCTAAATAACTCAACTCGCTAGGCTCGCTATGCCGTACGAAATATTTATTTCGATTATTTTGATGACCCTATGTTACAGAGCTAAAAATTTTGAAGCTGACTGTCCAAACCCTGTCGCGCTACGACCAGCCGTTCGGGAGATAAGATCTGCCCTTGAACTGAAGGGATAATTAAAGAGAGAATGATTTAGGTGTCGATATATTTAGGTTTGCCATCGAAGGAAACGAAGGGTGACAGTATTGCTGTATCAATTCAGTGTTCAATGGTGAAGCTTAAAGAAGTGCTGTAAGCTGAAGTTTTGAACTCATAACGATGTTCCTTAGCAAGACGAGTGGCAGCCGAACAGTTTTACACAGTCAGGCATGAAATATATAATTTTCAGGGTATATGGCCTTTTAAAGAAGTTTTTGAATATAGAAGCACGTGATAACACAAAATCTGATAACCTGTGTTATTGTGGTGTCAGCAATTATGTGTGTTTTTGTAATTGTTGTTGATGATGATTGTTTTAGGTGCTTTGCGACATCGTGGTCATGTAGCCTCGTGTATTTGGGCGTGTGTGGAATTTGTCTGATAACTTGAGTCACTGTGATGTCTGTACTAGTGTGTGTATTAGGATTTGGATAGGAAGCGGCCATGGTCTTAAGTTAGGTACCATCCCGGCATTTGCCTTGAATAGAAGTGAAAATCCACAGAAAACCACTCCAGGATGGCTGAGGTAGGAATCTAACCCACATCTTCTCAGTTCTGCCTCACGAGGCAGAGTGTGCCCCGTTCCAGCCATCAGACCAGAATTACATTTCTTGGTAGAGCCGGGAATCGAATCCGGGCCTCCGCGGTGACAGCCAAGAATGGATAGCAAGTGTGCTAGCCTGTACAATAAACAAAAACTGATCCCAATAAATTGTTTTCTGTATTTCTATTACCTTATAAATAATCCACAAGCAATGTTACTCAGAATGACATGGGGTGTAGATTACGTCCTGTGAAGTAATATCGTTGTAATTGTTGTTTCATTTGAGGGGCTTGGACATCTTGGTACTTTAGCCCCGTGTACTTGGATGTGTGTAGCATTTGTCTTATAATCTGTGTTACTGTGGTGTCTCTATTAAAGTGTAAGCATTTGTAATTCAGTTAAGGATTGGGAAGGATGCGGCCGTGGCCTTAAGTTAAGAACCATCCCGGCATTTGCCTGGAGTAGAGATGAGAAACCATGAGAAACCACTTCCAGGATGGCTGAGGTGAGAATCGAATTTACCTCTTCTCATTTTTGCCTCACGAGGCTGAACGTACCCCGTTCTAGCCCTCAGACTAGAATTATTTAGCTTGGCAGAGCCGTGAATCGAACCCGGACCTCCTGGGCAACAGCCAAGAATGCTGGTCGCTCCACCAGGATGAGGATACGCGCACGAATAACATTTGTGTGATATCTTATATCTGCCTCATATCATAATTATACAAATGTGCGCACTCCGTTGTGAGCATTGATATTCGTAGGTTTAGGCCCTCCATCTCGTGCATGCACTTACATTCGGAGCGCCTTGTGTTCAGGGGGAAGGTCATGTATAATATGTACTGCAAGCTTAGAGCCGTGTCTTCTCTCGCTTGTCTCATTGTGGCAACGGCGCGGCGATTAGCAGGATGCACGATAAGGGACGAGCCCACGTTCACAGTTGTTCTGCGTTTGGTATAAATCAGGATAGGGTTAGGAAGGAGGCGGCCGTGACCATATGTAATGGACTACGGTAAACCATTTCTAGGATGGTTGAGGTGGAAATCGAACTCACATCTCAGGGGTGACAGTCAAGAATGCAGTGTTTCTTCTGGGTACCGGTACTCGATATTTTTCTCCCTTGTAGGAACTTACAATAGTTAACTAAGGTATTAGGCCAACATTATTTCCCCACTGAGCTCTTCTAAGCTGCGACAATCTCCGTAAATAAAGCGAGTTTACTGTCGGTACATTTTGAACTTTCGGCTAAAACTTCGTATTTATCCCAGATAAAATGTACAATGACCAAATACACCATCTGTTTATGTTTTGTCTGTTTGTCATGTCATGATGTCAAAACCATTGGAGCGGATGACATTAAAATGTAAGTAGAAGGCACCGCCACTATAATAAAAAGAAATTACACATTATTTATGAATACAAGGGGTGACGGGGTTAAGAGAAAGCCTCAAATCCCGCCAGTAAGACAATTGCGCGATTCATGCCCATCTCTTGACATGAAACCGTAGGCCCAGACATGAATTCGTGGATTAGCGATTTAGAAGACAAAGCTGTCCTCCATTTTTCTGTCCCCCATTTTTTCGGTGACGGAGACATGATCTAGAACGTGCCATAAACTGCCTTCCTTTACTTTATATAACCCGTCAATGACTGGTAGTAATAGCTAGTGTCCTATAAAACAAGACAAGGTGTCACATCAGTAGTGGTTTTTGGTGTGTTCTGGCACCTCCACCTCCACATTCCTCCACACAAGATGGCGGCCGTAGCTTAACTTAACCTAGCCTAACCTAACAAGATGGCGGCTATAGGTTAACTTAACCTAGCCTAACCTAAAAAGATGGCGGCCATAGCTTAACTTAACCTAACCTAACCTACGAGGGGTGATCAAAAAGTTTCAAAGAATTTCATATAGGTAAGAAATGGGTCACGCTATGCTTTTAACTACCTAGTTTCAGCTACTTTTTAAGGTTACTCTCTCGAACATTGCCAGAGACTGCTGATAAACACCTATGTTCCCACGGCAGAGTAACCTAACCTAACCCAACCCACGAGGGGTGATCAAAAGTATTCCAAGCGCCACTTGTCGATAGGCAAACCAATAATCAAAGAGGGGTATGTCAGACCTTGAGGCGATAGCCCCTTTTGATTGATCCCTGTTGATTAGTCCCTTTTGATTGATCTCTGTTGATTTGTCTCTTTAGACTACCCCTGTTGACTAACCCCTTTGGACGGGTCCTTATTTGAAGGGAGTCATTTTTGACGGATCCTTTTTGACAGGTCCCTGTTGACGGGTCATTGTTGACGGATCCCTTTTGACGGGTCCTTTTGACTGATCCATTTGGACCGGTCCTTTTGGACTGGTCCCTATGGACTGGCCCAAGAAATTTATCCAGATTATGTCAAAGGGCCTAACTATATTTGTGTGTAAAGCAGTGTGTTGAACTGACGTTGCTCGTCAGTCCTCACTACCACAATCTGATAGCGATATGAAAGAAAAGTGACGAAATACATGTGAACACGTGTGAAAGGACATTATTACCGACCCCGTGTGAAACAACATGTAAGCTAACAAGTCACATCCTGTTTTGGTTCATACGTGAGAAAATGCATGTTCATGTGTAAAATGACCTTACACAAGTGTTCACCTTGGACGTTAGCTGGACACGTGCACGATAAGAGCTAACAAGTCACATCCTGTATTAACAGTGGTAGGAGGAGAGGGTGAGGGTCGGTGTAAGAGAGAACACAGGTGAAGAGAGAAAGAAATATGTATTGCTCATAATACATGTGGAGCTGAGGACTGTACACACAGGGCTATAGGTTAAGTACAACATTAGTGAATAAATAAATACAAGGTGCACAGTTTCATATAACATGTAATTTATTAATCCAAGAATTAATGGCTGAGCTAAATCCCAACCATTTTACATATAGTTTATTTCCTTTTTGTTTCAACGCTTTTTCCACAAGGTAATGTTTCGGAAACGCTGTCTTTTGGAGTTCTTGGAGATAAAACCTGCCTTTTATGGGTTGATAGTTGAGGTCCTCGAGTAAATAGGTGACTGGACTGTTTAGGTTGACTTGACGAATTCGAAATAGTTCAGTCCCCCAATTTGGTGTGTAGCCCTTGTCGAAGACGGACTTGAATTTGCTCACACGAACAAAATCCCCAATTTTCAGTCGGTAACGTTTAGGGTTTGCTGTTTTTGTGGGGTTAAACAGTTTATCCAGTCGCTGAATATTTTTGATCACGAGGCGTGGCTTGGTCCAAATGGTTCTATGTTTGGTGCCATTGTAACGTAACACTAGCTCAGGTAACATGTCCAATCAGCGATAAGTGCCCTGAGCGGTAAACTCTTTCCACATATGGGTATTCAATGTTCGGTTAAACCGGTCGACCACGCAGGCTTTGAGATTGCTGTACGTGGTGTAATGGTGAATATCCAAAGATTTGAGAAAACTGTAGAAATCCTTGTTGAAAAATTATTTTCCCTGATCGGTTTGTAGCAACTGAGGTTGACGTTTGCATTGTTGAATAATATGTTGAAAGGCCTTGGTGACTAGTGGCCCAGACTTGCGACGCACAGGTTCAACAAAGGCCATTTTGGAATACACATCAATGACCGTCAACATATAGCGTACACCATCGTTAACACTAGCATAGGGAATCATTTCCACCAAATCGGCTTGCCAAAGTTCATCCACACCGCATGAAATCACCTTGAGTCGCGGATAGTGACGTCTAGCTGGACGATGCAACTCATGAGCGATGCCTACTTTAATGGGTGAAGGCTTAAACAATAATTTTGGCATTTCGAAGTTCTTCTTCAATTTCTTGAATGTCCCAATCGTGACCGGTATGGCCGGCTTGACTTGAAGCATGCAATAGCTGTAGTCGCTGGACGAGCTTATTGCGATTGTGCCAGTAGGTAACATCCACAAGGGATTTTAATGGTTTAAATGTCACTCCCGAAGCGGATGCTTTACGACGACCACATTGACTGGTGGGGAACATTTTTGCAATGATGGTTTTATATTTTTGAGATATATTGGCATTCACTTGTTGAGCGGGATCATACTGTCTTTTGTGGGCATGAGTGTCCAATAAAATGGATTTATACTTGCCAAGGTCCTCTGATGTATAATCATGGGAAGAGGGGTTCCGAGAGAATAGCAGCTTTAACAGTCCTGGCGTTAATTTATAGTTGATCTTTTTAATGACAGCTTTAGTACGAGCAAATTTAATCGATGAATCCCCAATTTTAAAACTATCATCCTCATAGCGAACACCATATGTGGTGTCTGTGTTTCCAATAAATAAATCGGTGAAATAGGGTTCCAGTGATGCTCCATAATATTTTATTAAAATATTTTTCAGTTGAGCTTTATGTTGAGGGGTGGCCAAGAGTTGTGAAAACGGGTACGATCTGGAGGGGCAAGGTGTTTCAACCATGGCCAAGGATTTCTTTTTTTCTTAAAAACTCTGCGAGGGGTGAGGTCTTTTTTGAGGTGTAAACACTTGTTCCTCGTCATCCTCAACCTCGCTAACACTAGTCAAATCTTCCTGTTCCTCTTCCTCTTCCTCTTCCTCAGGGTCCTCGTGTAGCGTCTGAGTGGCTTGTGAAACGGTGGGTAACGTTTCAGATGGCTTGAAAAAGGGTTTCAACATGGCTTTTAGCGGAGGGGCTAAATGTTGTTGAATAAACAAAGCATGATCTGCACGTGATCGTTTCAATTGACGAAACTTTTGACGAATAGTATTTTTTGATCTAATAATATGCTTTTTCAATTGACTCTCTGCTAACGCCATGGTGTCTTGACAAATGACTTGAGAGGGAATGAGACAGTGCCTTAAATAGCAATAAAATGATCAAACCCTAAGCGATAACGTCCTTGGTTGAGTTCACTTTGTTTGTCAATCACTAATCAGGCATGACGTTGAGTGTTCCAGCACTTGGCACACAATTCAGTAAACATTTGAAAGGGCATATCAGGATTCACATGTTCATTATAAATGTGACGACTGTTCCTCTCGTCCTGGCGAAATAAAACAATGACATTGGCATTGTCACGAATCAACTGTTTGGACATTTTAGAATACGTTTGTCCAAGATAGAAGCAATCGATATGTTTGTGACGACCCATGCTGAAATAGCTTTGAATGATGCCTTGTCGTTCAGTGGATACATCATCGAAAATCATGAGTAAATCAGGCTTTACCTCATCCGGTGAAATAACATTTTCTTGCATGGAAAATGTAAAATACCCCATATTCTCATTTTGTAATCCAGACATGACTTGATCCAGAAACACGTAGAGGGGTTGGTAGAGAGATTTTGCAAAAATATAAATATTTTGAAAACGCAGACCATTGGGCGCTGTAATAAGCGTCAGTAAAAGATTAGTTTTTCCACACCCCGAAGGCTCCACAATGATGCAGCGAATGGAAGATGGAAACAGTGAACCATGACGTTGTTCATGTGATGTGGGACAGAGATGGGAAACCATGTCCCCCACGGGGAATGACTCTTGCTGCTTAATAATCTTCATTTCAACTAAGGCTTACAGAGGCTAGCAGGCTGTATATATACATGGAACCGAGCCTTGTCATAGAAACAGTAGACTCGTACTACAGGTTGACGATGGATGTCTTTGGACGTGTGTTGATGGCCAAAGCTAGGTCTGTTCCCATACATGATCCTAAACATGAAACAGATCCTGCTAATGAACACTATGTGGATAGGTTGTAGTGCCACGCACGAAACAAGGAGATTATGACTTTAAGGGAAAGTGGTTAACCCATGTAAAACATCCTCAAGTGTCTACAGACGTTACTACAAAAAAGTATGTGGATAACAAGGTGTATGATTTTCATGATAAAGTGCCTCAGCTTACGGTGGATGGCTATTACGCTAATCGCCATCGTATTATTCACGTGAAAGACCCGCAAGACGAAGACGATGTCTGTACCAAGCGTTACGTGACCTATGAAATGAAAAGGCTTTATAAATTTATCCCATCTGTATTTTTAGTTTATCTGACAAATGTAAAACCTGTGAATGAGAGAAACCATATACCGCTAGTTCATGACCAGCACTTGACCTATGTGCTTGCTTCGGGTTTAAACCACTATAGACTACACTATGATGGAACCATTCACATCAAATATGCCATACCTGATGAAAACCATTTACAAATACAGATAAATGGTCATAGGATGTTGGTCCATAACCATGAAATGGTCAATGCAGGAGACGAATTATCCTTTCATCTCATGTTGACATGGGATGAAAAGCAAGCGGGAAATACCATAAACGATTTCCCACTTTATGTGGAATTGGAATATACAGCCATGAAATAAAAACCTGACGTTAATTGTGACTTAAACTTTCTTGTGAAAGGTTGTTGGTCATCATCATCATCATGGTAAAACAAAGGTATATGGTGAGAAAGACTAAAAAGACTAAGAATATGACCCTGTCATTGGCAAAGCATGGGCTTAAAGTATTCGTGGACAAGCCCTTGCGAAAGAAAAAATAATAATGTATTGACCATAAGGAAAGCCCTTCGAGCAGCACAGAGACATGTTATTCCAAAACGTCGGCGACGGGGTTCAAAACAAGGGCGAGTGATTCCCGTCCCCAAACGAGCGGGATTTTTACCTGCATTATTTGCTGGTCTGGCTGCTCTGGGTTCACTTTTGGGCGGTGCCAGTGCAGTGGTGAAAACAATCAAAGCCACACAGCAGGGCTAGCAACAACTCAAAGAATTTCAACGACACAATGAAACGATGGAAGCCATTGCTATGGGGGCTAGAAATGCCAATTTGAAGCCAGCCTTCTATCAACAAGGATTTGGAATTTCACCACTTCGAAATATAAAAAATATAAAAAATTAACCTCTACCATAACAAGACATGCCCTGACCCATGAACAAGTGAAAAGCTTTGCTAAACAACTAAAGCTTTCTCATTTTCGAGGTGTGTTTATGGGAAACCAATTACCCCTACGAGCCTGGAAACAGGAATGTGCTGTTGTCAATTTGGATGATCACCGAGGACCAGGAACGCATTATGTAGCTTATGTCAAAGAGGGATCCACTGTGTGGTACTTTGACAGTTTTGGGAATTTGCCCCCGCCCATGGAACTAGTGATCTATTTTTGAAACAGGATCAAGATATATTATAATGTGAAACGTGAGAAAACGTTTAACAGCCAACAGTGTGGACGATTGTGTTTATTTTTTTATATAAGACGCAGCATAAGCAAAAACGTTCACAGTATGTCAGCAGAAAGTAAAACGTTTACACTGCATGGACGTGGACCCGAAGTCAGCCTAGACTTTCACCCGCCTATCGAATTGAGTGAAAGACCTTATGGCTTGGGACTTGTTTCACTTGAAACGTACAATCGAATATACAACATACGTGAAAATGTGAGCAACAAGTTTTACAATGATGATTGTGTGCTCACCCTGAACTCTGGTGGATATACGATAGACGATATTTATGAACACATTTATGTGGTGTTGATCAATGAATATGGTTTAAAGTCCTTTCTCGATGGAACGCGCAAGTTTGAACTTGTAGGAAATACCAGCACTCATCGCTGCAGTATTTTTTCTACATTCAAAATTGACTTTAAAACACGCCCCGATTCCATTGGTCCATTACTAGGATTTAAACCACGCATGTTGGAGCCCAACAAAAAACATGAATCATACCATGAAGTGAAATTCATTGAGGACCATCACGTGTCGGTGACGTGTAATATTATTAGCCAAGTGTACACCAATCAAGAACCATCGCATTCGCTTTATGACTTTATTGTGACATCGCCCAATGGCTATATTATTCGTGAAAACCCTCCAGTGGTGCTTTTTCATTCTGTGGCTGTCGATGGTATTAGTAATATAACATTAAGACTGATCAATAGAGATCAACAACTCATTGATCTAGATTCTACTACACCAGTGACTTACAAGTTGGTGCTAAAGCCACTATGAAGTTTGTGTATAAAGCAACAACACCGTCTAGGAATGGTGTTGGTTGTTTTCCACGTGAATACACGTTAACATCTCAAGACAAACAGATTTTACAGCATTTGGGTTACCACGTCAACTCCCATAATGAATTCTATCCTATAGGTAGCGAACCGCATCGAGGAGCAACCAGGAGTGGTAAGAATTGATCCCCATTCCTATCAAGCTCAAACACCTGGACTCAATAACAATGATGAAATTCAATTTGTTATCAACAACCAAGATATTTACACCCTACCGCATGAAAGTGTCATTCAGATTGAAGGTCGGCTCACGAAAGCCGATGGCTCTACACCCAATACATCCAAGTTGGCCAACCATGCTTTTGCATTTCTGTTTTCTGAGGTGCGGTATGTCATTAACGATATCGTAGTGGATAGCACTCGAAATGTGGGTATTTCCAGTGTCATGAAACTATACCCCTCTTATAGCGAGGAAGAAGGTAAAACACTTTGCATGGCGGGTTGGTGTCCTGACTCAACCAATGACTGGATGGTACACACCGATGGCACCTTTACTGGATACTTACCTCTTAAACTGATTTTAGGCTTTGCCGAAGATCACCAACGCATTGTGGTCAACGCAAGGCAAGTGCTTTATCTGGTGAGAGACAGGAGTGATAATAATGCACTCAAGGGAGCCAACAATGCCCCCATAGATTCAAAAATTCAACTACAACGCATGCTATGGAAAGTGCCCCATGTGACCCTTGACGATAGCAAAAAACTGGTCATACTCAAAATGGTAAAGAGTGATATGCCTCTACCCATGGAATTTAGAAGCTGGGCACTCCATGAGTACCCGCTATTGCCCACCACCAACACACACAGTTGGTCTGTAAAAAGAGCCCGCTATACAGAGAGACCTCTCTACATGATCGTGGGTTTTCAAACGAATCGCAAGTATCAACAAACCAAAGATGCCACGCAATTTGATCACCTACAATTAAGAAATGCACGTCTTTTCCTTGACGGTGCTGTGTTTCACTATGAAGGACTGGATTTAGATTTCTCAAGAAATAAATTTGGCCCCCTGTACGACTTGTTTTCTAAATTTGGGGCGTGGTGGCGCAGCGGTCAAGCTGTATGCCTCTCACCAAGGCGGACCGGGTTCGATTCCCGGTCAATGCATGTGAGATTTTCGATGCGAAATGCCATGTCCTGTGGTTCGGATTCCACGTAAAACGGAGGTCCCGTGGCTTATGATCGCGAGATTAACGGTCACGTTAAACTACAAGCTTCCTTTTTTGTTTTCTAAATTTAGATGGTCGTATTATCAAAAAGAGAATTGCCCCATGTTATCACCCCAAGCTTTTAAGACAAGGGCGCCACTGATTGTCTTTGACTGTTCCTACTTGGAAGAGTCTGTCAAGCCATCCAATATTGACATTCGACTAGATTTTGAAACGTATGATAATGTTCCAGCCAATACGACGGCCTACTGTTTGATCATTCATCGCAAACAAGTCAACTATTATCCACTGTCCAACCAAGTGACAAGTGTATAAATAACAGGTCAACTTACATGAAGCTGCTCAGTCATGCCTTGCTTTAGAGCATCAAGAAACGTCACAACCATGAATTTAAAATCTGAGGAACAACGTTTCAAGACCTTTGCGACGTGGCCTGTGCCTTTCATAAACCCTCAAGCCTTGGCGGCCGCTGGATTCTATTATTTAAAAACAAGGGATGAAGTGAAATGTTCCTTTTGCCCCATCATCATAGACAAATGGGAAGAAAGTGATGAGCCTATGCAAGAACATCAGCGCTGGTCACCCGCCTGCCCCTACCTATGCAGAATGGAGGTGGGAAATATACCCTGTCATTCAAGTTACCCCTCACTGGTGCCTCTGAGTGATGAAAAAACAAGTTACGATACGTGTGGTCTGTATGATGTCAATGGTGCTTCGATGAGCAGTTCACCGGTACAAACGTCTAGTTTAGAGACATTGGGACATCATCGGTGCTATGGACGTTACAAACACAAAAGACTGTATTGTTGTATCAGTTGGTATCGTCCCTATCCCAAAATGACTAAAGCTTGTAAGACGTGTTATGATAATAAAATAATGCAATAAAAGAAATATTTTGTGGTTGTTAATATTATTTCTCATGTCCCCTGTCCTTCCCTAACCTCAATAGTGACTAGTCAGTGATTTTTTTATTTTTTACTAGAATGGAATGTAAGTAAATGTCATGGGTACACCTTAGTGGACGATCGTCACTCTGTGGTCAGTTGGACTTAGTCCAGACAAGAGTGAACATGTTGCGCACACTGATTGTGGATTGTCAAGGGTTTAACATTGGAGATAACAAATTTATATTTAAAGAAGTGGCCATCATTGATTGTTCCACTTTTTGGATATCGCAAGCTACCCATTTAGTGTTTAAACCACCCTATGCGTTTGATTTGTTGTGTGAAAAAGACCGTAAACAAACCCAGTCGATTGAAACTCATATGCAACTAGAGTGGAATCGAGGAACCATTTCATATAAGCACCTGGACATGGTCATGAAAGCCCACTTGTCTTCTGCCCATGTGGTATTTGTGAACGGTAGTGAAAAACGTCAATGGCTACAACCATTTTTAGCGTTTTACTGTCAATGTATCGATTTAATGGACTTGGGCTGTCCCTCGCTGCAAACACTCATGGACCGCTGCCCCTGTGGCAATATAACCCATAAAGCTTTGGCACAGGTGTGGCAATTGTTAAATTGGCTAACCACCAATGCCTGCTGCGAGTTGTTAAATAAAATTAAAACTCTAGGTTTACCTGTGAATGACACCAGTGAGCTTCCTACAAGCGACGTGTAAACATCGACGTGTTACCATGGAGATAGGGGATGCTACCGATAAAGCCATTGGCAAATTCTTTGTGTGTAAAAAGAAACTAGACAGTTTTACCAAAGAAAAATTATTGGCTCTTCCAACATCGTTAATTTATTATGTGGCAGCAAATGCAGTGAAAGAAATCTGGCAACATGTACCAAAATCTTGGACTCAAGACCCTGTGTTAAGTGAATTGCAACTATGTACGGATTATGATCACCATAAGCAAGTGGCTATGGCAAAATACCATCTATGCGACAGTGCGCCACTTGCCAGCTGGTCAAACTGTATCACGGTCATAAAAGTCCGCGTAAAGACTTTGTTTCTTCATTCCACGGGTGTGATGGATAAAAAAGCAGCAACAACAAACATCATCCACAGAGGAGGAGGAAGATCAAACCTTTTTACCATCTATGGAAAAGTATATGCCAGACCTGTACTGGCAATGGCGTCATTGACAAAGTAATTCAATACTTGACTTTCGAAATCTACCTACCTGGTTATTATTTGCGTGGTCCTGGAACTTGTCTTGAAGAACTTTTGCAGCGTAGTGATATACCTATTAATCCTTTGGATCAAGCATATAAAGAGCATAACCTTTCTTATCACCACAGTCATCCTGCATTAAGACGTGTAGTGGATAAAGTATCGTTGAAAAGCTAAACAACGTTTGACATCCTGTGATGTCTCAGTGGGAGAGAGGTTGGCAGCCCTCATTGTGATCAGTGCTATAAAAGGAAAGTTAATGATGAGTGGACATGAACATTGAAAAGGATTGAGGAATTGGTATTTCTTTGTATTCTATTTTGTAAAGCCCTATTTGTTGTGAAATAAAAACAAGGTTTACAAGATCACAATGCCTTTTAATTTTAAAAATGGTGATAGCCATTTCACTTTTTCACACATGAATATTTACAATTTCCACTTTACATTTTTTACATTCCCCTTGTTTAGTTCACATATTCTGTACCTTTTTTTGTTGTGAAATAAAAATAAGGTTCACCAGATCACTACATCTTTTAATTTTAAAAATGGTGATAGCCATTTCATTTTTTCACACATGGATATTTACAATTTCCACTTTTCATTTTTTACATTCCCCTTGTTCAGTTTACACATTCTGTACATTTTTGTTGTTGTTGTTGTGAAATAAAAACAAGGTTTACCAGATCACAATGTCTTTTAATTTTAAAATGGTGATAGCCATTTCTCTTTTTCACACATGGATATTTACAATTTCCACTTTACATTTTTTACATTCCCCTTGTTTATTTCACACATTCTGTACCTTTTTTTGTCGTGAAATAAAAATAAGGTTCACCAGATCACTATATCTTTTAATTTTAAAAATGGTGATAGCCATTTTATTTTTTCACACATGGATATTTACAATTTCCACTTTTCATTTTTTACATTCCCCTTGTTTAGTTTACACATTCTGTACATTTTTGTTGTTGTTGTGAAATAAAAACAAGGTTTACCAGATCACAATGTCTTTTAATTTTAAAATGGTGATAGCCATTTCACTTTTTCACACATGGATATTTACCATTTCCACTTTACATTTTTTACATTCCCCTTGTTTAGTTCACACATTCTGTACATTTTTGAAAATCTTTTTCGTAATATACAAAAGCAAACATTTTACACCAAAATGTATTACTTATCTTATTTTTACTAAACTACAGTAGCCTAACGTTATACATTCTACTTACAGTTTTTACAAAAATTATTACAATATAAAACACACTACAAATATTACAATATAGTTATCATTAGACTTAAGTAAAGCAATAGTCGTCAATGCGACTGTTTCCCCAAGCAAGAGTATCAAATGTGTTGGGTATAATGAATCGTTTGTTGTCTTCATTACTTAAAGCAACTTTGTTCAGCAAATTGGTATGTAGCTGATGATTTTTACTTTTAAATACACACATTTTCTTATATAATACAGGTGGGTTACTAACTATACAGTTTTTATAATCACTTATATCTAAATCTTTACTAACAACATTCTTTTTCACTCCTTTTAATTGTTTTACTACTACATCATCAATTGTCATATAGCTGTATGATTTAGATTTTGTGCCTACAAATGTGTCTATAACAACACCAGCACATTCATCCTTAAATTTCCTAAGAACCTTTTTGTTTACTAGAGGTAAATGGTAAATATTATCCTCGGGATAGTCTCTTGTATCAAACCTATTTAGCTCAGTTTTGGTATCCTCATAAAAATCATCAGTTTTAAACTCATAAATAAAAGAATCTGTGTCTGTGTAGAGTAATTTAGCATTATCATGATAGGTTTTCTTTACATAATCATAGTGAAATTCATACATAAGTGTTTTTGACAATTCCAGAATGGGGTAACCCACATATATGAGTTTGTTGTAAGTTACTTTAAGACGATTCATTTGTATTACAACTAAATCCTCATAAATAATTGAACAGCTATGAAGGTAAGGCTTGCTTATTAAGTTGCTCGCACCATACCTTTTACCATCATTCTCCCACTTTGTTATCAGCTTTACATCAACTCGCTTATCATCATTCTCCATAGTCTTTCCAAAAACACTATTATTCATGAGTTTATAAAAATCTTTTTCAAACGCGTTTGTTGACTGTGTTCTTAAATTATTGTTTAGATCAATATATGGTTTGAGCCATGCTGACTGATGAAATTGTAATACGCGCTGAATTTTAGTTAATTTCAATCCATGCTGTAGACACTGTTTCAAGTTTTGATAATGTATTACATATTTGCATTTATCATTCACATTAGCAATTAACATTTTCGTTCGTGATGTGATGTACGGAGATTTCAAAGTCTCAGGACAGAATGGTAAATCATTATGATTATCATGTATCTCTTTAGGGTACTCAAGATTTACCTCTAAAATATATCCTTTAT
Source organism: Meconema thalassinum (assembly GCA_946902985.2). Lineage (NCBI taxonomy): Eukaryota > Metazoa > Arthropoda > Insecta > Orthoptera > Tettigoniidae > Meconema > Meconema thalassinum. The sequence continues at coordinate 1,037,249,261 of OX336389.2, forward strand.
CATCGTTATCATTTAAAGTGTTAACATGTAAGATATCAATTTCAGATTGTGTCAGCCAGCGAAAATCTTTCAGTGGTAGATATTGACTCATAGCCCAACCATATTGGTTATGTGCATCGAGGTAGACAATATACTTTGACTCTTCACAAGGGTTGTAGCTAGACATGTATTTATTATTCGCTTTAGAATACTGTCCACTAAATTGACTTAATCCACCTCGAATTGACGATTTTATAAAATTAATCATGTCTATATCAGTCATTAATTCTAAATTTACTTTCGATTTTTACAACATTGAACTGAAACTTAACCCAGGAGCAGTAAAATACTGACAAGGGTCAAGGTCGTAAGACTTCATACAAACATTCAGGAAATTGTCAAAAACATCTGCTAATAATAACACATCTGTCTTTAAATGTATGTCTGAAAATTCACCTAAAGTTTGAATGTCGAACTGTGTCCATACACGTTGTACATGTAAATATTCCTGATCACTGATATGACTTGTGTTTAAAGAACTGTAAAATGCATCTTTTGGTGGTAAAGAACACTCCTCAAGACGTTCCACACAGTTAATATATTCATAAGGGAATATACCTGTCGAATACATAGAATACGATGTGGTGGACTGTATAAAGAAATATATTTTACATTGTATGTACATGATTAAACACTGAACAAGTACAGTAGATATTACATGCGTGTGATGACACCATGTCCGGTAGCCACTGCTATCTGCTTGCAAGTGAGTCCTGCTTGACGCAGGTAAGAAAACGACCCTTCCTCTTAATGGGTCAACAACCCTCCAGCAGGGGGACCAACTGTCATTAGAGTATGTACAGTGCCAGAGTTGCCAACATACTCCCCCCCTTGAAATAGCAAATATTTCAAACAACAATTAAATACTGTCACTTTGTTCTATTAACTGGAATAAGAGTTGAAATAAACACTATGTACACAAACATTTAAACAATTCACTTCTCTTCACTCAACAATGGGCAAAGTCTTGACACTGCTCTTTTCAAAAGAGCTCCGCTGGGTGTTTTGATGGTAACAACCCTCGTAACTCCGTCGGTTCCTGGATGCACTGCTGCGACACGGCCCAGTTTCCAATGAAGTGGAGGCACGCCCTCTTCCTTCAGAACAACCAGAGTGTCGATTTGTGGGGATTGTCCGGGCGACCGCCATTTAGAACGCTGTTGGAGTTGTCCGAAATATTCCTTGGACCATCGACGCCAAAATTGCTGGAACATAGCCTGAAGCAGTTGCCAGCGCTTCAGTCTATTCAAGGGAGTCTGAGACACATCTTCTTCCACAGGAAGATGAAATGAGCCACCGATCAGGAAGTGGGATGGGGTTAATACTTCCGGATCATTGGGATCAGAGGATAGTGGGCAGAGGGGGCGCGAATTCAAAACTGCCTCTATCTGTACAAGCACTGTAGTCATTTCTTCAAACGACAATGCAGCATTTCCTACTATTCTCTTAAGGTGATACTTAGCTGATTTAACTGCAGCCTCCCACAACCCTCCGATGTGAGGTGAACCAGGAGGACTAAAATGCCACTGAATCCCCTTCTCAGTAGCAAAGCTTATGAGTGACTGCTTGGTATTCATATCATTAAAGAATTTCTTTAGCTCACGTGATGCACCTACGAAATTAGTTGCGTTGTCAGTGAATATGTGGGTGCAAGTTCCTCGTCTAGCCATGAATCTTTTCAGTGATGCTAAAAAAGCAGCTGTAGACAGATCGCTTACAAGTTCAATATGTACAGCCTTTGTGGCAAAACAAACAAACATAGCTATATATGCCTTAATCCGAGCGCCCTTCCTGGAGGAAGGCCGTAAATATACTGGGCCACAGAAATCTATTCCTGAAGATGCAAATGGTCGACTGGGAACTACTCTCCTTTCAGGTAGCGATCCCATTATCGGTTGATACGGCCGAGACGAGAATTGAAAACACGTCTTACATCGATACACTGCTTTTCGAGCACCGTTCCTCCCACATAGAGGCCAGTATTGCTGTCGCATCATTGTCAATAAAGTCTGAGCTCCAGCATGAAGAAAAGCACAATGAAAATGATCAAATAACATTATTGTAATGCGATGATTGCCAGGTAATAAAATAGGATGTCTTCTGTTGACCGATAGTTTAGTATTTTGCAGACGGCCTCCTACCCGTAACAGACCCTGCTCATCCAAATACGGTGCTAATCCATGTAATTTGCTTCCCTTGGGTAGTGGCAAATTTTGTTTGAGAGCCTTTATGTCTTGTGAAAATTCAGAACCTTGCGCAATTTTACACCATAAATACTTAGCCTGCTCTAGTTCTACCGGATTAAGAGCACCTGTTTGTCTGTCTGTTTTAGTTTTAAGATTTTTGATAAATCTGAGCACGAGAGCTGTTATTCTAATCAGCTTGCTCCAGGAAGAGTATCTGTTAATCAGATTCGATCCAAGGGATTCTGTAGATGACACTAGAACGATTTTAGTTTTCCTAACTTCAGGTAATTCTTGAGAGCTATGCCTCTGCTGTGAAGGCCATTCGTCTTTATTATCTGAAAGCCAAGATGGTCCCGATAACCAAAATGATGAATTTAACAGCTTCTCCGCGGTAACTCCTCTCGAGATCATATCTGCTGGGTTATGATGAGTAGAGACGTGCTGCCAACAATCAATATTTGTCAACTGTTGAATCTGCGACACTCGATTAGCGACGTATGTTTTCCACTGGTGTGGATGGCCCGAAATCCATGCTAATGCTATTGTGGAGTCAGTCCAACAAAAACACTTGTCTTTAGTTACGTTTATGGATCTCATGACTCTTTCGACCAACTGAGCAAGTAATACAGCACTGCATAGTTCTAATCTTGGTAAAGTTACTGAGCCTAATGACGCAACGCGAGACTTGGAACACAATAAGTGAACTGTTATTTTACCATCTCCTGTCTGAGATCTTACATAAACACAAGCGCCGTAAGCAATCTGAGACGCGTCACAAAATCCATGAATTTCATACTCCACAAATTCTACTGCCCTAACATGACGAGGCACTTTGAACTCCTTCAATTTAGCAATATCCTGCATATAACGAATCCATTTAATTTGAAGTTCTATTGTGAGAACGTCGTCCCAATTTAAGTTCATTTGCCACAGTTGCTGGACGAAAATCTTACCCTTAATCAATACTGGGGCCAAAAGCCCTAAGGGGTCAAATATTTTAGCCAGGTCTGATAGAATTATTCTTTTGTTTATCTGTGTCGAACTGAAATCACTTCTCAACTCAAACTGAAAAGTGTCTGTGATGGGTTTCCAAGATAGCCCCAACAACTTCAAGTCTTCAGCTTCATCTACCTTAATAATGTACTTGGGATCTGTTTCGTGGTTAGAAATGCTCGATAGTACATTGGGCTCATTCGAACACCATTTTCTTAAGGTAAAACCCGCACTGGATAAAATATCTGAAACACACTTGTGAGTGGTTCTTAAGCCGTCAGTTGATTCACAACCTGTCATTAAATCGTCAACATAAAAATCCCGCCGTATTACATTCGAAGCTTCAGGAAATTCCTCCTTAGTGTCATTCGCCAATTGAGAGAGGCATCTTGTGGCCAGGAAGGGTGCACATGACGTGCCATATGTGACTGTTTTGAGACGATAATGTTTAAGCTCGTCCTTAGGGGACTCCCTCCACACGATACGCTGAAAGTCAGTATGTGCAGGTTCTATGAGGACCTGCCGATACATTTTTTCTATGTCAGCGGTCAATACATAGCGATGCATGCGAAATCTAGCCAATATTGAAAATAAATAATCTTGAACGATCGGTCCTACTAATAACAAATCATTAAGGGATAATACAGAATCGCCCTTCGAGCTGCCATCAAATACCACGCGAGTGCGCGTTGTCAATGAATTACCCTTAAATACACAATGATGCGGAAGGTAGTACTGTAATGGTTTGTTTATCTCATTACTGGGAATTTCCTCCATATGATCCAGGTCAGTGTACTCTCTCATAAACTGTACGTACTCCGACTTGACTTGGGGCTGCCTTTCAAAACGCTTCTCTAGGCTGTGAAACCGTCTAATTGCCTCATTAACATTGCTACCTAGCTGACTCGGGTCCTCTTTAAGGAGTAGTGGGACTATGAACCTACCCTGTGGATTCCTTCTGTGACCGTCAGTAAATAGCCTCTCACTAATCTCTTGCTCAGAATGTCCTTGGCCAAGCAGTGCTTTCCCCGGCTCATTGAATATCTTACCTGACACAAAGAGGCAGGAAGAACTGTTATCTGCGTGCCTTTCAGACAAACCAACACTACCTGCTGCTACCCAGCCAAGAGCCGTGTTGCGAAACAACGGTAGTTTGTTTGAGAAACTGTCGAGCTGAAATTGTTCTGCGCCGATAAGATCGTAAAAGAATTCTGCTCCAATGAGAATGTCTATGGATGATGACACATTAAATTGAGGATCCGCAAGGTTTTCTAATATAAACTCTGGAATACTCCAATCTGTGATGTTGATATTTTTAGTGGGTAAGCACTGACCAGTAATTGAAGGTATTACGTGAAATGTCATGATTCGTTCAAAGGAACCGAACCGCGAAGAAATCTTTGTTCTTACCACCGACCCCACCTTGATGGTAGTGTTATGCAACCCATGTATCGGAATATTAGTCATTGTCTTTAACAATCGTAATTGATGAGCTAATTCCCTGGTTATGAAGTTGAGTTGCGAGCCGCTGTCTAACACAACCCGAGCATGACGGGTTTTCCCCTCTGAATTGTTGACATTCACTACTGCTGTCGACAACAATACATGAGAGGAAACATCATTGTTGTGATTGTGCAATGAAACAGCATTACTACTATGTTGCTCATTAAGGGGAGACAATGAAGTATTATTGGACACAATACTCTTGTTTGAAGTTTGACTATTATTGTGGTTCGGTGACCCTTGGTCCCTGTGAAGCAAGGTGTTGTGTTTATCCTTGCACAGCTTACAACATGAACGAGTGCACTCGTTAGCGAAGTGATTTCCAGACAGGCAATTAACACAGAGCTTATGCTTCTTGATCTCCCGCCATCTGCCATAAACACCCATAGAAGTGAAGGTTCTGCATCTAAATATGGGATGTTCCTCCGTGCAAAGCGGGCATTTCTGATTTTTCTGTGAAAGGAAACACTTTTTTCCTGGGTTCGTGAATGGCCTCGGTTTGAAACCAGATGCATTCGGTTTAGATGAAACGCCTACCTGCTTCAGCTGTTTTGTGCGATCACAATTCTTAGTTTCGATCGATTCCAATGCATTACATGTTTCGAGTAGAAATTTGTCCAGTGTCTGATACGATGGAAGATCAAAAGTTGGTAACGAGGTTTCCCATTTTTTTAATGTTTCAGCGTCAAATCTGCTTGTTATTAAATGTATCAAAATGGCATCTAATTGTTCTTCACAAGACAGACCAAGCGCTGATAGCGACTGTATGTGCCTTCTGAAGCCGTCATACAAGTCTCTTAATGCCTTGGAAGATTCTACTTCTATTTTGTTAATCTGAAGGACCGAATTAATGTGGGAGGAAACAATTGCTCGCCGGTTATTGAACCTTTCATTTAACAGGTTCCACGCTATGTCGTAATTCGCTGCAGATATTTCTAGAGACTGTAACACGTCTGCCGCCCTGCCTGATACCACTGATTTTAGGTAATGAAATTTCTGTATTTTTGACAAATTTGCATCTTCATGAATGAGATTCTTAAAGGTATCGGCAAAATTGGGCCATTCTAAATAATCACCTGCGAATGTAGGTAAACTTATTTGAGGCAGTTTAACTGAACGTGTTTGCGAACTGGAAGTTGATTCACCAATAGAATCACTTAGCGAAGTTGCTGACTTGGAAATTGCACTGTTTATGGATCTTATAAGACCAGATGTTTTGAAGTATTGCTCCTCAAAGTCGGAGCGATAAGATTCTTGTTCTGCTTGAAATGATTCATCCTCTTTCAAATCCTCTATTTGTGATTGAAATGTTTCATATTCTTCCCAGATTTTTGATAAGTGAGCCCGTCGATCTTCCAACTGATCTACGTCCTTAGATTGAGAATCTAATTTCTCTACGAAGCCTTGTATGCGAGATAAGCTAGCCTTTAACCTACCCCTTTTGCTACACAGTGATTTTATCTTTTGTTCCATTTTTCACTAGCAATTCCCAATAAACTGCTGAATGATATAAAATCACAATAGACCAAATGCATATACGTAAAAGAATGACAAAACGAAAAGACAAATACCTAACATATTTACATAATACAAAGATGAACTCCTGGTTTTGTTTCAAAGAGTTGCGGGAAAACTGCGTACAAATAACATACAGTTTTACGGGCGAAATCATGTGTGATCACTAGCAATACCAATACATTGCAAGTACAAACGAACAGTTTTGAATGGAGAAACAAAGGAATGCATATGAGTCACAAGGAATAATTAAGGATGATCGGTGACTTACCAGGATGATGAATTCTGTTGTCCAGTAGTCGCCATGCCGCCAGCAACCCACGGCATTCGTGCGAAGCCATGCTGTCTTGGGATCACAGAGTTCAATTTTCACTGTTTTCCTTGCCATCTAATCGTGCCCGGAGGACCAAAACTTATGTCGAATACATAGAATACGATGTGGTGGACTGTATAAAGAAATATATTTTACATTGTATGTACATGATTAAACACTGAACAAGTACAGTAGATATTACATGCGTGTGATGACACCATGTCCGGTAGCCACTGCTACCTGCTTGCAAGTGAGTCCTGCTTGACGCAGGTAAGAAAACGACCCTTCCTCTTAATGGGTCAACAACCCTCCAGCAGGGGGACCAACTGTCATTAGAGTATGTACAGTGCCAGAGTTGCCAACAATACCGTTTTGACGAATCTTTAGGAAAGACACGTTGAATTTCATAAAACTGATCTGATTTTAAATTACTAGCAAGCTTATCAAGACTACCTGGCATAAAGCGGAATGAATCCGAAAATCTCAGTATTCTTATTGTCAGTTTTGATGTATTTTGTAAACGATATGTATTGCTCCTTATTATTTGCAATCACATCAATTTTCACAACTGAAACTCCAAATTCTTTAACAATAAAGTGGTTATCGTATTTGCTACCGTTATGTAAAATGACTGGAATGAATTTAGTTACTCTATACTTTAAATTACATTCTTGGTGAGCAGCACCACGATATTTCCCTGTTAAATGGTTATGATCGCGAACCTTATCTATATATAAACATTCACCACATATAAAACATTTAGTTTCAGTTTCAAAACACGTTTGCTGTGATGATGTTAGTGGCTCCATTGGAATGATAGTATTTAAAATAGAGGATATACGGATTGCATCTTTTCAAGTCTTTCCATAAAAACTTAAGGTGCATCAGGTCCTCTATAGAGCTCAAACTTATTTAACGAGTCATTGTAACTACATTTAATATAATATGCAAAGGTAAAAGGATCATGAATGTGGGTAGTGTTGGTAAAAGATTTGGTTGGATTCGATGAACATATATTAAATGGTCTTAGCAAAGCCCCAAAGTCAGCATATATAACAAATGGTACTCGAAGCTGTTTCTCAAAGTCTTTAAATTTCAGAATGTTATTTTTAGGAGTAGGTAATACCGTACAAACATGATTACATTCCCATTTTTGATGTTGAGTTAGTTGGTCCTCTTTCCTAAAATATAGCAAGCAACCATCACACAACCACTTCTTAAGTTTATTTTTTGATAGTTGACTACTGACAAGTCTACTTAAATGTTTTATCCAACAATAGTGAGCATTTTCACCTTCGGTTATGTATAGTAAATTTACATGAGCACCCTTTTTTCTTGAGTATAATATAGAGGACCTACTATACTCTTGTTTTCAATTCCATAAACATTAGTACTTACATTGTTCAGCTCTTCGAAACATTTAATGTCTTTTATCGCCATAGGAAATTCTATTTCTTTTAAATCCAACACTGAGGAATAGTGAGGATAAGATGATGTTCTCTCCACAGCCTTTTCAGCTGGATGGAGAGCTGAGGTTACAGCCCATGCAAAACATGCATGGTCACTATTCATAACGTTCACAACAGCTTTCTTTCGTTTGATCCATCCTGGCAAATCAATGTATGATGATGCTCGAAGGGGATTATATTTATTCATGTTGGTTTCTAGATAAAGTAGCCTGACTCTCTTTCCTGGAACTCTTCACTCTTCACAATGATAGCGCTTGAAATATCTTGGTACATATCACTAATATTAGTTGATTCACTAACAATCACATTTTTTGTATTAAAGGATTTGATATCTATAATTTTACCTTCACTCCCAGTTTTTACATATAACCCAAAGAGTTCAAAATTAATTTTAAATGTTTTATGCTCTACTAAAACATTATCTATCAAGTCAAACACACTGGGTTGAACATTTTTTTTAAACAATTCAATACTTTGAGTATTTTCTTCACTATGAAGTCGGTAACTAGCAATTCGACTTTTAAACGCACTACCAATTTGCTGAATATTCGCAGAATTTCTTTCATGGCAAGCGTTATTTTTATGATGAATACTGCGTAAATGTCCTTGAATCATTGAACAAGATACATCAATATTACATACATCACAATACGTGATGTATGTACCCATCGAAGGTTCACCATTCTTCTTTCTTTTTGTTGCACAACTATTTTCACAATCATGAGAACGTTTACGCTTTTGAGCATCACATTCGTTTAAAGGTTCCGCGCTAACTGATGGTTTTACAGATTTCAATTCTTGTTGTTCTCCATGCACTTCAACCATGTGGGATTGATATCGCTTTACACCTGAAAAACCAAGATCACAAACTGAACATGAAAAAGGTGCTGAACTGACATGCTTTAAATTTACATGTCGTCCAAAACTATCCCGTCGGTTAAATGTCATAGCACAATGACTGCACACAAACAGTTTAATGTTATGATTAGCATTTGCGTGCCGTTGAAGGTTGTCAGGTCTTGAAAACTGTTTCTTACAGTCACCACACTTGAACATAATGATTATCAAATCACTTTCCAAATTACCTATAAAAGAAAGAAATCATAAATGTAATAAAAGATAAAACAACGTAAAATATAAATAGTTTAATTACATTCCAGTCAATGGTTATAGCAGGGTATTTAAATCGATCATCTGTGAGCTCCTAGCAAGTCTAATTTCATGTAGTTCTAACTGGGGTTACTATATACCACTGTCACTGACACCTAGCGGTGAACATTGGAACTTGATAAGAGTGGTAGAAACCAGCGGCCGCCAGTTAAGTGAGCTAAGTGTGACGTCATAGCCAGTCTTAAAGCAAGTCTAAACTTGTAGAACATGTCACGTGATAGAAACTAGCGGCCGCCAGTTAAGTGAGTTAAGTGTGACGTCATAGCCAGTCTTAAAGCAAGTCTAAACTTGTAGAACATGTCACGTGATAGAAGCCAGCGGCCGCCAGTTAAGTGAGCTAAGTGTGACGTCATAGCCAGTCTTATAACAAGTCTAAACTTATAGAACATGTCACGTGATAGAAACCAGCGGCATGCCAGTTATGTGAGCTAAGTGTGACGTCATAGTCAGTCTTAAAACAAGTCTAAACTTGTAGAACCAGCGGCTGCCAGTTAAGTGAGCTAGGTGAGACGTCATAGCCAGTCTTAAAACAAGTCTAAACTTGTAAAACATGTCACGTGATAGAAACCAGCGGCCGTCAGTTATGTGAGCTGAGTGTGACATCATGGTCAGTCTTAAAACAAGTCTTAACTTGTAGAACATGTCACGTTACAAGGTAAAGTTAGGTAAAGTTAGTTATGTTAGGTGAACTGATGTTAAGTCTTTAAATATTCCCTCTGTCACTGACACCTAGCAACGAACATTCGGACTTAATAGAGCGGTAATCAAAATCTAACCTACAAATTTAGCTTTACACACCATGGTCAAGTAGTTCCAACTTTTGACGGCCAAATATACCATTTTCACTGACATCTAGTGGTGAACATTTGAAAATATCGCTCTAGCAGTTTAAATGTTATTAGAGGGGGTACTTACCTTTAATAATTTATCAACTGCTGTCACTGACTGAACAGAATGTAGGAATCTGTTAACCTACAGGTACCCAATTATCTGTAAACAAATCAATCAATAAATACATTCCAATCAATAACTTCAACATCAATTAGTACTAAAAGACTACAATCCATTAATAATAAGTACTTACCTTGCAAAATAATTTAATGATTTTCTACCAAAAGGCTTTTTGCATCTCTTGAGCAATAATAGAGCACTGTTCACTTAAAGCGAGTAATAAAGACTGACAGTAGGGAAATATATGACACCTCTTATATATAAACTCTCATCGCTCGTGTCAGCAGTTTTTTTCAGATCATTGCAATTCCTTTCCCAGTACAGCTGAGAGTCCAAAGTGCAAAAGGAACACCTGTGTAATATCCAATGACTGCTGACTTTGCATTATCCATTGTCAAGATAAACACCTGCGGTTTAAAATTACTGCAGCGTCAGTCATAGCAACAGAACTGTATGCTCTCTGCCATGTCAGCAACATGACACCGGAAGGAACACCTGTGTAATATCCAATGACTGCTAACTTTGCATGATCATCACCCATTGTCTTGATGAACACCTGCGGTTTCAAATTACTGCAGCGTTAGTCATAGAAACAGAACTGTGCGCTCTCTGCCATGTCAGCAACATGACACCGGAAGGAACAAGACGTCTTACTGCACGTACAATCTCTTCAGTTTTAACAGCTTAAGAACTACAACTACAAATGACTCGTTAGAACACATCCATCCACCAAGTTTCACACTTGGGTCCCTTGACCTGTCCTCAAATTGTATGTGCCTCGTGTACTAGGGTGTGTGCATGAGCCCTAACGCTACGTACGAACCAAACAGAATGTGACTTGTTAGCACTTATCGTGCACGTGCACACCTGTGTGTTAAGTCATATTACACATGAACATGCATTTTTCTCACGTACAAACCAAAACAGAATGTGACTTGTTAGGTTACATGTGGTTTTCACAAGGGGGCCAGTAAGAATGTCATCTCGCACGTGTTCACATGTATTTCGTCACTTTCCTTTCATATCGTTATCAGATTGTAGTAGTGAGGGCTGGCGAACAACGTCAGTTCAACACAATCTTTACACACAAATATAGTTAGGCCCTTTGACATAATTTGGATAAATTTCTTGGGCCAGTCCATAGGGACCAGTCCAAAAGGACCGGTCCAAAGAGATCAGTCAAAAGGACCCATCAAAAGGGATCCGTCAAAAAGGACCCGTCAACAAGGACTCGTCAACAATGACCCGTCAACAGGGATCTGTCAAAAAGGATCCGTCAAAAATGACTCCCTTCAAAAAAGGACCCGTCCAAAGGGGTTAGTCAACAGGGGGTAGTCTAAAGAGACAAATCAACAGATATTAATCAAAAGGGACTAACCAACATGGATCAATCAAAAGGGGCTATCGCCTCAAGGTCTGACATACCCCTCTTTGATTATTGGTTTGCCTATCGACAAGCGGCGCTTGGAATACTTTTGATCACCCCTCGTGGGTTGGGTTAGGTTAGGTTACTCTGCCGTGGGAACATAGGTGTTTATCAACAGTCTCTGGCAATGTTCGAGAGAGTAACCTTAAAAAGTAGCTGAAACTAGGTAGTTAAAAGCATAGCGTGACCCGTTTCTTACCTATATGAAATTCTTTGGAACTTTTTGATCACCCCTCGTAGGTTAGGTTAGGTAACGTTAAGCTATGGCCGCCATCTTTTTAGGTTAGGCTAGGTTAAGTTAACCTATAGCCGCCATCTTGTTAGGTTAGGCTAGGTTAAGTTAAGCTACGGCCGCCATCGTGTGTGGAGGAATGTGGAGGTGGAGTTGCCAGAACACACCAAAAACCACTACTCACATCCAATACATTTCTTACTTGCTATCATTCATTTAGATTCTGTTTCATGAAACTCAGAATGTACGTGTGTCTACTCCCTAATGAGATGTGATGAAGTCTATGTGGCGGATAGTTTTCAAGGCCGGATGCCCATCCTGACACCAACCTTTTAAATATGAAATGAATGAAGCCGGGCAAGGTTGTGGAATGTACCGTCCCAGCATTGGCCTGGAGTTGAAAATGGAGGTAGTACGGAAAACCATATCAAGGACGACCGACGGTGTGGTTCGAACCCCCGTCTACCGAGTCCACAGATAGCTTGGCCCTATGGCGTAGCGCTGCGAGTTAACGAGCGTAGCCAACGCTGGCCGGTTTTATGTACCTCAGAATAGGCCCTACTCACACATATACCGGTATTGCACTGTACTATAAGACATCACTATCGACATTTACTCAAAGCTTAGAACATGAAATGAATTATTCTTCAATTTTTTTATCACTTGTCCTCCCAGCTGGGCGTCTCCAACGGACCCAGCGAGGGATCATTCCTCTACCATCGCAAGGACGGTGTCTGGGAGCTGAAAACATTTTGTCAGCAGATACAACTGGGGATGGTGACAGGCCGATCGGCCAGGCGACCGCTAACTTGGGTCTAATTAAGGAAGGGTCTGGGAAGGGAGTTTGGAAGGAATTTGGCCGTGGACCTGTCGAAAGGAATCGTCCCTGTATTTGCCTGGTGGTGAAAATGGGAAACCACAAAAAAAAAATCAGGACGAACGAGATGGGATTCCAACCCACGCTCTCCCGATGCCAGCGAGACACATGCTAGCGCGTTAGTGCTCTCGACCTCCGTGGCCGATAATAATAATAATAATAATAATAATAATATTGCATTTGATTTTACGTCACCTTTAACTACTGCAGCCTTTATAGGTGCCGGAGTGCCGGAATTGTGCCCCGAAGGGGATCTTTAACGTGCCAGTAAATCTCCTGACACGGCTCCCTCGCATTTGCCCACCATCAAATGCCAACTGCCTGCGCCAGGATTCGATCCTGTAAATTTGGAAACAGCAGGCGAGAACGTTACCACTGCGCCACGCAGCCAATCACTCTAACATAAGAAACACATTCTACAGTAAGTTACAGAATGTGCAGTTGGACATAGGTTACTATCCACACCAGAGACATGCATTTGGTATAGGAAATCATCCAAATTCATGCAATAAATATTGTTATTGTTGTTTGTGGATCAATTAAGGTGTTGAACGACATTTTGGTCATGCAGACCCATGTAGTTGGTTGTGCGTCGAATCTGGCTGATAACCTGGTAACTGCGATGGTTAAAGTAGTGTGTGTTTACAATTGGGGATGGGATTTGGGTAAAGGGCAGTCGTGGCTATAATTTAGGAACAGTCCAAGCAATCATTTGCCCGGAGTAGAAGTGGGAAACCGTAGAAAGTCACTTCTAGGCCAGCAGAGCTGCGAATCGAACCCAGGACCTTTGGATCCTGAATCTCAATACGTACCCCGAGGCCACAGAAGGTGGCTTTGCGGACAAGTTGATACATTATGTGCACTTTCTTTACGTTTTAATTCCCCACCACCAAAATTATGTGTCAAAGGACACCATTTATCCCTGCTTTATTATTATAATTATTATTAGAGTATTATTATTATAATTATTACCGGCCACGGTGGCCGTGAGCGCTAACGCGTTACCTCGTACCTTACTGGCATCGGGAGAGCGTTGGTTCGAATCCCACCTCGGCCGTCCTGAAAATGGTTTTCGTAGTTTCCCATTTTCACCACCAGGCAAATGCCGGGGCAGTTCCTTTCAACAGGTCCATTCCTGACCCTTCCTTAATTAGGCACAAGTTAGCGGTCGCCTGGGCAATCGGCTTGCCTCCATCACACAAAGTGTGTTCAGCTCCCAGACACCGTCCTTGCGACGGTTGAGGAATGATCCGTCGCAGAGTCCGTGGTTGAAGCCCAGCTGGGAGGATATGCGATTAAAAGAATTAGTATTGTTATTATTACTATTATTATTATTATTATTATTATTATTATTATTATTATTATTATTATTATTATGAACATCATCATCCTTATAATAGGTATTTCAGGTTGTCTATATTATGATGAAACATATTTAGTAGAATTTGTTTTGATCCTTGCTGTGAAATCTCCGAGGAGTGGTGGGGTGCTGGGAGAAACACTGTAAACATTCTAGCCACTACGCCACGATGTGTACCCTCTATCCTGCCTTATTCAGTTTTGAACGCTATCTGCCTGAGGAAAGATCTCGCGAACAGACTTAGGCTTTGTCCATCTCGGCGCACAATGGGCAGCATTCATGGCTGTCACCGTGGAGATCACGGTTCGATCCTGATTTCAGGGCTGGAACGGGGTACTTGAAGCCTCGTGTGGCAGAACTGAGGAGAGGTAGGTTCGATTCCGACCTCAGCCGTCGTATAAGCGGTTTTTGCGTGGTTACACACGCTATAACGCCAAGCAAATGGCACGTAAATTTAGGCCACAGCCATCTCCTACCCAAATCTTCGCCAGAATTTTAAATAAACACACTAGTTCAGCTATCGCAATGACATAGGTTATCGGACAGATTCTACAGTCTCCCGAGTAGGCTATATGAGACTTCATGACCGCGAAATTGCAAAGACTCTAAATGCATCAACAAAAGCAGCTTGGCCCCTTCGGTCGTAAAAAGGAAACAGTGTGCAGGATATAAGAATTTATGACATAATGTTAAAACTCCTTAAAAAGAAATGCAAACGAAGTTCGCAAGCTCCGCTTCTGGCGCCCTCGGGGTTTTCCGGCCATGTTCGACCATGCTCGGTTAAGCACGTGCAGCCAACGAGGTCAAGGGCCATGGACCCATGCGGGCTGTTGCCAGGCCACGCTGGCTCCTCATCTTTTAGAAATTATGACGCATTCCTGGAACGTAATTCAGCGAGAGTAAACCATGTTACGGAGAGCCGAGTCATTCCACGTTGCACATTTCCTGTCCCTGACATGTTCTATTCCTCGTTACGTCACGCACCATGACTTCGCAACGGGGGGGGGAAGTCCGGGGATCAAAGGTTCTAATCCGAGCACTGACAGTCGCTATATTGAGTGTACTTCCTCCCCCCCCCCCTCCCCCCGATTTACCACACTGCCTCCAGTATGGTACCAGTAACTTGTATTAAGTCCCGGGGAACCCCCAACTGAATAGTAGACCCTCTCACACTGGTACTGTCATCACAGAATTATAGCATTACGGTATGGTGTTCGAAGCCATTTTTCAGTATTGCCTCTGTAAACAAAAGTTGGATGCTTTTCAGTCGGTCAACATGATTGTACCCAAATGAGATGGGTTATTCCCTAATCCTGAAAAAAAAATGTAAATGAGATTAATAAATACACTTGGATGACCAGTTTCGATCGTCAAGCGACCATCGTCAGATCCATTACACGTAGGCTATGAAAATTATGTACGAAAGTATGGGTGTAAGTGTAATGGATCTGATGATGATCGCTTGACGATCGAAGCTGGCCATCCAAGTGTATTTATTAATCTCATGTAATTTTTTTCAGGATTAGGGAACAACCCATTTCATTTGGGTACAATCGTGTTGACCGACTGAAAAGCATCAAACTTTTGTTTACAGAATTATAGGTTACTAGACCAATTCAACGCACATCCAAATACACGGAGCTGATGACCAAGATTAAAATGAATTAAACCCGTGGCATAGCCATGCTCGTTAAATCGGGAACCATGGCCGTGAGGGCAGCTGTAACAATCCCGGAGATCGCAGGTTAGAATCCCGGCGTTGACAGAGGCTATATTTAGTGTTGTTTCTCCCCAGGTTTTTCCACACTCCCTCCAGGAATATACCGGGTTTTTACCATATTTCAAGTCCCGGGGCACCTACCTCATTGCCACCTCTAATGCAGTTACACACTGTACTAATGTTATAACTAGGGAGCGGATATTTTGCAAATGAATATGCGAATATGCAAATTCATATTTTGAGGGTTTATTGGATTTGTTTGCATATTCTGAACATAACAGCATATTTTAGCATATACAGTTGAAATTAAGTATAATTTAAAACATCTTGAACAAAATAGGTTTCGCCTGCGTGTTGGACATCCCTTGTAATAGGCTTGCCATATTTTTGGTGAGTGAATCCGGGACACATTAATATGAGGGGGGGGGGGGGGGAGGAGGGCAGAGTGGAGGGTCCTCCCCCGGGATTTTTTTAAACAAACATTATAAGCAAAATGGTGAGTTTTAAGCCTTTTTTTTAAGCCTCGCAAGTGACGGGAGGGGGGAATCTGGCACCCTAAATTGTTAGTTCTACACACCTTTTAAAAATAAAAAAGATCTTTTGCTACATAAAATTCTATAATTTTTCCTTTTTAATTATTTTTCTGGTCTACCATCTAGAAAGAAGTGTTAATAAAATACAATTTAAAATACTTCATAAAATTGTTTAATTGAACAATTACTAAGCCTTATTATTTTTTGAAAAACTACAACTTTTTGTCTAATTACAAAAACAATTACAGAAAACTTCTTTCGTCAAACTAAAAGAACAATTATTTATTGAGTTAACAATTTGGGCTATTGTTTTGTGTCATTCGTTTGAATACTTCTGATCTCTTTGACGCTGTGCGCGATAGTCAACGATGTTGATTGTTGAAAAGTAACCGATTCATAAAAGATTCATTACTTATTACATCTTACAGCCGTTTTCCGGGACATTGATAAAACCGGGCGGGACACCGGGACAACAGCAAAATTCCGGGACTGTCCCGGTCAAACCGGGACGTATGGCAAGCCTACTTGTAAGCAACTTTCTGAGCAACAGATTAATAACTAATATTTTGCGCAAGCATACTGCCTGGTTATTTCAAGAAGGGAATGGGGTGGGACATTCCTTTCACCATCTCGACAGCCAGTAGCCCGGGATTAGTTTTGTGAGGAGTTTCTTCAGTCAATGTGTTACTTTATTCTTAGTCTGCAAATCCTTAACTCAAAATGCCTGAAGAGAAGAACAGCAGAAAGTATTTATTAAAACAGTGGGTGTCAGGTAATAGTGATTATTCAACTGATGGCTAGGGACCGGCCATTTATGCACAGAGAACGATTAAAATAGACGTAATTGGTCTCCTGAAAACATTGAAGAACTTGCAATTATTTATTGTGATGCTTCTTTCTGCAGTGAATGATACATGTATAAATTGAGTAAATAAGCTTGGCTTATTGTTAAGTGCATATTTTCTAAATTTTTAGTGCAAAATTGCATGCAAATTTTAATCGTTTTCAGTGCATAAAAGTCCGGTCCCTAGTCATAACATAAATACAAGTTATCCAACTAGTTCAATACACCCCCAAATGCATGGGGCTGATGACCAAGATGTCCCAAGGCCCTAAAATGAATTAACAACAAACTATTGATTCCCCGCAGAGGCTCACAACTAGTGGAACGTTGGTTGACAACCACGGGATTCACGGATTCGGTAGTGCTTCCACTTGCGTGTTCTCCTCTCTTTCATCTTTCTTATCGACCTCTCTTTGTCAACTCTTGTTCGCCTCCGACCCTGAAGATAACAGGGTATACACAAGTGTGGTAGAAGATAATTATTACGAGGGCAGAGATTTAATATTTTACTGGTGACGTGCATTATTTTAACGCAATAGGAGACGAGATCTGAGAGACCCTAGGGAATATAACGCAAAAAGTAACATTTTATTCATTTAAGATACAAGTTCCACCGGCCAAGCTGGAAACCATTCTTTGTTTACTTGTGTCACGCTATCTACTTGAAGGTATATGTCGACCAAGGTAGTTAGAGTATATTGTATGTCGACAGCACATTGAACAAAGAGTGACTGCGTTCGCTGCTCCCCCAACACTAAAACCTACCCGCCCAAAGCCATCAGCTTCACGACTTATTATTTTATATTATACTAGCTATTCCCGGCATGCGTTGCAATGCCAATCAAAGACAGAAAGGAAGATAATACAGTAATAATTAACCACCGGCCAAAAACCGTGGCGTGAACTGTATTGGAATATACAGCGATACCAGATAACACGGCGGACTACTGACAGTCTCCTTATGTCACCTCGCGATGAATCAACAAGCCTTTCTCACAACTTGCATGGCGGTGTGATAAGTATACTGATTGTGCAATTGGGTTACTGTGGGATTTAAGGGTTCCTGTTAAGTCCCTCACCCTTTTGTGTTACATAAATAATTTGTAGCCAGAAACCTTCCCTGGAGTGCACACAACAACTCACCCAAATTTCATCGCAATCGGATGATTGGTATATGAACGCATAGGGGACACATACAGACAGACAGACAAACTATCACGTAACATTGATTTTTATATAATAGATTGAGTCGTCCAGTAGAAAAACTCGTTTAATCCATTTGTGAATAAGAATCATTTTCATGAGAAACGTTTCTCTGGACTTTGCCTCGCGTATCTTTTGTGTTTGTTGTTTTCAACTTTTTTCTTTTTGCTTTGTGTTTTTGGTTTTGTGTTTGCTTTGTGCTTTTGCTTTTGAATTTTACTTTTTTCTTTTCTTCCTTGTTTTGCTTTTGTGTTTGTTTTCTGCTTTTGCTTTTTTGAATTTTGCTTTTTGCTTTGTGTTTTTTGTTATCTGCTTTTGCTTTTGATTTTGATTTTTTTGCTTCGTGTTTTCTGTTTTTGGTTTTATGTTTGTTTTCTGGAAAATCAAAATAAAACAAAGTAAACGAAATCAAAATAAAATAAAACAAAACAAAACAAAATAAAACAAAATTATCAAAATAAAATAAAACAAAACCAAATAAAAAACAAAACAAAATTAAATAAAACAATTTAAAACAAAATAAAATAAAACGAAACAAAATCAAAATAAAACAAAATAAAATAAAATAAAGTAAACTAATTAAATAATAGTACATTATGCAACGAGCCTATGAAAATGAAAATCCACAGCCTGCTTCCAGTCTCCGACCGGGTCAGGAATGGAATGAATGAAGCCCCCATCTAGCGGCGAGGATATGAACTGTGCCGGCTGCCGAGGCCTGACGCACTCCTCTGGGGCAATGATTATATGAATGACAGATGAAATGAAATGATAGTGGAGAGTGTTGCTGGAATGAAATTTTGACAGGGAAAACCGGAGTACCCGGAGAAAAACCTGTCTGCCTCCGTTTTGTCCAGCACAGATCTCACATGGAGTGACCGGGATTTGAACCACGGACCCAGCGGTGAGAGGCCGGCGTGCTGCCGCCTAAGCCACGGAGGCTGCAACGAGCCTATAATGGCAATAATTAAGACACGACTATGTTTATAAAACGAGCGTATGTGAGTTTTATAATTTCCATACGAGTGTCTTAATTACCATTATAGGCGAGTTGCATACGACTGTTTATGTTCGACGATAATTATTATAACTATTTTATGTTCAAACATAAATATTCATAAATATCTGTCGAGATTTTGCCAGTTTTATGTACTGAACAGAGCGCATGTGATGCAGGGAATACATTGTATTTGACCATGGCCACTTCGATACCCCACTATGACACTAGGCCAGGCAGTGAAATTGAAATTAGAAGGCCTAGGAACTCAGTGCAGGTGCGATGATATCCTTATCTAATTGGTCAAACAACTGTTTCTTGAGCTGTGATTGGTGGGAGAAACTATTTCATGATGAAAAATAGTGTTATAATGACCATCATTATGATATAGTTTTCTGACATATAATAGTCAGGGTCGAACATAAATAATTTTACGACATAATCCTTATGCACATGTGGATTAAACGAGTTTTGCAACTGGACGACTCATATGAGATACATAGATACAGTTCATTGTACTACTCGGGTCCAAGCTCTGTGAACTTACGGGGTGAGGGGAAAGAGCAGGGAAGGGTCAGGCGAGAAGAGAAGGTTCTGTCAATAGCACGCCGTGATGTCTGGTATTCCTTTCTATTCCAATACTGCTAACATAGGGCCGTTGCTCAAACCACTGTGGTGTTACGAATGAGTGAGTGAGTCACCGACCAATGTATTTGGTTCTGAACTATGCACGGACCGAGAAACCTCATCACTCGTCAACACCACTTCTCATAGTCCGCGATGCACATTCCTCTCAGGTTCCCACAGCTTCGACCCAAGCAGTACCCCGCCCAGTCAATGGTCAAATTCGTGTTGACTGAGTGAAGATCTACAACTAACACAAATATAGTCTACACTGAGTGGCCAAAAGTCACGGGAAGGGTAGTCCCATGAGAAAATGTGCCTTGTATGACTCCTGAGTGTTGCGGCTAGCTGCGGCGGAGCTGGGAAGACTGTCACAGACACGGTTTAGTGAAATTGACAACACGTCGCGAGTTAACCATCTTTGAACGAGGGATAATTATCGGCACACGGCACATGGGTCATAGCATTTCGGAGATTACACGCGAATTCGGGAGTCCGTGGTCAACAGTGTCAAGGGTGGATGTTTAATATCGCTGATATAATGTTACCATCCGCGTAAACCATAGCATGGGGCAATCACAGGTGTTTAACGAACGGACATCACGTCACCTCAGCAGAACCATACGGGACGATCGAAGGGCTACTGTGAGTCGGATCACCGCCCAGTTGAATGTTGGAAGTCAGGAACCCATTTCTTGTCAAGTCGATGCCTCGCCGTATTGCTGCCGTTTTGAGAGCTCGCGGAGGAGCAACTCGTTATCATCATCATAAGCTATTCCGTGCCTTACCATGACTTTTGGCCACTAAGTGTATATTTCACGCAGTAAAATGATCAGTAATAATTCCCTATGATTAAAAGAAGAGGACAATGACAAGTTAAAAGAACGACTGTTGTAGAAAAATAAACGTGCAACACATTTTGACTCCGCAATTCCGAGGCTCAAGTTTCCGACTTATGATGAGATGTTCGTTCGTTCTGTATTCAAATAATGCTGATTTTTATTGTCTAAGTGGTAGACAAACAGGTAACTTGCTGTACACTTACGGAATACATTCCAATGTTTTACTCTTTAAGGACCGATCTTTTTATTTTGTCGAGTTTGTTGTTGTTGTTGTTGTTGTTGTTGTTGTTGTTGTTGTTGTTGTTGTTTGAGTCTTCAGTCTCTTGGCTGGTTTGATGCAGCTTTCCAACCCTCCCTGTCTTGAGCTAATCGTTTCATCTCTACATAGCAACACCCTACATCGCAGGCAATCTGTTTAACATATTCTATCCTTGGTCCATCCCTACAGTTCTTGTTCTCGACCCTTCCTTCCATAACTAAATTTGCTTTTCCTGTGTGTTTTAATATTGTCCAACCAACCTATCTCTTCGCTTCATACGCAGTCGCCAGAAACATCTCTCCTCTCCTATTTGTCTTAATACCTCTTCATTTGTTACTCTATCTACCCATCTGATCTTCATCATTCTCCTGTAACACCACCTTTCAAACGCTTCAATTCTCCTCTTTTCTGCTGCGCCAACAGTCCAAGTGCCACTACCATAGAACTTATAGTTATTAATCTATACTCCAGGGTTTCCAGACAGCGATAGCTACGCTCAGAAGCGCAGGGCCAGGCCATGGGGCCAAGTTCTCTGCGGACTCGGTAGACGTGGGTTCGAGCCCCACCATCAGCCGTCTTGAAAATGGTTTTCCGTGGTTTCCCATTTTTAACATCAGGCAAATGCTGGGACGGTTCCTTCTTAAAGGACACGGCTGATTCCTCCCACAACCTTGCCAAGTTTCATTCATTTTCATTCATTTAATCTCTTATTAACTCTTCTCGTGTGGTTGGCTTCAGGAAGGGGCATTTGGCCGTAAAAACCATCTGCCACATAGAATGTCATCACTTCTTATCGCCGACCCCGTTGGAAACGGGAATAATGAGGGGTAGACATACATACTCTGGGGATTACTAAAATCATCGTGGATTGGTTTTCTAATGTCTTCCTCGAGCTTGGAAACTGTACACCTTAACAACTGCGACGAAACAGTTGGCTAAGATATTTCATTTCGTATCGAGGGCAATAACTGGATAGACAATTAGCGTGAGGCTTCAATGGACTGGGGTGAGTCAACTAACTCTTGATGTTGCTGTTGTTGATTCTCTAGGGGCTATGAGACATCGTGGTGATGTATTATAGTGTATATTTGTAATTGAGGTAGGATATGGGTAGGAAGTGGCCGTGGCCTTAAGTTGGGAACCATCCCGGCATTTGCCTGGAGTAGCAGTGGGGAACCACGGAAAACAGCTTCCTGGATGGTTGAGACAGGAATCGAATCCACGTCTTCTCAGTTTTGCCCCATGAGGCTGAGTGTACCCCGTTCCAGACCACGGACCAGAATTAAAGTTCTTGACTTAACCGGGAATCGAACCTGGGCCTCCGCTGTGACAGCCAAGAATGCTAGCCACTACGCAACGAGGCAGACCCGGTGAATACCGGGATTGTTTCTAACTTCAGGCCACGGCTGCCTCCATACTAATCCTCGCCTCAATTCTTCTTGTTTCATTTCAGAGCCCAGGGTATTTGGGGTGTGTGTATTATTTGTCTGATAACATGTGTCATTCTTGTGTCTGTAGTAGTGTGTGTATTTGTAATTCAGGTGATGATTGGGAAGTAGGCGGCCGTGGTCTTGCGTTTAGAACCATCTCAGCATTTGCCTGAAGTACTGTAGAAGTGGGGGAAAGAACGGAAAACCACTTCCAGGATGGCTGAGGTGAGAATCAAACCCACCTCTTCTCACGTTTGTGCCTCACGAGGCTGAGTGTACCCGATTCCAGCCCTCAGACAAGAATTTGATACCTTGGCAGAGCCTGGAATCTAACCCGCACCTCCAAGGCGACAGCCAAGAACGCTAGCCCCTCGCCTCAATTACAAATACACATATTGATACAGGTACAGTAGAGTGTCAAAAATCCGAACTAATTGGGACTGGGGGATTTGTTCGGATTTTCGAACATAACCTAGAAATTCCTAGTTACACTAAAAATGTTAAGATAAATAAAAATAAACATTTTATGCACTTACATGTGTACATACAAATTTGTGCTTTGATTTATTTGTATCTTTAAACCCAGAGAAATTCACTCATTTTACAAGAACAATTCACTACATGCTGTATTATTTTACAAATTTACATATGCATGTACTATACGTATGTAAAGTCTCCGTGGCTTAGGCGGCAGCACGCCAGCCTCTCACCGCTGGGTCCGTGGTTCAAATCCCGGTCACTCCATGTGAGATCTGTGCTGGACAAAACGGAGGCAGACAGATTTTTCTCCGGGTACTCCAGGTACTCCGGGTTTCCCTGTCAAAATTTCATTCCAGCAACACTCTCCACTATCATTTCATTGCCCCAGAGGAGTGCGTCAGGCCTCGGCAGCCGGCACAGTTCATATCCTCGCCGCTAGATGTGGGCTTCATTCATTCCATTCCTGACACGGTCGGAGACTGGGAGCAGGCTGTGGATTTTAATTTGTTCATGTACTGTACGTATGTATACACAAAAATATAAACACAACTGTACGAAATCACTAAAATAGACCTATTTTATTTGAAAAACTTGCTAATTTTGGGTTGTGTGAGCCTAGAAACTCGTTTTCTGCCGGCCAAATCCTTCATTTGGTTAACCACAACATGCAACTACAACTACACTGCTGAACAAGTGAAGCAACTGAACTAACAGGGCCCGCTGGGGGGAAGGGGAGTGGTTGGTTAAAAACATGGCCATTGTTCCCTCACAGCGCCATGCAAAATACAGTTCACATGTTTAAAGTGGGCGTTCGGATTTTTGACGTTTCGGATATTTGACGTTCGGATTATTGACGCCCTACTGTACCACAATAACACAGTTTATCAGACAAATTCTACACATACTCAACTACACGGGGTTGAAATGACCACGAATCCTAAGCTCCTAAATGAAACAACAGCAACTGTTGGCCTTGGTCTCCGGGGTTAAGTGCTGTACCCATGTCTCATCTGATGTGATGATCCCGAACAGGGAGTCATTGCCCTCACGCTCGTAACGCCACAAGTGTTCGAGATTTATTGCCACTCTTGCAGTCTTGCGATCAGGGGTGAACAGTCTCGACACCCATCTTGCAAATATCTCAAAACTTCGTAAATAATGTCACGAGGTGGACAAAGATAATTTCTGAATGATAGTCTAATGCAGGCCTTCTCAACATTTTTGAGTCGACTGTGAGCACTACCCTCATGCCTTAACAAGTACCCGAGTACCATTACCTTGAATATAGACTAATAATAATAATAATAATAATAATAATAATAATAATAATAATAATAATAATAATATTGTGTTTGAAGCCATTTTTCAGTGTTGCCTTAGTAAACAAAATTTGGTGCTTTTCAGTCGGTCAACACGATTGTACCCAAATGTGATGGGTTATTCCTTAATCCGGAGAGAAATTACTTGAGATTAATTAATACACTTGGATGACCAGTTTCGATCGTCAAGCGATCACCATTAGATCTATTACACTTAGGCTATAAAATCTATGTCTGAAGGTATGGATGAAAGTATTTACAATACAATATGCACACTTATTTAGTTGCAGTATTAGTTGAGATAATGCAACTCGTGTGTACATATTGTAAATAAGCCTGGGGTTGGTAGTCCGACACGATAACCACTCACCCACCGTGGCAAGTCATTATTTCTACTCTTGATTACGAAATACAATTTCACAAAATAATAAAAATGCTGACTTAGAAAACTTGTAATGAGAACACTATTATTCTTAATCGTGCAAGAAAATTTGAATTGAAGAATGGCTCTCAGGTGAGCTGGTGCTCGCGAGCACATTTGGCTCGTATGATGAGAGCACCGTGGTGCTCGCGAGCATCAGGTTTTGAACTTCTGGTCTAAGGATTAACTGGAGATTGTTCAGGTAGTGCGAATTTCTGAAAGTTGTGATGTATCGTAAATGTTGTGCAATTAGCTTCGCCTGCTTTATAATTAGGCTATAATTATGTCCATGGTTGTATTCAAAACTTGCCATTGCGTTGAAAGTATGAAAATATAGGCAATTTTTGGCACCTGATGAAATAGCTCACGCCACCTTCCGTGGTCTCGGGATCCGTATTGAGACTCCGGATCCAAATGTCCTGGGTTCGATTCCCAGTTCTGCCAACAAACATAATTTTGGTTTGAGGATTGTAACAGGGCACACTCAGTGTCAAGAGGCAATACTGACAAGAGATGGGTTCGGTTCTCAGCTCAGCTGTCCTGGAGTGATTTTCCGTGGTTTCCCACCTATACTCCAGACAAATGCTGAGATGGTTCCTAACTTATGGCTACGGATATCCCCTTCCAAATCCTAGTTTCAATTCCAAATAAACTCACTAACACAGCCATCACAATGATACAGGTTATAAGTCACATTTTACTCACACCCAAGTAGACGGGGCTCTATGACTGCAGTGGTGAAATGCCCCGAAATGAATGAACAGCGATAAAACAACAGTAATAGCTCACTTATGCAGTGAGCGCCTTCTCTATGGAGCGGAACTTTGCAGACGCCGTGTGACGGCAGGTTGCACTGTGACTAGCCACCTGTCGAGCAAGGCACTGGCGCTAGCAGCAGCGTAGCGTCCAACTAATTCAACACATTTACATTTTTAACGTGTTTAAAATTCATTACTTACGAATGAATTACATGAATTTCAGAGTAGTTGTTGTTGGAAATGCTCTCCTTCAATTTCTAAACACACATTGCACCGACGCAGCGTAGGAGGTTTTAGTACACTCACTGTAATAATTCATCTTCACTGATATTTCGTATCAGTGCAGTTATTTCGTTTTTGAGAGCCTCCAGAGTACGCGGATTGTTTCTGTATAGGGTCTACATTTTGTTTGAGATTCCCTCACAAGTAAAAATCGCATGGCTCTGAAACGTACGAACACATTTACTACAAGACTTCTTCTTGAGAAGATAAGTTTTCACAAGAAAAAAATCGATGTTTTGTTCTATGCCTAACCATGGTCTGGGGACACAGTACTTCACAGTAATTCACAAGTCTTAACTCTCTCAAACAAGGTAGCCTATATTGCCAGCTGGGAATGTAATCAAGCTATGACCGTATGCACGGCTTCCCGGCCCGCTGTTATGTAAAGGTAGATGCTAGTCAACTGGCGAGGACTTAATGCTCTCCATCCGTCACACGGCTCTGGCGAGCCTCCGTTCAATAAAGAAGACTCTCACTATAGTTATTTTTTTATTTAGCCCATGGCTTTTAGTGCCGGGAGTGACCAAGGACATGTTATGTTCGGCTTGCCAGAGGCTGTAACTGCTTCATTGTGGACACCCATGGGGTGAGCTACAAGTTCCGTTCAATTTCAAGTAGTTCCAACTTTCACCACCAGATGTCACTGACACCTAGTGGTGAACGTTGGAACTTTGATAGAGCGTTTGAACGAAATCTAACATGCAAATTTAGCTTCACACAAGTTTAATTAGTAGAAGGTTCATTTACATGCCATAAATCTATGACATGGGACCGCCGGCTGTACTTCCCCTCCGAAGGAAGGCATACTGAGGGATTTATAAAGCTCTTAAAATAATCCGACGACTTCAGCCGGGTTTTGAACCCGCGATCTTGGGCATAAAAGCTCAGCATGCTACCGACTACGCCACCGAAGCCGCTTCTCAGCATTTAAAATATGCTTCATTGCTTCATTGAGGTAAATATTGTAATATTCCATGAGCTGAGGCGTGACTATACTGCTAAACAGAATGTATGCATTTCGTTGTGCTCATTTCTCAAAACATAATGAAGACTAATAATGCTTTACATAATACGTAAAGAAAGGGAATATATATTGGAATTAGTCACTCATAATATGAAAAGATGACGCATGCGTGTAACGATGATTTTTCTGTGAAGTTGGCAAAGAAAGGGCCAATCCCGTGGAACTCCAAATTGAATAAAACTTTGAGGGATGAAACTGGTATTCCAGGCAGGCGCTAGCCAAGATAGCTCGAGCTACGCAGGTATCGTGATACGTGCTCATGGCAGGGGCTCCAACAAAATACTCACCCTGTAGGTCCACCTTGTCCCTGTCAATGGGTCTGAAAAATAGTGTCATGAATAATGCGTGAGCGTCGTGCGATACTGAATTTGTTAAGAGTGTCACAAGTAGGCCTATAGACTAGTAGTTAGTCATGTAGTCTAGTCTGATAACGCCTATGATACTCGTAGAAACTCGAATCTCGCCTTGAGCAAATTTTAGCCTATTTTCATCATATGAAAAAATAGGCTTATGAGATCACCTTTTGTCCGTGAGTGTGTGTGTTCCCAAATAAAATATAAACGGCTGGAGTAATTTTAACGAAACATGGTAAGGACATAGAACTATATCGTCCAACCCCGACCATGCCTTTAAATGTAAATACGTTTCACCAATTGCACTGTAATTTCTCCCTCGTATTAGTATGTAGTCACATCGAGGGTGAAAAAATAGAGCTCAGTATCGTTTGCAGGATATGCTTGCAGTGCATTAGTACCATATGGGATGCAAGCAGAGGAATATCGACCTTCCTGATAACAACGCTAGTTGAGCTGCATAAAACAATATTAGGGGCAGCTGATTCACCTGGTAGCCTCGCTATATGAGCCGTTGAGAGCCTAACTGGCGTCACTCTTCTCGGAATAGTTAGTTATTGTTGCTTTAAGGGGAGCAACAGCGAGGGCATCTGTCCCTATCCTCTCGGAATAACAGGCAAGTCTTAGCCTTTGTGGCCGACAGACGCAATGCTTCACACACTGTCCCTGGGCTACGCCTGCTTGGCATAAGGGTTAGACTTTCCAGCGATTCCGAGAGGAGTTATTACAACTTGGGCTCTCAACGGCTCATATATCACTGTTAGCAAAATAATTATACGTACGTTTATAAGTTTCATGTGTAACTGAATATACAGTAACTTCCATAGCATTTAGTGGATTGCTCCCGAATTTTGCATACACAGTACATGCCATAAGAGATAAATTTTTCACATTCTCAGAGATAGCAGTCATACCGACTACCTAGTAATTCTCCCTTGGCATTTTAGCCATACTCTCAATATCGTAGGATCCATGCAAAGAAACAATTTCGAATATACCGCATCGCTCTATTATTATTATTTTTAATTTTTTTAAAATTGTATTTACCCTCCAGGTTGGTGGCTCCCACGGACTCAGCGAGGGAACTCACCACTAGCGCTTCTACGGGCAGTGTCCTACAGCTGGGAACATCTGATCGGAGTGGATACAACTGAGGAGGCGTGATCAGCACCTCGCCCAGGCGGCCTCACCTGCAAAGCGAACAGGGGCCTCATGAGGAATGGGAAGGGAGGGGAAGATCGGGATGGATAGGTGAAAAAGCGGGAAGGAGGCGGTCGTAGCCTTACAGTAGGTACTGTACACGTATCCACAAGGTCTTACCTGTTGAAATCAGATGGAACAGCTGAATCGTAGAATCTGGAAGTACCCGGCTAAAATAAACCCCAAAAAATTCTACCAACATGGATCAACCTGGGACAAGGACACATCAAGAAATGAGAACGTTTTAAGAAAGCCCCAGCGGTAAAGAACAAATGAAAAACTAGCTCAAAGAGAACTCGAAAATCTCAAAAACGAATGTCGGGCAAATGGCTGACGTTGGGAATATTGCCCCACTGGTCCTCCTAACACATCCTGTTCTTAATATAAATCACTAAATCACTGAAATATTTAAAATGGAAGAATCAGTTTATTAACTGAAAAACGAAGAAATTTGTTGTAAGACATAAGTCTGACAACTATAAGACAAAAACAAATTAATTCCGTCTTATGACTGACGAATCTGGTATCGTTGTTGCATCACTATGCAAAGTTTCTGTTTCCAGAAATATCGATGTACGATTTCACATTATCGCATGTTAAATACACAAATACTCTAGAAAAATTTTAAACATTATCTATATAAATTAATTTACAGTAATTTCCTTTTATCGAATCTCGCTAAGATTCTTATTATCCATCAGCATTATCATTTTAACATTATCTGTGATCATTATATGTCTTATTTGACAAACAACTAAGTTAATCAAACGTAGTGTCTTTCTTAGTATTTGTAATTGTAGCTTCTTTTAATTACTGTGTAACATTATCATATTATCTCCAATTAACGTTTCACACTGGATATTAGTTATGTTTAACATTCTGATTCAAAATAAATAAATAAATAAATAAATAAATAAATAAATAAATAAATAAATAAATAAATAAATAAATAAATAAATAAATAAATAAATAAATAAATAAATAAATAAATAAATAAATAAATAAATAAATAAATAAATAAATAAATAAATAAATAAATAAATAAATAAATACATCTTCCTTCAATAAACTTTTAATGGTGAGTAATTCTTAAATTTCAGCATTGTGGCTTCAATGATCGTGCTCTATTCACGAATAATTATTATAATTTAGCGACTGCTTATCAGCTCGCGTAATCAACAAAATTCCATTACAAAAATGTCAATCTCTTCACACTAGAGATTCCGCTATACAAATCTTTATACTATCTCCTGATATCCACCGATATCGAAATATACTTAAACGACTCCATTAACTCCTGTATTGATCCATTCAATACGAAAAATAGCATTCATTGTGAGGTTTGAAGCCATTTTTCAGTGTTGCCTAAGTAAACAAAAGTTTGGTGCTTTTCAGTCGGTCAACACGAATGTACCCAAATAGAGCTGGGTTATGCCCTGATCCTGAAATAAATTACATAAGATTAATAAATACATTCAATAGCATTCAATAGCTGTTTTTTAATTTTCCTCGCCTAATTTAAAGTTATATAAATTTCAATTAAATATCATGAATTATCATGTCTCACAATTAACATGATTATCTTAGTGTTAATCCACTCTCGGAAAAACTATCACAATAGTTCAATTATTCTTCAACGTAATTCATCTCACATATGAATTTCAACTATCTCATATTTATTCATAACAGATTATATTTTAATTGATATCGAGATTCAATTCTTTATCATAATTCATCTCACATATGAATTTCAACTATCTCATATTTATTCATAACAGATTATATTTTAATTGATATCGAGATTCAATTCTTCATTATAATTCATCTCACATATGAATTTCAACTATCTCATATTTATTCATAACAGATTATATTTTAATTGATATCGAGATTCAATTCTTCATTATAATTCATCTCATATATGAATTTCAACTATCACATAATTATTTATAAGAGACAACATTTTAATTGAGATCGAGATTCAATTCAGATCCGCAAAACAAATTCAAAATAGGTCTGCCTCTCAAGAATATCGTGTAATTCTACACCCTGGGGAAATGCCTAATATTAATAGGATGGGATATAAATCATTAGAATTATACGAAAACAGAAAAGACTAAACCAACTCGAATTATCTGAATCGAAAACTGAACGTTCTCTAATCTAGTAAAAATATCCCTACTCAATTAACTTTACTAAAAATGGCTATATTTGCCTAATCCACAAAATGTTGCAAAGATCAACTTCAAAAATGTAACTAGATTCCAATGCAAGTATCTAGCGTCATGTAGAATAATACAGTCATTCGAAATGAAATCTTGTAAGAAACGACGAAATAATTATGTTCTGAAATCCACGAAGTAACAGAATAAATCTTGTAGAATGTTCATAAATGTGTCGAAAATATTCTTCTTCCTACACATAATCTTTTATAAAAATATCGTAGTCTTCTCCTAAAAACGTTTCTTCTTGACTAATGTTTCTTCTCAACTAATTATAATGCTCATATCTTAATTTCAAAAATGTAATATCGATGTTGCAAAATTTAAAATATCAAAAATGACTATCTACACAAAAATTGACTATAGGTGCATTCGTTGTCGAATCAAAACCTAAAATAGACTAGCAGACAAAAATGACAGAGGCGTCAAGTTTAATCTACAAGTCCATTCTCCAACATACTAAAGAAATATGGTGAAAAAGGTAATCTATAGATACTGTAACGTTAATTATTGCCCCATGTTGGTAGCAACAAATGTAACTGTTTTGCTAGCCCACACGTTGAGCGTACAAGTGTAATGTTAATTAATGCCCCATGTTGGTAGCGACAAGTGTAAAGGTTTGGCTGCCCCTAACTGTTGGGTGATTAATGTAACTGTTTACCTTTGCCTAAGCTATGTTGTTTTAATGGGCGCCAAGACCTCAACGCAATGTTGAAATCTAAATTTGTATTTAACAACGTCTAGCTCTGGCAGAACACCTTCAAGACTCTATTCACTCAGATCGTGGTATGATTTGATCATTAACCCAACAAACAATTGTATCAGGAGAAGGAATTGGTCTATATCTAATGCTACCTACTGAAAGCAAAGATTGCATTGTAAAAGAAATGAATTTATTATATAAAACAAGTATAGCAAAATTAATAATAATAATAAGTATAAAATTTAAATTGGAGCGTTGTGATTTGAATATTACCGATAGAAAATTACGTGAAAACGGAGTCTGATAAATTATTGATTTTACTCTTATTCCCAAGCTATGAAGTTATTGAAATATGAAATATAAAACAAAGAGAAATGAGAGATTGCGTATTTCTGCGTCATTCGCGCTTACCACTGGAAATGGCCGAAGCCTTTCCCTCGTACTGGATGATGCTGTGAGCTTCCCACAGTCTCCTGGACGTCGTCATCTTTGTCGATATTTGATGATATTCTGGTAGATTAGATAATTCTATGGTCCGTACATCGGACCCCAACACTCGTACAACCACACTGGTTAGGTTTTACAAAAGTTAGTCCTCCACTCCACGGAACATCGGAGCGACTCTCGCGTGCAACCGTACTCGTTAAGTTCTTCACAGATAGTCCTCGTTCCACGGAACATCGAAGCGACTCCCGCGTACGACCATACTCGGCAAGTTCTACACAGATTGTCCTCGTTCCACGGCGCGTCGAACGATATATCCACACGTCGGCTCCCCACTCCAGTCCCGACTTCTAGCTTACGTGGTCTCCACTGATTGGCTGCACCCCACGCGCTATATTCCCTCCTCTGGCTCATTACACTCGGCGGGAGGGTTCCGTTCCAACTATCCGCCTTTTCTTGACGCTGCAAACCCGCTTGCGTAATACTTCCCGACAAGATTAAGCGAGTACTTGAATTCCCAGTGAGTCACGTCTCTCGATATACCCTAACTGACGAAACTCCGTTAAATTCCGCAATCACATAACTTTCTATGATATTGTCGTTCGTAATAATTTGCTTGATAGCGTTTTCTAAGACATAGAAAACCTATCTGTATGCTTATAATTTTTATAAAATGCTCCGAAAATATCTTAATAATAATTATAATAAATTAATAATAATAATAAATTAACATGAAAAATTCTCTTGGCTGAACAATTTGCCGCGTAAATAAATATTGAATGGCTTCCTACTGACTTATGCCAGTTGCATAAAAAACCTCGAAAAACACGTTACATATTCGCCTCGGATCATCGGATGATTTACCGTGACGACGGTCCATTATCCGATTATCCCAGACACGTTAATAAACCCCATCCAAAATACATATTACATAAATGAGATCACCCTAAATTGCAGATATATACACTCAATTTTTCTTCACGCACTTTGCGTCAAAGTTTGTTGTCACTATGGATTGCAATTTGCAACCAGTCCAATGTTTTACATATAGAATAGTGTTCCACGGATATTTCCGCCTCTCAAATTTCTCTATGTTGGAGAAATAGACATAATTAATGTGTGAGCATTATGTATTTATGATGGCATATCACACACATTGAAGGTGTTCTGATATAATTATATCTCCATAGAACTTCCTAATTTCACTGGAGGTCCCTTCCTTATGGTGACATTTAATCTCACTTATCACTGAGCACACGATCACACTATTGTGGCAGCGCCTCGTGACCATAATACTTAATCTCTCTTTAAAGTAGATTAAATTAATATTGACTTCTGAAAAAAAACAGTAAATGCGCATTACATATAACACCAAATATTTCTGTGCCGTAATCGCCCTGTCTTGTTAAGTTCCCGTAGACCATATTCTACTTAATACTAGTTCTCAACACAGACCAGTTCTCCTGACACAAATAATACCTTTGTACAAATTACCTTAAATTACACACTTACAAATCTTACATGGCGAGGCCGTAAACAGAAATCACGTGTGCTGATATGTATGAGTTTCATGAAGGACTGTCTCGCCTTCTGATGGCCCACCTTTTGCCTCGTGGACGCCTTAAGCAAAAATACCCTGTCCAAGCGCTCACCCATCTCTAGGAGGCAAATGGGAATTCACCAGCGCTACCAAATTCTGGCCTTGGTGTATCGAGACATTTTAGTGCTCAAGAGCATCCGACAATCCCTTCATATTTCCCTGTACCTTAAAAACTCTCATTTACTTACATACTACCCCCCTGTGTGACTTCTGATACGCCTGCCTGGAAGACCATCTCCTCCCACGCACCAAATACCACACTTACTCATTTGATAGGCTGGCTCGCCAGCTAAACATCCTCACTTTATGACACATACTTTCGGAGACTATGTATATTATACGTCCCGTATAATCTGTTTCCCTCACTATTCTCCAGCACATATGCTGTTTTCCCAATACGTTGGGAAACTATAAATGTTTCTGCGTCACCTGCTTCCAACCTTGCAAGTGGCTCCCTTAAATGAACGTCATCACGTTGCTCTACCTAGCATATTTCTCAGTGTCTGTAACGATGCCCTGTTGCTACTGTCCACACATGCACATATTAAAATACCATCCTCTGCTTTAACCACAGGATAATCCCTACATAAATTAGTGTCCCTCGATAGCATGTCTGCAAGAATGTTATCTTTACCTTTAATATATTTTACTGTGAATTCGTATTCCTGCAGAGCAAGAATCCACCTACTAACTCTGTTAGAACTGAGTTTACAAGTTCTCATATACAGTAATGCATGGTGATCTGTGTGGATCTCAAATTTCCCCCCTACTAAATACATTCTAAATTTCCCTAAACTGAAAACAATACCTAAAAGCTCTAACTCAGTAATCGTGTATCTTTTCTCTGCTGCTGTCAGTCCTCGCGAGGCTAAAGATACAATGCACAGATTACCCTCATCATCTTTCTGACATAATACTCCAGCAATGCCTGTATGTGAAGCATCTGTCATAACCACATATTCCTTATCTTTTAACGGATATTTCAGCACTACAGCTTTCTCAAAACCTCCCTTCAGCGCTCTAAAAGCCTGATCATGCTTGGACTCCCATCTCCACCGAGTCCCACTTTTAAGCAATTCCCTGAATGGTTCTACCAACCCTGAGTATTTAAGAACGAACCTCCTGAAAAAGTTGCAAATTCCCAGGTAAGTTTTTAACTGTTTAACATTCTGTGGCACCTCTGCGTGAAGTAACTTATTAACCCTACTTTCTTCTGGTGTTACACCTCTACTCGACACTCTATGACCTAAAAATGTCACTTGTGACTGACAGAATGACGACTTAGACAGCTTCAAAGTGAACCCTGCCTGATCTAACTTCTGAAAAACTATATTTAAATGACGTAGATGCTCCTCAAAACTGCGTGAACTAATTACCATATCATCATTGTAAATGGTTACAAACTCTCCTGTGTCATCCCCTAATGCGATGTTTAAAGTCCTAATTAAAGCTTCTGAACTACTCTTTAACCCATAAGGTGTTCTACAAAATTGATAAAGGTTATATTTATGACTAAAGGCTGTAAATGGTCTATCTTCGTACATAAGTGGCACTTGCCAAAAACTGGAACTCAAATCTACACAAGTGAAATACTTCTTCCCCTCAAATGTTTGCATTAATTCCTCTATTGACATAGATTTCAGCTGATCTGAACTAATTCTACTGTTAACCAAACGAGCGTCTAAACAAATACGAACTGTGCCGTCGGTCTTGGGTGCCGTGATCAAAGAATTAACATATGGACTGTTAGAGTGCTCAATAATCCCATCTTCAAGCATCTGATTAATTTGTGCCTCAACTGCACTCTGATAAGCGAAAGGTACAGGATATCTATGTCCTGTGAATACTGACCTATCAATAACGTTCAATGAATGTGTATAGCAATTGGCCATACCAATGCGATCCTCAAACACTCTCCTATTACACAATAACACATCATAGAGCCGAACACACTGTTCATCCTCTATATTTCCCTGAAATGCAGCATCACGTAACGAGTCCTTTAGACTACCGTTCGTAATCACACTGCCCACAAAACATGGAGAACCCCGCTCTACGGCTGGCGATATCTCATTTAAAGTACAAATCACACCTACAATACTACTCCTCTGAATATGGTCATTGAACGCTACTTCTAATTCAGAATCTCCCCATTTAAATTTCAAACTCCCTACATCATAACATAAGTTACCAGACACTCTACTTAGCCACTCTGAACCCAAGATAACACTGAATACTAAATTTGGAATTACAAGGCAAATCTGCTTCTCTACATGATTATTAATTTTAATGTCTACTAAAACTTGCTTAGAAATTACTTTAGACCTCTTCCCAACAGCTGTGATAACAAAAGTGCTTTTAATTGGCATCTCCTCAAAATTTACTCCAGTTCCTTTCATTTTATCATAAAATGCACTACTTATGCAACTCTTCATACAACCACTATCAATTAAAACATCTGTGTAATAATTCATTTCTTACATTTAGGTCATAGGGTTCCTGTATAATTGTATGGACAGGGCATGCTACAGACTGAGATTCTGACCTTACTTCGCAGCCTGGTTCGCGTTTAAAGAACCGCTACAGCTGGCCGTAGTACTACTAACTACTGAACTGGTCTGGTTGTTCTGGGCTGTGTTGTCATTGTTTGGCTGTATATTACTACCACTAGGCTGTCCTCTTCCTTGACCCCTATTCTGGTTGTAATTATTGTCATTATAATTTCTCCCTTGATTTCCCCTGAAATCATTGTTTCTCCCTTGATTTCCCCTGTAATCATTGTTCCTCCCTTGATTTCGCCTGAAATCATTGTTCCTCCCTTGATACTGATTACCATAGCCATTTCCTCTGTTCTGATTTAGCTGATTATTATTATTTCTATTTTGAGCGTTGGCCCCTTCGCCACCGTTCCCTTGAACTTCTTGATGCCTGGCTTCATTAGGTCTATTATTATTATTACCCTGGTTCCGATTGAAATTGTCCTCATGACCCCCTCTCCCTAGTGCATCAAATGTGCTTAACAAATTTTCTACTTGTGATATTGTCTTTACATTCTGGATACAAGCAGCCTCCTTGATCCTATAGGGAAAGTGCCTAAGTAGCAACCTTACCACATCACTTTCCTCCTTCAACCCATCCAGATATTTACACACTAATACCTGCCCTAAAAAGTATTCGGTCATGGTGGAGCTTCCTTTAGGGTTATATTTACCACACACTACTCCCTCACGATGCTGCGACTGAATAACCTCATTCCAGAACTTTTCACAGAATTTCATTTTAAAATCATTGATATCAGTAAACTTGTCTCTGTAGATAGCAAACCAATTCCTCGTTTTCCCCACAAACACTTGTTCTAAAATTTCAACTACCTGGCACCACTCAATACTACCATTTTCCAACCTCTCCCCGAATTTATTTTCTATAGTGTTCATGAACTCCATTGGGCACCCCTGTCGATTGCTGAACTTACCCAGTTCTACCTCCCTGTGTGTGCTATTCACAAAAACTGGCCTATTCTGACTATTTTCTTGCCTGATCCTAGCTTTTAATTTTAACTCTAATTCTGCGATTTTCTCCTCAGCCTTCCTCTCAATACTGTTTACTGTTAATTTAATGTTTCCTTCTGATTCTTCTACTTTATCATATAGCTTTGCTTGTTTCTCCTCAATCTTGCTAATGCTCTCTCTATTACTCTCTCTTAAATCATTTACTTCTGCAACTATTTGCGAATGGACTTTCTCAATTCTACCCCCCAGCTGTTCCTTAACCTCTTTAGTTGATACTTGAATCTTGTCAATTTCTCCCCCCAATTGCTTTTTGACCTGCTGTGTTTCCAGTTGCACTAGTTCTTTTAAATTTTCAGCCTGTGTACTGATTCTAATTTCTAACTCCTCCTGTACTTTTCCTAATTTCTTGTCTACATCTGCAATGATCTCTTTAACCTTCTCTTCCATTACTCCTCTGATTTCTCCTCTAATCTGCTCCATTTTCACACTAATTTCCTTGTTGTTCTTATCTAATTTTGCATTATTCTGTTCTATTTTTTTATTTAAAGCTTCTGTACTTTCTTTATTTTCCCTACTGTTTTGTTCTAATTTAGCGTTGTTTTGTTCCAGTTTAGCATTTAAAGCGTCTGTACTTTCTTTATTTTTCCTACTGTTTTGTTCTAATCTGGCGTTTAAGGCATCTGTACTTTCTTTATTTTCCCTACTGTTTTGTTCTAATTTAGCGTTGTTTTGTTCTAATTTTGCATTATTCTGTTCTAATTTTGCATTTAAGGCATCACTACTAACTTTGTTCTGATACATGAACTCGAGAAGTAAAGTTTTTAATTCTGGTTGGCCGCCTACACTCCCTGTTTCAGTATCGGGACTTACCTCCGCTACCCCGGTACGACCATCACTCGACATACTGCTCGTATCATCACTCTCCAGTTGATGACCACTACGTAACCTCATCTGTCTTTCTTTCTCATCCCCCATAATGATATACACTGATACAGACAAATAACCCACAAAATACAGGCACAGAAATATATACCCTTCTCCTTCCACAAATGTTATTAGGTTTTCAACCCCACGTTGGGCGCCAATTTTAACGTTAATTATTGCCCCATGTTGGTAGCAACAAATGTAACTGTTTTGCTAGCCCACACGTTGAGCGTACAAGTGTTATGTTAATTAATGCCCCATGTTGGTAGCGACAAGTGTAAAGGTTTGGCTGCCCCTAACTGTTGGGTGATTAATGTAACTGTTTACCTTTGCCTAAGCTATGTTGTTTTAATGGGCGCCAAGACCTCAACGCAATGTTGAAATCTAAATTTGTATTTAACAACGTCTAGCTCTGGCAGAACACCTTCAAGACTCTATTCACTCAGATCGTGGTATGATTTGATCATTAACCCAACAAACAATTGTATCAGGAGAAGGAATTGGTCTATATCTAATGCTACCTACTGAAAGCAAAGATTGCATTGTAAAAGAAATGAATTTATTATATAAAACAAGTATAGCAAAATTATTAATAATAATAAGTATAAAATTTAAATTGGAGCGTTGTGATTTGAATATTACCGATAGAAAATTACGTGAAAACGGAGTCTGATAAATTATTGATTTTACTCTTATTCCCAAGCTATGAAGTTATTGAAATATGAAATATAAAACAAAGAGAAATGAGAGATTGCGTATTTCTGCGTCATTCGCGCTTACCACTGGAAATGGCCGAAGCCTTTCCCTCGTACTGGATGATGCTGTGAGCTTCCCACAGTCTCCTGGACGTCGTCATCTTTGTCGATATTTGATGATATTCTGGTAGATTAGATAATTCTATGGTCCGTACATCGGACCCCAACACTCGTACAACCACACTGGTTAGGTTTTACAAAAGTTAGTCCTCCAGTCCACGGAACATCGGAGCGACTCCCGCGTGCAACCGTACTCGTTATGTTCTTCACAGATAGTCCTCGTTCCACGGAACATCGAAGCGACTCCCGCGTACGACCATACTCGGCAAGTTCTACACAGATTGTCCTCGTTCCACGGCGCGTCGAACGATATATCCACACGTCGGCTCCCCACTCCAGTCCCGACTTCTAGCTTACGTGGTCTCCACTGATTGGCTGCACCCCACGCTCTATACTCCCCTCCTCTGGCTCATTACACTCGGCGGGAGGGTTCCGTTCCAACTATCCGCCTTTTCTTGACGCTGCAACCCCGCTTGCGTAATACTTCCCGACAAGATTAAGCGTGTACTTGAATTCCCAGTGAGTCACGTCTCTCGATATACCCTAACTGACGAAACTCCGTTAAATTCCGTAATCACATAACTTTCTATGATATTGTCGTTCGTAATAATTTGCTTGATAGCGTTTTCTAAGACATAGAAAACCTATCTGTATGCTTATAATTTTTATAAAAAGCTCCGAAAATATCTTAATAATAATTATAATAAATTAATAATAATAATAAATTAACATGAAAAATTCTCTTGGCTGAACAATTTGCCGCGTAAATAAATATTGAATGGCTTCCTACTGACGTATGCCAGTTGCATAAAAACCCATCGAAAAACACGTTACAATACTTCTAATTCATACTGTCAACTGATAAAGAATCGTGCAGCTTCCTTATGATGTCTTGAAGGAGATAAATGAGAGTAAGAACAGACATTGTTCCATCTGGGATCGAACCATCATCCTGGGTGTCGAAGGGTTGAGGCCTGGTCTGGAACAAGCGATCGAACGGTCTCCGCCTATGTTCGAACAGCTGTCCGCGACACATGGTCTCTCTCACGTGCATGCCTGGATCGGCTTGAAGCGCAGGGATAGTAAACTCCTCCACTCTTCTTTGTTGATTCATTATTTTGTAGAAGTAATTATCTCAGTAAAATATCTAGATAATCCTTAAGTCTCTTCTTGTATAAACGTCTGCTTATGATTTCCATATTTCAAGCATTGGTTACAATAGATATTCAATGCTGCTTCATGTTGCGTTCCTTCTAGATGCTTAGCAATTCCTAACTGCACGTAGAAATAACTGGTCGGAAATTCTCCTTAACTCAGTCGTATATGCCATATTTGTAAGGAAACACGATGATATTGCAAGTCCACTTGTTATACGAACACGCTCTACTGAGCCTCGCAAATGCACTATGTTCATTCACGGCACTGTTAGAAACGTGTATAACGCTAACACCGGGCTATTCAGACCGACCCGTGTCTTCGCGATTGTGCCTGCATTGTATGCAGTGAAACACCACTACCTTACCGCACTTGTAAAACGAACAGTTTCAATATTTCAGATCGAGACTTCCATATTGAGAGTTTCAAATAGACTGATTCTCCCAGACAGTCCTCGAAACTGCTCTGTAGGATTCTTCCCAAGATGCATCATGATCCAATCGATAATGATCGAAGTTGCTTGCTGTCAATGCGATGAACACATATAAAATGTTTTTATGGCTTATACTTCTCTGTAAATATCCTCAGAATACAGCTAATCAATATTCATAATGATCCCACGTTGTCGTTCCCCTCTGTGATCTCTGTAACTATATGTATATATATCAGCTGGTTTTATGTCTCCGCTGTATCGCAGCCATCTCACTTGCAAATTCATCCTTGGGAAACAGGTGTGAGCAGGGTCAATGAGCACGGACTAGGCAAGTATCGCTTGTGCAAAGCAGGATTGCTTAAGCGATTCCCCTAACCTCGCGTCATGCTGACTATAACGTTCAACTAAATGTTGAAATCTCCACAATAATATGAATAATTGCTTCTTACAAATAAATGTTATCTATTGATTCAGAAAATACTGGTACAGTACTGTCCCCGTTTACCCGGATAGTAGGCTGTCAGATATCCGCCCCCTCAATCGGATTGCCAACAATCAATCGCACCAGCTCAGCTACATCAATGAAAATGGCACTGACAGATACTACCGAGGTTTGAACACAGAAGTTACCAAGAAAAATTATTGTGGAACACACCAAAATAGACGGGGTTTCATACTTACTTTTACTTACCTCTTATAAATATCTCGGGGATTGGGTTGACAACAGGATCATTAAAGTATGCTCTCACAATAATCTTCACCATGACATTTAAAAATGAACCAGACCGAAGACAAGAACTTTGAACTGTACATAAGCTTTATTTTCAAATAAAGAGTATGATTTTCACAACTCAACAAAATAAACGTGGCTATCAGTAGCCTATGTCAATCTGACTACGTCCTCCTAAAGGACTTGCAAAGTTATCAAACAATATGTTAGCTCCCATGAGCTCAAAATAACGTAACATTTTAAAACACATTTGGATTGGATGAGGAAGTCAGGGTACGACATATATAGAGCATTTGGTTTCTTTTAATAAACATTACACTAGTATTAATAGGCACAAGGCCGGAGTATCGACCTCACCCGCTTATAACCAGATGTCGAGCCGGCTGGTCTACTCTTTAACCTGGCTCACACCTGTCAAATGGGGCTCCCTCGTCACGCCACACTTGCGTAAGAATTCAGCTCCTTTTAAAGCTTTAAATGTCTACAAGACAACTCATACATATTGACGCAAATCTTTCAAATGCTTAACTCACATCCCACTGAATTATTTTAACAATATTTAAACTTGTGAAGTTTTCATCCACATGTTTAATCAGCATAGTTTAGAGTATAAAACACACTCTTAAATGTTTATAACAAAATCACATAAATTATTTATAACAATTAGAAATTGTTTATAATATTGTCGAAGATAATTACAAAATTTTTTTAACACGCCTTTAACATTACTTTCGTTCCACATTATTGTCAAGGATTTTTACATTTTATTATTTACAATATCAACATTTAAATTATTTAAATTATTAATTTAAGAAATACATTGAACCACATGTTTTATCCGGTTGGTAAATTCATAATCGTGTTTAATATAATCGACCAATGAAGGTTAGTTATACATATACATGTCACAATCTGGTTTAATAAAGGTTGTAATAATTTTAATTATTTGTGACGGTAATCTTCATTCAAAATCTTATCTCAAATTCTTTCAAAACTCTTGTTAATTATAACAGTAAATTCACTTGATTAATTTTCAACGAACTATGACAATACACTCTAGCGGAAAATACTTCGCTTACAAAATAATGCACAAACTGCATTCAAAATAGCCCAAAATTCATCATATATTAAAATATACGGCATCAAAATCTTCCACAGCATTTACAAAAAACCTCCCCTAACACAATCTTTATCATTATTAATTACTGTGGGAATCTCCTTCATTTATTTAAGGGCATTATACATCAGCGACTTTCAACATGTCCGCTGCACTATCGATTATACATTCATAGTTCCACTTAAAAATTCTTATATCATTAATTGTTTCAAAACTGTTGTCATTTAAACTTCGTGGATTTCATTCATGAATCGAAATGAAATAAAAATTTGCCAATCACAAACAAATTTAATAGTGAATACGCTTATATACGCCTGTCTGGTCTATCAAAATTTAAGATTAACATCTTCAAAGAATTGTAGTATAAAAATACTATCATCAAACAAAGTGCGACTAACTGCAAAATAGTCGAATAGAATCCAATTAGACTGGGGAATGCAAACATCATTATATAAATCTCTATATGAGAAAAACCTAACACAAGTTTCACGAATTTAATGCATTCAATAATTCATAATTAATGTTCATCTTTCACAAAATTGCCTAAGATGCAATGGTCGTTCATGACTGACGATAAATGTCTGTGTTGCAATCAATTCAAATAACGACTAGTATTTCC
This sequence comes from Meconema thalassinum, assembly GCA_946902985.2. Classification (NCBI taxonomy): domain Eukaryota; kingdom Metazoa; phylum Arthropoda; class Insecta; order Orthoptera; family Tettigoniidae; genus Meconema; species Meconema thalassinum. Next base: position 1,037,291,855 of record OX336389.2, read on the forward strand.
AAGATCGTCGACAACGTACTGGATTTTAACGCTCTAAAATCATTTAAATGTTCTTCCTTCTTGATGATGACAGAAAATTGGTCAAAGTAATTAAACTGGGGTAGAATTACTTTAATAAAGTGACACGCTGTCTGAATTTAAATCTGCCATAAAAATCATTAACTTACAGTCAAATCGTGACTACAAAAATAAGCAAATTACTGAAAAATCTAAATATCAGTCTCAACTGATTCAAAATCATTTAACTATGCCCATGACATAACAATGTCTTAATAAAACGTCGAAAAAGGCATAACTCATCAAGGTGTACTGAGAATAGGAATCTCAAACAAGAATATCGGGCAAAAAAAATACATGAGGACAAAAATATGGGAAAAATGGTTGCTCAAATATTGCTAAGAAACTCAAATACAATAAACGTTCACGACTACCTTATCTGCCGATTGACGTTCCAGAGGAAAATTCCCCAAAGAAGACTGTTGATGGATCCATTTCACCAAGTTAAAGCTGAGCTCCATCCTCGAAACCAGAAACAGCACCATCGGAGAATCGAACTGCTTCACGAAGACGAACGACATCCTTCCGGCAATAATCTTCTTTGTGAGTCGGGACAACCCTGACCTCTCTTGAAAAATCCCTGAAGTTCCAGTTGAAAATCGCCATGAAGTTTTTGTATAAATTTCCGAAGAAATATTCATATTCAGAAAGTATGAAATCATTTCTATTGCTGTTTGATAGTATTCAGCCTTTAATCACGAAACATGGGTGTAGATGGTTATTTACCACATGTTCGCTTGTATGGAATAGCAATTAGCGAAGTTCCATGCTGCTATCTTACTCCGTTGAAATATGTCCCAATTGCATTAAGTCCTTTAGCCTTCCATCTTCTCTTCGGTAATAGTATTAGAAGAACAAACTGCCATATTAGACTGCTCCATAATACTGTAGCGTTGTGTCACAAAAGCAATCTGAAGTCTCCCTATTTCACTAGCCCTGTCAGCCGTAGCGTAGAGTCTGGCTATACAAAGTGTTTCTCCTGTGGCGAGAAAATCACTTTTGTCAGTCGTCTAATATTGTCAATAACTTCCAAAATACTTCCTCGAAATTGTTCAGCTTTTCTACAGTCCTTACTGTAGCAATGCACAAGAGAATTAGCTTATAGGCGACCGCTAACTGTTCACAGCTAATCTTGTAGAAGCGTTATAAGTGTCGTTTCAACTTCACCTAGATTTACTTCACAGTAAACCTGCACTGCTTGTAAGTTCGACTCTCGTTTAATGCAGTGGCTTCGCCACGCGTTACAAAGACGACTTTTTCACTAATAATCTCACTCGACGTTTCACTGAAATGACTATTTGAAATCTGACGACGGAATATCAGACGATTTATAATCTGAGAATGAGGCTCCTCTCTTCTGCGCAAGGCCTTTTATGAACTTCATGAGGGGCGTATCCATCCCTTCCATCGCGTGTTACTGCGTCATCGCTAGAAGTTCCAACTTCGTCAATACATGACGGATTTTCAAAATTCAAAAACTGAAAATAAATTTCACCAAAATTCCAGAACAATGCCTCTACTGCAAATGGATTTCCACAATTCTGCATTCCAAAAAGTAATAAAAATACCATAGTTTCAGCAATCTCCGTCTTCCTTCAGACTATCGTTCATTGGTTTGAGCCTCCCCTCCAATAGCATAATTTCTTCCTCAGCAGAATTCCACGTTTCCTGCGACGGCGTCGTACATCTCGGATCCTTCTCGAATAAATGCTGACGTCACTGAGAATCTCAGCTCAAGTAGCCTGCTGGCATAACGTCTGCGTCATCCGTGCTTACGTCATGACTACCCACGTCATAACTATGACAGCCATAACTTTCGCTATAATTTCCAAAATAGCCACCGTGGTCTCTATATAATTCAATTACGGGGGCAGTACCATCCCGGCATTTGCCTGAAGACGAAGTGGGAAACCACGGGAAACCACTTCGAGGATGGCTGAGGTGGGAATCGAACCCCCTCTACTCATTTGGGCCACCCGAGGCTGAGAAGACCCCGTTTCAATCCTCATACCACTTTCGCTCTATTATGCCAAAATATTCCATTTATATTTTGAGCATAATTCCGTAGATATTTGAAATAGGCCTGATTAGATGAATAGGGATTGAATCTTTTTTTTTCAAAAGTAGGCACTTCAGTTCATACTTCTTCTTTTTATTTCCGCTGAAGTGTAATATTATTCCTATTAATAGACTGTATAATCTTTGAAATGTACCCTGAATACATTATGATTCGCTGTTAATCAATTACTCACATTTCACAGTGAAATATGAGGTTTTTACTACGCATTGACCCCTAAGGGCAGCCACTTGTAAATTACACACTACATGGTTAAAAGAATTTTCACGCTTAATTTTAGGAAAGGTATAAAACAAAAAAAATGGGTGTAATGTAGTTCCAACTTAAAATATAGAAAGCAGGAGCAGTTTTGTGAAACGCTGTTTGTAGACTACTTGATCGCCATTGGACTAATGTTCAGAGCTACGGTTAGCACGTACTGTTGTTGCTGCTATCTGGCACGTCCTCCATTGATTTGCAAAAGCAATGAGACTATCTTGAATCGTGAATAATGCTCTGTGGAATTGTTATTGCAGCCGTTGTTACCTCAGAACTTACCGTACATGGTACGGCCTCCTTGATGGAATACGTTGCCCACCTTGCCAGTTTAATTAAGTGCTTGTTTATGTAGCAACAGCGTGTGTAATTTCTGTGTTATTGGTGTCAAAGGTTTGTGCAATTGTAAAAGAGAACATTTTATCTACAAGCGAAGAAAAGGTCGTTGGTTTAAAGAACAATATCTATGACTCTATTGTCACTATGGGACATTCTAGTGTCTCAAAACTTCTTGTCTCCAAAGAGATCATGATGATGATAATTGTTGTTTTAAGGGGCCTAAGATCTAGGTTATCGGCAACTAATGGTTTGGGTGATAGTGAAAGATGAGATGAGAATGAAAACTATAACTAATACTAACTACAGACTTACATACTAGAAGAAGAAATGGTAAACAAATAGAGGATAAGGCAAATAAAGGACAGGAAGAAAAGAAATGCCTTCAAACCTCGAATAATGAGAATTGAGGGACTTGGAAGGAAGGAGAGCCATAAAAGGCAGATAGGAAAGGGAAAGAGGAGAGGGCCCGCCCCAAAGTCCGTGGAAAAAGGTGGAAAACGGACCCAGCTCAGGAATCCCTCGGGATCACCAACTCCCGAACTCACCAGCCGTGAGCCCCTGAGGGTGTAGCAATATCCAGGATGCACCAGAAGTGGTGGGGCTACATACATCCTGCTTCCTTGAGGGCCTTGAGCAGAAGGCAGGAGATAACATGAAAAGAAAAAGAAGGCTGACCCCTCGAAGAATGAGGTTATCAGGAAAGATGAGACAAGGGCCAATTATGGTGGGAAACTGAAAGACTCCTTAGGCCTCAGATACCCTAATACCGTCAGGGTCGGAAGAGAACATGAGTTGACCAAGAGAGGTCGACAGGAGAGAAGACGGAGAGGAGCCCGGCACAAATAAGTGGAAGCAATGCCGGACTCAGCTGGGGTCCCGTGGTCGCCAACCCACGTCCACTAGATGTGAGCCCCTGGGGGTCTCCAAAGAGAAAATGCATACGTGGACAAAAACGAAAAACTACTCCTAGAAATTAGAGCTGGTAATAACCGATGTTCTGTTAATCGATTAATAATCGATTAATCGAATCCTTTGAAACGAATTGAAAACAATTAATCGATTAATCTACTAATAGATTAATGGGCTAATCAAAGAATCGAGTAATTGATTAGTAAACACAAGATAAGAATAGAAGTTTATGATATGTGAGGTCATCGCTGTATAGTAAGTTAGTTGAGTTACGCTTATTTACGGAATAATGTAAAGAAATCTATAAAAGTTACTTTTTGCCAAAATATACAAAGTGTCTTTCCTTGTTTACGTTAACAAAGATTTTGAATTCTTGTTCAATGTTTACAATTTAGGACAGGAACATTTATGTTGTACTTTGTTTTAGCATAGTTTTCACAAGGCAGGTATATTATTAAAAATATATGATACAATATATTTAATTAATTAAAAGTCTGTTTCGGCGTAGGGATGTGGCGGTCCCCTCGCCCAGTGGGAAACCACTGCAATCAGTCACCCGAGTATTTGCGGGAAAACTATACCTAAGTGGGTAAGGAGGAAATGCCTGCCCAAGCCCTGACCATCTGGGGCACCCTGTCTCCAGGGGATAAATATGGAGGATGGAAAGGTAACCCAACAAACCACTCTACGTTGGGCTGATCACCCATGTGGAGGTAAAGTGATTCAGAGAACTACAAGTAGCCTCGGATTGGACGGATATAAACGACGACGACCGGAGTGGAAACGGAACACGAGATTCGGAACATGGAATATTTAGACGATCGTTGGTAAAGAAGTGAGAGATTGGGTCAAAAAAGGGGCAAAACTGTTGTGGAAATGAAGAGAATGTGCAGAAAAAGAACGAATGGCAGAAATGGCTCAAACGAGGCTACCCCGGCGCTTGAAGGCTTAAGGGAGTCTAGGACTGAATTTTTCAACTTCCACATTCTTTATCAGAATGAGTTGAAATTTAAACTGCATAATTAAAATAGTAACACTAAGTCACATACAAAATTTGAAAACAATCGGATGAAATTGGATTGATTTTTTACTAATCATATTATTAAAATATACCGTGTGATCAAAATGCTCCACGCGTTGTAGAAATTACGTAAAACGCTTGATTTTTTCATTACATATACATAAATCTATTCTAAATATTATAATATTGAGACATTTCAAGAAAGTGATACATCTATGCTGTCAGATTCTCGATGTGCCATTATGTTTTATGAATTTTGATAAGTTTTCATAGTATTTTTTTTTTGTCTGTAATTTACAGAGTGACTGCAGATATTGCAATGTTATCTTACAACACATGTATTTCTGAATATCCAGTGATCTTTTTAGTACAATTGGTGAATACCTCATGCACATGGAGCATGTTGATTATCTAAAGATGTTGTTTGGAGATAAAAAGCATTTTTATAAAATCGCATGTATATAAACCAGTTTAGCTCACCTAATGAAACTTTTTTGAAAAAAAATCTGAAAAATGCAATGTTTTGTTGTAGAGATAAGGAGCATAGAGACCTTTCGCTTGGGATAACATACGACTTTCTAGGATTTCTAGTTCTAACAACATAGCCTACTTTCATATGATTTGCCTTCCATCTTCTTCTTACGTAGAGGAGATTTAAAATTGTCGCTGAGCCTTTAAAAATGGCGGTGCATGAAAACTGTTCTACTGAAATAATCCGCAGGGGTCCATAAGATATACACATGAAAAAAAACAGTTATTTTGTCATTTTTGCCTAAAACTCAGTCTTATTGTCCCTTAAGGGATTTGAAGAAGAAGAAGAAGAAGAAGAAGAAGATAATAAGAAGAAAATGTCTGTTTTGCTTCCGTGAGAGCGTAGTTAAATGAGCGAAGTACATCGATTAATCGACAAAGCAATCAATTAATTGACCAACCAATTAATCGATTAATTGACTGAACACACAATTCATTAATCGTTCTTACCCGCAATTAATCGATTTTCCTGCTTCGATCAATCTATTATTCGATAAGTGTGAAATGAATCGATTAAGTACGATCCTAATAGAAATACCAAACTCTACTTAGAAACAGTAAAATTCATCCTCACAAGATACGTTGTTGTTGTTGATTGTTTTAAGGGCTTTGCGACATCGTGGTCATGTAGCCCCGTATACTTGGGTGTGTGTGGAATTTGTCTGATATCCTGTGTTATTGTGATGGCTGTACATGTGTGTGTATTTGTAATTCAGTTGAGGATTGTGTAGGAGGCAGCCGTGGCTTTAAGTTAGGAACCATCCCGGCATTTGCCTGGAGTAGAAGGAAACCACGGAACACCACTTTCAGGGTGGCTGAGGTAGGAATCGAACCCGCCTCTTCTCAGTTTTGCCTCCCAAGGCTGAGTGTAGCCCGTTCCAGCCCTCAGACCAGAACTAAATTTCTTGGCAGAGTCGGGAATCGAACCCGGATCTCTGCGGTGACAGCCAAGAATGCTAGCCACTACGCAACGAGGTGGGCTCACAAAATAAGTAAGAGCGTGCGGAGTGATTTATTAGACACTGGGGTTGGAATTGACGCTTCAACAGTACAGCGTAGCGTAGGCTTCTTGATTGTGGGCGGAAGGCAACAAAACCAACAAAATAATGCATCTGTCATGAAGTAAAACTGATGGCATGGGCAAAACACATAAAATCTTGGACTTCCAGTGACTGCAAATGTGTAGTTTTCAGAAATAAGTATAAGCATCCTGAACAGACGGTGGAACACCTTCTCAAAAATGTTTTGCGTTTTCTTCACTACGGCTCCAGTTCCATGTTTACCCCTTATTATTCCCGTTTTCAATGGGGTCGGGGATGAGAGGCGATGAAAGCCTATGTGGTTTACGGTCTTTACATCCGGATGCCCCTCATGAAGCCAACCTCATGAGAGGAGTTAATGAGAAATGAAATGAATGAAGCTGGGCAAGGATGTGGGAGGAAGCGGCCGTGGCCTGTCAGAAGGTACCGTCCCATCATTTGTCTGGAGTTGAAAATGGGAAATCACGGAAAACCATTTCAAAGACTGCCGACGGTGGGGCTTGAACCCACATCTACCGAGTCTGCTGAGAGCTTGGCACTATGGTCTAGTGCAGCGCGTTAGCGAGCGTAGCTACTGCTGTCGGTTCCAGTTCCAATATTGTAGGTGTGATGAATCTAGGAAATTACATGGAAATCCTCAAGTGTAGGATTGTATCATTCATACAGACCTTTGCAGATTATGAACGAACATTTCAATACGATCTGGCCTCGTGTCACAATTCATTGCTATTGTTGTTGATGGATTTATGGGCTCTGCGACATCGTGATCATGTAGCCCGTTTACTTGGGTGTGTGTATGTGTGTGGAATATGTTTGAAAACCTGTGTTATTGGGATGGCTGTGGTAGTGTGTGTATTTGTTGGCAGAGCTTGGAATCGAATCCGGATCTCCGGGGCGACGGCCAAGAATGCTAGCTGCTACACCACGAGGTGGTGATGAAGATGAAGAATAAGACGAAGAAGAAGAAGAAGAAGAAATAAGGAAAATAAAAGATAGCAAAATGAAATGCCCTCAAATGTCGAAGAATGAGGATTGAGGAACTTGGGAGGAACTAGAGCCATCGAAGGCAGATAGGCGAGGGTCCGTCCCAGTCACTGGATAAAGGGGGAACACGGACCCAGCTCAGGAATCCCTCGGGGTCAAAAATTCTCGAGCCCATAAGATGTGACCCCTTGAAGGTGTTTGTTGTTGTTGTTTCACTTGAGCGGCTTGGGCATCGTGGTCATTTAACCCGGTGTACTTGGTCGTGTGTGGAATGTTTCTGATAACCTGTGTTGGGCCTAGTGCCATGGCTGTGGTGTATTTGTAATTCAGGAGAAGATTGGGAAGAAGACGGCCGTGGTCTTAAGCTAGGGACCACCCCGGCATTTACATGCAGTAGAAGTGGACTGAGATGGGATTCGAACCCTCATCTTCTCAGTTTTGCCTCACGAGGCTGAGTGTACCCTGTTGCAGACCTCAGGCTAGAATTAAATTTCTTGGCAGAGCCTGGAATCGAATCCGGACCTATGGGGCGACAGCCAAGAGTGCTAGACACTACGCAACGAGGTGGATAAGTAGATAATAATGTTATTAGTTTTACGTCCCTTTTAACAACTTCGGCTTTTAAAGGCACCGGGGTGCCGGAATTTTGCCCCGAAGTTTATCTTTAACGTGCCAGTAAATCCACTGACAGGGCCCCCTCGCATTTGCGCACCCTCAAATGCCAACTGACTCCGCCAGGATTCGATCCTGCAACTTTGGGAACAGCAGGCGAGAACGTTATCGCCGAGCCACGCAGCCAGCCGGATAAGTAGAACAAGTAATGTTTCATACGACATTTCGTGATCTGTCGACCACAGCAAAGATAAAAGAGAGGAACAAGGCACAAGTAAGTGGAATCAATGTCGGACTCAGCTGTGGTCCCGTGGTCGTTAACCCATGTCCCAATAGTTGTGACCCTCTGGGGGAGATACTTAGTGATGATTTCAAAAATGATACAATAGTGTGTAGTATGGTGATATTCAGAAATGACAATGCATATAAGGATCTGACGGCGATATAACGGTGATCTGATTACACAGATATTGTTTTCTTGTTATTGTGAACCAGTGACAAGCAGTGAGCTGGCCAGATGGGTAAATATGAACAGGAGATAAACACGTTCTGTTCGGGAAGCGCGGAATGTCAAGAGGCGCCATGTCTTAGTCAACAGGTTGCCTCAAGCTAGATAACAGTCAATCTTGCTTCATAACAACATTACAATGGACTATTGTGGTAAGGTCGGCTGTAATTATGCCACATCACTATTGTCCTGATAATCTTGAAAGCTTACTTAACTCATTTACCTCACATTTCTGTACACTAAAACAAACCTGTTAAAATCCTTGCCTTTTTTTTTAACATTTTAAGTTGTTGTTTTTTTGTCGTGTGGCCTCCTGAAAGGCCGAGTGCAGGTCTTTCTAGTCGACGCCCGTGGGCGACCTGCGCGTCGGGATGAGAGATGGAATGGGTGAAGATGAATGAAACGGGTCAAGGATGTGGAATGAAGCGGCCGTGGCCTGTCAGAAGGTACCGTCCCAGCATTTGCCTGGTGTTGAAAATGGGAAACCACGGAAAACCATTTCAAGGACAGCCGACGATGGGGCTCGAACCCACGCGTCTACCGAGTCAGCAGAGAACTTGGCCCCATGACCTAACGCTGCGCTTTAGCCAGCGTAGCCACGGCTGTCGGTACCATTTTAAACATTTTAAGTGATCTATAGGAAAAGAGCGAAATAATAATAATAATTAAGAAATCAGAAACCCAATTGGATGTCGAATTGGCAGGTGAAAAGCTAAAGGAAGTAGGAGACTTCTGTTACTTATGAAGCAAAATAACCAGTGATGGACGAGGCAAAGAGGATATAAAATTTAGGTTGGCTCAGGCAAGTAAAGAATTTCTACAGAAGAGGAATCTGTTGACATCGAATATAGATTTAGGTATTAGGCAGTCATTTTTGAAAGCCTTTGTCTGGAGCATTGCACTCTATAGAAGTGAAACATGGACTGTTGGTGCCGCAAAAGAGAGGAGAATTGAAGCGTTTGAAATGTGGTGTTACAGGAGAATGATGAAGATCAGATGGGTATATATGGTTACAAATGAAGAGGTATTAAGACGAGTGGGAGAGGAGAGATGTTTCTGGTGACTGCTAATGAAGGGAAGAAATAGGTTGGTAGGACACCTACTAAGACACCCAGGAATATCAAAGTTAGTTATGGAAGGGTCGAGGATAAGATCTGTAGGGGTTGACCAAGGTTAGAATATAGTAAACAGATTGCCTCGGATGTCGGCTGTAGTAGCTATGCAGAGATGAAATGATTAGCTCAGGACAGGGAGGCATGGAGGTCTGCATCAAACCAGTCAAGTGACTGAAGACTCAAACAACAAACAATAATAATAATTATAATCCTCAGAAAATTTATGGGAGCTGATCTCACTGAAAACGGATGCAACAAGGAAGTTTACCAGTAGGTGGAAAGAATCTCAGAGACCATGAAGAAGAGGAAACTGGCGTTCCTGGGATATCTGTACAGAATGAACGACAAAAGACTAATCAAAGGGGTATTTGGTTACTTCTGGACAAAATAGACCTCTACAGCAAAGAAGGATATGGAAGGTCCAATGGTTAAACAGAAGCGCATTTAGGAAGCAAAGGAAGCTTGTAGATTTACGTGACCGTTAATCTTGTGATCATGAGCCACGGTACCTCCCTTACCGTGGAATCCGAACCACAAGACATGGCATTTCACTTCGAAAATCTCACATGCATTGAGCGGGAATCAAACCCGGTCCACCTTGGTGACAGGCCAACAGCTTGACTGCTGCGCCACCACGCCCCTAAATACATTTAGGAACATAGTGAAAATTTTGTAAGAGGTTCCAGTCGCAGGAAGAACTGGACGATCGGAAGAGCCTGGACGGAACAACGGAAGCAGAAGAGCGAACGCATGATGGAGTAGGACTACTGGGCACAGAGAGAACTTCGCACGAAGAAAAATAAATGAAGTTGCAGCGTGAAGTCCAGTGGCGAATTCGCTTGTAATAATAATAGTTATAATAATAATAATAATAATTAGCGGTTAAACATATATATATGTTTAACGATTTGCTCAGCGTAACCTTAAAAAGCGCACGGACGCCAGTTTTTTTCGGCCTTTTCACTGAAATCGTTAGTGCTTTACTTCCTTTGGTCATAAATTAATTATTTTCTACAGAAACCTTCCTCGAGATATCCTTTACAGAATGGTGAAAACCGGATCAAAATCCATTCAGTGGTTCTCGAGATTACCCGTGACATCCAAGAATCGGGGACTTTGTTTTATACTAACGTAAGTAGAGATTATACGCCAATCAGTATAATTTAATCTATACTAATATAATAAAGCTGAAGAGTTTGTCTGTGTGTTTGTGTCTTTAAACGCGCTAATCTCTGGAACTACCAGTCGGATTCGAAAAAATATTTTTGTATTTGATAGCCAGATTCAAGAGGAATAGTTTAGGCTATGTTAAATTTCGGACAGACCACTCCATTCCCTGCATTTAGGCCCTTTGGCACAAATCTACACCGTTCAACCGATCTGAACCCTTTGGAACCCTGCGAGTAACACTGTCTACATGAAATTTATGACAGACCAGTCCATTTCCTGCATTTAGGCCCTTTGGCACAAATCTACACCGTTTCACTAATCTGAACCAAAATTTGTATACTTACCCTTTGGAACCCTGCGAGTAACACTGTCTACATGAAATTTATGACAGACCAGGCCATTACCTGCATTTAGGCCCTTTCGCACAAATCCACACCGTTTCACTAATGTGAACCAAAATTTGTATACTTACCCTTTGAAACCCTGCGAGTAACACTGTTTACATGCAATTTCGGACAGACCACTCCATTCCCTGCATTTATGCCCTTTGGCACAAATCTACACCATTTCACCGATCTGAACAAAAATTTGTATACCCTACTTGCACTTTGGAACCCTGCGAGTCTGTCTGCGTGAAATTTCGGACAGACCACTCCATTCCCTGCATTTAGGTCCTTTGGCATAAATCTACACCGTTTCACCGATCTGAACCACATTTTGTATACTTCTTTTTAATTTTTATCGAATTTCCCTCCAGGTTGGTGGCTCCCACGGACTCAGCGGGGGAACTCACCTCTACCGCCTCTACGGGCAGTGTCCTAGAGCTGGGAACATCTGATCGGAGTGGATACAAATAGGGAGGTGTTACCAACACCGCGCCCAGGCGTCTCACCTGCAAAGCGAACAGGGGCCTCATGAGGGAAGGGAGGGATAGGCAAGGAAGAGGGAAGGAGGCGGCCGCGGCCTGACAGTAGGAACCATCTCGGTATTTGCCCGAAGACGAAGTAGGAAACCGCGGAAAATCACTTCGAGGATGGCTGAGGTGGGAATCGAACCCCCTCTACTCATTTGGGCCACCTGAGGCTGAGTAGACCCCGTTCCAGTCCTCATACCACTTTTCAAATTTCGTGGCAGAGCCGGGAATCGAACCCAGGACCTCTGGGGAGGCAGCTAACCATGCTGACCGCTATGCTACGGAGGCGACATTTTGTATACTTACCCTTTGGAACCCTGCGGGTGACACAGTCCACTATAAATTTCGGAGAGACCACTCCATTCCCTGCATTGCCCTTTATCACAAATAGCCTCAAATCCAAAATATGCACTGCTCAATTGGGGAGACGGTACACGCCTGAGACCTGATGCTAGCTGGAGGCAGATGCATATTTACCATCGAGATTACTCACATGGGTACATGGGATTTGATGTCCTATACTGTGATTTGAGCTATAGGTACGACTAAAGTCGGTCAGATCTAGTGCACACAACTCTATTAAAGTAAGAATTAACGAAGTAGGGAATGACCGCTCCTATCCCTAGATAAGTTCCGATACGTACATATAAATTTTGATAGATACTACTCCTATACTTATAATTTATCATGGCCCAAGCAACGTGGAGCGGTATTAATTCATTATGGAACCGCCTGCGTCAGTGCAATATGAGCGATCTTGGCATTGCACATGCATGGCATACATGACGCCCGTCTGTGGGGTCTGTAATATACTCTCTAATTTATCATGGCGCCCAGGTACGTGGAGCTTATGGGATTTAGGCAAAACCCATAGATTTTTTATGGTATTTCATGGGGAAAACCATAGTAATTGTTTTGCCTCAAACTGTGTTTGAGTGATTTTTTAATTCAGTAGGCTTTTTATGTAACGCAGAATCTCTCTATTGAGAAGAGAATTGCCCAAGGGTACGAGCGCTACATACCAGATCCACAATCTACCATAATATTATCAGGTTTTGTACGACTTCACAATATGTGTGCAGTGTTTGATGTTTCTCTTCGGAACGTATCCACATATTTTTCCAGGAAGCCTGCCTGCATATTTAAGTGTGTTATTGTAAAATGTCAGGTACGCAGGAGATCTTGCAAGTTATTGCAGGATTGAAACAGCATTTTGATGCTGCTAACGAGCAGAATAAACTGGAAGCCAGGGCTTTCCAGGATAACATAAACACTCGTTTAGATGCAAATCAGGTTGAAATAAACAACCGTTTAGATGCAAATAAAGTTGAGATGAATAATAACCAGATTGAATTAAACAATAAGTTAGGTCAAATGCAAGAGGTAATTAAGACCGAAGTAACAGATACCGTTGTAAGCATTGTATCGGAAATGCAGGTTAAAACTGATAAACGTTTCGAGGCTATAGAAGCCAAACTTGAGGGTAATTTACAAGCGTGTAAGCATGCTCAGGAGGAAACCAACAGTAGATTAGATGCGTTGTCTAACGACATTAAGGATATTCAAATCCAAAATGAGGCGAATCTCGAACGCCAAGCGAAACAGTTCGCAGAGTTTACAAAAACGGTAGACCAGAGATTAGAGGAGAACGACTCCAAATGGGACCAGAAATTGAAAAGCTATGCTAGAGCAATTAACGGTGACCTCAAGAAACAGGACCAAAATATATTAGGTCAATGCCAGGAAATAGGCGAAATTAAGGCTATCGCTCATGAAAATAAGGAGCTGGTAAGCAACGTGAAAAGTCAGATGGGCAAAGTTCATCAAGAACTGGACCAAGTTCAAAGTGACATTGTCATAGTTAACAAAAGGCAAGAGGAGAATAGAGGTGAGATCACCAAGGTCCGGAATGAATTGTCTAAAGTCAATGGACACATTCAAGATGAAATTAAAGGGTTGAGAGAAGAACTCGAAATAAGAGAAGGCCAGAAAACAGAGGCAAGCGACAAGACCCTTGCTCAAATTAAAGAAGATGTAGAGGATGAAATATCCCATATCAAACAAAGTCTGAAAGAAGACAAGGTGAAAATATTTCAAGTAGCCGAGGAAAACCGAGATAGACTTACAAGAATAGAGAAAGAAGTCATTACTCGTCTAGAAAGAGCAGAGATGCGCCACAATCAAATGGAGACTAGGATAATAGCACAGGAGGAAACGCTTCTGAAAGATCCTAAGTCAAGTGAAGGCAGCATAGAGGATATGAGGAAAACAAGGTGGGCAGACTTGGAAACCCAACCTATGAGCAGGAATGCTACAGGCTCAGGGGAAAGTCCTTATATGACGCCAGGTGTACCAATTGCGGCATCGACGCCACATGAAAATGCTATGCACACCCAGGTGATAAAAGTCATTAGGGCAAGCGAAGAAAAACCAAGGAAATTTTCAGGTAGCCACTGTAGTATGACACCAAAATATTGGTTAAAGGAAGTGACTGAATATCTAAATGATGCACGAATACCGCAGGAGCGTAGGCTACGTGCTATAGAGAAATTAACAGAGGGGGAGTGCGCATTATGGTTTCGCAGCTTCCGTTACACTTTCGATACTGTTGAGGAGTTTCGTGAGGCATTCTTGAAGAGATATTGGGACGCCGCGACCCAACAGAATTTACGGTTGGATTTATATGCAAAGAAATACAGTACTAATAATCCAACAAAGTACGCAGAATTTTTCATATCGCAAATGTGTCGCTTTAAAGAGCTGGATCAAAAACCGAGCGAACTGGAGCTATGTATTGCTATCGCCAAACAGCTTCCATACGAGATCCAAAGACTACTAATCTCGGCTAATGCGAAAACTGCTATGGAAATGGAGACAGTTCTAAGGCAACTGGACCTCACCACAGCAAATACAATGCGTCAGAGTCGAACCGTGGAACAAGTCCACGTGACCAACACACAGACTGACCAACAGCAAGCTCCAAGGAACAACAAAGCTACGAGCACAGAAACATTAGATTCCTATGGACGGCAATGGGAACAGGAACCCAGAAGATGGCAGTCAAAGTTCAAAGGAAATGCTAATAGAGGAGGAAGAGGTCGAAGTTCGTGGAATAAGCAGAATACCAGGGGTAAACCGTACCATAACAATGGAGGTAATAATGGCCAAGAAGGCAATAATAGAAATTGGAGACCCCAAGAAAGAAGAAGTAACTTCGATGACGAGGTAGAAGAACGATATCATGCTTCTTTGCGATACCTCGAAGAAAGGGGAGATGAGCCCCAGAAACAACAAGTTCGCTGGCAAGAAGTCATGCAGAACAGGACATCGCCAGACAGATATGGAGATGGAGCTAAGAGTTTGGTACTACAGCGCAGCGAACAGGAGAGAAGAAACTCCAAGGGGGCGGGCGCTGAAGAAAAAAAAACGCCAAAATTAGAAGAGTTTGAGACTGATGGATGGAAGTCTATTAACATCATCAATTGGATAGCCAAACCAGAAGAACTAATTGAGGATACAGGAGGACCACAGGTCATGGTCAAGAGAGAATTGCCTATTATAATTGTAAGAGTGGCAGGATTAAAAGTAAGAAGTCTGCTAGACACAGGGTCAACAGTGAGCCTCATGACACAAGCTCTATATGATGAAATAGCCCGGAGGGAGAACATTTTGAAAATACCGATTTCTAGTGTCAAAATTAAAGGGGTAATTCCAGACCGAACAATGATATGTAAATACCAGGTATTCCTAGATTTACAGATAGGAGGCTCTATTTTCTCACAGAGTTTTCTGTTAGTAAACAAATTGCCTTATAACCTACTTATTGGGGCAGAGTTTATAAGGGAATGCAGAGTGATAATCGACCTAGCACAGGACAGGTTATGTTCCATGTGAATGAAGAAGCTGAAGGCTTAGAGGTCACACTCAATGAGATTGAACCAGGATCAAGCGAACACGTATGTCATACATACAGAGATGTGGCTGAGGAAGGAGTGTTAGCTATCGAGCAGTTAGAAGAGGAGCTTAAAACACTAGCCACAGACTTGGAAAAAGATCTGGAACCCAAATTGGAAGAATATATTTCGGAAAAGCTAGAAGAAGCGAAAATTGGGCTAAAAGAGAAGGAGAATTTAAAGCAGTTATTACTGGAACAGAAGGAAGTCTTTGATTCGAGACCTGGTCGGATAAAGAACTTCACTTATGCTTTTCAAGTCAGTGATTGGACACCATTTAGGCAGAAACCCTACCCTATAGCTGAAAAGCATTATGCTAAAGTGAAAGAGGCAATTCAGGAGATGTTGGAGGCCGGTGTTATTGAGAAGACACCTACGCCTTATGTAAGTCCATTGGTAATTGTACCAAAGACAGACGGATCTGTCAGAGTCTGCCTGGACCTGAGACGCTTAAATTTGCGAGTTATTCCGGAATTTGACCAAGTGCCACCTATTAAAGAGATCCTCAGGAAGTTTAAAGGGAAAACCATATTCACAAATTTGGATATCACATCCAGTTTCCATCATCTTGAATTAGAAAAGAAAACTAGTCTGTTGACAGGATTTATGTTTGATCAACATACATTTACATTTTTAAGGCTACCTTTTGGGTTGAAAACAGCTGGTTCAGCCCTGATAAGAGCGTTAGATCGCAATCTATCAGATGAGGTTAAAGAGAGTACCATCAGATATGTAGACGACATTCTACTCACATCAGAATCTCTGGAGGAGCACATGAGAGACCTGAAGAAGTTGCTAGATGACCTTCGAGAAGCTAACTTTAAGGTTAATATCAAGAAATCGCACTTCTGTCAGAGGGAAGTTAAATTCCTAGGGCATGTTATTGATGCAAATGGAGTGAAGCCTAACCCAGATAAATTGGAGGTAATTCGAAATTTCCCTCGACCCACGAAAGTAAAGCACGTCCGACAGTATTTGGGAGTAATTGGATTCTTTTCGAACCACTGCCCAAACTATACTGCGACAGTAGCACCCCTGCAGGACCTATTGAAGAAAGGCGGCAGATGGAATTGGACGGAGCAATGTCAGGAAGCATTCGTGAGGTCAAAACAAATGCTTTTGGAATATGTGAAGCTGGGATACCCGGATTATACCCAGAAGTTCATCATACAGACGGATGCATCACTTATTGGGATTGGAGCGATGCTATTCCAGGAAAATGTTGACCAGCCTGAGAAGAAAGTTTTTATCGCCTTTATAAGCAGGAGACTGAAAGCCCATGAGAAAAACTACACGATCACAGAGATAGAGTTGCTCGCAATTTTGTACGCGTTGCAATCATGGCATAAATTCGTGTATGGCTTCCGAATAGTCCTCAGAACAGACCATAAAGCTTTAACATTTTTGTTAAAGACAGACTTGTCTAGCCAGAGATTGACAAGATGGTCCCTGTATATCCAGCAATTTAATGTGGAAATAGAATACTGTCCAGGGAAAGAGAATGTAATACCGGACATATTAAGTCGTTACCCTAGAGAAGAGGAAGCGCTAGCGGTCCAGATTGAGAATCGAGATCAGAAGACGTTGGATGACTTAAGGAACCTTACCAACCTACAACGCGAAGACCCATGGTTGAAGATGATGATCGATTACTTTGAGGGACGCTTAGCAAGGGGAACTGCGGTATACAGAGAGGCGGAGGCATTGGCAACAGAATATGTATGGTATAATCAGATATTACACAAGTGGGACGATGTAGATCATACACGTCAAAGGATTGTAATTCCTGCATCTTTGCAGAGGAGATTAGTATGGCTAGCCCTCAGAGCATTTGGACATCCCGGAATAGATAAAATTTGTGCTCTGTTGAAGGAAGCATTTACTTGGTCTAAGTTGAGAGAAACGGTGAGAAATGCTATTAGGACATGTGATCTATGCCAGAGGGTAAAGCCAAATCCATTTTTAATGAGGCAACGACCTATCCCGTTGTTACCGGAGAAGCCAAGGCAGCTATTGAGTATAGACAACTTTGGACCATTGCCTAGAGCACGTAGAGGCAATAGACACATTTTTGTAGCCATGGATGTATTTTCGAAAATGGTGGTGTTATGCCCCATACAAATGACGAGTTCAAAACAGGTCTTGAAGCGCCTGAAAGAGAGAGTTATTCCGATTCTTGGGAAGCCGGATAATATGCTCTCGGACCACGGAAGTTGCTTTACAAGTGCAGAATTTCGTCGAGAACTGGAAACTCTAGGAATTAGGCAGATTTTATCTACCATTCGCCATCCTGAGGCAAGTCCAGTGGAAAGAGTAATGAGAGAGATCCAGAAATACATGAAGATCTACTGCTCTGAGGAGAATTGGCGTTGGATAGAATTTCTAGAAGTAATTGAATACTGTATAAATAATACTGTACACGAGGCGACAGGTCAGGTTCCCGTGACTCTACATCTGGATCAAAGACCGGAGAGACCGTGGACTGGTGTTATTCCATTGCCAGTAGACGCACAGCCCGGTAGAGAATTGAGGATCCAACGAACCTTTGAATATCTCAAAGCACAGGCGGAGAGACGTCAGAGAAGAAATCGTGCGAAGAGGTATCATAGACCGCTTCTCGTGGGAGAGAAAGTTTTAATTAAGAAACCCGCCAGTTCAGATCCAGAGGCACGCAAGTATAAAAAGTTCAATTTTGCTTACCACGGCCCGTTCGAGGTGATAAGAGACCTCCAGAACAATGCATACAGGTTAAGGCATCTAGAAAATGGAAACGAGGTCGTTATGAACGTAGCCAACTTAAAAGTTTATTACTCGCCAGAAGAATTCGACGAACAAGAAGAAGTATTGGTAACGCACACCCAACTCAACGGGGAGAGCGAAGTCAGCCAAGCAGTCAGACCTGAAAGTTGGAACGGCAAGACGGGACGAGAAGCAGACAGTTTACCCAGTGTAAGCGAAGAGAAAAAAGGATGCCAGTGTCTGCGAGAATTCTATGAAGAAATGGTCAGAGTGGCGAGAGAGGTTGAAGCAATAAACGCGACCCTCCGCATGGAGAATGAACAGCTTAGGAAGAAGGCCGAGTGTGGAAGGGGGAACAGTACTAACCTACTCGCAGCCAGACGAGGTGAAGGACCCCAGATGTAAACACAGACAGTGGTAGACAGTCAG
Organism: Meconema thalassinum; assembly: GCA_946902985.2. Classification (NCBI taxonomy): domain Eukaryota; kingdom Metazoa; phylum Arthropoda; class Insecta; order Orthoptera; family Tettigoniidae; genus Meconema; species Meconema thalassinum. The sequence goes on from OX336389.2 coordinate 1,037,310,507, forward strand.
CTGGTTACTTATAGAAAGCCACTTGCAATTGACTTTTATAAGTTTCGCAAGGGGAATATGAACCCGAGGAGGTTATGCTGACTGGAATCGAACGTGGTTCTCAGAGACTGTGATCTCAGTATAAAGGTTCCACCAGGGAACGAACCAGAGATCTGTAGAGACAGTTTCATGGTAAAAACCCCTCGAAAGAAGTGTATATTTAATCACTGGTGTGATTTTGGTGCAATGACATGATTTATTAAAATAATGCAGGGAAAAATGAGCAGATTACAGCATTATTAGACTACTTGGTGTAGGCTATACGAGGCTTGAAGCACGGAGAGGACAGAGTTGACATTTTACAAATTAGCCCAGGATTGTGGGAGGGCCCCAGTGGAGCCATGTCCATCTCTGTGACCCCATTCTGTCGTCTGGAGCAGGGTGGAGGCCTGAATAATGACCCAGTTATTCCCCGACGGAGAATAGATTTGAGTAGGGGGAGGAGAGATGCCCAGGAAAATCATTGATTACTCGTGATTGGAGCAACGAATTGAGATGAGAGTTGCCCACAGGTGAATCTTTTGGCAGGAGGCTAATTTTAGAGCCTTTTACCTGCGAAATTGACGCATATTTAACGAAGTGCGGAAGGACTGTAAAACTGCCATTGTTCGCGGATAGATTTGAGAATGTTGCCGGGGAATACCCGTAAGATAGCGTCCCACGCTATGGAGAAAGGAATTAATATTAATTAATTGGACGAGCGATTCCTTTGCACGCAGATAGTTTTGGGATCTGTGAAGAAAGAGGAACCCAATGATCATGGTTTGGAGACCAGAATCATGCTGGGAGAGGAGCCAAGATTACGCGGGAAGATTTCGCCCTACTTTCCGTGGGAATCCGATATAAGGGAGTAGACCCTTGGAGGAGCGCTCAGTCTCAGCTCAGTCTAAGCTCAGTCTACGCGCAGTTCACGTGAAGTTTACGCCCAGTTACAGCCAGTTACAGTTCAAGTTGCAGTCTTACGCAGTCTTCACGCTCAGTTTACGTTAGAAGTTACCCAGTTGTAGCACAATTGCAGGAAGTTGCAGTCAATATGCAGCAGTACGAGACAGTATATAAGCAGTCTACAGCAGTCTTCAAGTAAGTTACGGGCAATCTTCAAGTGAATCTTCAGTCAGTTACAGCCAGTTTGAAGCAAGTTTGTCAAGGCAGAACGCATGGCGGTCATACTCATAATAGACGCCGAACAAAGACTGGTACATGTAAATGAAGCAGTTAATAAGCTTGTATGAATAATAGTCGTGCTATAGGCATAATCAGCAGTACGAACTATGCCGTGTTCAGTTACGAAGCACCGTGTAGGCTAATGGCAGAACTATTGTAAATAATTATTTGTGTAAAGTATTGGACAGTGTTGAGCGCAATGTGTAAAGTATTGACTGATCGTATATGTGTAATTACGATGGAATGCGCTAATGAAGCTCTACGAAGCGTTTGGTAATGTCATGAGAGTACCAGATGATAACACTCAGGACGGGAGCTAGCATATTTATGCAACGCAGGACGCTTACTGTAGGAGTAAGAGTAATAAAAACTGTTGGTGAATCCCGAAGGCAGGTAAACCAGACTTTCAATCAGGAGTTGATAGGAGCACGGGAGATGCCGTCGACACCTGCAATTTCGATCTTTGCTAGGGAATTTCAGCATTGAAAAGTGTATAAAGTGACGTGTGTTAAGTGTACAGCATATGTAAAATATCCTTTAAAGTAGTGATTAGATAAGTGTTTCACATGTGTGGGAGCGATAGCTTCCTGAGAGTTATGCAACGTGTCGTGTTGTTGATGAAAATTATGTGTAATAAAATGTGTGTATTCAAGATGAATATGTCGCGTTAAACCTGCTAATGGCGGGCGACATGGAGAAATATGATTGGTCGGAGCCACCATAAGACGCCTATAGAGATGTAAGTACCCCACAAGTTATGATTATGTAGAAATATGGGCCATTGCATGTTGTGATTCCGTAAAGATGCCAGTAAAAATCAGTTTAGGAGGGAGATCCTCCATGTTTAATCATTATTGTGTTGATTTTTATAGAGTTGAGATGTTAGTTTGCATCATTAAGTGGAGTAATTATTCCCACTATGAATTAAGAATGGCAATCAGTTATGTAAATGCAACGAACGCGATTGTTCGGATTTTAAGACGTTTAGCTATGTCGGATTTTTGGTAATTTATGTGAGAATAATAATAAAGTAATGATTTTGGTCATTTATGTCAGTGAGATTAACGGTAATAATAATAATGAATATTAAAAGTATGAATGAACACATCAGGAAACAAATAAATGTTGCAAGCGAGAATTAGTTACGCTAATTGCAAGACTTATCAATCTAAGCAGTAAGATGATACAGTAAGATTACATTACAGTAATTAAGGAAAGAAGTTTGATATCAGAATATTGCATATATTCAGTAATGATGCCAGGCATGAAAGAGCTTTTAGTGAATTGAATTTGCAGCTTATATGAGAAGCTTATAGAGTAATTGATAGATTTCTCTTAATAATATAGGTCGGAGGTCGTAGCATTGAGTAAGGGGCCAGATGGTCTATTCTACGTATGAAATCTCCTATGTCATGGGCATAAGTGGAGATATATTTATACCAGAGTTGTAGTGTGCACCCTAGCTCTGAGGAAGGATATGAAAGTGTTCCAAGTTGGAATCCTGTGATAGAGACGAGGAAAACGAGGACACCTCGAAACTCTATGGTCTCCCGAGAACTTATTAATGAGTTATTTCCGCTCGTGGTAGCGAAACTCATGGCGACAGCTGCAGTGAGCGCCTATATTTTACTTGAGACATCGGTCACCCGTTAGACTAATGCATTACGAACCCCGAACCTTCATGTTGAACGGACCCGTGTGAGGCCAGTAATTATTATATCCTCTGCGTAGGAGTAATTATAAAAGCTCATTCAATACCTGTTTGCATAATAGTCAATTAAGATCCTTTGGGATATGTGTGTCGGTCAGACAACAGTATTTGTCTTGTAAATCTTTACTGCTTAGAAAGGAAAGCATTCAAACCTTTAAGGAGGGTCGAGGTAATTGGTGGAACACCCATCCCACATTCTATTGTGTGCTGACTCCTCTAGCCGAGGGTCTGCAGGCGGGTACTCGAACCGGCAAGGCAAGTTGAAAGGAAAAGATTTTAGACCCTGGTAAATGACATATAATGAAAGATTGTTATGTTTAGTAATGTAGCCATGTGGTTTAGGAACACATGGATAATTATTGATCATCCTGATGGTTCATTATTTTAGCTATCTGACGAATAGTTAGACGATGTATTTGTACTGTCACTGAAACCAAGTTATGAAGTTGGTTACTAGATGCCAAAGGCGACGAGCGCAAGGTAGTCTAATTGTACCATCCGACACAAGCTATAACGTAACGTTTTATGTAGGAATCACATACAGCATGCAGTGGAACCATATAAATAGAGGAAGTGGAGGGGTAGCTTACATAATTATGGAGTTGCACGTTGATTGCGGTGCAACGTCCGAATAGGTAATGCATGAAAGCATTTGTTTGGTGAGAAGAGAAAAATCAAAACACGCACGGCACACATAATTGTTAAAACCATGAGGTTTAAGGAATAATTAATTTGTGATATTAAAGAAGTCACATTGTATGACTGTTATGTTAATGTACAGTTTGTATTGTAGTTGTAGGTGCATCAGCGCACTAGAATATCTTTATGTAGTTCACATAAGGGTACAGCTTTATGGTTTAATATGACTTTATTATGATTCATTTTCGTTTATTTGTGGATTGTGGAAGTAAATTTTTGTTTGCTTTGTTTTATGGTTTTGGGATTGTTTTTGTGTTTGAAGCCATGATTTTATTTACTGAATTAAAGTTTTAGAATAGAGTTGTGCCTTGTCATTGTAGAGTTGATACCTTATAGCCTCAAATCCAAAATATGCACTGCTCAATTGGGGAGACGGTACACGCCTGAGACCTGATGCTAGCTGGAGGCAGATGCATATTTACCATCGAGATTACTCACATGGGTACAATACAAAGTCTAGTCTCTCAGACTGACTGTATCTTCTTTGGCTTGAGACATTACGCAGGTTTTGCACTAACCGTCGAGTCAAAATTTGTTTGATTCTGTCATCCGTGTTTTAAAATAATTGCGAATATTCATTTCACCAGGATCATTCTTCTGGCCAAGGTGTGTGCTGGCCGTAGTGAGCTAGGTAAGGAGCGAATCAAGTTTACTGTAGCAAGCGCCCAAGAGTCAGATGACCTGTTCCGCTGCAACGTGCAAGTGCCTGGAGGCTGGCTGGCATTTTGTTTTAGGAAGTGTTCCTAGAGGTTGTTTCTGGGAGAGCGTGGGTTCGAATCCCACCTCGGCCGTCCTGTAAATGGTTTTCGTGGTTTACCGTTTTCACCATCAGGCAAATGCCTGGACGGTTCCTTTCAATAGGTCCACGGCCAATTTCCTTCCAATATCCCCTCCTTGACCCGTCCTGAAAAGAAAAGTACATGGCCATTGGCTGCATTAATAATATTATATATGACGACTCTGACAAGTCGGTGGCGAACTCAATTACAGATATTATAGGCCTAACAAGTACAGGACTGAAGTTTGTATTTGGCCGGTGTTTGCTCGTTGCGTAGAGGTCTCCGACCAGCCAGGAAGCCTTCTTATTGTGAGCATGTGCTGTAACAACTGCATGCACGCACGCACGATCAGAAGGAACGAAGGAAAGAAGGAAGGCGGTTGAACGGTTAGCACAATGGATGCGCAGATTTCACGGCCACCAACCAAAAACAAACGTCAGACCTACTATATAGTTCCGTGAAGAACTAAATAGCCTACTTTCCTTAAAAGTTAATATTCAATCCCTATTCCTGCAATTAGATCGATTTAGAGTAATATCTTTATCTACAGAATTCTGCTGGTAGCACTGCCATTTTACGATTTGCTCAAAATATAACTGAAATACTGTATTTGGTGTAATACCGCAGTGCATTCTGAGATATTAATAGTCTACGGCTCAAATGCTCAGGAAGAGTTAATAGGCTGTTGATAGCACTGCTCTATCTGAGAATGTGCACATATACTGTATATGTTATCGCATACACTACACATGCAAACTTTGGCAGAAATCCAGTGAATGTTACGAAAGTTACATTCAGTTAAACATGAAACCCATAAGCGTACGTAGAATTATTTTGGTAACACTGATGTAGGCTATACAGTGTTTGTGTTGGTGAAAATATATCTGCAAATAAAGTTTCAAACTGTTTATGTGAACAGATTCTATCATGTACAAGAACTACACAGTATCAGCCATCCGATGTAGAATTCCTTACTCTAACTTGTTGTCAGAATTCCAAATGACTAAACTTTCAACACGCAGGATTATTGCTCAGGAGATATATTTGTTTAAAATTATCAATGGTATCTCAGACACGAGTAAAACTTTAGGGCAAATAAATTTCAACGTGAGAGAGAAATGTCTCAGAAAACGAGACCTCCTAATAGTTAAAATATGTAATACCGTACAGATTTCCATAAAAATTTACCTTTATTGAATAAGTGATGTACTTACAACAGGCTCTCAGCTGACAACAATTTAGATTTTGGAAAGTCCTTGCTAAATTATAGAAGAATATTACACTTAGTTTTAGCTCTCAAATGGTTCACTATTACAAAGATATTAAATTTAGCTGCTATTAGTTTTAGGTGTCACTTAATTATTAATTACCAATACTAATCATTCATGCCAACCTTACATCTTCCATTGCTATTGTATTAGTTCCTAAAATATGAGTCTAGTTTTACATTATGTGACCAAATATTAAATATCATGCTTCATTTGCTGTTATTGCGACCAGAACTTGTGTATATTTCTTGTTAACAGTTTCTTTTTTCTTTTATTTTCAATTTTTATTTTGTATTCTATTGTATTTTTATTTTGTATTTTAATATATTTTCATGTATTATCTGTGTGTTAACAATTGTTTGCTACTGTAATTGGGGCACACTGCTCTGTTGTGGCAATAAATAAATAAATAAATAAATAAATAAATAAATAAATAAATAAATAAATAAATAAATAAATAAATAAATGGGAAGATCAAGAGGTCGGATAAGTTTAAATAACTTGGTGAATGGATCCAGCCTAATGGACTGGATAATGCAGCAAACAAAGGGAGGATCAGAAAGATGGAATTAGCATATAAGTTAGTACAGAATAAGTACAACAAAAGAACAATATCTTACAGAGCGAAGATAAGACACTATACCACGGTTGTCAAGCCTGAGGGATTGTATAGTTCAGAATGTTTGATACTGAACAAGAAAGGTGAATTAGAGGAACTGGAGAAGAAAGAAAGAAAAATCTTGAGGAAGATCTTAGAACTCGAAAATAGAAACGATGGTACATGGCGGAAGAGGCGAAACAAAGATCTTTACGGACAAGCAGAAAAAATCACAGATACCATACGGAAGAGAAGATTGAAGTTCTATGGACACCTTACGAGAATGAGCGATAGTCGACTAACGAAGAAGATCTTTAATTACATCACCAAGATAAAAGCGACTACAAAATGGGTAGATGAAATAAGAAAGGATATGGAGGAAGTTGGGGTCAGTCCAAATGAGATTTGGAATAGAGAGGTGTTTCGAGGTACGATTGATGCATACAAGGGGTTCCAGGAAAAGCAAAGAAGAGCCAAGAACATCTGGTCGGAAGAAAGGAAGATAATCCACAGTGAAAGGATGAAGAGTTTCTGGGAACAGAAAAAAGGACTAATCAGCAAGTCAATTGTTTCCCGTGGTCCAAAGTAGGCCAAAATCGAACAAAGAAGAAGAATAAATAAATATATAAATATTGAGTCCATGGTTCAAATGTTCTGAGAATGTTACTAGGCAGTTGGTAGTCACGTTGGACTCTGTAAATAGGCATGCCTATGGCTGCTAAGGCACACATTGCACGTGGAATAATTATGTATAAGCCTGTAAATTAGTATGGCAGTTGCATGGAGTTGAACATTGAACATTACAAACGTGCATATAACTAACAAAGTCTAAAATACAGTGACTTTACAGTGTGCTAAGTTTTATGTTTATTCCGTACACCTAATCAGAGAGATTGAATCTGGGGTTCAAAGGACTTGAGATTATTAATACCCAGTTAGTTGCTGTGGTGACTCTTATAATAAGCAGTCATATCTAGTAAAGCTTGCATCGCACATTCAAACTTGGATGAAATCCATTTGTAGTTACGGACTTTACATGCAGTTAAGCATTGAAGCTATCAGCAGGTGTAGAATAATTTTGGCAGCACTGCCATGCACGGGTTGTTAAAAATTAATTTGAAACATTTAATGAGCTACAAGTAAGCCAATTTTGGAAGAAATCCATTTCTTTTAGTATGGATGCTACATGAAGTTAAACATTGAACCAATCAGGACGCGTAGAATCATGTTGGCAACACTATGATATATGGGCTTCTGAAAATAAATCTGAAATATGGTCTATATGAGTGCCAATTATGGAACTGTTCCCATGAATACCTTCTGAGATATCCTACTTAGAGTTCAAATTTCAGTAGTTGGTAGCACTGACGTTATTTTCAAATATGGCCTTGACATATTCTGGTAGTGATCTTCACTCACATAGCTGCAGTCGTTTAGGATTTGATAGGATGGGACTGGAGTAATTGGGGTAGGTACAATTACTACAAGGGAAGATGAAATGTGAAAGTAGGGAAATAGGTGTTGGAGAGCAAGATAAAAATGATTGATAAATAGGAGAGACTCATTTGTATTTACAATATAAAGTACAAATCTCACAAATACAATAACAAACAATCAAGTAAAAAAGGGTTAAGATTACTGAGCCACCTGAGACTGTAATAATGATGTAACGATTCGATCCCATACCTGTTAGATATAAAGGGTTACGCATTTATTATCATATTTATTATTATTATTAATTAGTACAACGATGAGATGATTTTTATATCAGATATTTGTAAGCGGTTTTTATTATTATAGTCAGAAAGATTTTTATTAACATTTATTTGTAAAGAGACGAAGTATTGTATATTGCAACAAGATTGCCAATAAGGACCAACCCTATGTGTCACATACAATGACGCAGTATCGTTTCACAACGGCAGGTAGCCATTGTCCCGGGATCTTAAAAACCCCAGAATGACGCAGTAGTTATTTCACCACGGCAAACTGAGTCACTGTCATGGTATGCTAAGAATCACGTGCGCACCATCGAGTTCCTTCTGGAAGGAATGGAACATTATATTTCACTCATGGTGCAACTAACACGCCATTTCTACTGTAGGTACGCTGCTAAATATTACAAGTTGTGATGCAATTAGCCCTCGTGAGAGAATGAACACTGAAGAAAGGGAAGCTTACCAGTGGAGAGGGAAGTTTACGACTCACGTGACAAGGAAGTTATTAGTATCAGCACCCTCGACAAGACATTCATTGATCAACAGCTCTCAATGAAAGAAGGAAGTAGTAACCTTGCTTTCTGGGTCCTAATGGACTGAGCATACAGAGTCGACACTGAACGATGTCCTGCCGATATCTATATTAGTACATAATGGGTTATATCCCTGATCAAGAGTCTTTCTACAGATGGCAACGTACTTAATGAGGATATTTCATAGTAATTGAGATATCACATAATTTTTTTAAACATATGCGACGTAACATCGAGATCATCGGTCATTACTTAAATATGACGAATCTTCGACTGGGTGAGCAAACAATTAATTAAAACTATCGTATCTATTAGAATTTAACTTCAATTAATTTTCAATTCATTTTAAATGTTCATTTTCTTTTAAATAATTAAACCGCAGTTGGTAAATTAAATTCTTTTTTGTAACTATTAATATTTTGTTTTTGCATTTAATAAATTCATTTTCTTTAACGTAATGCCTATTTCTTTCATAGTGGTTAGTAAATACTATAGGCAAATTCAACTACTCCTTATAAATAAATACTGAATGGTTAGTCAACTAAGTTACACTACGACCAGGGGTAAGTGGTCTCGAACTCTACTGCTGACTGCCGAGGATTAATTAATAGATTTCGATTCACTGTCTTAAATAGGAATCTGGCGCTCAACAACTTATTATATCCTATTACACTATCAAAGGTAAGTGCACACCACAGTGTATATTTATTCTTATCATGTTTGTTTAATTGAACCATTACAGTTGTCACCACAGCGTTAAGGACTTTTTTTTATAAATGTTACAATGATGGTAATTACTAATTACAAAAGAAGTGATGGAGACCAGGTACGAATTTAATGAGTGCTCTCGCAAAGGATAATAACTATTTAAACGTTGAAAGTGGTGTACCAGCCACACTAAGCTTGAAGCAATTATTGCTTTTGTCTGTTAGGTAGTCAGCCCGAAGGCTGGTTGCATCCTCAAAAAGTACCGCCGTTACGTTATTTGGGTAGATACCCACAAAAACCCAAGGCAGCGCTATATTGAGGCGTACTAGGCAAGAAGAGGAGTGAGGTAGTTTGCCATTGCTTCCATCACTGAGTCAGAACAGCAGTACTAACCCTATGAGTAGAACCTTTCACAGCATCTACAGGCACTAACTGTGCCCTGGATGTCATTCATTACAAAGCACCACCCATACCTCAGTAGCTTACATGTGTAATCACAGCCTTGAGTGAGACTGAGACATAGGTGAAAAGCCACATTTTACTCTAGCCTGTGCCAACAGGCAAATGCAAATGTGCTGCATTCATCAAGAGATGGCAAAATAAGATAAATATTAGACAATTACGATTTCAATTACAAGTGGCAGGAGTATGCCGTGGCCAATACCAGCTGGACCCCAAAGAAGTGAATACAATAAGAGAGATTGGCAAGGTTTGACTAAGTTAGCATACACAATAGCTAAACCAAATACGAACATGAATTTAATAAAATATGATTGATAGGAGACTGCCGAGGCTAGTAAACAAAACTAAGCCACAAGTAAGAGAGAAAGATAGGATTGATTGTTTGTTTATAGAAACGTAGTTTACAATGAGTTAAGATCTAATGAATATAAAAGGTAGAATGATGAAAGAAGTTAAAAGCTCCGTATTTCAATTTGAGCTATGCAAAGTGGCTGTAGAAAATACCACTGGAAAATAGGGGGAGTTAAACAGCGCTACAATTAGTGATACGCTACAAACTAGGAGAAATCCTTAATAAAGGAATTTTAAGTTTACAAACAAAAAGAAAAAAAGACCTAAATTAAATGATTTTCAAGTAAACGGGCAAGAGGGTTGCAAGTGAAGTGTGAAAGGTGCCAATTATGTACACTGCAATGCTAGGCACAAAAGCGTTGATGTTTGAAAAACTTGGTGAAGATGGGTTGAATGGGGCAAATTTGGATAGAAGGAATGTTTTCACTTTGAGGGCCTATTTTCTTCATGTAGGCACGTTGCACTTTCAAATGAGAGTAGTCTATACATTTTTCAAAACCAGGGTGCAATCCCAAGACTAGGACGATTCTTGACAACACAATAGCAATTCCCCGGTGGACTGGTAATTAGACGTATTGGAGTGTCAAATTGAGACAAGAAAATGGAATCCTTTGTGGTGCTAGTAATTAGCAGTCAGCAAGGTCAAATCGGGCAAGATTGAATACCGCGTTGGGTTAGTGATTTTAACCATAGATACTGTCAAATAGGAGCCAGATAGTTATTCCGACGATGGGATAGTAATTAACAATTAGAAATGTCATTCATGACCAGCAGAGAGAGAAAACCGTCAAATTGAAAATCTTAATAGAGTTTATGTTTTGCTATAAAGCACGAAGGAATATGCACCATTAGACATTGTACAACAAGGTACTTGACGCATGGTACTTAACTTTAGATGAGAATGGTGCAGAGCTGTAGAAAATGATAGACGGTACCGTAATTGTCTGTTCAGGTCACAAGTATGAAGACCTGCGAACAGCAAATATCATATGGAAAGAAATGCTGTATGATTGTTGCAGAGCAGCACGGGTCTTCAAATATTTAATTATAAAATACAAATGTTTTAAAAAGTTCGATGCTTTTCAGTCGGTCAACACGATTGTACCCAAATGAGATGGGTCATTCCCTAATCGTGAAAAAAAAAATCCATGAGATTAATAAATACACTTGGATGACCAGTTTCGATCGTCAAGCGATCATCATCAGATTCATTACACTTAGGCTATAAAATCTATGTCTGAAAATATGGGTAAAAATACACACATCAAAAAAAGTTTTGCATCACCTCGGTTCCAAGAGTTCCGGAACCGTTAAATACAAAGGGAATAGAGATCAACACAAACAACATTTCAGCTCGTTTTATTGCTCATGAGACCCACACATTGCATGTTGTACCATCATACAGCTAGACTTTCAGCATTTGTGGTCCAGATTGCAGTACACACCACTACCTCTAATACCCAGTAGCACGTCCTCTTGCATTGATGCATGCCTGTATTCGCCGTGGCATACTATCCACAAGTTCATCAAGACACTGTTGGTCCAAATTGTCCCACTCCTCAACGACAATTCGGCGTAAATCTCTCAGAGTGGTTGGTGGGTCAAGACGTCCATAAACAGCCCTTTTCAACATATCCCAGGCATGTTCGATAGGGTTCATGTCTGGCGAACATGCTGGCCACTGTAGTCGAGCGATGTCGTTATCTTGAAGGAACGCATTCACAAGATGTGCACGATGAGGTCGAGAATTGTCGTCCATGAAGACAAATGCCTCTCCAATATTCTGCCGATATGGTTGCACTATGGGTCGGAGGATGTCATTCAGGTATCGTAAAGCCGTTTCGGAGCCTTCCATGACCACCAGTGGCGTACGTCGGCCCCACATAATGCCACCCCAAAACATCAGGGAACCACCACCTTGCTGCACTCGCTGGACAGTGTGTCTAAGACGTTCAGCCTGACCAGGGTGCCTCCAAACACGTCTCCGACGATTGTCTGGTTGAAGGCATATGCGACACTCATCGGTGAAGAGAACGTGATGCCAATTCCGTGGGGTCCATTCAGCATGTTGTTGGGCCCATCTGTACCGCGCTGCATGGTGTCGGGGTTGCAAAGCTGGACCTCGCCATGGACGTCGGGAGTGAAGTTGCGCATCATGCAGCCTATTGCGCACAGTTTGAGTTGAAACACGACGTCCTGTGGCTGAACGAAACGCATTATTCAACATGGTGGCATTGCTGTCAGGGTTCCTCCGAGCGGCAATCCGTAAGTAGCGGTCATCCACTACAGTAGTAGCCCTTGGGCGGCCTGAGCGAGGCCTGTCATCGACAGTTCCTGTATCTCTGTACCTCCTCCATGTCCGAACAACATCGCTTTGGTTCACTCTGAGACGCCTGGAAACTTCCCTTGTTGAGAGCCCTTCTTGACACAAAGTAACAATGCGGACGCGATCGAACTGCGGTATTGACCTTCTAGGCATGGTAGAACTACAGACAACATGAGCAGCGTACCTTCGTCCTGGTGGAATGACTGGAACTGATCGGCTGTCGTACCCCCTCCGTCTAATAGGCCCTGCTCATGCATGGTTGTTTACATCTTTGAGCAGTTTTAGTGACATCTATGAACAGTCAAAGGGACTGTATCTTGGATACAATATACACAGTCAACGTCTATATGCCGGAGATCTGGGAACCGAGGTGATGCAAAACTTTTTTTGATGTGTGTATTTACTATATATACACTTATTTAGTTGCAGTATTAGTTGAGATAATGCAACTCGTCAATATTTGTTGATTGTGGTCTATGTGATGTTTTGTTGAGTCGAGTGCATACAGTGACCTAGTTAACTGCTCTCAACAGGACCGCGCAAGATTCTACCAGGTCAGTAGCCTGTACAATACAATCTGAATTTACCATTTACAACAACCACATATTCACTCCAAACAAGCGAATTCCGGAGGTCAATCACCACTTCCAGTACCTTAACAAAATATCACATAGACCACAACCAAAAAATAAATTACTGTGGGCTACATATTGTAAATATTTTCACCCATATTTTCAGACATAGATTTTATAGTCTAAGTATAAACGATCTGATGATGATCGCTTGACGATCGAAACTGGTCATCCAAGTGTATGTTTTAATCTCATGTAATTTTTTCAAGATTAGGGAATAACCCACCTCATTTGGATACAATCGTGTTGACCCACTGAAAAGTATCAAACTTTTGTTTACAAAGGCAACACTGAAAAATGGCTTCAAACACCATAAAACACAAATTTCTGTTTTTATATTATGAATTATTTGCGTACCAAATCCTGGGTTTACTACAAGGAATTGTTGTTTGAGTTAGGTACTTGGACATTGGCATTTCAGCTGTGAAGAAGTTCCACTTTCATCCACCTATTGCTGTCCGGCTATCAAATTGCCTTATCATCATTTCCAAAGCTATGGACATACCCACCTAGGTTTGCAACAAAGAACGGGTAAATACAGTAATTATATGCATACAGGTAAACACATTTCGTTACTTTGGAGGTCACCTTCATATATTTTATTAATATAACTTGCTGATCTATTCGGGTTGCCAACGAACACAAAGCATACCCAAATAAGTTCCACTTTCATTCGCCTACTGCGCTCCAGCCATCAAATGGCCTCATTCATAATTTGCAAAGCGGTGGATATACCCACATTGATCTTCAAGCAGATTCCATTATAATGTCGAACACTATGTAGCCTACACAGAAATCATGTAAAACGTGTTATAGTCTCAACCTGTCTGTGCATATAAATGTTTTGCTTTGTGCTCAAATTCAGTTAAATATGTTTCTAATATCAACTTGCTGCTTTTCTGTTTTAATGAGATTTCTGTTCACGTTTCATTGCTCTTACGGTAAAATGCGAAAGCCTCGCACGGGATTGCTAATTATTATTTATTTATTTATTTAGTATGTTTCGACCCATACAGGATCACATAAAGCAAGTTATGATCTGTTGCTGTTATTTTTCTTGTCCTTCCAGAATTCTTTCATCATGTCGCTATGTTTAGCTCGACGTTCGTCTGTCCATTTTCCCCTAGGTCTGCTGGGCTTATCTTCCCAAGTGTAGATCTTATGTCTGAAAGTTTTGCGGTCTTCGATATCTGTGGGTGTGATGTTGGCGTTATTGAGATCAGTTTGGACTTGTTTAACCCAAACCGTTGTCGTCTTTAATTTTTGTGAGTACTTCAATATTTTCTTTGTTAATCGGTTGTCATCTAGCCTCATAATGTGTCCATAACATTTCAAGCGTCCTTTACGGAAATCGGTTTCAATATTTGAATATTTTTCTGTGATCTTGTGCGATTGTAAACGATATCCTTCATCTGTAAGTCTTGGGCCAAGAATTTTTCAGATGATTTTCCTTTCAGCTTTCTTGATGTTTTCAAGATCCCCTTTATAATTGAGGTTTAAGGTCTCACTGGCGTAGAGTGTTTCGGGTTTGATGACCGTCGCGTAATGTCGAATTTTAGTGTTAATGCTCATGCATTTTTTGTTGTAGATGTTTGCGGTTTTCCCATATGCTTTCCGCATTTTGAGTTCACGTGTACTTTGTGCTATTCTTTCTGTGCCTGTAGGTTCAATAATTTCACCTAAGTATTTGAAATGATTAACCTTGTTGATTGAAACGTATTTTGTTACCCAAGTTTGGGTTTCAATGTGTTTTGTAGCCATGAATTCAGTTTTTGTGAAGGAGATTTGCAACCCTACTTTCCCAGCACATTCTTTGAGGACTTCAATCTGGTGAATTGCCGTTCATTCATCTCCGGAGAGGATTGCCAAATCATCAGCAAAAGCTAAGCATGTAACATTGATATTATCCTTCTGTCTTCCTAACACGACAGGTTTCCATATGTTGCGACTTTTTAATTCTTTTTCCCATTCTTTGATGACCTTATCGAGAACGATGTTGAACAGCAATGGAGAAAGTCCATCACCCTGCCGAACACCAGTTTTAATGGGAAAAGGTTGGGAGATCTCTCCAATGAATTTGACCTTGGAAATTGTGTCGGTTAAGGTTTGTTGGATGAGTCGTCTCGTCTTCGGATCGAGATGGTTTTCTTCGAGTACATTAAAAAGAGATTTTCGATCAATGGAGTAATAAGCCTTCTGAAAGTCGACAAATGTACGGATGGTTGGGAGATTTCGTGTGGCTCGAAGTTTCAAGGTGGATTTCAGATTGAAGATTTGTTCGACGGCTGATCTGTTTGGTCTGAAGCCAGCCTGTTATTCACCGATGAGTGGCTCGAGTTGTTCTTGCGTGCGTTGTAAAAGACAGGCGGAGAGGATTTTATAAGCGATGGGTAAGAGGGAAATTCCTCTGTAGTTATTTACATCAGATTTATCTCCTTTCTTGTGGAATGGGTGGATGAGTGCGCATTTCCATTCGGCCGGTAGTTTTTCACTTTGCCAAATGTCCTGAATGATCTGTGTGATTTCCTGTAGTGATCGTGATCCTAGATTTTTCAATAGTTCTGCGATGATTCCGTCTTCTCCTGATGTCTTTCCGTTCTTGAGTTTTTTGATGTGGTGATGGATTTCTTCTTGCGTTGGTGGTTTGGCTTCGGGTCGTATGTGTTCTGGGACTGTGTGTATAAATCGCTCAGGTGGATCAGGACAATTGAGGAGGTCAGAAAAATAACGTGCTAGTTCTTCACAGTTTTCTTGGTTAGTGAGTGCGAGACTTCCGTCTTGTTTCTTGAAAGTCAAATTTTGCGGTGTGTAACCTTTAATTCTGTTCCCGAAGGTTTTATAAAAATCTCGACTGTTGTGATTCCTGAAGTCATCCTCGATTGACTGAAGTTGCTTAGTTACTAAATTACGTTTAGTTGTCCTGATAATTTTGGTTGCCTGTTTGCGGACGCCGAGAAGTGTTGTAAAGTTTCTGGAGATTTGTGTCTATTGTATTTTTGGAATGCGATTCGGCGATCAATAATGACTTGATCACAGTTGGAGTCCCACCAGGGGTGTTTTGCTTTCTTTTTTAGTGGAATCAGTTCTTTGGCTATTCTGATAATTTTGCTGCAGAAGTCCGTCCAATTGTTCACTGGTTCTTTATCCCATTCTTCTGCGATTTTTGTTTCTTGAATTTTGGATGTGTCAAATTTTGGGATGTAATGTTTTTTTAAATGAATTCTCTTAGGTGAAAATTTCATTTTGATTCTTGTGAGATAATGGTCTGTATTGTAACGTGTTTTTCGAGGGGTTTTATGCAACTGGCATAAGTCAGTAGGAAGCCATTCTATATTTATTTACGCGGCAAATTGTTCAGCCAAGACAATTTTTCATGGTAATTTATTATTATTATTAATTTATTGTAATTATTATTAAGGTATTTTCGGAGCATTTTATAAAAATTATTAGCATTCAGATAGGTTTTCTATGTCTTAGAAAACGCTATCCAGCAAATTATTACGAACGACGATATCATAGAAAATTATCTGATTACGGAATTTTACGGAGTTTTGTCAGTTAGGGTATTTGAGAGACATGACTCACTGGGATTTCAAGTACAAGCTGATTCCTGTCGAGAAGTATTGCGCAAGGCTGGGTCGCAAGGTCTAGAAAAGGCGAATTGTTGAAACGGAAATCTACTTCTCCCTCCCGCGGAGTGTAATGAGGAAGGAGTGGGGATCTAGCGCGGAGGGTGCAGCCAATCAAGGAGGACGACGTAAGCTAGATGTCGGTACCATGGTAGGGGAGCCGGCGTGTGGATATATCGTTCGACGCGCCGTGAAACGTGGACTATCTGTATAGTACTTGACGAGTATGGATGCGCGTGCGAGTGGCTCCGATGTTCAGTGGAGTTCGGGACTATCTGTGTAGAACTTGCGGTGTACGGTCGCAAGTGCGTGTCGCTCCGATGTTCAGTGGAGTTAGCGACAAACTTTTGTAAAACGTAACCAGTGCGGTTTTACGCGAGTTTGGGTCCGAGGTACGGACCATAGAATTATATAATCTACCAGGATATCATCAAATTTCGACGGAGATGACGACGTCCAGGAGACTGTGGGAAGCACACAGCATCATCAAGAACGAGGGAGATGCTTTGGCAATTTCCAATGGTAAGCGCACATGACGCAGAAATACGCAATCTCTCATTTTCTTTGTTTTATATTTCATATTTCAGTAACTTCATAGCTTGGAAATAAGAGTAAAATCAATTTATCAGACTCCGTTTTCACGTAATTTTCTATCGGTAATATTCAAATCACAACGCTCCAATTTAAATTTTAAACTTATTATTATTATTAATTTTGCTATACTTGTTTTATATAATAAATTCATTTCTTTTACAATGCAATCTTTGCTTTCAGTAGGTAGCATTAGATATAGACCAATTCCTTCTCCTGATACAATTGTTTGTTGGGTTAATGATCAAATCATACCACGATCTGAGTGAATAGAGTCTTGAAGGTGTTCTGCCAGAGCTAGACGTTGTTAAATACAAATTTAGATTTCAACATTGCATTGAGGTCTTGGCGCCCATTAAAACAACATAGCTTAGGCAAAGGTAAACAGTTACATTTCTCACCCAACAGTGTGGGCTAGCGAAACCATTACATTTGTACGCTCAACGTGGAGCAAAGTAAATACCGTTTCACTTGTCATCCCAGCCTAAGCAAGACCATTACATTTGTCGCTACCAACATGGGGCACTAACTAATTAACGTTACATTTGGCGCCCAACGTGGGGCTGAAAACCTAATAACATTTGTGGAAGGAGAAGGGTATATATTTCTGTGCCTGTATTTTGGGGGTTATTTGTCTTTATCAGTGTATATCATTATGGGGGATGAGAAAGAAAGACAGATGAGGTTACGTAGTGGTCATCAACTGGAGAATGATGATACGAGCAGTATGTCGAGTGATGGTAGTACCGGGGTAGCGGAGGTAAATCCCGATACTGAAACAGGGAGTGTAGGCGGCCAACCAGAATTAAAAACTTTACTTCTCGAGTTCATGTATCAGAACAAAGTTAGTAGTGATGCTTTAAATGCAAAATTAGAACAGAATAATGCAAAATTAGAACAAAACAGTAGGGAAAATAAAGAAAGTACAGATGCTTTAAATGCAAAATTAGAACAGAATAATGCAAAATTAGAACAAAACAGTAGGGAAAATAAAGAAAGTACAGAAGCTTTAAATGCAAAATTAGAACAGAATAATGCAAAATTAGAACAGAATAATGCAAAATTAGAACAAAACAGTAGGGAAAATAGAGAGAGTAATGAAACTTTAAATGCTAAATTAGAACAAAACAGTAGGGAAATGAGTGACAAATTCGAACTGATTAGAGGTGAGATCAGGGGGGTGATGGAAGAAAAGGCTAAAGAGATTATTGCAGATGTAGACAGAAAATTAGGAAAAGTACAGGAGGAGTTGGAAATTAGAATCAGTACACAGGCTGAAAATTTAAAAGAACTAGTGCAACTGGAAACACAGCAGGTCAAAAAGCAATTGGGGGGAGAAATTGACAAAATTCAGGTAGCTACTAAAGAGGTTAAGGAACAGCTGGGGGGTAGAATTGAGAAAGTCCACTCACAAGTAGTTGCAGAAGTAAATGATTTAAGAGAGAGTAATAGGGAAAGCATTAGCAAGATTGAGGAGAAACAAGCAAAGCTATATGATAAAGTAGAAGAATCAGAAGGAAACATTAAATTAACAGTAAACAGTATTGAGAGGAAGGCTGAGGAGAAAATCGCAGAATTAGAATTAAAATTAAAAGCTAGGATCAGGCAAGAAAATAGTCAGAATAGGCCAGTTTTTGTGAATAGCACATACAGGGAGGTAGAACTGGGTAAGTTCAGCAATCGACAGGGGTGCCCAATGGAGTTCATGAACACTATAGAAAATAAATTCGGGGAGAGGTTGGAAAATGGTAGTATTGAGTGGTGCCAGGTAGTTGAAATTTTAGAACAAGTGTTTGTGGGGGAAACGAGGAATTGGTTTGCTGTCTACAGAGACAAGTTTACTGATATCAATGATTTTAAAATGAAATTCTGTGAAAAGTTCTGGAATGAGGTTATTCAGTCGCAGCATCGTGAGGGAGTAGTGTGTGGTAAATATAACCCTAAAGGAAGCTCCACCATGACCGAATACTTTTTAGGGCAGGTATTAGTGTGTAAATATCTGGATGGCTTGAAGGAGGAAAGTGATGTGGTAAGGTTGCTACTTAGGCACTTTCCCTATAGGATCAAGGAGGCTGCTTGTATCCAGAATGTAAAGACTATATCACAAGTAGAAAATTTGTTAAGCACATTTGATGCACTAGGGAAAGGGGGTTATGAGGACAATTTCAATAGGAACCAGGGTAATAATAATAATAGACCTAATGAAGCCAGGCATCAGGAAGTTCAAGGGAACGGTGGCGAAGGGGCCAACGCTCAAAATAGAAATAATAATAATCAGCTATATCAGAACAGAGGAAATGGCTATGGTAATCAGTATCAAGGGAGGAACAATGATTACAGGGGAAATCAAGGGAGAAACAATGATTTCAGGGGAAATCAAGGGAGAAATTATAATGACAATAATTACAACCAGAATAGGGGTCAAGGAAGAGGACAGCCTAGTGGTAGTAATATACAGCCAAACAATGACAACACAGCCCAGAACAACCAGACCAGTTTAGTAGTTAGTAGTACTACGGCCAGCTGTAGCGGTTCTTTAAACGCGAACCAGGCTGCGAAGTAAGGTCAGAATCTCAGTCTGTAGCATGCCCTGTCCATACAATTATACAGGAACCCTATGACCTAAATGTGAGAAATGAATTATTACATGAACTAAATGATGAAGGTATTATTCAGGAAGTGGTTAGTAAGAGCCCCATAGTTAAATTTAACGTGTCCGAGGCGTACACAGATGTTTTAATTGATAGTGGTTGTATGAAGAGTTGCATAAGTAGTGCATTTTATGATAAAATGAAAGGAACTGGAGTAAATTTTGAGGAGATGCCAATTAAAAGCACTTTTGTTATCACAGCTGTTGGGAAGAGGTCTAAAGTAATTTCTAAGCAAGTTTTAGTAGACATTAAAATTAATAATCATGTAGAGAAGCAGATTTGCCTTGTAATTCCAAATTTAGTATTCGGTGTTATCTTGGGTTCAGAGTGGCTAAGTAGAGTGTCTGGTAACTTATGTTATGATGTAGGGAGTTTGAAATTTAAATGGGGAGATTCTGAAGTAGAAGTAGCGTTCAATGACCATATTCAGAGGAGTAGTATTGTAGGTGTGATTTGTACTTTAAATGAGATATCGCCAGCCGTAGAGCGGGGTTCTCCATGTTTTGTGGGCAGTGTGATTACGAACGGAAGTCTAGAGGACTCGTTACGTGAGGCTGCATTTCAGGGTAATATAGAGGTGGAACAATGTGTTCGGCTCTATGATGTGTTATGGTGTAATAGGAGAGTTTTTGAGGATCGCATTGGTATGGCCAATTGCTATACACATTCATTGAACGTTATTGATAGGTCAGTATTCACAGGACATAGATATCCTGTACCTTTCGCTTATCAGAGTGCAGTTGAGGCACAAATTAACCAGATGCTTGAAGATGGGATTATTGAGCACTCGAACAGTCCATATGTTAATTCTTTGATCACGGTACCCAAGACCGACGGCACTGTTCGTATTTGTTTAGACGCTCGTTTGGTTAACAGTAGAATTAGTTCAGATCAGCTGAAATCTATGTCAATAGAGGAATTAATGCAAACATTTGAGGGGAAGAAGTATTTCACTTGTGTAGATTTGAGTTCCAGTTTTTGGCAAGTGCCACTTATGTACGAAGATAGACCATTTACAGCTTTTAGTCATAAATATAATCTTTATCAATTTTGTAGAACACCTTATGGGTTAAAGAGTAGTTCAGCAGCTTTAATTAGGGCTTTAAACATCGCATTAGGGGATGACACAGGAGAGTTTGTAACCATTTACATAGATGATATGGTAATTAGTTCACGCAGTTTTGAGGAGCATCTATGTCATTTAAATATAGTTTTTCAGAAGTTAGATCAGGCAGGGTTCACTTTGAAGCTGTCTAAGTCGTCATTCTGTCAGTCAGAAGTGACATTTTTAGGTCATAGAGTGTCGAGTAGAGGTAGGAATGTAGGGTTAGCATGTGTGGACAGTAGCAACAGGGCATCGTTACAGACACTGAGAAACATGCTAGTGGAGCAACGTGATGGCGTTCATTTAAAGGGAGCCACTGGCAAGGTTTGAAGCAGGTGACGAGGGCCCATCGATAGTTTCCAAACGTATTGGCAAAGCAGCATATGTGCTGGAGAATAGTGAGGGAAACAGATTATACGGAACGTATAATATACATAGTCTACGAAAATATGTGTCATAAAGTGAGTGTGTTTAGCTGGCGAGCCAGCCTATCAAATGAGCAAGTGTGGTATTTGGTGCGTGGGAGAAGATGGTCTTCCAGGCAGGCGTATCAGAAGTCACACAGGGGGGTAGTATGTAAGTAACTGAGAGTTTTTAAGGTACAGGGAAATATGACGGGATTGTCGGATGCTCTTGAGCACTAAAATGTCTCGATACACCAAGGCCAGAATTTGGTAGCGCTGGTGAATTCCCATTTGCCTCCAAGAGATGGGTGAGCGCTTGTACATGGTATTTTTGCTTAAGGCGTCCACGAGGCAAAAGATGGGCCATCAGAATGCGAGACAGTCCTTCATGAAACTCATACATATCAGCACACGTGATTTCTGTTTACGGCCTCGCCATGTAAGATTTGTAAGTGTGTAATTTAAGATAATTTGTACAATGGTATTATTTGTGTGAGGAGAAATGGTCTGTGTTGAGAACTAGTATTAAGTAGAATATGGTTAACGGGAACTTAACAAGACAGGGCGATTACGGCACAGAAATATTTGGTGTTATATGTAATGCGCATTTACTGTTTTTTTTTCAGAAGTCAATATTAATTTAATCTACTTTATAGAGAGATTAAGTATTATGGTCACGAGGCGCTGCCACAATAGTGTGATCGTGTGCTCAGTGATAAGTGGAATTAAATGTCACCATAAGGAGGGGACCTCCAGTGAAATTAGGAAGTTCTATGGTGATATAAATATATCAGAACACCTTCAATGCGTGTGATATGACATCATAAATACATAGTGCTCACACATTTATTATGTCTATTTCTCCAACATAGAGGAATTTGAGAGGCGGAAATATCCATGGAACACTAATTTATATGTAAAACATTGGACTGGTTGCAAAGTGCAATCCATAGTGACAACAAACTTTGACGCAAAGTGCGTGAAGAAAAAATATGAGTGTATATATCTGTAATTTAGGGTGATTTCGTTTATGTAATATGTATTTTGGATGGGGTTTATTAACGTGTCTGGGATAATCGGATAATGGACCGTCGTCACGGTAAATCATCCGATGATCCGAGGCGAATATGTAACGTGTTTTTCGAGGGGTTTTATGCAACTGGCATAAGTCAGTAGGAAGCCATTCTATATTTATTTACGCGGCAAATTGTTCAGCCAAGACAATTTTTCATGGTAATTTATTATTATTATTAATTTATTGTAATTATTATTAAGGTATTTTCGGAGCATTTTATAAAAATTATTAGCATTCAGATAGGTTTTCTATGTCTTAGAAAACGCTATCCAGCAAATTATTACGAACGACGATATCATAGAAAATTATCTGATTACGGAATTTTACGGAGTTTTGTCAGTTAGGGTATTTGAGAGACATGACTCACTGGGATTTCAAGTACAAGCTGATTCCTGTCGAGAAGTATTGCGCAAGGCTGGGTCGCAAGGTCTAGAAAAGGCGAATTGTTGAAACGGAAATCTACTTCTCCCTCCCGCGGAGTGTAATGAGGAAGGAGTGGGGATCTAGCGCGGAGGGTGCAGCCAATCAAGGAGGACGACGTAAGCTAGATGTCGGTACCATGGTAGGGGAGCCGGCGTGTGGATATATCGTTCGACGCGCCGTGAAACGTGGACTATCTGTATAGTACTTGACGAGTATGGATGCGCGTGCGAGTGGCTCCGATGTTCAGTGGAGTTCGGGACTATCTGTGTAGAACTTGCGGTGTACGGTCGCAAGTGCGTGTCGCTCCGATGTTCAGTGGAGTTAGCGACAAACTTTTGTAAAACGTAACCAGTGCGGTTTTACGCGAGTTTGGGTCCGAGGTACGGACCATAGAATTATATAATCTACCAGGATATCATCAAATTTCGACGGAGATGACGACGTCCAGGAGACTGTGGGAAGCACACAGCATCATCAAGAACGAGGGAGATGCTTTGGCAATTTCCAATGGTAAGCGCACATGACGCAGAAATACGCAATCTCTCATTTTCTTTGTTTTATATTTCATATTTCAGTAACTTCATAGCTTGGAAATAAGAGTAAAATCAATTTATCAGACTCCGTTTTCACGTAATTTTCTATCGGTAATATTCAAATCACAACGCTCCAATTTAAATTTTAAACTTATTATTATTATTAATTTTGCTATACTTGTTTTATATAATAAATTCATTTCTTTTACAATGCAATCTTTGCTTTCAGTAGGTAGCATTAGATATAGACCAATTCCTTCTCCTGATACAATTGTTTGTTGGGTTAATGATCAAATCATACCACGATCTGAGTGAATAGAGTCTTGAAGGTGTTCTGCCAGAGCTAGACGTTGTTAAATACAAATTTAGATTTCAACATTGCATTGAGGTCTTGGCGCCCATTAAAACAACATAGCTTAGGCAAAGGTAAACAGTTACATTTCTCACCCAACAGTGTGGGCTAGCGAAACCATTACATTTGTACGCTCAACGTGGAGCAAAGTAAATACCGTTTCACTTGTCATCCCAGCCTAAGCAAGACCATTACATTTGTCGCTACCAACATGGGGCACTAACTAATTAACGTTACAGTATCAATGTTTGCCCCTCGTCGGACTTGAACGTCATGGATGGTTCTATAGTGTGCATGGGAGATGGCAACATGATCAATTTGGTATTCACCGAGATGTTGAATGGGAGATCGCAAGTTTTCTGTTTGTGTGCAGGTTTCCTGAAATGCGTAGACATAACTTTGAGATTGAATTGATGACAAATGTCTACCAATCGTGTGCCATTGCTGTTTGTATTTTGGTGTGCAGAATTTTTGCCAATGATTTTTCGATAGATATTTTCCTTGCCAAGTTGGGCATTGAAATCTCCCATCAGGATTTTCAAGTCATCTTGATGAATGTTACTCATAATTTTTTCCAATTTTTTCCAAAATTTTTCAACATTTTCAGGATTTTTCTTGTTGTCGATGTTAGTAGGTGCATGGGCATTGACAAGAGTGTATTTCGTGTTGGCGCTCTGGATATATATATATATATTGAACCCTTATTAATCTGCGATAAATAAGTATTCATGATTTATTATTATTATTATTACTGCGGCCCAGGCAGTACTTGTGGAAGTTGACAAAGAGGAAGGCAAGTTAGCGTGCTGCAATGATTGCCACAGAAACAGAGCTTGGTAGCTATTCTTGAAAACGGCCTGGTAAGCTGAGTTCAAGGCCAAATTGTGTAACAACATGCACCAGAATTGGAGTCATGAGAGGAGGGTCACGAGTTTCCTTGCAACCGACCTACGATTGAATCACCCAATCAGGAGAGACCAAGCCAAAACCATGCGATGGGTGGCGTCACTGGTAAAAAGCGCGCGGAATTGATTATCTAAAGAACCGCCGATCCGAATTATCTCCGCATGAGTGCGGTGAGACGTTTGAAGTAAATGATGAAGATTGACACTAGTCCCGTGTGTGTGAGATGAAAACTCTAGAATTTTTTTCTTAATTCACCCCACTCCTCCTCACTCTGTCAGTTTCCAATAAATTGATCGACGAGACGCTGTTTCGATGTCTTTCGTTTTGATCTCTGGGGAGCTAACTTCACGCCAGTTTGCGTAGTGATTTTTAAAGCTCTAATATTATTTGGAGTCTAACGTTTTGAGCTCTGGTGAGCTAACTTCACGCCAGTTTGCGTGGTGATCTTAAGTACTTAAATATTATTTTGAAGACAACTATTTTCAGCTCTTAGGGGCAAGACTTGAGTAACATTCCAATTAGCGCTCAACACGAGCGAAGGTTCACAAGAGCAGTAGAGATTACCGAGCGAGATAACGACTGCGAGACGGTCAGATTTAAAACTTGTATTGTCAAGCCAGTGACGATGGGTTTGAAGTGTATAGTTCATGTAAATTTTTATTGTATTTTTCAAGTGTTGTATTGTGCGTGTGTAAGCGAGAGCTAGGGAAAGTCTTCGTTGATTAATCGCATAGGACAATCGTGGGCGAAATTAGTAACTCACAAGCGATTATAGCCAGGCAATTTATAATAACATTGAACTTTTCTGTCGAGGAGACTACACCAAGATGTCCGACGTGTGGTCAGGAGCCGGAGAGATGTCCAACGGTTCTACGAAGACAACGATGGAGGGCTAATTTCCCGTAGGGAAATGAGCCGAGATGGAAGTTATATGTTCTACAAGCTGATACGGTGATGTACAAAAATTGATTATTCAATATGTAGTTAGATACGGCGGGGGAACTTTGTAAATACTTCATTTTCTTCTTTTTTCTTGTTTTAGATTGTTTTTCTTGCACCGACACTAAATGTTTTAAATGTACGTCGGCGCGTGGCCAAAGTTGTTTGTTGTGTAGTATTTTTCTATGGAGTCATATTTAGTGTACACGGCGCGTGTACGTGATTTTTATCCATGCGAATGCGAAACCCGTTACATTCGATAAGTGGTGCTTTATTAAAGTTCATAATTTTTTTGATAGGAAAGGGAGGTAATTACTGTAAGATGTTTGCTGAACAGGTTATTATTCATATTAGGGTTGCCGAGCGCAACAAATTAAGATGTAATTGTAGAACACCTTAGTTCTAATTTTTTTAGATTTTTTTTGAGTCCTTTTCAGGTTCGATAGTCACTGGCATAGAACGGAGGCGCCAGCTGGTGGAAAATATTTATGTCATTTTATTTCAGGGTCTGTCAAACCCATACGTGTGATTCTGTGTGTGTTATCGTGTCAGGTGTGTGTTTTGATTCTACGTGAAGAGGGGTAGAGGTCCTACCGCCCTCATATTTTGTTGTTGTTGTATTTTGATGGAAAGGCAGGGTGCTCCGAGGAGACCGCTGTACCTTGTCCATATGCTGATTCTTGGATTTCCTAGGGGAAATGCTGAGATATTTTTTGTTCTGACACACACACACGTATTATTGTGCTTTGGGGCACGCTTCTTCGAGACTGGATCCCATGCCTTGGGAGGTCGAGGTTATTTTGACACGTGGGTTGACAGATATTCAGAGTTCCACGAATCGCCCGTCTAGCCTGGTGACTTATTTTGTTAGGCAGTCCTGTTGTCCGACTGGCCCCTTTAAGCTTTCATTTAGCAAACCTGTTCTTTTGTGATGGTTATTTTGAACCATAATTAATTGGGGAGTTCGCCATGTTTGTGACGGATTATTGCATGTCGTATGGGTGGAATATTGTGTTAATAATGTAAATGTTGGCTTTGAGCCTAGTGATTTGTCTATGACTCAGTTCATGTAAGTTTGTCTGTGGGACACCCGTGTGATGTAGCGGTATTATACTTGTAAAAATGACGGCGGTCATATGTGTATTTTCTTTGTTGGTCTGTGTTAACTTACTTGTGTTGATTTGTGAGAAGTCCTAATTTTAGGCAGTAATGTTTTGCTACGGCTGTTTTGATTCCAATTTCATGCGGAAATTTTTGTGTTGTTTATTTTAAGTATAGGAAGTGTCGGTTTAGTTTTAAGTGTTGTATAGTTGTTCCCCGCGTCTGTCTAGCTCTAAGTAATGCGGATTCGTCTTCTGAAAGTTTATTCCGGATGATGACGAATCATGCATTCAATTGTACTCATCGTGAAGCATGTAGAACAGCACTCGCGCATACATTGTCATTATTGTTGATTTTTGGGACACTTGGTCCGAGTAATAATCTCTCCTGAGATTTGGCCTAGTTTTGGCAAATTTAATTTATTCAGTAGGAGTCATTATGGGAGTTTTGTTTGTTAATTCATTTTTGTAAATAGATGATCTGTCATTAAAATCATTTGTTATAACCCTGGCTTCACTTTTTCCTGCATGTTATTTTGTTATATGTTACCCTGCATGTTAATGAAGCGCTTTAACAACAACTTACGATATGGACTGTTACACCCCCCGAAACTGAGTCTCATAAGATTCTTTGCAAGGGTTCAATATATAAATATATATACTATGAGTGTAAGAATTGTTCAGCATGAAAAGGTCTACAAAAAAGCCCGGGAGAGCATATCTCCATCTTCAATACATCGGCTACTATAAGTGCTTTTACGTTTTCATTTCTTCCAACAATCTCCACTCAGTTACTGAGGCGACAGTTTGCGAGCTAGCTAGGGGCGAGTCTATCATCCCAGTTACAGCTTGGATAGCGGACGCGCTTATTGCCCCAGATACAGCCAGCAGCAAACTCTCGAGTCGTGTTGAGTTAAAAACTTTAGAGAAGGTTGGTAGTGTTCGGAGTTTCCCTGGATATGCAACTCGGCTTTTCTTCATTTCGCCTGTGAACATTTCGTTCCGCAAAATTCACAGTCAAGTTAAGATTGGACGTAATGGGGATTTGTGTTTCATGCACCTCGCCATTTTTAAATTATGTCTGACAAGAATGTGTTGCACATGCGTCTCCATGATAATATAATTAATAGTCCAGTCAGTGATTTTAACCCATCATACCGAGACGTAAAACGGATATTGGTCGTTGTTCATTGACATTGGAAAAAAAAGGGCTTATCACGTAATGCATTCATAACTGTTCCCAGGCGAAGCCGGGTCGGGTTGCTTGTTAATATATAAGAAGGGGCCATTTGATAGCCGGAGCACAGTGGGCACGAACCAAGAATATAGGACACAAATTATTTTTAATACTGTAGGCCTATACAAACATTGTATATTGTAATTAAATGTCATGTAATGAAATACCAGGCATAAAAATTCAACAAAAAGTGGCAGGCAAAAAAGGTTGGATGTAAATCAAAAAGTAGTCAGTCATTACATCACAGTACAGTGGCTCGCCACATCACTGAGGCGCTGTGTACCATCTTTTATTTCGACTTGACTTTGAAGAAATGAATATTCGCAATTATTTCAATACACGTCTGTCAGAATAAGTAAGTTGGGACTCAATCGATAATGCGTCAGGGGGGCGTGGTGGCTCAGCGTTCTAGCTGTATGCCTCTCACCAAGGCGGTCCGGGTTCGATTCCCGATCAATGCATGTGAGATTTTCGAAGTGAAATGCCATGTCCTGTGGTTCGGATTCCACGTAAAAAGGAGGTCCCGTGGCGTATAATCACAAGATTCACGGTCACGTAAAACTACAATCTTCCTTCCTTCCTTCGATAATGCGTCACGTGCATTACATTCTAAAACAACAAACGTTGTCGTAGCGCAAATAATTCCCAATATATTTCAGCTTTAGTAAGAGGATAAATTCATACCTGGCTGTTTTAAGGGGGGATGTAACCATGAAGGGTAAAAATATCAAAATTTTGAAATATGTGCTTTTTTATGTATGGCCTCTTTTATACTGTGTGTAAACATTTGAAGCTCATTACTCAACTGGAAGTATTTTTTAAATAATTTATAACTGATGCTGCATTCCTACAGACAAAGTTACTTAAATGTGAGTAGATGAACATATCCAACTTTCAAATGTTGTCTTCTCAATATCAACTTTTCCACCACATAGGTACACTTTTCTCAGAAACCCTAAATATTTCATAACTGAAATATTCAGGGACTGTTTATTGAGTGATTATACACATATTTTTGTAGAATTAAGCTTCTACCTAGGTATTTAACCATTTGTAGCTACATTTCATGGTATTTGGATAATTCTACATAAAGTTAGAAATAGTGACATATATTTAAACTAGTTAAAAGCTCAGGCCAGGATCTTTTATAGTTGTATTGTAAAGTGTACCTAAATGAGAGGATGTAACAAAAATTTTGCAGTGACTGTACTTGTGGCATTTTACCACCCAAGACAGCTGTTGCTTGCCACGTAATAGATCAAACATCAATAGACAACTGTACAAAGTTTCAATGGTCTATGTCTTATATTGTGCACTCAATGAGCTTTTAATGCCAGCTATGCATTTTCGGTTACACCCCCCTTAACATATAAGATTCTGTTAGGATGGTAGTTTGGGGGAAAGAAATATAGTCGAGGTGCAGAGGAACAAATGTAGTGAGTTCTCAGTTGGAATCTACAATATTCTGCAAGAAAGAAGCTGTTAATGTAGCCACGAAACTCGCCCTACATCGCTCAGTATTTTAACCGACCTTGCTGTATGGAAATGACGGCTGGGTAGAATCAGGATATTTGATGCATAAGCTAGAGGTAACTGATATAAAGGCAGCACGAATGATTGCTGGAACAAATAAATGGAAGCAATGGCAGGAGCGTGTTCGTAATGAAGAGATAAAGGCTATGTTAGAAATGAACACGCTAGATGAGGCTGTTCGTATAAGGTGACTTAGATGGTGGGGTCATGTGAAGGGAATAGGGAGGAGAGATTACCTCACAAGGGAAGTATCAGGTAAGACAGATCGAAACCTATCTTGAAACTTTGTGGAGCAATCCTTGTATTATAAGAGGACAACGTGCGGAAAATCAGCCGCCAGATTGAACTGCAAGTCTCCGAAATCATGTGGCGAATCTCTCATATAAATAAATGGGAAGTAGCGAGTACTGTACGTGTTGGAACGGACAGTCCTGACAGCCCAAGCACTCAAGGCCGGTGGGAAGCAGCCGCATGCTCCAGTCAGCATATACGCCTCGTCACGCGACTACTCTTAAATGTCAGGTATGTCCAGCTCCGCCAGCCGTCATGCCTGCGTACCAGAATGTCAGGTACGATTTCGGAGCCTTGCAGTTCAGTCTCGCGGCTGATTTTCCATACGTTGTCCTCTTATAGTACAAGGATTGCGTCCGCCAAGTTTCAAGATAGGTTTCGACCTAACTTACCTGATACTTCCCTTGTAAGAGGTTAATGAATTCGGCTGTAGAGGATAAGAAAAGCAGAGGTAGACCTAGTAGAAGGTTGGCAAAACAGTCTCAAATGAAAAAGTATGTATGTGTAATTCAATAGGATGTAATGAAACACCACGCATAAAAATTAACAAAAATCGGCAGGCAAAGAGGTGGGATTCGACTCGCCTAAAATTGATAACGACATCAAATGTCAAGCATGCTATCCCTCGACCACCATTGCACGGTATTGTAAGACCTATGTATCGTTACTTCATAACGTGTATGACTTCCAGATAAGGTACGTAATGTCGCCGAGTAATCTGTCTGTAATAGCAGTGCTGCCATTAAGATGACACATTGTTAGCCTAGGTTTATTTTCATACACTGTAGTTCGTTGGAATCAGTAGATTTCCAGCCTGCAGCGCTGAGTAGTCTACGCCTGGCGGATTAAAGTGGAACTTTCACCAACTTTCATTACGTATGTCAGTTTATTAATAATTGGAGTCATGAAATGTTGAATGAATTGCTTTGTGGAACGCCCTGTGTCCTGACGCTTCTAATGAATGCTCATGGGACTAATAATGTAGTTTAAATATGTTCCTAACTGTCTGTAATGATTATTGCAATAATAATAATAATAATAATAATAATAATAATAATAATAATAATAATAATAATAATAATAATAATAATAATCTAATAATAATAATAATATTTCATTAGAAGGCAGACGAGACGAAGAATATGAGACAGAAGCTGGTGTTAAGAAAGGTGTAAGGCAAGGCTCTAACTTTTCAATATTTACATTGAACAAGCAATGAAGGAAAATAGAGAAAAATTCAAAGTAGGAGTGAAGATTCAAGGAGAAATAATTTCAACCCTGAGATTTGCTGATGACATCGTCATCTTAGCTGATTCACCAGAGTATTTGATTGAGTTTTTAAATGGTATGCACTCGTCATGAGGAAAGAATTCATGATGAAAATCAATAAATGTTAAACAAAAATAATGGAATGCAGCCGAAATAAATTTGAAACCCCTATTGACGTCGAATTAGCAGGCGAAAAGCGAAAGGAAGTAGGAGATTTCTGCTACTTAGGAAGCAAAATAACCAGTGATGGACAGAGAAAATAGGATATAAAAAGTAGGTTGGCTCAGGCAAGAAAAGCATTTCTACAGAAAAGGAATCTGTTGACATAGAATTTAGATTTAGGTATTAGGAAGTCATTTTTGATACTTGGGCTGTTGGCGCAGCATAATGGAGGAGAATAGAAACGTCAGATATGTGGTGTTACAGGAAAATGATGAAGATCAGATGGGTAGATAGAGTAACATATGAAGAGGTTAGGACGAGTGGGAGAAGAGAGATGTTTCTGGCGACTGCTAATGAAGAGAAGATATAGGTTGGCAGGACCCATACTGAGACACCCAGGGATAGCAAACTTAGTTATGGAAGGAAGGGTCGAGGACAAGATCTGTAGGGGTAGACCAAGGTTGCCTCGGATGTAAGCTGGTGTTGTTGTTGTTTCCTTTAGGGGCTTTGTGAAATCATGGTCATATTGCCCCATGTATTTGGGTGTGTGTAGAATTTGTCTGATAATCTGTGTTTTTGTAATTGAGGTAGGATTTTGGTAGGAAATTTTCGTGGCAGTATGTTACTTACCATCCCGGTATTTGCCTGGAGTAGAAGTGGGAAACCACGGAAAACGACTTCCAGGATGGCTGAGGTAGGAATCGAACCCACCTCTTCTCAGTTTTTCCTCATGAGTTTTTCCCGTTCAAGCCCTCAGACCAGAATTAAATTTCTTGACAGATCCGGGAATCGAACACGGGCTTCCGCGGTGCCAGTCAAGAATGCTAGCCACTGCCCAAAGAGGCGGACGATGTAAGGTGTGGTAGCTATGTAGAGAAGAAAGGATTAGTTCAGGAAAAGAAGACATGGAGTGCTGCATCAAACAAGTCAAAAGACCGAAGATTCAAACAATGATTATTATTATACAGATACAAATAGATGATAAATTGGGAAAATGAATATTTATTGTAATAATTGGACCACAACAACAACAACAACAACAACAACAACAACAACAACAACAACAACAACGTGCAAGAGTGCTCTGCCTGTGTTTATTTAGACTCTTGTCGAGCGACGCGCTGTACAAGAGGACGTTGCGTGGGTTGTGGGATATCGAGGTCGTGTAGTTAATTGGCTGCGCGTTACCATGGTAACCGAGTCTGCGTCTGCGTCGATCCATATTGCCTGGTACCAGTATTTTTAATGAAAAATATAATTTCCAATAACTAGCTATATTGTTCCCAAGCTCCCCACCCTACCTCAGAGGCAGACGAGACAGGCCAGTCCAATATTCCTAACAGTGGGGTGATGCACACACGGGAACATCTCCAGGAAGCTCGTCGGGGAATACCACATTTGAGAGAACTTGAAATGGCACAAAACTAGGCAGAGCAGGCCCAAGCAGGCCCAATCTCCACTAGAAGATGATAATAATACTAATAATAATAATAAGAAGAAGAACGTTAATCAATAACTATCATTTCTCTGAGAAAATTATTACCAGGACCAAGACATCATGGACGGAATATTTTTACTGCCCAAATGAAGAGATTTTGTCAGAAGAAGACACATCATTAGGAAATAAGTTCTATCGCGCTCCACAGATGGGCATTTCAATGTAAAATAATAATAAGAAGAATAATGGGGATAAGAGGTAACCAAAGGGGTTAATGAGTTCGGCTGTTGAGGGTAAGGGAAGGAGAGGTAGACCTAGGAGGCTATGGTTAGATTCAGTATTAATGAATTCAGAGTGAAAGGCGTAGAAGCACAGGAGGCTGCAGTGATAAATGCTAATAGGGGATCTTCGAGACGACTTGTTCGCAAATAGAGGCTGCAGACTAGACAGGATGCTGAAAGGTAAAACAGTCTCAAATGAAAATGTAGATCAGTTTGTATACCATAAAAATAATAATATTAATAATAACTAGCGGACCCGTGCGAGAACTCTCGCATAATGGGCTGTGTGCGCCCCATGTGTACAGACTACCCGCATGGCGCTAGTGCTATACGGGCTGTACGCGACACAGATCTGCCAGAGGCTATCGCCTTGTTTATTTGTTTAAACGCACTTTACAAACAAATAAATATATTTCTGTTGACTTTTCAAGAAATGCAAGATATTTTTTGTACTATTGAGACGATTTGGAAGATTTTGGTACAAACCACACCATCTAACTCCCTCTGGTTTAGGAGCTTGAGTTATGTGAAACATACACCTTAGCGTATTATACAAGAAGATAAGATAATAATGCGTCAAGACGAAAGGAACGTAGCTGGATTCAGATTAGGTCCCAAATTGAAAGGAGTAGGCTATATGTTGACTGTCTGGCCTTTGCAGATGACTTGGCTATCTTTTGCCAACAACATCGCCTCAGCAATAATTATAAAGATCAACCGGCTGAGAGAAGCAAAAGAAAGAGTAGGACTGCAGATCTCCTTCGAGAAGAGAAGAGAAAATACATGTCAAATATCAGTGATGGGCCAGGATGGATGATCACAAATTATGGGAAGATTAGACGGGTCAAGAAAATTAAATATAAGGTGCGTTCAAAAAGTAACGAGCCGGAGTCTGGAATGCGCAAACCGGTGACTACATCGGCTAATCGTGGCGTGTGTAACGAGGTGTGGTTCCGACCAGAGCGTGGAAGGTCTCAGTCCGTCGCTAGAGGGCACGCGTGTACGTCACGTGACGATACAAAGCGAGCAGCAGCATGCATCAATCGTCATACGCTGCCAGTCGCATTGCAAACAGTCACATGGAGGCGTCAACCGAAGAGCAAAGAGGTGTTTTTCGGTTACTGACAGCGGAAGGAGTAGGGGGAACGGGCATTCATCGCCAAATGTCACAAGTGTACGGCGAACACTGTATGTCCCTTTCAAGGGTCAAGGCGTGACACAAGCGCTTCAGGGAAATACGGGCGTCGTTAGCTGATGATGCCTGGTCTGGGGCACCCCCCTGCATTACCGATGACAACGTCCAGCTGGTTGATGCACTCGTTACCCAGGACCGCCGAGTGACAGTGAACGCCAGAGCCACCGTGGTCGCTCCACGACCTCATACGGCCAACACAGTCGCGGCACTAAGGCAGAAATTCAAATGGGAGGTTCTCGGCCACCCTCCATACAGTCCAGATCTCTCTCCCTGTGATTACGCCATGTTTGGTCCCCTGAAAAGGGCTCTGCGGGGCCAACGATTCACCTCGGACGCCGACGTCCAGCTGTACGTGCGGAACTAGTTCACATCGCAGCCCAGGGAATTTTATGAGACAGCCATTCACCGCCTCGTGTCACAGTGGGACAAGTGCCTCAACAGCCAGGGCCCATACTTCTAACATACAGGTACTGGTTTCTGTAATTATGCCTCCGGCTCGTTACTTTTTGAACGCACCTTATATCTCGGTGAGGTAATCTAAAAAAATGGACTCGAACAAGAAGCCATCAATGACAGGATCTGGAAGATAGACCGGGCGTTTCGTCTGACGCAAAACATCTATAATAAGAAGACGTTGAGTATAGATGCCAAGCTTGGGCACAATAGCTAGAGCGCTGAGTGGATAAACAAAACGTTATCCGCATCCAGCCCGCACCTGCACGACTTTTATCCCAATCCGCACGTTTATCATCCGAATCCGCTGACATTGCAATCATATTTTTAATTTATTAGGTAAAACATAAAGTATTAAAGCAACACATTTAGACATTTGAGGAGAAAGTCGTTCCCCTAGGCCAGGGGTCTCCAAATTATGGACTGCGGGCCAACACCGGCCCACGAGCACCACCAATCCGACCCACCATCATTTATTTTGATTACAATGTAAGTAAATTATACAAAATAATAATCAGATTTTTGTATTTAGTGACCAATTAAAACATAATAACTGTCATATATAATGTGATTGAACATTTTAATTGTAATTAATGATATGAGATAATACATCCTAGAAACTTACAGCAAGTTACATACATGGGGAATTCACATAATGGAATTGAACATTATAATTAGACTATGATTAATGAGATTAATGAGCTAATTTCCTCTGGCAATAGTCTGCAGTTGAGGTTCAAGTTTGCTATAGTATATTCGCTGAGTCGAGATAGTGCGCGTAAATACTTGCAAGTGGTCACTTGAGTGCCTGGACAGGGAAACACGCCCAGTTCACGCCATCGGCTCTGCCGGACAGGGGTAGCCAAGAAGTTCCGAGATCATTAGTCATGCCGCAGCCCTGGAAAAGACAAGACTTGCTGCACTTAGTGCTGTGCTGCACTGTATATTGTTGCTTGTCATAAGCAGTTAAGAACGTATTAATTAATTATTTAAATAAATACATAAACGAACAATAAATAAGCCGCGCTGTAGCATGTAACCAATAAGTCAGCCCGCTTCACATGTAGGCTATACACAGCAGTGAAGTTGGCATACGTTCAACAGACACAGCTCAATGTACCCCTTGCAGGCAGCTCTGCAATCACGTGTACACCTGTGTTTACTTCCACTATCTCGACTAGGCGAACATACTTTAGTAGAAATTATCAGCAGCGACTTCTAATGCTCATCAGTTAATTTGGATCCGTAAATATTTTTATATATATTTCATTTTGGAGATTTCTTTCACAGAGTTAAGTAGTGCTGAAAGCAGAAAACAAGATCCACGAGCAAACGGAGCAGGGTGCACGCCTTGCGCCATAGAAACCTCACTCACCGGCTGGTCCCGAAACGAAAATTCGCGCGTAATTCTAAACTTCAGTATGTTGGTATGGTGAGTTTGGGAGCTTGGCCCTGGGGATTTAAGTTGCCTTACCAGTGTGGCCCTTGCGATAAAAAGTTTGGAGTCCCCTGCCCAAGGCTATGTATGTCATATGCTATGTTAAAATGAATGTTATACATTCAGAATTGCAACCCTTTTCAGCTCTGAATGTCAACTATGCTTAATGACATAATTTGAATACGATTAGCTTAAATTATCATCTTACATTTGTCATGGAAGAAACATAACGGAAGAAATATGATACAGTATAACATAAACATTCGGGTCCTAGTTATGATATTCAACAAGTTAGAAATGAAAAACCACAGCCTGCTTCCAGTCGACCGACCGGGTCAGGGAATTGAATGAATGAAGCCCCCCATCTAGTGGCGAGGATATGAACTGTGCCGGCTGCCGAAGCCTGTCGCACTCCATTGGGGCAATGATTAAATTGATGACAGATGAAATGAAATGGTACTGGAGAGTGTTACAGGAATGGAATTTGTGACAGGGAAATCCGGAGTACCCGGAGAAAAACCTGTCTGCCTCCGCTTTGTTTAGCACAAAAATCTCACATGGAGTGACCGGGATTTGAACCACGGACCCAGCGGTGAGAGACCGGCGTGCTTTCAACAAGTTAGGATTTTCTAAAAACTATCCGCAAATTGACTCCAAACATTATCCTTAGCTTATCCGCTATCCGCAGAGCCATGAAAACTATATCCGCATGGCGAAAGATTTTGCGGATATCCGCGGGTTTTTGAACGGATATCCGCATCTGCGGAGCGCTTTAACTATATTACGGTACTTAAACCGGAAGGGATGTATGCTTCGGAAACTTTGACTTTGTGTAGACAAGGACAAGTCGACAAATTAAACGATATTGAAGGATATTACGGAAGATTTTAGGCAACATATGGGTTGATGGGCAGGTACGATTGAGATCCAATGAAGAACTATACACCAAGATAGATCCAATAGAAAAGATAGCTGTTCTACGGGCACATCTTTCATATAACTGATGACCGACTAAGAAAATCTGGAATTTCACAAAGCCAAAAGCAACGAAATGGAGATGGTTCCACGAATGTGAGAAAAACCTGATGCAAATTGGTATTCCAGAAATGAAAATCCACGACAGATTTGAATTTTGACAAATGGATAATACTATCAAAATTTTAAAGTGGAATTTGAGCCCAGGAGACGGAGAGGGCCTCTGCCAGAAACACGAAAGAAGTCACTGATCGATGGACTCAAGAAATACTGGGAGGGTGTCAAGGTGGGTAGAAGAACAAGATCTAAAAAAAAAAAAAAAAATGTTCGCCAAGTCGAGATAGTGGAAGTAAACACAGTTGTACACGTGATTGCAGGGCTGCCCGCAAAGGGTGCATAGAGCTGTGCCTGTTGAACGTACGCCAAATTCAGTGCTGTGTATAGCCTACATGTGAAGCGGGCTGACTTATTGGTTACATGCTACAGCGCGGTTTATTTATTGTTCGTTTATGTATTTATTTAATTAATGAATAAGTTCTTAACTGCTTATAACAGGCAACAGTATACAGTGCAGCACAGCACTAAGTGCAGCAAGTCTTGTATTTTCTAGGGCTACAGCATGACTAATGATCTCGGAACTTCTTGGCTATCCCTGTCCGGCAGAGCCGATGACGTGAACTGGGCGTGCTTCCCTGTCCGGGTAGCCAGGCGCACTGTCTCGACTCGGCGAATAGACTCTAGACACAAATGAAATTGATTGTTAATATACAGTCCATAGAGGCTCAATTCAAATGAAAAAAAAATAGGGGGCCTGTGTGAGAAATCTCGCATGTGTTAAGCCACCCACGTGGCATTGCTGTTATGCGGGCTCGACGCAACTCAGTTCTGACAGGGGCTATCTTCTTGTTTATTTGTTCAAACGCACTTTACAAACAAATAAATATATTTCCATTGACTCTTCAAGAAATACAATATTTGTCTTATATTGGTGAGAAGATTTGGAAGATTTTGGTACAAACCGCACCTTTTAACTTCCTCACCGACACGAGGGCTGTAACGGGGTGCACTCAGCCTCGTGAGGACAATTAAGAAGTTGCCTGAGAGTAAGGCAGTGGCCCGGTCACGGAGACCAAGATTAACGGCCGAGGGAACCCGATGCGCTGACCACGCTTCAGCCCATAATCTGCAGGCTAAATGGCTGGGCAGCGGTTGCTTGGTAGGCAGTTTGGCATTTGGCTGCAGCCCTTCATGGGTTGTAGCGCCACGGGGTTAGGTTTGGTTCTTAGAAGATTTGCCTCGTATGCAGCCCAAATGTGGTGCTAACTCAATGCCCGACAACTGTATCCTTTCCCTAGAGCTAAATAATGAAGAATATGACATTTGTTGAAGTTTCTAATTTAAAGTAAAACCAATCGTCTGATTGATCACAAATAATTGGATTATATAAGTTTATACTTACTAATAAAATGGTAAAGAATTTATTTTCACTCGTGACATTTTTTATCATTACCCCAGCTAAACATTTATTGTATGAGTAAAATTGTCAGCTGTTCAGTTAGCCAGAGAGGTGACAGTGAGATGGGAGTGGCACAATCTTTCCTCGTCCCTTTTCAAAAATACGCCACTTGTCATTTTGTTAATATCCGAGTGAGAGTGTCACTTTGGACAGTGAATAAAACTCTGTTTAGTGTTCTTAGTAAGTTTTCTGATGCGCTGGTACACAGGAAAATAGAAGAAATATGCCAAGACTTCTACGGCACGAGACGGGCTGATCATGGCTTCCACCACCTTATCTGTGAAAATACATCCTTTCACAACCCAAATGAAAAGTGCAAATGTAAACTATGTAAGCAAACCTGTGATCGCATTACTTAGAATTATGTTCCCGGAGAACTCGATCGTGCCAAGATGTGACAGAGATCAGTAAAGTAAGTTGGTATTGTAATACTGTTACTCTATTTGGCTGCATTATATATATATTATTATTATTATGAATAATACTTTGTTCGGATTGATTGTTGTTTTAAGTTAAACTTTACTGTAGTTGGAAACTGTAGGTTACTCCTCAAATGCTATATCTACCCAGTAAAATCATGGCATAGAAACATGCACCTAGAAGGAAGAAACTATTTCAAAACTCCACGCATTTGAACTATGGTTATACAGAAGGATTCTAAAGATACCATGGACCAACCAAGTAGTATTACGAAGGATGAATACAACCCAAGAAATAGTTGAAAATCCACAGCCTGCTTCCAGTCTCCGACCGGGTCAGGAATGGAATGAATGAAGCCCCCATCTAGCGGCGAGGACATGAACTGTGCCAGCTGCCGAAGCCTGTCGCACTCCTCTGGAGCAATGATTAAATGAATGACAGATGAAATGAAATGATAGTGGAGAGTGTTGCTGGAATGAAATTTGACAGTGAAACCCGGTGTACCCGGAGAATAACCTGTCTGCCTCCATTTTATCCAGCACAGATCGCACATGGAGTAACCGGGATTTGAACCACGGACCCAGCGGTGAGAGGCCGGCGTGCTGCCGCCTAAGCCACGGAGGCTTCCAAGAAATAGTTAATATTGTAAAATGCCGTAAGCTTCAATGCCTCGGTCACATAATGAGGAACACAGGCAGATACGAACTACTGCAATGCATTTTGCAAGGAAAAGTAGAAGGAAAACGAGCGCCAGGACGATGAAGAATTTCCTGGCTTGCCAACCACAGAGTATAGTTCAGAAAAGCATCCACCCAATTGTTCCGGATAGCGACCAATAATGACACCATAGCCAGAATGATTCGAATGTTGGGGAATAGAAAGAGCCAGATGATTTCGTGAAGAAACCTGGACTTTATCATTCAATAACAATAAAATTGGTAATTTTCGAGCATTTGACCATTAGGCCTAATACGTGCAAATACAACGTACCAAATGCTTATGAAATCAAATACGAAACAAATGTAGATATACGTTCTGAAACTTCTGGATCGTATATTTGCCTTCATTGACAATGTCACACATTATGTCCGAGGCCTCAGCCCCCCACGCATTCCAATGTAATTTTGAATCAGCTCGTCCCCAGAAGCAAAACACTGCACCTAACAATTGCATAGTCTTGCTAGAAGAATACCTGACCCATGAGAAGCAGGAGACTGGCTTAGTTTCTTCCAACTCGACCTTGGCTACGCTCATTCACCTTTCACATTCCACTCTATATTTCGTGCTGCTGTCCTTGGGGCCCGGTTGCAGTGGGACCTGCAACAAGTTCGCCTCCTACACAGCTGTGCGGGTTAACTAACGCATACTATGGTAAGGGACATATAACATCTTGGTTAGTAGCCATAACAAATAGCTTATAAAGATAATAGCGGAAACAGGAGACGCGCTCCCCAGCACCGCCTAGCGGTCCGAGTTGGCAACGCAAGACCAGCTGATTTACAACCGTGAGATCCAACAAAACAATTATATGAAATTATTGACCTGTGGATGATCTAATTATCCAATTGTAATGGTTGGTACGGGGAGTATTTGTGCCATATATGGCTGTAATAATTATAAACAACAAAGTGACCCAAAATCGTTCTTCAGGTTCCCAAAAAATTATTGTAAACAAGTAGCCTACCATTACACTGATAGTTCGGTTTTCTTTTAATACAGAATGCTTTTACAACATAATT
This sequence comes from Meconema thalassinum, assembly GCA_946902985.2. Lineage (NCBI taxonomy): Eukaryota > Metazoa > Arthropoda > Insecta > Orthoptera > Tettigoniidae > Meconema > Meconema thalassinum. The sequence goes on from OX336389.2 coordinate 1,037,351,150, forward strand.
TAGCATATTTTAGCCTGTTCTTTATTTATTTATAGATGCACGCTGTGGGTTATTCGAAGCCGAAGCGCTGACTTAGATGACGTATTGAAAAGGAATGGCCCAGAACATTTAAACAGAACTCATGCTGTATGCTCAGACCACTTTGTGGAGAAGGATTTCAGGAACAAAAACTTGTTAAGTCAAGGGTAAGATCTTTGTAGGTTGTTGATAGTAGGCCTAATGTTAATATTGAAATAACAGCATTTATAAAACGTGGTGACTACGGTACAGTAGGCCTAATTAACAACATGCTTCAATATTTCCGATTGAAAGTGTACGTAGTTATTTAACGTTGTCATAAGGGGCGGAACAGCGAGGTCATCTGCCTCTAAAGTGTACGTATTGCACTATTAAAGCTAAGGAGGTTGGTGTAATCTAACAAGTTCAGAAACACAAATTTTAATTTTATTGACTTTATTAGGAAATATATAAGAAGGTAACTGTTTTTTTAAATGTAATTAAGCGTGTTCAACTCGTTTTTAAGTACCAGTATGTCAAAAAGGATAGATTAAAACCAATGTGCTAATATTTCCTTGTAATTTTCAGTATTTGGCCTGGTGCAGCAGGGCCTTCAGTTCTACTGCCTATGGCAAAGCAAAGCATATGTAGAAGCAGTCCAGTACTTTTTATAATTCTATATAAATATTGTACAGAACCAAGTATCTTTTGTTTCTTTATGTTCGACCCTAACTATTATGTGTCAGAAAACTGTATCATAATGAGGCTCATTATAACACTATTTTTCATTATGAAACAGTTTCTCCCTCCAATCAGAGCTCAAGAAACAGTTGTGTGACCAATTAGATAAGGATACCTTCGCGCATGCGTTCAAAATCCAACTTTTCCATATAAATTACCGAAATTTCACCGTCCATATGTTCGCGTAAATAAACTGAGACAAGAAATGGCACTGTACCTTAATATCCCCAAAATCAATTTCTACACAGCGCGTGGTTTTGAAACGACTTCGGTGACAGTTTTGCTGAATACTGGAGCACAATCTGAACATATGGCATTGAAGCACACAGAGCGCATGCGTCGGTTGTCCAGAGAGCTTAGGAAACAGAGATATACTACCCACCGCAGCACCCGATCACAACATTCTAGTGACTGAATAGATATTTATGAATATTTATGTTAAAGCATATTGAACCCTTGCAAAGAAGCATATGAGACTCAGATTCGGGGCGTAACAGGTCATATTCGTAAGTTGCTGTCAGGGCGCTTCATTAACTTGCAGGGTAACATATAACAAAGTAACATGCAGGAAAGAGTGAAGCCAGGGTTAAAAAACAACTGAATTTAATAACAAATCACCATATTTACACATAAACAATTAACAACAAAAACTCCCACTTGACTCCCGCTTAATAAAAATGCCAAAAAAACTTAGGCGATATCTCTGGAGAGATTAATTACCTGGACCAAGTGTCCTTAAATAAAACGATACCAAAAGTGACCATATAAGTGCGTACGCCGTTCTACATGCACCACGATGTGTACTTTGAATGCGTGATTCGTTATCATCCAGAATGACCCTTCAAACAACGAATCCGCATTTCCTAGAGCTAGACCGACACAAGGGAACACAACTACAATACTTAAATTAAACCGACATTTCCTAAATCTACTATAAACAAACACAAAATTTCCGTGTGAAATTGGACTTAAATTGCCGTAGCAACATTTACTGCCTAAAAACTTAGGACTTCTCACACAAATCAACACAAGTACATTAACACGTGACCAATAGAAAAATACTCAAATGACCGCTGTCAAAATTTACAAATACTCTACCACTACACCAAACGGGTGTGACAAACAAATTACATGAAATCGAGTCATCAACAAAGCAATAGGCAAACAGCCAACATTTACGTTAATCACAATATTCTTATCCATACAAGGTACAACAATCCGTCACACACATGGCGAACTCCCCAATTAATTATGGCTTAAATATTAGCCATCACAATGAACAGGTTTGCTACATGAAAGCTTACAGGGTTCAGTCGGACAAATAGGACTGCCTATCAAAATAAGTCACAGGCAAAACGGGCGGTTTGTGGAACTCTGCATGTCTGTCAACCCACGTGTCAATAACCTCGACCTCCCAGAACATGGGGTCGAACCTCGAAGAAATGTGCCCCAAAGCACAATAATACGTGTGTGTCAGAAAAACATATGGACAAGAATCAGCAGTCTCCCAAGAGCACTCTGTCTTTCCATCTAGAATACAACAGCAGCAAAGAAATATAAGGGCGGTAGGACAACTACCCCCTCCTCACGTAGAATCAACACACACAAGACACATCAACACACACTGAATCACACGTATGGGTTGTGACAGACCCTGAAATAAAAGACACAAATAATATCCACATGCTGGCGCCATCGTTCTATGCCGTGACTAGTCACCTGAAAAGGACTCAAGAAAAATCTATCAAAATTAGAACGAAGGTGTTCTATAATTACTTTTAAGTTGGTGCACTCGGCTACCCTAACATGAATAATAACCTGTTCAGCAAAATGTTCTACAATCATTTCCTCCCATTCCTATTTCAAAATATTAACGTTAATAAAGCACCATTTATCGAATGTAACGGGTTCCGCAATTGCAAGGATAAAAATCACGCACGCACGCCGCGTACATTACACATGACTCAAGAAAAAAAATCAAAATATCAACAAACACTTTGGCCACGCGCCAACGGACATTTAAACATATAGTGTCGGTACAAGAAAAACAGCTAAAAACAAGAAAGAAAAACATGACTATTTACAAAGTTCCCCGGCCAAATCTAACTATATAATTGAAATAATCCAATTTTAGTACATCACCGCTTCTGCATGTAGGACTAAGGACATCCTCCTCAACCCATTGCCCTATGGACAATTTAGCACTCCATAGTAGTCGTCTGCGTTGATTTCTTGAAGCTCATCCCAACTTCAAACCACGTGCTGATCATCTTGGTCTCGACTCCTTGGCAGAAAAGTTCAATGTTAAATATTTGCCTATCTATAATCGCTTGCAGGCTACTCAGTTCACCCACAATTGTCCTACTGCGATTAATAGCGAAGACTGGCCCTAATTATATCGCACATACGCACTATAAAAACACATACAATACACACAATTTATACATAAAATATACATCTCGAGTCCGCGCCACTGGCTCGTTAACAAGTTCAAAATCCTGGCTGCACTCGCAGTCGCTATCTCGTCCGGTATTTCCGTCCCGTCTTATGGACTTCGGTTCTGGTAAGCGCTAATGAGGGTGATACGATACTTCCCCCTTAAAGTTGAACTCGTCGTCTTTAAAAGAATGTTACAGTTTATCACGCGCTGGCGTGAAATGTTTAGATCACACAACTTAGTTGATTTTAGAACAAAATGTATTATAGCTTTTAAAATTCGATACTGCAAACGCTGCGACTTTAGCTTCCCAGAGCTCAGAAAATAAAATTAGCTTCACTGATTTTAGAGCGTAAAAATCACATTTCAAACTGGCGTGGAGTATACCTCTGAAAGCTCCACAAGAATAGTACTTAGATAAATTCGAGCGTCAAAATCACACTTCAAACTGGCGTGGAGTATGCCTCTGAAGGCTCCACACAATAAGTACTCAGATAGGCGTCAGGCCAGACTATTTATGAGAAACTGACAAGGGCGGTGGAGTGGGGCAAAGTCGGATAAAAACTTCCAGAGTTTTTGTCTCACAAAGATGGGGCTAGTGTCATTCTTCTCCAAATAAATCCAACGTCACAAATTACTCGAGCGGAGATTAATCCGTTCGGCGGTTCCTTAGATACACACTTCCGCGCGCTTTTTACTACTGACGCCGTCCACCTCGTGGTCACGGCTTGGTCTCTTGCGATTGGCTGATTCAATCGTATGTTCGTTGAGAGGACCTCGTGATTCTTCCTTTATGTCTCCAATTTTGGTACAGTAGTTGCACAATTTGGCCTTGAACTCGACTACTTCTGGCCGTCCCCAGGAATAGCTACCAACTCAGCTTCTGTTGCAACCATTACGAAATGCTGGCCTCCCTAATATCCAAGTCGACTTCCTTATGTGCTGCCTAGGCCGTAGTAATAATAATAATAAATATGAATACTTATTTATCGAAGATCAATAAGGGTTCATTTATCCTCAGCAAGGTTTTGAAATTCGAAACAATTTATTGGTTTGGATTTCAAAAACAAAATCCACTGTAGTAACAACACATCTCTTTAAATCTCACTCAGCTGCTCGAGTGTATGCCCCTCTGACTCAATTAGTGTGCTCCCTTCTCGCTGGAATGTCATTCATATTTTCTCTAGGTCTCCCCCTTCTCCTCACGTAGTTGCCACTCCCGTCGTCTCAGCTGCTCGTTGTTTACAAACAAAGTGCGTACTCACGCGCTCCCCGTGGATTTGATTGTTTGCCTTCAAAAAAAAAAAAATTTCTGGCAATAGAGATTCTGCATAATCATCTTTCCTAATCATCAAATGGTTCCCTTCTGTAGTACGGTTTCAAATTGGCGCTATTAAAAACAGATTTTGCACCAGTGCTCACTTCTTCTAATCTGTAGGCATTGTTACCCAGATTCTTAATTACCCGGAACGGGCCAATGAATTTCGGACAGAACTTGGCGAAGACTTTGTTCTTAGGGTCGGAGATTGGTGGTCTACGAACCAGCACTAATTCTTGTTCTTGTAACTCTCGGTGAAACTTCTTTCCTCGGTACCGTCTCAGCCTTCGGTCCGCTTGGTTCCTCATGTGCTCCCTCGTTCGCTGGATTCGCAAATCATGCGCTAATAATGGATCCCTTGGGCAAGGAATGATCTTGTCCCAAGTTCTTTCCGGCAATACGTTGTGGTGTACAATCAGTGGGACTTGACCCGTCGACTCGTGCTTAGTAGTGTTCATGCACATCTCAATTTCCCCTACTTTGTCTACCCATTTATTGTGTTCGTTAGGAATCATTACTCTGTAGTATTTAGCGACACAGCGAATTGTTCTTTCGCTCGGATTTCCACAAGGATGACGAATACTTGAAAATATGTGTTTGATTCCTAGGCTCTCCAAACCTTGCCTAAAAACATTGCTTGTGAAATAGGTACCGCGATCTGATAGAATGGATTCCGGCTTCCCAAGCATCGGAATGACTTTGTTCTTAATTCGACTAAGGACTTGTCTTGATGTCGTCTTCTGAATAGGACATAGCACGACCATCTTCGAAAATACATCGACACATACCAAGAGGTGTCGGCATCCACGCTTTCCTTTTACTAAAGGACCAAAGCAATCAATCGCGAGCATCTCGCATGGTTTCTGCGGTAATAGTGGTCTTGGAGGTTGTTTCAGAATAAAGTTGTTCGGCTTTGTGCGCTGACAAGCGTCACACGTTCTAATTACTTCAACAATGGTGAATCTCATCTTGGGCCAAGTAAAGGTCTCCCCTATCGTAGCTTCAGTCTTATCCGTGCCGATATGTGCTAGGCTCTCGTGAACATGCCAAGTTAATCCCCTCTGTAGTGATGCTGGAACTAAGATCCGCAGTTTAGTATGATGCTCATCCACGTACTTATGTAACAAGTTATTCAAGTAGTGAAATCTCGCTTGTTTAGCACTGGCTTCCCGGTACTCCGGTGAATTTGGTTGTAACTCCTTCCTATAGAATTTTATCATCATCATCATCCATGGGTCAGCTTCTTGCTCCTTCCGAATATCCTTCAATCTTGCCAAAAACTCACGAGCCTTAGGTGTCAAGGTAATATTGTGAACTTCCGCTGTTACTTCGTTTCCGTCCTCAGGGTTTCTACTCAAGGCATCTGGTATGACGTTCAATTTCCCAGGACAATGTTCTATTGTGATGTCAAACTGCTGTATGTAGATGGACCAGCGCGTAACTCTCTCACTTGCTATTGTTGTCTTAAATAAAAATGTCAGTGCATGGTGGTCGGTTCTAACAATGATGGAATAACCATAGATCATCTTGCGCCACTGTTGGAGAGAATATAGAATTGCTAGTAGCTCAAGTTCCGTAACTGTGTAGTTCCTCTCATGTTTCCGTAATTTACGACTCGTGAATGCCAAATAGGATTTCTTCTTGGGTTCTTCAGCGTCCTCTTGGTACAGCATAGCACCAATCCCAATTAACGAAGCATCTGCTTGAATGATAAATTGTTTCTCAAAATCCGGATATCCAAGTTTCACACAGTTTTCCAATAAATCCTTCGTTGCTTTTAAAGACCTGTCGCACTCCTCGTTCCACGACCATCGATTCGCTTTCTTCAACATCTCCTGCATAGGCGCTACTGTTTCTGTGTAACCAGGGCAATTTTCTTTGAAGAAACCTGTCACTCCCAAAAATGCTCTAACATGTTTGACTTTGGTAGGTGTGGGAAATTTCTTAATAGCATCAATCTTGGCTGGATTAGGCCGCACGCCCTCGACATCAATTATATGTCCCAAATATAAAATTTCGCTCTGGCACAAATGTGACTTTTTTAAGTTGATCTTGAAGTTCATGGTTCTCAGGTTGTCCAGCAGTTTATTTAAATTTATCAAGTGTTCTTCCATTGTCTCAGAAGCGATTAATATGTCATCAACATATCTCGTGGTGAAGTTCTTGACCTCCTCAGTCAGATTTCTATCGAGTGCTCTAATGAGTGCACATCCCGCAGTTTTCACGCCAAATGGCATTCGACACCAGATATAACTTTGATTATCGAATAAAAATCCCGTCAACAGTTGGGATTTTTCTTCAAGTTCAAGATGGTGGAAACTATTCGTCAAATCAACACTTGAGTATATCTTCTTCCCACGGAAGCCTTTCAAAACATCTTTGATCCTCGGTGCTTGGTCGTGCTCAACTAGCAGTTTGCTATTTAAAACTCGCGCGTCTAGGCATAGCCTAATTGATCCGTTTGGCTTGGCCACAGCCAATATTGCGTTCAGATAAGGAGTTGCAGCTTTCCTTATCATGCCAGAATCTAATAAGTTAGTAATGATATCCCTCACCTGAGAAAAATGCTTCTCTGGGATCGGGTACAATTTACTTTTAAATGGGGTCCAATCTGTGACCTGCATCGCATATTGAAAATTTAAAACTTTCCCAGGTACGGTGTCAAACGCTCCTTTATGTAATCTTAAAATTTCTTCCAATCTTCTTCTATCAGATTCCCCTACGATGGCTTCCTTAAGTCGCTCCTGAAGTAGAATTTCGAATTTGGTTCCGCCCATTTCTTCTTCCGCCAAATGCACCCAAAGTTCCTGCGAAATATCTCGGCTGTCCATTTCTAGCACTGCTGTCTGGTTAACTTGCTCTCCCCTCAAGATCTTATCTCCGGCCTCATTAGTGCATTCCTCAACAACCCAAGTATTGGCCTCTCTCTCCAGCGGATTCTCTTCCATATTTAAACCCACATGATCCAATCCTTCTACTTGTTTGAAGCTTACAGTATTGTTATGTAAATCAATTACAGCATGAAAATCGCAGATGAAGTTGGCTCCTAAAATTATATTGTAGTTCATCTTTGGAATAACAATGAATGTTTGTGAAAAAGTATGGTTCAATATTTCCAGATCTAGAAATGCTTGCTGTTTACAATTCATAGTTTTGTCAGGAATGACACCTCTGACTTTCATTAGCGGTACCGGCATAATAGGAACAGTCTGTTTTCTTGCTATTTCTTTTATCAAAATTTCAGTGACTAAGCTCACCTGGCTACCTGTATCAATCAAACATCTCACCCTCATACCTCCAATATGCGCGTAAATAATTGGTAGCTGTCTGATAACATTTTCACGGTTCTTCACCACTTCTTCCAGGCAGTCGTCTGGGAATGCTACCCACTCTTCTATATTGGCCACTATCATCTCTTCTTGCTCCCTGGCGATCTCCGTTTTTAGCCTGTCTCCTTTCAGTTCATTTGGTTTTTTTTTATCCCGGGCCCCATTAGATGTGTTTCGCCGGTTATCATTCTGTCGCTCCTGTTGCCTCAGTAAACTCTCTGCTCCTTCTCCTTGATGGTTGTCTGGGCTCTGTCTGTTTGCCATGGCACGCCCCCACTTCTCCTTCTCCGCTTCTTCATTACTTAATTGATCCAAGTATTTACGGGATTCAATATATCGTTCGTCCCAGTTATTCCTATAATCCCCTCTGTTTTCTTGGCGATAGTCCCTGCCGTTACTCCATCTACCATCTCCATTTCTTTGGTAAGGTCTACCTTGTCTCTGGTTTCCCCTCCAATTCGTGTATTCCCGCTGGTACGTCCACTGATTATTTTGATTTTGGTTATTCTGATGATATCTCCCGCGGTTATTCTGATAATTCTGATTGTTGTTATGGAACTGGTTTCGGCCGTCAAAATCTTGTCTTCTTGGCGTGAACTGTGTCCCTGTGGACTGTGTCTTACTTTGGTTCCCCTGGCCGTGGTTATTTTGGAGTCCCTGAACTACCTCTGCCGTGTTGACACATTCCAAATTCCTTCTTCCTGTCTGTGGGCTTACCATACTCGTCTCATCTAAGTGTCTGAGTAATTCTTCGGCTTGGACTGCGGTCTGAATATTTCCTGCTACTAATAATTGTTGGATATGCATTGGGAGTTGTTTTCCGATGGTTAGAACCATATTCGGCTCGCTAGGCGGGTCATCAAAATCCCTGAATTTTACCAATTGCTGACTGAAGAATTCTGAAAAACGGGTTGGATGTGTACTGTGGTATTTGCGCGTGTACAGGTCCATTCTTAACCCTTGCTGTAACGAAGGACTCCAAAACTTCTTCAAAAACGCCTCGCGGAATTGAGTCATGTCTGTAAACGTGTACTTGAAACTTAAAAACCAGGTCAGGCTAGGTCCTTCTAAAAATTTCTCCACCAGTCTTAATTGTTTCTCCGGGCCGATGTGTTGGTCATTAAAGTAGTCAGTTAATTGCCGTATAAATGCTTTGGGAGTAGTTCCTGAATGTTCTTTAAACTTATCGGGCTTAAAATCATTACCCCGAATGACTTGGATGACTTGGGCTGGTGCCAAGTTCGGTTGCGGAGTTGAAGTCTCCCCCCTGTACTGCTGGAATGCATTAGTCGTTAGTCTGGGACTTTGACCCCGACTCGTGTCCTCAGCCAACTTCGAACCTGCCGGACTTCCAATACTTGTTTGCTTTTCCGGAATATTTTCGTTTGAAAATAATGTCGCATTCTCTAACGATCTAATCTCGTTTTTTATGATTAATTCTGAATGTTCCTGTAATTTCGACTTCATATTTTCCTCCAGTGCCTGCATTCGCTTTAAAACTGCCAGCCTGTCTTCCTTATTCGCATGAGCCTGCTGGTCCCAATCTCGCCGGATCCTACTTTTTAAGCTATTTATTTTCTCCTCGTTCCTCTCCTGATTTTTCTCTAGCTCTTCACTTATCCGTTCCTGCGTTTTCACTAGTTGTTCCCCCACCTCTTCTCTTATAGCCTCTTGCGTTTTTATTAGCTGACCTTCCAAATTATCCTGAGTTTTGACGAGCTGCTCCCCTACTTCTTGTCTTATGACCTCTTGTGTGTTTATTAGCTGGCCTTCCATCTCTTTTCTTATGATCTCTTGTGTTCTGCCTAATTGCTCCTCTAAATTTTCCCGCAAGTGTATCCGCTCGGATTCAGCCTTAACTTCGACTTTATCTATTTCCTTTATTAATTCCAGCACGTTGTTATCTACCGAATTAATTTGCTGCTGTAGTTTCTCTTGGGGTTTCTTCACTCCCGCGGTGTTACTGACACATGCTGCCTCTATCTGCTTGAGTTTATCTGCCACCATCTCGTCAAATTGTACTAATTTGTTATCAAATTTCGCCTCCAATTTCTTCATTTCGCCTAACTGTTTAATGTTGTTTTCCGCAACCTCGCCTGCCAGTTTCTCTACTTTTTGAACGCTCTGATTAATATCATTCGTGATTTTTCCTAACTGTTCGGTTTGTGTTACCGCCTGTTGTGACAATTTGTGGTTTAGTTCATTGAATTGTTTGTCAGTGTCTAATTTCTGGACTTCTAACTGGACCGAAATGTTACCGCTCATATCAAGTAATTGTTTTTCATTATTCTTTAATTGTTTATCTAATTGTTCTTCCGTTTTCGCGGACATTTGTTCTAATTGTTTTTCACTATGCTCACGCTGAGCTTCTAATTGTTCTTTTAATTGTTCTTCCGTCTTTACGGACATCTGCACTAATTGTTCTTCCGTTTTCGCGGACATTTGGATCGACATCTGTTCTAACAATGCCTTTATCTCATCAACACTCGCCATATCACACACAAAATATATTCAGAGAAAAACAGGGTTATGGGCTAAGGTTTCAGCCCTATACGCACATACATGTCACACATTTAAATATTACTGGCTCTAATTTAATGAAAATTTCAGTAACAAAATTTACTGAATACAATGACACTTATTCCCAAACAACAAAATAACCCCTAGTGATCTGCTTTTAAATTCCTAACCAACAGAATTTACGAAACACCAATTAACCGAAGTCAATTAAATGTCAGATATAAGGCAACATCTTCCTGCTTTGACTGAGTTCATTAATAATGCAAATTTCTAATTTTAATGTGGGCGCCAGAACAAGTTTATAACAAATACCAAATCAAATTCTAACCTTGTTCAATATTTCTAACTTTAGGAACTCAGTGATTTTACTAATGCACATGGCGGTACAACATCGCCTCCATTTACTGAATTTACATGTCCGCTTGACCTGGCATCATTTCTTTACGAAATAAATATGAGATCAGCGAAGCAACAACAACAACAATCCCCACTTGGGCAGCCATTTTTGTTTTATGAACCCTTGCAAAGAAGCATATGAGACTCAGATTCGGGGGGTAACAGGTCATATTCGTAAGTTGCTGTCAGGGCGCTTCATTAACTTGCAGGGTAACATATAACAAAATAACATGCAGGAAAGAGTGAAGCCAGGGTTAAAAAACAACTGAATTTAATAACAAATCACCATATTTACACATAAACAATTAACAACAAAAACTCCCACTTGACTCCCGCTTAATAAAAATGCCAAAAAAAACTTAGGCGATATCTCTGGAGAGATTAATTACCTGGACCAAGTGTCCTTAAATAAAACGATACCAAAAGTGACCATATAAGTGCGTACGCCGTTCTACATGCACCACGATGTGTACTTTGAATGCGTGATTCGTTATCATCCAGAATGACCCTTCAAACAACGAATCCGCATTTCCTAGAGCTAGACCGACACAAGGGAACACAACTACAATACTTAAATTAAACCGACATTTCCTAAATCTACTATAAACAAACACAACATTTCCGTGTGAAATTGGACTTAAATTGCCGTAGCAACATTTACTGCCTAAAAACTTAGGACTTCTCACACAAATCAACACAAGTACATTAACACGTGACCAATAGAAAAATACTCAAATGACCGCTGTCAAACTTTACAAATACTCTACCACTACACCAAACGGGTGTGACAAACAAATTACATGAAATCGAGTCATCAACAAAGCAATAGGCAAACAGCCAACATTTACGTTAATCACAATATTCTTATCCATACAAGGTACAACAATCCGTCACACACATGGCGAACTCCCCAATTAATTATGGCTTAAATATTAGCCATCACAATGAACAGGTTTGCTACATGAAAGCTTACAGGGTTCAGTCGGACAAATAGGACTGCCTATCAAAATAAGTCACAGGCAAAACGGGCGGTTTGTGGAACTCTGCATGTCTGTCAACCCACGTGTCAATAACCTCGACCTCCCAGAACATGGGGTCGAACCTCGAAGAAATGTGCCCCAAAGCACAATAATACGTGTGTGTCAGAAAAACATATGGACAAGAATCAGCAGTCTCCCAAGAGCACTCTGTCTTTCCATCTAAAATACAACAGCAGCAAAGAAATATAAGGGCGGTAGGACAACTACCCCCTCCTCACGTAGAATCAACACACACAAGACACATCAACACACACTGAATCACACGTATGGGTTGTGACAGACCCTGAAATAAAAGACACAAATAATATCCACATGCTGGCGCCATCGTTCTATGCCGTGACTAGTCACCTGAAAAGGACTCAAGAAAAATCTATCAAAATTAGAACGAAGGTGTTCTATAATTACTTTTAAGTTGGTGCACTCGGCTACCCTAACATGAATAATAACCTGTTCAGCAAAATGTTTTACAATCATTTCCTCCCATTCCTATTTCAAAATATTAACGTTAATAAAGCACCATTTATCGAATGTAACGGGTTCCGCAATTGCAAGGATAAAAATCACGCACGCACGCCGCGTACATTACACATGACTCAAGAAAAAAAATCAAAATATCAACAAACACTTTGGCCACGCGCCAACGGACATTTAAACATATAGTGTCGGTACAAGAAAAACAGCTAAAAACAAGAAAGAAAAACATGACTATTTACAAAGTTCCCCGGCCAAATCTAACTATATAATTGAAATAATCCAATTTTAGTACATCACCGCTTCTGCATGTAGGACTAAGGACATCCTCCTCAACCCATTGCCCTATGGACAATTTAGCACTCCATAGTAGTCGTCTGCGTTGATTTCTTGAAGCTCATCCCAACTTCAAACCACGTGCTGATCATCTTGGTCTCGACTCCTTGGCAGAAAAGTTCAATGTTAAATATTTGCCTATCTATAATCGCTTGCAGGCTACTCAGTTCACCCACAATTGTCCTACTGCGATTAATAGCGAAGACTGGCCCTAATTATATCGCACATACGCACTATAAAAACACATACAATACACACAATTTATACATAAAATATACATCTCGAGTCCGCGCCACTGGCTCGTTAACAAGTTCAAAATCCTGGCTGCACTCGCAGTCGCTATCTCGTCCGGTATTTCCGTCCCGTCTTATGGACTTCGGTTCTGGTAAGCGCTAATGAGGGTGATACGATACTTCCCCCTTAAAGTTGAACTCGTCGTCTTTAAAAGAATGTTACAGTTTATCACGCGCTGGCGTGAAATGTTTAGATCACACAACTTAGTTGATTTTAGAACAAAATGTATTATAGCTTTTAAAATTCGATACTGCAAACGCTGCGACTTTAGCTTCCCAGAGCTCAGAAAATAAAATTAGCTTCACTGATTTTAGAGCGTAAAAATCACATTTCAAACTGGCGTGGAGTATACCTCTGAAAGCTCCACAAGAATAGTACTTAGATAAATTCGAGCGTCAAAATCACACTTCAAACTGGCGTGGAGTATGCCTCTGAAGGCTCCACACAATAAGTACTCAGATAGGCGTCAGGCCAGACTATTTATGAGAAACTGACAAGGGCGGTGGAGTGGGGCAAAGTCGGATAAAAACTTCCAGAGTTTTTGTCTCACAAAGATGGGGCTAGTGTCATTCTTCTCCAAATAAATCCAACGTCACAAATTACTCGAGCGGAGATTAATCCGTTCGGCGGTTCCTTAGATACACACTTCCGCGCGCTTTTTACTACTGACGCCGTCCACCTCGTGGTCACGGCTTGGTCTCTTGCGATTGGCTGATTCAATCGTATGTTCGTTGAGAGGACCTCGTGATTCTTCCTTTATGTCTCCAATTTTGGTACAGTAGTTGCACAATTTGGCCTTGAACTCGACTACTTCTGGCCGTCCCCAGGAATAGCTACCAACTCAGCTTCTGTTGCAACCATTACGAAATGCTGGCCTCCCTAATATCCAAGTCGACTTCCTTATGTGCTGCCTAGGCCGTAGTAATAATAATAATAAATATGAATACTTATTTATCGAAGATCAATAAGGGTTCATTTATCCTCAGCAAGGTTTTGAAATTCGAAACAATTTATTGGTTTGGATTTCAAAAACAAAATCCACTGTAGTAACAACACATCTCTTTAAATCTCACTCAGCTGCTCGAGTGTATGCCCCTCTGACTCAATTAGTGTGCTCCCTTCTCGCTGGAATGTCATTCATATTTTCTCTAGGTCTCCCCCTTCTCCTCACGTAGTTGCCACTCCCGTCGTCTCAGCTGCTCGTTGTTTACAAACAAAGTGCGTACTCACGCGCTCCCCGTGGATTTGATTGTTTGCCTTAAAAAAAAAAAAATTCTGGCAATAGAGATTCTGCATAATCATCTTTCCTAATCAACAAATGGTTCCCTTCTGTAGTACGGTTTCAAATTGGCGCTATTAAAAACAGATTTTGCACCAGTGCTCACTTCTTCTAATCTGTAGGCATTGTTACCCAGATTCTTAATTACCCGGAACGGGCCAATGAATTTCGGACAGAACTTGGCGAAGACTTTGTTCTTAGGGTCGGAGATTGGTGGTCTACGAACCAGCACTAATTCTTGTTCTTGTAACTCTCGGTGAAACTTCTTTCCTCGGTACCGTCTCAGCCTTCGGTCCGCTTGGTTCCTCATGTGCTCCCTCGTTCGCTGGATTCGCAAATCATGCGCTAATAATGGATCCCTTGGGCAAGGAATGATCTTGTCCCAAGTTCTTTCCGGCAATACGTTGTGGTGTACAATCAGTGGGACTTGACCCGTCGACTCGTGCTTAGTAGTGTTCATGCACATCTCAATTTCCCCTACTTTGTCTACCCATTTATTGTGTTCGTTAGGAATCATTACTCTGTAGTATTTAGCGACACAGCGAATTGTTCTTTCGCTCGGATTTCCACAAGGATGACGAATACTTGAAAATATGTGTTTGATTCCTAGGCTCTCCAAACCTTGCCTAAAAACATTGCTTGTGAAATAGGTACCGCGATCTGATAGAATGGATTCCGGCTTCCCAAGCATCGGAATGACTTTGTTCTTAATTCGACTAAGGACTTGTCTTGATGTCGTCTTCTGAATAGGACATAGCACGACCATCTTCGAAAATACATCGACACATACCAAGAGGTGTCGGCATCCACGCTTTCCTTTTACTAAAGGACCAAAGCAATCAATCGCGAGCATCTCGCTTGGTTTCTGCGGTAATAGTGGTCTTGGAGGTTGTTTCAGAATAAAGTTGTTCGGCTTTGTGCGCTGACAAGCGTCACACGTTCTAATTACTTCAACAATGGTGAATCTCATCTTGGGCCAAGTAAAGGTCTCCCCTATCGTAGCTTCAGTCTTATCCGTGCCGATATGTGCTAGGCTCTCGTGAACATGCCAAGTTAATCCCCTCTGTAGTGATGCTGGAACTAAGATCCGCAGTTTAGTATGATGCTCATCCACGTACTTATGTAACAAGTTATTCAAGTAGTGAAATCTCGCTTGTTTAGCACTGGCTTCCCGGTACTCCGGTGAATTTGGTTGTAACTCCTTCCTATAGAATTTTATCATCATCATCATCCATGGGTCAGCTTCTTGCTCCTTCCGAATATCCTTCAATCTTGCCAAAAACTCACGAGCCTTAGGTGTCAAGGTAATATTGTGAACTTCCGCTGTTACTTCGTTTCCGTCCTCAGGGTTTCTACTCAAAGCATCTGGTATGACGTTCAATTTCCCAGGACAATGTTCTATTGTGATGTCAAACTGCTGTATGTAGATGGACCAGCGCGTAACTCTCTCACTTGCTATTGTTGTCTTAAATAAAAATGTCAGTGCATGGTGGTCGGTTCTAACAATGATGGAATAACCATAGATCATCTTGCGCCACTGTTGGAGAGAATATAGAATTGCTAGTAGCTCAAGTTCCGTAACTGTGTAGTTCCTCTCATGTTTCCGTAATTTACGACTCGTGAATGCCAAATAGGATTTCTTCTTGGGTTCTTCAGCGTCCTCTTGGTACAGCACAGCACCAATCCCAATTAACGAAGCATCTGCTTGAATGATAAATTCTTTCTCAAAATCCGGATATCCAAGTTTCACACAGTTTTCCAATAAATCCTTCGTTGCTTTTAAAGACCTGTCGCACTCCTCGTTCCACGACCATCGATTCGCTTTCTTCAACATCTCCTGCATAGGCGCTACTGTTTCTGTGTAACCAGGGCAATTTTCTTTGAAGAAACCTGTCACTCCCAAAAATGCTCTAACATGTTTGACTTTGGTAGGTGTGGGAAATTTCTTAATAGCATCAATCTTGGCTGGATTAGGCCGCACGCCCTCGACATCAATTATATGTCCTAAATATAAAATTTCGCTCTGGCAAAAATGTGACTTTTTTAAGTTGATCTTGAAGTTCATGGTTCTCAGGTTGTCCAGCAGTTTATTTAAATTTATCAAGTGTTCTTCCATTGTCTCAGAAGCGATTAATATGTCATCAACATATCTCGTGGTGAAGTTCTTGACCTCCTCAGTCAGATTTCTATCGAGTGCTCTAATGAGTGCACATCCCGCAGTTTTCACGCCAAAGGGCATTCGACACCAGATATAACTTTGATTATCGAATAAAAATCCCGTCAACAGTTGGGATTTTTCTTCAAGTTCAAGATGGTGGAAACTATTCGTCAAATCAACACTTGAGTATATCTTCTTCCCACGGAAGCCTTTCAAAACATCTTTGATCCTCGGTGCTTGGTCGTGCTCAACTAGCAGTTTGCTATTTAAAACTCGCGCGTCTAGGCATAGCCTAATTGATCCGTTTGGCTTGGCCACAGCCAATATTGCGTTCAGATAAGGAGTTGCAGCTTTCCTTATCATGCCAGAATCTAATAAGTTAGTAATGATATCCCTCACCTGAGAAAAATGCTTCTCTGGGATCGGGTACAATTTACTTTTAAATGGGGTCCAATCTGTGACCTGCATCGCATATTGAAAATTTAAAACTTTCCCAGGTACGGTGTCAAACGCTCCTTTATGTAATCTTAAAATTTCTTCCTATCTTCTTCTATCAGATTCCCCTACGATGGCTTCCTTAAGTCGCTCCTGAAGTAGAATTTCGAATTTGGTTCCGCCCATTTCTTCTTCCGCCAAATGCACCCAAAGTTCCTGCGAAATATCTCGGCTGTCCATTTCTAGCACTGCTGTCTGGTTAACTTGCTCTCCCCTCAAGATCTTATCTCCGGCCTCATTAGTGCATTCCTCAACAACCCAAGTATTGGCCTCTCTCTCCAGCGGATTCTCTTCCATATTTAAACCCACATGATCCAATCCTTCTACTTGTTTGAAGCTTACAGTATTGTTATGTAAATCAATTACAGCATGAAAATCGCAGATGAAGTTGGCTCCTAAAATTATATTGTAGTTCATCTTTGGAATAACAATGAATGTTTGTGAAAAAGTATGGTTCAATATTTCCAGATCTAGAAATGCTTGCTGTTTACAATTCATAGTTTTGTCAGGAATGACACCTCTGACTTTCATTAGCGGTACCGGCATAATAGGAACAGTCTGTTTTCTTGCTATTTCTTTTATCAAAATTTCAGTGACTAAGCTCACCTGGCTACCTGTATCAATCAAACATCTCACCCTCATACCTCCAATATGCGCGTAAATAATTGGTAGCTGTCTGATAACATTTTCACGGTTCTTCACCACTTCTTCCAGGCAGTCGTCTGGGAATGCTACCCACTCTTCTATATTGGCCACTATCATCTCTTCTTGCTCCCTGGCGATCTCCGTTTTTAGCCTGTCTCCTTTCAGTTCATTTGTTTTTTTTTTATCCCGGGCCCCATTAGATGTGTTTCGCCGGTTATCATTCTGTCGCTCCTGTTGCCTCAGTAAACTCTCTGCTCCTTCTCCTTGATGGTTGTCTGGGCTCTGTCTGTTTGCCATGGCACGCCCCCACTTCTCCTTCTCCGCTTCTTCATTACTTAATTGATCCAAGTATTTACGGGATTCAATATATCGTTCGTCCCAGTTATTCCTATAATCCCCTCTGTTTTCTTGGCGATAGTCCCTGCCGTTACTCCATCTACCATCTCCATTTCTTTGGTAAGGTCTACCTTGTCTCTGGTTTCCCCTCCAATTCGTGTATTCCCGCTGGTACGTCCACTGATTATTTTGATTTTGGTTATTCTGATGATATCTCCCGCGGTTATTCTGATAATTCTGATTGTTGTTATGGAACTGGTTTCGGCCGTCAAAATCTTGTCTTCTTGGCGTGAACTGTGTCCCTGTGGACTGTGTCTTACTTTGGTTCCCCTGGCCGTGGTTATTTTGGAGTCCCTGAACTACCTCTGCCGTGTTGACACATTCCAAATTCCTTCTTCCTGTCTGTGGGCTTACCATACTCGTCTCATCTAAGTGTCTGAGTAATTCTTCGGCTTGGACTGCGGTCTGAATATTTCCTGCTACTAATAATTGTTGGATATGCATTGGGAGTTGTTTTCCGATGGTTAGAACCATATTCGGCTCGCTAGGCGGGTCATCAAAATCCCTGAATTTTACCAATTGCTGACTGAAGAATTCTGAAAAACGGGTTGGATGTGTACTGTGGTATTTGCGCGTGTACAGGTCCATTCTTAACCCTTGCTGTAACGAAGGACTCCAAAACTTCTTCAAAAACGCCTCGCGGAATTGAGTCATGTCTGTAAACGTGTACTTGAAACTTAAAAACCAGGTCAGGCTAGGTCCTTCTAAAAATTTCTCCACCAGTCTTAATTGTTTCTCCGGGCCGATGTGTTGGTCATTAAAGTAGTCAGTTAATTGCCGTATAAATGCTTTGGGAGTAGTTCCTGAATGTTCTTTAAACTTATCGGGCTTAAAATCATTACCCCGAATGACTTGGATGACTTGGGCTGGTGCCAAGTTCGGTTGCGGAGTTGAAGTCTCCCCCCTGTACTGCTGGAATGCATTAGTCGTTAGTCTGGGACTTTGACCCCGACTCGTGTCCTCAGCCAACTTCGAACCTGCCGGACTTCCAATACTTGTTTGCTTTTCCGGAATATTTTCGTTTGAAAATAATGTCGCATTCTCTAACGATCTAATCTCGTTTTTTATGATTAATTCTGAATGTTCCTGTAATTTCGACTTCATATTTTCCTCCAGTGCCTGCATTCGCTTTAAAACTGCCAGCCTGTCTTCCTTATTCGCATGAGCCTGCTGGTCCCAATCTCGCCGGATCCTACTTTTTAAGCTATTTATTTTCTCCTCGTTCCTCTCCTGATTTTTCTCTAGCTCTTCACTTATCCGTTCCTGCGTTTTCACTAGTTGTTCCCCCACCTCTTCTCTTATAGCCTCTTGCGTTTTTATTAGCTGACCTTCCAAATTATCCTGAGTTTTGACGAGCTGCTCCCCTACTTCTTGTCTTATGACCTCTTGTGTGTTTATTAGCTGGCCTTCCATCTCTTTTCTTATGATCTCTTGTGTTCTGCCTAATTGCTCCTCTAAATTTTCCCGCAAGTGTATCCGCTCGGTTTCAGCCTTAACTTCGACTTTATCTATTTCCTTTATTAATTCCAGCACGTTGTTATCTACCGAATTAATTTGCTGCTGTAGTTTCTCTTGGGTTTTCTTCACTCCCGCGGTGTTACTGACACATGCTGCCTCTATCTGCTTGAGTTTATCTGCCACCATCTCGTCAAATTGTACTAATTTGTTATCAAATTTCGCCTCCAATTTCTTCATTTCGCCTAACTGTTTAATGTTGTTTTCCGCAACCTCGCCTGCCAGTTTCTCTACTTTTTGAACGCTCTGATTAATATCATTCGTGATTTTTCCTAACTGTTCGGTTTGTGTTACCGCCTGTTGTGACAATTTGTGGTTTAGTTCATTGAATTGTTTGTCAGTGTCTAATTTCTGGACTTCTAACTGGACCGAAATGTTACCGCTCATATCAAGTAATTGTTTTTCATTATTCTTTAATTGTTTATCTAATTGTTCTTCCGTTTTCGCGGACATTTGTTCTAATTGTTTTTCACTATGCTCACGCTGAGCTTCTAATTGTTCTTTTAATTGTTCTTCCGTCTTTACGGACATCTGCACTAATTGTTCTTCCGTTTTCGCGGACATTTGGATCGACATCTGTTCTAACAATGCCTTTATCTCATCAACACTCGCCATATCACACACAAAATATATTCAGAGAAAAACAGGGTTATGGGCTAAGGTTTCAGCCCTATACGCACATACATGTCACACATTTAAATATTACTGGCTCTAATTTAATGAAAATTTCAGTAACAAAATTTACTGAATACAATGACACTTATTCCCAAACAACAAAATAACCCCTAGTGATCTGCTTTTAAATTCCTAACCAACAGAATTTACGAAACACCAATTAACCGAAGTCAATTAAATGTCAGATATAAGGCAACATCTTCCTGCTTTGACTGAGTTCATTAATAATGCAAATTTCTAATTTTAATGTGGGCGCCAGAACAAGTTTATAACAAATACCAAATCAAATTCTAACCTTGTTCAATATTTCTAACTTTAGGAACTCAGTGATTTTACTAATGCACATGGCGGTACAACATCGCCTCCATTTACTGAATTTACATGTCCGCTTGACCTGGCATCATTTCTCAACGAAATAAATATGAGATCAGCGAAGCAACAACAACAACAATCCCCACTTGGGCAGCCATTTTTGTTTTATGAACCCTTGCAAAGAAGCATATGAGACTCAGATTCGGGGGGTAACAGGTCATATTCGTAAGTTGCTGTCAGGGCGCTTCATTAACTTGCAGGGTAACATATAACAAAATAACATGCAGGAAAGAGTGAAGCCAGGGTTAAAAAAACAACTGAATTTAATAACAAATCACCATATTTACACATAAACAATTAACAACAAAAACTCCCACTTGACTCCCGCTTAATAAAAATGCCAAAAAAACTTAGGCGATATCTCTGGAGAGATTAATTACCTGGACCAAGTGTCCTTAAATAAAACGATACCAAAAGTGACCATATAAGTGCGTACGCCGTTCTACATGCACCACGATGTGTACTTTGAATGCGTGATTCGTTATCATCCAGAATGACCCTTCAAACAACGAATCCGCATTTCCTAGAGCTAGACCGACACAAGGGAACACAACTACAATACTTAAATTAAACCGACATTTCCTAAATCTACTATAAACAAACACAAAATTTCCGTGTGAAATTGGACTTAAATTGCCGTAGCAACATTTACTGCCTAAAAACTTAGGACTTCTCACACAAATCAACACAAGTACATTAACACGTGACCAATAGAAAAATACTCAAATGACCGCTGTCAAACTTTACAAATACTCTACCACTACACCAAACGGGTGTGACAAACAAATTACATGAAATCGAGTCATCAACAAAGCAATAGGCAAACAGCCAACATTTACGTTAATCACAATATTCTTATCCATACAAGGTACAACAATCCGTCACACACATGGCGAACTCCCCAATTAATTATGGCTTAAATATTAGCCATCACAATGAACAGGTTTGCTACATGAAAGCTTACAGGGTTCAGTCGGACAAATAGGACTGCCTATCAAAATAAGTCACAGGCAAAACGGGCGGTTTGTGGAACTCTGCATGTCTGTCAACCCACGTGTCAATAACCTCGACCTCCCAGAACATGGGGTCGAACCTCGAAGAAATGTGCCCCAAAGCACAATAATACGTGTGTGTCAGAAAAACATATGGACAAGAATCAGCAGTCTCCCAAGAGCACTCTGTCTTTCCATCTAAAATACAACAGCAGCAAAGAAATATAAGGGCGGTAGGACAACTACCCCCTCCTCACGTAGAATCAACACACACAAGACACATCAACACACACTGAATCACACGTATGGGTTGTGACAGACCCTGAAATAAAAGACACAAATAATATCCACATGCTGGCGCCATCGTTCTATGCCGTGACTAGTCACCTGAAAAGGACTCAAGAAAAATCTATCAAAATTAGAACGAAGGTGTTTTATAATTACTTTTAAGTTGGTGCACTCGGCTACCCTAACATGAATAATAACCTGTTCAGCAAAATGTTTTACAATCATTTCCTCCCATTCCTATTTCAAAATATTAACGTTAATAAAGCACCATTTATCGAATGTAACGGGTTCCTCAATTGCAAGGATAAAAATCACGCACGCACGCCGCGTACATTACACATGACTCAAGAAAAAAAATCAAAATATCAACAAACACTTTGGCCACGCGCCAACGGACATTTAAACATATAGTGTCGGTACAAGAAAAACAGCTAAAAACAAGAAAGAAAAACATGACTATTTACAAAGTTCCCCGGCCAAATCTAACTATATAATTGAAATAATCCAATTTTAGTACATCACCGCTTCTGCATGTAGGACTAAGGACATCCTCCTCAACCCATTGCCCTATGGACAATTTAGCACTCCATAGTAGTCGTCTGCGTTGATTTCTTGAAGCTCATCCCAACTTCAAACCACGTGCTGATCATCTTGGTCTCGACTCCTTGGCAGAAAAGTTCAATGTTAAATATTTGCCTATCTATAATCGCTTGCAGGCTACTCAGTTCACCCACAATTGTCCTACTGCGATTAATAGCGAAGACTGGCCCTAATTATATCGCACATACGCACTATAAAAACACATACAATACACACAATTTATACATAAAATATACATCTCGAGTCCGCGCCACTGGCTCGTTAACAAGTTCAAAATCCTGGCTGCACTCGCAGTCGCTATCTCGTCCGGTATTTCCGTCCCGTCTTATGGACTTCGGTTCTGGTAAGCGCTAATGAGGGTGATACGATACTTCCCCCTTAAAGTTGAACTCGTCGTCTTTAAAAGAATGTTACAGTTTATCACGCGCTGGCGTGAAATGTTTAGATCACACAACTTAGTTGATTTTAGAACAAAATGTATTATAGCTTTTAAAATTCGATACTGCAAACGCTGCGACTTTAGCTTCCCAGAGCTCAGAAAATAAAATTAGCTTCACTGATTTTAGAGCGTAAAAATCACATTTCAAACTGGCGTGGAGTATACCTCTGAAAGCTCCACAAGAATAGTACTTAGATAAATTCGAGCGTCAAAATCACACTTCAAACTGGCGTGGAGTATGCCTCTGAAGGCTCCACACAATAAGTACTCAGATAGGCGTCAGGCCAGACTATTTATGAGAAACTGACAAGGGCGGTGGAGTGGGGCAAAGTCGGATAAAAACTTCCAGAGTTTTTGTCTCACAAAGATGGGGCTAGTGTCATTCTTCTCCAAATAAATCCAACGTCACAAATTACTCGAGCGGAGATTAATCCGTTCGGCGGTTCCTTAGATACACACTTCCGCGCGCTTTTTACTACTGACGCCGTCCACCTCGTGGTCACGGCTTGGTCTCTTGCGATTGGCTGATTCAATCGTATGTTCGTTGAGAGGACCTCGTGATTCTTCCTTTATGTCTCCAATTTTGGTACAGTAGTTGCACAATTTGGCCTTGAACTCGACTACTTCTGGCCGTCCCCAGGAATAGCTACCAACTCAGCTTCTGTTGCAACCATTACGAAATGCTGGCCTCCCTAATATCCAAGTCGACTTCCTTATGTGCTGCCTAGGCCGTAGTAATAATAATAATAAATATGAATACTTATTTATCGAAGATCAATAAGGGTTCAATATAATAAAGTTATAATTATCGTCGAACATAAACAGTCGTATGCAACTCGCCTATAATGGTAATTAAGACACTCGTATGGAAATTATAAAACTCGCATACGCTCGTTTTATAAAATACTCGTGTCTTAATTATGGTCATTATAGGCTCGTTGCATAATGTACTATTTAACACTAATCTTTAAATTATTTGCTGCCTAAATATCAAGCCGAGACATATGTTAACTTCACAATGGAATTTCGGTCGGTGCGCTCTCAAAAATGCTAGCTGTGGGTGGCAAGGAGAGTAATGCTGTCAACTCGCACCAAGAGATGGCACTGTGATCGCTGTCTCCAAACGAGCGCATGCTTTTGCGGCCGAGTTTCCGCTATTATCTTTATAAGCTATTTGGCCATAATTATGAGGAGTATGCAAATGACCACTTCAACTATTCTGGATAACACCAGCAAACAGCTATCGTAAGTGAAATTTCACTAACATTAGATCACCTCGTGGCGCAGTGGCTAGAATTCTTACCAAGAAATTGCACCCTGGTCTGAGGGCTGGAACGGGGTACACTCAGCCGCATGAAGTAAAACTGAGAAGAGGTGGGTTCGCTTCCTGTATCAGCCATCATAAAAATGATTTTCCGTGGTTTACCACTTCCACTCCACGTGAATATAAGGATGGCTCCTAACATAAAGCACGGCGCCTCCTTCCCAATCATTACCTGTATTACAAGTACACACACAACAGACACCATAATAACACATGCTATCATACAAATCCTACACTCACCCAAGTACACATGACTAAATGACTACGATGTCCAAGACCCTAAAATGAAACAACAACAACAACAAGAACAACATTTTGTACACCGGTAACGCTTATGTTGACATTACAAACATGTTGACTGAAAAATGGAACTTCGTTATATCTGCCTCCATCAGAAGGTGACAATGGTCATGGGGTAGTTACACGCCCACTCCTCAGTGGCCTGAAAATAAAATTAAAGTAAGTTATTTATAGTTAAAATATTTAGCCTATAACAATTTTTAAATAATAAAATATTGGAGCAAACGTCATAAGGGTCCACTGTACCCAAAAATTTTGTTTTGTTCCCAGTGATCCAAACTGCACCAAATTTTATTTCCGTACGACCAACATCTTTCATAAAGTAAAATATGCAAAATTATTCCTTTCAATTGATCAATATGGACAAAAATTACTAAAAGATAGTCCTTTTCTTAAGAAAATTTATACCAACCATTTACCACTAAAAATTACTGAAACTTTACAGTTTTCTTACGCTATGCACCCATTACACAGACTAATAATTCTGTGCATGGGTTTGTAAAAATATGAAATAGTTTTTGAAATTTATTTTTTTCACAAAATTACATTTTTGTGCCATAAAGTTAAAATTTATTTTAAAATAAGCAACAACTATTTTAACTAATATGGATGCACATAATTACGGGGGATAGGTATCTTCATATGCTACAAAATATTATTGAGATTGGATAATATTTGCTACTAAATACAGTACTGGTACCGGTAGTTGGTGTAAAGTACAAAACAATTAATTGTGCGACAAAACAATTTTAAAACATTAGAAAGTTTTTCTTCCTCACCCACTGTCTAAAACTCCCCAGAACCATATGTTTTCCCTTCCTTTTCTCTTATAGCATCTTCTTCGCCCAATTTCATCTCCTTGGACTGTTTTCTCATGAATTTCAGTTGCTCCAGGCTGCGTCTAACACTATCTCAAATACACTCGTAAATACACACACTAGTAAAGACATCACAGTGATACAGGTCATCAGACAAATATCAACACACACCCAAGCATATGGAGCTTCATGACCACGATGTCAGAAAGCCCCTAATGATACAACAGCAACTCTTTATTCCTGAGTTGTATTTGTTGTTAGTGGCGTAACTACGGAGGGTCATTAGGGGGATCAATATCCTCCCTCCAGAGCCAAATATTGAAAATATAAAATTTGATAAAGTTCTTAATGTTCAATAAAATTTATCTTCAAATTGATGACAAATGATTGAATTCTGATTTCACTCGATTAAAATACTGTATTTAGCATTCTGACAGCTGACTGGTGTCTACGCCCCCTGCATACCTAATTATAAAGTGTCATTTGACCCATTTCTAATAATAATTGTGGCATGAAAGTACTATAACTAAGGATGAAAAATAAAAATTAAAAAACACCCAAAAAAACCGATTTTTTGTACCTCACTAATGGTACGGTTCGCTCTCGCGTGCCAGTCACAGAGCTGTGGGGGATGCTGTAGTATTGGTTTCAATGTAGAGAGTACGCGCATCCTTTCTTTCGTATCGCAGGGAGAACTCGATAACACAGGGATTCTATGTGACAAGCCAGGTGTGTCACCCAGCGCTGTGTAGCCGTCCTGGACGCTATGAGCCTTAATGGCCTGCCTACGCGGCGTAGACACTGTATAAAAAACTATTATTATTATTATTATTATTAATAATATTGTGGGAATTGGAAGATACCTAATGAACGTTTTTGGGTTTCCCGCCAGCCTCGACACTGCCTGGTGGTGCCGCGTAGAGGAGTCAAGTGGAAGTCGCGAGAAAGAAGGACGATCAGTTACCACAGTTTTGTGTCGAGTGAAGTCACGCTAAGTTCTGTGCAATCTCATCTGTTGTGATCTTATGTTTAAATACAGTTTTTAAAACTACTTCAAGACGTGTTTGGTTTATTCGCTTGCCAAAATCCTTTCCCACATTTGGGGGCTCGTCCGAAATGCAAAGGATTCGAGTGCGGAACGGCAATCTTGGTTACAGCGATAAAACCAAGGCGTGAGGTGACGACATTTTTCTGGCAAGATCGACGACGACGACGTGGGTCCGCGGAATATAGAAGACGAGTAGCTGTTCAACTTCCAAAGACGTGGTGATTCGAGCTGGCTGCAAAAGACGAGTTCAAGGATCCTGAACCCTAAGACGACGACGAAAAGTAGTGATTAGTGCGAGTGCCTAAAGACAAAGAAAAATGGCTGACAAAGTGGTGTGTTTACAAGACATTGAAAACGTGAATAATTACATTAAGACGGCGCCTACGGCCGTGATTAAGACGTTACATAACCTCATTTTCGAAAAATTGCCACGTGATTGAAAGAACAGGTAGCGCTTAAGAGAATTCTCAGGATTCGAGTTTGAAAGTGACTCACCAGAACACCTGGAGAAATTGAAGTTCATTGAGAGTGAATTCACTGAGGCTGACCTAATTGTCATTTGCACAGTGTTAAACATCGAATATACGGGAGAGATAGACGTGCTTGTGCAACGCGTCTGCGACAACTTAATGGACCTTTCGTGGCTGGGGATGCCTAAAAACGAAGAAGAAGAAGAAGAAGATGATGAAGAAGAAGAAGAAGAAGAAGAAGAAGAAGAAGAAGAAGAAGAAGAAGAAGAAGAAGATGATGATGATGATGATGATGATGATGATGATGATGATGATGATGATGATGATGATGATGATGATGATGATGATGATGATGATGATGATGATGATGATGATGATGATGATGATGATGATGATGATGATGATGATGATGATGATGATGATGATGATGATGATGATGATGATGATGATGATGATGATGATGATGATGATGATGATGATGATGATGATGATGATGATGATGATGATGATGATGATGATGATGATGATGATGATGATGATGATGATGATGATGATGATGATGATGAAGAAGAAGAAGAAGAAGAAGAAGAAGTGACTGGTAAAACGGAAGATGCGATGAGCAAGATGAAAGAGGCAAACGAAGCACTGGTGGAAGAATTACGTGAGTTAAAGGAGAAAATGGCTAGGATGAAATCCATGAAACATTCAACCTCGAGCACGTCAGGATCATCATCGGATTCATCTAGCTCGTCCGAAGACCAGAAACTCTCCAAAACAATAGGAGGTAGGCCTAACCATAAAAACATAACAAAGACCAAACACAAATCGAAGACTGGAGAAGAAAGCTCAAGTGAAGTGGAAGTCGACCAGGACGTGGTGGACTTGTGGCACACTGCAAACCGGGGAGTCGCGCACAAGTTTGCGTTGTAGAGGGCTCTGTCAGAACCTATGACGGCAGCGAGAACTATCCGGTGCGACGTTGGATTGAGGACTTTGAGGAAACAGCAACGTTGATGGGCTTGGACGATATGGAAAAATATGTTTTTGCAAAAAAGTCGCTGACAGGCCTGGCTAAGTTGTTCGTGCAGAGTGAACGTGGCATCACATCCTGGCACAAGTTGAAGAAAGCCCTGAAGAAAGAATTCCGAGATGATACCAGTGCAGCAGAGATTCATCGACTGCTAACCAATCGACGAAAAACAAAAGTTGAAACTCTTCAGAAATATTTCCTGGTGATGCGAGAAATAGCCAGCAGGTCAGCAATCGATGATAAATCGTTCATACAATACGTCATCGATGGCATCGAGGACGACACTGGATCCAAGATGATTCTGTATGGAGCAAGGAACATTAGGGAATTCAAGGACAAGTTGAAGATCTATAAGAGAGCTTACGCACGAAACTCCCAGAAGTTGACAAAAAATGAGAAGACGACAAACAAACATACACCAAGAGAAGACAACAGGCAGAAGCAGATCTCGCCTGTTAAGAGATGTTACAATTGTGGTAAGAAGAACAGTCATGAGTCCAGCGGATTTCCACACAAGAGTCAGGGTCCAAAGTGCTTCAATTGCAGCAGCTTCGGACACATAGCTTCCAAGTGCCCAAATGAAGAGCAGAATGCAGAGAAGAAGACAGTGAATGTCGCTTTGGGAACCAAGTCGAATATGAAGATGAAGGAATTGTTGCTCCAGGGACAGAAGATCAACGCATTAGTTGACACGGGCTGCCCAATCAATCTGATCCGTGAAGACATTTACACAGAGATAGGCGATCCTGAGCTGAAGACTACCACCATAGTACTCAAGGGTTTCGGAGATAGTGAGGTGCGTCCCCTAGGATATTTTCCAACCGAGGTCTAGGTTGACGACGACACTTACTTGACTGATTTCTATGTGGTGTCTGGAGATGTACTAAAGTTGCCAGCTATCATGGGTAACGACTTGCTGGACCAAGCCGTAACTACCATCAGCAAAACCGGTGTCAAGATGTCCAAGGACATATCAGAAGCGTACTTGTACCGAATCGACGTGGTAGCAGCCGAGGAGATGGACATAGGAAAGGCATCGGAAGAGGCGAAGAGTAACAGCGTTGAGATGAGCATCACGATGAAACAAGGACTATTGCATCCCTTATTTAAAGAAAGCACGCCATTTCACACTTACCATGCTGACCATCTTGAGCCCTTGGATTCAATGAAAAAAGGATACAAGCATATTCTTGCAGTAACGGATAGCTTCAGAAAGTTTGTGTGGCTGTATCCCACTAAAACGACGATCACGAAAGAAACTACGGAGAAACTGGACGTGCAAAAAGGAGTATTAGGTAATCCTGCGCAGATCGTCACCTACCGTGGAACCGCGTATATTTCACATGAATTCGAAGAGTACTGCACTGCCAACAACATCACCCACTCGCTGATCACGACCAGACTCCCTCGTGCCAATGGCCAGATAGAAAGGATGAACTCCACAATCATCTCCGTGCTGGTCAAGTTGTCCATCGAAAACCCTGGAGATTGCTACAAACACGTCGAATCTGATCGAAGAGCCATGGATTCCACTTACAACCGCAGTATCAAGCAGACGCCGTTCGAACTTTTGACAGGAGCCAAAATGCGCTGTGAAAATGACCTGAGAATAGTTGAGTTGATCAATGAAGAGATGGTAGACGAGTTTGAGACCAGGAGAGATGAACACCGTGAAAAAGCGAGAGCACAAATCCAGAAAGTGCATCAAGAAAACTGGGTGTTGTTTGATCGACGTCGACGGCCTGCTCGCCAGTACCAAGTTGGCGATATCGTCACCATCAAGAGGACCCAGTTTGGACCTGGCCTTAAATTGAAGAAAAAGTACCTTGGGCCTTACAGAATCTCCCGAGTCAAGCTGAATGACACTTACGACCTCTGTCGTGAAGGGAATCATTTAGGCCCCAACCAAACAACTACTTGTGCCGAGTTCCTCAAACCCTGGGCTGAAGACTTCTCATCATCTGAGGCGGATGATCTGCAGGATGGCTGATTGTGGGAATCGGAAGTTACCTAATGAACGTTTTTGGGTTTCCCACCAGCCTCGACACTGCCTGGTGGCGCCGCGTAGAGGAGTCAAGTGGAAGTCACAAGAAAGAAAGGCGATCAGTTACCACAGTTTTGTGTCGAGTGAAGTCACGCTAAGTTCTGTGCAATCTCATCTGTTTTGATCTTATGTTTAAATACAGTTTTTATACTTAAAACTACTTCAAGACGTGTTCGGTTTATTCGCTTGCCAAAATCCTTTCCCACATTATTATTATTATTATTATTATTGTACCGGCCTTATGGCAAATTGGTTAGCTTGCTAGGCATTGACCCGAAGGGTCTCGGGTTCGATTCCTAATCGGGCCACCGGAGATTTTAATCTCGTGGGGTTAATTCCACTAGCCCAGGGACTGGGTGTATGTGACGTCTTCATCATCACTTCATCCTCATTATGACGCACTGGTCACCCACAGGCTCAACCAGAATTGCACTGGGCCTGTAAGGAGGCCACACGACATTAAAATATTATTATTATTATTATTATTATTATTATTGTTGGGGTTACCAGTAATATTAATGCGGGCCAATGCGGGCCGCCACTGAAAATCACGATCCTTTCTGAGATTCTGTCACGTATCTGCTTTGATCCAGCTTGTTGCGCTTTTTCTGGCACATGCACGTATATTACTTCATTGCCATGGTCTTATGCCATAGGTGGAGGGTCACATGACTGCCTGGTACCAGTGTAACACCAACTACAACGCTCCAAAGCAACTAGCGTGCTCTTTCAAGGGCGTCAAATGATCATATGGCACCAGTGCAACACCATCTACAGCAAGGATCATGTAAGTATGAGATTCGTCACTTTTGGTTATAGAATTTCCGAGAGAGAGCACCGCCTGAGGCTATGTACCGCTATACCAAGTCTGGCAACATAAAAAGTAAAAATGTAGCCTTTATTACACGTAACTGAACAGTATGTTCTGCGATGAGTTATTGATTATTGATGAAAATAACACAAACATAACAGCGCCTTTCGCTAGGCGCTGAAGTATACGTCCAGTTAGGAAAATAATACATTTTGATATATATCAATGTTGGCAATAGATTTATCAAGAAAGGACACAGTTATGTCGTTCTACAGCTTAATTCACCTTTAGGCTAATTAAACATTGCTCTCCTACTCTACAGAATTGTTGGGATATTCGATGAATATAATGAAAACTGTCCAAATGCACACACTATTGCCATAACCTCACTTTTTGCCTAGCATGCCGGCTGCCACCCACCCCTCCCAGTAGCCCTAAACCAAAAATTGTATTGCAATGCAAAGGAGAATGGGTAAGAAAACAAACTAGGGATGAAATGCACACATTTATCCTCTATATATTTTTATTAGAGAGTAGTCCATATTGCCCACTAGTTTTGCACATGGTCAACACC
The DNA here is from genome assembly GCA_946902985.2 of Meconema thalassinum. Taxonomy (NCBI): domain Eukaryota; kingdom Metazoa; phylum Arthropoda; class Insecta; order Orthoptera; family Tettigoniidae; genus Meconema; species Meconema thalassinum. Next base: position 1,037,382,302 of record OX336389.2, read on the forward strand.
AGGAAGATGAAAATTGCCGTATTGTTTTTACTATCATTATAATTCTTACATCCCGGTGCTTGGCAATTTTTCCTCCCTTGCAGTGGCATGATTGACTCTCAATTCAATTCAAATGTATGTATGTCTACCCCTTATTATTCCCGTTTTCCAACGGGGTCGGGGATGAGATGCGGTGGAAGTCTTTGTGGCGATGGTTTTTACGGCCGGATGCCCTTCCTGACGCCAACCTCATGAGAGGAGTTAATGAGAGATGAAATGAATGATGGTGAATGAAACTGGGCAAGGATGTGGAAGGTAGCGGCCGTGGCCTGTCAGAAGGTACCGTCCCAGCATTTGCCTGGTGTTGAAAATGGGAAACCACGGAAAACCATTTCAAGGACGGCCGACGGTGGGGCTCGAACCCACGCGTCTACCGAGTCAGCAGAGAGCTTGGTCCCATGACCTAATGCTGCGCTTTAGCCAGCGTAGCCACTACTGTCGGTTCTCAATTCAATTCAAATAAATAATCAAAATACCGAACAAATCAAAACAACCAACAACACCACGAGGTAAATCAATCAAAACAGACTATTCCCGCTCCCGCCAGGCGGTTTGGTGTGAGCGTTGGGTGAGTGCCAACTACGGAAACATAGTACTGAAATCAATTCTTCATTGGTTGGCAGAACATCTATAGCGGAGCTTTATCGAAACCCACGCGCTCCCTATGATTTGTCATCCCCCTGATCTACAGTGCCCGAAAATGACTGACTTGTAATGCTTTTTGAAGGGGGTGACTTTTTCTTTTACCAGTAAAGTTGTATATTATGGCCGTACAATCGAATTCTAGACAGCTTATATGTTAGCTTACAGTGTACCGGTACTTTGTTAATAGAAAATTGCCTTTGTATATCACATGACAAGGGACTCCGAGGAGTGCGATGTCTAGTAAGAGCCATCTGGTTTTTTTTTGTTTTTTTTTATTTAGTCAATTTACCCTCTAGGTTGGTGGTTCCCACGGACTCAGCGAGGGAACTCACCACTACCGCCTCTATGGGCAGTGTCCTGGAGCTTGGAACATCTGGTCGGGATGGATACAACTGGGGAGGTGTGATCAGCACTTCGCCCAGGCGGCCTCACCTGCAAAGCGAACAGGGGCCTCATGAGGGACGGGAAGGGATGGAAGATTGGGATGGATAGGCTAGGAAGAGGGAAGGAGGCGGCCGTGCCCTTACAGTAGGTACCATCCCGGCATTCGCCCGAAGACGAAGTGGGAAACCACGGAAAACCACTTCGAGGATGGCTGAGGTGGGAATCGAACCCCCTCTACTCATTTGGACCACCCGAGGCTGAGTAGACCCCGTTCCAGTCCTCATACCACTTTTCAAATTTCGTAGCAGAGCCGGGAATCGAACCCAGGACCTCCGGGGCGGCAGCTAACCATGCTGACCGCTACGCTACGGAGGAAGAGTCATCTGAAAGTGTTAAAGTAACAATTTGCTGCAGGAAACAATATTAGGTGCTACTGACACACCATGTGTATAAGAGGACCGCGGCGTAGCCGTGCTCGTTAAATCGTGCACCACGGCTGCGAGGGCAGCTACATCAAGTCCGGAGATCGCTGGTTCGAATCCTGGCACTGGTAGCGTCTATCCTGAGAGGTTTTCCTCATTGGCTATTTTTTCCACACAACTTCTAGGCAAATTGTTAGATAGTACCTTACTTCAAGTCCCAGGGCACCGATCTCATCCCCGTCCCTAATCCAGTTAGGGCCGATTTCACCAACGTCAATTATATCCTAGTTCATCATTAAAGGTTATTTAACTTTGCATGAGCATTTCATCAAACAGAAACGGTCGCTAACTTGCCACTAGGGGCGTGGTGGCGCAGCGGTCAAGCTGTTGGCCTCTCACCACGGCAGACCGGGTTCGATATCCGGTCAATGCATGTGAGAATTTCAAAGTGAAATGCCATGTCCTGTGGTTCGGATTCCAAGTAAAAAGGAGGTCCCGTGGCTTATGATCTCGAGATTAACGGTCACGTAAAACTACAATCTACCTTTTAACGTGCCACTAACAAAGAATTATACATGGGTTGGTTTTTTATTTTTGGCACCTTAGTTATAACTGCATTAATAACTCACTTAGATGGTTCCAAGTTTCACAGGGCCTCGATGTAGTCCCCACCGTTGCGTACAACGTGTTCCCAGCGATGCGGAAGTCGTTGGATCCCGTTGGCACTGCCCAATCCATTGATGGTACGAAGAGAGCGCTCGGCAGCCTGCTTAACGTCATTGTCATCTTCATCTTCGGGATGTAATCGTAGTCGCAGGGACTGATGTCGGGAGAATATGGGGGGTGATAGAGGATCTCCCAGCCCCAGCGATCCAACAATGCCGACACAACGCCTGCTGTGTGTGTCCTAGCATTGTCATGCAGAACGATGGGCGGTGTAACCATGTGGTGGCGCCGTTTCCTTTTCAGAGCTCCTCGGAGATGGTCTTGCAGGAACGAACAATAGTACGCCGCATTAACGGTTTGCTCTCGGGGAACAGTATGGCAGTGCTTCCGTACCATTGAAGACGTTAATCAGGCTGCTGAGCGCTCTCTTCGTACCATCAATAGATTGGGCAGTGCCAACGGGATCCAACGACTTCCGCATCGCTGGGAACACGTTGTACGCAACGGTGGGGACTACATCGATGGTCTGTGAAACTTGGAACCATCTAAGTGAGTAATTAATCCAGTTATAACTTAGGTGCCAAAACTAAAAAACCAACCCATGTATTAAATGCCAAATCTGACCACTCTAACTCTCTAATGCATCGTTAAAGTGGAGGAAAACAACTGAACTCTACCTCGGGTATCCCTCAATGGTGGTTTGTTTCCAAGTTTCACACGAACTTTCATCCATATGAATATAAAATGTTTATGACAATGAAATTATAAAAAATCATACAGTACACGTTTAATGCCACGAAGGAAGAATGTGGAAATAAATAAAAAGTATATCTGAAGTGGAATTCGAACTTCTTCCAGCTCTGTATAATGAACTCTGAGTCTACAACGCAACCGTTTATGTTACGAAGACAACGTGACCTACTTAGCAAATTAAACATTGTATACATGCAATAGCCAGTTCTCCTAAATACGACTGGCTGCGTGGCTCAGCGGTAACGTTCTCGCTTGCTGGGCCCAAGGTTGCTGGTTCGTATCCTGGCGCAGTCAGCTGGCATTTGAGGGTGCGCAAATGCGAGGGAGCCGTGTCAGTAAATTTACTGGTACGTTAAAGATCCCCTTCGAGGCAAGATTCCGGCACCTGTAAAAGTCAGAGTAGTTATAAGGGACGTAAAATCAAGAACATCGTTTTTTCTTTCTTAGTAGCCTGCCATAGTGGGTGAGTGGTTATCGTGTCGGACTACCAACCCCAAGCTTGCAGGTTCGCTCCTCGCCATGGTAAGTGATTTTCGAAAGGCAACAAAAATCATGACGTTGTTGGCATGTTAAAGAAGCCATTCGAATTCAGTAGGCCGTGTTCATAATGGCAAAATTAATCTCGGGATATTCCGCCAACACAAAGTTCCTCCATTCTCTACTAGAAAGCGCTATTGAATCAAGGAGCTTAGATATCTAACATCCTTGACTTTCATAGCGTTCCAAGGAACGACGAAAGTCGATCTGCAAGCTGCCCTCTGGGTGTCAAAAAACAAATCTTGCACCCGGCACCTGAGGCCATACGATATTATATCATTATATATTATTTTAGTCGGTTTACCCTCTAGGGTTGGCTTTTCCCTCGGACTCAGCGAGGGATCTCCCCTTTTACCGCCTCCAGTGCAGTGCCCTGGAGCTTGAAACATCAGGTCGAGGGATACAACTGGGGAGGTGGGACGAGTATCTCGCCCAGGCGGCCTCACCTGCAAAGCGAACAGGTACCTTATGAGGGATGAGAAGGGATGGGAAGATTGGGAGGGATAGACAAGGAAGAGGGAAGGAGGTGGCCGTGGCCTTACGTTAGGTACCATTGGCCTGGAGACGAAGTGAGAAACCACGGAAAACCACTTCGAGGGTGGCTGAGGTGGGAATCGAACGCCCTCTACTTATTTGAACCACCCGAGGCAGAGTAGACCCCGTAGGCCTATACTATGTCATGATTTTCAAAATAGTAATTGTAGCAAAATCTCCAAATCTGAAGAGAGAAGTCATAATTGGAATGATTTCAGAAGAAGTAGGAAGGTGGAATTGGATCTGAATCAAGAATAAATAGGCTACCACGTTTGGGACCCAGTCATAGACCCGCTAGTGCTCCCTGTGATTAGTACACTGTTATCCTGGGAGATATTTCCTGCGCCAGCGAGCGCCCACGCCAGATGCATATCGATTTGTCAAGCTATTGCGATGGCTCAATAACACCCCCAGCTCCATATTCACTGGAATTAGCTCGTTCAGAGAGAACCCCAGACGAAGCCCACGTTCTCCCGGGGCCTTCTACCTCATAGGGCAGTGACTAGCATTCTTGGCTGTTACCGCGGAAGTCCGGGTTCGATTCCCGGCTCTGCCATGAAACTTAATTCTGGTGTGAGGACTGGAACGGGGTGAGGGGGTACACTCAGCCTCGTGAGACACAACTGAGAAGAGATGGGCTCAATTCCCACCTCAACCATCCTAGAAGTGGATTTCCGTGGTCTCATAATCTTGCTCCAGACTAATGTAATCACATATATTGACTAGTTTAATCCCTATTGCAACTAAATCTCTACATAGTAAAAAACAAAGTCCCCAATTCTTGGATGTAACGGGTAATCTCGAGAAGCACTGAATGGATTTTGATACGGTTTTTACCATTCTGTAAAGGGTTTCTTGAGGAAGGTTTCTCTAGAAAAACATTTATTTATGACCAAAGGAAGCCAAGCAGTAACGATTTCAGTGAATCGAGTCGAAGAAAAACCTGCCATCCGTGCGCCTTTTAACCTTACGCTGGGTAAAACGTTCAAAATATCTATATAGGCTATTATGAGTGTAAGAATTGTTCAGTATGAAATGTTCTACCAAAAAAAAAGTAAACGACAGCATAGGCTACCTCTATCTTTAATACATTGCCAACTATAATTGTTTTTACGTTTTCATTTTTTCCAACAATCTCCTTTCAGTAGAAATTCAAATTACTAGCTTTGTAGCGAGTTTATCACCCCAGCTTCGGCCTGCATCAAACTGTCTAGTCGTGTCGAGTTAAGACTTCAGGGAAGAGTATAGGCTTATGTGTTTTGTGTTTAGCTGTTCACCTCGGCTTTTCTGAATTGCGTCTGGGACCTGCCGTCCACGTGCCTTTTAGGCTTACGATTAGTAAACCGTTAATGATTCTGAGTGAAGCCGGGGCGGGTTACTAGTAAGTGTATAGGCCTATATTATAAATATCATAATCCATACTGTACTTGGCTATAAACATAGATTCAATAACCTAAGTGTAAAGGATCTGATGATGATCGCTTGACGATCGAAACTAGTCATCCAAGTGTATTTATTAATCGCATGTAAATTTTTTCCATTACAATTTGGTGCAATCGTGTTGATCGACTGAAGAAACATTAAATTTCGATTACTAAAGCTACACTGAAAAATGGCTTCCAACAAGATAATAATAAATAATAATAATAACAATCATCGTAAATATAGTCTAATAATAATAATAATAATAATAATAATAATAATAATAAATAATAATGAGTTAACTGCATAAGGAATGTAAATGAGATCATTGATATTGCTATATTTGAAAGGATAAAGCATAGGAATTCTAAACACAGGTGTTTGTTCAAGAGAGTTGAGATGTGGAAATTAGGCCACATGCTAGTGTATTAATGTGGCGGATCGACAAGAGATCTAATTAGTTCAAGTATGTAGATGAGTGTAAGAATTGTAAGTGAGCGTGTGTTCGAGAGTGCAAAGTGGATTAGCGTTGACGATTCTGTTTGGAAGAGGTGCCCTATACAGTATATGCAGATATATAAAAAGGATATATATGTAAGGCCTAAACCACGAGGATATAAAGAGGCGTTAGGTAAGGCCTAGTCTACAACGAAATAATTAGGCATCGGGTAGATCGTAGGGATATGTTCGACGATTAATAAAATAAATGCACAGTATAACACACAAGTTTAGAGTATTCAGAAGATGAGGATTCCAGAGAACTTCAGTACAAGGCAAGCGCCACAGTCCCATTTTCTTTACAACCACATTCCATGGTATAGTCCAGCGGAGGACGTCTCAATGATTAATAAAGAGCTATGTACTGTATAGGCAGTTAAAGGATTTAATGATGTTTGATGAAGGTTATGATGTTTTGTTATGCATTTGAGAGAGTGAAATTAAGGATTTTTAATCCATGTTGAGATACATGTAGACGCCAGTATAGGCATACCCGCAAGTTCAAGATTGAAAGAAGGAGGTATTGACTCCACTCAACGTAATGTGATACTTAAAGCTTTTGGCAGATTTTCCGACTGTTGTTAAAAAGTGTATTATATGGAGGAATGAATTTTAGAGATGTGTTAGGACAACAATGGAAATTTGATTTAAGGATAGGAGTTGAATTGAATGATAGGGCTGACGAGAAATACATGTTCAAACCTAGAATATCTATGCCAAGTGTTAAGAGTCAGTGAGCTCGGCATATCAATGTGTTTGTAAATGAGGGATGGGAAGGGAGGGAAAGATTGGGAGGGATAGGCAAGGAAATGGGAAGGAGGCGGCCGTGACCTCACGGCAAGTACCATTGCGGCATTTGCCTGGAGATGAAGTGGGAAACCACGGAAAACTACTTCGAGGATGTTTGAGGTGGAAACCAAACCCCCTCTACCCATTTGGACCACCCGATGCTGAGTAGACCCAGTTCCAGTCCTCATACCACTTTTCAAATTTCATGGCAGACCGGGAATCAAACCTCGGACCTCCGGGGTGGCAGCTAAGCACCCTGATCACTACACCACGGAGGCGACTATAACAGTGATTTATTGTTATAATTATCTAATTTCCCTCTTTGTGCATGATTTTTTCACAACTTTTGCCGAACAGTACACATAAAGCTAGCGCTGCAAGCCATGACTACCAACGCAGCGACACTCGGTGTATAGATGTAACTTGTCTTCATTACTAGTACCGAACCTAACAAAAGTTTGGTTCTTTTCAGTCGGTCAACACGAACGTAGAAAAAAGAGCTGGGTTAAGCCCTAATCCTGAAAAAATTACATGAGATTAATAAATACACTACTAGGGTGACCAGTTTCGATCGTCAAGCGATCATCATCAGATCCATTACACTTAGGCTGTAAAATCTATGTTTGAAAAAACAGGTGAAAATATTTACAATGTATGTCTACCCCTTATTATTCCCGTTTTTCCAACGGGGTCGGGGATGAGATGCGATGAAAGTCTTAGTGGCGATGGTTTTTACGGCGGGATGCCCTTCCTGACGCCAACCTCATGAGAGGAGTTAATGAGAGATGAAATGAATGATGGTGAATGAAACTGGGCAAGGATGTGGAAGGAAGCGGCCGTGGCCTGTCAGAAGGTACCGTCCCAGCATTTGCCTGGTGTTGAAAATGGGAAACCACGGAAAACCATTTCAAGGACAGCCGACGGTGGGGCTCGAACCCACGCGTGTACCGAGTCAGCAGAGAGCTTGGCCCCTTGGCCTAACGCAACGCTTTAGCCCGCGTAGCCACTACTGTCGGTAGGTGAAAATATTTACAATATGTACAATTATTTAGTTGCAGTATTGGTAATGCAACGTGTCAGTGCATGCTAGTTGTAGTATATATGATGTTAGGTGGAATGCTAAAATGGTGATAGAAATACGGAATTTGTCTGTTTGGAGTGACTATATGGTTGTAAAAGTCAACTATGGTTGTACTGTATAGTGCAGGCTATTACTTATCTGGTTGGAGGATGTCTTCCGTGCTGTAGCTGCGAGTAGTATCAACTTCTCTCTTGGAGCAGTGACGGTCAACTGAATTGGAATGTTGTCTCACTGAACTGGTTTTTCCCTCCACCCGCCCCGTGTTCCTATGTGCTGTCTGTAGTCAATGCATGTGTAATTGTGACGTGTTGCCAAGTCTAGATAAGATGTATGTTATTGAATTCAGGAAGGTCTTCAACTATTAAACACCGTGGAACATTCCCCGCTACGCGTAGACTATTAGCCATTCATACTAAGCGCACCCGGTCTTTGAGGACGTTCCGGCACCTTTAATACTGCCGCGAATACCGGCTTTGGATTATTGAAGAAAAAAGTACATCGTACTCCTGATACAGATATCATTTACCTATTAAAACCCCTATTCCCCCCCCCCACACCTTTTCTATCTAGCTTGTCTGTATCGCTAAGTTGTGTCTTGTTTCCAACAGGGTGTGCTTTTTAGTAGAGTGAAGAGGGGTGAGCTCTCCATAAGAGTGTGCTCATTTAGATTGTTGGAATTGTTTCTTTTGGCTAGGTGTATCTCGATTGCTTCCTTTATGTCAAGAGCTCTGCTTTTCGATTCGTGATGAATTATTTTTAGATCCGTTTCAATGTTAGTAAAGCTGTGCCCCGCGTCACACATGTGTTCGCATACGGCTGAATGTGTTCCGTATCTTATCGCATTCCTATGTTCATTGTAACTTGTGTCTACTCGTCTTCCAATCTGTCCGATGTAATTAGCTTGACAACCAGTATCTTGGCACGTAATAGAATATACCCCTGACTTTGAATACGGGTCATGTTTATTTAGATTACTATTTTGCAGGTGCCTACAAGTTGTGTTGTTCGTTGTGAATGCTATTTTTATGCCTTGCTTTTTGAATAGATTAGTGATTTTATATGTGTTCTCATACACATAGTTGAAGCACGCAAATTTTTTCTCATTAATGTCCGGTTTTGGAATAGTTTTATCTTTATTTTTATGTTTGGCTACAATTTGGTCTATTTTGCTTGGCAGGAAGTTGTTTTCCTTTGCTATTTGCTTAATGGTTCTTACTTCCTTATTATAATTGTCTTTTGACATGGGTATGTTTGAAGCCCTGTGCACCATTGAATTGAACCCTGTTAATTTATACGTACTGAGTGATTAGACTGATTGTCGATTACATGCGAGGTTTGTGTGGCTTTCCGGAATATGGAATATGAAAGCTCGTTGTCTTTACGTTCAATAGTTATGTCCAGATAATTTATTTTTGGTCTGTTTCGGATTCCTTAATGAATTTGACTGAGTGGCGTAGTCTATTAATGGATTGAAGAATTGTTTCTTCGCTTGTTAATTCAGTATCGTAGATGCAAATTACATCATCTACGTATCTTTTCCATGTTACTATTCCCTTTGTTGAAGTCTTTTCTAAGAACGCATTTTCTAGTGCATTAATGAAGATGTCAGCTATTAGCCCGCTTAGTTGGGACCCCATCGCTAGGCCTTCTGTTTGTGTGTACATTTTATTGTCGAATTGGAACACGTTTTGGCTGAGAACGACCCTCAGTAATCTCACAATCTCTTCAGTTTCTTTGCCGAATTGTTGGATTTTAAGTTGTTTTCGATAGTGCTGATTGCTTCATTAATAGGAATATTGGTGTACATGTTAGTTATATCGAAGGATACTAGCGAAAGCTAGGTTCCATTTGTAGGGTGTTCAATGTTGTTACTAGTTCCGTTGTGTCCTTTACAGAGTTGTTTTTGTCTTTGGAAGGACGGTGTTTTAAGATTTTTAGTAACTCTTTGCTGATTTCGTAATTGGGGGCATTCCTACAATTGACTATTGGTCTCATTGGGCACTCCTTTTTGTGTACTTTAGGTTATCCCATCAATGACGGTATTTTCGGGTTCATGTTTATTAGTTTTGATTTTTCGGCTTTGGTCAATATGTGTTCTGTTTCTTTTAACGCACTTTTTATTTGTTTTTGGAATTTGTTGGTGGGGTATTTTGCTATTTCCTAGATTTCGTAGTTGTTTAGGAATTCGACTGTTTTTTCAATGTATTCTGTTTTGTTCAAAATTACTGTGGTATTCCCCTTATCTGCTTTTGTGATGATTAAGTCATGTTCTTTTTTTTAATGACTTTATTTCTTTGAGTTGTTTGTTGCTTTGAATGTTATTGCTTTCGCCCTCTCGTTTGAGGAATTTTTTGACTTCGTTGGTGGCAAGATATATGTTTTATTCCCTGTCTTCTACTGGAAGCTTGTGACTGGCTATCTCAATATTTGTGATTAACTGTTTTATATTGTGGTTCGTGTGTGCGTCTATGCAGTTGTATTTCAGTCCTTTGTCTAACATATTCATTTCATCTTGGGAAAAGGTTACGTTCGTTCTGTTGTTTACTCTGCTGTGGAAATTGAATTCATTGTTATTCGTGTGTTGTTCATTAGATTGTTTGTTCTGTGTGTCTCCTAGTTTTCTTAGTACCTAATTAGTACCTAATTTGTTATATTACTTCACTGTTCACTGAAAGGTTAGTAACAGTGCAGCCAACGTCAGAATTTTACCTCTAAGGGGTTAGGTTAATACGGTGGACAACTTTTAAAAGTTAATCATTGTCTTTATGCGAAATAAGCTCAGCGCATTTTTAGCCTACTTTCAATTTTTGCAAAAAATGTAAGTAGACTTATGAGATCTACATAGGGCCAAAACTTTGTGTGGCTGTCTGTGTGTCTGTGAGTGTGTATGTGTGTGTACCCTGCATGTCTGTACCCCCGCCCTATCAATTCAAACCAAATTGAACGAAATTTGGTACAGAGGTAGCAGTAGCAAAGGGCACCTCAGTGTCATGTTTTATATTGCCGCCATGTTTACCAAAACTTAACGGCCGCCACTCAAATGGTTAAAACATAAAATTAAATTACGTCCAAACTAATCATCCCATCTTTACCAAATGTGGTAAACACATACCTTCATATGGGACGCATCTTGTGCCTAAACTATAAGGTCATCAGCCGTACCATGTCAGGATGGCGGCCGTGTGAATTATGCAAACTTTATAATCCATAACATGGGACCCACCAGTTCCGATCATCGAACCAAGAATCGTTTAAACTATTCTAAAGGGCGTGGCCAGTTCGAAATTAAAAGTTTATATTGTAATATTATAGTGCAGAAGTGACTTTAAAAAGCTGAGTCGTCTCGGTTACAAGACAGGATGACAGCTGATCTCTCGTTCTGACTTATATTTCACTAATTTGAGTAAGTTGCATGCAATGTAGCCTACTGATAGAAATAATATGAACTTTGTATGAAATGGGTCATAATGAATATATACTCCAGTGAAGAAATCGTTTAGTCAAAGTCTTTATTTGCTAAGACGTTGTATATAAATCAATTGATAACGTTTAACTCGGGAGGATATGTTTGGCTCTGTGTTTAGAGCTTTGGTCTTTCACCCGGCCGACCGGGGTTCAGAACCTATCAGAGCTGTACTTTTTGCTTGATTTTTTAATATTTATTGTTTCATGAGTAGGCCTACGGAGACGTCATAAAATTGAGCGTAATATTGTGCATTTTGCAAATGAAAAATATATATATTTCATTAAAACAACATTCTCCACTTGAGCTGCACGAGTGACATCGTGACATCTACTAGCAACCAGTTGAACCATGCCGGAGCTAACCACGGCCTACTAGATGCGAGCTCCGCTCTATACCGGCCAGTTAGTGAACCCATGCCTAGGGTGTAATTGAAAAAATCCTCTTGTTGCCGATAGGGCGCACTTGCCGCCAGGGATAGACGCGATTAAAAAATAGCTGCGCTGTAGGTAATTAAAAGTGTTTCTCCCAGTGAAACGTTTAGACCAACGAAGTTTCAATTATTGTACGTAGTCGGTGTTAATATACTGAATTCCTACGTTGTTTGGAGTGTTTGCTGATGAAATTGCAAAATGCTGGGGTTAATTATGAATAATGGTTTGAACGCCGCTGCTCAAATCCAGTGTGCCAATTTGCACTTTGAATAGGAAGAAAATAGGAAGTGATCAGGACAAAGAGTTATAACTATACCAATACATTTAGGAGAAAGTAGGCTATATGTTCTTTCCTGAACATCTTGTTCATTCCTAGAAAGGAAAAAATATTAGCTTATTTTATTGATGATATAGGAATCCAGCGACTTTATCGTGGCTTTCCATGAGCCGTTGTTGGTGGCGCTGGTTAGTGAGATTGACTTGTTCTCCTAAACATGGTCGGGATAAGTGTTCATTTTACATTAATTATGTTTCTAATCAGTGCCGGTCGGTGATTAAGTTGCACAACGACTAGATTTTCCTCAGCGGGGAAAGTAGATCTTTTAAAACTAAATATTACTTATTTTTTCTCCTTATGAGCTAAAACACTGATACTTTTGTCATTTAATCTCATGAAGTCCCGTTCTACTGCGTAGACCTACTACACAGAAAAGCGAAACGTGCCTACACATTATAGGAGCACTTGCAAAGTGGTCGTTACACAGCTCGAGCACCGACCAGATTTCTACAGTGACTGTTTTGGCGCAGATGCTAGGGGGAGAAACTCCTATCATCCAGTTAACTGGACTGGTCATTGTATGGTGGATACAACAATGCTCATGGACCGATAAGCGAGAATGTATGAAGTGCATTGGTCATAGCAACTTATATGACCAAAGTGCACGTATTCAAATAGGGCTACGTACAATTTGAATGTGGGGATAAAATACCATCACCGAGGTTTTCCTTGAGAGCTGATCAATGTTATATTGCATTTCAGTGAGATCGGGAGATTCACGATCGCGAGGTTGGGGATGAGATGCGATAGGCTGTAGGTCTATTCGAAGGTACTGTCCTGGCATTTGCCCTAAGTTAAAAATGAGAAATCATGGCCGATGGTGGGGTTCAAAGCCACTCGTCTACTATACCGGGCCCCCAGGTAATTTGGCCTCATGGATTAACATTGCACCTTAGCAAGCGTAGCTACCGCTGTTGGTAGTTATAGAAACTATGTTGTATTATCTTCCTTCGTATTAGGGCCTTGAGACATCTTTAGTCATCAGCCCCGGTAAAGTTCATACTGGTGTGGAGTAGATCAAATGCAACAAGTGCTTTACAGAAACCTCATTATGAATATCGTGCAGTTTGTTGAATTAACTGAGGTTTAGGTCGGCCGGAGAGAGATATGTAAACCAGATATTATCATCAGTTCTTCACTGCACATACTGAGTGATGATGCATGTGTGTAGTACTCCCTCAGTAGAATCCAATTTCCCTCTTTTCGGGAAGATTGATACTCCACCTTCTAACCGAGCCTGGATCAGAGTCATGAGGTGGACCGATGTTTGAAAGTGAGGACTAGTCCAGTTAGCTGTCCGCGTGCACTGAGTATTCTTATTAGTATATGATCCAACTTGTTTCAGAGTGTGGGGCTGTATATAAAACTTGAACTGTTTGTTGTGCCTGGTATTGTAAGATCGAATCAAGGAAATATAATAACAAGTAGTTCCCCGAAGAACTATATAGCCTATTTTTATATATCCTACTTATGTTAATTGCCTCCATCAACATACACAATTTCAGTTTGATAGCTGTAATAGACATTGAGAACCGTCTAAATATGCCAGATGGTCACCATGTTGGATTTTTATATATAATACGTAGGCCTTAGAATTATGTACTACAACATGATGATTATTGTGTAGGTGTTTTATTCAAACTTCAATCGCATGACTAGGACACAAGAAATAAAAACGAGATTCTAAAATTTCGCACAGCCGCCATCTTGTGATTTTGAAAACAATTGAAATAAATTAGATGCCTGTGGACTAAAATTTGTATAAGCATACCGTACCAATGAGCCTCCGTGGCTTAGGCGGCAGCACGCCGGCCTCTCACCGCTGGGTCCGTGGTTCAAATCCCGGTCACTCCATGTGAGATCTGTGCTGGACAAAACGGAGGCAGGCAGGTTTTTCTCCGGGTACTCCGGTTTTCCCTGTCAAAATTTCATTCCAGCAACACTCTGCACTATCATTTCATTTCATCTGTCATTCATTTAATCATTGCCCTAGAGGAGTGCGTCAGGCCTCGGCAGCCGGCACTGTTGATATCCTCGCCGCTAGATGGGGGCTTCATTCATTCCATTCCTGACCCGGTCGGAGACTGGACGCAGGCTGTGGATTTTCATTATACCGTACCAAGTTTCACTGCGCTCGGTTGGTTAAATCGCGAGAAACGTCCATTTAAATATTTAAATTCCGCGTCACCGCTATGTTGGATTTGTGCTCACCAGGTTATTGAAAGTACCATAGGTGAACTAACGTTATAGCCTCTATAAACATACAAAATTTCAGTTTGATTGCTGTCATAGACTAATGGATATTGAGAACCGTCTAAATATTTCGGATGGCCAGTCCAGTTAACTGGATGATAGGAGTTTCTCCCCCTAGCACATGCGCCAAAACAGTCACTGTAGTAATTTGGTCGGTGCTCAAGCCGTGCAACGACCACTTTGCAAGTGCTCCTATAATGTGTTGGCACGTTTCGCTTTTCTGTGTAGTAGGCCTACACAGTAGAACGGGACTTCTTGAGATTAAAGGACAAAATTATCAGTGTTTTAGCTCATAAGGAGAAAAAATGAAAGTAACATTTAGTTTCAAAAATCTATTTTCCCCGCTGAGGAAAATATAGTCGTTGTGCAACTTAATCACTGACCGGCACTGATTAGAAACATAATGAATGTAAAATGACCAATTGTCGTTATGCCAAATGGTCGCCATGTTGGATTTTAATATATGTAGGCCACAGAGTTATGTACTATTAGAAGGCGATTATTGCGTAAGTTCAATATTCAAACGTTGACTTCGATCGCATGATTAGGACACAAGAAATAAAAGCTTAATTTTAAAATTTCGCACAGCCGCCATCTTCAGATTATGTAAACAATTGAACTCAATTAGATGTCAGTGCATTACAATGTATATGAACATTTGCTGTACCAAGTTTCATTGCGTTCGGATGGATAAATCGTGAGAAAAGTCTATTTAAATATTTCAACTTCGCTTGACCGCCATGTTCGTTTCGTAGTTACCAGGTTTCTGAAAGTCACATACGGTAGGTGAACTTCTAGTAGTGCCTTTTATCACCGTACAAAATGTCAGGGTGATATGAGTTGTAGTTTCGGAGATATACCGTAGAATGCCGGTGAAATACTTCGCACAGCCACCATGTTGCATTAAAGAGATGTAATAAAATTTAAAGGGCACGGTCGGGGTCGGCCAAAATAGTACGATGAACTTACCGAGTTTCAGTGAAATCTATCCAGCCGTTTAAATTTTATAGGCGGGGGACACATTTACGAACGCATACTGAACCCGCTGAGCTAAGGTTCATGTGATATTTTTCATGACAACACATTTATGATGGGATGTATTACCTTTGAACACACCCAGAAAGCAACCAGAAGCTGAGAGCTTATACTATTCTCTTTGGAGTAGCGGAGGATCGCTCTTTTGACTTTGATGAAGTCGGCTAATTATTTATCTGAGGTCTTATTAATCAACTTTACCTTTCTACGAGACTCAGAATATTCCATTTCGTCATTCAGTATTTTTGAAACATTTTGGAGAATGTTTTTTCACTTTAAGGTACGGTAATACCATTGCAGATACGCAAGAAGGGATGTAAATAGTCGCTCAACGACTTAGTTTGACGACTTGATTCCACGAGGAACGCAGTTCCGTGCACTACGTCTTGAGAATCCGCCCGGTGGAGGCGTGTTGAAATACCCGTCGTGTAAGACGTGGGAAAAGTCCGCTTTATAGCGAGGAATTTTTATCAAGTGTCATCGAGCACCATCGTACTGTGCATCACGATTTGTAAAGTGTAGTGATCAGCACAAATAGCATTGTGAACTTATTTGAAACATATTGTGAATTTTCTACGATTCTGTAGCACCACATTTCTTGTACCCACGTGATTTGTGGAGGGCTGAAGCCTAGTGTTAAACATACATGTAATCGTGGTAACGTTGCATTAAACGAGTGTTACACTAAATACGCATCGTATATAAATTACTGCAGTGGATTTATCCGCATGAATTCGATGCCAATTTCACGGATGCCACGTGATTCCAAAAGTAGAGTCTGTGCACGTGTGAACCAGCAGATCAGTGCATGGCCATTTATTAATGATATCTGCAAAGTGTAGAGGCTGTGTTGCTAGATATATGTGTAACGCCTGTGATAGCTACAAAGCACACCGCAATTTTCAAGTACTAATGTAATACATGATGTCTAATATTACCGACCACGTGTTCGACATTTATAACACCATGTTCGAGTCGGAGACAATGGGCTAAGTACCGTTATGGTATGAGGGAGATGTCTCGGATGGAACGAGCATGATTTGGAACTTCAAGAACGTCGATCGAGAAGGAAGGAATCGAGGATGCCTTTCCTAGGCATGTCCAACCCATTCACGATGTCAACTACAGGGACAGACCAAACCCTGGTCTTTAAGAGAGCCAAGATGGAAGTTATGATACGGACGATGCCAATCCTGAAAGCCAGAGGTGCTTTTGTTCATCCCTTGTCGTTGGACAGAGAGCTAAGTGTGGGCTCCTTCATATCGTGAGTTTGTACAACCCTTCTTTGTTCTAGTCTTTGGTGGTATATTTAGATTTGTGTAGATTGTAAATCAGCCGAACTTAGTGACAGCCATTTCATAGGTAGGGAATGTAATTAGTATAACTAGATGTTATTTATCCACAGTGATTGTGAGCCACCCTCGGGTTTGATATTTTGTTCAACCCTGGTGCAACCTGATGGACGTCATAGGACGCCAATTCCTGTCTATTGCTAAACGTGACCGTAGTCATTCCAAGGCTACTTTGTTTAACCCTATCTGGGGTGATTTTCGAGTCTTAGCAGACTTCTGTTACGGCAAACTGATGCCATGATCATAATTCTTTAACTGCACTCATAGCAGTCAATGTTACGCCCCTGACTTCATTAGAGAAGTCGTATCATTTAGGTAATCGACTGTAATTACCAGTTTTGTAACTGCCTTTATATTTCATTCAGGATGTGCTCAGAAACCATCCAGGTCAAGTGTAGACCTTGCAAGTAAAAGGGATGTTTCGTTCTAGCCTAGCATCGAGCCCAGTTCCCAACGTATCATTAAGCACATCCAGCAGAGTGGAGTTTGCGCCATAATATTATTTTGTTTGTGTCAAGTGTGATGACACGTGATTATTTGAATGTTTGATACAAGAAACTACTGAAGTATTTTATCTTTGAGAGCAAAGAGCTCCAGCAATGAGTGACATTGCTATCTATTAAACGTCTTTGCTATGAAAGACAGAGTTATATGTTTGTATTCAGCTTTATAGCGTGCTCTTAATGCACACATTCTTTGATGTTTATAACCTATGGTAAAGGTATTATTATGAGGCCAGTTTCATAGTTATTTTCTTGCCTGAATTGCCGGCCCAGTCAACGTGTTGTGTCTAATAGTGCAGGGAGCCTGCAACTTGCTGTGACTCAGACAGGTTTGTGAATATTTCCCAGCGCACGAGCGAGAGCGCTTGCTTCCAAGTGAGACAGACTTATGTTAACACAGAACAGAATGCTTGTAGCATTCATTTATTTTTCATTGCATTGATAGCTCATGCAACCCAGAGTCCATTTCTGTATCTGCTCACGTGTTCTTTAGATTGTCATTTGTTAGTTAAACGCTTTTTGCGTTTACCGTTGTTTCGACGAGTACAGTTATGTCAGGATTCTTATTTTATGTTGGAGGCTAGCCCCGTGATGAGGGTTTTTTCATGTGTGAAGGTATTTTGTGTACCATGTCCGGGACTGTTCCCGTCGACCAGATATTTAGGGAGGGTAACTGATGTGTCCAGGCCCGTCCCAGAGTTATTGAACGCGAGCTGTGCGCCGCTGGTTACTTGTGTTATTGTGTGTCCGAGTTGTTATTGCTCGTTGATTGTATTCCGACTTTTGAGTCGAGGCTCAATGGCAGAGATGATCTCTCAGAGACGCTCCGTGCCAAGCTAGTCAGCTGTTATTCGCCATAAACCAACGATAATTTAAACCGACATCTTAATAATAAAACGCATAATTTTGATAAACAAAATATAACTAACGAATCCTTTCTATTTAACCTTGTTCATTTGCATTTGGAACCTGCTGACATAGCCGTGCCAATGAAAGTATTTCCTGGAGGAAATTACTTTAGGACAGCTGACACATTTTGTAGCGACAGAGGCTTGCTCGAACCTTTAGTTCGTAGCTGGTGGAGCGCAGGCCATACGATGTTAGACGTAGTCTTCACTACGCAGTCGTCACCGTAATTACACACGTTAAATGACTATGGCTTACAAGCAGTAAACCAAGGTGTAGGTAGGCTTTGAATAAAACTGTGGTTTTGTATTTATTGATTTATTGATGTAAAAGTGTACAAATCCTCTATGTCACCTTTTGTGTGCTGATTAGCACCCAGTTTGTTAGAGTGTCATAGAATTTTTTTTTCTATGGCTTGTCACATAGCTTTGATTGTAATTGTTTGATATTACGGACGTCACCACCGTAAATTTTGTAATTAATTGGTAGGACTTAGCTAGATGAATTAATATTAAATGTAAATGTGGAAATGGTATCATCCTAATTCAGATTTGTTTTGCTGCCCTGTTAAACGTTAATTCCGATATTAGCTTTATCTTGTAACTTGACCTAGTTTTTTTTGCCTTACCATTTTTCATAGTGTTGCTGTTGTTGCTCTAATTATTGTGAGATAGATCTTTCGCGAGGGTTTACTGTAACTTCTCAGGTGGGGACCAGCTCTTTATTTTTGATTATTTATTAACTTGCGGATTAGCCGATGGAAACCCTCCGAACTAGGATAGGGGTTTGTTGATTTTAAAATAAATCTTTACGGTGTTTTGCATAAGTCTGGATGTTTCTTTTCTCAGTCTAGCTTTTAAGGTGAACCTTTCCTTAGGCAGTCTATGACCTTTGTCACCATGTACCACGATCCCCGTGGATGATGGATTCTCGTGCCGCTTTGGCCTGTTTGGAAGTTCACCTGATCCTCTAGGCAATTAGGTCCGGCGGATGAGATGTTAGAGAAGTCATTTCGGTTGTTGGCTGTCCTGGCAGCTCCTCTGACGGGCACATATAACTCCAGTTATTTAAGTGGCGCCCAACTCATGTGCCGACGTTAACGTGGTGACCGTCAGTTCCATGTTATTTAAGGGGATCTTAATGTTGATCAATGGTAAATTGACCGTCTGGGACGAACATAGAAAGTCGTACTGCAGATCAATTAACCACATGGCGTTCATGTTTGATACAAGTCCATGGGGGTGAGGCTTTTGGGTTAGATAAATGATGGATAGGATTTTCTTTGATGATGCCTCATCCTGAGTAAAAGTAATACTTTGCTTTGCTCGCTGTTGTCTTTGTAAATGTAGAAGCACTTAGTTTGCATACTCCAGCTGTACTCGTGATGTTTATTTAAATGAAACAAGCTTTATACCACCAAGTAAATAATCATAGCTGTAAGTTCCATAAGAGATTGCTCCCTCTATTTCTCAATAATTTCTTGTCATGGATGAGGAAGCAATTCGTCGTGTATTTGGGGAGATGTTGGCAGGTGTCAATGCCAATCTCCAGCAGATTACTGCTGACTTAGGTGAAGTCAGGCAGGAAGTAGGTACTGTAAGGGGTGACTTGGGTGAGAATACCCAAGCTGTTAACAATGTAAGTGGTCATGTGGACCAGGTTAGACAGGATCTCGAGGTTAACACCCGATCAATTAATAATGTAAGTGGTCATGTGGACCAGGTTAGACAGGATCTTGAGGTTAACACACAGTCAATTAATAATGTAAGTGGTCATGTGGACCAGGTTAGACAGGATCTTGAGGTTAACACACAGTCAATTAATAATGTTAGGGCTGATCTAACGCAGGTCAGGGCCGACATGGATGCTCATAGGATAGAGGCCAGAAATGATCTTACGGCAGGTTTAGCGGCTGTTAGTGTTGACGTAATAGGACACCATCAGGAGGCTAACCAGCGTATTGATAATTTAACAGACCAAATGAATAGAGCTAGGGAGGACGTGCAAGCCCGTTTAGAGGAGCACACCGCTCAGATTCAAACTACGATTAATAGAGTTCAGGTTGATATGAGGGCTGACTTAGACCATACTCGAGAGGAATTTGGAACTCAATTAACCCACGTCGAGGGATTTATGGACAACGTCAAGAAGGACATGGCTACCATGAACATAGGACTCGTACTGATGAGAGGTGCAGCGAACGCCGTCAACAATAATGTCAAGACGATCGTCGATGGTATGATCCAGGTCAAGGACGAGTTGCTTACGAACCAAAGGAACATTACGGAATTAACCGAGACCGTAACAGGGCTACGAGAGACAGTAGACATTCATCGAGAAGAAAATAAGATCGATGTAATGCTGTTGAGGGGTGACCTTAATGAGCATAAAATTATTATGGAAGCGAAGGTAGCCGAGGTCAAGGATGACGTAGGTGGGGATCAAGGACAACATGTCCAAAGTCGAGGGGGAAATCGACTCGTTACAGAAAAGATTTGAGGAAGTCGCAATAACCGAGAGGTTAGACCTCAGTTAAAACTTGAGGACAGCTATTCGTGAAGTCGAGACCAACCTCAAAGGTAAAGTCAAGAGAATTGAGTTGCAGCTCAACGATTTGGGAAACAAGGTCGCAGCTAAGTCTATCCCAGGGCTCGAAATTATCGAGAGACGTCTCGACCGACTTGAGACTCAACCAAGGGAGATACATTTACCTCCACAGATGGGAGACTCTCAGGCAACGCCAGGACCGCAATCCGCAGGGATAATGCCTACACTCTTTTAACCTAGCGCACCCATGGAACCACAACCGTTCTAAGTTACCGGTTCAGCGCAGAGTCAAACGTTAAATTATAACGCGAATCCTTTCCAACCCGCACATAATCAACAAAGTCAGGACACAAGCACGCCAACGCATAATTATACGCCGAGTTCATTCAGACCCGCGCACACGCAGGGGAACGTGACAATCATCCGTTCACGAGAAGAGCAACCAGTTTGATTCTCAGGCACTGGAAGTGGCATCACTCCTGTAGAATCTTAGCGAATGTGGAGCGCTATTTAAGGGACACAATGGTAACTCCGGAGAGAGAGCTCCGAGTCATTGAGCGTTTGCTTGAGGGACAAGCTAGCACTTGGTTCAGGGCCTTCCGCTACTCATTCGTAGGCTATCAAGACTTCAGAGAAGCCATACTGAGAACTTACTGGTCGAGCGACATCCAGCAGAGTATCAGAGCTGAGATGTACACTCGCCGATACAGCTCGAACACTCCGACGCGCTATGCGAACTACTTCGCAACCCAGCTTGAGAAACTTCGTAGTTTGCAATCCCCACTGTCAGAGCAAGACCTTGTAAATACCATCGTCTGGCAATACCCTGCAGACGTGCAACGAGTATTGATCGCTGCAGGAGCATCTACATTCCAGCAGTGCGATCAGATCTTACGGCGATTGGACGCCAATACTGAACAGTTTCCAACACACCGTCAACAGAAGGCTGACAGGCGTGATGAGCGACACATTAACTTGACGACTGTGGACAAAGTGTGCCAGACGCCTCAGCAAACACAGACTCAAGAAAGCCATGACCAGCGTGATGAATACGATCGTGGTCGGAGAAATTGGAATAACACTCCGTACGCTAGAGACCGGAGAGATGACCGTCGTGGTTATTGGAACCGACGCCTTGATCGAGGAACGAACGACAACCGTCGCTACGATGACGACCGCCGAGGGAATAACAACCGGAACCCACAGCAGGGAGGTGTCCGTAGAGATTACCGCTACAGCAGAGGATACAGTCGAGATCGGGACCCCAGATACCAGGTCGAGCGAGACTGGAGAGGAAGAGCACAGGAGAGTCGTGAATACCTTCAGCAACTCCGAGGACTCCAAGAAATCCAAGAAGGGGGAGATCAGAACCCGACTTCGCGGGAAACACGAAATATCCCGGCGGAAGAAACGGAGCGAAGCCAACCCGGTACTTCCCGCCAATAGAAGAAAAAAACGCCAAAAACTCAGTAGATTCTTACCCGATTGAGCACAGAGTAACTGCCACTATCTTACTCTGGGAGCCGATTCAGGAAGATCTATTAGACGAACGACGAACGACGAACCACAACTACGAGTTGACGCGTCTACCGAAGATTGTAGCTACCCTGAATGGATGTGACGTAGTCATTCTCATCGATACAAGGGCAATGATAAGTGTCATTTCCGCCGAATGCCATGCCAGACTGAAAGCAAACTCTGAGGTGACAGAGCTGCCAGTTTCTGCAGTAAGAGTCAGAGGAGTTATACCTGACCGTGTCGTAACGTGCAAAGTTCAGATTTTATGCACTTTAAAAATTTCGAGCCACGTGTATTTGCACGAATTTCTAGTGATGAAAGGCTTGCATCATGATGCCATATTGGGTGCAGACTTCATTCGGAAGTACGATGGAATCATTGATATGGGACGTAATACGGTGGAGTTTAAGCCGAACGAACCTATCCAAATAAATTTAGTAGAGGAAGAACCGGAATTTGAATCCGAAGTCAACGTTGTTGAGAATTTAAATGACAAGGAAATTGAGGAGACACGAGATGCCGACGGAGAGGCAGAACAATTATCAGCACCCTTACGAGAGAAAGTAGATGCAATATTAAGCGAATACGAGGATATATTCGACACCACACCTGGTGAGATATTGGACTACGAGTACGATCTTATACTATTGGATGATTCCCCGTTCCAGAAGAAGATTTATCCTATCGCAGAGAAACACCGAGAGGAAGCTGCTAAGAAGATCTATGAAATAGAAGCAGCAGGTACAATTAAGAAGTCACCAACTCCTTTCTTGAATCATATAACACCTGTGGTTAAGGTGGATGGAAGCCTGAGACTTTGTCTCGATGCCAGGGCCTTAAACGAACGCCTAGCTCCTAAGCATAACCGACCGCCCAAGATTAGGGACATCCTCAGAAAATTTAAGGGGAAGAAGGTATTTTCGTCATTGGACTTAGTACAATCCTACTACCATATAAGATTGTCTGAGCATACTCAGAAGTATACAGGGTTTCTGTTCGATCAGACCACCTATGTCTCTCGAAAACTACCCTTTGGAGTGAAAAATGCCGGAGCTGCATTAATTAGAGCACTTGATGCGAAGCTGACTCCTGAAGTAAAACAGAAGGTGATATGTTACGTGGATGACATCATCATAGCCTCGGAAACGGAGGAAGAACATTTAGCAACTTTACGCCTTGTTTTTGAGAACCTTCAACGCAGCTAATCTAAAAAAATATCACTCATGAATGAACTTTGAGTCAAAAAAAATGTCTTCCCTACATTTTATTTGAATCGACGGACAGGCAGATGAACCCGCTGAGCTAAGGTTCATGTGATATTTTTCATGACAACACATTTATGATGGGATGTATTACCTTTGAACACACCCAGAAAGCAACCAGAAGCTGAGAGCTTATACTATTCTCTTTGGAGTAGCGGAGGTTCGCTCTTTTGACTTTGATGAAGTCGGCTAATTATTTATCTGAGGTCTTATTAATCAACTTTACCTTTCTACGAGACTCAGAATATTCCATTTCGTCATTCAGTATTTTTGAAACATTTTGGAAAATGTTTTTTCACTTTAAGGTACGGTAATACCATTGCAGATACGCAAGAAGGGATGTAAATAGTCGCTCAACGACTTAGTTTGACGACTTGATTCCACGAGGAACGCAGTTCCGTGCACTACGTCTTGAGAATCCGCCCGGTGGAGGCGTGTTGAAATACCCTTCGTGTAAGACGTGGGAAAAGTCCGCTTTATAGCGAGGAATTTTTATCAAGTGTCATCGAGCACCATCGTACTGTGCATCACGATTTGTAAAGTGTAGTGATCAGCACAAATAGCATTGTGAACTTATTTGAAACATATTGTGAATTTTCTACGATTCTGTAGCACCACATTTCTTGTACCCACGTGATTTGTGGAGGGCTGAAGCCTAGTGTTAAACATACATGTAATCGAGGTAACGTTGCATTAAACGAGTATTACACTAAATACGCATCGTATATAAATTACTGCATTGGATTTATCCGCATGAATTCGATGCCAATTTCACGGATGCCACGTGATTGCAAAAGTAGATTCTGTGCACGTGTGAACCAGCAGATCAGTGCATGGCCATTTATTAATGATATCTGCAAAGTGTAGAGGCTGTGTTGCTAGATATATGTGTAACGCCTGTGATAGCTACAAAGCACACCGCAATTTTCAAATACTAATGAAATACACGATGTCTAATATTACCGACCACGTGTTCGACATTTATAACACCATGTTCGAGTCGGAGACAATGGGCTAAGTACCGTTATGGTATGAGGGAGATGTCTCGGATGGAACGAGCATGATTTGGAACTTCAAGAACGTCGAACGAGAAGGAAGGAATCGAGGATGCCTTTCCTAGGCATGTCCAACCCATTCACGATGTCAACTACAGGGACAGACCGAACCCTGGTCTTTAGGAGAGCCAAGATGGAAGTTATGATACGGACGATGCCAATCCTGAAAGCCAGAGGTGCTTTTGTTCAACCCTTGTCGTTGGACAGAGAGCTAAGTGTGGGCTCCTTCATATCGTGAGTTTGTACAACCCTTCTTTGTTCTAGTCATTGGTGGTATATTTAGATTAGTGTAGATTGTAAATCAGCCGAACTTAGTGACAGCCATTTCATAGGTAGGGAATGTAATTAGTATAACTAGATGTTATTTATCCACAGTGATTGTGAGCCACCCTCGGGTTTGATATTTTGTTCAACCCTGGTGCAACCTGATGGACGTCATAGGACGCCAATTCCTGTCTATTGCTAAACGTGACCGTAGTCTACTTTGTTTAACCCTATCTGGGGTGATTTTCGAGTCTTAGCGGACTCCTGTTACGGCAAACTGATGCCATGATCATAATTCTTTAACTGCACTCATAGCAGACAGTCAATGTTACGCCCCTGACTTCATTAGAGAAGTCGTATCATTTAGGTAATCGACTGTAATTACCAGTTTTGTAACTGCCTTTATATTTCATTCAGGATGTGCTCAGAAGCCATCCAGGCCAAGTGTAGACCTTGCAAGTAAAAGGGATGTTTCGTTCTAGCCTAGCATCGAAACCAGTTCCCAACGTATCATTAAGCACATCCAGCAGAGTGGAGTTTGCGCCATAATATTATTTTGTTTGTGTCAAGTGTGATGACACGTGATTATTTGAATGTTTGATACAAGAAACTACTGAAGTATTTTATCTTTGAGAGCAAAGAGCTCCAGCAATGAGTGACATTGCTATCTTTTAAACGTCTTTGCTATGAAAGACAGAGTTATATGTTTGTATTCAGCTTTATAGCGTGCTCTTAATGCACACATTCTTTGATGTTTATAACCAATGGTAAAGGTATTATTATGAGGCCAGTTTCATAGTTATTTTCTTGCCTGAATTGCCGGCCCAGTCAACGTGTTGTGTCTAATAGTGCAGGGAGCCTGCAACTTGCTGTGACTCAGACAGGTTTGTGAATATTTCCCAGCGCACGAGTGAGAGCTCTTGCTTCCAAGTGAGACAGACTTATATTAACACAGGACTGAATGCTTGTAGCATTCATTTATTTTTCATTGCATTGATAGCTCATGGAACCCAGAGTCCATTTCTGTATCTGCTCATGTTCTTTAGATTGTCATTTGTTAGTTAAACGCCTTTTGCGTGTACCGTTGTTTCGACGAGTACAGTTATGTCAGGATTCTTATTTTATGTTGGAGGCTAGCCCCTTGATGAGGGTTTTTTCATGTGTGAAGTTATTTTGTGTACCATGTCCGGGACTGTTCCCGTCGACCAGATATTTAGGGAGGGTAACTGATGTGTCCAGGCCCGTCCCAGAGTTATTGAACGCGAGCTGTGCGCCGCTGGTAACCTGTGTTATTGTGTGTCCGAGTTGTTATTGCTCGTTGATTGTATTCCGACTTTTGAGTCGAGGCTCTATGGCAGAGATGATCTCTCAGAGACGCTCCATGCCAAGCTAGTCAGCTTTTATTCGCCATAAACCAACGATAATTTAAACCGACATCTTAATAATAAAACGAATAATTTTGGTAAACAAAATATAACTAACGAATCCTTTCTATTTAACCTTGTTCATTTGCATTTGGAACCAGCTGACATAGCCGTGCCAATGAAAGTATTTCCTGGAGGAAATGACTTGAGGACAGCTGACACATTTTGTAGCGACAGAGGCTTGCTCGAACCTTTAGTTCGTAGCTGGTGGAGCGCAGGCCATACGATGTTAGACGTAGTCTTCACTACGCAGTCGTCACCGTAATTACACACGTTAAATGACTATGGCTTACAAGCAGTAAACCAAGGTGTAGGTAGGTTTTGAATAAAACTGTGGTTTTGTATTTATTGATTTATTGATGTAAAAGTGTACAAATCCTCTATGTCACCTTTTGTGTGCTGATTAGCACCCAGTTTGTAAGAGTGTCTTAGATATTTTTTTTCTATGGCTTCTCACATAGCTTTGATTGTAATTGTTTGATATTACGGACGTCACCGCCGTAAATTTTGTAATTAATTGGTAGGACTTAGCTAGATGAATTAATATTAAATGTAAATGTGGAAATGGTATCATCCTAATTCAGATTTGTTTTGCTGCCCTGTTAAACGTAAATTCCGATATTAGCTTGATCTTGTAACTTGACCTAGGTTTTTTTTTGCCGTACCATTTTTCCTAGTGTTGCTGTTGTTGCTCTAATTATTGTGAGATAGATCTTTCGCGAGGATTTACTGTAACTTCTCAGGTAGGGACCAGCTCTTTATTTTTGATTATTTATTAGCTTGCGGATTAGCCGATGGAAACCCTCCGAACTAGGATAGGGGTTTTTTGATTTTAAAATAAATCTTTACGGTGTTTTACTTAAGTCTGGATGTTTCTTTTCTCAGTCTAGCTTTTAAGGTGAACCTTTCCTTAGGCAGTCTATGACCTTTATCACCATGTACCACGATCCCCGTGGATGATGGATTCTCGTGCCGCTTTGGCCTGTTTGGAAGTTCACCTGATCCTCTCGGCAATTAGGTCCGGCGAATGAGATGTTGGGGACGTCATTTCGGTTGTTGGCTCTCCTGGCAGCTCCTCTGACGGGCACAATACATACACATTTAAAAGTTGTCCACCGTAACTACTCTCGACCATGTTTAGGAGAACAAGCCAATCTCATTAACCAGCGCCACCAACGCTGACTAATGGATTCCTATATCGTCAATGAAATGAAAATCCACAGCCTGCTTCCAGTCTCCGATCGGGTCAGGAATGGAATGAATGAAGCCCCCAACTAGCGCGAGGATATGAACTGTGCCGACTGCCGAAGCCTGTCGCACTCCTCTGGGGCAATGATTAAATGAATTACAGATGAAATGAAATGATAGTGGAGAGTGTTGCTGGAATGAAATTTTGACAGGGAAAACCGGAGTATCCGGAGAAAAACCTGTCTGCCTCCGTTTTGTCCAGCACAGATCTCACATGGAGTGACCGGGATTTGAACCATGGACCCAGCGGTGAGAGGCCGGCGTGCTGCCGCCTAAGCCACGGAGGCTCTCCTATATCGTCAATAAAATAAGATAATATTATTTTCGTTTCTAGGATTTAAAAATGCGCTGAATGCCATTTTTCAATGAGGTGCAGAACTTAATAAGCTTTCAATGAAAGTTGTTTCGACTTCCTTTTCATGTCCTCCTCGTGGCGCAGTGGCTAGCATTCTCGGCTGTCACCCCTATGATCCCGGTTCGATTCCTAGCTCGGTCAAGAAATTTAATTCTGGTCTGAGGGATGGAATGGGGTGGATTCAGCCTTGTGCGGCAAAACTGAGAAGATGTGGGTTCGATTCCCACCTCAGTCATCCTGGAAATGGATTTCCTTGGTTTCCGACTTCTGCTCCAAGAATATGTCGGGATGGTTTCTAACTTAAGACCACGGTCGCCTCCGTCCCAATCCTCACCTGAATTAAAAATACACACTACTATAGACACCTCAGTAACAAATGTTATCAGACAATTTTAACTAGATAAACTCACACACCAAAGTACACGGGACTAAATGACCACTATGTACAAGACCCTTAAATAAAAACAACAATATTAATATGTTCATTGATTAATTACAGTATTTGTGATCTTTAGTTTTTGTTTCATCAGTCAAGTAAAAGAGAAAGAACCAATCTCTTAGCAAGCAGCTTGGTTGACTCTGCCGTGGAGGACCGCGAGACTTCTCACTAACTTAAACAATCCCCCAGGGGCTCACAACGGGGGTTCTCAACCATGGGACCCCAGCTGAGTCCGGAATTGCTTCTTCTTACTTGTGCTGGACTCCATTCTGTCATCATTCTTGTCGATCTTCCTTCTCTTCTGACCCTGATGGTACTAGGGTCTCCGAGGCCTAGGGTGTCTTTCAATTTCCCGCCTTAATTGGCCCTTGTCTCATCTTTTCTGATACCCTCATTTTTTGAGGGGTCACACCTCTTCCTTTCTCTTCATGGTATCTCCTACCTCCTGCTTAAGGCCCTCAAGGAAGCAGGGTGGTGTGTAGCCCCACCATTTATGGCGCATGCCGGTTAGTGCTACACCCTCGAGGGCTCATGTATGGTGAGTTTGGGAGTTGGCGACCCCGAGGGATTTCTGAGCTGGGTCCGTTGCCCCGTTTTTCCATTGCCTTTGGGGTGGACCCTCTCCTCTTTCCCTATCCTATCTGCCTTATATGGGTCTACTTTTTACGAGTCCCTCAATCATCATTTTTCGAGGTTGAGGGCTTTTCTTTTCCCTGTCTTTTATTTCCCTAATTCTTATTCTTTTTTTCTTTTCTTTCTTTCTTTCTTGTGTCCTCTTCTTCTACTGAATGAGTTACGTGTTAGGCTGTAGTTAATTTTAGTTCTACTGTCGTTTTGTTTTGTTCTTTTCATTTCATCATCTTCATTTTCACCCAAACCATTAAGAGCTGATAACCTAGATGTCATGAACCTACTGACCAGGGCGTGCGTACTCTGTGCAATAGCCTACATCATGTGATCGATATCACTTCATGAGGTGCTCCAAAAGAGTGAAAACTTCGCATGAATATAGTAGAGAATAAATGAGCAGAAGTAGTAATTTTACTATGAGAGTGATAATTTATAATTTGTAATATGGCCATTCGGCCGAAATACATTCTTCTTCGTCTTATTATTATTGTTATATCCAAGATGTTAGGTCCCTTAAAACAACAAGCATCATCATCAACATCATAACTTAGATAATACTGTATCAATCTGTTTGCTATAACGAATCGAATGCAGTGACTCTTGCAATAGTAAACCAGAGCTACGAGCTAATATAACTCTAGTTGTTTGTTGTAGTTATTTAATTTGAAAGGCTATTCTGATTTCACAGCAATAGTGCCAACCGACAAGGAGCTGAAAAAGTTAAATTACCCGCTGTTTGGAACAAAATCCAGCGAAGCGACCGACGTTGCTTGACTGATTTGTGATTTCTGCACTAAAATATGCGATTACCCCTAAGTAAAAATATTTCGCCACAAACTCACATTTTATGGCGCTTGACTTGTTTCTGAAATAAACGCTTCAATTGCTGTTAACTCATTACAATTAAGTCTTTCACAGTGAAACTTGTTACAATAACTGACTTCAAAATTAATGTATATACTTTTCAAATAGTCCTGCCTCATTTTCTGAGATGAGATGGCACTTCCAGAGGTAAAATCACTATAAATGACTGAATGTTAGGCGTAACTTCGGCGTCCCATCAGTTTGTGAAGATTCAATCGTGTGCCAATATGTCAAAGGTTAACGAGCATGTGCGAAGTTTGCTGATAGTTTCACACAGATTTGTATTGAGACTTGCGCACATGGTATTCAACCCTTCCCACGTTCACGGTTATCACCTGCTTGACATGAGATGATACGATGCGGTTACTGGATAGCACGCAATTGTTCACGCCCCCATAAAAGTGTACCTGAGGTTAACTTAACGACTACATAAATAATAATATTTCCCCCTCTATTAACCGCAAGAAGAGCAGAGCAACGTCCTCACTTCCTTCTGATCCTGACCTCAAACAATAAGTAATGTGTAACCTCTCACGTCAGATTCATACGTGCGACCAAGAGCATTCAATATTGCCACATATCTTTTCTATTGCAAAAATGTCATTGTATTCCTAATTTCTGATCATATTATAGCAATAAGGATAATATCATTGTGTAGATTTAATATTCAAACTTCAAACGCATGATTAGGACACAAGAAATAAAAACGAGATTTTAAAATTTCGCACAGCTGCCATCTTGTGATTATGAATTAATACATTTAATGCCAGTGGATTAAAATGGTTGAATCGTGAGAAACGTCCATTTAAATATTTATATTTCGCGTCGCCGCCATGTTGGATTTGTACTCACCAGGTTATTGAAAGTCCCATAGGTGAACCTATGTTTATAGTCTTATAGTTTCTTTGTTTTGGTGAAATATGAACAATCTATAAAGCAGAACAGTGATGGTGTGGAATAAAAGAGGCAAAAATAATCAGGGCCAAAAAATAACGAATAAATAGCTTCTGATGCTGCTGTTAAACAGTAATCTGTAACTACGTTACATTAATGATTTTGCTGACAATGGCAATTAGCAAATATATGTCTATTTCGTGATAACAAAAGGTATACAAACGGAGCCACACGAGTACTGTCGTATCTTACTCAGCCCCTACTGAACATAGCTGTAGCCGACTGGCTCTCTCCCTTCCCCATTCAGCCTCGGAGGTGAGGAAATGCTGCGTCTGGCGTACAATTGTGCAGCCGTCCGACAACTTATTGGTCGGGTCTTTCACGAGAGCAAAGTTTCTGGCCGTCAATGCTTCAACACAACGCTCCTGTGGCACCAACGCTCTCGTTTCGCTGGTCTTTTATACCTGATAACGGAACCTCTAACGACTTTCCGCCCATACCAGAGCTATTGGACGATGACCCGTGTCCCGAACTCTCCTGAAGCTCACCTTCTTCCAACTGCCTCCAGAAATAGAACAATTAGAACCCGGTGCGTCAGTGACCCGCATGACTCAACAGGGGCTTTTGTTTGCGAGGGCAGCCCCGCGGGCAAATAGATGGGTGCGGCACGGGAACTTCATCCACTGCCTTCCAGCTGGGTAGAACTATTGCAATAATAATAATAATAATAATAATAATAATAATAATAATAATAATAATAATAATAAAATCCAAGGGAGTTTTCAGCTATGAGGTCGCGTATTGTACAGTGAGACCGACCGCGGTAGTCCTCTGCAGCGTCTTTGTCGCTGTGTCAACCAAGCATGGCCACCTACATGGGGATGAATGTAATGTAGGCTACTATCGTGACTGAGCTGTAGTATTTCTGACGCCACGTCAAAGTCGAAAGCTTGACTCTGGTCTAAAGAAATACCCCAGATTCACTCTAGCCGCTGCACGTGTCAAGTCAAAGCCCCCTGCCGCCACTGAATATGAACCATTCTTCATTCTTAAGTTTGACTAATTAAAATAAAACCATATTATTTGGTCCACTTGTGAGGACTACCACACTGACTTCTCTCACTAAGGGATCATGTAGCAGATTGATGTTTGAAAGCATCAGAAAAGAGAGCTAGTGATAATAGAACGAATTGTGGATGAATTTTCAGGCAGGATTATTTTATAAAGGATGTTTCAGCGAGAGCGTACTGGCACTCCGGGCTGCCACACTGAGCATATAGACACGTGGTCTCCGAGGCCACCCAAAAGTGCTATGGACGTAAACATGTGTAACACAAATATGGCGTCCTGAGTAGTTCGTTATGTGTGTTGCCTATTGTCAGTAAATGTACTGTATACACTAGGTTATTACACAGGTAGCCAGTGAACGGATGGGCATTAACATGTAGGCGACCAATGCTGCGTTACCCTATCGTCGGCAGGTAGCGCGGTCATACAGAATCTCATACGTCGTTGCCATGCTTGTATCGAGGTCGGTGGCTGTCACGTTGAGCAACTTTTTTATGAGTTTGTACACACTGACACAGTATCACTGGTACGTTCATGGCATGGTTGTCAGTTACAGTGCTACAGCACTCGCATTATGCTGATGAGTGACCGATGCATTTCTGAGAATTCGAGCCGTCAACTCCCTTACTCCTATTCTAAGACATAACCCCACATTGTGGGGCTCGGAAGTTCTGACAGCTGACTTAGCCTAATGCACTCGGCACACTCATTAGTGCTTGCCACACTAGGCTATTGTCAGTGAGCCAATTTGAGAAATGTTTTTTGCTAAGGCTAGTACAGTCGATATACCCTTCCTGGAAGTAATGACGTAGTTCACCGGCACAGTTATGGTGGGGAAATTGTACCTGTAATGCACACATTTACCGTAAATAAATAAAAACAAATAAGATACCGGGTCTTGATTTTTGCTTGGCAAGACGATTCCGATCGACCTTGGCCGGTGGTTAACGGCCAATAGCCGGCTGTTACAGGTTGGCGCGCACGGTCTCGAGCCGTATTCCCACGCTCTTGCTGCGGTAGATGTGTGAGCTCCGAGGTAATTGTTTTTTTTATAAAGCTACTATGTACTGTATATCGTATTGTATTGTGTTTTATTGTGATTGTGTATAGTGCTGTAATACCTTATGTGAAATATACGTTACGTGAACGTGTATATCTGCACAATACGTAGGCCTACATAAAGTGCAGGAAATCGTGCGCTAGAACAAGACAAAAGTTTCGAGTGAAATTTCCAGGGAGACCCATTCCTATAAATTGGACAAAAAAACAACTGGCTAAGAGATTCAAACGTACAGGTTCAGTAAACAATAAAAATAGACGTAAAGGTCGTTATTTCCTTACTGAAGCTAAATTAACCGGAGTAACCGGAAACTTCATAAGGAGATACCAATTATGTTTGGCAGCGGATGGGGGACATTTTCAGCATCTACTGTAAACATAGTGAGTAAAAAAAGCATGATACTGATTTTCACCACCGTATTCTGCCGTACATATGCGCGCGTGGTAGCCGGCAACTGAGCCGTCACTGGCGGAGTGCGTGTACGAGAATGTGCTTCCAAGCAAATATAAAGACCCTGTATAAACAATAACCGTGCAAGACACCTTATTTGTGTTACCTTTGTTTACATATTTACACCAGTGTACACATTTACTGTCATGAAACATAAATAACTACTCATGGCACCCCAGTCGTGTTACACATGTTTATGTCCATAGCACGTTTGGGTGGCCTCAGAGACCACATGGTCCCTATGTGGCGGCCCGGATTGACGGTATCCGCTTAGCACGTTCTCTTTATAAACAAGTGTACTGGCATGCTCGTGGAATGATTTTTTAATCATTATCATCTACTTGAGCAGATGAAGTCAACAGAATGAACAGTATCCCTGCAACCTGCCCTGCTGTATCCTTACACAACACGCCATATGACCAGGCCATGCTGGTCAAACGAGAATGTCGATAACGATCGTTCTAGATACCACATTACCGGGAATAGCAGTTCTCAAACTATCACTTTCGTTCTTCATTCTTGCCTGCGTGACTGATCGGAAATGTGTTGCTGTTTGCCCAGCTCTACTCTTCTTTTATTGTTTTACTTTTGTCCATTATATCTCCATGCATGTAAGGTAATGTTAAGTTAGTAGTGGTAATAGCACTCGCAGTAGTAATAGCGGTCATTTCATTATCATCCTTATCATTATAAACATGAAATGAAAAGATCCTGTGGCCTCCAGAGAGGCCGAGTGCAGGTCATTCTAATTGACGCCCGTGGGCGACCTGCGCGTCGTAATGAGGATGAAGTGATGATGAAGACGGCACATAACCCAGTCCCCGAACTAAGGGAATTAATCCCAGGAGATTTAAATCCCTGATGGCCCGGCCAGGAATCGAACCCGGGACACGGCGGGCCAAAGCCTAGTGCGCTAACCAGTAAATCTACTGACACTGCTCTCTCGCGTTTGCGGACCCTCAAATGCCAGCTGACTGCGCCAAGATTTGATCCCGCAACCTTGGGAACAGTAAGCGAGAACGTTACCGCTGAGCCACGCAGCCAGTCAATTATAAACAATTAGCCAGTATGTTCCGATCCTTAAAGCAACATTCATCACCATTATGAAAATGAAAATCCACAGCCTGCTCCAGTCGACCGACCGGGTCAGGGATTAGAATGAATGAAGCCCCCATCTAGCGGCGAGGATATGAACTGCACCAGCAGCCGAAGCCTGTTGCACTCCCCTGGGGCAATGATGAAATGAATGACAGATGAAATGAAATGATAGTGGAGAGTGCTGCTGGAATGAAATTTGCGACATGGAAAACCGGAGTAACCGGAGAAAAACCTGCCTGCATCCGTTTTGACCGGGATTTGAACCACGGACCCAGCGGTGAGAGGCCATGAGCGCTAACACGCCAGCTCGTGCCTCACTGGCATCGGGAGAGCGTGGGCTCAAATCTCACTTTGGACATCATGAAAATAGTTTTCGTAGTTTCCCATTTTCTCCACCAAGTAAATGCCGGGACAGTTTATTTCTACAGGTCCACGACCGTCCTTCCCTAATCCCTTCCTGACCTATCCTTAATTAGACCCAAATTAGCAGTCGGCCTGTTATCATCCCTAATTGTATCTGCTGACAAAGTTTGTTCAGCTCCCAGACACCGGACTGTAGAGGAATGATCCCTCGCAGAGTCCATGGTTGAAGCCGAGCTTGGAGAAGGTGTTTTAAAAAAATAAAATTTTAAAAAGTGCCATTATTGTTATTATCATTATTTACATTGTCGTGTTGTGAGCCATTTGTCAGTGTTGCCTTATCAAGTGAAGTGTAAATGCTTTTCAGTCCGTCAACACAGTTATACCCATATTGTTATGGGTGTCTAGGAAACAACACCAATTACAATTTCGGTAAAATCGTGTTGACCGAATTCCCGGTCAATGCGTGTGAGATTTTCGAAGTGAAATGACATGTCCTGTGGTTCGGATTCCACGTAAAAAGGAGGTCCCGTAGCTCATGATCCCATGATTAACGGTCACGTAACACTAAAAGCCTCCTTCCTTTTTCCTTCGTGTTGACCGACTGCAAACAATTTAACTTCTATTATTATTGATATTATTAGTATGTCACTTCACTCTCAGAACATTATCTTGCAATTATTATTATTATTATTATTATTATTATTCTTCTTTTTGCGTTTTGCCCATTATAGAGCGCGCTTGAACTTGTTTTTCGGCTTGATGATATTCGCCTTCCTATCTTCCCAAAATCTCTTCATGAAGTCACTGTGCTGCTTCTTCCGTTCTTCTGTCCACTTGGTTCCAGTCCTGCCACTAGTTTTCACCCTAAACTTGTGCTTTGTTACTGCGGTCCTGAAGACTTTGCGGTTTCTCAGAATATTTTCTCCGATGTTCAACTCTTGCAGGTCCTCTCTTGATTCATCCAGCCAGGCTATCCTTGATTTCTGAGAATTTATTACATTGAATAACCTTTTTGTAAGTCTATAATCGTCCATCCTGAAGAGGTGTCCATAAAATGTTAAACGTCTTTTTCGTACCGTGTTGCTGAAACTATCTGTGTGACGGTATAGGTCTGAATTTCGTCTTTTAATCCAAATTCCGTTTTCTTGTGTGGGGCCGAATATTTTTCTAAGAATTTTACGTTCTTGCTTTTCTATATTTGCAATTTTAGAATGACCTCCTAAAGCTATGGTTTCTGAAGCATATAGAGCTTCCGGTAGTACAACTGTTTTGTAGTGTTTCAGTTTTGCATTATGTGACATTACTCTTTTATTATAGTGATCCCATGTTAGTCTGAATGCTCTATGAAGTTTTGAGGCTCTTTCTGTGTTAGCCAAACTGTCCAATCCTGAAGGAAGAATTATTTCTCCAAGGTATTTAAAAAATTCTACTTGTGATATTGCTCCATACGCTGTTTCTATTTTTTCTTTCTTCTTCTTTTGCTGAAAATTCTTCATGTACTTGGTTTTTTCAAATGATATTTGAAGGCCTGCTTGTGATGCTATTCTGTATAATGTCTCAATAGCATGCTTAGTTTCTTCTTTGTTCCTAGTGATAATCGCTAGGTCATCTGCGAAAGCCAAGCATTTCACATTGATTTTGTTTCCAGCAGTTCCTATGCTAACGCCTTTGATGTTCTTTTCCCACTCTCTGATGACTTTATCTAGAACCAGGTTAAATAGAAGGGGTGAAAGTCCGTCTCCTTGGCGAACACCTGTTTGTACTTCAAAAGAGTCAGAAATTTCCCCAAGAAACTTCACCTTCGATGTTGTATTGGTGAGAGTCTGACGAATCAGTTCTCTGGTCTTCCTGTCCACTTGAAGTTCTTCTAGCGTCTCAAACAGGGTCTGCCTGTCCACAGAATCATATGCTTTCTTTAGGTCCACAAAGGTGACAATTGTGGGGTTGGATCTGCGGATCTTCAAAATCATCTTCAGATTCCATATCTGTTCTGCACATGAACGCCCTTTTCTAAAACCCGCTTGATATTCACCAATCAAATGGTCTGTTTGTTTCTCTAGTCTGTTCAGAAGTGCTTTAGATAGGATTTTATAGGCCACAGATAATAGGGATAGACCTCTATAGTTGTTTGGATCAGTTTTGTTACCTCTCTTGTGCAATGGATGTATTAACGCGCACTTCCAGTCCTGTGGGATCACTTCTGTTTCCCAAATTGCTTTTAAAATTGCGTGGATTCTTCTGGTGACCTCTTCCCCACCGAGTTTCAACATTTCAGCGGTAATACCGTCTTCTCCTGGTGCTTTGTTGTTTTTAAGAGATTGAATGATTTCAGCTGTTTCTTCCATTGTCGGTGGATGTGAATCTGGATTCGGTGCAGGCTTTTCAAAGTGCATTTTTTCTTTCGGTGGGTCACAGTTGAGTAGGTCCTGGAAGTAATCTGCTAAGATCTTGCAGTTTTCCTTGGTGTTTGTTTCTAGTGAGCCATCTGGTCTACTGAAACATATGCTAGGTGGTTGATAACTAGACAGACTCTCACGGAAGGTCTTATAGAAACTTCTGGTGTTGTTTTTTAGGAAATCCTGTTCTATCTCTATGAGTTTATTCCTGTCGTATGTCCGCTTCTCCCTGCGGATGATCTTAGCTGTTGATTTCTGGATCTTAAGGAATAATTCCCATCGTTCAGTTGTCTGATGTCCGTTCCATTTATTCCAGGCTTTAATTCTGTCTTCAATTGCTTTATCACAGGTTGTGTTCCACCATCTGTGTTTCCTTTTCCTTGGGGGCTGCCCTAACTTCTGTGCTGATGTCAGAATTGAGTTTCCTAAGTCCCTCCAGTCTTTGGGATTTTGCTCTTTTATGGCCTGAAGAAATTCTTTGGCGTTCTGCTTGAGGTGCTCCGGATCCACTCTTAGTAATCTCTTAGTTTTTGGTTTGGATCTATTAGGCTGGAATTTCACTTTGATTTGGCTTAAGTAGTGATCAGAGTCAATCACTCCCCTGCGCACTCTAACATTTAGGATTTCACATATGTTCTGTTTGGACACTGCTACATGATCAATTTGGAATTCTCCTAGTGCTGGATTTGGTGATTTCCATGTTTTCTTCTTGTGTGGAGACCTGGTGAAATATGTAGACATGAGCCTCAAATTAAAGGATTTACAGCAATTTATCAGATGCTCACCATTCTGATTTGTTCTCCAATGTGCTGGATGATGACCAACTATGGACCTATACTTCTTTTCTCTACCAACCTGTGCGTTAAAGTCACCGAGTAAAATTTTCACATGATGTTTAGGAATTTTGCTGATGGTTTCCTCAAGGAGTTCCCAAAAGTCTTCTACTTTCTGAGGGTTTTTCTTATTGTCATTGTTTATGGGAGCGTGGGCATTAATCAATGTGTATGCCTTGTTGCTTGATTTTATTGAGAGAACGGAGATCCTTTCGGAGGGAGAAGTAAAGTTGAGTACTGAACTGGCTATTGCTTTTCTTACAAAAAACGCTGTTCCAAATTGTGATAAATTATCTCCAATTTTTATGGCTGGTTTCCCCTTATATATCCTAAAGTTTTCTGAATCAAAATGATTTTCGTCTTGGAAACGTGTTTCCTGAATGGCTGCAATTTGAATATCAAATTTATTCAAGGTGTCAATTAAATGTTTAAGTTTCCCAGTTTTGAGCAAAGTGTTCACATTGACTGTTCCGATGAAGTTCTTTTTCTTCGGGCGAAGAGATTTTGAGAAGCTCCGACTCTTCTCAGCATGATGCTCCCGATCCCCCAGAATCCGATGATCGGGAGAACCCGAACTGTATAAGTCCGGGGCCTGGGGTAGTTGCTGTGATCCAATACGATCCATCATGCCAGGTTCACAAGTTGAAAGTGAAAGGTTGGGGTGATCACATGAAATGATCACATGGTTGCAACTCGATTGTTGAGATCGAGAGGTGCCACTCGATGTTCTGCAGCTGTAGCTCATGATCCCATGATTAACGGTCACGTAACACTAAAAGCCTCCTTCCTTTTTCCTTCGTGTTGACCGACTGCAAACAATTTAACTTCTATTATTATTGATATTATTAGTATGTCACTTCACTCTCAGAACATTATCTTGCAATTATTATTATTATTATTATTATTATTATTATTATTATTATTATTATTATTATTACCGGTATATTTTACCCTACATTACCAAAAAAAATTGGATTAACATGCATTTACAGGCCACCTAGCACTAACATAAATAACTTTCATGAAGAACTGGAAACACATATAACACAACCACGAATAAGTGCAGCGAATACACCATTTTCGGAGATATGAACATTGATACTTTATCAAATGACATCAGTTAAACAGCTATTAAATATACAAATATTATGGCAACTAATGGTTTCCTACCACGTATCACTAAATGTACTCGTTATGATCCAAATTTAGACCCGAGAACATGTATT
This sequence comes from Meconema thalassinum, assembly GCA_946902985.2. NCBI lineage: Eukaryota > Metazoa > Arthropoda > Insecta > Orthoptera > Tettigoniidae > Meconema > Meconema thalassinum. Next base: position 1,037,421,349 of record OX336389.2, read on the forward strand.
GATCATATATACTATCGTAGCAGACGAATATACTTCTGCAGTCATACAGACATCTCTGACCACTACATAACATATGCAGGTATTTGGCCAAAAAATGATGAAACACAATTACAAGATGATGAATCGTACATTACGCTAATGAACGTTACTATAATAGAATACAAACAAGCCTTAACAGCACAGACTGGACAGATTGCCTTGAATTTAAAAATCCTAATGACTATAACAATATTACAACCAAATTTAAGGAAATCTACCAAAAACCATCTTACATGACTACGCGTGAACACTGAAAAAGCAAACAATGGTTCAGTAACGACCGAAAAATACAATGTAAGGAAAGAGACAGACTTTACAAAACAATTCTCAGAAACAAGGATAATATTGCAATAAAAATGAATAGAAAACATTCAGAAACCAATTAACTAAGCTAATAAACAAGGCCTTCAGTTTTCACTAATGCTAGCGGTTTCCATGACGACAGTTTCTGTTGCTTTTGACAGACTGGCATTAGATAATCTGCTCTTGGCACATGTGACTGTATCTTGTAGTTGTTGAAATAAAAGTGTGTTCATCCCACAATTTGGTGACCCCGATGTGATTGATTGTGTTATAAAACACGAAGAAGGAGCTAGAAGAACAACTGCGTCAGCTCAAGCACAGAATCTACTACTGCAGCAACAGATAGCACAACCAGTACCACCTCAGCAGCTTTCATCCTCACAGGTCAGAACCGATGTACACAGAGTCGCAGTGAAATAACCCGTTTTCTGGACTGACAAACCCGCGATGTGGTTCGCACAAGTGAAATCCCAGTTCAGAATTTCCGGAGCAACATAGGACGCCACTAATTATGCGGACTTAGTCACCCAGCTGGACAGCCGCTATGTACAGCAACCCAGCGTTAAATCACTCGACCTCGTCTCCTCATCTCACAAGATCCCGCAAGAGTTTCCTGAACTCACGAGCCTGTCTGGAACACCACGTGAAACGCTCTGCTGTACATTTCATCCGAACGACACCGGGGCCACCGGTCTCATGTCATGCTCGCCGCCTTGCTCTTGACCATCTCCAGTTGATGTCATGCCATGCTCCAAGAAGGAAACGCGCGACGATCTGAAGGTCCTTGGGCTTCACCCCTGCATATGGTACTAAAAAGGAATAATGGCAGGCGTCTTTGCGGGTACTATCCTGCTCTAAACTCAAGGACCATTCCGGACAAGTACCCACCACGCCACCTCCACGACTTCAGCTACCAACTTCGTGGATGCACCACATTTTCAGTGATCGACCTGGTTTAGGCGCACACACGGCTGTGAATCCAAAAGATATCCCGAAGATGGCAATCATAACACCATTCGGACTTTTCAAATTTCCATTCATGACGTTCGGGTTGCGCAACGCCGGCCAGACCTTCCAGAGATACATTAACGAAGCATTGTCTGGCCTGGACTTCACTCCCGCTAATGCCGATGACATACTCGTGTTCTCCAAGAACCCAGAAGACACGAGCACCATCTGCGATCCCCTTTCCAACGGCTATCAGGGTACGGCCTTCCCATCAACGCTAGCATGGGTGTCTTAGCCTCTTCATTCGTTACCTTCTTGGGTTACGAAGTCTTCGCTGCAGGAACTCGACCGCTACGAGACCGCATCACCGCCTTGCAGAACTTTCCACTCCCCAAGACAGTTCACGATCTGAGGCGCTTCTTAGAGATGGTGAACTTATACCGTCGCTTCCTACCCTCAGCATCAGAATAATCAAAATATGGTTGATTATTATTAATTGGTTGGCGTAACTTTAGGCAACGTTATAGTCACAGATATAGGTATTCACTCTTATAATTATGATTAGAAATTTACGTCATGTTGATGGGAAGGATAAAGTTGTTTCTATGCCTATTTTAATTAATTTTGTCATTATTTAATATAACGTTTCATCAGATTATTTAAAACTATAACGTGTGGGCAGGGGGCAAGCGAAATGAAGTCTCTTTATTTCAAGTAGGGTGTCACAATATGTTGCAACTACCGTATATTCTGGTCAACTCTCGCGACGAAGGACTTTCTCGGAACTCACACTTCGAGAGACGCGCAGTAGCGTGTATTTCGGAGAACCAAGTTCAAGGCAGGTCAAGTATTCTAATACAATGGTAGGTAGCCTTCAACCAGGGCTTGGATATCCATATTTCGTACGAAGACATCAATTCCCAGAAATTTTACAACGTGCTGAGGTATCGAATCACAGGCCACTACTTACGTCTAACTGAAGAAAGAGTTGGTTGTCATAACAACGGGGATGTGATTGGCCGACGAACTGGGGAAGAAGTCGGTCGGAGAAGGGGATTGAAGAAATTAGTTAACACCTGACTTGGAGGAACTCGAGGTCCATTTTCTTTTCCACTCCGTATATTACGGAAGAACGGGTCGTATCTACTATTCACGACTACTCTGGAGAGTGGTCAATATCATACAATTATACTGACTTAAAATCATGGACTTTGTCCATAAGACAGTTTTCATAAACAAGTTCAAGTTGAAAATATGTTAGACAGGTGTCGATACATATAAATGACGGTGGTTGTGTTTTTGGGCCATCGTCATTAATGTGATTTCTGAAGTCATACTTCGTCACCAGCAACTCACCAAGTCTATACTGAACCCGCTGAGCTAAGGTTCATGTGATATTTTTCACGACAGCACATTTATGATGGGATGTACTACCTTTGAACACACCCAGAAAGCTACGAGAAGCCGAGAGCTTATACAATTCTCTTTGAAGTAGCGAAGAATCGCACTTTTGACTTTGGTGAAGTCTGCTAATTATTTATCTGAGGTCTTATTAATCAATTTTATCTTTCCACGAGACTCAGAATATTCCATTTCGTCATTCAGTATTATTGAAACATTTTGGAGAATGTTTTTTCACTTTAAGGTAAGGTAATATCATTGCAGATACGCAAATAGGAATGTAAGTAGTCGCTCAACGACTTAGTTTGACGACTTGCTTCCACGAGGAACGCAGTTCCTTGCACTACGTCTGGAGAATCCGCCCTGTGTAGGCGTGTAATTATATCCGTCGCATTAGACGTGGCAAACAGTCCGCTTTTCAGCGTGGAAATCATTATCGGGTGCCATCGAGCACAATTATACTACGAACCACTGTTGTTGATGTGCAGTGATCAACACGTACAGTAAAGTGAATTATTTGGCAAGTATTGTGAAATTTACGACATTATTGTAGCACCACATTTTTTTCACCCACGTGTTTGTGGAGGGCCGAGAGCCTGGTGCGGAAATATACAGGTAAATGTGATATTATTACTTTGGAGAAGTGTGATTATAAAAGTACATTATACACAGATGGCTACGGTGAATTTATCTATAATAAAACGACGCCCATTTCACGGATGCCACGTGAAGGAAAAAGTAGCGTCTGTACACGTGTAGAATCGCAGAACAGTGCATGGCCATATATCATTTACATCTGCAAAGTGTAGAGGCTGTGTTACCAGATATATTTAAAGCCTGTGATATCCGCGACGAATACTGTAATTTTCAAGTGATAATAATGAACTACTACAAGTCTTATTCTACCGTCCACGTGGTCAACTTTTTCAACACCATGTTCGAGGCCGAGACCATGGGCTAATACCATTATGGTATGAGGGAGAGGTCTCGGATGGGACGAGCATGATTGTGGAACTTCTAGAACATCGAACGAGAAGGAAGGAACCGAGGATGCCTTTCCTAGGCATGTCCAGTCCATTCACGAGGTCAACTACAGGAATAGACCGAACCCTGGTCTTTGGGAGAGCCCAGATGGAAGTTCTGATGAGGACGATGCCAATCCTGAAAGCCAGAGGTGCTTTTGTTCAACCCTTGTCGTTGGACAGAAAGCTAAGTGTAGGCTCCTTCATATCGTGAGTTTTGTACACCCTTCCTTGTTCTAGTTTCTGGTGGTATAGTTAGATTAGTGTAGTTTGTGAACCAACCGAACTTAGTGACAGCCATTTCATAGGTAGGGAATGTAATTTAGTCTAATTAGATGTCATTTATCTACAGTGATTGTGAGTCACCCTTGGGTCTGACATTTTGGTCAACCCTGGTGCAGCTTGATGGACGTCGTAGGACGCCAATTTCTGCCTATTGCTAAACGTGACTGTAGTCATTTTGAGGCTACTTTGTTTAACCCTATCTGGGGTGATTTTCAAGTCTTTGCAGACTCTAGTTATGGCAATCTGATGCCATGGTTATGTTTCTTTAACTGCATTTTTTGCAGCCAGTCAATGTATCATTTGGGTAATCGACTGTAATTACCAGTTTTGTAACTGCATTATATTTCATTAGAGATGAGCTCTGATAGCCATCCAGGTCATGTGGACCTTATAAGTAAAAGGGACGTTTTGTCGTTGCCTAGCATCGAACCCAGTTCCCAACGTATCATTAAGCAGATCCAGCAGAGAGTGGTATTTGCGCCACAATTATTATTTTGGTAGTGTCAAGTGTGATGACACGTGTTTATTTGATATTTGATACAAGCAACTACTGAAGTGTATTTTATCTTTGAGAGCAGAGAGCTCCAGCAATTAGTGACATTGCTACCTTTTAAACGTCTTTGATATGAAAGACAGGGTCATATGATTATATTCAGATTTATAGCGTGCTTTTTATGCACATATTCTTCGAGGTTTATAACCTATGGTAAAGGTGTTATGATGTGGCCAGTTTTACAGTTATTATCTTGCTTAAATTGCCGGCCTAGTTAGTGTGTTTTGTCATTCAGCGCAGGAATCTTGTAGCCTGCGGCGACACGAACAGGTTTTGTGACTCAGCGCCCGTTTGAGAGCGCATGCTTCTGAGTGAGACGGACTGATGTTAACATAGGACAGAATGCTTTTAGCATTCACTTTCCCTTTCATTGCAATTATAGCTCATGGAACCCAGTGTTCATTCTTGTATCTGATCATATGTTCTGTAGATTGTCATTTGTTAGTTAAACGCTGTTGCGTGTACCGTTGTTTTGACGAGTACAGTTATGTCAGGTTTTCTATAGTACGCTGTAGGCTAGCCCCGCTAGGGTGGTTTTTCATGTATGAAGGTATTTTTGTGTACCATGTCCGGGACTGTTCCCGTGGACCAGATATTTAGGGAGGGTAACTGCTTGTGTCCAGGCCCATCCCAGAGTTATTGAACGCGAGCTGTGCGCCACTGGTAACTTGTGTTATTGTGTGTCCGAGTTGTTATTGCTCGTTGATTGTATTCCGACTTTTGAGTCGAGGCTTTTTGGCAGAGATGATCTCAGGGAGACACTCCGTGCCCAGGCTTGTCAATATTATTCGCCATAAACCAACGATAACCTAAACCGACATCTTAATAATAAAACGCATAATTTCGATAAACAAAAGCTAACTAACGAATCCTTTCTGCTTAACCTTGTTCATTTGCATTTGGAACCTGCTGACATAGCCGTGCTAATGAAGGTATTTCCTGGAGGAAATGACTTTAGACCAGCTGACACTTTTTGTTGCGACTGAAGCTTGCTCGAACCTTGAGTTCGTAGCTGGTGGAGCGCAGGCCATACGATGTTAGACGTAGTCTTTACTACGCAGTCGTCACCGTAATTACACACATTAGATGACTATGGCTTACAAACAGTAAACCAAGGTGTAGGCAGGCATTTGAATAAAACTGTAGTCTCTTGTTTATTTAATTATGTAAAGGTGTACGAATCCTCTATGTTACCCTTTGTGTGCTGTTTAGCACTTAGTTCCTAAGAATGACTTAGATGTTTTTTTTCTATGGCTGGTCACTTAGCTTTCAATGTAATTGTTTGATATTACGGACGTCACCGCCGTAAATTTTGTTATTAATTGATAGGACTTAGCTAGATGAATTAACGTTAAATGTAAATGTGGAGATGGTATCATCCTAACTTAGATTTGTTTTGCTACCCTGTTAAATGTAAATTCTGATATTAGCTTGATCTTGTAACTTGACCTAGGGTTTTGCGTCGTACCATTTTCCTAGTGTTGCTGTTGTTGCTTTATTATTGTGAGACAGATCTTTCGCGAGGGTTTACTGTAACTTCTCAGGTAGGGACCTGCTTTTTATTTTTGATCATTTATTAGCTTGCGGATTAGGCGATAGAAACCCTCTGAACTAGGTTAGGGGTTTGTAAAATTTACAATAAATTTTCACGGTGTTTTACATAAGTCTGGATGTTTCTTTTCTCAGTCTAGTTTTTAAGGTGAACCTTTCCTAAGGCAGTCTATACCTTCGTCACCATGTACCACGATCCCCGTGGACTACAGTTTCTCGTGCCGCTTTGGCCTATTTGGAAGTTCACCTGATCCTCACGGCAGTTAGGTCCGACGGATGAGATGTTAGGGAAGTCATTGCGGTTGTTGGCTATCCTGGCAGCTCCTCTGACGGGCTCATACAATCTTTTTCTAAATGGCGCCCAACTCATGTGCCGACGTTAACGTGGTGACCGTCAGTTCCATGTTATTTAAGAGGATCTTAATGTTGATTAATGGTAAATTGACCGGACTGGGACGAACTTAGAAATTCGTACTGCAGATCAATTAACCGCATGGCATTCATGTTTGATACAAATCCATGGGGTGAGGCTTTTGTGTTAGATAAATGATGGATTTTCTTTGATGATGCCTCATCCTGAGTAAATGTAATACTTTGCTTTGCTCACCGTTGTCTTTGTAAATGTAGAAGCACTTAGTTTGCATACTCCAGCTGTACTCGTGATGTTTATTTAAATGAAACAAGCTTTATACCACCAAGTAACTAATCATAGCTGTAAGTTCCATTAGAGATTGATCCCTCTCTTTCTCAAATAATTTTCTTGTCATGGATGAGGAAACAATTCGTCGTGTATTTGGGGAGATGATGGTAGGTGTCAATGCCAATCTCCAGCAGATTACTGCTGACTTAGGTGAGAATACCCAAGCTGTCAACACTGTAAGTGGTCATGTGGACCAAGTTAGACAGGAAATTATTAATGTCCGGGGTGATCTTGAAGTTAACGCCCAGTCAATTAACAATGTGAGTGGTCATGTGGACCAAGTTAGACAGGATTTAGAGATCAACACACAGTCAATCAATAATGTTAGGGCTGATCTAACGCAGGTCAGGGCCGACATGGATACTTATAGAGTAGAGGCTAGGAATGATCTTACGGCAGGTTTAGCAGCTGTTAGAGTTGATGTTATACGACACCATCAGGAAGCTAACCAGCGTATAGATAGTTTAACTGATCAGATGAATAGAGCTAGGGAGGACGTGCAGACCCGATTAGAGGAACACACCGCTCAGATCCAGACGACGATTAACAGAGTCCAGATCGATATGAGGGCCGACTTGGAGCACACTCGAGAAGAATTCGGGACTCGTTTAACTCACGTCGAGGGATTCATGGACAACGTCAAGAAGGACATGGCGACCATGAATATAGGACTCATACTGATGAGAGGTGCAGCGAACGCAGTCAACAACAACGTCAAGACGATCGTCGATGGTATGATCGAGGTCAAGGACGAGTTGAACACAAACAGGAAGAATATTACGGAATTTACTGAGACAGTAACAGGGCTACGTGAAACGATTGATGTTCATCGAGAGGAGAATAAGATCGATGGCATGATATTGAGGGGTGACCTCAATGAACATAAGACCACTACGGAGGCAAAGGTAGCCGAGGTCAAAGATGACGTAGGTAGGATCCAGGACAACATGTCTAAACTCGAGGAAGAAATCGACTCCCTACAGAAACGATTCGAGGAAGTCGCGATAACCGAGAGGTTAGACCTCAGTTATAACTTGAGGACGGCTATTCGCGAAGTCGACACCAACCTCAAAGGCAAAGTTGAGAGGATAGTATTGCAGCTCAACGATCTGGGAAATAAGGTCGCAGCTAAGACTATCCCAGGGCTCGAAGTTATCGAGAGACGTCTCGACCGACTGGAGACGCATCCACGAGAGACACATTTACCCTCACAGGTGGGAGACTCTCAGGCAATACCAGGATCGCAATCCGCAGGGATAATGCCTGCACATTTTCAGCCGAGCGCACCCATGGAACCGCAACCATCTCAATTTACCGGTTCGGCGCAGAGTCAAGCGTTAAACTTTGACGCACATCCTTTCCAACCCGTAACTAATCGACAAAGTCAAGAGACGAGTACGCCAACGCATAACTATATGCCAAGTTCATTTAGACCCGCGCACACGCAGGGGAACGTGACTATTATCCGATCACGAGCGGAGCAACCAGCTCGATTCTCAGGCACTGGAAGTGGCATCACTCCCGTTGAGTTTTTGGCGAATGTGGAAAGCTACTTGAGAGACACAATGGTAACTCCGGAGAGAGAACTCCGAGTTATTGAGCGTTTGCTTGAGGGGCAAGCCAGCACTGGGTTTAGAGCCTTCCGTTACTCATTTGTAGGCTACCAAGATTTCAGAGAAGCCGTGCTGAGGACTTACTGGTCAAGCGACATCCAGCAGAGTATCAGAGCTGAGATGTACACTTGCCGATACAGCTCAAACACTCCGACGCGCTATGCGAACTACTTCGCAACCCAGCTTGCGAAACTCCGTTGCTTACAACCCCCACTGTCAGAGCAAGACCTGGTTAACACCATCGTTCGGCAATACCCTGCAGACGTGCAACGTGTATTGATCGCTGCTGGAGCATCTACTTTTCAGCAGTGCGACCAAATCTTGCGACGATTGGACGCTAACACCGAACAGTTTCCGACACACCGTCAGCAGAAGGCTGACAGGCGTGAAGAGCGGCATGTCAACTTGACGACTGTGGACAAAGTGTGCCAGACGCCACAGCAGACACAGACTCAAGAGAGCTCTGGACAGCGCAATGACTATAATCGTGGCCGGAGAGAATGGAACAACACTCCATATGCTAGAGACCAGAGAGATGACCGTCGTAGTCACTGGAATCGACGCTTCGATCGAGGGACGAACGAAGACCGTCGTCACGATAACGACCGCCGAAGGAATAATAGCCGGAACCCACAGCACGGAAGTATCCGTAGGAATTACCGCTATAGCAGAGGTTACAATAGAGATCGAGACCCCAGATACCAGACCGATCGAGACTGGAGAGGAAGAGCACGGGAGAGTCGTGAATATCTTCAGCAACTCCGAGAACTTCAAGAAATACAAGAAGGGGGAGATCAGAACCCTACTTCGAGGGAAACACGGAATGTTTCGGCGGAAGAAACGGAGCGAAACCAGCCCAGTACTTCCCGCCAAGAAAGAAAAAAAAACGCCAAAAATCCAGTAGATTCTTACCCGATTGAGCACAGAGTAACTGCCACCATCTTACTCTGGGAGCCAATTCAGGAAGATCTATTAGACGAACGACGAACGACGAACCACAACTACGAATTGAGGCGTCTACCGAAGATTGTAGCTACCCTGAATTGATGTAACGTAGTCATTCTCATCGATACTGGGGCGATGATAAGTGTCATTTCCGCCGATTGCCATGCCAGACTGAAAGCAAACTCTGAGGTGACAGAGCTGCCAGTTTCTGCAGTAAGAGTCAGAGGAGTCATACCTGACCGTGTCGTAACGTGCAAAATTCAGATTCTATGCACTTTAGAAATTTCGAGCCACGTGTACTTGCACGAATTTCTTGTGATGGAAGGCTTGCATCATGATGCCATATTGGGTGCAGAATTCATTCGGAAGTATGATGGAATCATTGATATGGGACGTAATACGGTGGAGTTTAAGCCGAACGAACCCATTCAAATGAACGTAGTAGAGGAAGAACCGGAATTTGAATCCGAAGTCAACGTTGTTGAGAATTTAAATGCCAAGGAAATTGAGGAGACACAAGATGCCGACGAAGAGGCAGAACCATTATCAGCACCCATACGAGAGAAACTAGATGCAATATTAAGCGAATACGAGGATATATTCGACACCACACCTGGTGAGATATTGGTCTACGAGTACGATCTTGTACTACTGGATGATTCCCCATTCCAGAAGAAGATTTATCCTATCGCAGAGAAACACCGCGAGGAAGCTGCTAAGAAGATCCATGAGATGGAAGCAGCGGGTAAAATCAAGAAGTCACCGACTCCGTTCTTGAATCCTATAGCACCTGTGGTTAAGGTGGATGGAAGCTTGAGACTTTGTCTCGATGCAAGGGCCTTAAACGAACGCTTAGCTCCTGAGCATGACAGACCGCCCAAGATTAGGGACATCCTCAGGAAGTTTAAGGGAAAGAAGATATTTTCGTCATTGGACTTAGTACAATCCTACTACCATATAAGATTATCTGAGCATACTCAGAAGTATACAGGGTTTCTGTTCGATCAGACCACCTATGTCTTTCGAAAACTACCCTTTGGAGTGAAAAATGCCGGAGCTGCATTAATTAGAGCACTTGATGCGAAGCTGACTCCTGAAGTGAAACAGAAGGTGCTATGTTACGTGGATGACATCATCATAGCTTCGGAAACAGAGGAGGAGCATTTAACGACTTTACGCCTTGTTTTTGAGAATCTTCGACAGGCTAATTTCAAAGTGAAGTTCGACAAGTGTCGATTCTTTCATAGAGAAGTAAAATTTGTGGGACACATAATTAATGGAGATGGATACAGGCCGAGTCCGGCAAAGATCAGAACTGTTGCTGCATTTTCAACGCCAACCCGTGTGAAACTCGCGAGACAATTCCTAGGAATTCTCCAATTCTTTGCTGTTCATTGTGAGAGGTATTCTGAGACTGTCGCGCCACTGCAAGGTTTACTGAAGAAGAATTTCAGATGGGCTTAGAATGACGAGTGCGAGACAGCTTTCAGAAAAGCTAAACAGATGCTGGTTGATTCGATTCAGTTAGAATATCCAGACTACTCCCGGAATTTTATTCTAGAAACTGATGCATCTGCGATTGGAATAGGTGCCATCCTATTGCAGGAGGATGATGAGAAGAAACGTCATTACATCGCTTTCTTAAGTCGACGTTTGAGAGCGCATGAATCTCATTATTTCACCACTGAGATTGAAGCACTTGCGATTGTCTACGCACTTGAGTACTGGCAAAAACTTTTGTTAGGCCAGAGGATTATTGTGAGGACCGATCACCATGCGCTGACCTTCATTTTACGAACAAGACTGACAAGCGACTGGATCACACGTTGGACGCTGTTTCTCCAACAATTTGACTTGGAAATTGTTTACCGACCAGGCAGAGAGAATGTGTTGGCCGACATTCTCAGCCGGAATCCTGAAGCCACTGTGAATGCCATTGACATCGAGGGAGAATGCGAGGAACACCTTCGCCGACTTCGTCATCTACCTGAAGGACAACGACGTGAGGAGGAACTCAGGCATATTATCCGTTTCCTGGAACGACGAATGGATCCACAGGATGCTCACTATGCGAGGATTGCTGCTGTTGCAGATGACTATTTGATCTATCATCGTGTCTTGTACAAGTTTGTGGACAAGGACCACACTCAACTGCGTGCAGTCATTCCGAGGAGATATCAAAAATCTGTTATTCTTATGGTTCATCTATCCATTGGACATGGTGGGACTGACAAGACCATTGCAACCATCAAGGAGTCTTTTACTTGGAAAAGGCTAGGAACCACCGTTAGACAGTGTTTACATGCTTGCGACGCATGCCTGCGGAACAAGTACACGTCACACTTGTTGAAGGAACCACCTAGACCAATACTCCCAACTCAACCTAGAGAGTTATACGCACAGGAACTTTAAGGCCCAATACCTAAGGCCCGTCGTGGGAATCGCTTCATTGTTGTAACTATTGATGTGTTCACGAAATATACGATGCTTCATCCGATTCAGAAAGCCACCGCACACCAGATTATTCAGAGAATTAGACGACAAGTGATACCGGAGGCAGGAAAGCCACAATTCCTATTGACTGATCATGGATCACAGTACACCTCCGCAGAATTTGCCAATGCTATGAACGAGTTGGAAATAGGTCATATTTATCGTCTATTCGCCATCCAGAGAGCAACCCAGCAGAATGCGTAATGTCTACTATCGCAAAATTCTGTCGATTGTATTGTCAGGAAGAACACTGGCGATGGACCGAAGTCCTAGTTATCATGGCAAAGTGTATTAATTCAACAGTCCATGAGAGCACTGGTCAAATACCCATGGTTTTGCATTTGAACCAGATGCCGATGAGAATATGGAATCGTGTGATTGTAAATCCACCTTGTTTACAACCATCAAACGCCAGCAGACTTTTAGCTGCAAGGGACACTTTGGACAGACAAGCTGCCAAACGCTTGAGAAGAACTAGACGCCAGAGATTCAGAGAACCACTAGTCGCGCGAGACCTTGTCCTTATAAGGAGACCCGGAATTTCAAGTCCTATACACCGCATATATGGGAAATTTCTGTCTTTATATTATGGCCCCAGTCGTATCCGACAACCTCTGAACAATGGAAGTTACGTGATTGAAGACATTCGGACAGGAGAGCGCATTGGAACCTTCAACGCAGCTAATCTAAAAAATATCACTTATGAATGAACTTTGAGTCAAATAAAAATGCCGTCCCAACATTTTATTTGAAACGATGGAGAGGCAGATGAACCCGCTGAGCTAAGGTTCATGTGATATTTTTCACGACAGCACATTTATGATGGGATGTACTACCTTTGAACACACCCAGAAAGCTACGAGAAGCCGAGAGCTTATACAATTCTCTTTGAAGTAGCGAAGAATCGCACTTTTGACTTTGGTGAAGTCTGCTAATTATTTATCTGAGGTCTTATTAATCAATTTTATCTTTCCACGAGACTCAGAATATTCCATTTCGTCATTCAGTATTATTGAAACATTTTGGAGAATGTTTTTTCACTTTAAGGTAAGGTAATATCATTGCAGATACGCAAATAGGAATGTAAGTAGTCGCTCAACGACTTAGTTTGACGACTTGCTTCCACGAGGAACGCAGTTCCTTGCACTACGTCAGGAGAATCCGCCCTGTATAGGCGTGTAATTATATCCGTCGCATTAGACGTGGCAAACAGTCCGCTTTTCAGCGTGGAAATCATTATCGGGTGCCATCGAGCACAATTATACTACGAACCACTGTTGTTGATGTGCAGTGATCAACGGAACTTGTAGCTCGCCCTTTAGGGTGTCCGCTGGAAGCAGCTACAGACTCAGGCGAGCCGAACATGTCCTCGGACACTCCCGGCACTAAAAGCCATACGATAAATAAATAAATAAACACGTACAGTAAAGTGAATTATTTGGCAAGTATTGTGAAATTTACGACATTACTGTAGCACCACATTTTTTTCACCCGCGTGTTTGTGGAGGGCCGAGAGCCTGGTGCGGAAATATACAGGTAAGTGTGATATTATTACTTTGGAGAAGTGTGATTATAAAAGTACATTATACACAGATTGCTACGGTGAATTTATCTATGATAATACGACGCCCATTTCACGGATGCCACGTGATAGAAAAAGTAGCCTCTTTACACGTGTAGAATCGCAGAACAGTGCATGGCTATTTATCATTTACATCTGCAAAGTGTAGAGGCTGTGTTACCAGTTATATTTAAAGCCTGTGATATCCGCGACGAATACTGTAATTTTCAAGTGATAATAATGAACTACTACATGTCTTATTCTACTGCCCACGTGGTCAACTTTTTCAACACCATGTTCGAGGCCGAGACCATGGGCTAATACCATTATGGTATGAGGGAGATGTCTCGGATGGGACGAGCATGATTGTGGAACTTCTAGAACATCGAACGAGAAGGAAGGAACCGAGGATGCCTTTCCTAGGCATGTCCAGTCCATTCACGAGGTCAACTACAGGGACAGACCGAACCCTGGTCTTTGGGAGAGCCCAGATGGAAGTTCTGATGAGGACGATGCCAATCCTGAAAGCCAGAGGTGCTTTTGTTCAACCCTTGTCGATGGGCAGAGAGGTAAGTGTGGGCTCCTTCATATAGTGAGTTTTGTACACCCTTCCTTGTTCTAGTTTCTGGTGGTATAGTTAGATTAGTGTAGTTTGTGAACCAACCGAACTTAGTGACAGCCATTTCATAGGTAGGGAATGTAATTTAGTCTAATTAGATGTCATTTATCTACAGTGATTGTGAGTCACCCTTGGGTCTGACATTTTGGTCAACCCTGGTGCAGCTTGATGGACGTCGTAGGACGCCAATTTCTGCCTATTGCTAAACGTGACTGTAGTCATTTTGAGGCTACTTTGTTTAACCCTATCTGGGGTGATTTTCAAGTCTTTGCAGACTCTAGTTATGGCAATCTGATGCCATGGTTATGTTTCTTTAACTGCATTTTTTGCAGCCAGTCAATGTATCATTTGGGTAATCGACTGTAATTACCAGTTTTGTAACTGCATTATATTTCATTAGAGATGAGCTCTGATAGCCATCCAGGTCATGTGGACCTTATAAGTAAAAGGGACGTTTTGTCGTTGCCTAGCATCGAACCCAGTTCCCAACGTATCATTAAGCAGATCCAGCAGAGAGTGGTATTTGCGCCACAATTATTATTTTGGTAGTGTCAAGTGTGATGACACGTGTTTATTTGATATTTGATACAAGCAACTACTGAAGTGTATTTTATCTTTGAGAGCAGAGAGCTCCAGCAATTAGTGACATTGCTACCTTTTAAACGTCTTTGATATGAAAGACAGGGTCATATGATTATATTCAGATTTATAGCGTGCTTTTTATGCACATATTCTTCGAGGTTTATAACCTATGGTAAAGGTGTTATGATGAGGCCAGTTTTACAGTTATTATCTTGCTTAAATTGCCGGCCTAGTTAGTGTGTTTTGTCATTCAGCACAGGAATCTTGTAGCCTGCGGCGACACGAACAGGTTTTGTGACTCAGCGCCCGTTTGAGAGCGCATGCTTCTGAGTGAGACGGACTGATGTTAACATAGGACAGAATGCTTTTAGCATTCACTTTCCCTTTCATTGCAATTATAGCTCATGGAACCCAGTGTTCATTCTTGTATCTGATCATATGTTCTGTAGATTGTCATTTGTTAGTTAAACGCTGTTGCGTGTACCGTTGTTTTGACGAGTTCAGTTATGTAAGGTTTTCTATAGTACGTTGTAGGCTAGCCCCGCTAGGGAGGTTTTTCATGTATGAAGGTATTTTTGTGTACCATGTCCGGGACTGTTCCCGTGGACCAGATATTTAGGGAGGGTAACTGCTTGTGTCCAGGCCCATCCCAGAGTTATTGAACGCGAGCTGTGCGCCGCTGGTAACTTGTGTTATTGTGTGTCCGAATTGTTATTGCTCGTTGATTGTATTCCGACTTTTGAGTCGAGGCTTTTTGGCAGAGATGATCTCAGGGAGACACTCCGTGCCCTGGCGTGTCAGTATTATTCGCCATAAACCAACGATAACCTAAACCGACATCTTAATAATAAAACGCATAATTTCGATAAACAAAAGCTAACTAACGAATCCTTTCTGCTTAACCTTGTTCATTTGCATTTGGAACCTGCTGACATAGCCGTGCTAATGAAGGTATTTCCTGGAGGAAATGACTTTAGACCAGCTGACACTTTTTGTTGCGACTGAAGCTTGCTCGAACCTTGAGTTCGTAGCTGGTGGAGCGCAGGCCATACGATGTTAGACGTAGTCTTTACTACGCAGTCGTCACCGTAATTACACACATTTGATGACTATGGCTTACAAACAGTAAACCAAGGTGTAGGCAGGCATTTGAATAAAACTGTAGTCTCTTGTTTATTTAATGATGTAAAGGTGTACGAATCCTCTATGTTACCCTTTGTGTGCTGTTTAGCACTTAGTTCCTAAGAATGACTTGGATGTTTTTTTTCTATGGCTGGTCACTTAGCTTTCAATGTAATTGTTTGATATTACGGACGTCACCGCCGTAAATTTTGTTATTAATTGATAGGACTTAGCTAGATGAATTAACGTTAAATGTAAATGTGGAGATGGTATCATCCTAACTTAGATTTGTTTTGCTACCCTGTTAAATGTAAATTCTGATATTAGCTTGATCTTGTAACTTGACCTAGGTTTTTGCGTCGTACCATTTTACTAGTGTTGCTGTTGTTGCTTTATTATTGTGAGACAGATCTTTCGCGAGGGTTTACTGTAACTTCTCAGGTAGGGACCTGTTTTTTATTTTTGATCATTTATTAGCTTGCGGATTAGGCGATAGAAACCCTCCGAACTAGGTTAGGGGTTTGTAAAATTTACAATAAATTTTCACGGTGTTTTATATAAGTCTGGATGTTTCTTTTCTCAGTCTAGTTTTTAAGGTGAACCTTTCCTTAGGCAGTCTATGACCTTCGTCACCATGTACCACGATCCCCGTGGACTACAGTTTCTCGTGCCGCTTTGGCCTATTTGGAAGTTCACCTGATCCTCACGACAGTTAGTTCCGACGGATTAGATGTTAGGTAAGTCATTGCGGTTGTTGGCTATCCTGGCAGGTCCTCTGACGGGCTCAATACCTATACTACAACGCAATACAGAAGGACGGATATCTACTATTTACAATAATCTACAATTTGCTCTGGCTTGAGTAAACCGATTCACGAGATGGCAACATTGGTAAGCGAACAGGCCAGATTACAAACGTCTCTGTCTTTCGAGTAAATCTTTTCTTTGGGCAAATTAATATTAAATTCATTAGCTTTTGAAATAAATTAATATATGACTTCATATCCGTTTACTGTAGGTCACCACGTTAAATGTAACTTCAGTAAATATGTTAATATCATGTCTTGCTAGTTGTTATTTTAATAATTATATTCTATCTATAAATTCATGCACCGTGTTTCTTCCTTAGTAGTTATAAATTACTATAAGTCTAACACTGTCCTCTCGTTATGAATAAGGGGGCGTGATGGCACAGCGGTCAAGCTGTATGCCTCTCACCAAGGCGGACCGGGTTCGATTCCTGGTCACTGCATGTGAGATTTTCGATGTGAAATGCCATGTCCTGTGGTTCGGATTCCACGTAAAACGGAGGTCCCGTGGCTTATGATCGCGAGATTAACGGTCACGTTAAACTACAAACTTCCTTCCTTCCTTCATTACGAATATTACGCTGGCTAGATAATTAGGTTCCCCACGGGCTGAGATTAAGGGGAGTCTTCGTAGCCGATGCCTATTGGTAAGTGCACAGGTAATCTATTTCGTTGTTCACATGCCAATGAACCCGACGGCGCTCAACAAACAGTTAGTATATCGTCAGTATCCAGTATCAAAGTAAAGTGTTGTTGTGGTTTGTCCACATACCTTCAGGAAACTATTACATTTGCCAGCCACGACTGTAAAGAAACCTTAAAACCATTACATTTGGTCGCCCAAGTGGGACCGTTAAAACCAATACATTTGGCAGCCACAGCTTTGTGGCAGCCATAATAGTCATTATATTTGGCGCCCAACGTGGGGTAGTTAAATCCATTACATTTGGCAGCCACAACTCTTGGGCAGTCTTAATAATAGCCATTACATTTGCCACCCTTCAACGTGGCGCCGAAAACCAGGTAATATTCGTGGAGAGAGGAAGGGTATTTTTCTGTGCTTTGTGTGTTTTTTTTGGGTGGGGGGATATTTCTTTGCGCTGTATCAGGTTGTCGGGTAAAGACGAAGAAATGAAACTCAAGGGTGGTCACCTATTGAGGGGTGAGAGGATAGAGAGGAATGTGGAAGTGAATGATAATACTCTAGTAGAGACAAACATGAACGTACAGGGAACATTGGAAGTATTTCCCGAGATTGATAGTGATAAGGAGAGTTCGCAGAACACAAGTGAAGGGATTCTGATGTTGCTCGTGCAAATTAAAAATGATATAAAAAGTAATAATCACGAAATTAGTAATATTTGGATGCCACTAATAATAAATTAGGAGCGAATAATCAGGAAATTAATAGTAAATTAGATGCCACGAAAAAGGAAATGAAGAACAATAATTAGGAAATTAATAATAAAAAAGATGCCACTGATCAGGAAATGAATAATAAATTGGATGCCACTAATACTAAATTAGAAGCTACAGACGCTAACATGGAATGTGATAATAAGAAAATAAATAGTAAATTAGATAAGAATAGAGCGGAAACTAATAATAAAATTGAGGAATTGAATAAGAGGGTAAACGGTGTTGTGGAAATTAGCGAGGAGTTGCGTAGGGAATATAAGAGGATGAAGGAATGTGTGTTAGAGTTTAAAAAAACGATAAGGGAAGAGATGAAAGGTCAGTTAAGAGAAACCGTAGAGGAGGTCAGGGTGGTAGTTGAGAAGAAGCTTGAAATTATTGGCAATAAAGTAGACGGGATTAGTCAACAGGTGATAGAAAGAGTGCAGGAAGTAAGGGTAGAATTTATGTAACTTAATGATAAAGAGGAGAAGAAGATTAAAGAAAAGGTAGGAGGGGAGTTAGGTAAAATAAAGAAAGTACTAAGCACTCAGCAAATAAAAATGCAGAAAATCATAGATGAAGAGAATAGGCAGATTAGGGACGACTTTAGAGCAAGTATAGAGGAAGTTAGCATGAGATTAGCGGAAATGGAAAAGCGGGCGTTAAGCTACAGCCAGAAAGAGATAGTTAACGAGCATGAACGGCAGAAGGCTGAAATTAGGAACCTGAAGAATAGAAAGAATAATCAGAAAGAAAGAGCGATATTAGAAGAAATGGTGGAAGGTGATACCATAGGAGTCGAGGGGAAGCAGGAAGATAGAAATCATAGGAGTAGATAGAAAGGGGAGAAAAAAAGTAATTTATTAGAGGAAATGGAATCCAGGTTGAAAGAAAGAAAGAAAGAAAGAAAGAAAGAAAGAAAGAGAGAAAGAATATAATATAGAGTGGAATTAAATCGTAGCTAAGATAGGCGAAACAGTAGGAGGAGAAGCGAGTTGAAGTGTCACCATTGATAAGTGTAGTACGGGGGAAAGGGAATCCATTATTATAAGGAGAGAAGAGAGAGTGACGATAAAGAGACAAAGAGATACAGTATGGAGTGAAAAAGAGAGACGTAATAATCAAAAGTAGAGCATTCATGTAGGGTTGCAGTACTGTATGTTGCTTTTCCAGCCAGTACTCTTGTATATAAAGAGTGTAAACTTAGGTGTGAAGAGTGATTTATTACGTGAGCTGACAGAGGAGCAAGGAGTGCTTGAGTCTAAAAATTTGTTCGCAGTAGCTAAAGTGTACGTGTCTAGGGTGCCTGTCAATGTCTTATTGGTCTCAGGGGGCGCCCGATCGAGTGTAAGTGCCACGTTTTATGCAATAATGAGGAAGAAGGGTACTATATTTGAAGAGTTACCCATGAAATCTACACATGTAATTACGGCAGTAGGGAAGAGATCCCATTTAATCACAAGACAGGTACTGGTTGAATTAGAAATTAATGGTCATATAGAGATGCAAGCGTGTCTAGTTAATCCCAATCTGGTCTATGAGCTAATTATCGGGTCGGACTGGCTAAGTAAGTTTTCAGCTAAATTACTGTATGTTATGAGGAAGAGTGTGTGAAAGTAAACTGGAATGGTAAAGAAGTAATTATACCGTTTAACGACCCAGGTAATAAGTGTGGTGTTTCTCAGGGTGTGTGAACCTTGAGTAAAGTGAACTCGGCAAGTTGTGTCGAAGATGTTGGGCAGGTGTCTGATGCTATAGAACCTGTACCATTATTTTTGTGGGCAGTGTACGTACGTATTGGGATCTTGAGGTCTCCTTACGGGTAGCTGCATTTCAGGATGATTTAGGGGAACATCGATGTGTTCAGCTCTATAATGTTTTATTAAATAATAAGAGAGTTTTTGAGGACAGAATTGGAGAAGCTAATTGTTACACCCACTCGTTAAACGTGTATAATTACTCAGTGTTTTTTAAACACAGATATCCAGTTCCATTTCGTTACCAGAATGTAGCTCAACAACAAATTGATCAGATGTTAGCCGATGGCATTATAGAATATTCAAACAGTCAGTATCTTAATTAACTTATCATAGTACCTCAAGCTGATGAGAAGGTCAGCATTTGTTTAGATGCACGGACGCTTAACTCACACATCAGTTTTGACCCGTTAAAATATGTATCTATAGAGGAGTTGATGCAGAATTTTTAACTTAAACAATGGTACACATAGGTGGACCTCAGCTCTTTTTGTTTGTCATGATCTACTTAGGTTGAAGGTAGGTAACTCAGCGGAGGTGTAGGTAGGAAGGTCTATATATAGTGTCTAAGAGAATTGGCTGCACGACATACGTTCTTGAGAACCAACCAGGTGAACGATTGTACTGTACTTACAATATTCATAGACTAAGGAGGTTTATATCGTAAGGATATGGAGGTAATTTTGCACCTGGAGGTAATTTGAGTACGGTAAACACGCGTGTTAAATATTGGAATTTAAAAAAATCGGGTTGAGCGGTCTACATTCTGAGACAGGTGAGTGACGTCACAGGTGTCAGTATTTACGAGTCTGACTGTGGAGATGTAATTATGTTCGGTGAGTCGAAGGAGTTCAGCTGGAATGACGCCACGATCAGATAAGAGGGCATCTGTCATAACAGAAAACAGAGTTATGTAGGTCATGTTGCGTGTAGGCTGTTGACCTGATGCAGTCTGTAGGAATGAGTTAGGGATTTAAAGAAACGGACTAATTGAACTACTGAACTGAGATCTTTAAGAATATACGAGATCGGATGTGCGCTCGCTGTGAGTAGGGTGACACATCTATTTAAAGGGTACATTATGTTTTTGCATAAGCCTCCGTGGCTTAGGCGGCAGCACGCCGGCCTCTCACCGCTGGTTCCGTGGTTCAAATCCCGGTCACTCCATGTGAGATCTGTGCTGGACAAAACGGAGGCAGACAGGTTTTTCTCCGGGTACTCCGGTTTTTCCTGTCAAAATTTCATTCCAGCATCACTCTCCACTATCATTTCATTTCATCTGTCATTCATTAAATCATTGCCCCAGAGGAGTGCGTCAGGCCTCGGCAGCCGGCATAGTTCATATCCTCGCCGCTAGATAGGGGCTCCATTCATTCCATTCCTGACCCGGTCAGAGACTGGAAGCAGGCTGTGGATTTTTTTCATTATGTTTTTGCATGCTCAGCACAGGAATACATTCGGGTTATAGATATTTCTATGTTTTTTCAGTAGTGTCATATTATAATTCTTTTACGGAGACTTTATGATCACGTCAGTGAGCTTATCATCTTACGTGTGATGTGCGGTAACAGAGTTACAAGTGTAAGCGTGTGTAAGATGCGAGACGCAACACAGTGGAACTCCAGAGAAGTTATATCTACATAACACTTAAAACGAGTGCATCTCCCGGAATTCACACTCATTAATTTACTCATGAAGTTAAACAAGTTCACAGTTTCAATGTGAAAACGAGCGTGGGTAGCGACATGAGTTATGTCAGTACAAGAAGAAATTTCGAGTGTTTTGTAAAAAAGGATAATATAGATGTCTTTTCCTTTCAGCGTACAGTATAAATATGTATTTTTGTAACTAGTGGCAAGTCCGCAAACCAAAAAGAAAAACACTTACATGCACAAGGTGCAAGACTATTGAAAGAACGCTGACATAAAATATGTCGATGGAAGAATGATTTGTACATAGATGGGTGATTTCACATATTGTCTGTTTTTTTAAGTGTTGTATACATGTCTGGAGTAAATCATAACGTTTTTACTTTGTAAAACCATACGATCTACTAGGGCGCATGTAATATAATCAAAATATGGATGATTATTACTAATTGGTTCGCGTAACTTTAGGCAACGTTGTAGCCACAGATATAATTATTCACTTATATAATTACGATTAGTAATTGACGTCATGTTGATGCGGAAGGATAAGGTTGTTTCTATGTATATTTTAATTAATTTTGTCATTATTTAATATAACGTTTTATCAGATTATTTAAAACTATAACGTGTGGGCAGGGGGCAAGCGAAATGAAGTCTCTTTATTTCAAGTAGAGTGACACAATATGCTGTAACTATGGTATATTCTGGACAACGCTCGCAAAGGGGGAATTTCTCGGAGCTCACACTACGAGAGACGCGCAGGAACGAGCATTTTGGAGAACCAAGTTCAAGGCAGGTCAAGTCTTCTAATACTGTGCCCAAATCCAGTTGTCCAGATTTGAGAGCACGGGCCCAGATGCTAAGTCCAGAGCTGAGGTTTTGAATAGCGCGCTCCCATTGTTCTTAGAAGCATTTCGAAGCTTTATGCAGCCAACAGATCGCTAAGTGACGTAGCAAAAGTGTCATAGTCGAGGCTATATTTGAATAAAATATTTTCCTATTGAGTAGAAACATGGGACTAACACCAAATTACTGGCACGGACAAGGGAAGAAGAACGTGCTACATTTCAAGAAAATTGATCGAGCGGAAGCTGAGATATGAAATGTTTTAATTTGAGCAGATCTCAAGCAGTGACGTAAAGGAGTCCACCCGCAGAGTATAAAATGGCTGGGAGCCATAGCTCAATATGTTACTTCTTCGTAAGCACCCCGTCGCTAAACACATCATGTTACTTCGCCACAGCACTCAGTTGCTGATACATCACGTTATTGCTTCGTAAGCGCTATGCCGCTAAGGACATCGTTATACTTCGAAAATATCTTCGTGCACATGGTTGCGATACTCTACGTTTTACTTGCACACGGTTGCTATGACTTAGTGAATTTCTACGACAGTACATGGTTACTGGACTTCGAAAAGTGTTTGACATTTTAGTGAACTTAGAATTCGTCATAAGTTATCACTGAGGTGATAGACTTTGTGGCAGAACTTTGGTAATTATTACTGCTACACGGACATATGATAGAATTTGTCTATATTTTTCTTTCCACTGTCCACTAATATTTAAACTGGATTATTTTCATCCAATGACCAGAACAAGCTTTTGTCTTGGTAACTATTTGTCCAACCAAGATAAGTCAGTACTTTCCACATACCATTCTTGCACGGTTCAGTTCATTTAGCCGACATAGGGAAACCAGCATGCCTAGCATTGTCTGGTGTGTGAGAAACTCTACCCAGGGACTTGAACATCAGAACTTGGACCGGTACTGAATAAGATTGTCAGAGTATTGATAGTACTGAATGCATCACAGTTGGGTCATGTTACATCTGGTATTTTGCATCATGGATCATTTCGATCTGACCCCTATCAAGAAAATTACTTCAGCTGTTGAAGCAGCTAAAATTACAAACAGTTTTCATCAAGAATATCAGGCAACGAGTATGAATACCGCTATGTCTGGTTAGACATCTTGCGGGTATATAATGGAGGCCGATACGAGAATTTAAGTACGTGTCCAAATGGGGACAGAAGAAAGGAATAGTCTGGTTCAGACCGGATTATCTACATCAAGATCTACAGGAATGTAAGCTACATTTTGCATTATTTTTATGCCTAGTTAGCTGGAATTCTCCTTTTTCTACAGTCTTGCCAACACATATATTTTTCTTCGATATTTTGCTGTTGCAAATATTTTTGCTAGGCATGGGAAGCCTTGATCTGAGCAGTTTTACACTCAGACATGAGAAGTCAAAGATTTGAATTAATGGACGAGCAAAACGAGCATTTATTTGATTTTTGATATTATTTTTCTAATCGCGGTCATCAGCCGTCGTAACTGTGAATTTAATAATAAATTTAAGTTGAGGAATAGATTTTTATCCATATTTAAGAAGTCGAGGATGATATTTCACGAACAGTTTAGCAGCGTTAATTCCATTCGTGGAAATAATAATAATAATGCTGATTTAATAATAATTATTATTTTCAATATTTTTCTGAGATAATAATAATAATTATGATTTATATTTTCTAATAATCATATCATAAAGTGAATGCATAAAGTTGATATTTAAAACAGTTTGCTAGGTCGGATACTTGTTTTTCCGAAGGCTAGTGGTTAACGCAAGCCCACATTCAACTAACAGAATAATTCTAAGTGAACTTTTACACTTGCATTATGCAGTTAAATCCTTTAGAAGACACGGAAAGTAATGATACGGGAAGCAAATAGAATGTATAAAATAGGGTTTTACTAGAGTTTGTATAAATATAAAATCATTATTGAGCAACGTCTTGTGATAGAACGTTTGGCTAGAAATATACACGATGTGGAATTATCAATGTTTAAACTGATGATAAAATTACTGTAAACTCATTGAAGAACTTACAAGCTTATAAATCTTCCAGTTTGATTAACAAGCAAAGGCTTGATTAGTATGTATAATTTGGGAAGAAATTTTTGTGTGTGTGGAAATAGTTAAATATGCCATTGTGATTGTGCAATTTAAGTCGCAGGAATGAGGTTGTTATATTGTAGGTTGGATGACTTTGAATTAATGTTGGGAGTTGAAATATTGTTGCAAGCCACACTTTCGTCGAATTTATAAACAAGGGTTATTTTATGGAGTCATCATATTTAATCTACAGTTTACCCACGTGTTCTATAAATATTTCCTACTAACTGTTGACCCGGAACTTTGTTACTAATATTTATCTTTCATTATGTGAAGACTTTACCGTTGTCTAGATGCTAATTATGATCATGTGATTTTTGACACATCTAAATCGAATGGGCTGATGCTGTAAATAATTTAAAACTGTTATTTCTTAACAACCACTACAATTTATAGGATATTTGTGATCCTGTTAAAAATATAAACATTATGTAAATTAATTAGATGATTAACATTTTTGACATACTGTCAAAGAATTGTAAATTTGTTAAAATTTCTAACTAATTACCAAGTGATATTTAAATAATCGAATGGTTAAATCCATAGTTAAGATAATTGATATTTTGTTAATAACAAATTTTGACCATAATATTGCTAATTGAGTCAAGAGCTCAGAATAAATTTTGGATCGAGAACAGATGGTACAATAAATATTTTTCTGTTCATCGAATTTCTTCGAATCCATGCTCGAATGTCCATGTAATTAATATTGTGTTGTATTCATTGTTATGACTTTATATTTGAACCAATTTTGAGATACAGATTCCTGAAAAAAAAAGTGTTAGTTAATTTTCTGCTACTATTTTGAAAAAAAAAACAGTGATTTTTTCCCTCGAGTGATAATGTTTCATTTCAACGTGTGAATACTTGAAAGTTAGGAATCAGGCTGGACAATTAAATTTGCACTGACGAACCCTACGATTGTAAATAATTCATTTGAACGAAGTCAACAGGACTAACAATCTGACTTTCGTTTCAAATGCCTAGTGTTCATGTGTTGGTGAATCTGTAAATTTGTGTATATAAATGTATGATCCGTCATGCATCCATAATGCTATTTTTAGCATTACTTCAGTCAACTTTTAAAACATTTTAATAAAATGAGATAATTTTACGGATTGTGATATTTTCAGAAAATCTCCTACTATCCTTATTGTTGCATCGAGCCGAAAATCAGTAAAGCAATTTTTTTGTTTAAGTAGTCACTTTAACCCTTATGGCGCCCTGGGATGGTTAGATTCTCGTGCTGACTGATTTCTGGTGAAAATTCATATGTGGTCGTCCGGACTTCGGTCTAAACGGGTACAATACAATGGGAGGTAGCCTTCAACCAGGGCTTGGATATACATATATGGTAACGAAGACATCAATTCCCAGAAATTAATGCCACGTGCTGAGGTATCGAATCACAAGCCACTACTTACGTCTAACTGAAGAAAGAGTTGGTTGTCATACAGCGGGGATGTGATTGGCCGACGAACAGGAGAAGAAGTCGGTCCGTGAAGGGGATTGAAGAAGTTAATAAAACACCTGACTTGGAGGAACTCGAGGTCCATTTTCTTTTCCACTCCGTATATTATGGAAGAACGGGTCGTATCTACTATTCACGACTACTCAGAAGAGTGGTCAATATCGTACAATTATACTGACTTAAAATCATGGACTTTGTCCATAAGACAGTTTTCATAAACAAGTTCAAGTTGAAAATATGTTAGACAGGTGTCTATACATATAAATGACGGTGGTTGTGTTTTTTGGCCATCGTCATTAATGTGATTTCTGAAGTCATACTTCGTCACCAGCAACTCACCAAGTCTATACCTATACTTCAACGCAATACAGAAGGACGGATATCTACTATTTACAATAATGTACAATTTGCTCTGGCTTGAGTAAACCGATTCACGAGATGGCAACATTGGTAAGCGAACAGGCCAGATTACAAACGTCTCTGTCTTTCGAGTAAATCTTTTCTTTGGGCAAATTAATATTAAATTCATTAGCTTTTGAAATAAATTAATATATGACTTCATATCCGTTTACTCTAGGCCACCACGTTAAATGTAACTTCAGTAAATTTGTTAATATCATGTCTTGCTAGTTGTTTTTTTAATAATTATATTCTATCTTTAAATTCATGCACCGTGTTTCTTCCTTAGTAGTTAGAAATTACTATTAGCCGAACCCTGTCTTCTCATAACGAATATTACGCTGGCTAGAAACTTAGTTCCCCTCGGTCTGAGATTAAGAAGATTCTTCGTAGCCGATGCCTATTGGTAAGTGCACAGGTAATCTATTTCGGTGTTCACATGGCAGTGAACCCGACGGCGCCCAACAAACAGTTATTATACAGTCAGTATCCAGTATCAAAGTAAAGTCTTATTTTGATTTGTCCACATACCTTCAGGAAACTATTACATTTGCCAGCCACGACTGTAAAGAAACCTTAAAACCACTGCATTTGGCAGCCACAACTTTGGGACAGCCTTAATAGCCATTACACCTATACATTCAACAATAGCCACTCTTCGTGGACTCCAACCCGTGCCCTTGACACCACAGTTGGGAGCCACATTCCTGCAACCCCAGCTTCGCCGAATCGACACTTTTGTTGCACCCTGATTCTTACGTCCAACTAGGACTGTTCACTGACTCATCGAGCACGGCTGTAGGTGCTAGTCAGCAGCAATATGAAAATGGTACATGGCAAACGTTAGCTTTCTTCTCCAAGAGGCTCTCACGCCAACAGACGGAGTGGCCGGCATACTATCGTGTGCTACTTGCAATTTATGAGGACATCCAACACTTCAGACATGCCCTAGAAGTCCATCAATTCACCATTTACACTGATCACAAACCAATAACTTATATTTTCCAGCAGCACCGTGACAAACTACCACCCGTACAACTGA
The DNA here is from genome assembly GCA_946902985.2 of Meconema thalassinum. NCBI lineage: Eukaryota > Metazoa > Arthropoda > Insecta > Orthoptera > Tettigoniidae > Meconema > Meconema thalassinum. The sequence goes on from OX336389.2 coordinate 1,037,448,570, forward strand.
ACCAGTTATCCTTCATCGTACAGTTTACCACGGACATCCAGCATATCGAAGGTTCTTCCAACGTAGTTGCAGACGCATTCTCACGAGTTGATGGAATCTCAAGCAGTACCTTAAATTTCTCGGCTCTGGCAGACTCGCAGAAGGAGGACTCTGAACTTCATGCTCTCATCACAAGTGATACATCACTACAGTTGGAGAAAATGCAGGACTCTGGGTCTGATATTCTCCTTTCCTGTGACACCTCAACCGGAAAGCCCAGACGCAGATCAGCCTTCTCTTCCCTCCATGATCTTAGTCATCCTGGCACCAGAGCCACTGTCCGCATGTTATCAGACCTATTTGTTTGGCCGTACATGGAGAAAGACTCCCGTGCATGGTTTTGTGCTTGTCTGGCCTGCCAACGCAGCAAATTGACACCCCCATACGATTGCAACTATGGGAACATTGAAAACAACGTCCGCTCGTTTCCAACACGTTCACCTGGATATCATCGGACCACTACCTCCTGCCGGCAATTATCGATACTGTCTGACTGCAGTCAACCTTTTCCCACGATGGCCAGAGGTCTGGCCCCTGGAACGCATCAAAGCCGAAGACGTCACCGAAGCCTTTGTCGCATGCTGGAGATCTCGATTTGGCTCACCATCACAAATCACAATTGACCAAGGCAGGCAGATTGAATCCCAGTTCTTCCGGAACCTTGGCAGTTTGAAGGGCATAGTCAGAGCCCACACCACAAGCTGGCATCCATGCGCTGACGGCATGGTGGAACGGCTCGACCGACAGCTCAAGGCAGCCATCAGGTGCCTACCTGACATAATCTGGTTGCAAGCCCTGCCCATCGTCCTACTCGGTATCCGAAGCGCATTCAAGGAAGACATCAGTGCCTCCTCCGCCGAGCTCGTCTACGTTGAACCCATCCGCCTTCCTGGTGAACTGCTAAGCGATACTCAAGAAACCGTTTACAAATGCCTCAGACTTCGCGGAAAAACTCCGCCAACAGATGCACCATCTTCGCCCAACACCAGCAACAAGGCATGATTACCGCACCACCTTCGTCTTCAGATTTGGACACTTCTTCTTCTTTTTCTTGGTGTTAGTTCGATTTCGAACGTCGTGACCCTTCACGAAATTCTGTTAACAATACCCCGTCATACACCGCGGTCTTGTGCTGTGTGCATTAATTTCTGAAGTGGCCGATTAGTCTGACTCTTTATCTGGTCAAGGTATCGGTTCGGGGCACGTCCCCTCAGCCGTTTTCCATAAACTTTACCCTGGATGATACACTTCTCTATGCCGTCTCGCCAGATGACATGGCCGAAAAATCTCAAAATTTGCCTTTGGATGCTTAGGAGTAAGCTTGCTTTAGGAGCAATCCTTAGCTACTTCAGAATAGATTCATTTGTTCTTCTTTCTACCCACGATATTCGTAGCATTCTTCGATAACACGTCATCTCTAAGGCTTCGAATCTCCTACGACACATGTACTCATATTTATCTGCGTGATGATCGAGTACGCGGACCGCCTTAACCCCAAACTCAGGCCCACACAAAGTATTGGAAAAACGTGATCGGACAATCTCCATACGGAGGAACGGCAGACCCGTTCGTGTCAGCTTAGACCGAGTGAAACCCACCTTCCTCCTGAATGGCAACGCAGCATCACACTACAAAGCCCTGACACAACGAGGAAATGGTCCACTGTATCAGGTCAACAACGACAACGCGTTACGACGTGTGAGATTTCCGGACTGTTTTCAACCATAGCCACCTCATCTCCAAGGGGGGCTGGTGTGGCGGCAGTAACACAGATTGCCACCAGGTGCCACTCATGTGCAGAGGCAAACAATCCAAAGCCTTAAGTTTTCACTAAGGTTAGTGGTTTCCGTGTCGACAGTTTTTGTTTTAGTTGACAGACAGGCATTAGACAATCTGTTATTGGCACATGTGACTGTATCTTGTGGTTGTTGAAATATAAGTGTGTTCATCCCACATGATGGATAGTCTCCGACACAGGGCATCTGTAGCGACACCTATCATCTTGATGAGTTCCAACTTTAACAATGAACTTAAAATAATTACGTGTTGGAATGACATGGTCTTGCAGTGCCATCATAAATCCTTCAGTTTCACGGAAGATATGCCCTGCAGTCAGCCAAAAGATCGACGCTACCATGTCAACGTGGGCTTGACTTAATTCGAGCGGATGCTTCCCGTGCAGCTGTTCCGCCATGAACGCATTTTGTTTCTGAAGATCATTGGTTATATGATTAGCAATTTGTTGTTCACTCAAGATCAGTGGCGTGAAATCATCAGCATAACAGATGGGTTTGTGGAGGTTAGAATTACTTCGACGAAAATACTCCTGCATGACAACATATTCCCTATACCAAGGAATCCGCGACAACCTAGATATTTTGGAAGAGTCATCCTCTCTACCGATGACCTGGGAGTGATGGTTAAGCGCTTTTGTCATTAGCGTTCTCAAATTCCGAGCAAGACCCTCGGTGTCAGTCTTGCTCCATTTTATGATACCAAATGAGAAGTAGAGCATGACTTACTTTGACTTAATTCCTATGTCCCCTCTCGGAGCAAAGGGCTGCAACAAAATTTCTCCACTGATTTCTTCGCCCAGCCAGCCTCTGCAGGTCTGCTCAGGATTTGCCAGTCGCCTTCCTCTCCTCCTCAACACTTCATGGCCTACCCCTTCCTCGGGTGCCCTGGGGGTTCCACCTAAGTGCTTCTTTTTACATGGTCTCTTCCCTCTTCATTTCCAGAGTAGAGAAGGGTATATCCTTCAGTTGTTCGTTGTTCTCCAAAGTCCTTCCAACGTACCTCACTCAATCCTAGAATGTCTAACTGGTAGTTTCTCATTTCTGCGTAGGCCTGATTTAGCCTGCCTGTTTGGCATAAAGTTCTTATATTCCGGCATCCAATTTTCGTAATCACTTTCATGCCAAAAATCATCAACTGTTTATCAGTACGGTTATTTTCTGTTGCAGTTTCAGTAATCGAATAAGTTCAGATGTGTGAGTGATTGGCCCACAGCACCCTATCATGGTGGAGGGACTGCCTCCTCACTGTGCCCATGCTCACAGATGTGGAGTTAGATGTTCAACTCTTCTCTAGTTTGGTTTTCCAGAGTGGGATGAGATATCCACTTCTACCCTCCTCCTTTTTTATCCGGGCTTGGTACCATCCTTGGCGGAGTTGAAGTAGAGCATATGCATTATTATTATTATTTTTACATCGTTATGCCCATCTGTGGAGCGTGATAGAACTCATTTAGCTAATGATGATTTTTCTTCTCCCAAAATCTCTTAATCTGGGCACTGAAAATCTTCCTCCGTTCTTCAGTCCATGTTTTCTTGGCGCTGGGAGTAATTTTCTCAGATAAATGACGAATGCTGATTAATGGTATGAACTGGAGTCGATCGGGTATAATTTATTCTGTAATGCCAATTACATGAAACATTATTTTTATTATTATTATTATTATTATTATTATTATTATTGTTTTAGTTTCAAATCACTTTTTCTAATCAAGTCTTCCTGAAAAGACAATAATACAGGGCATCTTACAATATTTACAACCACCCCGTGACGTGCGCGTTAAATCATTCTTCTCGACTGCGATGCGGAGCTGCCGCAAGTACGGAGATTGGAGGTTCGAATACCAACACTGACAGCTAATATCATGAGTGTGATTTTTCCACCAGTATAATGTATGGATCGTATCTTATTTCAAGTTTCGGGGCGCTTTCCATATCGCCGCCGCTAATAATTACAATTAATCACACTAGTACAGTCACCACAGAGATATAGGCCATCAGACAAATTTATCACACATCCCAGTAGACGTGGCTAATGACCAAGAAGTCTCAAGCTCCTAAAACGAATGATCCACAACAAATATTCGTAAACAATGAATCACATTGTGCCGATGACAGTTTTACCTATCCAATAAACCTGTAGAGTGACCATTAACTACATTGGACCGATGAGAGATTATTACTTACTGTTAGTAAAACTAAAAAATAAATCATGCATTTGCCCATTATCTCGAGAAAGTATGGCATGCAATAATTTGTTTGACGTAACGGACTATCGAATGTAATGTTGTGGCCTGTAGTTGGTTTAAACGTGCCATTGACGTCATTGCGACGAATACACCAACGTCACAGGAACAAGTTCAATGAAGATAAGACCTAGTAGCATGCATTGACCTTGACACGAGTGTTTGCTATCAATCTGCTCACATGCCGAACAAGGAAGAGCTTTATTAACGGCACAAAGCAGGAGTTCTGACGTCATGGCCTGCACTTGAGCCTGCACTCACATCCTGCCCAGCTGCGTGTTGCTGGCCACTGGGTTATGTACTGCTCGGGGTCCAAGCCCCGCGAACCTGAGAGGAATAACTTATAGATCGCGGACAATGACGATTTAAGATAACAGACGTGCTGGGTTCCCGGTCCGTGCGTAGTACCAGAACCAAATACATTAGTCGGTGACTATCTGACTCATTCCCATCATCACAGTGGTTTGAGCAACAGTATTGGAATAGACAGGAATACCTGATAACACGGCGGGGCTGTTGACAGGCCCTTCTCTTCTCGCATGCCCCTTCCACTCACCCCTCAAGTTCACAGAGCTTGGACCCGAGCAGTAGTGGACCCCCCCCCCCCCCCCCCCTCAAACGCTCCACCCGTCCTTTAAATGATTTGCTAGCGGATGAACAATTAATATCAATGTACCAAACTAATCAGTAGAACTAGGAGTTATATGTATTTACATATTTTTTATTACACAGACATATTTCTTTTTACGTATCTCCATCGATTATGTTGATAGTATTCAAATTAAACAAATTTATTTTACTTATTTTTCAATATTTCTGACAGGTACATATTTATATGTAAAATAAATATTTTTCCATATTTGTAATGGAATATTTGTATTCTAGGAGTAATAATATATAGAATAGCCGTTTTCAGTGACAGAGAATATGGCAACACAGGACAAGTTTACAATTATGTCAATAAGTTAAATTGTTTTGAGCAAATTTCTAAAGTACACTGGGCTACATGACCACGATGCCACAAAGACCCTAAATGAATCAACAACAACAACAAAGTTGTCTTTCATATGTGTATTTATTGTACACGGACTAAATGCCTTCACTTTGCAATAAAACTGTTGTGGGGAAAGGTATTTTATGTCACGAGGAAGGTTATTTCAAAGTCAAGTAGAGCGATTGTAAAATCTGGATTGGAATGCTGTTGTTCTGGTGAACGGGGGCGGGGGCGGATCCACAGGGGAAAAAGGTCAAGGCCACTCCAAAATTACTTCCCAAGTTACAAGTGTACAAATCTAAAAGTAAAATTGAGATCACTTACACAGGCGAGCATAAAACGGACCGGAAACTGTAACGCATTTCCACATTCAATTACTGCACAGTAGACTATTATCATTCTCTCTTGTTGGAAAGTGTGACTGGGCTGATGGTCAAGATCCTAAAAGTTACAAGAGGCGTGCGGAGCTCCATCTCACCTTGCTCCAGCGAAGAGCGAAGTTGTTGTTGTTTCATTTAAGGGGCTTGGACATTGTGGTCATTTAGCCCCGTGGAATTGTGTGGAATAATGAAATGCAGCCGAAAGAAATCAAAAACCCCTATTGACTTCAAATTGGAAGGTGAAAAGCTAAAAGAAGTAGGAGAGTTCTGCTACTTCCAAGGGAAGTATCAGGTAAGACAGGTTGAAACCTACCTTGAAACTTTGTGGACGCAATCCTTGTACTATAAGAGGGCAGCGTGCGGAAAATCAGCTGCCTGATTGAACTGCAAGGCTCCGAAATCGTACCTGACATCCTGGTATGCAGGCAAGACGGCTGGATGAGCGAGACATCCCTGTGGCACTCGGAGTAGTAGCGAGGCAGGCCGTATATGCTGACTGGAGCGTGCGGCTGCTTCCCATCGGCATTGAATGCTTGGGTGGTCAGGACTGTCCATTCCAACATGTACGGTACCCGCTACCTCCCATTGATTTATATGAGAGAATCGCCACATGATTTCGGAGCCTTGCAGTTCAATCTGGCAGCTGGTTTCCCGCAAGTTGTCCTCTTATAGTACATTGATTGCGTCCACAAAGTTTCAAGGTAGGTTTCGACCTGTCTTACCTGATACTTCCCTTGTAAGATTAGGCTACGAGACATCAGTTGCCTTAATTTAGGAACCATCCCAGCTTTCGTCGGGAGTAGAAGTGGGAAATTACGGAAAACCTCTTTTAGGATGGCTGAGGTGGGAATCGAAATCAGTTCTAGCTCACGAGGTCCGGGTTCGAATCTCGGCTCCGCCCAGTAGTTTATTTTCTGGTTTGAGGGCTGGAACGAGGTACATTCAGCATTGTGATGCAAAGCTGAGACGTGGTGGGTTCGGTTCCCACCTCCATCATCCTGGAAGTGGTTTTCCATGGTTTCCCCACTTGTACCCCAGGAACGTTCCCTAACATAAGGCCACAGCCGCTTCCTCCCCAATCCTCACCTGAATTTCAAATACACACATTATTGCAGCCATCACAATAACACAGGTTATCGGACAGAATTTCCACATACACATATCCAAGTACACGGGGATAAATGGCCACGATGTTCAAGGCTCTCAAATGAAACAACAACAGCAATATGAACCTCTTTCTATCCCTCCAGAGCAGTGATGGAACCCGGACCCCGCAGTGACAGCCAAGAATGTTAGTCGCTGGACCACGAGTCTGATTAGCAGGGCTAGGATTTAGATATAGGCTACTACAAAGTGTCTAAACATGTACATGCAAATATATTCTTTAAAATATGGACAATAAAATTAATTTAACCACTAAACACAACATTATTGTTACTTTTAGAGCCTGCAAAAATTCACTGAAAATACTGGATTCATAAATTAAATTATACTAGCGGACCCGTGCGAGAACTCTCGCGTAATGGGTTGTGTGCGCCACATGTGTACAGTCTCTCTCCCCCCCCCCCCCCCCAGCTCTAGTGTTGTGCAGGCTGTACGCGACACAGTTCTGCCAGGGGCTATAGTCTTGTTTATTTGTTTAAAAGCACTTTATAAACAAGTAAATATATTTTCGTTGAATTTTCAAGAAATGCAAAATTTTTCCTGTACTCATTGGAAGATTTTGGTACAAACCACACCTTCTAACTCCATCTGGTTTAGGAGCTTGAGTTTTGTGAAACGTACGCCTTAGCGTATTATATAATAAGATTGTCCGCTGCAGACACGCAGCGGAACTGGACCACAAGAATCAGCTCTAAAAACCAGATGTTGACCATCATTCCATTACTTCCAGTGCATTTGTATATTCTTAACTGTGTATTTGCCACGCGAGACATTGCAATACAATTAGACCAATAGTTTAAATAGGAACGGTTGATTTATAACAATAATAACGAAATAGGAAGATGATTTCAATACTGAGATTATCCACAATAACAATTCAATAGACAAAAGGAAACATATCAGTACTTAATCCACATAAATAATAATAATAATAATAATAATAATAATAATAATAATAATAATAATAATAATAATAATAAAAATAATAATAATAATGACGCAACAACCATAGAAGTGTAATATACTGTTTGTGAATAGTTGACAACAGTTTTTACAAACGTATGTATTATAAATAGTGTATATATTTATTTGTGTTTAAATGTGATTAATAAACAAATATACCTACTAGTTACTACCCTACCAGCGAATTGTTACCGGTGGTGGAAATCGGAACTAATACGCTCCGCCCAGCCACACGCCTGCAATAGACGTGCAGTCGTCGCCAAGGACCGCCAGCGACACCAATTCGCATGTCATTTGTGTGCATGATTCATGATGGGTCGTGCACTTTGCGGTGTGTTCTCATTGTATGACTGTACATGCATTCCCCTCCTGCCCCGCAACCGCTCGCTGCAGCCATAACGAGGCGAGATGACGTAATGTATACACTACAGGCCCGCTCCACGTCTAGTGGTAACAATTCCCCGGTAGGGTAGTAAGCCTAAGTGATCACGATCTGAGGATGAACACATGACATTCGAAACATGTCATCCAATTAAGTAGGCATTTGTGCATAAAGAGTGTGTTAGTTTGCAGGCTATGTACATACTTGTTTCCCACCTAATGTAATTGGGCACAATTCATGTTGACCTACTGAAAATATTTCTTTATTATAAATTAAATTATTCAATATTTTCAGTTCACTTACTTTTTATTTGTTATTAATTCATTGATTGATTATTTCTGCTACCAATACAGTATGCCAAAAAATGTTGTTTCAAATTTTCAAACTTATCCTGTTGTCTCGCAAAAGTGATTTGTAATGGCAGAAGCTTCGCTCTATCATACATGAGGTGATTGGCCCATATTTAAACTACACTGTATCAGCAGGAGATATAATATCTGATTCTAGTTTTACATCACGCATTTCCTCAAAACTTGGATTTCTTAAAAACTTGCGCATGTCAAGGTCCAGGTCTATTTTTTATAAGCACTGGTACCTGACTCAAAGGGATGTATTTGCTGTATTAGAGACAACTTTGTGTTGAGTGAGTTTGGATGCGTTTCTTGTGTGTATGTGGGGGAATGACGAGGGGAGAGTATGGGGAGTCTGTGTCTAGGGAGGGGGAGGTATTTTTAGGAGCCTAACAACTAGGTTATCGGCCTTTATTGATTTGCGTGAAAATTATAGTTGATGAAATGATTGTTGTTGATTCTTTTAGGGGCTTTGTGACATCGTGGTCATGTAGCTCCGTTTACTTGCTGTGTATTGAATTTGTTTGTTAACCTGTGTCACTGTGATGTCTGTACTATTGTGTGTATTTGTAATTGAGGTAGGATTTGGGTAGGATGCAACGACCTTATGTTAGGTACTTGGGGTAGAATAAGGAAATCACGCAAAACCACTTCCAGGAAGGCTGAGGTAGGAGTCGAACCCGCTTCTTCTCAGTTTTGCCTAATTAGGCTAAGTGCACCCCGTTCCTGCTCTCAGACCAGAATTAAATATCTTGGCTGAGCCGGAAATCGAAATCGGTGACAGCCAAGAACACTATTCACTACGCAACGAGGCGAACTGGTGAAATGAACACTAGAACTAAAACTATCAACAAACTTACGGGTTAGAAAAAGAAAAGGACAAAAAGGAAGGATTCGGCAAGCACTTGCCGATGCATTGAGCTACACGAGATGCATGACACGTCAGCTGTTCGCTTATCTCAGCGGTTGATTACTCCGTCTGTCAAACTCCGACTTAACATGTGATATAAGAGGTTCATTATGAAGGTTTATTACGCAGGCCAAGTAAATTACCGTACACTCGTATCGTTTGCTGGGTATGGTGACTATTTCATTATAGTAGTGGTCGAAATGATGGGTTGAAGATAAAAATTCCAACCAGCACCCAGCGGCGGGACTCCAGACTATCAAAGTAGCACATGCTCTCATCACCTACAACAATTGGCAAATTTAGTGAATTCAAAACATATTTCTTCGCCCGGTGAAATCTACCACGGCCTTCCGGCGTGCCGAGAGGGATCTACCTCCGCCTTCCGGCGTGCCGAGAGGGATCTACCTCCGCCTACGGCGTGCCGAGAGGGATCTACCTCCGCCTACGGCATGCCGAGAGGGATCTACCTGCGCCTACCGGCGTGCCGAGAGGTATCTACCTCCACCTTCCGGCATGCCGAGAGGGATCTACCTCCGCCTACGGCGTGCCGAGAGGGATCTGCCTGCGCCTACCGGCGTGCCGAGAGGGATCTACCTGCGCCTTCCGGGGTGCCGAGAGGGATCTACCTCCGCCTACGGCGTGCCGAGAGGGAACTACCTGCGCCTACTGGCGTGCCGAGAGGGATCTACCTGTGCCTACCGGCGTGGCGCGAGGGATCTACCTCCGCCTACGGCGTGCCGAGAGGGATCTACCTCCACCTTCCAGCATGTCGAGAGGGATCTACCTGCGCCTTCCGGCGTGCCGAGAGGGATCTACCTGCGCCTTCCGGCGTGCCAAGAGGGATCTACCTCCACCTACCGGCATGCCAAGAGGGATCTACCTGCGCCTTCCGGCATGCCGAGAGGGATCTACCTGCGCCTACGGCGTGCCGAGAGGGATCTACCTGCGCCTACCGGCATGCCGAGAGGGATCTACCTCCGCCTACGGCGTGCCGAGAGGGATCTACCTCCGCCTACGGCGTGCCGAGAGGGATCTACCTCCGCCTACGGCGTGCCGAGAGGGATCTACCTGCGCCTACCGGCGTGCAGAGAGGGATCTACCTGCGCTTTCCGTTGTGCCGAAAGGGATCTACCTCCGCCTTCCGGCGTGCCGAGAGGGATCTACCTCCACCTTCCGGCGTGCCGAGAGGGATCTACCTGCACCTTCCGGCGTGCCGAGAGGGATCTACCTGTGCCTTCCGGCGTGCCGAGAGGGATCTACCTCCGCCTTCCGGCGTGCCGAGAGGGATCTACCTCCACCTACCGGCGTGCCGAGAGGGATCTACCTGCGCCTACCGGCGTGCAGAGAGGGATCTACCTGCGCTTTCCGTTGTGCCGAAAGGGATCTACCTCCGCCTTCCGGCGTGCCGAGAGGGATCTACCTCCACCTTCCGGCGTGCCAAGAGGGATCTACCTCCACCTACCGGCGTGCCGAGAGGGATCTATCTGCGCCTTCTGGCGTGCCAAGAGGGATCTACCTCCACCTACCGGCATGCCAAGAGGGATCTACCTGCGCCTTCCGGCATGCCGAGAGGGATCTACCTGCGCCTTCCGTCGTGCCGAGAGGGATCTACCTGCGCCTTCCGGCGTGCCGAGAGGGATCTACCTGCGCCTTCCGGCATGCCGAGAGGGATCTACCTGCACCTTCCGGCGTGCCGAGAGGGATCTACCTCCTCCTACCGGCATGCCGAGAGGGATCTACCTCCACCTTCCGGCATGCCGAGAGGGATCTACCTGCGCCTTCCAGCGTGCCAAGAGGGATCTACCTCCACCTACCGGCATGCCGAGAGGGATCTACCTCCACCTTACGGCATGCCGAGAGGGATCTACCTGCGCCTTCCAGCGTGCCGAGAGGGATCTACCTGCGCCTTCCGGCGTGCCAAGAGGGATCTACCTGCGCCTTCCGGCGTGCCGAGAGGGATCTACCTGCGCCTTCCGGCATGCCGAGAGGGATCTACCTGCACCTTCCGGCGTGCCAAGAGGGATCTACCTGCGCCTTCCGTCGTGCCGAGAGGGATCTACCTCCACCTTCCGGCATCCCGAGAGGGATCTACCTGCGCCTTTCAGCGTGCCGTGAGGGATCTACCTCCACCTACCGGCATGCCGAGAGGGATCTACCTCCACCTTCCGGCATGCCGAGAGGGATCTACCTGCGCCTTCCAGCGTGCCGAGAGGGATCTACCTGCGCCTTCCGGCGTGCCGAGAGGGATCTACCTGCGCCTTCCGGCGTGCCGAGAGGGATCTACCTGCGCCTTCCGGCATGCCGAGAGGGATCTACCTGCACCTTCCGGCGTGCCGAGAGGGATCTACCTGCGCCTTCCGGCGTGCCGAGAGGGATCTACCTCCACCTTCCGGCATGCCGAGAGGGATCTACCTGCGCCTTCCAGCGTGCCGAGAGGGATCTACCTCCACCTATCGGCATGCCGAAAGGGATCTACCTCCACCTTCCGGCATGCCGAGAGGGATCTACCTGCGCCTTACATCGTGCCGAGAGGGATCTACCTGCGCCTTCCGGCATGCCGAGAGGGATCTACCTGCACCTTCCGGCGTGCCGAGAGGGATCTACCTGCTCCTTCCGGCGTGCCGAGAGGGATCTACCTCCGCCTTCCGGCGTGCCGAGAGGGATCTACCTCCACTTACCGGCGTGCCGAGAGGGATCTACCTCCGCCTTCCGGCGTGCCGAGAGGGATCTACCTCCGCCTTCTGGCGTGCCGAGAGGGATCTACCTCCACCTTCCGGCGTACCGAGAGGGCTCTACCTGCGCCTTCCGGCGTGCCGAGAGGGATCTACCTCCGCCTTCCGGCGTGCCGAGAGGGATCTACCTCCACCTTCCGGCGTACCGAGAGGGATCTACCTGCGCCTTCCAGCATGCTGAGAGGGATCTACCTGCGCCTTCTGGCGTGCCGAGAGGGATCTACCTCCGCCTTCTGGCGTGCCGAGAGGGATCTACCTCCACCTTCCGGCGTGCCGAGAGTGATCTACCTCCGCCTTCTGGCGTACCGAGAGGGATCTACCTCCACCTTCCGGCGTACCGAGAGGGATCTACCTGCGCCTTCCAGCATGCTGAGAGGGATCTACCTGCGCCTTCCGGCGTGCCGAGAGGGATCTACCTCCGCCTTCTGGCGTGCCGAGAGGGTTCTACCTGCACCTTCCGGCGTGCCGAGAGGGATCTGCCTCCGCCTTCTGGCGTGCCGAGAGGGATCTACCTCCACCTTTCGGCGTACCAAGGGGGATTTTTATTAACTTATCTCCATCGATTATGTTGTCATCTATTAAAATTAAAGAAATTCGCGACATTGTGGTCATGTAGCCCTGTGTACTTGGGTGTGTATTGAATTAGTGTGATAACCAGTGTTATTGTGATGGCTGTACTAGTGTGTGTATTTGTAAATCGGGGATAGGAAGGAGGTGGCCGTGCCTTAAGTTAGGAACTATCCCAGCATTTTCCTGGAATAGAAGTGGGGAAATCACGGAAAACGACTTCCTGGATTGGAATCGAACCCTCCTCCTCAGTTTTGTCTCACGAGACTGAGTGTACCCCGTTCCAGCCCTCACACCAGAATTTACATTTCTTGGCAGAGGCGGATATCGAACCCGGAGCTCCTGGGTGAGAGCCAAGCATGTTAGCCGCTACACTATGAGAAGGTCACCACGTTCAAGGTATTAAAAAAACTGCATAAGTAATCTCTATAAATAAAGCGAGCTTTCTATCTGGTCATTTTACATTTTCTGCTAAAACTTTATATTTATCCCTGATGAGATGTACAATGACCAAATATACCTCCAGTTTTAAGTTTGTTTGTTATGGATTGGCATCAAAACTACTGGAGTGAATAGCATGAACATTCGTATTTAAGTAGAAGGCGCCATTAAAATGAAACTTGGCTGATAACCTAGATGTTAGGCCCTGTAAAACAACCAATTATCATCAACTCTACATAGTATACAACAAGGCCCCGATTCTTGGATGTAATGGGTAATCTCGAGAACCGCTGGATGGATTTTGATGCGGTTCTCACCTTGTGAAAGATTTCTCGAGGAACGTTTTTGTAGAAAAACATTCACACCAAAGGAAGCCAAGCAGTAACGATTTCAATGAATCGAGTCGAAGGAAAACCTGCCGTCCGTGCGCCTTTTAAGCCTACGCTGGGTAAACCGTTAAAAATATCTATATACTATGGGTGTAAGAATTGTTCAGCATGAAATGTTCAACAAGAAAGTCCGCGACAGCATATCTCTGTCTTAAATAAATCGCCCACTATAAGTATTTTTACGTTTTCATTTCTTCCGACAATATCCATTAAGGGGAGCTTCGGAGCGAGTTTTAGAGCTAGCTTCGGCCAGCATCAAATTGTCGAGTCGTGTCGATTTAAGACTTTAGAGAAGAATAGACTATATGTGTTTGGAGTTTCGCTGTTCACCTCGACTTTTCTGAATTGCGTCTGGGACCTGCCGTCCGTGCGCCCTTTAAGATTACGCTGCGTAAACCGTTAAAGATAGGCCTACCGGGCGAAGCTCGGGCGGGTTGCTAGTAATAAAATAAAACTAAGCTTCAAATTAATGTTGTACTGTAGCCTAATCCAAAGGGATGAAGGGGTAAAAGAGAAGCCTCCAATCCCAGCAAGTAATTGCGCAATCCTTACCCATCCCTTGGCATGACAAAGGCTTGGTGACTCACTTTCTGCGACGTTTGTGGTTTTACATGACTGTTAATATTGCGATCTTGTGCCACGGGACCTCCTTTTTACGTGGAATCCGAACCAAAGGACTTCGTGTTTCACTTTGAAAATCTCATATGCATTGACCGGGAATCGTACCCGTTTCGCCACGGTGAGCGTCCAGAGAGGAGTTAATGAGAGATGAAATGAATTAAGATGAATGAAAATGGGCATAGATGTGGAAGGAAGCGGCCGTGGCCTGTCAGAAAGAACCGTCCCAGCATTTTCCTAGAATTGAAAATGGGGGGAAACCACGGAAAACCATTTCAAGGACGGCCAACGGTGGGGCTCGAACCCACGTCTACTGAGTCCGCAGAGAGCTTGGCCCCATGACCTAGCGCTAGCTTTAGCGAGCGTAGCTCCCGCTGTCGATAGATGTTTTCAGAATGAAAGTGTTAAATAGAAATGATATCAAGACAAGAAGAGAAAAAAACAGACTCAAAATGGTCCAAGGAGAATGAAAAGGCAAATAGTGAGAGGATGGGTATTGCAGGAAGAAGGAATAACAAAGGATGAAACATTGAAATTTGCACGTGAACCTTAGATAACCCTATAAAAAAATAGGAGGCCATTCGAAAATTTGCAGACATTGAAAAACAAGAACGCAAAATTCTTAGAAAAATATTCGGCCCTACGTAGGAAAATGAAATTTGGATCAAGAGACGAACTGCAGACCTCTGTAGCCTCTCAGACAGTTTCACAATACACTGTCCGCAGGAGACGTTTGAAACTTTTTGGGCACATATTTAGGATGGACAACAATAGACTAAAAAAATGATTGGTCAATATAATTAATACAAATATTCTAAGATAAATTGGCTGGAGGAAACAAGGGGAGAGGGGCTGAGAATGAGTTGAACATTGGGAAAAATGTAATTAAAAACCCAACAATCTTCAGAACCCACTGTAAACAAGCACACATTTAGGGTGAAATCAAGCAGCAGGACTGGTACAAGATGGACAGAAGAACGCAAGAAGCAACACAGTGACATCATGGAGAGATTTGGGGAGAAGATGAAGGCAAAAGTCTCCGACAGCAGTAGCCACGCTCATTAACGCGCAGCGCTAGGCCATGGGGCCAAGTTATCTGCGGACTCAGTAGACGTGGGTTTGAGCCCCACCGTCGGCCGTTCTTCAAACAGTTTTCCGTGGTTCTTCAATTTTCAACTCCAGGCAAATGCTGGGGCGGTACCTTCCACATCCTTGCCCAGTTTCCAGTTTCATTCATCTTCATTCATTTCATCTCTCATTAACTCCTCTCATGAGAGTGGTGTCAGGAAGGGCATCCGACCGTAAAAAACACCCAACGCGCATACTTTCATCGCATCTCATCCCGAACCCCGTTAGTAGATATAATAGGCCGAAGCTGGCGCAGGGGCTAATGTGCAAGATGGCCGCCGCGCGTAACTCTCTTATGTTATTCTTATGGGAGGGAGAGTCATAGCTGGCGCAGTGGCAAATGTGCAAGATGGCCGCCACGCCCTGAGACCGTGGATGACGTCACAGGGAGACGTTGACAGTGTTACGTTGCTAACTGGAATATTTATTATTATTATTATTATTTATTTATTTTACACGTTACAGGCCTATTAGACCACGCGAAGCAATCATGACTTTTTGTTCTTCCTGTCTTTCCAGTACACTTTCATTCGTGCACTAAAGGCCCTCTTCCTTTCTTCGGTCCACTTTGGTCTTTGGGCTGTAGGTGCAGCTCTCTCTGACAACACTTCCCACTTGTATACTTTGTGTCTAAATACGCTTTTGTCTATGACGTCTTCTGGGTCGACCTGTGCTTTTACTAGATCAATTTTGACTTGCATCATCCAGGGCGTAGTAATCTTGAGCCGCTGTATGTATCTAAGAATTTTGTTGGTGAGTCTGGTTTGTGGGAGTCTGCTGATGTGGCCGTAAAATTTTAGTCGCCTCTTTCTGATGTCTGCTGCGAGGTTGGACAATTTCTCTGTGGTGTCTCTGGAGTGAAGCCTGTATCCTTCATCTGTGTGCTTTGGTCCAATTATTTTCCTTATTATTTTTCTTTCCTCTGTGAGGATTTTTTCCAAGTCGCCCTTAGTGTGTAACGTCAACGTCTCACTAGCATAAAGCACCTCAGGTTTAATAACCGTGTTGTAATGACGAAGTTTAGTGAATGTGGACAGACATTTTTTGTTGTAGACACCCTGTGTCTTGTATAAGGCTCTCTTCATTTTCATTAACCTAGTGTTCTGCGCGATTTTCTCTTTTCCCGTCGGTTCAAGCACTTCACCTAGGTATTTAAAGTGGGCGACTCTATTGATCTTGCCATATTTCGTGTTATTATTATTATTAGGTAATTATTGATTGATTATGTACAATCAAGACCAGCCTTATATTGTCCCCCTCGTGGTGTAGCGGCTAGCATTCTTGGCTGTTATTGCTGAGGCCCGGGTTCGATTCCTGGCTCTGCCAAGAAAATTAATTTTAGGTTTCAGAACTGGAACGGGGTACACTCAGCCTTGTCAGACAAAACTGACAGGCGCTGGATTTGATTCCTCAGCCATTTTGGAAGTGTTTTTTTTTATGGTTTCACACTTTACTCCAGGCAAATGCTGAGATTTATCTTAACTGAAGGCCTTGACTGCCTCCTTCCCAGGCCTTATCTGAATTACAAATACACACACTAATACAGCCATCACAATAACACAGGTTATCAGACAGCTTTTACATACACCCCAAGTTCACAGGGCTACATGACGACGATGTCACTAATCCCCATCAAATGAAACAACAACAACTACTTGTCCACCTTGTGGTGTAGTGGTTAGCATTCTTGGCTGTCACCGCTTAGGCCTCGATTTCATTCCTGGCTCTGCTAAGAAATTTTATTTCTGCTCTAGGAAAATGCTGTGATTGTTCTTAACTTAAGGCCACGGCCACCTCCTTTCCAATCCTCACCTGAATTATAAATACCCACACTAATACAGCCATTACAACGACGCAGTTTAGCAGACAATATTCAGCACTCACCAAAGTACACGGGGCTAAATGACCATGATGTCCAAGTCTCTCAAATGAAACAAAAGAAAAACAATCAGCTTCCTACCCAAATTCTTCCTCGTTTAAAAGTACACACACAAACATCACAGTGACACAGGTTGTCAGACAACTTGTAAACACATCTAAGTACACAGGGGTGTTAATACTGTAAACTATAACATAAGAGCACCAACAACAATAAGGCTGCAGCGGTGGTGCATCGGTTAAGCTGATAGCATTTTACTAAGGATTCAATTTTTGGTTAATACACATGTCATAAACAACAAAAAAAATGTTTAAGACCGACCACACTTGTCGCTTTTTCAAATTATTACTTGGATTACAAATACAAAGACAGACTAGGTTCGATTCCTGGTTAAAGCATGTGAGATTTTTCAAGTGAAATGCCATGTACTGTGGTTTGGATTCAACATAGAAAGGAGGTTCCATGGCTCATAAACACAAGATGACGGTTAAGTTAAACTATAATCTTTTTTCTTTATTGTTTTCTACCCAGTGGACTTACAACTTGTTCTATAAGGAATTGCATATAGAAAAGTTTAAATTTGAGAATTCTAAGGGATACCTGAGCTGGGTTCAATTTGTTTTATTTTCGTAGACTTTGAAATGTATACTTAAAATCAGGTAATTTTAATGCATTGCATACGC
Source organism: Meconema thalassinum (assembly GCA_946902985.2). Taxonomy (NCBI): domain Eukaryota; kingdom Metazoa; phylum Arthropoda; class Insecta; order Orthoptera; family Tettigoniidae; genus Meconema; species Meconema thalassinum. The sequence goes on from OX336389.2 coordinate 1,037,466,228, forward strand.
ATTTTTGAATAGTTCAAGAGTGTACAATCAATAATAAAAAGATTTACAGTTTTTCTGACTGTCTTCAGAAACTTAGTAACACAGTAGCCTACAGGTAAGACTCATACAAATAAAGCCTATCTACCACTGCTTTCAAAACTATTATTAAGACTATTGAATAAACATTTGAAATAATTTTAGTGTGTTGCAAAACATTTCTACTGTATTAAGCCTCAAAACGTATAAAGTAAATATTAGAAAACTATCATCAATTCTAATAATTTACGCACCTCTTTAAACTTAGTATAGTGTGTTCAGTAACCATACAATATTTGAGGTTGACAGTAGGGTTATAATCCTACCACTGCAATCAGTAGTTGTCCATTAAATATAATGAGGCTGGAGACATCGTACCAGACCATACCATTACTTTTATTGCTTGACAGAGTAATGACCATTGGCATGTGTAGCTATACCATCAGAATCAATTACTATTTTATCATCACGAGTACACAAATAAAAGATGCTAGTACGTTCTCTCTATATATGGAACCAAGAGAAGAGATAGGTTGGTAGGACACATAGTAAGACATCTAGGAATAGCAAGCTTAGTTATAGAAGGAAGGGTCGAGGACAAGAACTGAAGGGGTAGACCAAGGTTAGAATATGTTAAACAGATTGCCTTGAATGTAAGTTGTGGTAGCTATGTAGAGATGAAACTATTAGCTCAGGACAGTGAGGTCAAGTGCACACACTCTTACAACCATCACAATAGCACAGGTTATTAAGGTGTTTTAGCATATTCTAACAGAACACAAGAGATAGGTTGGTAGAACACATACTAAGACACCCATGAATAGCAAGCTTAGTTATGGAAGGAAGTGTTGAGCACAAGAACTGTAGGGGTTGACCAAGGTTAGAATATGTTAAACTGATTGCATTGGATGTAGGTGTGGTAGCTATGTAGAGGTGAAACGATTAGCTCAGGACAGGGGAGGCTTGGAGGCTACATTAGCCCAGTCAAAGACTGAGTGATATTACTTACCTGTACAGATTTTCTGTTATGTATCGATCTCTCTTGGTCAACTCTTGTTCTTTTTAACCCGATGGTATTAGGGTATCTGAGGCCTAGGATATCAACTCTATGACAGCATTTTAGCCTTTTAACCCAATATAATATAACGGTAGATGTTAGTTAACCAGCGCTGGCAACTTACACACCCAAATATACAGGGCAAATAGCTAAGTACTATATACACGACTGATGCACACGATACTATACTGGGCTAATGACTGAGATGGTTTTTCAAAACCTCAACACACATACATGCAATAACGCGTGATTGATGATTGAATTTTGTTACAAGTTCAAACAATTCACTTGCGAGCGAACACTATATGAGTTGAAAGGAGACTGCTCTTTCAAGCGTACTGTGAGAGCTACAGTAGAAAGATGCAAGTTCGCAGATATTTGATAGCCTACACTACTTTGTGTGTTATCACTGAGGCTGAAGGCTTGGTTCTTGGCTGCTGGAGGTACTTTTATATGCATTTTGATGTCGTAATTCAACCTTGGTTGTCTTAAAAATTGTTTTTGTGGTTTCCCACTTCTACTCCAGGCAAAGGTCAGAATGGTTCCTAAATTAAGGCCATGGCCCCCTCCTTCCCAATCCTTACCTGAATAACTAATACATACACTCTTACAGACACCACAATAACACAGATTATCGCATACATTTTACATACACCCAAGTAAAAGGGTATAAAAGACCACGATGTCTAAGCCCTTCAAACAACAACACCAACAATAACGTAAAATAAGACCGTAGGAGATAGACTTTCAGAAGAGTCAACCTCGTTGTGTAGTGGCTAGCATTCTTGGTTGTCACCGTGGGGGCCTGGATTTTGATTTTCGGCTTTGCCAAGGAATTTAATTCTGGTCTGAGAGCTGGAACGGGGTACACTCAGCTTCGTGAGGCAAAACTGAGAAGAAGTGGGTTTGATTCCTACCTCAGACATCCTGGAAGGGGTTTTCCATGGTTTTCCGCTTGTACTTCAGGTTCATACAGGGATGAATCCTAATTTAAGTGTACACCTGCATCCTTCCCAGTACGCATCTAATTACAAATACACACACTACTGCAGTTATCACAATAACACAGGCTATCACACAAATCCTATACACAACGATGTCTAAACCCCTCAAATGAAATGCATATGTACTTCGAATTGGCAGGTGAAAACCTAAAGGAAGTAGGACACTTTTTGCTAGTAAGGAAACAAAATAACTAGTGATGGACGAAGCAAAGAGGATATATTATGAATTGCAGCCAATGGCCATAGCTGGGCATTTTGGATTTAATAACCTAGGGCTCCCAACAAGTTCAATTTCAAGTAGGTCCAACTATGGTTACCAAATGTCACTAACTCTTAGTGGCAAACGTTGGAACTTGATAGAGCGTTCCGACAAAAATATAACTTACAAATTTTGCTACACCCTACCGATTGCAGTGGTAGGTTCTTTTACGTGGAAACAAATGTATGACATGAAGCCACCGGCTTGACTTTTCCTCTGAAGGACGGCGTACTGAAGGATTTAACGCTCTTAAAAATCCGACGACTTGACTGGGTTTGAACCTGCGATCTTGTGCATAGCAGTTCAGCATGCTATTGACTAAGCCACTGAAGCTGAAGAGGATATAAAACGTAGATTTGTTCAGGAAAGGAAAGCATTTCTACAGAAAAGAAATCTGTTGACATTCAATATAGATTTAGGAATTAGGAAATCAGTATTTAAAGCCTTTGTCTGGAGTGTGGCTCTTTATGGAAGTGAAACTTAGACTATTGTTGTAGCAGAAAAGATGAGAATAGGAGCATTTGAAATGTGGTGTTACAGGGGAAGTGATAAAAATCGGATAGATAGAGTAACAAGTGAAGAGGTATTAAGCAGAGTGGGAGAGGAGAGATGTTTCTGGCGACTGCTTAATGAAGAGAAGGGATAGATAGCTTGGTAGGACACATACTAAGACACCCAGGCAGGATTAGCAAGCTTAGTTATGAAATAAAGGGTTAAAGACAAGAACTGTAGGGGTAGACCACGGTAAGAATATTTTAAACAGATTGCCTTGAATGTACTGTAGGTTGTGGTAGCTATGTAGATATAGAACGATTAGCTCAGGACCACGATAGATAATCAATTGTTTTAAACCAGACAAAAAAAGAGAAAAAATAAGAACACAACAAAAATAGCAAAATCAGTAAAAATACATCATTAGTTCACCTTTTATTATCTCCAACAGTCACTCACTGGTCAAATCGCTTGGAATATCACTCTTTCACATAGTCTTTGTAATTTAGCAAAAAAATATATATAATTAATTTATCAAAATCCTCGTAAAACGTATAAAATTTACAACTCACACACTCAAGCACACGGGGATGATGACCGAAAATGCGATAAAAATACACTCTGGTTAATAATACTGTAATGTTCGCTAGCAACTAGCTCCACTGACCAGCCAGACTAGAGCTAACAGAGATTGCTGTGTCAGTTGAAATGTTACGCGGTACGATAAGGCACACGCTGCTCTTGTAGGAGCCAACTGCATTATGCAAATATTTCAATTACTTTGAATGTAATAACTTATTCATTTTCTTGTCGTTTGCTGTATTGTTGCAAAAAGTCTGGTTTTGATTCCCAACTATGAGGACTAAAACAGAGCACTGTAAGAAATAGGGAGCATGATGGCGTAGTGGTTAAGCAGTTTCACTTTTACTGTGATGACCAGGATTCGATCCCCGACTCTGCTAAGAAATGTAATTCTGGCATGAGGACTGAAACAGGATACATTTTGTTTAAAGGCAAAACCGGGAAGATGTTGATTTGATCCTTACCACCACCATTTCAAAAGAGGTATTGTATAATTTCTACTTTTTACGCCAAGACAATGCTGGGATGGTATCTAACTTAAGACAATATTTGTTTTCTTTTTACATTTTTGCCTAGATTTATTTATTTTTTATCCAAACGTAAGATAGCCCCACAGGCGTTTACTAGAAAGACCTGCACTCAGCCTCTTAGGAGGTTACATGACAAAACTTTTTGTTTTGTTTTTGCTGTAAGGAAGAGCATTCAGTCATAGAAACCATACACCATATTACATACTAGCAATCCGCCTCTGGGAACAGTTATTTTAGTAATTGAATGGTGATTGTTGGAAGAAATGAAAATGTAAAATCGCTTAACTTATAGTGGGCGATGTATAAAAGATAGAGATATGCTCTAGCGGACTTTTATTGTAGAACTATTCATGCTGAACAATTCTTACATTTATAGCGTGTATATATTTTTAACTGTTTGCTCAGCGTAAGCTTAAAAGCTAACGGACGCCAGGCTTTTTTGACTTTTTTTTTACTGAAATCGTTACTGCTTGGCTTTCTTTGATGACAAATAAATAATTTTCAACAGAAACCTTGCTTGAGATATCCTTTCTAGAATGGTGAAAACCTAATCAAAATCCATTCAGTGGTTCTCCAGATTACTTGTAGCATTCAAGAATCGGGGGACTTTGTTTTATACTAAGTAGAGATTACACCCCAAACCCGGTTGACAACCACCTTACAGTGGTGTACTAAACATGATGATGTAACACACTTAAGTACATGAGGATAATAGCTATGATATCTAAATATCCTGACGGTTATAACGACTTTGATATTGCAAAACCCTATAATATGATTTATACACACTCAAATACACGGGGCTAATAATTGAGATGTCTCTAAACCTTGACACAATAGTTTACCATGAAGCTATTGGGCCTCATGTTATAAATTTTTGACATGTAAAAGAACCTACCACTACAATTGGTAGTGTGTAATCAAATTTGTCAGTTATATTTGATTGGTTACAAATACTTTTCGCCATTGATACTTTCATATTAACTGTGAAGCATAAACTAATTTTTAGTAAAGTTAACACGGTAATAAGAATAATAGTTTAATGTGGAATGAAATATGGGAGAAAAAAAAGAATCAAACCCAAACTCTCAGTTCAGAAATAGTGTATTTTCCAAATATTTTTTGAAAAAAAATGAAAAAAATACACTAATATTGAACTGATATAGAGGTAGGTGTATGAGTCAATCATTAACCTAAGAGTACTTTGGAATGTGTTGTTGTTGTTGCTTACAAACATGGCAGTAAGCATTATTCTGCTATTAAAAAGGCTGAAATACTTTCCAAGACCAAATAAGGAAAACAAGCAAGACCAAATATGAGAGAGATAATACAAATGCCAACAAAAGCTAACAAAAAGCCAACAAAAAAGCCAACAAAAAGCTATCCAAGCCAACAAAAAGCCAACAAAAGCCAACAAAAAGCCAACAAAAAACAACAAAGAGCCGACAAAAAGCCGACAAAAAGCCAACAAAAAGCCAACCAAAACCAACATAAAAAGCCAACACATAAGGCCAAAATAAAAAGCCTACATAAACAGCCAACATAAAAAGCTAACATAAAAATCCAACATAAAAAGCCCACACAAAAAGCCAACAAAAGCCAACATAAAACCCAATACAAAGGCCAACATAAAAAGTCAAAACAAAAAGCCAACAAGAAAGCCAATATAAAAACCAATACAAAAAGCCAATATAAAAAGCCCACACATAAGCACTTGTTAGCCTTGACTAGGCTATATAATAGGACCCTTAGGAAGAATACAATCAGTTGACTACTACCTCTTATAGTGTTCACAATGAAAAAGACCGTCTCACAGACCAGTGAAGCACTTTGTCATAAGCAGTAAACAGCTGTAACTCTTGACTAGACTAAATTAGAGAACCCTTAGCAAGAATATCGTCACTCCAATACCAGAACAGTTGTAACCTTTATAGTGTGAACATCATACTGACAGGTCAGTTACTACTATGGAACTTACTACAACCCACAAGGGTAGCCAACGTGCACTCTATAAAGGCTACTCTTATAATTATAATCGCCAGAATGTGCAAGGAATAATATGCTGGCGATGCTCAAAAGAGAGGTCAAAAGGGTGTCGCGGTGACCTGAAAAGAATAAATGGAAAGGTTTTAAGTGTGAGTGTTCATCAATGTAGTGCTCCAAACGAACCACAGTTGCTGTTTACAAACAATCATGAAAATGCTGAAAAGCAAGTTCGAGAACACAATATTGCTGCTCAAAATAGTTCAACGTTTAAAAAAACCATAACATTATCAAAAGCAACGCAGACTCTACACGAGGACCCTGAGAAAGAAAAACAAGAGGAATTAGATAGTTTTAGTAATGTTGAGGATGAAAATGGTGATTATAATGATAGTGATGTTGCTTATGATGATAATGATAATGATGATGATGATGATGATGATGATGATGATGATAATGAAAAGGAAGTGGATGAGGGTTTTTCGTCTGTAAAACCATTGCGGCTTCCCCAGTTTTTGAAAACATCAGTCATTGCTCGCCGTGGGAAACCATTCATCAATAATACCTATTGGAACGATCCTAATATATTAGACGAACGCCTACAGCCCCTTCATGACCGCAAACAGACTGGCCATATTGGTTATGAGAAAGAGCTATTAGAAATAGAAAATGAACTTCGTAATGCTGGTATTATTGTGTAATGGGTCAACGTCAAGTGATATGTTTAAAAACTATAATAAACAATCATAAACAAAAAAGTTGTATTCTGTGTGTGTACCTATTGTAAAAATGTAATTACTGGTAATAAAAATATTTTTGTGTATCTTTATTTAAAATGTCCATGTATATTCATCATTAACTTTCCTTTTATACCGTTAATCAAAATCAGAGAAGCCAACATTTCCCTATCAACGCATCACAGGCTGTCAAACGTTGTTTAGCTCTTAAATTAATACTTTATTAGCAACACGCCTTAATTAAGGTTCACTATGGTAATAAGAAATGTCTTGTTCTTTGCAAGCATGATCCAAAAGATTTATAGGCACATCAACACGTTGCAAACGTTGATAGGTTGCTGTACTTGAGTTCTTAACTGGATTATCAGCTCTAACAGCTTAAACAGAGCATTTTATAGAAAGAAAAGGCTGTATACCGCTTGGGTTTGATTCTTTTTTCTCTCCCATATTTCATTCCACTTTAAACTATTATTCTTATTACCGTGTTAACTTTACTAAAAATTAGTTTCTGCTTCACAGTTAATATGAAAGTATCAATGGCGAAAAGTATTTGTAACCAATCAAATATAACTGACAAATTTGATTACACACTACCAATTGTAGTGGTAGGTTCTTTTACATGTCAAAAATTTATAACATGAGGCCCAATAGCTTCATGGTAAACTATTGTGTCAAGGTTTAGAGACATCTCAATTATTAGCCCCGTGTATTTGAGTGTGTATAAATCATATTATAGGGTTTTGCAATATCAAAGTCGTTATAACCGTCAGGATATTTAGATATCATAGCTATTATCCTCATGTACTTAAGTGTGTTACATCATCATGTTTAGTACACCACTGTAAGGTGGTTGTCAACCGGGTTTGGGGTGTAATCTCTACTTAGTATAAAACAAAGTCCCCCGATTCTTGAATGCTACAAGTAATCTGGAGAACCACTGAATGGATTTTGATTAGGTTTTCACCATTCTGGAAAGGATATCTCAAGCAAGGTTTCTGTTGAAAATTATTTATTTGTCATCAAAGAAAGCCAAGCAGTAACGATTTCAGTAAAAAAAAGTCAAAAAAGCCTGGCGTCCGTTAGCTTTTAAGCTTACGCTGAGCAAACAGTTAAAAATATATACACGCTATAAATGTAAGAATTGTTCAGCATGAATAGTTCTACAATAAAAGTCCGCTAGAGCATATCTCTATCTTTTATACATCGCCCACTATAAGTTAAGCGATTTTACATTTTCATTTCTTCCAACAATCACCATTCAATTACTAAAATAACTGTTCCCAGAGGCGGATTGCTAGTATGTAATATGGTGTATGGTTTCTATGACTGAATGCTCTTCCTTACAGCAAAAACAAAACAAAAAGTTTTGTCATGTAACCTCCTAAGAGGCTGAGTGCAGGTCTTTCTAGTAAACGCCTGTGGGGCTATCTTACGTTTGGATAAAAAATAAATAAATCTAGGCAAAAATGTAAAAAGAAAACAAATATTGTCTTAAGTTAGATACCATCCCAGCATTGTCTTGGCGTAAAAAGTAGAAATTATACAATACCTCTTTTGAAATGGTGGTGGTAAGGATCAAATCAACATCTTCCCGGTTTTGCCTTTAAACTAAATGTATCCTGTTTCAGTCCTCATGCCAGAATTACATTTCTTAGCAGAGTCGGGGATCGAATCCTGGTCATCACAGTAAAAGTGAAACTGCTTAACCACTACGCCATCATGCTCCCTATTTCTTACAGTGCTCTGTTTTAGTCCTCATAGTTGGGAATCAAAACCAGACTTTTTGCAACAATACAGCAAACGACAAGAAAATGAATAAGTTATTACATTCAAAGTAATTGAAATATTTGCATAATGCAGTTGGCTCCTACAAGAGCAGTGTGTGCCTTATCATACCGCGTAACATTTCAACTGACACAGCAATCTCTGTTAGCTCTAGTCTGGCTGGTCAGTGGAGCTAGTTGCTAGCGAACATTACAGTATTATTAACCAGAGTGTATTTTTATCGCATTTTCGGTCATCATCCCCGTGTGCTTGAGTGTGTGAGTTGTAAATTTTTTACGTTTTACGAGGATTTTGATAAATTAATTATATATTTTTTTTTGCTAAATTACAAAGACTATGTGAAAGAGTGATATTCCAAGCGATTTGACCAGTGAGTGACTGTTGGAGATAATAAAAGGTGAACTAATGATGTATTTTTACTGATTTTGCTATTTTTGTTGTGTTCTTATTTTTTCTCTTTTTTTGTCTGGTTTAAAACAATTGATTATCTATCGTGGTCCTGAGCTAATCGTTCTATATCTACATAGCTACCACAACCTACAGTACATTCAAGGCAATCTGTTTAAAATATTCTTACCGTGGTCTACCCCTACAGTTCTTGTCTTTAACCCTTTATTTCATAACTAAGCTTGCTAATCCTGCCTGGGTGTCTTAGTATGTGTCCTACCAAGCTATCTATCCCTTCTCTTCATTAAGCAGTCGCCAGAAAGATCTCTCCTCTCCCACTCTGCTTAATACCTCTTCACTTGTTACTCTATCTATCCGATTTTTATCACTTCCCCTGTAACACCACATTTCAAATGCTCCTATTCTCATCTTTTCTGCTACAACAATAGTCTAAGTTTCACTTCCATAAAGAGCCACACTCCAGACAAAGGCTTTAAATACTGATTTCCTAATTCCTAAATCTATATTGAATGTCAACAGATTTCTTTTCTGTAGAAATGCTTTCCGTTCCTGAACCAATCTACGTTTTATATCCTCTTCAGCTTCAGTGGCTTAGTCAATAGCATGCTGAACTGCTATGCACAAGATCGCAGGTTCAAACCCAGTCAAGTCGTCGGATTTTTAAGAGCGTTAAATCCTTCAGTACGCCTTCCTTCAGAGGAAAAGTCAAGCCGGTGGCTTCATGTCATACATTTGTTTCCACGTAAAAGAACCTACCACTGCAATCGGTAGGGTGTAGCAAAATTTGTAAGTTATATTTTTGTCGGAACGCTCTATCAAGTTCCAACGTTTGCCACTAAGAGTTAGTGACATTTGGTAACCATAGTTGGACCTACTTGAAATTGAACTTGTTGGGAGCCCTAGGTTATTAAATCCAAAATGCCCAGCTATGGCCATTGGCTGCAATTCATAATATATCCTCTTTGCTTCGTCCATCACTAGTTATTTTGTTTCATTACTAGCAAAAAGTGTCCTACTTCCTTTAGGTTTTCACCTGCCAATTCGAAGTACATATGCATTTCATTTGAGGGGTTTAGACATCGTTGTGTATAGGATTTGTGTGATAGCCTGTGTTATTGTGATAACTGCAGTAGTGTGTGTATTTGTAATTAGATGCGTACTGGGAAGGATGCAGGTGTACACTTAAATTAGGATTCATCCCTGTATGAACCTGAAGTACAAGCGGAAAACCATGGAAAACCCCTTCCAGGATGTCTGAGGTAGGAATCAAACCCACTTCTTCTCAGTTTTGCCTCACGAAGCTGAGTGTACCCCGTTCCAGCTCTCAGACCAGAATTAAATTCCTTGGCAAAGCCGAAAATCAAAATCCAGGCCCCCACGGTGACAACCAAGAATGCTAGCCACTACACAACGAGGTTGACTCTTCTGAAAGTCTATCTCCTACGGTCTTATTTTACGTTGTTGTTGCTGTTGTTGTTTGAAGGGCTTAGACATAGTGGTCTTTTATACCCTTTTACTTGGGTGTATGTAAAATGTATGCGATAATCTGTGTTATTGTGGTGTCTGTAAGAGTGTATGTATTAGTTATTCAGGTAAGGATTGGGAAGGAGGCGGCCATGGCCTTAATTTAGGAACCATTCTGACCTTTGCCTGGAGTAGAAGTGGGAAACCACAAAAACAATTTTTAAGACAACCAAGGTTGAATTACGACATCAAAATGCATATAAAAGTACCTCCAGCAGCCAAGAACCAAGCCTTCAGCCTCAGTGATAACACACAAAGTAGTGTAGGCTATCAAATATCTGCGAACTTGCATCTTTCTACTGTAGCTCTCACAGCACGCTTGAAAGAGCAGTATCCTTTCAACTCATATAGTGTTCGCTCGCAAGTGAATTGTTTGAACTTGTAACAAAATTCAATCATCAATCACGCGTTATTGCATGTATGTGTGTTGAGGTTTTGAAAAACCATCTCAGTCATTAGCCCAGTATAGTATCGTGTGCATCAGTCGTGTATATAGTACTTAGCTATTTGCCCTGTATATTTGGGTGTGTAAGTTGCCAGCGCTGGTTAACTAACATCTACCGTTATATTATATTGGGTTAAAAGGCTAAAATGCTGTCATAGAGTTGATATCCTAGGCCTCAGATACCCTAATACCATCGGGTTAAAAAGAACAAGAGTTGACCAAGAGAGATCAATACATAACAGAAAATCTGTACAGGTAAGTAATATCAATTCAGTCTTTGACTGGGCTAATGTAGCCTCCAAGCCTCCCCTGTCCTGAGCTAATCGTTTCACCTCTACATAGCTACCACACCTACATCCAATGCAATCAGTTTAACATATTCTAACCTTGGTCAACCCCTACAGTTCTTGTGCTCAACACTTCCTTCCATAACTAAGCTTGCTATTCATGGGTGTCTTAGTATGTGTTCTACCAACCTATCTCTTGTGTTCTGTTAGAATATGCTAAAACACCTTAATAACCTGTGCTATTGTGATGGTTGTAAGAGTGTGTGCACTTGACCTCACTGTCCTGAGCTAATAGTTTCATCTCTACATAGCTACCACAACTTACATTCAAGGCAATCTGTTTAACATATTCTAACCTTGGTCTACCCCTTCAGTTCTTGTCCTCGACCCTTCCTTCTATAACTAAGCTTGCTATTCCTAGATGTCTTACTATGTGTCCTACCAACCTATCTCTTCTCTTGGTTCCATATATAGAGAGAACGTACTAGCATCTTTTATTTGTGTACTCGTGATGATAAAATAGTAATTGATTCTGATGGTATAGCTACACATGCCAATGGTCATTACTCTGTCAAGCAATAAAAGTAATGGTATGGTCTGGTACGATGTCTCCAGCCTCATTATATTTAATGGACAACTACTGATTGCAGTGGTAGGATTATAACCCTACTGTCAACCTCAAATATTGTATGGTTACTGAACACACTATACTAAGTTTAAAGAGGTGCGTAAATTATTAGAATTGATGATAGTTTTCTAATATTTACTTTATACGTTTTGAGGCTTAATACAGTAGAAATGTTTTGCAACACACTAAAATTATTTCAAATGTTTATTCAATAGTCTTAATAATAGTTTTGAAAGCAGTGGTAGATAGGCTTTATTTGTATGAGTCTTACCTGTAGGCTACTGTGTTACTAAGTTTCTGAAGACAGTCAGAAAAACTGTAAATCTTTTTATTATTGATTGTACACTCTTGAACTATTCAAAAATGCGTATGCAATGCATTAAAATTACCTGATTTTAAGTATACATTTCAAAGTCTACGAAAATAAAACAAATTGAACCCAGCTCAGGTATCCCTTAGAATTCTCAAATTTAAACTTTTCTATATGCAATTCCTTATAGAACAAGTTGTAAGTCCACTGGGTAGAAAACAATAAAGAAAAAAGATTATAGTTTAACTTAACCGTCATCTTGTGTTTATGAGCCATGGAACCTCCTTTCTATGTTGAATCCAAACCACAGTACATGGCATTTCACTTGAAGAATCTCACGTGCTTTAACCAGGAATCAAGCCTAGTCTGTCTTTGTATTTGTAATCCAAGTAATAATTTGAAAAAGCGACAAGTGTGGTCGGTCTTAAACATTTTTTTTTTGTTTATGACATGTGTATTAACCAAAAATTGAATCCTTAGTAAAAAGCTATCAGCTTAACCGATGCACCACCGCTGCAGCCTTATTGTTGTTGGTGCTCTTATGTTATAGTTTACAGTATTAACACCCCTGTGTACTTAGATGTGTTTACAAGTTGTCTGACAACCTGTGTCACTGTGATGTTTGTGTGTGTACTTTTAAACGAGGAAGAATTTGGGTAGGAAGCTGATTGTTTTTCTTTTGTTTCATTTGAGAGACTTGGACATCATGGTCATTTAGCCCCGTGTACTTTGGTGAGTGCTGAATATTGTCTGCTAACCTGCGTCGTTGTAATGGCTGTATTAGTGTGTGTATTTATAATTCAGGTGAGGATTGGAAAGGAGGTGGCCGTGGCCTTAAGTTAAGAACAATCACAGCATTTTCCTAGAGCAGAAATAAAATTTCTTAGCAGAGCCAGGAATGAAATCGAGGCCTAAGCGGTGACAGCCAAGAATGCTAACCACTACACCACAAGGTGGACAAGTAGTTGTTGTTGTTTCATTTGATGGGGATTAGTGACATCGTCGTCATGTAGCCCTGTGAACTTGGGGTGTATGTAAAAGCTGTCTGATAACCTGTGTTATTGTGATGGCTGTATTAGTGTGTGTATTTGTAATTCAGATAAGGCCTGGGAAGGAGGCAGTCAAGGCCTTCAGTTAAGATATATCTCAGCATTTGCCTGGAGTAAAGTGTGAAACCATAAAAAAAAACACTTCCAAAATGGCTGAGGAATCAAATCCAGCGCCTGTCAGTTTTGTCTGACAAGGCTGAGTGTACCCCGTTCCAGTTCTGAAACCTAAAATTAATTTTCTTGGCAGAGCCAGGAATCGAACCCGGGCCTCAGCAATAACAGCCAAGAATGCTAGCCGCTACACCACGAGGGGGACAATATAAGGCTGGTCTTGATTGTACATAATCAATCAATAATTACCTAATAATAATAATAACACGAAATATGGCAAGATCAATAGAGTCGCCCACTTTAAATACCTAGGTGAAGTGCTTGAACCGACGGGAAAAGAGAAAATCGCGCAGAACACTAGGTTAATGAAAATGAAGAGAGCCTTATACAAGACACAGGGTGTCTACAACAAAAAATGTCTGTCCACATTCACTAAACTTCGTCATTACAACACGGTTATTAAACCTGAGGTGCTTTATGCTAGTGAGACGTTGACGTTACACACTAAGGGCGACTTGGAAAAAATCCTCACAGAGGAAAGAAAAATAATAAGGAAAATAATTGGACCAAAGCACACAGATGAAGGATACAGGCTTCACTCCAGAGACACCACAGAGAAATTGTCCACCTCGCAGCAGACATCAGAAAGAGGCGACTAAAATTTTACGGCCACATCAGCAGACTCCCACAAACCAGACTCACCAACAAAATTCTTAGATACATACAGCGGCTCAAGATTACTACGCCCTGGATGATGCAAGTCAAAATTGATCTAGTAAAAGCACAGGTCGACCCAGAAGACGTCATAGACAAAAGCGTATTTAGACACAAAGTATACAAGTGGGAAGTGTTGTCAGAGAGAGCTGCACCTACAGCCCAAAGACCAAAGTGGACCGAAGAAAGGAAGAGGGCCTTTAGTGCACGAATGAAAGTGTACTGGAAAGACAGGAAGAACAAAAAGTCATGATTGCTTCGCGTGGTCTAATAGGCCTGTAACGTGTAAAATAAATAAATAATAATAATAATAATAAATATTCCAGTTAGCAACGTAACACTGTCAACGTCTCCCTGTGACGTCATCCACGGTCTCAGGGCGTGGCGGCCATCTTGCACATTTGCCACTGCGCCAGCTATGACTCTCCCTCCCATAAGAATAACATAAGAGAGTTACGCGCGGCGGCCATCTTGCACATTAGCCCCTGCGCCAGCTTCGGCCTATTATATCTACTCCCGTTGAAAGCGGGAATAGTCATCAAGCCTCCTAACAAGGTCCAACGTGCTCTATGAATGGGCATAACGAAGAAAGGATAATAATAATACTAATAATAATAATTTAGCATTTTGTGAAATTTGTGTTGTAGCTGGAGCAAGGCGAATAAAGTAACACGTGGTGAAACTTCCATATGACTTAATGGTTAAGATGTAAGTTAGTTCTATATTTCAACACCAGGCGCCGCGCCGAGCATTTGGTCTCAGCAGACGACGGCAATCAAGCAGTGATACATTACCGCGCACAAATTGTACTTGTGTTTCATTTCTGTGCTTGTCTTTAACTTCTGTTATCATTATGTCCAGGGAACTGAGATCCAGATCGTCTTCAAAGTCAGTAAGAACAAGAAGTTCCGTGAAGAACTATGCAGCCTACTTTTCATGCCAATGATTATTCTCCAGAATATGAACCTATATAGAATAATGACGAAATTAAGTTGGTAATATCGAAATATCTAATTAGTTCAAAATATACTGAACCCTTTAGTATTGCAGTGTTTATATGCAAGAAATCTTGATCAAGGGTTCGCGCTCAGTTCATAGTGTGATGTTTACGTTCGCCAAACAACATGCTCTACTGAGGCAAGGGTCATAGGATTAAAACTATAATTAAGAAAGGAAGTGACAAGACATAAATTAATAACATAATTTAATGACTATTTGTGCAAAAATGAAATGAATATAAACAACAACAATAATAATATTCCTCCCTGAATCTTCCCATGACAGAAATATCTATCATCATTGAGGAGTCAGACGGATCTCCCCCTCATAAAAAAAATGTGGATCCAAGTTCCACTAACTTGCATTGGGATTTTATGTACGCGTAATGACTAACTACGAGGGATGAGTACTTGGATGACTGTTCGTTTACATCGGGTAACAGCCACGATGCTTACGAACAATCATCTCGTAAATCAACGTTTACGGATATGGGACACAACACTAATAAAAACCCTTAAAATTTAATGCTGACACACAATCTAAAATCTAATATTTACAGGAATCTCCCTCGAGACCCTCCTTCAGTGTGATGACGCATCTGACAAATCAGCTGCCAACCCGGCCAATTGCTCAATACACAAACAAGGAAAAGACAGCATCGCACGTGACTGCACGGGTCACTAATACGGAACATAAACATGGAATGAAACCAACAACAAAAGCCTCACCGGCTGAGATTACCTTATATGAACAAAAATGCACGTTAAGCTAACGCTTCGGAGATTATAGTGATTCGTAGGCAACTCCTATTCATTTAAACAATTTTTATCATTGATCAGTTCATATTCTGTATTTCAAGTAATTTTACGGAGCCAACAAGCACTCCACTAATGACCTTGATGCAATCCTTTCAGCCCGCCTTGTGAAAACAGCTTCCCCCTACCACAACTCTTGTCATCGTCCAACTCCAGTGTGTAAAAATAACTTGACCAACTGTCTCGTTATCTCGTAGAATCAACAGCAACAAATCTCAACCACATAAACATATGGTAAGACATTAATCGATATAGCCACATATGTCCTCGCAAGGTAACCATATGGACTCGGCACCAAGCTGACAGAAATCAGTCTACGCTGAAACTCCCGCTTGTAATGACCAATAAAATACACACACACACAGCTGGGAATGACATAACACATTTTTCACACAGGTCGGTTGAATCAGAAGCTCACAATCTATTTAAAAATATTAAAACCTACGAGAGAGCTTACTGCTCTTCGCCACAACTCACATTGCTCCAACGGCAATAAACTCACTGAATCAGATCAATAATAAACATTACAAAGATTAATTTACCCTCCAATCTACTGTATGATTATATTAATTCAGTCCTACTTCCGAAACACAATATATCTCCGAGAGACGCATCTTAACCGCATTACGTAAACATATGTGAACACGGTCGTCCACATAGCCACGTTAGTTAAAAAACAAACAAACAAGAACTTACGACTAAGAAAATTTGTGCGAGCTGTTTCCATGCAAAAGGTGTGTCAGACCAAAACTAAATACACTACGTTAATCAACACAAGCAAGATATTTACAAACAAAATATGTCCCATATACCATAAGTTAACTTGTCAGATAATAAGAATATTATTCAGTACTCATCCTCGGCCAGTCACCGTCAGCGAACATCTGCTGCCATCTCCCTACTTAATGCTGCTTAGCTCGTCTCAAACATCTCGACGGAGTGTTGACAGTTCCACACTTCTTCCAGGACAAGCGATGTCATCTCTCGTGCTGATGCAAAAAGTTATAGATTATTACACACTCGATATCTGACTACTAAATTCACCGTTTTAGGTACTTATTTCCCCAGAACAGTCTGTTGGCGAATTGTCGATGATACTGTCCCTACAAAATAGTACTGTGACTATCTATCACACTGAATTTAACACACATTAGTATTAATAAAAATCTGTGTCCTCATGACACGCAAAGTACAAGTGCCTACGTCCTCAGACGCGCAAAATATAATAATAACCTGTGTCTCCCGACACACACAATGTAATAAGTAAGTTCTTGGCTCTTCACGCCACTTATAAATGAACTGGTCCTAGGTATCGATGGGGGGGGGAATTATATAAAAATTTCTCAAAATAATAGTGGTACAGGAATGAAACAAATATCACTGAACTCGTAAAATTGCGCAGGTCAAGAATATGCCCATTAATTCTAGAATCGATCGTAGAGATGTTGTCTAGCCGATCTCCCGCGTTAATGCTCGCTATCGCGTGCCCAAGCTAGACTTGGCGCGTTCGTAAGCATTCATCTCCCATTGGTTCCACTTTTTCAATATGTTCGCGGTTTTTATCAGACCTCGGCCTCGTAGGAGTGTCCAGTAGTACCATCAGCCACTCACGTTACTGCATTATATTTTTTCTAGGCGCGAATAGTACAATGAACATGCCATAAGCGTGTCTCACCACGCGTCCCTTCTATTTTGAGGCAGCCACCACCTGTCCTTCTGAAACATTGCGAGGCTCTTTCTTTTCACAATCCTAAAGTATTTAGCCTATTGTCAAACTGCTGCAGGTATGTCCCCGCTGTCTCCAACAAATGCTTGAAGTTTCCTCATCTTCTTCTGGCTATTTCATGACGCTGGTGGAAATATTAAGTAATTGTAGAAATAAAACATCGAATCATTTATCCATCAGAGGATAAAGGGTTCACAACTCCTCCACTCACAAAATTTCGAACTTAGGATAAAGTCGATAATTTTTAAAAGACTTCCGTAGGTCAATTTGTTTTATTTCAGAATCACCCCTTTTCTATTACTTGGTCAAGCCGCTCCTGTCTTGAATGGCATTTACTCGTTTTATTTCCTGCTTGGACCTCACCCTCTCAACTGCTTGCGTGACGCGCTGATGCCTTAGGCAACACTCTGCCTGTCTCGTTAATGTTTGTCAACACCATCTCCACTTCCTTCTTCACGTGCCGTACTCAACTGCCCCCGTACACTTGGTTGATATAGGACGTCCATATATTTAAACTGCATCATTATTTTCGGCGCTCCCATGGTTCGCTTCTTCGATACATTTTTAAGTTGGCTGCATTGTAGACCGACATTGTTCCTGTGCTTAACTCTTTCACTCTGTATGCATTGGTTCCTAGGTTTCTTACAATAGAATAGGGTCCTATGAACTTTTCACAGAATTTGCTGAAGATCTTCTTCTCTGGATCAGATGTAGCAGGTCGTTTTACCAAAACGAGCTGGTTGATTTCTAGATCACGGTGAAATCTCTTATTTCTCAATCGCCGTAATCTGCGATCTGTTTGTTTTCTCATGTAGCTCCTCCAAGAATTCCCGGTCCTTCGGTGTTAACTCCAAGTGTTGTACCATCGCTGTTTCTTCAACATCAGGCTCTGGGTTCCAGCTGAGTGCATCCGGGATCACGTTCATCTTCCCTGGGCAATGTTCAATCTCAATGCTAAACTGCTGAATATATATAGACCAACGTGTCACACGTTCGCTTGCCATCGACGTCTTAAACAAGAATGTTAGTGCCTTGTGATCAGTCCTGACAACAATGGGGTAACCATAAATTATTCTTTTCCATTGTTGAAGCGCATGAAGGATGGCCAACAGCTCTAGTTCCGTTACAGTATAATTGCGCTCGTGCTTACGCAATTTTCGGCTGACAAATGCCAAATATGTTTTATGTTGTAGGTTAGCTGGATCTTCTTGGTAGAGCATGGCACCTATACCAATTAGTGAAGCATCCGCTTGGATTATAAATTTGTGCTTGAAATCTGGATATCCTAACTTAATGCAGTTTTCCAGTAGCTGTTTAGTTGCTTGGAACGCCTTCTCGCATTCCGCATTCCATAACCATTTATTATTCTTTTTTAGCATTTCCTGCATTGGAGCTACAGTCTCCGTGTAACCTGGACAGTTTTCTTTAAAGAATCCCGTTACGCCTAAGAAAGCCCGAATGTGCTTGACTCTCGTTGGTGTAGGGAAATTCTTTATCGCTTCGATCTTAGCTGGGTTTGGCTTCATTCCCTCCTTGTCAATGATGTGACCCAAGTATAAGATCTCGCTCTTGAAGAAATGCGATTTCTTTAGGTTTACCTTGAAATTTGATGCATTAAGATTGCCTAATACTTTATCTAAATTTTCCATGTGAATTTCAATGTTGTCGGATGCCAGCAGAATGTCATCAATGTAGCGCACCGTCATCTCCTTAACTTCCTCGGTTAGATTCCGATCCAGGGCTCGGATTAAAGCACAGCCCGCTGTTTTGACTCCGAAGGGCATTCGGACGAAGCAGAACGTTTGGTTATCGAATAAGAAGCCAGTTAGAAACTGTGACTTCTCATCCAATTCAATATGGTGGAAACTGGACGACAAATCAACTGATGAATAAATGCTCTTGTTCTTAAAGCCTTTTAGTACGTCTCTGATAATTGGCGCTCTGTCATACTCAGGAAATATGAGTCTCATGTTGAGATTTCTGGCATCTAAACAAAGTCTAATAGATCCATTTGGTTTTGTGACTGCAAAAATCGCATTTAGATAAGGTGTAGGTGTCTTCCTTATCACTCCAGCTTGTAACATCTCATCTATAATGACCTTGACTTGACCACGATATTTTCCCGGAATTTGGTACAATCTACTTTTGAAAGGTGACCAATCCTCGACTTGCATTGAATATTTGAAATTTAATATTTTCCCAGGTACTGTATCGAATACTGCTTTGTGCTTCCTTAAAATCTCTTCCAATTGTTTTCTATGTTCACCCCCAAGTTGAATGTCATTGAGCCGCTCCTGTAGTAACTCTTCAAATTGTGCAACACTGTCATCTCCTTCTGTTAATAAAGACCATATCTCCTGGGATTCACTCTCCTCATCTAGTTCCACAACAGCTCTTTCTATGATGTTATCTTCTGCCTTTCGTATCTCCTCTTCAGTCTCTTCCGATATTGCTTCCAATGCCCAAGAATTTACATCTCTTCCGGTAGTGATTTCATCCATATGCAATCCCACGTTCTTCAGTTGATCATACTCTCTAAAACTGACTGTGTTCTTGTGCAAATCTATCACTGCTTGATAGTCACAAATAAAATTTGCACCAAGAATTATATTGAAATTCATCTTTGCCATGATAATGAACGTTTGCCCAAAAGTGTGTTCCAATATGTTCAGCTCTAAGTATGCCTGACGTTTACAAGTGACGGTGCGTTCAGGAATAACATCCCTCACTTTGAGTTGTGGTACGGGAATCACAGGAATATTCTGACTCCGTCCCAACTCTCGAACCAAGGCCTCCGATACCAGACTGATCTGCGACCCCGTATCCAATAAACATCTTATATTAATTCCACCAATCCTCGCGTAAATAATGGGTAACTGCCTAATTTCATCGTTCCGTGGTTTCACCGTCTCCTCCAGGCAATCTTCTGGCAAAGCAATCCATTCTTGTATGTTCGCTACTATCCATCCATCTTCAACTTCCGACTGTTGCGTTTGTAGACTGTCTCCTTTATCCAAATTTAGCATTTTTTTTTAAGCTCCGCTGCGACTCCCGTCATCATTTTGTCGCCCACCCCCCTGATATTCCTCTTGTCTCAGTAGACTTCCAGCTTCCTCAGTATGTGTGTCTGGATTCTTCATGTTCCCAATGGATTTCTCCCATCGTCCTTGCTCTCCTCCTTGACTAGCGTGTAATTCCTCTAGGTAATTTTGTGATTGAGCGTGCCTATCATCCCAGTCATTTCGATAATTACGTGCCTCTCCTTGATTTTGATCTCTCCTTACTTTCCATCTTTGATTCCCATTGTAATTACCGTATCTTCCATAAGGCCTCTCATTTCTTCGATTTTCACGCCATTGTTGAAACCCTCTCTGTTGATATCTATTGTTGCCTTGATATGACCTATTGTTATAGTTATTCTCGTTACGCTGGTACGGTCTGTTTTCTACCTCTTCCGGGTTTCGCCTAGGTGTGGATGTGCTTGTATTTGTACCCTGCGTTTTAGTGTTCGCCTGTTTTGGTTTTATGACCTCTGTCGTATTTACTAACTCCAGTTGTCTTCCTCCTCTATAATGATTATGAGATGTAGTCTCATCTATCTGGCGTAATATCTGTTCTGCATGTAAGGCCGTACTAACGTTCGCTGCGACTAGTACTTGTTGCACGTTGACTGGTAATTGCCGCGCTATAGTCATCACCAGATCCGCTTCATTTAAAGGGTAATCAAGGTCGCGAAATTTTAGCATTTGCATGTTAAAGAAATCTGAGTATTTCGATTGCTGGGTAGTTTGGTATTTCCTAGAGTAAAGCTCCATTCTTACACTCTGTTGTAATGCCGGCGACCAGTACTTGCACAGAAACGCGATTCTGAAATCTGCCATAGTTCCAAATGTATATTTGAAGCTTAAAAACCATGTAAGGACATTTCCTGATAAAAATCTCTCCATCATCCTTAACCTACGTGCTTCAGGTACCCCAGTGTCATTGTAATGATCTTCAATTTCTTTAATAAAGGCTTTAGGTGTCACCCCTGAATTCTCCGTGTATTTCTGCGGTTTATAATCGTTCGAGCGAATTACTTGGATAAGTTGTGTGGGCTGATGACCGTCCTGTGGCGTGGAACTCCTTTCAATATTCTTGCGATACCCCCTCCGTGTTTGTCGTTAATGGGCTCTCTGTCTGAGTTTGACTTCCTGCTGTGCTCGTACCCTCCGGGCTATTTGAGTCGTCCTGCTTATCTTTCATTGTTCCCGTTTTAAATATCGAGGATTGTTCTATTGACCTCAGTTCAGCTTTAATGATCCTGTCTGTTTGTTCTTTAAGTTTACTCTTAATTTCTTGTTCTAATGCTTGAATACGAGTATGATTTTCGCCTACTGTCTTAAGGATGGTTGATCTTTCCTCTTTAGAATCGATATTCATTTTTCGCCAATCTTTTCTTATTTGCTCCTTAATTGTGCTTACTTTCTCCTCAATCTGGCTTTTAGCGTCATCCTGATTGCTTTCTATCTGGCTCAGCCTTTCGTCGATGGTATTCTTTAATTGATCCTGATCCGCTTCTAGGCTTTTCCATTGCTCCGCTGATTTTATTTCGAGACGGTCCATATATTTAATTATGCCGGATATATTTTCATCTACCGCTGATAATTGTTGCTGAATGACCTTGCCGCTTTTTTCCATTTCCTTAAATCGTCCTTCCAACTTATCCTGAGCTATCTTGACCTCGCTCGTACTCATAGTGCATGCTAGTTCAATTTGCTCTAATTTACCTAACACCGTTTCATCCAGAATGCTAAGTTTTTGATCAAATATAATTTCCATTTTCTTAATCTGATCTAATTGTTTTTCATTGTTTTTACTACCATCTAGGGCCAGCAATACCATCTGTTGATTAGTGTGATCCTTCATCTCTGCGGTTAACGAAGCTAATTGGTTCGTGTTTTTAACATTCTGCGCCTCTAACTGCGAATTTATAGTGTCATTGATTTCATTTTTTAATAATCTAGCTTGTTCCGCCTGATATTCATTTTGTTCAATCCTACTGTTGTTTAATTGTGTCCGCAATGATTCACTTTGTTCAGATAGTTTTGTGTTTAGTGATTCACTTTGTTCGGATAGTTTAGTTTTTAGTGATTCACTCTGTTCGGATAGCTTAGTTTTTAGTGATTCACTCTGCTCAGACAATTTGTTTATAGACTCACTTTGTTCTAACATAGTATTGTTTAGTGATTCACTTTGTTCGGATAGTTTAGTTTTTAGTGATTCACTCTGCTCAGACAATTTGTTTATAGATTCACTTTGTTCTAACATACTATTGTTTAGTGATTCTCTTTGTTCGGATAATTTCGCGTTTAATGCTTCACTTTGTTCGGATAGTTTAGTGTTTAATGATTCACTCTATTCCGCCAATTTAGTGTCCAACAATTCCTGTGTCCTCCTAGCCGCATTTTCAATGATTTCTTGAATCTGTTCTACTGTTGCCATGTTATACACTTTATATGAGACATTAGGGAAATGGCATAAAGCAATGCCCCCTGACACACACATACAATCCCCATGCACATTTAATTCCTTTACCCTACTCAGTTCATTTATAATTTACATTTAATCCCACTAGTCAATCGCATCTCTGAGTGGTCCTAATTTTACTCAATTTAACTTAAACCCAAACACATATTCAGTCATTAAATTGTTATCCTGACCTGATATTAACATCGACTAATTAACAAAGTATTAATTGTCATTTAAGGCTACCAGCCTCCTAACATTTTCATGAGTTTGACTTTCTAAACAAATCTAGTTTTTACTTTAATCATTGGGCGCCCGATAT
This sequence comes from Meconema thalassinum, assembly GCA_946902985.2. Taxonomy (NCBI): domain Eukaryota; kingdom Metazoa; phylum Arthropoda; class Insecta; order Orthoptera; family Tettigoniidae; genus Meconema; species Meconema thalassinum. The sequence goes on from OX336389.2 coordinate 1,037,489,518, forward strand.
CACGTATATTATTTTTACTTTAATTCAATAGACAAAAACGTGAACCGTATTTTACATTGCAAACTCCTGATTTTAATTTATATTTCCCACAGTCGGCGGTATCCTCTTCGCCTCAATTACTTTTAACAAAATATCACTTTCCGGTGATTAAAATACGGTCATATCTGCCTCCACTTGTGGCATGTCAGTTTTACTCAAATACGCCAACTAAATGTGTTCCAGCAGCGAACCAGCAACAAAAATACACCTTCATTGTTGCGTCAGTTTGTAAACCCAACTACGCTTACATTGACATGTGCAATTTCTTTGCCGCTACACCACAGTGGACCGCCCCACGCTTGGCCGCGCCAGTTTACCTCCTATGAACCCTTTAGTATTGCAGTGTTTATATGCAAGAAATCTTGATCAAGGGTTCGCGCTCAGTTCATAGTGTGATGTTTACGTTCGCCAAACAACATGCTCTACTGAGGCAAGGGTCATAGGATTAAAACTATAATTAAGAAAGGAAGTGACAAGACATAAATTAATAACATAATTTAATGACTATTTGTGCAAAAATGAAATGAATATAAACAACAACAATAATAATATTCCTCCCTGAATCTTCCCATGACAGAAATATCTATCAACATTGAGGAGTCAGACGGATCTCCCCCTCATAAAAAAATGTGGATCCAAGTTCCACTAACTTGCATTGGGATTTTATGTACGCGTAATGACTAACTACGAGGGATGAGTACTTGGATGACTGTTCGTTTACATCGGGTAACAGCCACGATGCTTACGAACAATCATCTCGTAAATCAACGTTTACGGATATGGGACACAACACTAATAAAAACCCTTAAAATTTAATGCTGACACACAATCTAAAATCTAATATTTACAGGAATCTCCCTCGAGACCCTCCTTCAGTGCGATGACGCATCTGACAAATGAGCTGCCAACCCGGCCAATTGCTCAAAACACAAACAAGGAAAAGACAGCATCGCACGTGACTGCACGGGTCACTAATACGGAACATAAACATGGAATGAAACCAACAACAAAAGCCTCACCGGCTGAGATTACCTTATATGAACAAAAATGCACGTTAAGCTAACGCTTCGGAGATTATAGTGATTCGTAGGCAACTCCCATTTATTTAAACAATTTTTATCATTGATCAGTTCATATTCTGTATTTCAAGTAATTTTACGGAGCCAACAAGCACTCCACTAATGACCTTGATGCAATCCTTTCAGCCCGCCTTGTGAAAACAGCTTCCCCCTACCACAACTCTTGTCATCGTCCAACTCCAGTGTGTAAAAATAACTTGACCAACTGTCTCGTTATCTCGTAGAATCAACAGCAACAAATCTCAACCACATAAACATATGGTAAGACATTAATCGATATTGCCACATATGTCCTCGCAAGGTAACCATATGGACTCGGCACCAAGCTGACAGAAATCAGTCTACGCTGAAACTCCCGCTTGTGATGACCAATAAAATACACACACACACAGCTGGGAATGACATAACACATTTTTCACACAAGTCGGTTGAATCAAAAGCTCACAATCTATTTAAAAATATTAAAACCTACGAGAGAGCTGACTGCTCTTCGCCACAACTCACATTGCTCCAACGGCAATAAACTCACTGAATCTGATCAATAATAAACATTACAAAGATTAATTTACCCTCCAATCTACTGTATGATTATATCAATTCAGTCCTACTTCTGAAACACAATATATCTCCGAGAGACGCTTCTTAACCGCATTACGTAAACATATGTGAACACGGTCGTCCACATAGCCACGTTAGTTAAAAAACAAACAAACAAGAACTTACGACTAAGAAAATTTGTGCGAGCTGTTTCCATGCAAAAGGTGTGTCAGACCAAAACTAAATACACTACGTTAATCAACACAAGCAAGATATTTACAAACAAAATATGTCCCATATACCATAAGTTAACTTGTCAGATAATAAGAATATTATTCAGTACTCATCCTCGGCCAGTCACCGTCAGCGAACATCTGCTGCCATCTCCCTACTTAATGCTGCTTAGCTCGTCTCAAACATCTCGACGGAGTGTTGACAGTTCCAAACTTCTTCCAGGACAAGCGATGTCATCTCTCGTGCTGATGCAAAAAGTTATAGATTATTACACACTCGATATCTGACTACTAAATTCACCGTTTTAGGTACTTATTTCCCCAGAACAGTCTGTTGGCGAATTGTCGATGATACTGTCCCTACAAAATAGTACCGTGACTATCTATCACACTGAATTTAACACACATTAGTATTAATAAAAATCTGTGTCCTCATGACACGCAAAGTACAAGTGCCAACGTCCTCAGACGCGCAAAATATAATAATAACCTGTGTCTCCCGACACACACAATGTAATAAGTAAGTTCTTGGCTCTTCACGCCACTTATAAATGAACTGGTCCTAGGTATCGATGGGGGGGGGGAATTATATAAAAATTTCTCAAAATAATAGTGGTACAGGAATGAAACAAATATCACTGAACTCGTAAAATTGCACAGGTCAAGAATATGCCCATTAATTCTAGAATCGATCGTAGAGATGTTGTCTAGCCGATCTCCCGCGTTAATGCTCGCTATCGCGTGCCCAAGCTAGACTTGGCGCGTTCGTAAGCATTCATCTCCCATTGGTTCCACTTTTTCAATATGTTCGCGGTTTTTATCAGACCTCGGCCTCGTAGGAGTGTCCAGTAGTACCATCAGCCACTCACGTTACTGCATTATATTTTTTCTAGGCACGAATAGTACAATGAACATGCCATAAGCGTGTCTCACCACGCGTCCCTTCTATTTTGAGGCAGCCACCACCTGTCCTTCTGAAACATTGCGAGGCTCTTTCTTTTCACAATCCTAAAGTATTTAGCCTATTGTCAAACTGCTGCAGGTATGTCCCCGCTGTCCCCAACAAATGCTTGAAGTTTCCTCATCTTCGTCTGGCTATTTCATGACGCTGGTGGAAATATTAATTAATTGTAGAAATAAAACATCGAATCATTTATCCATCAGAGGATAAAGGGTTCAATACCTGGTATAATGTAGCCTAATAGAGCACTAGAGTTGGCAGCTCTGGTGACTGAATATATTCTTAGTTCCATTTCTTAAGGTACAAAATACAAAATTTGGTTGAAGTACAATGGACGTTACATGCAGTTAGACACTGGATCTATCAGCACGCGTAAAAGCATGTTGCCAACAATGTCATGCGTGTGCTGGTCAGAAATAATCTGAAATATTATGATATCTTGTTGTGCCCATTTTGGATGAAATCCATTTGTTAGTATAGAAGTTACATGTATTTTAAAATTGGACATATCAGCAGGCATAGAATCATGTTGGCAGCACTGCCTTGTATTAATTACTCCAAATTAATCTAAAATGTCAGGTGCTATACGTGTGCAAAGTATAGAGCTGTTGGCTTGCATACTTTCTGATATATTGATATTAGGGTAAAAAAATATAGACAGCATTTATTAACAGTTGGCAGCCCTGATTGCTCTTAACAATACTTATAGTCATATCTGTTATGGTACACATAGCACATACGAAATTTGGTTGAAATCCAACTGATAGTATAGAAGTTATATGTATTTAAAAATTGGTACTATCTGCAGGCTTATAATCATGTTGGTAGAACTGACGTATATAAGTTACTCCAAATTAATCTAAAATGTCAGAATATACGTGTGCATAGTTTAAAGCTGTTGGCTTGCATACTTTCTGATATATTGGTATTTGGATAAAAATAGAGAGTGCAATTATTAACAGTTGGCAGCCCTGGTGGCTCTTAAGAATACGCTCAATCATATCTGTTTATGTACAGATATTACATACAAAATTTGGTTGAAATCCAATTGATAGTGTAGAAGTTATATGCATTTAAACATTGGACCTATCAGAAGGCTTAAAATTATTTTGGCAACACTGTCATGGTTGGACTCCTGGAAATTAAACTGAAATAGTCTTATCTACATGTGTGCCAATTTTGGAATAGCTCCCATGCATACCTTGCAAGATATCCAACATGGAGCTCAAATTTCTAGTGCGTTTTTTCAGCAGTTGGTAGCACTGACATCATTTTCAAATATGGACGTGAGATATTCCGGTGCACATCTTTACTCATACTAAATTTGGTTTTGATTGCTGCAGCCGTTTAGGAGTTGATAGGGGGGGGGGGACACACACACACAGCCAGCCACAGACAGACAGACAGACAGACACACATTTTCCCGGATCGATCTCATAAGTCTACTTTTTCCTCATTTTTGCAAAAAGTGAAAAGTAGGCTAATAATGGTCTCTTCTGTTTAGAGGTAGAGGTAAACTCTTCTTAGAAATGTATTTTAGTGTGTTCTGGATAGTATTTTAATATGTTCATATTTCCTTAAAGATTTGTTTCTGTTATTAACAACTAGCTTGGTATTTAGTGCAGTACTTCTTTTAATAAACAACGAACAAGACTGGCCGTCCAGACCAAATAACGCTAGTACCATCTAGTGGCGGAAACGGTCAACTAACGCTGTTCTTTCACTTTTTACTCTATTCGCCCTGAGCTGGAGTTCTCGACTGCATACTGACCATGGTGCAAGCAGGCAGGGGTCACTGGCATGTGTGAATTATTACAGGAATCAACACCTTGCTCTCTCTGTGTTGCGTAGCTGTAGATTTATTGCGTAGATAGGCTATTCTGTATCTTGCTACAAGAATGTTGTGGGCGGTGTTGGGAAAGTGAAAGGGGACACAACTTCCGCTAAGGCGATTACTCAGCAGACTCCATTCACGCGTGCGTCATAGCCAGCAACATGTGTTTATAAACAGTGTAGACAGGTCTGGAGGTTATTCTGTCAGCTTTCTATGCAGAAGTGTTCCCAACCATGGGGACGTTCGGTTGCTTTCCAGTAAAATGCAGGGGTGTAGTGTAGGCGAGTGTACCGTACTGTACAAAACGTACAGTCATCTTGGTCTAGCGTAGGGGCCACCTGTTGGCGCAGCCGCTAGCATTCTTGGCTGTCACAACAGAGGTCCACGTTAGATTCCCGGTTCTTTCAAGAAGTTTATTATTATTATTATTATTATTATTGTTATTATTATTTATTTACCATAAATCGTACACGAAGTATGGAAGGCCTAGTGAAAAAGGGCAAGCCCCACATACATATTTCATGCTCCACAGGCACAGATTACATCTACATTTGTTTTAACAATATTTACAAGTTTTACAAAGATATTTGCAGTATTTACATATTTAGAATATTGACATAGTACATTTTCCTGTTCACTCACTCTCTCACGCACGCACTTTCATAACCTCGATCACTCGATACATTCATTCATTCCATTCAGATACTCATTCATTCAGCGAGACAATCAATCACTCATACATACGTTTATTTATACAATGTACCTTTTTACGTACGGTTTGAATTTCCTAAGAGGCAAGATCTTGGCATCCCCTGGCAGCGCGTTCCATAACCGCGCAGAGCGGCCGTAGAAACCTGTCAGGTAAGCATTGCTACGTGCGAAGGGCGGAACGAGGGTTACACCTCGTCCTCTCCGAACTGAGCGATATGCCAATGACAGTCGGCAAAAAGGGTCAATATTGATGGAACCTGTAAGGGATTTTTTAAGAAAAATTAGATCAATTTGTTTGGCTGTTGCCTCTATAGATGGAAATTTTGACAAAGGGGAAGGGGAATAACGAGCTATTAGCCTTTCTGCGCGGCGCTATACACGCTGGAGCTTGTTTATGTTTTCCGCTGTAGTGGGATGCCAGGCAGGTAAGCCGTACGTTAATATTGGACGGACCATGCATGTGTAAGCCATCCTGAAGGCTCTAGGTTTACAACCTCTCATGTTTCATTCTGGTCTGAAGGCTGAACCGGGGTACACTCAGTCTCGCGAGGGAAAATTGAGTACAGGTGCGTTCAATTCCCACCTCTGCCATCCTGGAAGTGTTTTACTGTAGTTTGCCATTTCTACGCCAGGCAAACGCTGGGATGGTCCCAAACTTGAGACCGCGGCCGCCTCCTTCTAAATACAAGAATTTTGTTATTGCAACCATTGGCTAATAATGTACTTTGAGGACGGGTCAGGAAAAGGATTTTGGAAGGAAATCGGCCGTGGACCTACTGAAAGAAGCCGGCGGCATTTGCCTGGTGGTGAAAATGACGAAAAACATTTACAGGACGGCGAAGGCGGGATTTGAACCCACGCTCTCCCGATGCCAGCAAGGCACGAGGTTGCGCGCTAGCGCCCTCGGCCACCGCGGCCGGTCTCCTCCTAAATACAGCCGATTCCATGGAGTACACCACTCGGCGTAGCCGTGGGCGTTAAATTGTGCACCACGACTGTGACGAAGTGCTGCCGCAAGTAGCCTACAGAAATCAGATGCGCTGATGGTGGCAATCGCTATTGTGGCTTTTCCCCCGAGTTCTTCCACATTCCCTCCAGACAAATGGCACGGCCCATTCCCATTTCCGACCCTAATGATTACAGTTACGTTCTTGTTCTTGTTGTAGTTGATTCTATAAGGGCTGTGCGACATCGTGGTCATGTAGCCACCTGTACTTGGGTGTGTGTGTATAATTTGTCTGATAACCTGTGTCATTGCGATGTCAGTACTAGTGTTTGTATTTGTAATTGAAGTAGGATTTGGGTAGGGAGCGGCCGTGGCCATAATTTAGGTACCATTCCTTTATTTGCCTGGAGTAGAAGTGGGGAAACCATGGAAAACCACTTCCAGGATGGCTGAGGTAGTATTAAAACCCACCTCTTCTCAGTTTTACCTCACGAGGCTGAGTGTTTCCCGTTCCAGCCCTCATACCAGAATTATATTTCTTGGCAGAATTTGGAATCGAACCCGGGCGCCCACGGTGACAGCTAGGAATACAAGCCACTACGCAACGAGGCGGACGTACTCTTTCAGTTAGGCAAAACCTGGTTGTAACAAGATAGGCCTAGGCCTACTGTATTTCAATTGCTCTCCAACATGTCCCTGTGAGCCAACGGCCTGGCCATGTTGAAACACCGGATCCCATGAGAACTCCGCAGTTAAGCAGCATTGGGCGTGGTTGAACCTTGGATGGAATGCCGGTTCAGTGGGACCACGCTGTTGGCAACGAAAGGAGGAGCGGAAAAGCTCTGGCCACCCAATAAAACATCTCATAGACCACAACTAACCTCACCCATCTCATTTGGGTACAATCGTGTTGACCGACTGAAAATCATCAAACTTTTGATCTAATGTGTGTGTCCCACTGGATCTTATGAGTGAATTACGTATTATCAGGCATTGCTTGTCTGCTCTAATTTGTGTCCCACTGGATCTTATGTGTGAATTACGTATTATCAGGCATTGCTTGTCTGCTCTAATTTGTGTCCCACTGGATCTTATGTGTGAATTACGTATTATCAGGCATTGCTTGTCTGCTCTAATTTGTGTCCCACTGGATCTTATGTGTGAATTACGTATTATCAGGCATTGCTTGTCTGCTCTAATTTGTGTCCCACTGGATCTTATGTGTGAATTACGTATTATCAGGCATTGCTTGTCTGCTCTAATTTGTGTCCCACTGGATCTTATGTGTGAATTACGTATTATCAGGCATTGCTTGTCTGCTCTGATTTGTGTCCCACTGGATCTTATGTGTGAATTACGTATTATCAGGCATTGCTTGTCTGCTCTAATTTGTGTCCCACTGGATCTTATGTGTGAATTACGTATTATCAGGCATTGCTTGTCTGCTCTAATTTGTGTCCCACTGGATCTTATGTGTGAATTACGTATTATCAGGCATTGCTTGTCTGCTCTAATTTGTGTCCCACTGGATCTTATGTGTGAATTACGTATTATCAGGCATTGCTTGTCTGCTCTAATTTGTGTCCCACTGGATCTTATGTGTGAATTACGTATTATCAGGCATTGCTTGTCTGCTCTAATTTGTGTGTCCCACTGGATCTTATGTGTGAATTACGTATTATCAGGCATTGCTTGTCTGCTCTAATTTGTGTCCCACTGGATCTTATGTGTGAATTACGTATTATCAGGCTTTGCTTGTCTGCTCTAATTTGTGTGTCCCACTGGATCTTATGTGTGAATTACGTATTATCAGGCATTGCTTGTCTGCTCTAATTTGTGTCCCACTGGATCTTATGTGTGAATTACGTATTATCAGGCATTGCTTGTCTGCTCTAATTTGTGTCCCACTGGATCTTATGTGTGAATTACGTATTATCAGGCATTGCTTGTCTGCTCTAATTTGTGTCCCACTGGATCTTATGTGTGAATTACGTATTATCAGGCATTGCTTGTCTGCTCTAATTTGTTTTTGTGCATTTCGAATCATGACGCTGTTGTTTGCTAACTGTACCATAGACTCCAGAAATTTCACAGAAGTGTTTTAAAGAAGTGTTATTTGTCAAACATGTTATGTACACCGTAATGTTTTTTTTTATAATTTTAAATGTGTATGTCGACTTCGCCGGGGTCTGGCGTTACGTTACGGTGACGGGACGAAATGTACCGAGAATGCACTGAGGTGTGTGACGTCATAGTGCTGCTTGAGCTTCCTCCTTTCGCCGCGCGCTCCGGTGAGCGTGACGTCATCCAGCCAGCTACCTCCTTTGACCTTGGTTTGCAGTTGCATTTTTTTAACGGACTTTTGAGTTCACGCAGCATTTGTAGCATTTTTTTTAAATAATATAAAGTCTAGTCTTTCAGACTGACTATCAGTGTGTTTTTTTTCGGTCAATTTACGCTCTTGTGCTCCAGACGTCGCTGCTCCGCCCCACATGGTTACAGGAGAAAATGAAAAGAGATTACTAACAATTAAGCAGTTTCAATGTTCATGTATTGTAAGGTAAGAATGTTGCAAATATGTTTTAGCAGTGCTTCTTTTCTGTCACAGGTAATTAGGGTCTATTAATCCATTATTATTATTATTATTATTATTATTATTATTATTATTATTATTATCACCTAACTGGCAGCGGTAGCTGCGCTCGCTAACGCGCAGCGCTAGGCCATGGGGCCAAGCTATCTGCGGACTCAGTAGACGTGGGTTCGAGCTCCACCGTCGGCCGTCCTTGAAATGAAATTCCGTGGTTTCCCTATTTTCAACACCAGGCAAACGCTGGGATGGTACCTTCTGACAGGCCACGGCCGCTTAGTTCCACATCTTTCCTCAGTTTCATTCATCTTCTCTCATTTCACCTCTCATTAGCCCCTCCTATGAGGTTGGCGTCAGAAAGGGCATCCAGCAGTAAAAAACATCTTCCATATAGAATTGCATCACATCACATCCCCGACCCCGTTGGGAACGGGAATAATAAGGGGTAGACATACTGTAACCTTTATGCATCTGTGATTCCATAAATTTTACATATTTATTTCAACAAGATTTCATTCATGTTTTAACACTGATGTGAGAAAGACATTGCTTGAAGACTAGAGGATAACAAAGGAGGGACCCGTACGTGCTTTTTCTACAACTTTCACCCAGCGCGGACAATAGAGGAAGGAGGAGAACGGCGAGCATCTGGTAACCACATGGACTTAGACAACGCGAAACGGTCATTCAACCAAGCGGGTAGATACGAAAATTTCAACGATCACTCACTAGATAAACCCCGCCCATTTGAGAGAAATTGGAGCAGTAATTAAAATGCAGAAACAGGAATTACACCATCGTATAGGAGACAATCCCAGCATCTCAGAAGTATTTTCAAAATTTAAATTGAGTCATTCTGTGATTTTTGCCAGAAGTAAAACGAAATTAGGGGGCGGATTTGAAACTACCAATAGCAGCGAGGGACGCGAGACGCGCCAATATCCCGCCGAAATTAAGGAACAATGAAGGAAATTACGGAGCTCATTATCTAAGAATCCAGCGATCGAATTTTGGATTAAAAGCAGCCAGGAGACATTGAAAATGAGGACGTTCGAATGAGCTAATTTGCATATTCATGCGAGTGTTATTATAGAATAAAATTCTAAAAGCTCCCCACTCCGAGTACTTCTTCGACAAATCATATAAATAATAGCTGGACACGCAGTGAAATCAGTTCTACTTTGAGCACCGCAGAAGCGCGAGCCCACGCTCGTCGCATTCTGAATTTTTTTATAACTATAAACAGTTCTATCTTGAGACATTTGAATATCGTTAAGTATTCGCGAGTGCGGATCGAAACAAGTATCGCGAAAGTGCATACCGTTGACAGTACGAAACAGTTGTATGGTAGAGATAGCCACACGTGCTATTAGCATCAAAGTCAGTGAGATAGAAGCTATGAACTATCGGCTGAATTGAGTAAGTTGATGATAGCTTTAGGAATTAGGAGCTCCACACGCGTGAACCGTGCATTGTAATAATAATAATGATTCACAGTGGACCTTTGCTTTGGTGAACTTTTTTTTGGAAACCGTGTGTAAAATTCTCCTCCTTGCAAGATGAACCAATTGATCCAGAAGGCTGATATCAAGGACCAGATCATCACCATCATGATGTATACGAGATAAGTAGATATTGCATGGGGCATGTTTGCCATAGCGCATCCCATCATGGGAGTCGGATAAGTTTATCTCGATCATAAGTAATTATGATAAAATTGGTATTTTGGGCACAGCAGGCATGTTTTGTGTAAATTTGTGTATATTTGTCATTTATGATTTTGTGTGTTTTTTATAAGATAAGATTCGTACATGAGCATCAAATCTTGTTTAATTTTGTTTTGCTTGAGGGTTTCAGTAACTTTGCTGAATGCACATTTAAGGGAATAATTGGGTTGATAATGCTTACGCACGACCATAACGTAAAAGCTAGCATGGGGGATATAGCTTGACATTGTGACAAGACCAGTAGTGACACAGCACTTAGTAACCGTAAGTAAGGTATTGATGACCACACCAAGGTAACGAAAGGTAAGATGAAATGGCTGGATGACAATATAATATTCAGAAAAGGTTGAGAGTTGATCCTTGGTTGAGCTGAAATTAAAGACGGAGTGGTATTCCCGTGTTCTACGATGATATAAATGGTAAGTGAATTAATGGCGGAGGCGTAATTCCCGCGAATCAACGATGATATAATTGGTAAATGAAATGATTGAATTCATTGTCTGATGAGAGTGCACTTTAGCTCCGTCGGAAAGGTAACTGTACAGCTCTAGCCCAAGGAGGTCATACGGAAAAGCAGGTATAAAGATTCTGGTCAGCCGTCTGAATTCTGAGGGAGTGGCGAAGGTCGTTGCTCACCCAGCTGGTTTGTTGTGGTGTGAGGGTGTCTGTCACAAGGTCGGGAAACCACTTTGAATGGTATTGTTTTCTTTTGTTGAGGGAAGGTAGTCGAACTTCCCAGGGCTTGTTTCTTTTATTACCGCTTCAGGAAGCGATGTCATGTAATATCACTATCATTTTGAGTGTATTCATTATAGTTGTTTGTTTATTAAAAATCACGGGGCACAGGCCACCGAGGTGTGTTTATTTGATGCTTCATGTATTTTCGACTTGTGTTTGGTTTACCTTAATTAGCAGAGTTATAGCTATGAGTGAGTTAATTGTTTTATAAGTTAGAACATGCACACATGCCTGTGGCCTAGAATAAGCCTATTGCCTTCATCATTGGACTCTTGTGAGAAAGAATGATGATTGTACGAGAGAACCTGTCCGAACCCCAAAAACCAATTTTGTAATTGTAAACATGAGTGCGCATTTTTGACAGAATAGCTGGGATATTCAGACCATAGTTTGATAAATTAAGTCTGTTGACATTTTTATTTTTGTACTTGAAGCAGTGGACTGCAGTGAATTAGATTATTTTATTTTCCTGGTTTCTGCCAGTGTGATTATCATTTATATTTTACAATTTTATTTGTTTGGTTAGAATCTTAGCTTGTGTTCAGAATAATATAAGGGAGTACATTTTTGTTGTTTTATTGTCTGTGGATGGGAGTAAGTGGGAGATGCTATTTTTGTGAATAAATTATTTTATATTAGGAATTCTCTGACATACTGATTTTAAGTTAAGCCTGCTGGATCCTTGATGATATCCCTAGGGTGTTTAAGTTAAGTTAGAGCCACACCGAACAGACCATTACCCCGAGCTGGAGTCGGCATCCTAGGAACCTTGACGGGTACAATACATACCCACATACATTATTATTATTATTACCTTGGCTAGGCTTTTCCACAACGCCCACACCAACTGTATTCCAACTCGTTCCTGCTCTCTGTACTTATTCGTTATCGTCACCTTTCGGCCATTGCTATTTGCATCTTGTGGAATATAATGAAAACTTATACATCTTACACATCGGCTTGCAGCCGTAAACTGAGCAATATACTTCGCTTTTACTCATTGTGTATTTTAACATGAGTACAACTCATTAAATGTGTATAAAAACACGAACAAATTAGCACGCTCTGTTCACCCATACAAGAAACAATACAAACTGTCACCACGTGGTAGATGTATCCTACTTAGTAAGATTCTTATTTTCACCGTTAGATGGCACGTCAGTTAGCTAGAGTTGTCAATTCTATAACCTGTATCCTGCTGCACTTCATGCAGCTCATAACGAACTAGAAGGACTCACTAGCAACGTTCTCAACATGCTTCTTTCCTTGATGTATGTAGCCTACTGTATTTCCTTCAAGATAAGCTACAGTACAATATAATGTAAGTTATATAGGATAATGATATTGAAATGGACGTTCGTAAGAGAACAGGAAAGGCAAATTTAAGTTGTTAATGAAGTAATAAAATATATCAATGAAAACACAGACGTGTAAGTAGGTTAATAATTTATACTATTCCGTTTTCATCACACTGTGTGTTCCGCAGGGCGGGCTTCACCAACGCAGCGTTAGTAAATGCCTCGTTAATTTTAACATCGGAATTAAATTAAACTCGTTGGCGTCTCACCAGCACATTCGCCGATTGGCATCACCAAACGATTCGTTATGTTTAAGGGTTGTACAAAACTCAATGAAATATGATGATTATTGCGGTATTTTTATATTCTATGCTTTAATCAAGCAGGCCGTGAACTGCAAAAAGCTTTAGAGTCATAAACTCCTTGGTTAATAACAAACACGGCTGATGAGGAAAAGAGGAAGAAGAGCCGGGGACTGAATATTTCTTAGGTTGAAAGAAACGTGCAAATCGTTGAAAATAAGAGGACTGATACTGTGACGACTAGACAGTCATTTATTAAATTAACTAGGCTACATTTGCAATACCGTAAAGCATCACACAATATTACAAATAAATAAGAAATGGTTCATATCTTACTTGTCAGATAGGAATTCCAGGCTAGGTTCTATCATCTGTTGAACCCTTGCAAAAGAAGCGTAACAAGACTCTCTTCGGGGTAATGTTTCGGTCCATGTTAGCCGTGCAGTTGAATTTGCTTCTCATCGATTTCAAGGAAACATAGGGTAAATACATAACTAAAGAAAGGAGGTAAACCAGTATACTAAATAAAAATAAGTTTAATAACCAAAGAAAATAACAACATAATTAATAAAACAACATCTTGAATTCAAACCCGCAACTTCTAAATAGACCACAACTGCAACCCTAAGTTGTGTCCGCTTCATACATCAGTGGCATTAAAATAACCACAGTTTACCATATAAAATTTAAATATCTCAGGAGAGATTGACAAATAAAAGACGTTTGAAATTGTACGTCTACTTCAAAACTATACTTGCGTGCGCGTGACGATGTTTGACTTATGAAGGAAATAAGTACGATTACGAGATTCGTTACCATATGGTTTCCCATCACGCAACGAATCCGCAATTCTGCGTAAATTAGATTAGCATAAGGAACACACAACAAGGCACTTAAGAAATATCCGGCACCCGCTACCCTTATATAATACAAAATAGATCTCCGAACGAGATCTTGACCACGTGCCAAAACACGGCTACTTGGCCAAACGGGTCTTGATAATATCAACACAAGCGTACGTGACTACAACAAAATACACGAGGACATGACCGATCGTCATTCTAATTTTTACAAACACCAACAATCCACATGGATTATATAAAAAATACACAAGAAACAACACAATGCCCAGTGGCATTTAATTAAGTTACAACAATAAAAAAATCAATTCAACTTAACGCGTGAAATTATTGTCTCAGTATGGCGAACTCCCCTTTAATCACAAATACAACGTACAGGCTCATCTCACTTTAAGAATAGAGGTCAAGGTACACCGGCCCCCAACCTAATTAGAGTTTTCTTAAATCTGTCCGTCCTGTCGAAGCCACATGTCATTCACCCAGTGCGTTCCACAACAAGAACGGAAGCTCGCTCACGGCATCCCTCGAACATGGAAATACCTTGTATCTCCTGAAAAACATGTGTGTGCGAAAATACCATATTTTGTCCCAACAATTCTCTCAAGAATCACAAGACACGACGCCTCGGTCGGTAGCCTCCTTGGAGTCCATACCGCCGTTAAATATATATTGCTGCAGTCAGGAATCATGGTCAGATTACCACGATGTTCCCCGCGCATGTAGACACAATTGCTGCAGTCAGGAATCATGGTCAGATTGCCATGATGTTCTCCGCGCATTTAGACACACATCATCACACATAACCACATATAACGCACACCTGGGTAATGACTTCATCACACATCTCGCCACCTGAAATACGTCCAGATTTAAGATTCCACGGAAAGACTTAAACCGCTTTCCCAAAGATCAAATAAAATCATTACGGTACTTCATTAGTTCTACAGCTTACTATGAGAACTATGGTTCCCTGCAAATAAAAATTGCACTAGGCAAAATCACAAATAAAACACCTGCTTATCAAAACACAAGGTTAAATGTTACCCTCCCAAATTCTAATTTTATCGTTAAGTTTATTCTTACAACAGCACCATTTATCGCTCAAACCATAATTTCTGCGCAAGCGATTATGAACATAGCAATCTGTACACGCAATGTACAATTACAAGTTACACTACAATTATCTAAATCAGAACAATAAAATATAGTCACGCACGACATTACATTCGAGTGTCGGTACACTAATAAAAATCAAACTACAATTTAAAAAATATATACAAGAAAAATATTTACATTTCCCCAGCCAATCTAACTACGATTACAATTGAATAATCAATATGTTGTACTCATTCCTTCGCCAAAACACCACAGCTCACATCGCCACACATGACCCAGCAGTTATTTAGCCAGATGTCGACATCGTCGTTTGAGTGTCCATGGTCATCCTTCCGACTGTTGGCCTCGTTCCAGACATCTTGATGATTTTCTACGGATGGAAAAAGTTCAGCTATTACACAATTCTAAATTAACTACTAAAATTGATAAATGAGTTGCTATTTCCACTCAATGTCCTGAGCAATTTGTTCGAAGAAACTTTCCCTAAATATGTTTATAAGCCTGAGCTTCTACCATTCACACGCAAATTATACACATTTAATAAGTTCATAAACTCGTCAGAGTTTTGAAGTTATACTAATTCACTCGTCTCCACAGAGACCTCAAAATATGTTAAGTGTCCCAAGACACGCCAAAATAAAGTACACAAGTGTCACCTCGGACACTTCAGAATAAAGTCTAGTGTCACTCACGACACCACAAAATAAAGTCAGTTCAACCCTCAGCTCGGTGACATTTATACAGAATACAACAAAACTCCGGTGGTGGGGACGAAATTAAAAAATCATTCGAGGTTTTTGGGCTACGGCCTTGCGACTAATTTCATTGAACTTCTCTCATTGCACAGGTTAAGAATTTGATCGGCGGGTTCACAAACGATCATGGGTTTTATTAATAATCAATTCGCGCCAAATCAAAGGTACGCCAACTTTCGCGGGCCGAATGGCGTGCCCTGTTTCATTCGTCGATTTCAAATTCATCTTGTACCAAGTGACCTGGGAACTCCTCCCCATTTATGACGTACAATTATTTTCATCCTGTCAGATTCTGCTTCCCTTCTACCGCCGGCATAAATCGGTAGTAACCGTCCTATGGCTTGCTAGCTGAAGCCACGCTTTTTGTTCGTTGACCTCGTTAGTTCCAGGAATTTTGACACAGTTTTCCTTGTCCCAATAGCTTGGTTTAAATATACATGCCTCGTCTTCCGACTCCCAATAGTTGCAACATATTTCCTCAACTCGTATCCACTGCTGCTTGTATGAATGCCCTCTTTCCAATATAATAAATAAAAAATTATGAATCATTGTTATATCAGATGATATCATAAGGGTCCACTGTAGAACATTCAACTCAGAAGGCTTTGAAAACCGAAATCGCATAATAAATTCAGTGTTGTTGCATTCATCATAGTACTTCCTCGAGGTCGACGAATATTGGGCACGTCTTCAAGAGCATAGTCATCGTTGAGAATCAGTTTAATGCACGCTCCATTTTCGATTGGAATGCCATGTAAATCAACCATCAGCCGTTAATTGTATGTAGACACAGCAATTAGCTTTAATGGCTCGTTTGGGATGCTAATGGATTGTTATAGTTTGGTGAACCACGGCACTTCTGTAATCATGCGTTAACGGCCTTTAATAGATTGTTAACATTTTGACGAGCTATGGTGAACCCGGCGCTTAGTGAGATGCAATACACACGACATAAGTACAAGATGTTTCTGGTCGCCAGCATTCATGGGTTGGGTTCAACTTACCCGCCCGGAGTCTGAAAACCTACTTGGACGTCCATTGTATGCCACCTGCTGTACAGGCCAGTTTGTACACCTCGGATACGAACGTTACAGCGATTGGTTTCTTCAGTCAGTCAAAAGTGGTGAACCGAATACTGAATTAGTACTGTTTTCTGTTCAAATATGTTTTCAATTGCATGGTCGTGCAAATTCGCAAGATAGCATGTATTGGTTACGCGAGAATCCAAGAATAATTCATGAAACTCCACTTCATGACCTTAAAATAAGATTTTGCTGCGCTATTAGCGCAAAATAGAATTCTAGGACCGATTCATAGAATTAGTAGTCTACTGAAAGAGGTTCTTTTTCTGAACTGACAAAACAGGGAATTTTGCTCGAATATTTCCAACAAGATTTGAAATTCAATGAATGCAGTGCGCGATGTTTTCGGGGACAGAATAATTAGAATAAGTTAATGGCAAACTCGCTCTCCCGTTTCAACCCCAAGAAACTTCTACTTGTGGGTTAGTTTGAAAGATAGGGTCTATAAAAATAACCCCCACACCACAGAAGAACTGAAAACTCCAATTTGCACTAACATTTTGAATATTCAAGAGGTTGAATTGAAAGGAGTGAACCGAAATATCATCACATGCTAAAACGCCTGTGTACAGGCTGAGGGAGAGCATTTCAAACCTTACTGTACGTAATGGGGTAAGATTTATTGTTCTTCTATCTATTTTGCAATTTGATTATTCATTCATCGAAATTGATGGTTTTCCTACGGTTTTGGGGGAACGGTGTGACAGCGACCGCGCTCTCGTTAACTGACACGCGGCATGCAGAAAGGGTCGGCAACACTTGTGCTCCCGCCCGTGTATTTTATAGAGTAATAATTAAATATCTCGCTTGATAGGCTACATTGTTTTCAAGTCAATTGCTCTTTGTGTTGAAGCTTTAACCTAAAGATTCATCATTTCCAGTATTTATTCGCTAAGTTGCAGCATCAACCGTACTTAAGAAGAGCAAACGTCTCCGAGGGGTTGTAACGTGTTTTTCGAGGGGTTTTTATGCAACTGGCATAAGTCAGTAGGAAGCCATTCTATATTTATTTACGCGGCAAATTGTTCAGCCAAGAGAATTTTTCATGTTAATTTATTATTATTATTAATTTATTATAATTATTATTAAGGTATTTTCGGAGCATTTTATAAAAATTATAAGCATACAGATAGGTTTTCTATGTCTTAGAAAACGCTATCAAGCAAATTATTACAAACGACGATATCATAGAAAATTATCTGATTACGGAATTTTACGGAGTTTTGTCAGTTAGGGTATTTGAGAGAGATGAGTCACGGGGAATTCAAATACAAGCTTAATCTTGTCAGGAAGTATTACGCAAGGCTGGGTCGCATCGTCAAGGAAAGGCGAATGTATGGAACGGAATACGACTTCCCCTTACCGCCGAGTGTAATGAGGCAGAGGAGGGGAGTATAGCGCGTGGGGTGCAGCCAATCAGTGGAGACGACGTAAGCTGGAAGACGGCTCCGGAGTGGGGAGCCAACGTGTGCATATATCGTTCGACGCGCCGTGGAACGAGAGGAATCTGTGTAGAACTTGCCGAGTACGGTTGCAAGTGCGTGTCGCTCCGATGTTCAGTGGAGTTAGCGACTATCTTTGTGAAACTTAACCGTGGTGGTTGTACGGTTTGGGTCCGATGTACGGACCATAGAATTATCTAATCTACCAGAATATCATCAAATAACGAAGAAGATGGCGACGTCCAGGAGACTGTGGGAAGCACACAGCATCATCCAGTACGAGGGAAATGCTTTAGCAATTTCCAGTGGTAAGCGCAAATGACGCAGAAATACGCAATCTCTCATTTTTCTTTGTTTTACATTTCATATTTCAGTAACTTCATAGCTTGGAAATAAGAGTAAAATCAATTTATCAGACTCCGTTTTCACGTAATTTTCTATCGGTAATATTAAAATCGCAACGCACCAATTTAAATTTTAAACTTATTATTATTATTAATTTTGCTATACTTGTTTTATATAATAAATTCATTTCTTTTACAATGCAATCTTTGCTTTCAGTAGGTAGCATTAGATATAGACCAACTCCTTCTCCTGATACAATTGTTTGTTGGGTTAATGATCAAATCATACCACGATCTGAGTGAATAGATTCTTGAAGGTGTTCTCCCAGAGCTCGACGTTGTTAAATACAAATTTAGATTTCAGCATTGCATTGAGGTCTTGGCGCCCTTTAAAACAACATAGCTTAGGCAAAGGTCAACAGTTACAATTATCACCCAACAGTGAGGGGCTAGCAATTACGTTACATTTGGCGCCCAACGTGGGGATGAAAACCTAATAACATTTGTGGAAGGAGAAGGGTATATATTTCTGTGCCTGTATTTTGGGGGTTATTTGTCTGTATCAGTGTATATCATTATGGGGGATGAGAAAGAAAGACAGATGAGGTTACGTAGTGGTCATCAACGGGAGAATGATGATACGAGCAGTATGTTGAGTGATGGTAGTACCGGGGTAGCGGAGGTAAATCCCGATACTGAAACAGGGAGTGTAGGCGGCCAACCAGAATTAAAGACTTTACTTCTCGAGTTCATGTATCAGAACAAAGTTAGTAGTGATGCCTTAAATGCAAAGTTAGAACAGAATAATGCAAAACTGGAACAAAACAACGCTAAATTAGAACAAAACAGTAGGGAAAATAAAGAAAGTACAGATGCCTTAAATGCTAAATTAGAACAAAACAGTAGGGAAAATAGAGAGAGTAATGAAACTTTAAACGCCAGATTAGAACAAAACAGTAAGGAAAATAGAGAGAGTAATGAAACTTTAAACGCCAGATTAGAACAAAACAGTAAGGAAAATAGAGAGAGTACTGAAACTTTAAATGCTAAATTAGAACAAAACAGTAGGGAAATGAGTGACAAATTCGAACTGATTAGAGGTGAGATCAGGGGGGTGATGGAAGAAAAGGCTAAAGAGATTATTGCAGATGTAGACAGAAAATTAGGAAAAGTACAGGAGGAGTTGGAAATTAGAATCAGTACACAGGCTGAAAATTTAAAAGAACTAGTGCAACTGGAAACACAGCAGGCCAAAAAGCAATTGGGGGGAGAAATTGACAAAATTCAGGTAGCAACTAAAGAGGTTAAGGAACAGCTGGGGGGGGGGGGGGGGGGGGGTTAGAATTGAGAAAGTCCACTCACAAATAGTTGCAGAAGTAAATGATTTAAGAGAGAGTAATAGAGAGAGCATTAGCAAGATTGAGGAGAAACAAGCAAAGCTATATGATAAAGTAGAAGAATCAGAAGGAAACATTAAATTAACAGTAAACAGTATTGAGAGGAAGGCTGAGGAGAAAATCGCAGAATTAGAGTTAAAATTAAAAGCTAGGATCAGGCAAGAAAATAGTCAGAATAGGCCAGTTTTTGTGAATAGCACACACAGGGAGGTAGAACTGGGTAAGTTCAGCATCGACAGGGGTGCCCAATGGAGTTCATGAACACTATAGAAAATAAATTCGGGGAGAGGTTGGAAAATGGTAGTATTGAGTGGTGCCAGGTAGTTGAAATTTTAGAACAAGTGTTTGTGGGGGAAACGAGGAATTGGTTTGCTGTCTACAGAGACAAGTTTACTGATATTAATGATTTTAAAATGAAATTCTGTGAAAAGTTCTGGAATGAGGTTATTCAGTCGCAGCATCGTGAGGGAGTAGTGTGTCGTAAATATAACCCTAAAGGAAGCTCCACCATGACCGAATACTTTTTAGGGCAGGTATTAGTGTGTAAATATCTGGATGGGTTGAAGGAGGAAAGTGATGTGGTAAGGTTGCTACTTAGGCACTTTCCCTATAGGATCAAGGAGGCTGCTTGTATCCAGAATGTAAAGACGATATCACAAGTAGAAAATTTGTTAAGCACATTGGATGCACTAGGGAGAGGGGGTTATGAGGACAATTTCAATCGGAACCAGGGTAATAATAATAGACCTAACGAGGCCAGGCATCAGGAAGTTCAAGGGAACGGTGGCGAAGGAGCCAACGCTCAAAATAGAAATAATAATAATCAGCTAAATCAGAACAGAGGAAATGGCTATGGTAATCAGTATCAAGGGAGGAACAATGATTTCAGGGGAAATCAAGGGAGGAACAATGATTACAGGGGAAATCAAGGGAGAAACAATGATTTCAGGGGAAATCAAGGGAGAAATTATAATGACAATAATTACAACCAGAATAGGGGTCAAGGAAGAGGACAGCCTAGTGGTAGTAATATACAGCCAAACAATGACAACACAGCCCAGAACAACCAGAGCAGTTCAGTAGTTAGTAGTACTACGGCCAGCTGTAGCGGTTCTTTAAACGCGAACCAGGCTGCGAAGTAAGGTCAGAATCTCAGTCTATAGCATGCCCTGTCCATACAATTATACAGGAACCCTATGACCTAAATGTAAGAAATGAATTATTACATGAACTAAATGATGAAGGTATTATTCAGGAAGTGGTTAGTAAGAGCCCCATAGTTAAATTTAACGTGTCCGAGGCGTACACAGATGTTTTAATTGATAGTGGTTGTATGAAGAGTTGCATAAGTAGTGCATTTTATGATAAAATGAAAGGAACTGGAGTAAATTTTGAGGAGATGCCAATTAAAAGCACTTTTGTTATCACAGCTGTTGGAAAGAGGTCTAATGTAATTTCTAAGCAAGTTTTAGTAGACATTAAAATTAATAATCATGTAGAGAAGCAGATTTGTCTTGTAATTCCAAATTTAGTATTCAGTGTTATCTTGGGTTCAGAGTGGCTAAGTAGAGTGTCTGGTAACTTATGTTATGATGTAGGGAGTTTGAAATTTAAATGGGGAGATTCTGAAGTAGAAGTAGCGTTCAATGACCATATTCAGAGGAGTAGTATTGTAGGTGTGATTTGTACTTTAAATGAGATATCGCCAGCCGTAGAGCGGGGTTCTCCATGTTTTGTGGGCAGTGTGATTACGAACGGAAGTCTAGAGGACTCGTTACGTGAGGCTGCATTTCAGGGAAATATAGAGGATGAACAGTGTGTTCGGCTCTATGATGTGTTATTGTGTAATACGAGAGTTTTTGAGGATCGCATTGGTATGGCCAATTGCTATACACAGTCATTGAACGTTATTGATAGGTCAGTATTCACAGGACATAGATATCCTGTACCTTTCGCTTATCAGAGTGCAGTTGAGGCACAAATTAACCAGATGCTTGAAGATGGGATTATTGAGCACTCTAACAGTCCATATGTTAATTCTTTGATCACGGTACCCAAGACCGACGGCATTGTTCGTATTTGTTTAGACGCTCGTTTGGTTAACAGTAGAATTAGTTCAGATCAGCTGAAATCTATGTCAATAGAGGAATTAATGCAAACATTTGAGGGGAAGAAGTATTTCACTTGTGTAGATTTGAGTTCCAGTTTTTGGCAAGTGCCACTTATGTACGAAGATAGACCATTTACAGCTTTTTGTCATAAATATAACCTTTATCAATTTTGTAGAACACCTTATGGGTTAAAGAGTAGTTCAGCAGCTTTAATTAGGGCTTTAAACATCGCATTAGGGGATGACACAGGAGAGTTTGTAACCATTTACATTGATGATATGGTAATTAGTTCACGTAGTTTTGAGGAGCATCTACGTCATTTAGATATAGTTTTTCAGAAGTTAGATCAGGCAGGGCTCACTTTGAAGCTGTCTAAGTCGTCATTCTGTCAGTCAGAAGTGACATTTTTAGGTCATAGAGTGTCGAGTAGAGGTGTGACACCAGAGGAAAGTAGGGTTAGCATGTGTGGACAGTAGCAACAGGGCATCGTTACAGACACTGAGAAATATGCTAGGTAGAGCAACGTGATGACGTTCATTTAAGGGAGCCATTTGCAAGGTTGGAAGAAGGTGACGCAGGAACATTTATAGTTTCCAAACGTATTGGGAAAACAGCATATGTGCTGGAGAATATTGAGGGAAACAGATTATACGGGACGTATAATATACATAGTCTACGAAAATATGTGTCATAAAGTGAGTGTTTTTAGCTGGCGAGCCAGCCTATCAAATGAGTAAGTGTGGTGTCTGGTGCGTGGAAGATCTGGTCTTCAAGGCAGGCGTATCAGAAGTCGCACAGGGGGGTAGTATGTAAGTAAATGAGAGTTTTTAAGGTACAGGGAAATATGACGGGATTGTCGGATGCTCTTGAGCACTAAAATGTCTCGATACACCAAGGCCAGAATTTGGTAGCGCTGGTGAATTCCCATTTGCCTCCAAGAGATGGGTGAGCGCTTGTACATGGTATTTTTGCTTATGGCGTCCACGAGGCAAAAGATGGGCCATCAGAATGCGAGACAGTCCTTCATGAAACTCATACATATCAGCACACGTGATTTCTGTTTACGGCCTCGCCATGTAAGATTTATAAGTGTGTAATTTAAGGTAATTTGTACAAAGGTATTATTTGTGTGAGGAGAACTGGTCTGTGTTGAGACCTAGTACTAAGTAGAATATGGTCTACGGGAACTTAACAAGACAGGGCGATTACGGCACAGAAATATTTGGTGTTATATGTAATGCGCATTTACTGTTTTTTTTTTCAGAAGTCAATATTAATTTAATCTACTTTAAAGAGAGATTAAGTATTATGGTCACGAGGCGCTGCCACAATAGTGTGATCGTGTGGTCAGTGATAAGTGGAATTAAATGTCACCATAAGGAGGGGACCTCCAGTGAAATTAGGAAGTTCTATGGTGATATAAATATATCAGAACACCTTCAATGCGTGTGATATGACATCATAAATACATAGTGCTCACACATTAATTATGTCTATTTCTCCAACATAGAGAAATTTGAGAGGCGGAAATATCCGTGGAACACTATTCTATATGTAAAACATTGGACTGGTTGCTAAGTGCAATCCATAGTGACAACAAACTTTGACGCAAAGTGCGTGAAGAAAAATTATGAGTGTATATATCTGTAATTTAGGGAGATTTCATTTATGTAATATGTATTTTGGATGGGGTTTATTAACGTGTCTGGGATAATCGGATAATGGACCGTCGTCACGGTAAATCATCCGATGATCCGAGGCGAATATGTAACGTGTTTTTCGAGGGGGTTTTATGCAACTGGCATAAGTCAGTAGGAAGCCAATCTATATTTATTTACGCGGCAAATTGTTCAGCCAAGAGAATTTTTCATGTTAATTTATTATTATTATTAATTTATTATAATTATTATTAAGGTATTTTCGGAGCATTTTATAAAAATTATAAGCATACAGATAGGTTTTCTATGTCTTAGAAAACGCTATCAAGCAAATTATTACGAACGACGATATCATAGAAAATTATCTTATTACGGAATTTTACGGAGTTTTGTCAGTTAGGGTATTTGAGAGAGATGAGTCACGGGGAATTCAAATACAAGCTTAATCTTGTCAGGAAGTATTACGCAAGGCTGGGTCGCATCGTCAAGGAAAGGCGAATGTATGGAACGGAATACGACTTCCCCTTACCGCCGAGTGTAATGAGGCAGAGGAGGGGAGTATAGCGCGTGGGGTGCAGCCAATCAGTGGAGACGACCTAAGCTGGAAGACGGCTCCGGAGTGGGGAGCCAAGGTGTTCATATATCGTTCGACGCGCCGTGGAACGAGAGGAATCTGTGTAGAACTTGCCGAGTACGGTTGCAAGTGCGTGTCGCTCCGATGTTCAGTGGAGTTAGCGACTATCTTTGTGAAACTTAACCGTGGTGGTTGTACGGTTTGGGTCCGATGTACGGACCATAGAATTATCTAATCTACCAGAATATCATCAAATAACGAAGAAGATGGCGACGTCCAGGAGACTGTGGGAAGCACACAGCATCATCCAGTACGAGGGAAATGCTTTAGCAATTTCCAGTGGTAAGCGCAAATGACGCAGAAATACGCAATCTCTCATTTTTCTTTGTTTTACATTTCATATTTCAGTAACTTCATAGCTTGGAAATAAGAGTAAAATCAATTTATCAGACTCCGTTTTCACGTAATTTTCTATCGGTAATATTAAAATCGCAACGCTCCAATTTAAATTTTAAACTTATTATTATTATTATTATTATTAATTTTGCTATACTTGTTTTATATAATAAATTCATTTCTTTTACAATGCAATCTTTGCTTTCAGTAGGTAGCATTAGATATAGACCAACTCCTTCTCCTGATACAATTGTTTGTTGGGTTAATGATCAAATCATACCACGATCTGAGTGAATAGATTCTTGAAGGTGTTCTCCCAGAGCTCGACGTTGTTAAATACAAATTTAGATTTCAGCATTGCATTGAGGTCTTGGCGCCCATTAAAACAACATAGCTTAGGCAAAGGTCAACAGTTACAATTATCACCCAACAGTGAGGGGCTAGCAATTACGTTACAGGGTGAATGGACATACAGTCTGAAGCAGTCAAGCTGACAGTGACGTAATTTGTTAATAGCTATCTTAAGTCGTGTAGAATATTTAACATTTGGTTATCTCTAGTTGAAGCAAAAGCGGTGATGTTGTTTACAAATGAGATGAGCATTAAACAATGTGTTCTAACCTACAGTCTTAGTTTACGAAATCATTTATTTATTTACTTTCCTCTTGTTAACAACAAGAAAACTTCATCTAACATTGATCTGGCATTATGTAAAAGAAATAAAATCAACATATTCTAGGTAATCCAGCAATTATTTTAGTTAATTGCCATGTCAGTTGCGGGGATTCGCCTAGGTCAGGGGATGCCAGGTGGTGCTGGTGTGACGTCAGCTCACACCGCTGAACATGCTCGCAGCGAAGACGAGTGTAGCGCGTGACGTCAGCGTGCATTGTACGGCTGCCGCAGATGAGGATTTAAATTGAGGCATGCTGGATGCAGCAATGTAGGAAAGACAAGAAACATATAGTTGCCTCACTTTCCTGGTTAACGAGCGGCGACTCTAACGTTAAGCAGTAGCATACACCGACAGTAGCCATTGACCAATAGCTGACGGTTCTTGACCAATAGGACGCTTCCTCCATCTTTCCACGTGGAGTGCAGACCAGGTGTTGACGCCAGCCCTGTCTACCAGCTCACTTTACAGCCTCCAGTGTTGCACTGTTGCACGCTGTTCTGTCCAGTCTCGCTACTGCTTGCCGTGGAGACCGATTTTTTTTTTTTTATATATTTTTTTATTTATTTTAGCGAATGGATTTTAGTGCTGGGAGTGTCCGAGGTCATGTTCGGCTCGCCAGAGGTTTGTAGCTGCTTCTATACGGACACCCATTGGGTGAGCTACAAGTACCGTCGCGTGTGGCGTGTTGTCTGGAGAGGAAAGTGTTAATGTAAGGACGAGGAATTGGAAGGTAGCGGCTGTGTTTCATAGTTAGGGACCAACCCCAGCATTTGCCTGGAAGGAAGATGGGAAACCACAGAAAACCATCTTCAAGGTAGCCGGCGGGGAGATTCGAACCTCCACACCTCTCGGATGTGAGCGACTGCCTGCAGCCACGCCGTAACGACCACGGCTAACTCAACCTGGAGACCGAGTAAGTTGCTGGTACGGAGATGGACAGTTGACAACACTGTGCCTTAAGCTGTGAATGTCTTAGCACCATGCAGACATGGAATGTAAACATCTCCGCCAAGCTAGGTTTCAAAGACGAGCCGCACTTGAATGAGGAAAGTGCAAGACCTATATCTGGTGTTAATAACACAACGAACTGAACGCCTTGGATGTCGTAATGTTAATGCTCCTTGTTGCAATTACACAATTGATCACAGATTATAACCAATTATATTTCGGCTCTCTCCTATCAAACAATATGTAACAAAAGTACTGTAGTTAATGTGAAGGACAGTCATGCTACAACGTAAATAGAACTGAACATAGTGCCATTTCCCTGCACGTTAGAACAGAGCCATACAGAACAAAACAATCACGGGGACATTTTCCGACATTTTCTGTTACGTTTTCCTCTAACTAGTGTATCAATGTTAGGACGTAGTGTCTGGGAAAGTTGTAATCGAAGGCTTCGTGTTAGGTTGTGATCTGACAAGGTACTTCGAGATTTGGACTTAGCCAGTTTCATAATAGAAAAGAATTGTTCGCACACATATGTCGAATCGAACATAATATCCGTGCAGGGAGTGCATAAGCCGTACGCTAAAAGAAAAAAAAATAGAGCAACTGCATACAACCTGTTCGCATCGAGAGCTCTACAGCGGACTGACCCTTCCAGGTTCGTACGCACAGCGCCGTTGATCTATAAAAAAATGTTTTTACAGGCAACAAGGTATTACACGGCTCTCGCGAACTGATAGGCTTGCCCTTCGTTTCGACACGTCACACCGCTTGAAGCTGTCTTTCCCTGGCCTAGGTGCACTAAGTCATGCTCTTCAGCGGCATCTTGGTGACCATATCTGGACTACGAGCTGAGGTAGCTCATCTTGCACTACGTCCCATATTTATAGCACACTACTGTGATACTTCGCTGCGGGAACCAGGAACTCCCACAGCATTTCTCCTCCCTATAAAGGTTTCCCAGAAGATGACAAATTGACTTTACGCCATTATTTTACTCCAGCAATCCGTTAGGCAATTCCACTGCGACAGTTAACATCCATGTCAGAGCTCTAAATCATGGTTTAGGGGCCATCCACACATTACGTAATCATATTTTGGACCCATTCCCCCATGTAATCAAGCGTTATCATCGACCACCTCCCACTGTATTCACAAAGCAATACCAAATATATCTGATTTTGTCACGATTTATCCACATAAACAATAAATAAATGAAACAAGAAACACAGACTCAGGGACATCCATTACTGTAAAAAAATATGACGCTGCAGTTTCCTAAGGCACTTAGGGGCCAAAATACTACAGAAAATGTACGAACAATTGACGAACGTCCCACTTAATTTTCATCAAATGTATTTTTTAGCCTACTTTTCACATTTTGCAAAAATGAGGAAAAAGTAGACTTATGAGATCGGGCAAATGTGTGTCTGTCTGTCTGTCTGTCTGTCTGTCCTTCTGTCTGTCTGTCTGTCTGTCCTTCTGTCTGTCTGTCTGTGTGTCCCCCCCTATCAACTCCTAAACGGCTGCAGCAATCGAAACAAAATTTGGTAGGAGTAAAGATCTATACCTGAATATCTCACGGCCATATTTGAAAATGATATCAGTGCTACCAACTGCTGAAAAATCGCAATTGAAATTTGAGCTCTATGTTGGATATCTCGGAAGGTATGAATGGGAGCTATTTGAAATTTGGCACACGTATAGATAATAATATTGCAGTTTAATTTCCAGGAGGCCATACATGGCAGTGTTGCCAAAATGATTATAAGCCTGCTGATAGGTCCAATATTTTAATGCATATAACTTCTACACTATCAATTGGAATTCAATCAAATTTCGTATGTGCTATGTGTTCATAAACAGATATAACTGAGCGTATTCCTAAGATCCACCAGGGCTGTCAACTGTTAATAAATGCTCTCAATTTATTTTTTCCAAATACCAATATATCAGAAAGTATGCAAGCCGACAACTTTAAACTATGCACACGTATAGTACCTGACATTCTGTATTAATTTGGAGTAACTTATATACGTCAGTGCTACCAACATGATTCTAAGCCTGCTGAGAGGTCCAACTTTAAATACACATAGCTTCTATACTATCATTTGTATTTCAACCAAAATTTGTATGTGCTATGTGCACCATAACAGATATGACTATGCGTATTCTTAAGAGCAACCAGTGTTGCCAACTGTTAAAAAAATGGTGTCTCTATTTTTGTTTCCCTAATATCAATATATCATAAAATATGCAAGCCAATAGCACTAAAATTTGCACACGTATAGTACCTGACATTCTAGATTAATTTGGAGTAATTAATATACGTCAGTGCTGCCAACATGATTATAAGCCTGCTGATAGGTCCAATTTTAAAATGCCTGTAACTTCTATACTAACAAATGGATTTCATTCAAAATTAACACAACAAGAGATCATATTATTGCAGATTATTTCTGACCAATACATGTATGTCATTGTTGCCAACATGATTTTAAGCGCGCTATTAGATCCAATGTTTAACTGCATGTAACGTCCATGCTATCCATTGGACTTCAACCAAATTTTGTATTCTGTACCTTAAGAGATGGAAACAAGAATATATTCAGTCACCAGGGCTGCCAACTGTAGTTCTCTATTAGGCTACATTATGCCAGGTATACAGTATTTCGAACTGATTAGACATTTCTATATTACCAATTTAATTTTGTCATTATTCTAGATAGATCCATATAGATTAATCAATGGCATGAATTTTAAATTTTAAGAAAGGTAGGCTCTTTAGTTCGTCACGGAACTTCTTGTTAACCTCTTTATGATCTGAATAGATGTATTCTTTGACTTTGCTTGCGCCTTCTGTCAGCGTGGCTGAAAAGCCGCGTAGAGCGTAAAATGAGTTGAATTTTTTATTTATTAACTGATTACGTAATCATTTCATTTATCCCGCACCCCACAAGTCATCAACGTAATCAAGCTTCGGAACCCCTCTTTGTTATTGCGTAATATGTGGACGGCTCCTTACGGTGTTCATTAAATTTCTACTATGGCATTATTGTTGTTAATACATTTGAGGGGCTTGGGACATCTTTGTTAATAGCCCCGTGTAGTTGGGTATGTGTTGATTTTGTCTGACAAACTGTATTCAGATGATGATGTTGATGATTATTTAGGGGCTTTGCGGCATCGTGCTCATGTAGCCCCGAGTACGTGGGTGTGTGTCTGGTAACCCGTGTCTCTGTGATGTCTGTACCTACTACAGTAGTGTGTTTATTTGTAATTGAGGTATGTCTTACATTAGGAACCATCCCGACATTTGCCTGGAGTAGAAGTGGGAAACCACGGAAAACCACCTCCAGGATGGCTGAGGTAGGAATCGAACCCACCTCTTCTCAGTTTTGCCTCACGAGGCTGAGTGTACCCCGTTCCACCCCTCAGACCAGAATTAAATTTCTTGGCAGAGCCGAGAATCGAATCCTGACCTCCGCTAAGACAGCCCCGAATTCTGGCCGCTGCACAACAAAGTGGATAACCTGTATTAATGTGATGACTGTAGTAGTGTGTGTAGCTATAGGCGCCCCGGGACTTGAAGTAAGGTACTATCTCGGCATTTGCCTGGAGGGAGTTTGGAGAAATACTGTGACAAAGCACACTTAGGATAGCCGCTGTCAGTGCCACATTCGAACCTACAATCCCCGGACTTGCTTCAGTTGCCCACGTATCGTGGTGCACGAGTTAACGAGCACGGCTACACCGCGGAATTCTACCATCACAGATCGACCGCCTTGTGGTGTAGTGGGTAACATGTTTTGTTAAATTTAATTCTGGTCTGAGGGCTGGAACGGTGTATAGCCTACTCAGCCTCGTGAGGCAAATCTGAGAAGGAGAAGAAGAAGAAGAAGATGTTATTTGTCTTACGTCCCTTTTAACATCTGCGGCTTTGAGAGACGCCCGGGTGCCGAAATTTTTCCCCGAAGGGGATCTTTAACGTGCCAGTAAATCTACCGACACGGCTCCCTCGCATTTGCGCACCCTCAAATGCCAGGTAACTTTGGCAGGATTCTATCCTGCAACCTTGGGCACAGTAAGCGAGAACGTTACCGCTGAGCCACGCAGCCAGCCAAAATCTGAGAAGAGGAAGGTTCAATTTCCACCTTGGCCATCCTAGAAGTGGTTTACCGTGGTTTCTCATCTCTACTTCTGAAAAATGCCGGGATTATGCCTGACCTGAGGCCACGGCCGCCTCCTTCCCAATCATCGTCTGAATTGCAAATGCACACTACTACATACATAACTATAACACAGGTTATCAGACGAATGCTACACACATACACACCCAAAAAATACGGGAAGAAATGATATCGATGTCCAGGCTCCTCAAATGAAACAACTACGGTACTACAGTATTACAGATCACGTCGCATAACCTACTACTGTATTTCGATCGTATTTTCTCCATAAATTAGCATCAACGATGCCTACTCTTCACAGGAATACATCGGGAGTAAATGACCAAGTGTAGTAGGTGGGGCTTAATATTGTGTCCCTAATAAAAATTCGTCTAGCCACAAAGACAAAGCCACAAGCCACAAAGCCACAAAGCCACAAAAACATCGTAAATATTATACGCTAGATGTTTACTACAGCCATGGCCGTTCGACCTCGATCGTTGATATCCGTATCAAAGTCTTCAATCATGGCTTACAGTGTTCATTTAACTTTCTGCCATTAGAGATCACATGGCATAACCCATTAATTCGATCGCATTTTTACGAGTACCTGTGTTCTTTCAAGCAACAATAAATCACATGTTTGTAGAATGGTTCTTAGTATTCGGCTGGGATTGTGCATAGTAGTTTTACTTTTGCTCTGTCCACGGTTCAATTCACATTGCTGACACACAGACAGGGCACAGAGCAATATCGACCATCAGGAAAAATACAATGTAAGTTGGGTTTCATAAAACTAAATGATAAGGGGCTGGTGGACCACTTTGTATATCTAAAACACGCTGGCCTAATTTTGTGCAATTGGTGAAGTTGGTTCCATGCATAGATTCTGAGCTTGAATGTGGGATTCAAAAATCTAGAGACCCGTAATAGACAGCTGGCAGCTCTGGCGACACTGAATATATGCATAGTTAGGCCTACATCTCTTCGACAGCTACGCTCGCTAACGCGCAGCGCTAGGCCATGGGTCCTAGCTCTCTGCCGACTCGGTAGAAGTGGGTTCGAGCCCCAACGTCTGCCGTCCTTGAAATGGTTTTCCGTGGTTTCCCCATTTTCAACTCCAGGCAAATGCTGGGACGGTACCTTCAAAGAGGCCACGGCCGCTTCCTTCCACATCCATGTCATGTTTTATTCATCTTCATTCATTTCATCACTCATTGTCTCCTCTCATGTCGTTGGTGTCAGGAAGGGCATCCGGCAGTAAAAACCATCAGCCACATAGAATTCCATCGCCACTCATCACCGATCCCATTGGAAACGGGAATGATAAGACGTAGACATACATCTCTTAAGGTATATATGACATACAGTTGCACGTTCGACACATCAGCACGCGTAGAATTATGTTGGCAGCACTATCATGATATGATATATTATATGGGTTGCTCAAAATGACTCCAAAATTATGGTCTATAGGTACGGTGACCATACGTCCCGAAAATATCGGGACAATCCCGATTTAAAGGAGCATGTTCCGGCATCCCGAATAGTCTATTAATAAAAGCGTCCCGATTTTCAAGTTTAAAAAATTAATAATATTTCTCTGAAAAATATGCGTAATTAAACGAAAAATGCGTTTAGTTTCGAAATGTCCATGACCCTGTCCTAGTTCGTCAACACTTCAGGTGCTTGTAAAGACTCAGTAAGATTTTGTTTTGTTATTGTAGTCATAAGATGTAAAGTAAGGAACTTAAAAATAAACTTACTAATGTTTTCTTTTTTTTTACTCTCAAAACTCTAAGGTACTTGCATACATAAAATAAACACTAAAATAAGCTTTGTAATCATTTATCCCTCTATATTGGATTTCGGTGGATCGGTTTTTCTGGAACTTTTTAAGAATAAATTTTGTAAAAGGCCATAACTTAAAAAACTCTACATGATAGAGTCAAACTATAATCACTCCATCCTCCAAAAATCCCCCCAAACAAGGCTGTCACGATATTGACTGTCAAAAATATGATCACCGTAGATATATGTAACCGGTAGGGACAACCGGTAGGCACTGGCAAAATAGTAATCTAAATCAACAAGACCCGTATTCAAAGTCAGGGGTATATTCCATTACGTGCCAAGATACTGGTTGTCAAGCTAATTAAATCGGACAGAGTGGAAGACGAGTAGATACACGTTACAATGAAGATAGCAATGCGATACAATTCGGAATACATTCAGCCGAATGCGAACACATGTGAGTAGGATATATAGGCCGAAGCTGGTGCAGGGGCTAATGGGCAAGATGGCCGCCGCGAGCAACCACTCTGTGTTATTCTTATGGAGGGGACAGTCATAGCTGGGTCAGGGGCTAATGGGCAATTTGGCCGCCACGCGCTACCACACTTTTTAATGGCGGGCTTTTCAAATCATTATTTGTTTGTTATTAATTTATAAATTCTTATTTATTTAATATTTAATTTATTATTTTTTAGCACAGGACTAATACACAAAATGGTCACTGCACACAACCACTTACACATATAACATGCTAACCTAACCTAACTTCACCTAACCTAACCTAACCTAATCTAATTTCACCTAAACTAACCTAACCTAAACTAACTTTACCTAACCTCACCTAACTTCAAAGTGCAAGCAAAAAAAGTGAGAGCAGAAAGTTTCATAAAAATAGGAACAAATGTGAGAGCACAAATAATAAACTTAGTTATAACCTAACCCCACCTAACCTAACCTAACCTAACTTCACCTAACCTAATCAAACCTAACCTAACCTAACCTAACCTAACCTAAACTAACCTAACCTAACTTTACCTAACCTCACCTAACTTCAAAGTGCAAGCAAAAAAAGTGAGAGCAGAAAGTGTATCAAAAAAAGTAAGAGCAAATGTGAGAGCTCAGATAATAAACTTAGTTATAACCTAACCACACCTAACCTAACCTAACCTAACTTCACCTAACCTAACCTAACCCACAGAAACCTCATTTAAAGATTTTGATTTTACATTTGAACATTTTACATTTTAACATTTTAGATTTTTGATTTTTTCATTTTTACTTTCTTAGTTTTTACATTTTTGATTTTTTTGTATTTTAGATTTTATATTTTTTAGATTTTCATTTTAAATTTAATATTTTTTTATTTTAGATTTTACAATTTACATTTTCCGAAAAGAGTAAACTACAAGGTCACATACCTAACCTCACCAAACCTAACTTTACAAAACCTAACTTAAGCTAATCCAAAGGCTAATGCACATACACAAAGTATATAAGGGTACATGCAACTATCCTTATGCTAGTCTTATAGGCTACTATACAACATGATCACTACCCCAAACGTTTTTTTTCTTCATTTTGTTGTTTACACATTTGTCAATTTTCCAATTTCCCATTTTCAGTTTTTTTAATGTCAGTTTAAATTTTTCAATTTCATAATATGGAAACATGGATTTTGCATTTTGTTGTTTAAACATTTGTCAATTTTCCAGTTTCCCATTTTCATTTTTTTTAATGTTAGTTTTAAGTTTTTCAATTTCATAATATGGAAACATGGATTTTGCATTTTGTTGTTTACACATTTGTCAATTTACCAAATTCCCATTTACAGTTTTTTTTAAATTTCAGTTTAATGTTTTTTCTATTTTGTCAATATGGAAACATAGATTTTCCAATTTGTGTTTTACATGTTCATTTTGCATTAGGAGTGGAGAGAGGTGGGTAGTAATTAAAAATGTACAAGCAGTGTCCATACAATATTTTTTAAATTTTAAATACATGTACACTATTTACACATAATACATTTTTATATATAGTCTATTCTTTTTTTTTTGTTATAAATTGTACAGTTGTTTTTATTTTGTTTCTATTTTATTTATTTTTGATTATGAATACCATTTTTATTTTATTTTTGTAGTGCTATGGTTTTATTTCCTAAATTGTTTTGTTTTATGTATTTGCTAGTTGCAAGCAGAAGATTTTGATGTACATAACTTAACTCTTTAAGCATGGTTAATGATTGAGTAATGACCATAGGCATGTGTACCTATACCATTAGCATTAAACACTCTTTTATCATCACCAGGACACAAAGCAATTTTGTTTAGTCTTATAGATGATAAGTCATGTTGTTTAGAAGCGATAATGTTCATGGGTATTCTTTTTACATTGTTTTTCATGACACAATCCTTATAATCTTGAAAGCTTATACAATTTTTTACAACACCTCTGCTAATACCTTCAATCTTTTTGATTTCTTTACCATTTATGTCTAAAGCATACATTTTAGCTCTAAGTCCAACAAATGCTTTTATAATTTGTCCACAAGCCTCGTCTTTAAATTTCCCCAACGTTTTCTTGTTTGATGTAGAGTAATATATGTGATTAGTAGGATAATCTGATGTGTCCAGGTGTTCTAGGAAATCCAACTTATCTTGATATACATCTGGGGTGTTAACCAAATTCCCATTTACAGTTTTTTTTAAATTTCAGTGTAATGTTTTTTCTATTTTGTCAATATGGAAACATAGATTTTCCAAATTGTGTTTTACATGTTCATGTTGCATTAGGAGTGGAGAGAGGTGGGTAGTAATTAAAATGTACAAGCAGTGTCCATACAATATTTTTTTAATTTTAAATACATGTACACTATTTACACATAATACATTTTTATATATAGTCTATTCTTTTTTGTTATAAATTGTACAGTTGTTTTTATTTTGTTTCTATTTTATTTATTTTTGATTATGAATACCATTTTTATTTTATTTTTGTTGTGCTATGGTTTTATTTCCTAAATTGTTTTGTTTTATGTATTTTCTAGTTGCAAGCAGAAGATATTGATATACATAACTTAACTCATTAAGCATGGTTAATGATTGAGTAATGACCATAGGCATGTGTACCTATACCATTAGCATTAAACACTCTTTTATCATCACTAGGACAAAAAGCAATTTTGTTTAGTCTTATAGATGATATGTCATGTTGTTTAGAAGCGATAATGTTCATGGGTATTCTTTTTACATTGTTTTTCATGACACAATCCTTATAATCTTGAAAGCTTATACAATTTTTTACAACACCTCTGCTAATACCTTTAATCTTTTTGATTTCTTTACCATTTATGTCTAAAGCATACATTTTAGCTCTAAGTCCAACAAATGCTTTTATAATTTGTCCACAAGCCTCGTCTTTAAATTTCCCCAACGTTTTCTTGTTAGATGTAGAGTAACATATGTGATTAGTAGGATAATCTGGTGTGTCCAGGTGTTCTAGGAAATCCAACTTGTCTTGATATACATCTGGGGTGTTAACCAAATAAATGAACGAGTCAGTATCCATATACATGAGTTTAAGATTGCCCATGCCATAATAGGGTAGCAGGACAGCATAGTGGTGGGAATACATGAGAGTTTTTGAAATATCCAGTATACACATTCCAATATATATAGGCTTATTGAATACAATGTTACGTTTAGCCATGTGGAAAGCAGCTAGGTTAGGACCATAAATGGTTCTGTCAATAAATGTCGGCTTTGCTATTAGTTTTTCTGCCTTTTTGCTGTCAGTCACAAGACGTATGTCTATTCTTTTACGGATATTTTCCATTGTTTTTCAAAAAATGGCATTGTTGAATAATTTGTACAGATTTTTCTCAAAATCATTTTGGGCTTGTTTTCGAAGGTTGTTATTAAAATCAACGTATGCCTTTAACCAAGGTCTTTGCTTAAACTTTAACACACGATGAATTTTTATCAATTGTATTCCATGATCTAAAGCCTGTTTTAATGCCATGTAGTGAACAACATATCGCCTTCGATTTCCAAGATGAGGAATTAGTTTTTTCAGAGACGAATCCTTAGGTTGTGTACACTCGGGTAGGAAAGGTAAATCGTTGTGTAGATCATGAAGGTCAGATGGGTAATCAACATCAACGTCTAGAATGTATCCCACAGGATCGTCTTCCTTTAGTTTCTCTAGATCAACAGTATCTGGAGAAACCCACTGAAATCCACTATAAGGAAGGGTTTGGCACATAGCCCACTCGTATTGGTTGTTGGCATCATCATAGGTAATAAACTGCGATGGTTTCTCAGAATCATAGGTTTCCATGTATTTATTGTTAGCTTCAGCATACCGATGAGACACCTGGCATATGCCTCCACGTATTCCAGACTCGATTAGAAGAATCTGATCGTAATCCTGTATCAATTCCAGTTCAATTCCTGTGTAAAGGAGCATTGCCTCGAAACTTAAACCAGGCGAAGTAAAAAAGTGTGCAGCATCCACTCGGTGTGTTTCTAGAGTTTTGTTTCTAAACGTTTCAAAGCGGTCTGCAAGAAGGAGTACATCTGAAGTTAGGTAGAGGTCACTATATTCCCCTAGAGTTTTAATCTTGAACTGTTTCCAGACATTTTTGGCATGTTCATAGTCTTCTTGACTAACATTTCCTTGACTTAATTTGTTAAAGAATGCCTCTTTTGGAGGTAAACACGTTTCACTTAACTTTTCCCATGAGTCAATGTAGTCATAACAAAATACCCCTTTACGAGTCATGAGCATTGCATTTTCTTTTCCAAAGTACTTGTCTGTTTCAGGGTATGATGTTAATTTGGAAACTAAGTTTTCCAAACTACTCGGCATTAACCGAAACGTGTCCACAAATCTAAGCTTAACATTTCCAACATATTTGGTGAAGGAAATGTACTTTTCTTTGGAGTTTGCGATAACATCCATTCTCTCAGTGGTACATCCCAATTCCTTTCCAATGAAATTTGCGTCGTAGCCACTCATATTATGTAGAAATACAGGAACGGGGTTACGTGTTTTACACCTCAAATTACAGTTATTGTGAGCACTTCCACGGTATTCCCCTGTAATATGGCAATTGTCTCGAACTTTCCAGTCCTCTTTGGTAAACGGTTTTTGACACAAATAACAGGTTTCAGAACATTGGAACTCTGCTTCTTGATCCTCAGTTAAAGCCTTTGGAACATTTAAGCTGTAAAGGCGATCAATTTCATTAGCTATTGAAATCAAACAGTCCATAAACTTTTCTGCAGCGTCAGGTCACGATAAATAAGAGGTTGGCTTGGAAGGTTTGTCTTTATGTGTTCCACAGCAGGTGAGGGTTTAACATATATACCAAAGCTCATAGGAACATGACTCTGGTATGGCACTGTATAACTTGCTTCAGGATTGGGTAGACATGTTTGATAGGGTAACAGTATACTTTCAAAATCACCATAGCTAACGTAAGGTATTCTCCGCATTTTCTCCACGTTAAAAAATGTATCAATTGAGTTTTAATAGGCATTTCAACCCTAGCAATGTCATGCAGGACACACAAAGCTCTATGTTCTTTCAATTTTTCTATTCGTTGTTGACCATATCAATTATCGAAGTGAGTAAAACACCGTTTACACGTATATATCTTATGTCCATGGTGAGTAATCTGATATCCTACTAGTTTATCAAAATCTTTGATAAAGACGTAGTGGTTCTGTCCGGATGATGAACTTAGCAGAAGGAGGTCGCGATGGTCTTGTAGCTCTTGATCCACAACCTTTAGAGGGAACAGTTTGTTGTCTTGTTCCAGTCCAAATACATTTATGGATATGTTATTGGCTTTTTCAAATTTGGGAATGTCTGCTAGCGATATAGGAAACAATATTACTGAAAAATCATACTCGTTTTCCAGGTCCTTGTATTTACTAATGAGTTCAGCATTCGTTTTAACCAGTTTTGCTAAAAGGGCATACATAAAACACTTTTCATCCTTTAAGTTTTGAGGATTAATGCAGGCTTTTCTTGCTTGTATAGCTGCTGGTAATGGAATATATGTGCTGCCACGCAAGGGATTGTACTTATTTATTTTCAATCGTACTCCTTCCACTGCTAACAAAGCCCAATTACTGCCTTTTAGCTCAGATTCTTCCATTTCCGTAGTTAACTTTGTAAATTGTGTTTCCAAGGATCTACTCAAGTCTGTTTCCAAAAATAGGGCCTGATTTCGTGTTTTAAAAGCACGATCTGTAATTTCATTGGTAGATGTATGAATGAATCTACATTCAGCCACAAGATTAACTTTGATCGACTTGTGCATTGCTAGTTCTTTCTGCATAGCTTGTGTTATTTGCTGTTTGGACTCTTTAAGGTATGAATTTAAATCCCTACACGTATCACAACGTATGAAATAGGATTTAAGTCGACCGTCAAAAGATGTCTCATATTCAATAAGTCCATTTTTGTCAGGGACCAATGACAGTAGGTAATGTTTTGTAGGCTCTGCTTTTTGTCTCTTAGCTGCCGACACAACATTACAACATTCTTCATGCCGACGTCCGTTGTACACATTGTTGAATGTACTACCACAGGTCTTGCACTCATGGAATTCACCACACGATACTTCATGTCGCTTTCTATGATTGTCTCGAAGAAAAGTCTTTCCACACTCTTTACACATATAGCTACGAATGGGTTCTTCCATTATGGATGTTGATTTCTGCAAACAGCTGCTTACTGCGTATCACAGGGCTAGAGGTTGGTCGGTGGGACGGTCTTTCACGATGTGAACACCGTGAGAGGTAGTAGTCAACTGGTGATATTCTTGTTAAGGGTCCTCTAATATACCCTAGTCTAGACCAACAGCTCTTTACGGCGTATGACAAGGCTGTAGACTGGACAGTGAGACGGTCTTTCACGATGTGAACACTGTAAAAGATAGTAGTTAACTGATTATATACTTGCTAAGGGTTCTCTAATATATCATAGTCAAGACCAACAGCTACTTACTGTGTAGTACAAGGCTGTACAATGGTTGTTTCGACGGTCTTTCACCATGTGAACACCATGAGAGATAATAGTCAACTGGTGATATTCTTGTTAAGGGTCCTCTAATATACCCCTAGTTAAGGGTAACAGCTGCTTGCTGATAAGACAAGACTAAAGACTGGTTGTTTCAACGGTCTTTCACAATGTAGACACTGTGACAGGTAGTAGTCAACTGAAAATATTCTTATAGCCTACTCAAGGTTATCAGGTACTTACTGCATATTAAAAGGCTGTACACTCATGTGTGTTAGGCACTCTTTCTTACTAAGGACCCCAATATTCCCTACACACGGCTATACATGTTAGTTCTAAACACTTAGTGGTTAATTGTATAATAAATTTTTATACAAAGCTTATACAAGCACGTTTTTCATGAAGTAAAACTTTGTTAAATAGCTGCATGCGACACGCAAAGTATGTTTCCGCTATCTAGCGGTGACTATGAGAACTGCTTGAACGACCAGCATTCTACCTAGCGCTCCATTTCAACACTCGCTCACTGAACGACCAGCATGCTATCAAGCGGTCGATATCAATACTCACTCAACTACCAGCCTGCTACCTATTGGTCAAAATAACAACTCACTCAACTACCAGCATGCTACATGGCTTTTTTTTTGTCAGTTTTTGTTGGCTTTTGTTGGCTTTTGTTGGCTTTTTTGTTGGCTTTTGTTGGCTTTTGTATTAGCTCTTTCATATTTGCTCTTGCTTGTTGGGGCTTATTTGGTCTTGGAAATTATGCCAGTCCTTTTTATGGCTGCATAATGCTTACAGCCATGTTTGTAAGCAGCAGCAACAACAACAACAACAACAACAACAACACACAAAATTCCTAAAAAATCCAAAGTACTCTAAGGTTTATCAATGACTCTTAACTCTTACACTTACCTCTATCCCATGCCTAGTCAAGAAAATAGTGTATTTTTCAAATTTTTCAAAAAATATTTGGAAAGTAGGCTATATCATTAAACTAAAATTAGAGGGGCGTGGTGGCGTAGCGGTCAAGCTGTATGCCTCTCACCAAGGCGGACCGGGTTCGATTCCCGGTCACTGCATGTGAGATTTTCGATGTGAAATGCCATGTCCTGTGGTTCGGATTCCACGTAAAACGGAAGTCCCGTGGCTTATGATCGCGAGATTAACGGTCACGTTAAACTTCAAGCTTCCTTCCTTTTAAACTAAAATTCCTGAAAAGACATATGTTAACTCCAACACCTACCTCTATACCACTCTCAATCCAAAAATAGTGTATTTTTCAAATTTTCCAAAAACATATTTCCAAAATGGGTTATATTTCCAAAATTAAAAAGTTTACAGAAATGTTTGTTTGACATAAATGAATGGCCTTGGCCCCCTCTACCACCGTACCAAGTCCCAGGTCTCTAGGACAAAATTAATATGGGTTTTATTTCCAAAATTAGGAATTTTACAAAAACGTTTGTCTGACGTAAATCAATGGTCTTTACTCCCTCTACCCCTACACTAAGTCTCAAATCTCTAGGACAACAAATATAAAATTTTGATAATAGACTATATTTCCAAAATTGTGAATTTACAAAAACGTTTGTCGGACGTAAATCAATGGTCTTTACCCTCTCTATCCCCATACCAAGTCTCAGGTCTCCAGGTCAACAAAAATAAAATTTTGAAAATGGGCTATATTTCCAAAATTAGGAATTCTACAATCCTGAAATGTGACGTCAGAAGGAGAGGTAGTCGGAGGGGGCTGAAGCCCCACCATCCCCCTACTGTTATTTTTTGTCCTAGGGACTTGAAATTTATTTCCGTGGTAGATGGGATCAGGGCCATTCATTTACGTCAAACATTTTTTTGTAGAATTCCTACTTTCCAAAATATAAAAATTTCAAAATTGAACCTTTTTCAAAAAAAATAAAAAATAAACAAGTTTTATTACAAAAAATAAAGGACATAGAGACCATTCTTTTAAGCTCAGCGAACACTTGTTAGAATGTTTGGTTTTATGAAAAATCGCCTACTTTCCCAATTGAACTTTTTCCATTTTTAGCATACAGACCTGGAACTTGGTTTACAGGTAGAGGGAATAGAGACCTTTCATTTATGTTAAACAAACTTTTTTGTAGAATCCTTAGTTTCCAAAATAGTGACCATTTTTCAAAAATAGTTTTCTTTTGTCCTAGAAACTTGAAATTTGGCATGGTGCTAGAGGAGGTAAAGACCATTGATTTATGTCAAACAAACGTTTTTGTAAAATTCCTAGTTTCCAAAATAGTGACCATTTTTCAAAATTCATTTCCTTTTGTCCTAGAGACCTGAGACTTGGTATGGGGATAGAGAGGGTAAAGACCATTGATTTATGTGAAACAAAATTTTTGTAAAATTCTTAATTTTTGAAATATAGCCCATTTTCAAAATTTTATTTTTGTTGACCTGGAGACCTGAGACTTGGTATGGGGATAGAGGGGGTA
The DNA here is from genome assembly GCA_946902985.2 of Meconema thalassinum. Lineage (NCBI taxonomy): Eukaryota > Metazoa > Arthropoda > Insecta > Orthoptera > Tettigoniidae > Meconema > Meconema thalassinum. The sequence continues at coordinate 1,037,531,338 of OX336389.2, forward strand.
AAGACCATTGATTTACGTCAGACAAACGTTTTTGTAAAAATCCTAATTTTGAAAATATAGCCTATTATCAAAATTTTATTTTTGTTGTCCTAGAGTCTTGAGACTTAGTGTAGGGGTAGAGGGGGTAATGACCATTGATTTACGTCAGACAAACGTTTTTGTAAACTTCCTAATTTTGGAAATAAAACCCTTTTTTTTTGTCCTAGAGGCCTGGGACTTGGTACGGTGGTAGAGGGGCCAAGGCCATTCATTTATGTCAAACAAACATTTTTGTAAACTTTTTAATTTTGGAAATATAACCCATTTTGGAAATATGTTTTTGGAAAATTTGAAAAATACACTATTTTTGGATTGAGAGTGGTATAGAGGTAGGTGTTGGAGTTAACATATGTCTTTTCAGGATTTTTAGTTTAATGATATAGCCTACTTTCCAAACATTTTTTGAAAAATTTGAAAAATACACTATTTTTTGACTAGGCATGGGATAGAGGTAAGTGTAAGAGTTGAGAGTCATTGATAAACCTTAGAGTACTTTGGATTTTTTAGGAATTTTGTGTGTTGTTGTTGTTGCTGTTGTTGCTGCTTACAAACATGCATGTAACAAAAGCCAAAAAAAAGCCAACAAAAAACTGACAAAAAAAGCCAGGTAGCATGCTGGTAGTTGAGTGAGTTGTTATATTGACCGATAGGTAGCAGGCTGGTAGTTGAGTGAGTACTGATATCGACCGCTAGATAGCTTGCTGGCCGTTCAGTGAGCGAGTGTTGAAATGGAGCGCTAGGTAGAATGCTGGTCGTTCAAGTAGTTCTCATAAGTAGTGGAGTAAGGCCGATTCTAACTCACTCCAGAACCCTCTTTGCCCCACTACTAAGCCTCAGCCATGTTAAATATCTCTCGAACGCATGGTCCGAATTTGACAAATGAGGTGTCATTGAACTCGAACAGACGTCCTCTTTGCTACGGACCACTCGTTATATTTTTGAATTTTTTTGATTTTTTTCGTTTTCGAAAATAGGCGATAGTTTGAAAACCAAACATGTTATAACGTTGTGCCATGGCTCAAACGAACGGCATTTATGACCTTTATTTTTTTAATAAAACTTTCTTATTTTTTATGTTTTTTTGAAAACGCTCGAATTTTGAAATTCCTATATTTTGGAAACTGGGAAGTTTACAAAAAAGTTTGTTTGACGTAAATCAATGGCCCTTACGCCCTCTACCCCCAAAATAAATTTCAAGTCTCTAGAGCAAAAATTTGTAGTAGTGTGGTAACACGGGTTCAACGGCACTTCTTTTTGAACCCTCCTCGTATTTGCCCCGAACCTGATATCTCGCTAACCAATGGTCGGATTTGAACATACAGAATGTCCTAGCACTCGTAGTGATGCCCCCTACTTTCCTATAGGCTCTTTATTTAAATAAAAGACCAAAACTAATATGTCATTCGCTTTTAATATTTTCTAAACCCATGGTTGGATTTGAGCATATGGGGTGTCCTAGGAATCGTGGTGAACCCCCCTTTCCTATGGACGTTTTATTTCCACTCTAAAATAGTGCTAGGTTGTAGGTTCAGCTCTACTTAGGAAGTTGTGAGCACCTGCGACCTTGGAATGGAAGGAGTCATGCTAGGAAGGCGTGCTTGGATTCGTTTTTTTCGTCTCGTTGCGCTCTTTACGGAAATGTAGGTGTCGAAAGGGTGAAAATCTGGAAACATGTTTTTTTGGTGTAAAACCGTGATTTTAAACCTTTTGCTATATCTCGCGAACCAATTATGCTAGAGGCGTGTACGATGGGTCCAAGGACTCGGGGTGATATTCTCTTTGCTATGGACCACTCGTTATAATTTAAAAAAATGGAAACTCGATTTTGGGGTAAACACGTGATTTTTGTGATTTTTGTCGATATCTCACGAACCAATAACGCTAGAGACGTGTACGAGGTGTCCTAGGACTCGGGATAACGCCCCCTTTCGAGTGTGGTAGATATTTTTTTCCAAAAAATAATTCACAAAGGGCCTAACGCCATACATGTTGATTTTTTTTTCTTTACCTGTTTATAATGTCCATGAAGCGTGGTGGTTGAGAGAGACGATACTGCTGGGTGTGTGTGTTTCAACGAACCTGTCGCTAACCACAAGGACCATGCTTAATAGAACAATCGCTATTTTGGCGGGTCGGTGTATGACAGAGCGAGGGTTCGTTTTTTTTCACACATTTTACACTCGAAGAGGATCTTTGACGTGTAAACGGTGATGAGAACTTGGTTCTATGTTGGTCGAAGCGAGTACAGAAAACAAACTTGCAGACGAGCAGGAGGTGAATGTCATTTGAGCTTATTGGAAGGCTCTGATCTGACTTGACAACAAGTGCAATGGAAAATGACAAAGACGCTTGAAGGTGAAATAATCTGACCATCGTGGTGGCAGGGGAGTGCGAAATGCATGCACACACGTGTGAAACCACATGTATGCTAAACGAGTTACATCCTGCTTTTGCTTCGTACGTGACAAAATGCAAGTTCATGTGAAATTTGATCTGCCACAGGTGTTCACCTTGGGCTTTGGCTGTCCACGTGTTTGATAACAGGACGTTCAAAGTGTGGGGAAAAATGATTATACATGCAACGTAACATATATAAAGACATGTCGTTATCAATTCCTCTCTCACTTAGGTGACTATCTTTGAACACATTGCGTTGCGTGAAACCCCTGGTCTTGTTTAACAGTTTTGGTGTTGGTGGAAAATACTTAACCTTGTTGTGGGGTAGGTATTTATTTACATATTTATTCATTTATATATTTATTGATTTATATATATTTACAAGCAATTATTTATTGATTAGGTAATTAATGATTTTATTTATTTATTTATTTATTTGCAGATAACCGGTATACCTTACATGTCTGAGAGAGAAGAAACCATTGCACTTTTGAGCCCACTAGAAGGAAACAGCAACAAGCCACTGCAAGTGAAGGTGAGTTTTTTTAAACTAACTTGTTTCATTTTTTGTTTGATTTATATTTTATTTTATGAAATGCATGTATTAACCTGAATTTAAGTATTTATAGCGGTTTATTTTATTTATTTTTAGAAACTTGGAAAGAAAAGCCTTACCGCCGTAGCAGTTGCTGAAAAAAACTCGAGACGCAGTACAGCGAAACCATTGCTTCCAGGCAGTGAACTATTGAAAACTCAGGTAAGCCTAACATAAAATGCGATTCCATTTTACCACTACTGAAAAAAACTCTTACACAAAAAAAAATTCATTACCTGTACATGACTGGGACAATGATTGCTTTCTTGATTAATGGCTATGTTGTTGTTGACTGGGAAAAGTACAAGGCCATGTTGGATTTTCTAAAAACAAAAATTTCAATTTAATTTATGGGTGGTTCCCTATGGACTCAACGAATATCCACAGGTTTGAACATGATAATGTGAACAAAATGACATGACATTCATTTTTGTTTATATATTGGTTAAAGGGGGAATGTAAATGACTGTAGCTTTATAAAAAGAAAATAAGTACATGGGTTACTGTTAGTGCCAACATACAGTTTATTTTTAATGGTGTTTTGATATATTAATGCCAATTAACGTTAACGTTTTATTTACAAGTATTGATTGATTGATTGATTCATTGATTCATTGATTGATTGATTGAGTGAGTGATTGGTTATTTTGTTTGCTTTTAGGTGTCGTCATGCGCCATTAACGTAATGAACAGACAGTGAAAAAGCATACATTGTACTTTAAAGTACTATGTGCAACGTTAATAACTTACAATAAGAAAAAGTTTTATTATAACACATGGCGTTAGTACCAAATACAACAAGTGAGCAAGTTGGTTTACTACGTGGGTTAAATTTAAAATCAGAACATGACCGTTGGTTAACATTTGAATCCTGGCCTGTAGGCTTTTTGTCGACACATGAACTTGCAAAAGCCGTTTTTTTACTTGAACCGAGAAGATGTGGTGCGCTGTGTGTTTTGTCGTATTGAACTTTCACACTGGAAAGAAGGCGTTGATCCCTTTAGAGACCATTTGCGATGGTCTCTTTGTTGTCCTTACATGCTTGGAAAACAAGTGGGTAACCTACCTGTGTATTCATTTTACCGAACCACAAGACCATTGGCCGCTACTTACGTTGCTGAATCACAAATAAATAATAATGATGTATTACCAGCCAACAACGGTAGTGTCGATATATGTGGTCCATATGCCATAGACAGTGGTGAATTGGCATGTGCTTTTGAAAAATTGGGAGTTTGCAAGACTAAAGCTCTAGCACACCCAGAGTACAGCTCTGTTGAAAAACGTTTAGAATCTTATAAAAATATTTGGCCATTAATATTAAAACACCTTACCAAACAACTAAGTGAAGCTGGATTTTTTTATACTGGTGAAGGGGATAAAACAATATGTTTTTATTGTGGATTTGCTTTAAAGGATTGGCAAATGACTGGTGACCCTTTTGTGCGACACGCTCGTTGGTTACCTAACTGCAAATACATGGTGTTGCTTAAAGGTCAGGAATTTGTGAACACTATTCGTAAAGAAAACATGATTGCAGTACAAGACTTAAAAGTGCCTTTAGAGTTGCGGAGCAAATACACGAGGCTGAAAGAAAAGACTTGTCTCACGAACAGATACAAAAGTGTGACCAACAATTATGTAAAATTTGTTATCAAGGTGAACTAGGTGTTGTATTTTTGCCTTGTGGACACATGATAGCCTGTGTCAAGTGTGAATTAGAACTCAACACTTGTGCTATATGCAGAAAAGCAGTATCTGCTACAGTTAGGGCATTTCTTGCATAAATAGTAAAATTTATCAGCCATGCATAGTGCAAAATCCCTAATTGCACAATATTATTAAAGCTGTTTTAGAGTGTAATAGATATGCTTTTCTTTTGTTTATAGATTACTACAATGAATGTTTTGAATGCTGTGGGTCAAGCATGTGGCTTAGAGACAAAAAAGCTCAGCGAATTGCCAACGCATATTCCATTCCGCATTATCAAGATTCGGAAATTGAAAACAGCATATGGTGATCGTGTACTTTGTGTATGTGAAAACTTTGAGACATTTCTGCCTACACGGTTTAATGATATGTCGGAGAGTGTTTTTGATGAAGTCAATAATGCTGTACAACCTGTACACTTAATTTATGAAGGTTTTAAAAACAATAGGTGCATGGTTCGTTTTAATTAAATACAAAAAAACAAATGTCAATTAATAATGGAAGATATAAGTCATGACAATGGACTGAAAGAAAAATATGTGTATAGATAATAATGTTTTAGTGTTTAGTATTGTCTTAAAAAATATTATCATGAAACAAAACAAAATGTATATAAAGTTTGTAAATAAATGAAAATAATGGTACAATGTTGTTTTATTTTCTATAGAAGTCAGAATATTTAACATTGCAGAGTATACATGATTATGACAATAAAAATCACACTTAATACAAGTCTTTGCCTTTACGATAGTGTGTTATAGTTTTAAAAACAAAGCTTGTTGTAGATCTTTTTTCTTCCACGATGAACAATAGGCATGAAAACGCTATTGTCTTGTTTTGGATCATTATCACTATCATAATCATAAGCAGCATGATCTATATCACTATTATTATAATCACTATAATTATCCTCAACATTATCCTCAACATTACTAAACCCAGTTAAATATTCCTGGTCCTCTTTCTGTTCCTCTTCCTCTTCCTCTACAGTGTCCTCATGTAGAGTCTGCGTGGCTTTTGATAATGTTAAGGGTTTTTTGAACATTGAACTATTTTGAGCAGCAATATTATTTTCTTGTACTCGCTTTTTAACATTTTCATGATTTTTTTGTTGACAGCAACAGTGTTTCATGCAGTACACTACATTGATGGTCACTGACACTTAAAACCTCACTATTTTTACTTTTTAGCTCACTGCGACATTGTTTTGAACGTTGTTTAGAACAACGCCAAATAACAGTTCCATTTTTATTGGTTCGTTTCACAATATATGAATATCCTTTATAGAATGCATGAGGCTTACCTTACCTAGTCACAGATACTTCCATATCAACTGTCAAGCATAGACTAAGCTCTAGTAAAGTCAACTTGGTAATAAGAACAATAGTTTAATGTGTGAGCATATATGGGTGCAAATGTGGGAGCAAAAAAGTGGGAGCAAAAAGTGGGAGAAAAAATTGGGAGCAAAAAGTGGGAGCAAAAAGTGGAAGCAAAAAATGAGAGCAAAAAGTGGGAGCAAAAAAAGTAGGAGCAAGTATGGGAGCAAATGTGAAAGCAAAAGTGGGAGCAAGTATGGGAGCATATGTGAAAGCAAAAGTGGGAGCAAAAAGTGAGAGAAAAAAGTGGGAGCAAAAAGTGTAAGCAAAAGTGGGAGAAAATATGAGAGCAAAAAAAGTAGGAGCAAGTATGGGAGCAAATGTGAAAGCAAAAGTGGGAGCAAAAAGTGAGAGAAACAAGAAGTACCGTGAAGAAGTATACAGCCTACTTTTCATGCCAATGATTATTCTACAGTATATGAACCTATCTAGAATAATGACAAAATTAAGTTGGTAATATCGAAATATCAAATTAGTTCAAAATATACCTGGTATAATGTAGCCTAATAGAGCACTACAGTTGGCAGCCCTGGTGACTGAATATATTCTTAGTTCCATCTCTTAAGGTACAGAATACAAAATTAGGTTGAAGTCAAATGGACGTTACATGCAGTTAGACACTGGATCTATCAGCACGCGTAAAAGCATGTTGCCAACAATACCATGCGTGTGCTGGTCAGAAATAATCTGAAATATTATGATATCTTGTTGTGCCAATTTTGGATGAAATCCATTTGTTAGTATAGAAGTTATATGTATTTTAAAATTGGACATATCAGCAGGCATGGAATCATGTTGCAGCACTGCCTTGTATTAATTACTCCAAATTAATCTACAAGGTCAGGTGCTATACGTGTGCAAAATATAGAGCTGTTGGCTTGCATACTTTCTGATATATTCATATTGGGGTAAAAAATAGACAGCATTTATTAACAGTTGGCAGCCCTGATTGCTCTTAACAATACTTACAGTCATTCTGTTGTGGTATACATAGCACATACGAAATTTGGTTGTAATCCAACTGATAGTATAGAAGTTACATGTATTTAAAAATTGGTACTATCAGCAGGCTTATAATCATGTTGGTAGAACTGAGTATATATGTTACTCAAAATTAATCTAAAATGTCAGAATATACGTGTGCATAGTTTAAAGATGTTGACTTGCATACTTTCTGATATATTGGTATTTGGATAAAAATAGAGAGAGCAATTATTAACAGTTGGCAGCCCTGGTGGCTCTTAAGAATACGCTCAATCATATCTGTTTATGTACAGATATTACATACAAAATTTGGTTGAAATCCAATTGATAGTGTAGAAGTTATATGCATTTAAACATTGGACTTATCAGAAGGCTTAAAATTATTTTGGCAACACTGTCATAGTTGGCCTCCTGGAAATTAAACTGAAATAGTATTATCTGTATGTGTACCAATTTCGGAATAGCTCCCATGCATACCAATCGAGATATCCAACATGGAGCTCAAAATTCTAGTGCGTTTTTTCAGCAGTTGGTAGCACTGACATCATTTTCAAATATGGACGTGAGATATTCCGGTGCACATCTTTACTCATACTAAATTTGGTTTTGATTGCTGCAGCCGTTTAGGAGTTGATAGGGGGGGACACACACACAGCCAGACAGACAGACAAGAGGACAGACAGACAGACAGACACACATTTTCCCAGATCGATCTCATAAGTCTACTTTTTCCTCATTTTTGCAAAATGTGAAAAGTAGGCTAAAAATGTGGGAGCAAAACGTGTAAGCAAAAGTGGGAGCAAATATGAGAGCAAAAAGAAAAGTGTGAACAAATACGGGAGCAAAAAGTGGGAGCAAAAATTGGAAGCAAAAAGTGGGAGCAAAAGTGGGAGCAAAAATTGAGAGCAAATATGAGAGAAAAAGAAAGTGTGAACATGTCACTTTACTAAAAATTAATTTATGTGTATTAAGTTAGTTGATATGAAAGTCTCTACAACCAGCCATGCTTGCACCCACTTTTTGCTTTCACTTTTGCTCCCATATTAATGCCAACTCTTACAACTATAAGCAACAGCAAAATGTAAACGGAATAATATTTCTGATAATTTTCAAAACAAAAGTCCTGAGGTCTTGGTTTTGAATTCTCAACTATGGTTGTCAGCCAATGAGTTACACTACAGGAAACTTTTTATTTTTGTGTTGTGTTGCATGATAATTTGCACATTTCGCGGTGTAGTGGCTAGTATACTTGGGTGTTATCCCAGAGGTTTTGGGTTCCAACTCGACTATGGCCAGAATTTAATTTTTGATCTGAGAGTTGGAAGGTTAGGTTAGGAGAAGTTAGGTTAGGTGAAGTTAGGTTAGGTTAGGTTAGGGGAGATTGTTTTAGTAAAACACCACATTTGCCCCCACCTTTTACTCACACATTTTGCTCCCACTTTGTGCACTCACTTTTGCTTGCTCTTTTTGCTCCCACTTTTCCTTTCACATTTGCTCCCACTTTCTGCTCCCATATTTGCTCACACTTGTTTGCTCCTACTTCTGCTTACACGTTTTGCTCCCACTTTTTCCTCCCACATTTTTGCTCCCACTTTTTTTTGCTCTGATATTTGCTCCCTCTTTTGCTTACACTTTTTGGTCCCACTTTTTCTCTCTCACATTTTGCTCCCACTTTTGCTTTCACATTTACTTCCATACTTGCTCCTACTTTTTTCTTGCTCTCATATTTGCTCCCACTTTTGCTTACACTTTTTGCTCTCACTTTTGCTCCCACTTTTGCTTTCACATTTGCACCCATACTTGCTCCCACTTTTGCTTTCACATTTACTCTCATACTTGCTCCTACTTTCTTTTGATCCCACATTTTGCTCCCAATTTTTGCTCCCAATTTTTGCTCCCACTTATGGCTCCCAATTTTTTGTTCCCAATTTTGCTTACACTTTTAGCTCTCACTTATTGCTCCCACTTTTTGCTCCCACATTTGTTCACACTTCTTTTTTTGCTCTCATATTTGCTCTCACATTTGCTTACACTTTTTGCTCCCACTTTTTTTTCTCAAACTTTATGCTCCCACTTTTGCTTTCACATTTGCTCCCATACTTGCTCCTACTGTTTTTGCTCTCATATTTGCTCCCACTTTTGCTTACACTTTTTGCTCCCACTTTTTTTCTCTCAATTTTTGCTCCCACTTTTGCTTTCACATATGCTCCCATACTTGCTCCCACTTTTTGCTCCCATATTTGTTCACACTTTTTTTTTGCTCTCATATTTGCTCTCAATTTTTGCTCCCACTTTTGCTTCCACTTTTTGCTTCCAATTTTTGCTCCCACTTTATGCTCCCATATTTGTTCACACTTTTTTTTCTCTCATATTTGCACCCACTTTTGCTTACACTTTTTGCTCTCACATTTTTTCTCTCACTTTTTGCTCCCACTTTTGCTTTCACATTTGCTCCCATACTTGCTCCTACTTTTTTTGCTCTCATATTTTCTCCCACTTTTGCTCACACTTTTTGCTCCCACTTTTTTCTCTCACTTTTTGCTCCCACTTTTGCTTTCACATATGCTCCCATACTTGCTCCCACTTTTGCTTTCACATTTGCTCCCATACTTGCTCCTACTTTTTTTGCTCCCACTTTTTGCTCTCAATTTTTGCTTCCACTTTTTGCTCCCACTTTTTGCTCCCAATTTTTTCTCCCACTTTTTGCTCCCACTTTTTTGCTCCCACATTTGCACCCATATATGTTCACAGATTAAACTATTGTTCTTATTACCAAGTTGACTTTACTAGAGCTTAGACTATGCTTGACAGTTGATATGGAAGTATCTGTGACTAGGTAAGGTAAGCCTCACGCATTCTATAAAGGATATTCATATATTGTGAAACGAACCAATAAAAATGGAACTGTTATTTGGCGTTGTTCTAAACAACGTTCAAAACAATGTCGCAGTGAGCTGAAAAGTAAAAATAGTGAGGTTATAAGTGTCAGTGATCATCAATGTAGTGTACTGCATGAAACACTGTTGCTGTCAACAAAAAATCATGAAAATGTTAAAAAGCGAGTACAAGAAAATAATATTGCTGCTCAAAATAGTTCAATGATCAAAAAAAAACTTAACATTATCAAAAGCCACGCAGACTCTACATGAGGACACTGTAGAGGAAGAGGAAGAGGAAGAGGAACAGAAAGAGGACCAGGAATACTTAACTGGGTTTAGTAATGTTGAGGATAATGTTGAGGATAATTATAGTGATTATAATAATAGTGATATAGATCATGCTGCTTATGATTATGATAGTGATAATGATCCAAAACAAGACAATAGCGTTTTCATGCCTATTGTTCATCGTGGAAGAAAAAAGATCTACAACAAGCTTTGTTTTTAAAACTATAACACACTATCGTAAAGGCAAAGACTTGTATTAAGTGTGATTTTTATTGTCATAATCATATATACTCTGCAATGTTAAATATTCTGACTTCTATAGAAAATAAAACAACATTGTACCATTATTTTCATTTATTTACAAACTTTATATACATTTTGTTTTGTTTCATGATAATATTTTAAGACAATACTAAACACTAAAACATTATTATCTATACACATATTTTTCTTTCAGTCCATTGTCATGACTTATATCTTCCATTATTATTTGACAATTTGTTTTTTTATATTTAATTAAAACGAACCATGCACCTATTGTTTTTAAAACCTTCATAAATTAAGTGTACAGGTTGTACAGCATTATTGACTTCATCAAAAACACTCTCCGACATATCATTAAACCGTGTAGGCAGAAATGTCTCAAAGTTTTCACATACACAAAGTACACGATCACCATATGCTGTTTTCAATTTCCGAATCTTGATAATGCGGAATGGAATATGCGTTGGCAATTCGCTGAGCTTTTTTGTCTCTAAGCCACATGCTTGACCCACAGCATTCAAAACATTCATTGTAGTAGTCTATAAACAAAAGAAAAGCATATCTATTACACTCTAAAACAGCTTTAATAATATTGTGCAATTAGGGATTTTGCACTATGCATGGCTGATAAATTTTACTATTTATGCAAGAAATGCCCTAACTGTAGCAGATACTGCTTTTCTGCATATTGCACAAGTGTTGAGTTCTAATGCACACTTGACACAGGCTATCATGTGTCCACAAGGGAAAAATACAACACCTAGTTCATCTTGATAACAAATTTTACATAATTGTTGGTCACACTTTTGTATCTGTTCGTTAGACAAGTCTCTTCTTTCAGTCTCGTGTATTTGCTCCGCATGTTCTAACTCTAAAGGCACTTTTAAGTCTTGTACTGCAATCATGTTTTCTTTACGAATAGTGTTCAAAAATTCCTGACCTTTAAGCAACACCATGTATTTGCAGTTAGGTAACCAACGAACGTGTTGCACAAAAGGGTCATCAGTCATTTGCCAATCCTTTAAAGCAAATCACCAATAAAAACATATGGTTTTATCCCCTTCACCAGTATAAAAAAATCCAGCTTCACTTAGTTGTTTGGTAAGGTGTTTTAATATTAATGGCCAAATATTTTTATAAGATTCTAAACGTTTTTCAACAGAGTTGTACTCTGGGTGTGCTAGTGCTTTAGTCTTGCAAACTCCCAATTTTTCAAAAGCACATGCCAATTCAACACTGTCTATGGCATATGGACCACATATATCGACACTACCGTTGTTGGCTGGTAATACATCATTATTATTTATTTGTGATTCAGCAACGTAAGTAGCGGCCAATGGTCTTGTGGTTCGGTAAAATGAATACACAGGTAGGTTACCCACTTGTTTTCCAAGCATGTAAGGACAACAAAGAGACCATCGCAAATGGTCTCTAAAGGGATCAACGCCTTCTTTCCAGTGTGAAAGTTCAATACGACAAAACACACAGCGCACCACATCTTCTCGGTTCAAGTAAAAAAAACGGCTTTTGCAAGTTCATGTGTCGACAAAAAGCCTACAGGCCAGGATTCAAATGTTAACCAACGGTCATGTTCTGATTTTAAATTTAACCCACGTAGTAAACCAACTTGCTCACTTGTTGTATTTGGTACTAACGCCATGTGTTATAATAAAACTTTTTCTTATTGTAAGTTATTAACGTTGCACATAGTACTTTAAATCACAATGTATGCTTGTTCACTGTCTGTTCATTACGTTAACGGCGCATGACGACATCTAAAAGCAAACAAAATAACCAATCACTCACTCAATCAATGAATCAATGAATCAATCAATCAATACTTGTAAATAAAACGTTCACGTTAATTGGCATTAACATATCAAAACACAATTAAAAATAAACTGTATGTTGGCACTAACAGTAACCCATGTACTTATTTTCTTTTTATAAAGCTACAGTCATTTACATTCCCCCTTTAACCAATATATAAACAAAAATGAATGTCATGTCATTTTGTTCACATTATCATGTTCAAACCTGTGGATATTCGTTGAGTCCATAGGGAACCACCCATAAATTAAATTGAAATTTTTGTTTTTATAAAATCCAACATGGCCTTGTACTTTTCCCAGTCAACAACAACATAGCCATTAATCAAGAAAGCAATCATTGTCCCAGTCATGTACAGGTAATGAATTTTTTTAGTGTAAGAGTTTTTTTCAGTAGTGGTAAAATGGAATCGCATTTTATGTTAGGCTTACCTGAGTTTTCAATAGTTCACTGCCTGGAAACAATGGTTTCGCTCTACTGCGTCTCGAGTTTTTTCAGCAACTGCTACGGCGGTAAGGCTTTTCTTTCCAAGTTTCTAAAAATAAATAAAATAAACCGCTATAAATACTTAAATTCAGGTTAATACATGCATTTCATAAAATAAAATATAAAACAAAACAAAAATGAAACAAGTTAGTTTAAAAAAACTCATCTTCACTTGCAGTGGCTTGTTGCTGTTTCCTTCTAGTGGGCTCAAAAGTGCAATGGTTTCTTCTCTCTCAGACATGTAAGGTATACCGGTTATCTGCAAACAAATAAGTAAATAAAATCATTAATTACCTAATCAATAAATAATTGCTTGTAAATATATATAAATCAATAAATAAATCAATAAATATGTAAATAAATACCTACCCCACAACAAGGTTAAGTATTTTCCACCAACACCAAAACTGTTAAACAAGACCAGGGGTTTCACGCAACGCAATGTGTTCAAAGATAGTCACCTAAGTGAGAGAGGAATTGATAACGACATGTCTTTATATATGTTACGTTGCATGTATAATAATTTTTCCCACACTTTGAACATCCTGTTATCAAACACGTGGACAGCCAAAGCCCAAGGTGAACACCTGTGGCAGATCAAATTTCACATGAACTTGCATTTTGTCACGTACGAAGCAAAAGCAGGATGTAACTTGTTTAGCATACATGTGGTTTCACACGTGTGTGCATGCATTTCGCACACCCCTGCCACCACGATGGTCAGATTTTTCACCTTCAAGCGTCTTTGTCATTTTCCATTGCACTCGTTGTCAAGTCAGATCAGAGCCTTCCAATAAGCTCAAATGACATTCACCTCCTGCTCGTCTGCAAGTTTGTTTTCTGTACTCGCTTCGACCAACATAGAACCAAGTTCTCATCACCGTTTACACGTCAAAGATCCTCTTCGAGGGTAAAATGTGTGAAAAAAAACGAACCCTCACTCTGTCATACACCGACCCGCCGAAATAGCGATTGTTCTATTAAGCATGGTCCTTGTGGTTAGCGACAGGTTTGTTGAAACACACACACCCAGCAGTATCGTCTCTCTCAACCACCACGCTTCATGGACATTATAAACAGGTAAAGAAAAAAAATCAACATGTATGGCGTTAGGCCCTTTGTGAATTATTTTTTGGAAAAAAATATCTACCACACTCGAAAGGGGGCGTTATCCCGAGTCCTGGGACACCTCGTACACGTCTCTAGCGTTATTGGTTCGTGAGATATCGACAAAAATCACAAAAAACACGTGTTTACCCCAAAATCGAGTTTCCAATTTTTTTTTAAATTATAAAGAGTGGTCCATAGCAAAGAGAATGTCACCCCGAGTCCTTGGACCCGTCGTACACGCCTCTAGCATGATTGGTTCGCGGGATATAGCAAAAAGTTTATAATCACGGGTTTACCCCCAAAAAATCACGTTTCCAGATTTTCACCCTATCGACACCTACATTTCCGTAAAGAGCGCAACGAGACGAAAACAACGAATCCAAGCACGCCTTCCTAGCATGACTCCTTCCATTCCAAGGTCGCAGGGGCTCACAACTTCCTAAGTAGAGCTGAACCTACAACCTAGCACTATTTTAGAGTGGAAATAAAACGTCCATACGAAAGGGGGTTTCACCACGATTCGTAGGACACCCCATATGCTCAAATCCAACCATGGGTTTAGAAAATATTAACAGCGAATGACATATTAGTTTTGGTCTTTTATTTAAATAAAGAGCCTATAGGAAAGTAGGGGGCATCACTACGAGTGCTAGGGCACCCTCTATGTTCAAATCTGACTATTGGTTAGCTAGATATCAGGTTCGGGGCAAATACGAGTAGGGTTCAAAAAGAAGTGCCGTAGAACCCCTGTTACCACACTATTACAATTTTTCCTCTAGAGACTTGAAATTTATTTTGGGGATAGAGGGCTTATGGGCCATTGATTTACGTCAAACAAACTTTTTTGTAAACTTCCCAGTTTCCAAAATATAGGAATTTCAAAATTCGAGTGTTTTCAAAAAACATAAAAAATATAAAAGTTTTATTTAAAAAAATAAAGGTCATAAAGGCAGTTCGTTTGAGCCATGGCACAACGTTATATCATGTTTGGTTTTCAAACTATCGCCTATTTTCGGAAACGAAAAAAACAAAAAAAACGAGTGGTCCATAGCAAAGAGGACGTCATCTCGAGTTCAATGACACCTCATTTGTCAAAATCGGACCATGCGTTCGAGAGAAATGTAACATGGCTGAGGTTTAGTAGTGTGGCAAAGAGGGTTCTGGAGTGAGTTAGAATCGGCCTTACTCCACTACTCTCATAGTCACCGCTAGATAGCGGAAACGTACTTTGCGTGTCGCATGCAGCTATTTAACAACGTTTTACCTCATGAAAAATGTGCTTGTATAAGCTTTGTATAAAAATTTATTATACAATTAACCACTAAGTGTTTAGAACTAACATGTATAGCCTTGTGTAGGGAATATTGGGGTCCTTAGCAAGAATGAGTGCCTAACACACATGAGTGTACAGCCTTTTAATATGCAGTAAGTACCTGATAACCTTGAGTATGCTATAAGAATATTTTCAGCTGACTACTACCTGTCACAGTGTTTACATTGTGAAAGACCGTTGAAACAACCAGTCTTTAGTCTTGTCATATGCAGCAAGCAGCTGTTACCCTTATTTTGGGGTATATTGGAGGACCCTTAACAAGAATATCACCAGTTGACTATTATCTCTCACGGTGTTCACATGGTGAAAGACCGTCGAAACAACCATTGTACAGCCTTGTACTACACAGTACGTAGCTGTTGGTCTTGACTTGGATATATTAGAGAACCCTTAGCAAGTATATAATCAGTTGACTACTATCTTTTACAGTGTTCACATCGTGAAAGACCGTCTCACTGTCCAGACTACAGCCTTGTCATACGCCGTAAAGAGCTGTTGGTCTAGACTAGGGTATATTAGAGGACCCTTAACAAGAATATCACCAGTTGACTACTACCTCTCACGGTGTTCACATCGTGAAAGACCGTCCCACCGACCAACCTCTAGCCCTGTGATACGCAGTAAGCAGCTGTTTGCAGAAATCAACATCCATAATGGAAGAACCCATTCGTAGCTATATGTGTAAAGAGTGTGGAAAGACTTTTCTTCGAGACAATCATAGAAAGCGACATGAAGTATCGTGTGGTGAATTCCATGAGTGCAAGACCTGTGGTAGTACATTCAACAATGTGTACAACGGACGTCGGCATGAAGAATGTTGTAAAGTTGTGTCGGCAGCTAAGAGACAAAAAGCAGAGCCTACAAAACATTACCTACTATCATTGGTCCCTGACAAAAATGGACTTATTGAATATGAGACATCTTTTGAAGGTCGACTTAAATCCTATTTCATACGTTGTGATACGTGTAGGGATTTAAATTCATACCTTAAAGAGTCCAAACAGCAAATAACACAAGCTATGCAGAAAGAACTAGCAATGCACAAGTCGATCAAAGTTAATCTTGTGGCTGAATGTAGATTCATTCATACATCTACCAATGAAATTACAGATCGTGCTTTTAAAACACGAAATCAGGCCCTATTTTTGGAAACAGACTTGAGTAGTTTCTTGGAAACACAATTTACAAAGTTAACTACGGAAATGGAAGAATCTGAACTAAAAGGCAGTAATTGGGCTTTGTTAGCAGTGGACGGAGTACGATTGATAATAAATAAGTACAATCCCTTGCGTGGCAGCACATATATTCCATTACCAGCAGCTATACAAGCAAGAAAAGCCTGCATTAATCCTCAAAACTTAAAGGATGAAAAGTGTTTTATGTATGCCCTTTTAGCAAAACTGGTTAAAACGAATGCTGAACGCATTAGTAAATACAAGGACCTGGAAAACGAGTATGATTTTTCAGTAATATTGTTTCCTACATCGCTAGCTGACATTCCCAAATTTGAAAAAGCCAATAACATATCCATAAATGTATTTGGACTGGAACAAGACAACAAACTGTTCCCTCTAAAGGTTGTGGATCAAGAGCTACAAGACCATCGCGACCTCCTTCTGCTAAGTTCATCATCCGCACAGAACCACTACGTCTTTATCAAAGATTTTGATAAACTAGTAGGATATCAGATTACTCACCATGGACATAAGATATATACGTGTAAACCGTGTTTTACTCACTTCGATAATTGATATGGTCAACAACGAATAGAAAAATTGAAAGAACATAGAGCTTTGTGTGTCCTGCATCACATTGCTAGGGTTGAAATGCCTATTAAAAATTCAATTGTTATATTTTTAAACGTGGAAAAATGCTGAGAATACCTTACGTTATCTATGCTGATTTTGAAAGTATACTGTTACCCTATCAAACATGTCTACCCAATCCTGAAGCAAGTTATACAGTGCCATACCAGAGTCATGTTCCTATGAGCTTTGGTATATATGTTAAACCCTCACCTGCTGTGGAACACATAAAGACAAACCTTCCAAGCCAACCTCTTATTTATCGTGGACCTGACGCTGCAGAAAAGTTTATGGACTGTTTGATTTCAATAGGTAATGAAATTGATCGCCTTTACAGCTTAAATGTTCCAAAGGCTTTAACTGAGGATTAAGAAGCAGAGTTTCAATGTTCTGAAACCTGTTAATTGTGTCAAAAACCGTTTACCAAAGAGGACTGGAAAGTTCGAGACCATTGCCATATTACAGGGGAATACCGTGGAAGTGCTCACAATAACTGTAATTTGAGGTGTAAAACACGTAACCACGTTCCTGTATTTCTACATAATATGAGTGGCTACGACGCAAATTTCATTGTAAGTCAATTGGGATGTACCACTGAGAGAGGGGATGTTATCGCAAACTCCAAAGAAAAGTACATTTCCTTCACCAAATATGTTGGAAATGTTAAGCTTAGATTTGTGGACACGTTTCGGTTAATGCTGAGTAGTTTGGAAAACTTAGTTTCCAACTTAACATCATACCCTGAAACAGACAAGTACTTTAGAAAAGAAAATGCAATGCTCATGACTCGTAAAGGGGTATTTTGTTATGACTACATTGACTCATGGGAAAAGTTAAGTGAAACGTGTTTACCTCCAAAAGAGGCATTCTTTAACAAATTAAGTCAAGAAAATGT
The DNA here is from genome assembly GCA_946902985.2 of Meconema thalassinum. Classification (NCBI taxonomy): domain Eukaryota; kingdom Metazoa; phylum Arthropoda; class Insecta; order Orthoptera; family Tettigoniidae; genus Meconema; species Meconema thalassinum. Next base: position 1,037,549,329 of record OX336389.2, read on the forward strand.
TAGTCAAGAAGACTATGAACATGCCAAAAATGTCTGGAAGCAGTTCAAGATTAAAACTCTAGGGGAATATAGTGGTGACCTCTACCTAACTTCAGATGTACTCCTTCTTGCAGACCGCTTTGAAACGTTTAGAAACAAAACTCTAGAAACACACCGAGTGGATGCTGCACACTTTTTTACTTCGCCTGGTTTAAGTTTCGAGGCAATGCTCCTTTACACAGGAATTGAACTGGAATTGATACAGGATTACGATCAGATTCTTCTAATCGAGTCTGGAATACGTGGAGGCATATGCCAGGTGTCTCATCGGTATGCTGAAGCTAACAATAAATACATGGAAACCTATGATTCTGAGAAACCATCGCAGTTTATTACCTATGATGATGCCAACAACCAATACGAGTGGGCTATGTGCCACTCCCTTCCTTATGGTGGATTTCAGTGGGTTTCTCCAGGTACTGTTGATCTAGAAAAACTAAAGGAAGACGATCTTGTGGGATACATTCTAGACGTTGATGTTGATTACCCATCTGACCTTCATGATCTACACAACGATTTACCTTTCCTACCCGAGTGTACACAACCTAAGGATTCGTCTCTGAAAAAACTAATTCCTCATCTTGGAAATCGAAGGCGATATGTTGTTCACTACATGGCATTAAAACCGGCTTTAGATCATGGAATAAAATTGATAAAAATTCATCGTGTGTTAAAGTTTAAGCAAAGACCTTGGTTAAAGGCATACGTTGATTTTAATAACAACCTTCGAAACCAAGCCAAAAATGATTTTGAGAAAAATCTGTACAAATTATTCAACAATGCCATTTTTTGAAAAACAATGGAAAATATCCGTAAAAGAATAGACATACGTCTTGTGACTGACCGCAAAAAGGCAGAAAAACTAATAGCAAAGCCGACATTTATTGACAGAACCATTTATGGTCCTAACCTAGCTGCTTTCCACATGGCTAAACGTAACATTGTATTCAATAAGCCTATATATATTGGAATGTGTATACTGGATATTTCAAAAACTCTCATGTATTCCCACCACTATGCTGTCCTGCTACCCTATTATGGCATGGGCAATCTTAAACTCATGTGTATGGATACTGACTCGTTCATTTATTTGGTTAACACCCCAGATGTATATCAAGACAAGTTGGATTTCCTAGAACACCTGGACACATCAGATTATCCTACTAATCACATATGTTACTCTACATCAAACAAGAAAACGTTGGGGAAATTTAAAGACGAGGCTTGTGGACAAATTATAAAAGCATTTGTTGGACTTAGAGCTAAAATGTATGCTTTAGACATAAATGGTAAAGAAATCAAAAAGATTAAAGGTATTAGCAGAGGTGTTGTAAAAAATTGTATAAGCTTTCAAGATTATAAGGATTGTGTCATGAAAAACAATGTAAAAAGAATACCCATGAACATTATCGCTTCTAAACAACATGACATATCATCTATAAGACTTAACAAAATTGCTTTGTGTCCTGGTGATGATAAAAGAGTGTTTAATGCTAATGGTATAGGTACACATGCCTATGGTCATTACTCAATCATTAACCATGCTTAAAGAGTTAAGTTATGTACATCAAAATCTTCTGCTTGCAACTAGCAAATACATAAAACAAAACAATTTAGGAAATAAAACCATAGCACTACAAAAATAAAATAAAAATGGTATTCATAATCAAAAATAAATAAAATAGAAACAAAATAAAAACAACTGTACAATTTATAACAAAAAAAGAATAGACTATATATAAAAATGTATTATGTGTAAATAGTGTACATGTATTTAAAATTAAAAAAATATTGTATGGACACTGCTTGTACATTTTTAATTACTACCCACCTCTCTCCACTCCTAATGCAAAATGAACATGTAAAACACAATTTGGAAAATCTATGTTTCCATATTGACAAAATAGAAAAAAACATTAAACTGAAATTTTAAAAAATGTAAATGGGAATTTAGTAAATTGACAAATGTGTAAACAGCAAAATGCAAAATCCATGTTTCCATATTATGAAATTGAAAAACTTAAAACTAACATTTAAAAAAAATGAAAATGGGAAACTGGAAAATTGACAAATGTTTAAACAACAAAATGCAAAATCCATGTTTCCACATTATGAAATTGAAAAATTTAAACTGACATTAAAAAAACTGAAAATGGGAAATTGGAAACTTGACAAATGTGTAAACAACAAAATGAAAAAAAAAACCGGTTGGGGTAGTGATCATGTTGTACAGTAGCCTATAAGACTAGCATAAGGATAGTTGCATGTACCCTTATATACTTTGTGTATATGCATTAGCCTTTGGATTAGCTTAAGGTAGGTTTAGTAAAGTTAGGTTTGGTGAGGTTAGGTATGTGACCTTGTAGTTTACTCTTTTCGGAAAATGTAAATTGTAAAATCTAAAATAAAAAAATATTAAATTTAAAATGAAAATCTAAAAAATATAAAATCTAAAATACAAAAAAATCAAAAATGTAAAATATAAAATGTAAAAATGAAAAAATCAAAAATCTAAAATGTTAAAATGTAAAATCAAAATTTTTAAATGAGGTTTCAGTGGGATAGGTTAGGTTAGGTGAAGTTAGGTTAGGTTAGGTTAGGTGTGGTTAGGTTATAACTAAGTTTATTATCTGAGCTCTCACATTTGCTCTCACTTTTTTTATGACACTTTATGCTCTCACTTTTTTGCTTGCACTTTGAAGTTAGGTGAGGTTAGGTAAAGTTAGGTTAGGTTAGTTTAGGTTAGGTTAGGTTAGGTTAGGTTAGGTTTGGTTAGGTTAGGTGAAGTTAGGTTAGGTTAGGTTAGGTGGGGTTAGGTTATAACTAAGTTTAATATTTGTGCTCTCACATTTGCTCTTATTTTTTTGATGACACTTTTTGCTCTCACTTTTTTTTTTGCTTGCACTTTGAAGTTAGGTGAGGTTAGGTAAAGTTAGTTTAGGTTAGGTTAGGTTAGGTGAAATTAGGTTAGGTTAGGTGAGGTTAGGTTAGTTGAAGTTAGGTTAGGTTAGGTTAGCATGTTATATGTGTAAGTGGTTGTGTGCAGTGACCATTTTGTGTATTAGCCCTGTGCTAAAAAATAAGAAATTAAATATTAAATAAATAAAAATTTATAAATTAATAACAAACAAATAATGATTTGAAAAGCCCGCCATTAAAGAGTGTGGTAGCGCGTGGCGGCCATATTGCCCATTAGCCCCTGACCCAGCTATGACTGTCCCCTCCATAAGAATAACATACAGTGGTTGCGCGCGGCGGCCATCTTGCCCATTAGCCCCTGCACCAGCTTCGGCCTTTATATCCTACTCACGTGCGACGCGGGGCACAGCTTCACTAACATTGAAACAGACCTTAAAATAATTCATCACGAATCGAAAGCTCTTGACATAAGGAAGCAATCGAGATACATCTAGCCAAAAGAAACAACCCAAACAATCTAAATGAACATACTTTCATGGAGAGCTCACCTCTCTTCACTCTACTAAAAAAACACACCCTGTCGGAAACAAGACACAACTTATTGATACAGCCAAGCTAGATAAAAGGGGGGGGGGAATAGGAGGAATTAATTGGTAAATGTTATCTGGATCAGGAGTACGAAGTACTTTTTTCTTCAATAAACCTAGGCCGGCATTCGTGGCAGTATTAAAGGTGCCGGGACATCCTCAAAGACCGACAGCGCTTGTATAGGGCTACTAGCTTAGGCGTGGCGAGGACAGATCCACGGTCGTTAATAGTTGAAGACCTTCCTGAATTCAATAACATACATCTTATCTAGACTTGGCAACACGCCACAAGTACACATGCACTGACTACAGACAGCACATAGGAATACGGGGCGGGGGAGGGAAAACCAGTTCAGTAAGATATCATTCCAATTCAGTCGACCGTCACTGGTGCAAGAGTGAATTTGATACAGCTCGCAACTACAGCGTGGAAGACACCCAACCAGATAACTAGTAGCCTGTAATATAAAGTAACACTTTTTACAACCAAATAGTCACTCCAAACAGACAAATTCCGGATTTATATGACCATTTTAGCATTTCACCTAACATCATATATACTACAACTAGCATACACCGACAAATTGCATTACCAATACTGCAACTAAGTAATTGTACATATTGTAAATATTTTCACCTGTATTTTCAAACATAGATTTTATAGCCTAAGTGTAATGGATCTGATGATGATCGCTTGACGATCGAAACTGGTCATCCTAGTGTATTTATTAATCTCATGTATTTTTTTTTTTTTCAGGATTAGGGCGTAACCCTACTCTTTTGGGGTGCATTCGTGTTGACCGACTGAAAAGCACCAAACTTTTGTTCACTAAGGCAACACTGAAAAATGGCTTCAAACCCCATAATAATAATACGGATTCTACAGGGCGTATACCAGGTGAATTAGCAGCCCGTAATAATATTATTTTATGCAACCCAAATTACGAGTGTTGTCAAGAATTTCTCTGCTTGCATCCTGTATGGTACTAATGCACTGCAAACATATCCCGCAAACGATATTGAGCACTATTATTTTCCCCCCAATGTGACTAAAGACCATTCGAATAATGTGATGTACCTGCAGTCAATTATTGTAGTGCAACATATCAGCTGAGTTAACCTGTCATGCCAAGTGACTGGGTATTAATTATTAATGGACCGGAGGAGCGATGGTTCAAAATTCCCATTAGCTAAACAGTTTTTCATTGTTGACGCTTCAAGCATTAGTGCCACAAAGGACGCAAGCAGGGGAATATCGACCTTCCTGATAACACACGTTAGTTGGACTGCATAAAACTATAATATTAGGGGTTGCTGATTCACCTGGTGTGTCTTAGTCTTTCTTCCTGTAAATAACAGGTGATGTAACTATGATGATGATAATAATAATAATGAAAATGAAAATCCACAGCCTGCTTCCAGTCTCCGACCGGGTCAGGAATGGAATGAATGAGGCCCCCATCTAGCGGCGAGGATATGAACTGTGCCGGCTGCCGAGGCCTGACGCACTCCTCTGGGGCAATGATTAGATGAATGACAGATGAAATGAAATGATAGTGGAGAGTGTTGCTGGAATGAAATTTTGACAGGGAAAACCGGAGAACCCGGAGAAAAACCTGTCTGCCTCCGTTTTGTCCAGCACAGATCTCACATGGGGTGACCGGGATTTGAACCACGGACCCAGCGGTGAGAGGCCGGCGTGCTGCCGCCTAAGCCACAGAGGCTTAATAATAATAATAATAATAATAATAATAATAATAATAATAATAATAATAATAGGCTAATTATCATTGATTATTAATTTTCTTTTAATCAGAATAACGTGGCAAACTAAAACAAGAAATGTCACTGATAACACACTCCAGTACAGAAACAAGATTTTCAGTAAAGAACATATAGCCTACTTTCTCCTAAATGCACGGGTATAGTGATCACCTGATAACTCTTTGTCCTTAATCCGGAGTACATAATTTAATATTCCCGTGATGAACGATAAGTGTTGAACCCTATGTTACTAAGTTTCGTTGTAATTCTGCTTTTTGATCCAGAGGAATTGATTGGAACATAAGAGAAGTACGCCAACCACCATCTTGAATGTATGGAATCGTTAGTCTTGTGCCTTCTGCAGAGAAAGGCTTTTATGTGAGACTACATATTTGCTGCGTTTCGTTATTGTAACTGTAATAAATAGTGGATTGTAGACATTAAGTCTTCTATATTGTAGATGACAGCTACATGCTTTATGTGGAGTGATAGTCTTATGATTAATGCAACCGAGGTATCTTCTCTGTTTTTTCCCTCTGTTATTTGCGCAATTGGGTCCTAAGTTATTGATTTTGTAGTTTTAATAGTATTCCCAGCAACCAGCTTAATTACACGGCGGGGGTGTTCTTTTGCTATTGGCATAGCCCATATTAATGCCAATTTTAGATATTGTGTCTCTAAAATATACAGGGGGTAACTAAATATGTGGGAAAGCTCCGGGAATTCGATAGAGAACCTGACAACAAGCAAAACATGTCCTAGAAACATATCGTGTATTTGCTTTCGTTTCCGTGTTACTAGCATTGTTTGTGGTGTACATAGCCTAACGCAGACGGCTTCACTATGCAGGTTGGTCATTTGTGTTGATAAAGTGTACGTTACTACTTACAGTACCGAGTGAGTTAGCCGTGGTCGTTACGGCATGACTGCTGGCAGTCGCTCACATCCGGGAGGCGAGGAGGTTCGAATCCCCCCGCCGGCAACCTTGAAGATGGTCTTCTGTGGTTTCCCATCTTCCTTCCAGGCAAATGCCGGGGTTGGTCCCTAACTATAGGCGACAACCGCTACCTTCCAACTCCTCGCCCTTACATTCCAACTTTCCTCCCCAACGGTACTTGTAGCTCACCCATTGGGTGTCCGTCTCGAAGCAGCTACAAAACTGGCGAGCCGAACATATCCTCGGACACTCCCGGCACTAAAAGCCATACGCTAAAAAATAAACTACTTACAGTTCTCTACATAAGGTGCTCAAAATGGCTACCACGAGCTGTAATGCAGGCGTCTATGCACCGCATCATTGACTGTCTCACACGCTCCCATATTCCCCGCGTCTGTCGTATCTGCTGACATCCTTGCTCTTTTCACTGACGCAGCATGTCCAAGTTATGAATAGGTGTGGCATACACAATGGCCTTTAAATGACCCCATAGGTAGAAATCTAATGGGTTGAGATCGGGACAACGAGCAGCCCACGGTGTCGGTCCCTGATGCCCTATCCATTTGTTTGGGAATGCACACAGACTTGAATAGTGACGAATCATACAAGTGGCCCGTGTGCCATTCACAAATGACCAATTAGCATCGTACCGCTGTTTGTGTTATGCACACCACTAACAATGCTTGTAACACAGCCACGAACGCACATACACCATATGTTTACAGGCCACGTTTTGCTTGTTGTCAGGTCCTCTATCGAATCCCCGGAGCTTTCCCACATATTTAGCTACACCCTATATATAGCTATTTGTTTGTGCCTTTTTAAATTTTAAGATGGCCGCTGCACGCTTAATTCAGTGACTGTGAATAATGGTAACGAGGTATTTTGTATGGTACAGTACTCCTCTCTAAATTTAGCGTTAATTGTGCTAATATACCGTGAATTAATGATATTCAAGTTTTAAGAGTACGCCCAGCCACCATCATAAATGTATGCCGTAGCTGTTCGTTTGGCTTAGTCATAGGAAGACACGTACAAGGTTCTGCATTACTGCTAATGTTCGTTGTTGTATCTTAAAAATATATTTTGAGTTATTCGTCATCACTTATCATATTCTATATTTTCAAGATGGCTATTTCGTGTTGTATTTTGTGTGTTATTCTTAAGGCTGCTTTCAGCAAGCTCCCTTATATGGTACTTCTTTCTTACCAAGTTTCATTTTAATTGAGCAATTAAATTCTGAATGATTCCCTACTATGCTTTAATACTACGCCCGGTCACCTTCTTGAATATTTAAAGTCACTCTTATTTTCCTATACGATAGTCCATTTACGTTCCTACTTTATCACTAATTTTGAGCCCACTTTCAATTTTTGCAAAAATTGAAAATAGACTTATGAGATCTACACGGGACAAACGTTCGTGTATCTGTCTGTGTGTGTATGTGGGTATGTGTGTATGTTTGTCCCCACAATCAATTCAAACATGACGAAACGGAATTGAATCAACTCTGGTAAAGTGGTAGCCTAATGTTGTAATAGACCACACAGCCGCCATCATTAGTTTCTGAAGATTCGTTTCTTTTGCGTTAAAGTGAAATAGAAGATCTCTCCAGTTCACTTTCTCCTTCTGTCTCTGTTTGAAAGTCAAACCAGGTTACCACGCCCTTAAACATGCATTTAGTGGGCAGCTGCAGCAAGTCCGGAGATCGTTGGCTCGAATCCCGGTGCTGACAGCGGCTATCCTGATTATGGTTTTCCCTCGATTTTTCCACACTCCCTCCAGTCAAATGCCGGGATAGCACCTACCCCATCCTTGTCCCTAATATACAGCTACACATACTACTGCAGTCATCACATACTGGGGCCGATAACCTCGATGTTAGGCCCCTTAAAACAACAATTATCATCATCATCATCACATACTGTATATACAGGTAATTAGACAAATCCAACACACACGCAGCTACACGGGGCTGATGACCAAGATGTCCAAAGCCCCTATAATGTATAAACATCATCATCATCGAAATGGCTGAATTATTATTATTATTCATCTCAAGAATAAATATATCGCGCATGCGCATAAAATGCACCAATGAGATGCGGGTAGTATCTGCCCACTTAGCCTATGGATAAGATGCGCGATAGACCGTCACACATGTCGCAAAGTTTGGCATGACCCCAAGCCCAACACCATATCCATGTTATGAAGAAAGAAAGAAAGAAAGAAAGAAAGGAAAGAAAGAAAGAAAGAAAGAAAGAAAGAACGAATGAATGAAAGATAAACAAAGAAGGAATACCTAGATTTATACACTTGCGTATCCCCAGGAATTTACGAAATCTTCACATACAGTATTCTTCTAAATATAGAGGGGGCCGTATCCCCCTTAACGAAGTCCTTTTCCCCTCTCGCTAACGGTGCCCCTGGATGGCTGCCAGGTCAACAAGACCATAAACCAAATATAAGAAGTAATCAAAAATCTTCAGTTTGAGGGTGTTGCTGCAGCGATACATCCGGCACACCAGATGGCTATTTGCCGGCAGCACCTGATGTTTTTCAATGTTGAAGGCAACACGTTCCTGGAGCACATTGTTGCAGGTGAGGAAAGCTGGTGCCACCACTGGGAACCGGATTGGAAAGCGTCCACGATACAGTGGTGTCATCCATCGTCTCCTCGTCCCAAGAAGTTCAAGGGTCAACCATCCACTGGAAAGGTGATGCTCACCTTGTACTTTGATTCCCGGGACACATTGCTCATTGATTTCAAGGGACCTGGTGTCTCCATCACTGGGGAACGGTGCTGCGCAACAATGGAGAAATTGCGGCGTGCAATTAAGGCGAAACGTCCGGGAAAACTCCGACAAGGGGTACTGCTGCTTCATGATAACGCACGTTCCCATACCGCAAAGGTCGTAACGCAGAATGTACGCCAACTCAAGTGGGAGACACTCGAGCTTCCACCCTATATTCCTGATCTCTCCCCATGCAATTATTACGCCTTCGGTTCCTTAATAGAGGCCTTGAAGGGTCGAAGATTCCTGTCGGACGAGGATGTGCAGCAGCTGGTTACGAACTTCTTCACGCAGCAGGACACTGTTCACTGTTTTACCACCCAGGGATCTTCAACCTGGTGCGTGGGTGGGATGAGCGCCTCAATGATTGCCATACCAATTCTGGAGTGTATGGCCGTCGAACGGATACTTTATGAACACGCCTTATACTCGTATATGTAATTTTAAAAGAGATATCTCAGGTTGATTATGTTGGACAATACAATTGTACTGTACTGTAATAGTGCACATTCGTATTTGTGTAATGTGCATGTTGGTTGGAACTACAAGCATATTTGATCGATGAATTTTAATATCTTCTCCCCACCATGTGGAGCGGATTGTTATGTCCTCGTGTGAATAGTCGCAGTGAACCATGGGGTTCCCACTGCACTATGCGATACGGAATATTGTATTGATGAACAAATAAAACGTCACAGTCGGGCTGGCTCATTGTAAACTGCTCGCAGTGCTTTTATAAGTACAGCGTTGCCACACTGTAGTTCCAGCTCATATTGCTTCCCCCGCACTTCTCCCCTGCTGAACTCTGGAAATATCTCCCCCGCCCATTTTCCTGGCTACATAGTCCCAGCTCATACTGTTTCCCATAGGCGTTATTTCCTAAGGGACTGAGGCGAAGCGTCCCTCCCCAAGTACCAGAAAGGAGGGACAGTCCCCCCTCCCCCAAATACCAGAAACGAGAGACAGTACCCCCCTCCCCTCCCAAAGTCCCAGTTGAAAAACCCTTAAATAGAATAATCAATACAAAAATAAGGTCCTACACCTACCCCATTTAAACCCTGTAAGTGCTTCAAATGACATGTTTAGCCTATTTTCATTTATGAAAAAATATGCTTATTATGTCACCGTTTGTCCATGTGTCTGTGCATGTGTGAGTGTGCCCCGCCCCCTAATAAAATCTAGAAGGCTGGAGCGATTTCAATGAACCTCAGTAAGGTCATAGTACTGTTTTGTCCGACCCTGACCGCGCCCTTCAAATTTTATTACGTCTCACCAATCCAACATGGTGGCTGTGCGAAATATTTCACTGTCATTCTATATCTCCGAAACTACTAACGATATCACCCTGGAATTTTGTACGGTGATAAAGGGTACTGCCAGACGATTACCCATGTGACTTTCGCAAACCTGTTAAGTACAAAACGAACATGGTGGCCAAGCGAAGTTGAAACATTTAAATAGACGTTTCTCACGATTTAACCATCCGAGAGCAGAGGAACTTAGTAAAGCAAATGTTTATACACATTGTAATGCATTGGCATCTTATTTAGTTCAATCGTTTTCATAAGCTCAAGATGGCGGCTGTGCGAAATTTTAAAATAAGTTTTTATTTCTTGTGTCCTAATCATGTAATCGATGTCAACGTTTGAATATTGAACCTTCGCAATAATCGTCATATAACAATATATAACTCTATGACCTACAAAAATCCAACATGGCGACCATCCAAAATATTTAGGTGGCCCTCAATATCTTCTAATATACTGTATAACAGCAATCAAACTGAAATTTTGTATGTTCATAAAGGCTATTGACATTTGTTCACCTATGGAAATTTCAATAACCTGGTGAGCACAAATCCAACATGGCGGCAACGCGGAATTTAATAATTTGAATGGACGTTTCTCGCGATTTAACCATCCGAGCGCAGTGAAACCTGGTACGGTATATGCCTATACAAAGTTTAATCCGCTGACATCTAATTTATTTCAATTGTATTCATAACCACAAGATGGTGGCAGTGCGAAATTTTAAATCTCGACTTTATTTCTTGTGTCCTAATCATGCGATTCAAGTTTAAATAATAAACCTACGCAACAACCTTCATCTGATAGTACATAACTCTATGGCCTACATATATACAAATCCGACATGGCGTCCATCCGAAATATTTAGACTGTTCTCAATATATACGAATCTATTACAGCAATCAAACTGAAACTTTGTACGTTGATAGAGCCAATTGACATAAGTAGGATACATGAAAATAGGCTGTTTAGTTCTTCACGGATCTATTTGTTGGTAATGTAGCAACCTGCAACATTATGAAATATTTCAACAGATAAAAGTACGGTTTTGGTCATAAGATATCATGGAACATCCTTGGACCTTGAAAAGACTCCGCCGTGCAGTCTGTGCAATAAAATCCTGAAGCCAACTAGCCTACAGTACTACTTGTCTGAGGATGTACACATCACGGGCGTCCCTAGTGGGGGACAAGGGGGGGGGGGGGGAGTGATTCATCCAAGATACCCCCCACCCTTTACCAGTGTTTCCAATTTGTATTAACTCGTTCCCATCTGTTGAACTGAAATTGTGTCAAACCACATAGGACCAGAAAACCACCACCTAATACCATGCATTCTGATTCCTTCGTTATGTTACGGAGAACAACCCACCATTATTACTGGAAAGTATGATTATTTACGGTAGTTGTGTGGGAGAGGGTAAGTGTGTCCTTAAGTGGGCATCAGTTTGGAAAACGGCAAATGCAATTACTGTACCACTGGTCTAATCCATGGCCATGATCGAAGCATCAATCATTTAAAATGTGCTTGATGAAAGGTTGGAAGCTTGTGATCAGAAGCCTTGGGACCTACGTTTTGCGTGGAATCCGAACTAGAGCTGGTAATAAGCGATGTTCGATTAATCGATTATAATTTGAAATTATTCGGAAACGACTAATAATAATAATGTTATTGGTTTTACGTCCCTTTTAAGTACACTGGATTTTAGAGACGGCGGGGTGGCGGAATTTTGCCCCGAAGGGGATCTATAACGTTCCAGTAAATCTGCTGACACGGCTCCCTCGCATGTGCGCACCCTCAAATACCAGCTGACTGCGCCAGGGCACGAACCTACAATCTTGGGACCAGCAAGCGAGAACGTTACCGCTGAGCCACGCAGCCAGTCACGTTGTTTACAGAAATCCTATCCGTCAGAAGTGATTTGTCATGACAACGCGATCGGTCCTTGTTGGTCCCAGAACTTCTCACCAAATATTGAATTTCTTCCGTGTGGCAACACCACGCATATTCACCTGACTTGGACATACAGTATGTGACGATTGTTCATGTACACGATATTTAAAAAAATCTGAAAGAACATAATTTGGAGCATTGAGGTAAGTTTAACGTCTCAGGTGTCATTAAGGGATATTTAGAAAATATAACTTTGCTAGCATTCTTGGCTGTCGCCCCGGAGGTCCGGGTTCGATTCCCGGCTCTTCCAAGAAATTTCATTCCAGCCTATGGGCTATTTGGGGGTGCACTCAGCCTGGTGAGGGAAATCTGAGAAGAGTTGGGTTCGATTCCCACCTCAGCCACCTTAGAATTGGTTTTGGTTGTTTTCCCACATCTACTCCAAGCAAATGCCGGGATGGTTCCTAACTTAAGGCCACAGCCGCCTTCTTCCCAATCCTTACCTGAATTACAAAAGAAATACACACACTAATACAGTCATAATGATAACACAGGTTACCGGACAGAAATTCCGCACACACACACACACTCTCACCCAAGTACTCGGAGCTAAATGACCACGATGCTCAAGCCCCTCAAATGAAGCAACAACAACAGATAACTTAAATACTAACATCCGGAGCAGTGTAAAGTCACCCAAGGGAATTCTTTGAGACATTTTAAGTATTCAAGGTAAGAAACTACATAACTAGGGTAGAGTCAAGTTACTCCATGATATCAAGTAACACCGTGATAAAGCGTATTTCCTCGATCACGACGCACAGTGGTCCTTTTGCACTATCTGGGCGCTCAAAAAGTAAAAAAATAAAGTTATGTATTTTCATGATTTATGACGTTTTTATTATCAGTAATGTCCGATGACCTCAGAACTGTGCCTATTGTTGTACCCCTAGGGTACGCCACCATCATCCCCTAACACTAATACCCCCGAAAAAAACAAATACCACACACCTACTTCAAAAACCTACGAATACATTTACATAATTATACATCCAGTAAATTATCACCTCCATGAACTCAGGTAGCCTCGTGTCCCAGCCAACGACCCCAGGGAGGGCTATGACATGGGAGAAATGTGCGAATTCCGCAAACGCAGCGCGACGCTTCTATAAAACTCCGGGAGGTCATGCCTCCGGATCAGTCTGTCTCAGTGTTACCTGCGTGCCGAATCGCTGCTGGAAGCCGAAGGGTAAGTGTCTCAAGCGATCACTACACACACAGTCTACTACACTCCCATCCCCCTGTGCTTGGATTGTAATAATTATTTATTTTTATTAACTGCACTACTAATTATCAGAGTACTTCAAATTCGAAGTACTTATTAAATTCAAACATAATAGAAGTCACTGGTCTTTTCCTTTATTTAATTAGCTGGTAAGATCCTAGCTTCCCCGATAGGTAGGATCTAGTATTAGCACTATTATTTAGTTGTTTCGTGACGTCAGCAGAGCGTCACAGCACAGCGCTGACAGTAGCAGGCTCGCTCCTAGCTCGCCTGCTTACGACTTACCTCAGACCGCTTGGTACCGTTATCGCGCATAGACTACTAATTAAACTACCCATCCTTCCACACTCACACCCTGATCTACCCCGCCAAGCAGTACATTGGGGAGCTCTCCTTGCAGGTCGTACTGACGATCTCAAGCCACTAAATAATCACCACCTCTTACACGTAATTGCCAAGCTTTCCCCCTAAACACACTTATTTCATCCCTTAGGTTAATTCTTTTTACAGGCTACCCTCTCAGGTACCTTACACTATATGTCATATTTGTTCATCCCCTGGGGAGTGAGAGACCGCTGAAGTTGGATGTTTCTTATCGCATCCTCAGCTGGAAGCGGAGCTAATTATTTGTGTTTTAATCTTGTGCTTGTAAAGACGTGTTTGTTGAGCTATCATCATCGTTTGCCACTGGATATGACAGACCAAGGTATGCTCTTTCTGTATTAAATTTGCAAAATCGTATACAAATTGCTGTGTTTATGTGATAAACGTTCGAAAATAGTTACTTTTAAAATATATTTTATCCTTCTGCTAAGGGTTTTTAGACCCGGAAATTCGCAATTGTCAACGATTGGTGAAATTATTTACATTAGACTATAGCCTATACCCTATTGTGTAGTCTGTGTAAAAACTGCTTGCAACCTTTTGCAACTTTGGCTGTTTTTCTTCTTTTAGTGCAGTCGGAAGGAATTTCGCGGAAAGATCTTTTCGATGTTTGGCGCCATGCAAGTGGGAAAGTGAAAGAAAGTGATGTCTTACTAAACTATTTGATAGACAATACTAATCTGAAAACCCTTGGACAGTCTGTTAAAGATATTGTTAGAAAAAAAACTTATGAATTTTCCGCGCGTTTAAGAAAAAAGTGGGTTGCAAGTCACAGGATATTAAGCAAGTTTCAGTCGCAAAATAAAAATTGGCTGGAAGGGGACATTGCACTATATGGAGAGGGCATACAGTATGAAGTTTCCACAAGTAATGTGGGTCGTCCTTCTAAATCCTTCGTAGATTGTAGTGAATCTTCGAAAAGAAGGAAATTGCAACCTCTAGTACAAAACCACAGCAGGGAGGAACTTGGGCTAGCCAGTCAAATGAGCCTACGCTCAGAAGGGAGGAGAGACACTACTGAAATTATTGGCAAAATTGCAGAATTTTCTCCGAGGAAAACTAAAAAAGTGAAGTCATTCATCTCCTCACCCTCAGCAAATGCACCTATAAAAATAAATGTAAACAAAGCGTTGGCTCTTTACTTGGACAATAGGTTAACAAAACAACAGTACATCTCCATCCACAACATCAATAAAGCTCATAATGCTGATATATACCCAACTTACAACAGACTTCTCGAAGCGAAGGAGGAAAGTTATCCACAAAATATAGAACTCTCTGAAGACAGTGGAGAAATTCCGATGCAAGATTCGATTGACCATACCATTAAAAGACTGGCTTTTGTGCAACATGAAGTGCTACAGCAAGTACGGTTAATTTCAGATATAACAGTTTTGTTTAAGTGGGGGTGTGATGGAGCATCAGGACAGGGCCGTTATAAACAAATGTTTGCGGAAAATGATGAAATGGATGACTCTTTTTTATTTACTATATCTTTAGTGTCTTTGGAAATGAAATGCGTAGGTGCTGAAGATGACGGAACGGAAAAGGAACTAGTGTTATGGAAAAATCCCACACCTTCTTCCGTGAAGTTGTGTCGTCCCATAAAATTATATTCAGAAAAGAAACCTGTGAATTTGTTCGTGAAGAAGTGGAAAAAATTGAACAGGAAATTAAAGAGCACCAACTAGTGTTGAAATACAATCGGAGAATAAAATTTGTACCGCAGCTGCATTTGACCATGGTTGACGGAAATATATGCAGTTATATAAATAATTCATCATTGCAAAATTGCTATATATGTGGTGCCACACCAAAACAGATGAATGATTTGGATTCTGTACTTAAAATACCAATAAAGGAATCTTCACTCTCATATGGAATCTCATGCCTTCATGCCTGGATAAAATTTCTTGAATGCATCCTCCATATTTCCTATAGACTAGAGGTAAAAGTGTGGCAGGTAAAGAAACCTCACAAAGAAATAGTACAAGCTCGGAAAAAGAATATCCAAGAAAGGTTCCGCAAAGAAATGGGCCTTTTACTAGATATTCCGAAACCAGGGTTTGGCACTACTAACGATGGAAATTCTGCTAGAAGATTTTTCAGTAATCATCTTTAGTTTCCAATATTACTGGTGTGAATGAAGAGTTGATTAAGCGATTTGGAGTAATCTTGAGAACACTTTCTTCTGGATATGAAGTAAATGGTGACATCTTTGAAATCTACAGTTTGGATACAGCGAAGTTTTTTGTAGAAGAATACAGTTTGTACTATATGCCCCAGAGTGTTCATAAGGTTTTACTGCATGGCGCTCATATAATAAAATCGTCCCTCGTCCCCATAGGTCAACTTTCAGAAGAGGCCCAAGAGGCCCTTAATAAATCCAGCAAATTCTTCCGTCTGTGGAATACGAGAAAATGTTCAAGGAAGCAAACAATGGAAGATATGCTGAATATGCTCTTGGTGTCATCTGATCTGGCCTGAGAAGAAAGCCACAAAAGACAAACGACCCAATTCCTTCTGAGGTTCTACGTTTACTAAAAGATCCGGCATCAGAAACAGTGTAGAGAAATGGACTACAATGGTTTAAAATAACTTACTTTATTTATTACGTAGTGCAATATTTGTATAACTTACATTATTACTTTTTTGTTGTCCTAATTTTTCTTTAATCGAATAGATGTGTGGTACTTCAGTTTAATTCTGTACACCCCTGAAGGATCATATATTGTGTTAATTAATTCCTTCCCTTCTTAAGTGCTTTGTTGCACCACACGTTTAGCTGTGAAAAGAACCAGATGGAAGGAACGGCATGTGTTCCGCCTGACTCATGAAATCGCATTTCAGTGACAACTTAATTTACTACTGTGTTGACCAGAGATAGAGAGATTGTGAGGACAAGGGAGATTAAATATGTTTTGTGTATTCATGCACAGTATTTTATTATGGTTACTAAAAGGGTTCAATTGTTATTACTGTACCTACACATCAAATACTATTTTGTAATGTAGTGCATTCCCAAATAAAAATTAGCCTATTGTGGCATAATATCTGTAATAATTCAATTAAAATATCTGTGGATTGTATGAAGTTAGGAGTCCAACGTAGCATGAAAATTGTTGCTGATTTCTTTTAATCTGGAGTATTTTTCAAAAACCTGTAGCCACAAGATCACCTACGCTCAGCCGCATTGAGGAAAGCCTTCATCCAGTTGAAGAGTATTAATATTATTGTTATTATTAAGACAAGTTTAACCTCAATTCTTATAAATAAGAATAAGGAAAATGTTTAACATACTTCTGAACAGTTATTTTAAGGTTTATAGACCTTTTCCATATGCAAAGGAATTTTGCGCGGCCAGATAGGCTAAAAGGACCACTGTGCGACGTAGGCCTAGGTTCAATTCCGATAGTTCTAAGATTTAACCAACAGAAGGCAGTAGAAACCAGGATTCCAGGAAGCCCTTGTGCTCTATCTTTGGCCAACTCAAAGAAGTTTGAAAAAATTATTCACAGAGAGTTGACATTTCAACAAGGTAATGCACACACATCCAGTGAAATCTGTGGTGAAGATTTTCATTTCTTATTAACAGCTCCATTGTATAAGTTTCATTTTTATACCAGTCAGAGGTAAGATACTCACCATTCGCATATGAAACGTACATGCATGTAGTGTTAAGCATGCAAGGTGTGTGAGCTTAGCAAAGTGTTTGTTTTTCTTAGGTTGGACGCTGAAATGGCGCCAAAACGGAATAAAGAGGCTCGCTCCTACACAGCTGAAACACTTAAAGAAGCATTGCGGTTGGTGATGGAAGAAGGATGGACAGTATAGCAGGCCAGTAAACGTGTTAATAACCCGTGGAGTAGGCTACACTAAAGGATTATTGCACAACATTGTTAGCCGATCCAGGAAGTGCAACCCTTGCAAAAATTGAAAAGCCATTCGTTTAGCCACCTGATCTTGAAGTGAAGATAGTGCGTCAAGATGACACAATAGATCGGCTCAGGTCTAATGCCAGACCCCAGAACAATCACGATGATGGTTGTGGTGCGTGCGGTGTCTCCCCTTGCGGATGACGCCAAGAGGAAGGATTGAGTGCCAGTTTTGTAATGTACCTACAATGTCTATTTTATGTGTGATGGGTGCAAGGAATCAGATAGTGACTAAGGAGAGCCAAATAGACTTACAATATGTTTATTGGTTTTTTTTAATAGGCTATTTTGTGTAGTGAAATGTTTCAATATGGGCAATATGGGGTAATAGAAACTTATATATACGATTTGAACACTTTCATTACATTTAACGGGAGCCTCCGTGGCTTAGGCGGCAGCACGCCGGCCTCTCACCGCTGGGTCCGTGGTTCAAATCCCGGTCACTCCATGTGAGATCTGTGCTGGACAAAACGGAGGCAGGCAGGTTTTTCTCCGGGTACTCCGGTTTTCCCTGTCAAAATTTCATTCCAGCAACACTCTCCACTATCATTTCATTTCATCTGTCATTCATTTAATCATTGCCCCAGAGGAGTGCGTCAGGCCTCGGCAGCCGGCACAGTTCATATCCTCGCCGCTAGATGGGGGCTTCATTCATTCCATTCCTGACCCGGTCGGAGACTGGAAGCAGGCTGTGGATTTTCATTTTTTTTTTCATTACATTTAACATTAGTTTTCACGCTTAAAATGTACACTGAATGTTGAAAACCATGCTATCACGCAGTAACATGAACACTATCACGGAGTAACTTGAATATCACGGCGTTACCAACTTCTACTACCGATGTGACTGATCGGCTTTCTACTGGGATCAGTGTGGAAGAGGGCGTGCAGGAGCAAACTGAGGATGACGTTATCATAATGGGTGATTCAATGATACGATGCACGATGGAGTGCGAATATCTCGTGGACATCAGGTGCGAAAGTGCGGTGTTATCCGGGGATTAAAATTGACCAGCTTGCCCAACAAGTGGAAGAATCAAATGTAGAGGACTGTGACAAAGTTAAAGTGTTGTTGCTACATGTTGGGACGAACGATTTGAAGAAGAGGGCTACAGCTGATTACATCATGAGGGAGCTCTACGAACTAGGCAGAAAAGCTAAAAGCAAGTTTAGAAATGCAAAAATTATAATGAGTGGCATTGTTCGGCGGGGAGATGTTCCGTTAAGGCGAGTTAAGACTGTAAATGACCCCATGGACTGGTTATGTGCGCAACTGGGATTAGTGTACGTAGAAGCTGACTGCTGGATTGGTGGCCGTGACTTCGCCCGAGACGGGCTGCATCTAAATCGACGGGGCGCTTTTAACCTAGGGAGCCTACATGACAGGGTCATCGGTTCGTGCCGGCTTTTGTGAGGAGGAGCAGGTCCAGAGGTTGCCAGGCGATGGGAACAGAAGGAGCTATTTCGAGATATTTGCTGCGGAGGTAAGACTCTAAGATTATTGCAGGTTAATTGTCAGAGTTTAGGAAATAAATTAATTGAATTTCGGAATCTTGTAGAGACGTATTCTCCGGACATTGTCATTGCAACTGAATCTTGGTTATATGAGGACATAAATAGTAGCGAAATAATTTATGGGACCTACGAAATGTACAGAAGGGATCGGGGGAAGCGAGGTGGTGGGCTATTTATTTGTGTGCGCAAAAATATAGCTAGTTTCTTAATGTGGGCTGATATGGATCATGAAATGTTATGTGTACAAATTTCGGATGAAGGAAATAAATTCCCTCTTCAGGTGATAGGGGCGTATAGAGCACCGAAAGATAACTTTTCTCCCCTCGAAACACTGTATGATAAAACTTGTACGGGTAATGCTATGAAAAAGAGCATAATAATTGCAGGAGATTTAAACCTCCCCAAAGTAGACTGGTCTGGTGAGTCAACTAGCTGTGGTCAAGCTCAGAGCGCTGCAAATAAATTCTTAAGGGAGGGGGGATTTTCCCAAGAAGTTGACTTCCCAACTAGAGACAATAATACCTTAGATGTTTATCTCGCAAGGCCTGTAGAGCTGTATATTAACTGTCTGAAAGTACCAGGAATGAGTGACCATTCTGGGGTTGAATTTAATATTAGATATGGTGAAATTACAAAATTAGACTCTGATGTAGCAAAAAAGATCATATTCCAGTATCGCAGGGCGGATCAGGGCAAGTTTCAGGGGTATTTGAATGAGCTATTTGTAGGATGGGCATCGGAAGGAAATCACATTAATATCCTGTAGACTAACTCTTTGAAAATTTTAAATAGCGCTGTTGATAAATTTGTCCCATTTAAATTGCTGAAACAAAACCCAGATCCTGAGTATTACACACGAGAAATTAGGAGTCTAAAACGGAAAATTAGGAAATTATACAATAAATGACATGATAGTGACAAGTATATGTTGAAATTTAAGTCCTTATCAAGAGAGCTCGTCTTAAAAAAGAGGGCTGCTCATGACAGTTATATGCAAGGTTTACTTGGTTCGGGAGGTGATGGGTGGAAAAAAAAATTACAGTTAAGTTAGGAGAAGAAAGGGAAATTCAAATAATTTGTCGATGATAATGTCCGGTGACGGTAAATTAATTACTGAGAAACAGGCCATTGCTAATGAATTAAATGTATTTTACGGTAGTGTGTTCAATAAATCCAATAGCTGTGTGTTGGACCTTAACGACGAATCAGGGGCTCCCCTGTTCCAAATAAACCAGTCAGCAATTGTAAAGCTAATACAAAAACTACGTTTCAATGTATCAAAGGGTCCTGATAATATTGTTAGTGAAGTACTTAAACTAGGAGGTAGGGCCGTGGCACGATACTTGGAGGTGATGTTTAATGTGTCCATAAACAATGCGCAAATCCCAGATGACTGGAAAAGAGCTACGGTAGTCCCAATATTTAAGGGAGGGAGCAGACTTGAATTGGGCAACTACAGGCCGGTTAGCCTTACGTCCATCGTTTGTAAACAGATGGAGCATCTCATTTGCGACTACTTGAGGGAACAGTGGGAAACATTATCATGGTTTAATGATAGGCAACATGGATTTCGGAAAGGTTACTCATGCGAGAGTCAGATGCTATCACTTTTTCAAGACATTAGCGAATCGTTAGACCATGGAGTTTCAGTCGACGCCGTGGTTATAGATTTTGCGAAGGCATTTGATGTCGTGCCGCAGGACATGCTACTCCATAAATTAGCTTCGACGAAGATTGATAGAAGAGTAATTTTATGGATCCAAGAATTTTTGACGGGCCGTTCACAGAAAGTGAAAGTCGAAGGCATATTCTCGGATGAAATTACCGTAACGTCGAGTATCCCTCAGGGCAGCGTAATCGGAACTGTGTTATTTTTGGCGTTTATAAATGACTTACCAAATGGGATTCGCAGTGACTGTCGATTGTTTGCGGATGATTGTGTAATATATCGAAAGATACATGACTCACACGACAATGCAGTGCTTCAAGAGGACCTGAACCTGGTCTATAAGTGGGCGATTGAAAATAAAATGAAAATAAACACAAGAAAATGTAGTCTCTTAAAAATAGGGAGAGTGCGAAGGCAGGATTTTCAATATAACATTGGCTCGGAAATACACGTAGAAGAAGATTCTTTCAAATATTTGGGCGTTCACGTAAGGAATGATATGAAATGGAGTAGTCATGTAGGATGTGTAGTTTCAAAAGCTTACAAATCCCTGCACTTTGTAATGAGGGTATTAAAAGGAAGTAGTACCTCTGCTAAAGAATTAGGCTATTTGTCACTTGTATGACCTATTCTGGAATATGCCTCGGCGGTTTGGGATCCATATCAAGTAGGGCTCATCAATGAGTTGGAAATGGTACAAAGAAAGGCCGCTAGATTTGTGCTCAGTGACTTTAATCCCAGGAGCAGTGTGAGCCGTATGTTAAAGAAACTTGGGTGGGAATCACTGGAGGCTAGGAGGATGAAATCTAGACTCTGCGCTATGTACAACACGTATACAAATCAACCAGCATGGGGTGAGCTTAGCAAACGATTGGGAAAGCCCACTTACATGGGTAGGAGCGATCATTCTTTCAAAGTTAAGGGCCGACCACAGCGAACAAATTATGGTAAATATTATTTTGTAAACCGTGCCATTGATAACTGGAACTCTCTACCTGCCGCACTCTTAGAGCCTTTTCCCAAACATATAGGTGTGTTTAAGAAAAGACTGACTATTTGTGTAAATACTCCAGTTTAATTGTTGTATAATTGTTATTGAATTGTTATATATAGTTATTTATTTGTTATGTATATCCAATTTGCCACCGGGGGACACACCCCCCATTGCAAATAAATGAATGAATGAATGAATGAATGAATGAATGAATGAAATGTGTTACTTAATACCTTGAAATAACTTATGGATATATGTAATATATATGTCAGAAATGTTTCATAGGGTATGCCTCTTCAACATGAAACGAATCTAAATAACTGAAATCTAAAATTTCTGAAATAGTAAAAAAAAAAAACTTAGTATCACGGAGTTACTGTACTTAACTTTACCCTACATAACTACATAACTGCTAAGTCCATGAACGTTTGGATTCAATCCCGTACAGTATATCACTGAAAATAATAGTACGGTAATAATAATAATAATTATAATAATAATTTAAGATGAAGAAGTCGAAGATAATATAGACGCTTCATAGTAGCTAAAAAACTTGACTCAGCACTAACAAGTAGTATAAGTGCAGCCGCTGAGTCTTCAGCCCTGATGTTTGGGGATGGTGGGAGAAACGGGGAAAGAGACCAACATAGCCAACCTACGGCAGTGAGAAGATGTAGCCTAAATAGTTCCTTGAAACATGCCATAATTGTTATTCTTCTCAAGTCACTTACTATGTAACTTGAAAATCCCATTCCTGTTCACAATTGTACTGTATACTTTATTTTGTAATTCCGACGCGACGGTTTGTGCTTACAAGACTTAGATTCTTCGTTCGCTGTGAAAATGTTGCTAGCTACCGCCAATGAGCCGTTTTGTTGGTAAGCGAGTGTTTATATTCAGCGCGTTGTCGTCAAGTGTATTTTCTGTAGTCGAGTTGCTCTTTGTGTTATTGCAAGTCACGTTAAGTTTGTTTGTTGTTTCGTGTGTGCACGATTAACGGTTAATAGTGTGTAAGCCGTATTAGCCTGTGTCCACGTCTTTTATCTATCGCGGTACAGAACCGGCAACACTGTCCCACACCCTCAAGAGAAATGTCCGAGCCAGAGACTAGGCGACCGGACTGTACCTACAGATGTTATATCTCCTTGAGCAATTTGTGCCCGGTGAAAGACTTCCATTTCCTACTGTGTTTTAGTACCGATAAAACTTACTATATCCAATAGCGTTAAGTGTATCAAACAGAGCATATCAAGGTCAAACAACAGCTAAAGTTGATGCACTCTACATTTGGAAACACCAATAATGGATCATAGATATTCAGAAAATTGATGCGAATTTTTTGGCGTGCCAATGAATTCCACATAAAGTACGGAAGGTTCTTTCCAGCCACTTCCCAGTTCCAGAATTATGTACAGTCAATGCCGAAGTACCACTGACAATTTTCACTCATTGTACCGAAATCTTAAGTTTTTGTGTGAGTTTAGGCTTGTTTCATGATTATTGCTGAATTCGAATTACCCAGAACTTTAATTTGCCATTGACAACACATTCAAAATTAATCATGTGTTTCACTGCATGGATGATACTACTTTATTACAAAGATCTTTTGTAACTACGTCCTTAATTTGAAGATTAATAATGAAGACAAGCAACAGGTAGCTTTTGGGACAGCGAGGTTCTACGGAAGTTTGTACTCATTTATCTCAAATATGAATACAGCTTAATGTAAATATTTGAAGGGTCCACGGGAAGAAGGGGGAATGTAAATAATAATGTAATATGTTCAGGAAACGAGTTTTAAAGTTTGATTACTTATATGTACTTACATGTACGCGTCAACTTGAAAAGTTATTTTCTCATGACCCTCATTGTTCTTAGCCAGACACAATTGTGCCTTCAATACGTCGCAAAGAGGCCTCACAGATCGAGCTGATATCTCGATTTTACATTTTGAGTGACATTCCCCCTACTTCCCATGAACCCTTCATATGTGAATATTCTACAGTGAAAGTTAGTTTCGTCACGGATCCTGTAGTCGTATAACACAACGGTCTTGAAACGGAGAAAACGGTTCTAAAATGAACGTAGGGATGTATAGCATGAGCGAGCTGTTTTCATGCGCTCGACTAACCACTACAGCGCGACAAGTTCATCTGAAGTCCCAGAAAATATGCAAACTACTAGGTATCCCTTTGCCCCTCCTATCATCATGTTGCTGGATCTACTGCTATTTGCTGCACGCGAAAGACGTGACTTGCACAGAAACCAACTGGCGCTGGGTAGCGCACACGTGAGGATGATTTACCAATGGTGTCACTCTCTCCCCCACCCACCACGTGCTCTCACTTCCTCTCCCCCTCACTCGCTCGCTCGCGCCGGCAGCACCCTCACTCAGGGCTTCACTTGAACTTGCCGAGCATTAACTAGGGCTCACGGTCAGAAACGTTTCTCCGATGTCCAAATCAAACAATTTCGATTAGACGTTTAAAACCATCTCATAGAAAACATTTTTTTATATTAAACGTTTTTCTAAAAACGCTTTAACGTTTTGTAAAGAAACGCTTCCTCGAACGTTTAGAGTTTCTTTTTAATCTTGACCCTCTAAACGATTTTGCCCTTAAATTTAACGAATGTTTCTGACAACTGACGTTTTGACTGAGAGGAGTGTTACGAAGGTTCTTCAGTCCGCATGTCAAGTGTGAGGAATAAATGCACAGTATACTGGTATTTTGGAGTATTTAATACCGCCATCCGGTATAAGAAATATTGGTATACCACTCAGGCTTAAGAGCGGATGAAAGGTAAGTTGTTTATTTTACCGGCAATAACACCCGTTAAACTCGTAATATGATCACGGCGAGTTTATTAAATTAAGGAAACACAAATGGAACACATTCTACATAGTATAAAACAAAAGTCCCCAATTTTTGGACGTAACGGGTAATCTCGAGAACCACTGGATGGATATTGATGCAGGTTTCACAATTCTGTAAAGGATTTCTCGAGGAAGGTTTCTGTAGAAAGAATTTCATTTATGACCAAAGGAAGTCGAGCAGTAACGATTTCAGTGAATCGAGTCGAAGAAAAAAACTGCCGACCGTGCGCCTTTTAACCTTACGCTGGGTAAACCGTTAAAAATACCTATATACTGCACCCTTCAATAAAGCAGTGTTTTACCAGGATTCTTTCTACGGGGTTGTGCTCAGTCCGGTATGCTTTTTAAGGCAAAGTTCGCAAAAACAACATGCTCTATTTGGATAGAAAGGTCCATAACCAAAGCTATACTAGGAATAAAATGAATAACAAGTAGAATAAAAGTATTTAATGACTGAAATATATGTGCATAAATAATAATAATAATAATAATAATAATAATAATAATAATAATAATAATAATAATAATAATAATAATAATAATAATAATAATAATAATAATAATAATAAGTCCTCCCTGACTTTTACTCCCACTCGAAATAAATATATTACTGAGCGGTATCACACTCGCTCCACACAACAAAAACAAAGTGAATACAGCTTCACTCAAATGATTATAATAACATAAATTGAGCGGTAAGAACTCGCTCCTCACTAAAAATATGGATGCAAGTCCATTGAACCTGGTCAAGAAGTTATATATGCGTGGTGTACTGATCCTTGATAAGTAAATGAGTACTGATGGGAGTCCGTTTACAACTGAAACAGTCATATTGCTCACGGAGTCGCATCTTTCAAATCAAACTACGGCTATGGGACCTGCACTTAATAAAAACACTATAATTAATACTGACACATGCAAGATCTAAAATACTAAGATTAGATGGATCTCCCAGAGATTCCAACCCCGTGCCAGAGCACATTAAACTCAAAGAGCATGCCGTATAGGCCAAAATCTCACATAACAACTGGGAAACAGCCTCGCACACGCAAATGCCCTAAGGGTCAAAGAACGCCTAACACATACGAGAAGTCAAGCAACAACAACAAAATACAAGCCTACACGGCTAAAAATTATTTTTACATGAATAAAAGCCAGACAAACTGATGTTTCGGAAGATACCTTAAAACATGGACAACTCCCATTTAAATCAATCAAATACTCTTTATAATCGATCAGGGTTTTGTGAATTTAAATAAACATCTTATATTGAAATACAGGAACCTGGCCTGCATGCTAATGACGTAATGAGCAACGTCGTTATCTGATTGAGCGCTCCCCTACTGATATGAGTCACGATGCCATTCCTCTCTGTCAGTCTTCCAACCCTGGTGCTAATTATATATGGGGCCACACTGGTCCCGTTATCCATCTGGAAACGCGAAAAGACATATCTCACTCATCCCCTTGGATGGCAAGAAAACACAAATATTTACCACAAGCTCAGCCTCGCAAGGACATGAACTGGGCTGAAGTGCGGCAAGTCGGATTAATCTCAATGATATATTTCCCGCGAGCACTTCATAAAATCACACCATACACCATAAAGCTTGGACTGACTTACTCATAATCATACCGTCTAGGTCGGCTCAAATCAGATTAACCTACTTTGCGTTCAAGACACATCAAACAAATAAATCAACAAAAACTCTCGGGTGCGCGAGTGGCATCCCGCACATGTTGCTAGACAAGCAATTATCAAAAGAAATAATCCTGATCCATCATAAAATCTGCTCACAAATAAGTTTTACCCTCCAAATTCTATTTTTAATCTCAATTAATTCTGTTCCATTTTTGTTATAAGGCATACTTCCGAGTTACATTGCTTGTACGCGACTTACGCAAGCGAATGCGAGCACGCCTGCGCGCGTTGCCCCGTATACTTGAATCAAACAAAAACACAATATCTACAAAATACAAAGCGCTAATCAAGAACTAAGAATCTAAATTACAAACATAAGCAAACAAATATCTACAAAAGTATATCCCATAAAACCATAGTTGACTTAATAAATAAATAAATTCATTCGGTACTCATTCCTTTAAATCAGCACCAGGGAAACATATCTGGCCATCTCTCCTCCTAAATGCTTAGCTCAAATTAGACATCGCTTGGCAGATGTCCTGCTGGTTCCAAGATTCGCCCTCATTCCTTGATGTCATCTCGTGCTGAATTAAAATAATGTTTGTCAGATACACACACGATATATTTCCTATTAAATTCACCGATCAAGTACTAAATTCCTTGACTGTCTACTGGTGAATTATTACGATGAACTGCCCCTATCTGGTAGTACTGGGACTACAAATAGAACACTGAAGTTACATTTATAACTTGTCGAAAATGTTCCATGTTCAGATACATGAAAACATATGCAGAGTGTCCACGACACATAAATATAATAACGTCTTGTGCCTTCAGACACCTGAATAAAAGTCACCTCTTGAGGCTTCCTGGACCACTTTTAAATGAAACTGGATAGAGTAGGCATGGAAGGGGGTTTATGGAAAAATATTCCATAATAATTATCAGACTAGCATGCGATCGGTATCACTGAGATCGTAGAAATGTGGAGGTTAAGATTAAGCTGTAGCTAGCTTGAATCGATCGTGGAATTAATCCATAGATAACTCCCGCCTTAATTCACCAGGATGCGTTATGACGCCGAGTTGCCCCTTAAAAAGGGCGTCTTGATATTATTGGTTCGTACTCCTGTAGATCTTCGCGAGCTCCTACTTATTTTCCTCCCACAAGGAGTGGTTATTACGAAGATTGACCATTCACATCGTAGCATTCAGTTTCTTCTTGGCGCCAACTCTCATAGTAACAAGCCGTTCTATGCGTACCCAAGCCTTCCATCGCGCTAAAAGTTGCGCCTGTCCTCTGCATCATGATTCCTAGGCTAACTTTCTAAAATACCACAGGAGCTTAAACCTTTGTGTCCTCTCTGCCACTGATTTCTCAACATTTTCCAGCTCCGTCAGGCTCTCATATCTGCTGTCTGCAGAAATATATCAAATGATGATGAATAAATTATTAGAATCCTTTATACAGCTCGTGGATAAAGGGTCTAATACTACGAGTATGAGAATTGTCCAGAATGAAATTTTCTACAAAATAGTCTCGGACAGCGTATCTCTATATTTAATAAATTGCCCACTATAATCGTTTTTACGTTTTCATTTCTTTCAACAATCACCATTCAGTGGAAATTTAAATTACTAGCTTCGGTGCGAATTTACAAACTAGCGAGCAAGCCTATCACACCAGCTTCAGCTAGCACCAAACTGTCGAGTCGTGTCGAGTTGAGACTTTAGAGAAGAGTAGTCTAATGTGTTTGGAGTTTCGCTGTTTACCTCGGGTATTCTGAATTGCATCGGTGACCTGCCGTCCGTGTGCCCTTTAAGCTTACGCTGGGTAAACCATTAAAGATACCAGGCGAAGCCGGGGCAGGTTGCTTGCTAGAGGCTAAAGAAACAAATTCAAGCTAAAACTAATGAAAATATCGATTTATATTTAAAATCACAAAATGTTTAATTTGGAGATTATTTGTTAAAAAAGTTTTATCGTTTATTAATTTTTTTAAACCTTCATTTAATTACACGTTTTACGAAACGCGGTTAAGTTAGTAAGAAAACGATTAAACCATGGGAATCCAGTGTCCTACCAGACCCAACACCGACAGCGGTGGCTACGCTCGCTAATGCGCAGAGTTAGGCTATGGGGCCAAGCTCTCTGCTGACTAGGTAGACGTGGGTTCGAGCCCCACCGTCGGCCGTCCTTGAAATGGTTTTCCGTAGTTTCCCATTTTCAACTCCAGGCAAATGCTGGGACGGTATTTTCTTACAGGCAACGGCCGCTTCCTTCCACATCCTTGTCCACTTTCATCCATTCATCTCATCCCTCATTCTAGCACGCAGGTCGTCTACGGACGTTGACTAGAAAGACCTGCACTCGGCCTCTGAGAAGGCCACACGACAACAAAAAAAACTGACCCAACCGCGTGGAGCGTTTTTTCCGCCCATCCGATTTAGTGACCGAGTGATCACCAATTTAACTGTTCCCCTCTGATCCTTGGGGTAAGAAATTACCCCTAAAGGGGGAAGAGCTACTAGGTGGCCAACGGCAACGTCACAGGGTGGAGAAGGTAACGGGAAACCGCTCCAATAAAAACCTGTTAAGATATCCCTAGATAATTTTATCTTAAATCTGATGACCAGGGCCCGGATATTGAAGACAGGTCATCTTTCAATTGGCATGCGACAAACATTGCTAACTTAGAAATCCTTATCATAGTTCCCACATTAAACAAATGCTAATGTATTACGGCATTTTTGTCATTTTTAACTTTTAAGTATACATAATGTTAGGTCCTTCTATGGAGTTTATTAAACTTACTTTTTGAGTAGTAGGATTCGCAACACTCCAAATATTGCATCATCATGACCAGAAATTGCGTAATCCTGATGACGTCATGGGATGACGTCATGGGTCCTTAGAGCGAGCACGTGGTCCAGGAGCGAGCATGTGCACTGCACGTGTTAGCGTGGGAAGGGGTTGAACTTTTGGCTTGTTTGTGCGATGGTGATAAAAAGTTAATGGGTGTTAACGTCATGGGGGATGTTTATTAGGATGCTAACTGTCATCTGACACCCATGCGAGTGTGAGCATGTGTGCCACTGCCAGCAATCCACACATGTGGTGTGCAGCTGTTATGTTTTTTTGTCCGCGCCGGGTGGGCTGAGCGGAGAGGCGGTTCCTATCCACACATGTGGTGTGCAGCTGTTATTGTTTTTTTGCTTAGGATGCTATCCGTCATTTGACACCCGTGCAAGTTTGACCATGTGCAGCAGTGTGATTGATCTCGTCTGCAGTGTTCGCGTGAGACAGAGTTGACCTTTAACGTCATTGGCTAAGAATGTAATCTTTGACTTCTTTAAGCAATAGTGGAAAAAAAGAAATGTTTGCGTTAGAAGCTAGTTTGCAGCATATGGTTTCTGGAGTGTGGGTGGGGGTGAAGGATATATAAATGGACGAGTGCATGGAAGAGTTTAACTTTTACTTTTGCGCGAAGAGTGTGTGTGTGAAAGAAATAAAGAAAGTCAACGACGAGGAACAAATTGTGTGATGGAAGCTCTAACGAAGTTCAATAACTTATCATCTTGTAATGAGTATTCTAATAAGAAACTAGCAGAACTAGTCATTGATTTACCATATGTGGTCCAAATTATTCGCTCCGTACAGACGAGGTTTGGAAGAAAAATAGTGGTGGACATTAACATTGAAGATGAAGTAACAAGTGTATTTCTACCAGCAGTATTTTCAAAATTAAGCGCATCAGAGATCGATGAACTAAACTCAATGGGAGGCACACTGATGCTGGTGTATTTGGGGTTGAAGAACCGCTCACATCAAGTCATTTTGAAACAGTACTCGATGGCAAACTGATGACTGTGTATTTTGGGTTGAAGAACCGCTCACATCAACATGTTTTTAAATCAGTAAATTTTTCTTGGTGAGTATTGGATTATATATATATATATATATATATTATGTATTGATTGATATAACGATTGATATATTTAGTTGCTCATTATTTCTTAATTTGTTTAATTTTTCAGATCATCTAAAAACTAATAAAACGAACAGCATAATGAAGTGGAAAACTGTTAATTTCCTGAGTGGAACTGAACATCGATCGCACCCGCTAATAGAGTATCATCGTGTATGCTTTCAACAACCGAAAGAAGAGGAAGAAGATGATAACGAGGTGAGTCGTAATGAGAAAGAAGCTTGTTTTAACAAATGGACATCTTCGAGTGGAATTTCGACATTTTCAGTCTACGTTACCAATGTTAGCAAATCAGATGATAGTCAGCGAGAGGTGACAGAAACAGTTCTAAAATATCTATTGAAAGAATTATGTGAAGATGAACATTTTATTTGTTTCTTCGGATACAATACATTTGATGAAGTTTTCAAAATCGAATTTTCCATGACTTGTTACGATGTAGCAAAATTGAATGAGTATAGAAACAATTTGCATGGTAAACTTCAGGATGAATTTCCTTTTGAGGCTGTTCATTGTTCATTGGAGATTACAGGCAGTAATTTATCACAATGGCTTGAATATACTTAAAAAGATTATAGGTTTATGGTAAACCGATGTTACAGCAACTGCTGGTGGTGTATTAACAATAGTGCAAATTGGACGTATGCTTAGACATCAGTGATGGTACACCAACTGTTGGTGGTGTATTAACTTTAGTGAAAATTGGACAATTGCTTAGACAACAGCAACAATGACCTCGCCTCCTAGCAAACGTAGAAAGGTTGATATTGTAATACATAATAACAGTGAAAATATAAGAAACCAATTGGACAATGCATTTGAAAGTGTTTCTAATTTTAGAAGTGAACTAAGCGGTGCTATTTCAGTATCATACCAAATCGGGGAAAACACTCAAACCGAGTTGATTGAGAACAGTGATGAGTTGATTGAATGTTGGAGAGTTATTAGTGAGCACATATTGCAACAAGCTGTGAATTTCGAAGAAATTACAATTCAAATAAAGGATGAATCTTTCTTGAGCTGTGAGTTAATTGAAACGGCATTCAATTCTAGAGTGTACACACTTGCAGTATCAAATGTTAAGAATGAGTTTTTGGATCCTCGCGAATTTTTAGCGAATGCTAATATTTGGTTTACAAAGTATGTTAAGAAAGCGTTAACTGTACAAGCTTTAAAGGTGAATTCAGTTTTGTGTGCACAATATGTGCTTCGCGACATATCAGAAACAAAATATTTTGCTATAAAAAATGAGGTAGTTTTCGAGTATACTGATTTAAATGAATTTTATAATAAGAATATCATTGAAGGTACATTAACAAAAATGAGCGAATTTGAAGCAAATGGTTCCGGGTGGGCTTTAGAAAAAAATCATAGTTTGAGAATTAATATAAATAAATATGTTGGATTTCAAGTAGGAATGTCCAATACTAGTCGATTGCCTGACGTAATAGTCAATAAAAATGCAGTGCTAAATTTGTATGATACAAAGGAAGCTTGTTTTGCGTGGAGTGTGGTTGCTGGTTTGTATCCAAAAACTCGAAACGTGAATCACCTTTCTTCCTATCCTAATTACAGAGATGTTTTAAATTTAGATGGTATTCCAATTCCGATGGAAATGAAATATTTAAACAAGTTTGAAAACCAAATCAATATTTCTGTAAATGTGTTTGGAGCACAATATGATGAAAACAATTGGGTATGTATGGGAACAAACGAAGTAAAAGGAAAAAAAACTTTTACTATTGTACCTTTGTATGTATCAGATAAAGTATATGAAAGGAGTGTAGACTTATTGATGTTGCAGATTGGAAACAGTGAAAGTTATCACTTTTGTTTAATTAGAAATCTTGCTCGCCTTGTGCGTTCAAGCCTCACTAGCACTCACAGAAGGATTTATATATGTAGACGTTGTTTGTCATATTATTTTCTTGAGGATGAGTTAAATGTTCACTTTGCAGACTGTAAACAGTTTCCTGTTGCAAAAAGCATAATGCCGACTGATGAACAAAGATTTGTTAATTTTACAGAATTCCGAGTTAAAGATACAGTTCCATTTATAATATATGCAGACACTGAATGCGTCTTGTCTCCAATTTCCTCCTGTTTTCCAAATAGTGACATTCATAACTCTACTTTAACACAAAAACATATTCCTTACAGCATTTCTTTATACCTTCATTGTAATTTTGATAGTGAATTGTGCAGTTTCAAACTCTTTAGGGGAAATAATTGCATTGAATTGTTTGTAAAGGAACTTTATAGTATTGTGGATAAACTTCAAACATATTACTTATCGGTTAAGCCAATGTTAAAGATGACCGAAAATGAAGAAAGATTATTTTTGTCAAGTAAAATGTGTCACATTTGCGAGAAACCGATTGCAGTTAATGAACTCAAAGTACGCGATCATTGGCACTTAACTGGAAAATATAGAGGAAGCGCACACAATAGTTGTAATTTAAATTACAAAGTAACAAAGGTTTTGCCTATAGCATTTCATAATCTAACGGCCTATGATGGACATTTTATAATTAAAGAAATTTGTGAGAAACGTGATGGAGAGGTGGTACATAATCCTGGTAATATAAGTTTGTTGGCGGTGAATATGGAACGTTATAAAGGGTTTACAAAGTATGTACGGGCTAAGAATGGATTCATTCAGTTAAGATTTTTCGATACATATAATTTCTTGTCCTGTTCACTAGATCAATGTTCATCTTCGTTAAGTGAAGATTCAAAGCAAATAACACGACGTTATTTTAATGATGATGCACAGTTTCGACTTACTGCGATAAAAGGCGTGTTTCCCTATGAATACGTCACGAGTATGGATGTAC
Organism: Meconema thalassinum; assembly: GCA_946902985.2. Classification (NCBI taxonomy): domain Eukaryota; kingdom Metazoa; phylum Arthropoda; class Insecta; order Orthoptera; family Tettigoniidae; genus Meconema; species Meconema thalassinum. The sequence continues at coordinate 1,037,582,697 of OX336389.2, forward strand.
TTAACGAAACTAAATTACCTGAAATATCCAAGTTTTATAGCAGTCTTAATGATCAAACAATATCGAATGAAGAGTATGAGTTTGCTCAATCGGTGTGGGAAACGTTTTCCTGTCAAACATTAGGAGAATACGCCGATTTGTATTTAAAAGTTGACACACTTCTTTTGGCGGATGTCTTTGAAAATTTTAGATCGAATGGCATGGAAACTTATGGCATTGATGCAGCTCATTTTTACACTGCTCCATCTATGTCTTGGTGTGCTATGAAAAAGATAACCAACATTCAACTTGAATTGCTTCAAGATATTGATATGTTACACTTTTTTGAACGATCTATTCGAGGAGGAAATGTTCAGTGTATAACACGACATGCGATTGCTAATAATAAGTATATGAAAACTTATGATGAGAAAAAGCAAGAGTCCTACATAATGTACTTTGACGTTAATAATTTATATGGATATGCGATGATGGAATATCCTCCAACGGGTGGCTTTAAATGGGTTGCAAATGTTGAAGGCTTTGATGTTTTAACTATTGATGATACTTCAGAAATTGGATATATTTTGGAAGTAGATTTGACTTATCCTCAAGAGTTACATGACAAACATTCAGATTACCCTCTATGTCCCGAAAAGTTGACAAAGCTAATGGCTACCCTAGATAATAAAGAACGTTATGTTTTGCATTATAGATTGTTAAAGCAATGTATTCAGCTAGGAATGAAATTAGATCGTATTCACAGAATAATTGAATTCAATCAGAGCCAATGGCTAAAACCATATATTGATGTGAACACAGAGAAACGAAAACATGCCAAAATTTTTTTTTTTTTATAAATTGATGAATAATGCAATTTTTGGTCGTTCACTGATGAATGTGAGGAAGTTAAGGGACATCAAATGGGTCACCAAATGGCATGGAGCTCGTGGTGCTAGGTCTTTAATAGCTAAGGCTAATTTTAAACATAGAATTATATTCGATGAACAATGTATGGTCATCGAGATGAGTAGGCTAAAGATTTTTCACAACCAACCAGTATATGTTGGTGCATCTATATTAGATTTGTCTAAATGTAAAATGAATGACTTTCATTACAATGTTATTTTAGCAAATCCTGAATCAAATGTGAGGTTGTTATACACAGACACCGATAGTTTTATGTATATATTCTATTATGATATTTATGAGTTCATGAAACAGCATTCAAATTTGTTTGATACTGGAAACTATGAAACAAACAATCCTTTTGGCATTGTGAGACAAAATAAAGGTGAAATTGGTTTAATGAAAGATGAACATGCTGGAAGGATTGTTGAAGAATTTGTGGGGTTAAGACCCAAAATGTATGCAATAAAATTGTGTGATGAAATGAATAGCTTGTGTAAGGCTAAAGGCATTAAGAAGAGTGTGAGTAAAAGTATGAATATTGATGAGTATAGGAAGTGTCTTTATAACAGAGAAAAAGTCAACAAAGTTCAAGTTTGTATAATTTCAAAATCTCATTCTGTATTTACTGTTCGGCAAAATAAGTTGGCAATTTCATCAAACGAAGATAAAAGACACATAACTGAAAACGGAATTGATACTTTACCGTTTGGTCATTTTTCTCTGAAAAAATGATTAGAAACAAAATTGAGATTAAAGCAGTTCATCTCACTTACTTTATTTCTTTCACACACACTTTTATTCTGTTAATAATACTAATTTTTGTGTGTTCCTATGCTGTTAATAATACTAATTTTTGTGTGTTCCTTTGCTTATGAAAAAAAAAGAATAAATAATAACCCAAATTTTGTGTGTATTATTTAAAAAAAACACCTCCCCCCACCATTCCCATTTTCCAGAAATATATATATATATATATATATGTATAATTACTTATATTACATATCATTTAGTAATGGTGCGTTGTAAGAGGAGCAACTCTACCACTCAATATAAACGAACAGGAAGTGGATCATTAATTAGTCGTGTACTTAATAAAACTATTGATAATTTACCCGTGGAATTACACATCCCGGGATATGAATATTGTGGACCAGGAACAAAATTAGAAAAGCGATTGAGCCGTGGTGATCCAGGAATAAATATATTAGATAAAGCGTGCAAAGAGCACGACATTGCTTACGCAAAGCATAAAGATTCAAACAAAAGAAGAGAGGCTGATGAAATTTTAGCTTCAAAAGCTTGGTCTCGTGTAAAATCCCGTGACGCATCATTTGGAGAGAGAGCGGCTGCACTAACAGTGGGTGGCATAATGAAAGCTAAGTCTAAGATTGGAGGAGGTAAGCGAAACTTAAATAATAAAAAAACAAGAAAAGATTAAAAAAAAGAAGAACATCGAAAAAGCTAGGTGGTATTTTACCCCTACTTCCGATATTTGCAGCCTTGTCGGGCTGGGGGGTCTAGCAGGCGGAGCAGCAGGGGTGGCGTCTGCTATAAACAAGGCGAAAGCTGCTCAAGAAGAACTAAAAGAAATGAAAAGACACAATCGAATGATAGAAGCAATGCGAGGAAAAGGAGGTCAAGGCATTTATTTAAATCCTCCTGCATACAAAAGATAATTAACCAAATACCAAATAAAGCATTAAGTAATTTCGATTTAGCTAAATACGCACATCAATTAAAGATTCCAAATTTTAGAGGAGTCTTTATGCGAGATACGTTACCAAGATATTCTCGAAAAAATGAAAACTGTAATGTTAACCTTGAACCGATGGATAAATCCGGTTCACATTGGGTGGCTTTCAGTAAACGAGGTAAATATGTGCATTATTTTGATAGTATTGGTAATTTAAGACCACCATTAGAAATTTTAACATATCTTAAAAATTGCTATCTACAATATAATTTTCATTCATATCAATCGATTACTTCTTCGATGTGTGGACATTTATATTTAGTCTTCTTGTATTGTATAAATAAGGGAAACACAGACCTTCTTTAAACATTTCAAAGATGGCTTTCGAAAGACGGATAACTCTTGAAGGTAAAGGCTCGAAGATTGATGTTACATTGGAGAACCCGATTCATTTTGTAGGAGCAGAGTTTTTTGAAATAGGACTTGCAGGATTGTATACATCTAATTCTATTCGAAATGTTACCAACAGAAATAATAAATTTCGCATTCATTTTACTAATTTTTTATCAATTGATTTAGTGGTACCACCGGGTATTTATGAATTTGAAGATCTAGCCTCAACTTTTGATGATTTACTTAGTTATCACTCATTGTCGAAACTTATACCAGAACATTTAGAAAAAAACAAAAATGTATGTGGAAGAGGATATAGATGGAAAAAGAGACAACCGTCTTGTTTTGTCTTCTCCGTTTAATATTGATTTCACTGTAGCCAACAGTGTAGCAGGGCCTTTAGGTATTGAAAAGAAAGTTTACCCTAAAGAGAATAAAAGAGAAATTGAAATTGATCGAAATAGAATCGATAATGAAGTAACAATTAGCGAGAATAATAACGTTTTGGCTATAAAGTTGAACGAAGCGGATAGAGCGAATTTAATAATACCCAATGCTAGCTATACGTTAAAACAATTAGGTGAAAAGATTAATGAATTATTAGTTGAACATTTATTAGGTGACAAAGACAAATTCCCATCATTTTATATTAATTATGCTAAAGTCTTTTATCATTGTAAACTACATTCGAAAGTGTTTGCTATAGATTTTGGTGTTGCAGATTCTATTGCAGATTTGTTAGGATTTTCTCATAGAAAGTTCAAGGCAAACACAACTCATCATTCTGAATATATGATTAAAATTAACACTGTTAATAGTATTCGAGTATGTTGCAACCTTGTGCTTGGTACGAGTTCTTATTTGAACCATAAACCAACACACTCTTTATATAATTTTAAAGCTCATGTTCCTGCTGGTTACCCGATTGTTGTACAACCAACAACAATTAATTTTTTGCCTATGAACACCAAGGTTATTCAACATGTATCTGTGCAACTTGAAGATCATCTTCAACAGCTCATTGATTTGCAAGATGAAGATTTAACTGTAGAATTAATTATTCGTCCAGCACGATATCTTGCTATATAAAGTAATGAAATACTGTTATGTTTTCATTCTACTTGAGTAAGCTTACTAGAAAACAATCACAAATATGGTTATACTATATAATACTCAAAGTTTGAAAAAAAAGAAGTCGACTCTGATTCGAAAAAATAATATAAATCAATCAGCTAAAATTTCTAAAAAAAAACAAACAACGACATCGCACCTTGAAATCTAAGAAACAGTTATCGAGTAACAACAAACATTTCTTACAGTCTTTAGGCTATCGCGTACTTTAATTTCAAAATAAATATATATGCAATTGTTAATCTTATTTAGTTTCTATCTATAGTTGAAGCTGTTAACATGTTTAGCATGTTTAACATAACAGATAAAAGAGAGGTTGACAACAGAGTTGTGCGACGAGAAGAGAGAGTTTATCAACCTTATTCAGCTAATAAATTCGAAAATAATGATGAAATTCGAATACCGATTCAAAATGAAGGAAACATAGTTTTATTATCAGAAGGTGTTCTTCACAATAAAGAGTTGTATCTTCAGGTATATTCTCACTTGTCTCGATTTCAATTCGCACATCGACTGAAGATGTCTTCACTGCTTCCACTTGTTCGAGACAATTAATTACAATAATCGGACAATGAGACTTAAATTCATCTCGTGAAACCAGAGTCTCTGAACGAACATCATCGATCTGATAATATACATTACGAAATTTAACAAACATGTCATACAACTCGCTGTAGTCATTTATGGCAATTTCAAATTATTACTTCTAACATAAATCCGGCTGCTTCTACTACAGCACATCCTGACCAAAATTTTGGGGCTAATCTTTTTAGCGAAATTCGCATCACGTTAAATGGTAAAGAAATTGATCGTACACGCCATCTAGGTATAACAAGTTCTGCGTTAGGTCAAGGGTCCAAGCTCTCTGCTGACTCGGTAGACGCGTGGGTTCGAGCCCCACCGTCGGCTGTCCTTGAAATGGTTTTCCGTGGTTTCCCATTTTCAACACCAGGAAAATGCTGAGACAGTACCTTCTGACAGGCCACGGCCGTTTCCTTCCACATCCTTGCCCAGTTTCATTCATCTTCATCCATTCCATCTCTCATCCCGACGCGCAGGTCGCTCACGGGCGTCGACTAGAAAGACCTGCACTCGGCCTCTCAGGAGGCTACACGAAAAAAAAAAAAAAAAAGTTCTATAAAAACCTTTGCATCATATTCAAAAAACGAATATACAGCTTTACAAAATGCTGGTTATTTTCCCTCTTTAACAACACCAGCAAGTGAAGCAAATATTGTTGATAGTAACACAAAACGTTTTCATATAATACTTCCTTTAAGCAACCTGTTAGGATTAGCAGAGGATTACAGAAAGCCGATTTTAAACTGCAAGCATGAGGTAATACTTCTCCGATCGTCAAGTGACGCACGTGCGTTGCAATCGACAACCGAAAACGATCTTTCTAAGGTCAAGTTATTTAAAGTTTATCTAAAAATTCCCGTTTTATTATTATCGGACGAAGAACAAATTAAAAGATTAAAACTAATGCAGAAAAATATTCCCATTCAGGTTGGTTTTCGATCATGGGATGTTCATGTCTTGCCTTCTCTTCCTAGAACAACTAAATATAGTTGGACTGTAATGACAACTTCTGAAACTCAAAAACCACGTCAATTTTTATTAGGTTTTCAAACTAGAAGAAATTTACTAAACACATGCTCTTCCTATTTTGACCATTGTAACATTAAATCTATAAGAGTTTTTTTAAATTCAATTTTTTATCCCTATGAAATGCCAACTTCTGAAATTGCCATAAATGACTACAGCGAGTTGTATGACATGTTTGTTAAATTTCGTAATGTATATTATCAGATCGATGATGTTCGTTCAGAGACTCTGGTTTCACGAGATGAATTTAAGTCTCATTGTCCGATTATTGTAATTAATTGTCTCGAACAAGTGGAAGCAGTGAAGACATCTTCAGTCGATGTGCGAATTGAAATCGAGACAAGTGAGAATATACCTGAAGATACAACTCTTTATTGTGTTCTTATTCATGATAGTCAAATATCTTACAGACCATTAACGAATGAAGTAATTATCTAAACCAATATTTGCTAAGTTATAAGCAAGCAAGTAAACAAGTATTCTCACTTTAGTTGCAATCACGGAATTGACAACAACAAACTCTCCTTCTACTGATGCTGGCACGTGGAATAAGAAGCAACCAATAGTTGCAGACATTCGCAAGCTACCAAACGGCAGTTTGGAACTTGCTTACTGTATGCTAAATAACGGCAATATACCTTCATTCAGCCCAGTGATCACATGGGTTGCAGCATATTGTGAAAAAACTCTTTCTTCTTTTTTTTGACTCTATTAAGAATAAATATGAATATTTAGTTGTATATAATTTGCCACAGGAATTTTCTTTGTTTGCACTAAAAGCACTTTCCTCCGACTCATTAATCGATCTTAATACGATTAGTGGAATGTCAGACCTAATGTTGAGGCATAGCCATCGTTTACCTACAGATTGTCCAAAACATTTACCATCTCTAGCAATGGGAAGCAATAGTTGTGCTAAATTCAATGTCAATGCTGTTCAACATTGGTTAAATTCTTCTGATGGCATCATGAAAATCGTGTGTTCGATAATAAACAAGTTTCGAAACAATGGACTTCGAGGTTTTAATAAGTTTGATTGGAACTACTTTCCTATAAACGTACTGACTATATATGAACCACAACGAATTCGTCTAGAGTGGGAACATCTACCAGATCATCTAAAGAGAAAATTTCAACTGTTTCATCTTCGCGGCAAATGTGATAACTGTAATCGCTATCTATAAAAGGTGATTAATTAAATCTACTAGTGTCGTTGACAGCTATACATATTATGTTTTAGTTTGCTTTTTAACACAGTATATATATTTTTTGTCTACAGAAAATAATCATCTGGACAACTAAAAGAAGAAGAAGATCATCTCAACACACCCGCACTCATCTGGACAACTAAAAAAAGAATGAGATTACTTCAAGAGAAATAAAATTGTATTAATTGTAATTCTAAATGAATGAAGAAGAAAAGGTCTTTTGTACCATTTCATATTAAAGTTCTTATTAATGATCAATTACCTCCTCACTCTACATGTAAATAAAATAATATTATTGTCAGGTGAGGGATTCGAACCCTCGCTTTCAATTTCTGAAAATTAGATCTTAAGTCTAACGCCTTAGACCGCTCGGCCAACCCAACACATGCAAATCATGCATATTAGCCAACGTGTTTTGTTGATTCATCTCAGTTCACATTTAGCTTTGTGTGGTGAACATCTTTTCTTTGTGAAGTAAAGCAGCATCATGAAGTATTTTAATTGTGTAAAGTATTCCAAAAAACAGTTAATGCAAATGATATTGAGTCAAAAAGAAATGAATTTAAAATCTGAAAGAGATCGGCTAAAAACATTTAAGACCTGGTCTTCAGACAGTTTTACGAACACTGCATGGTTAGCAGCTGCAGGATTTTACTATTATGGATATAAGGATATGGTTAGGTGTGCTTTCTGTAATCTGCAACTTAGTTATTGGGAAGAAGATGATGATCCGTTTGAAGAGCATAAGAAATGGGCTTTTTCTTGCCCCTACGTAAACAATATTTCTCCTAGCATAGAATTGAAATGTGAATATGAAAGACTTAAAACTTTTCAAAATTGGCCTCTTCCCTGTCCAAACGAATTTTGTTTAGCATCAGCAGGATTTTATTATACTGGTCATGGTGATACGGTGAAATGTATATTCTGTAAGATTGAAATTGAAAATTGGAGGGAAAACGATAATCCTTTAAATGATCATGAAAAATGGGCGCCATATTGTCCATATTTAAGAGGGTTTTACGTCGGCAACGTTGATTTAAATCCTGAAAATCCTACTATTATTCCATATAATACAAGTTATGATACGTGTGGAAGCAATATATGTTGATGTGATGTGATTTTTTGTGCAGTGTGCATTCTCATACGTAAACGTAGACATGCTGAAGTTTGTTAAGCAGTCAAACACTCTACCAGTAATTTCATTTACTAATGCTGAAAACCAGAGTAAAAGTGAAAAAAGAAAGCATGGTGTTTTACTACCGAACACAATTCGATGTATCATTTGCGGTCCATCGAACTGTGGCAAAACAAACGTAATGCTAAATTTATTGTGTCATAAAAATGGAGTTCGTTTTGAAAACGTTTATATTTATTCTAAATCACTTGCTCAAAGTAAATATGTTGAATTAAAAAAGTTTTTGGACTCCATAAAAGAAATAAAAAGTGATTTTTTTCCGATAATGATGAAGTTATGCCTCCAGAAATGGCTAGGAAAAACTCTATATTTGTTTTTGATGAAGTAGCTAGCAATAAACAACAACACATGAAAGATTATTTCAGTAGAGGTCGTAATCACGACGTTGACGTATTTTATCTTTGTCAAACATATTCTTGTATACCTAAACATCTAATTAGAGATAACGCTAATTTTTTAATTCTTTTTAAACAAGACGGAACAAACTTGCGTCACGTATATAACGATCATGTAAATACAGATATGAGCTATGATCAGTTCTTTGATATTTGTTCGTATTGTTGGCAAAACTCTAAGTTTGGCTTTTTGGTTATCGATAAAGATAGCGATTTACAATATGGTCGATATCGCAATGGATTTGATGTTTATTTTCAGTTATAAATATGACTTCAAAAAGAGCTAAATGCCCATTCGTGTTATAGCTTTTGCGTGGTTAACAACTTAACTATGACATCGTTTAACAAAACCAATAATGTGTCTATCGGACGACCGACTTCACGACATGATATTGCAACTAAATCATATGTTGATGATAAGCTAGTGCAATATGGAAATCAACTAACAACAACAACAAGCGACGGACATCTAAGTATTAACGGCAAACGGTTAAAAAATGTTGGAACGCCAATACACGTTGAAGATGCGTGCAACAAAGGTTATGTAGTGAAGTTATTGAATGAGCTAAATAAAATTGAGTCTAAAGAAGACATACAACGAAACTTTAACGACCTTAAAGGTTTAATTTTTTCAATTTGTAAAATAGAGAAAAAAGAACTTGACTTTCAAAACAAACGTCTCGCGGGCTTAGCTTTACCATCATCTGCAAATGATGCAGTAAACCTTATTGCAATGCAGCAACATACATCGAATATAAAAAAATATCTTGAGACCCGAATAACCGAAGTGTTACAACGAGTAGAATTCATTCATGGTTTAGTGCGAGAATTTTCAGAAGATCACTTTCCGTATGATCAAGATACTCTCGACTTGGGTAACAAAAGAATAAGAAATGTTAAAGATCCAATTCAAAATCAAGATGCGGTAACGTATTCTTTTCTTAAAACTCATGTAACAAATGAACTCGATGAAATTAAAAAATCTCTTTTGAATATAAACAGAGATGATGAAACTGTAGATATGTTAAATAGAAGAATAACAAACATATCTCAACCAATCGATTCGTTAGATGCAATAAACATATATTACTTAGAAAACTTTGCTGCCTCTCGAAAAGATCTAGAAGACTTAATCACTAAATTTAATAAACAAAACTTTTTAAACGTAGACGATGGTGGAACTTTAAATATGATGAGTAAACGAATTACTCACGTAAACAATCCCATATACGATAACGATGTTGCAAATAAGACGTTTGTTGAACAATATGCCGCTTCCCGACGTGAATTTGATCAATTGAAACAAACTGTAAACAATCTACAACATCAAAAACAAACAAATGTTGAGTTTCCTGTTAACGACCAAGATGTGACAAATAAACGGTTTATAGAACACTATGCTGCTTCACGAACTGAAGTTAATCAACTAAAAGAAATTTTAAGCAATTTACAAACTCGTATTGAGGGTGTTGCTAACAATCTCAATATTGTTAAAAAAGAAGATCTTGAAAGTTATGCTGCTGAATCCAAAGAAGAATATAACAAGTTAAAAACTGAACTAGAAAAAATTGAGCAATTGGTTAACAAAGAACCACTCGAAAGTTTTACTGCATTTACTGCATTAAAAGATGAAGTAAAGAAAAAGAACTTATCGAAATTTATTCTGAAATTCTCCAACACACCATCAATCCATTCACCAGTATACACGCTTCATAATCATAACATACAGTATCAACTTCCCTACAAAGGCATATTAAAACCAATTTTTGTTTCACCAAGATCTCCAATTGTGTATGCAATTTTAAATATACGTCAAGAGATTGAACTGGATGGCAGTGATATTGTTGTTGAAGAGCAAGATGAAATACAGTTTCGACTTAGAGACCCGAAAAAACATAAAACTGATGATCTTCCTCTTCAAATCGATTTTGAATATACTATAAAGTAAAACAACCACAATTTCCGTTTAGTCATGGAGAAGAGCTCGAAGATTAAAGCTGAAAGTCGAGTAAAGGATAAACTTTCTCGCTTAAAAAAAAGATGTTAAAGACAAGTATCTTTCACTTCAAAATGATGTTAGACGAAAAGAATTAGATATAGAGACTAACTTTAAACAAGTAACAAGTTCATTAAATCAACTTGTAGCTATTGCTAATACGTCAACTCAAAATAAAGAAAATCGAAAAAGAAAAGGAAAATATGACGATTCTGAATCCACTGCTACTTCAGACGAAGAAGATGGAGATAGCATCAAAATAATTTCACTACTTAACCGCTACTTTGATCCGTTCATTAAACAAAACGTGGATAGAACATATGGTATAACGATAAGAAATGATAAACAATACTTGGGACGTGAACGAGTTTTCTTTGATAAAAAGTGGATAAAAGTTGGTGGTGAAAAATTTCCTATAACATAAGGTCTACTTGAATTGATTCAAAGGAAAGTACCAGACCCCACTCTAATAGATAGGAGTGATTTAAGTTCATATTTGAAATTATTAAATGTTTCAAACGTGCACAAAAGAAATTATACAAGCAATGCAGCTCCAAGAGGAACGCAATCTTATAAGTATAGACATATAATTGAACCCCTTCTCACTGAAGACATAGATAGAATTATAAAAACAGCAGATGAAAATGAAGAAGAAGCAAATACTACGATGCATACTGGATATGGTCAAAAAAAACACATCGCGCCACAAGCCATTTGGAAATTTGAAGGCGGAAACAATATTGAATTCGTTCACTGGAATGAACCAAACAAATTGGTATCAAGACTTAAAAAATTAATTGCATCGAAAGCTGCAGGTCACACAGGACTCGACAGCGAAATCTTTGCAATTGAAGAAGAACTAAGAAATGCAGGATATATTGAATAAAAATTCAAACGTTTGTAAAACAATGTACAGTATGTTATAAAACATTGTTTGGAAAATAACTATGAACGAAATCAGACGAGAAATTGCAAAAGAACTTCACGCACCGCTTAGAAAAAGTTTAAAAGACGACGTGTTATTAGCAAAGGAATCGATGACCTCCATGAAGCTGACCTTGTGGACATGTCCAAACTTGCAAAATGGAATAATGGATTTAAATATTTATTAACCATTATTGACGTTTACTCGAAATATGCATGGGCAATTCCTCTTAAAACCAAAAAAGGAAGTGAGATTGTAAAAAGCTTAAAATTTGTTTATTCTCAAAGTAAAAGATTGCCGAATTATTTTCACACCGATCGAGGAACGGAATTTTATAACAGTGAATTCAAAACATGGTCTCAGAAACAAAATCTAAAGCATTATTCCACTGGCAGCTCCATTAAAGCGAGTGTGGTAGAAAGATTTAATCGAACTCTTAAGGAATCGATGTGGAAAAAATTCACAACACGAGGTTCTTACCGATGGGTACATATTTTGCCTGAGTTATTAGTAAAGTATAATCACAAAATACATCGCAGCATCGGCATGAAACCTATTGATGTAAAAAGAAACAATCCACCCAGCTTGCCGACACAATATAATGAAACTTTAAGAAAACCAAAATACAAAATCGGTGACATTGTAAGAATATCAAAAATCAAGAAACACTTCACTAAAGGATACGAAGCTAATTGGACAACGGAATTATTTACAATTTATAAAGTTCAAAATACTAATCCACGAACATATCTTTTAAAAGATAATAAAAATTTGCAGATATTTGGAGCGTTTTATGAAGCAGAGTTACAACGAACAAAACATCCTAATATTTACTTAGTCGACAAAGTACTACGTAGAAAAGGAACCCGAGCCTTCGTATCTTGGCTTGGATTCGATTCAACTCACAACTCATGGATCCCCAACAAAAATATCTTCTAATTACAACAGTGTAAGTTTTTTTATACCTCGCAAAAATATTATTATTATTATTATTATTATTATTATTATTATTAATATTATTAATGAGTCTCTATATATTTTTCAGCTCACTAAAACCAACACACGCAAGAAAGAAAAGAATGATTGTACTTACCCGTGCACAAGACCAGCATATTCCAACTCTGCAAACAACACAGCATCTTCAATTCTCCGCAGCTTGCTGGAAAAAGAACTACTTACCACTTTAAGAACGAAGATCATATCATTTTTCACTATTTCATATTATATAATTAATGTAAACCACAAATGATCAAATAAATATATTTAAAAAAAATTACACTGCACATTTTTTGTTTGTTAAAAAACAACCACTGTCCACCGTCCATTTTAGTTCACAATTTGGACTTCTTCTTCTTCTTCCTCTTCTTCTTCTTCTTCTGCTTCTTCTTCTTCTTCGGCATCAATGCCCGCATGATCACCACCCCCCACACCCTCTTCCTCCAGCGGCGGAAAATCGAGCAGCTCAATAGTGTCCGAGTCGATTGCTTGCAGCCGCTGAATGATTACTCCCAATATGTGGGGAGTTACACCATCTGACGTCAACTCTCGACAATGCTGGCGGTCTCGAATGATCTCTAATAGTTCGCAGTTGAACATATCTTGTTGTAAATTGCTCAACCCGTTAAACCATACATCCTCCTCCACTTTGAGAGCGCTCACGGCAAAGTATAACCCAAGCCTCTCTGCTCGCTCTCTCAGAGATTTTATCTCACCGAGCTGCTGGAGCTTGACAAGAAGGCTTCCATACATGGTCATGATGATAGAGTATAAGACGTCAACTGTGTTACTTTGAAACTAAGTGTTACTTCAAAGCTATGTGCTCTTATACATTGTGAATATCAAACTGCAAAAAGCTATTTTAAACATTTTCACACGGAGCTCTGGGAACTGGCTTCAGATCTTGTTCTCTCATTAAAATTACAGACTTGACTAATGACGGCTATGAAACAAGAAACAAACACACCAAGATTCATTTCACACTTGACTTATAAAACAGCGTAACCAGATTGAGATCATGAAGCAAGCCGGAACACCAAAAAAAAAATGTTAACATCATTTAAATTAAACAGACATAACATAGCGACAACGAGTAACACAAGTTCACTCCCACGCTCTGGTGATATATGCTGTACTTAAACAGAGTCCAGCTTTAGAACACCACTTGACTTATTTAGCGAGCGCGAGCAAAAAACTTTAACAACCATGCACCAGCAATGTCGACCCCCTCACCGTACACTCTCATTCAAAGGTTATGACACCAAAGACTCTCTCCACTCCCTTGAACAATTACCTAAATATAATTCAATAATCAATCAATCAATAATTAATAGCCATGATACACAACTGACCTCTGCTGTCCTCTCCATGCGAACACAAGGCGTGGTGGCCATCCTAGCCATTAGCCAATCACCTGATCCCACCTGGACCACGTGCTCGCTCTAAGGACCCATGACGTCATCAGGATTACGCAATTTCTGGTCATGATGATGCAATATTTGGAGTGTTGCGAATCCTACAACTTTTTTGAGTAATTTTCTCGTGTTTTCAAGAGTTTTGGTGCATATTTGCGTTTGGTATTAGATATTATCGGAACTTAAAGTGAGGATTATTGCAGAGACATGAGAATCTCCACAACTCATTGTCGATCTGAAGACTTAAGTAACTTTGTTCAGTCCTTACTTCTTGAAAATATCCACATTCCAGGAGACACACCTGTGCTTGCAACTAATCCGGGAGCGATGAAGAAAGCGAGAGGAAAAGGACAGTCTACAGTAGGCTCAGTAATGCTAGTCTGGTTAAGTAACTCAGTGTAACTCAGGCGTGCAAAGTGAATTTGTGTTGTAAGCTGCGATTGTTATTTTCAGTGTATTTAAAATGCCGAAGTTAAAGCCATATAGAGCTGCACATTTGAAAAATAATAATTTCGGAATATGGCGAGGATATTTTTTCTACCGAAGGTGAAATTATTTTCTGCAAAATATGCGAAGTGAAAGTTTGTGTCTTGAAATTATGTCAGCAACATAAATATACTGTATCTATATCAACTAGATGAGTAAATAGATTCTAAAATTGCATTCAAATTAATGGACACTCTTGAAACTTTTTGAGTCATTTTGTTGGATTTTTGCAGTCACTTTATATGTCATTTTTTAAACATTTTAGGACAATAAAATCCAGGCCCTGCTCATGACTTGTGGCTTCATTTGTTGTAAAATGTTCTGCAGGCTTAAATAGTTTCCCGATCGAATCTCCGGGGGGAATTGCTTAGAATGGCGTCACTTACGATGAAGTCAATGTGAGCACCAACATTCGACAAGGCATTTGGAATGTCTGAGGTTTTCTTCAGTCTGAAAAACTTCACATTGTTGAAATAGAGACCGAAGTCCACGATTGAAACCTCCTTGGCACATTTGAGACCCTCTGGAAAGTTAATGGACATCTCATCAAGGATCTTGGAATACGATCTGTCATGTTTGTTTGGCTAATTGAGCCTGAAGATGGACTCTTGTGTTTTACCGAGCACAAACATGGCCGCCTTTTCTGTACAGAGTATGAAAATAGCATGTTCTGTGTATTCTGATGCTGAGATTTGCCTTTTTTGTTTGAAACAGTTCTCCATACTAGTAAAATGTTTTATGTTGATAGGCTGTGCTGAGGGGAAAAAAAGCGGTCGTATAATTGATAATGTGGAGTTGAATTCTCGCTTATCGCAATTACATCACTTCACAACATATGGTGCTGCGGACAGGATTATAATTAGAGACCTGTTTATTCTGAACACGGTAAGCAGTTCAATACAAGAGTGTAACATGGTTCATTTCTGCCATCATGTTGATTGAAGTGGAGAAGAAGTCCCGTACTATTCTCGGAAGATCCTTCCGTAAAATCCACAGAGAACTCAAAGAGCTACTGGACGGTGGAGAAGAGTTGGATCCTGAGCAAATACGTACGTAGGCTATATGGATGTGCTAGAATTACGCTTCCAACAGTTGCAAGGTAAGGACGCAAACATTTATGACTGTATGCTCAATGATGATACCTTGCCCGAGAAGGAGCTCGAGTCGGAGATGGATAAGGTGCAAGAATACGTTATCAAGGAATTTATAATGAAACGTAATGTCAATAAGACACATGAAGATGAGGTTAGGTCTATTCAGTCGAACCCAACGGTCGGAACTTCATCCCATGTAAATGCTTCAAGTTGTGCTTATATGCTCCCTCAGTTAAAACTTAAGGAATTCAATGGGGAACTGAAGGATCGGTTACCATATTGGTCCTAGTTTAAAGAGATTGATAGTGATCCTGACATGGACCCAAGTGATAAATTGCAGTATCGTTTCATGGGCACAGTTCCCAAATCTGTTGCTAGGGAAGTTGTTGAGAGTTATCCTTGAACAGCTGAGATGTATCCAGAGGTGATAAAGGCCCTGAAAGGCCGATTTGGAAGGGAAGATTTGTTGACTGAATTTTATGTTAGGGAAGATTTGACAATCAACTTTCTGAACACGATCTCCATCAAGAAGATGCCTTTATCTGTTCTGTATGATAAGTTGCAGTGTCATCTTCCAAATCTTCATACGCTGGGCGTAACATCAGTAAAATATGGCCCCAACCTGTTGCGTTTAGTATCCTCATGTCTACCACAGGATATTTTGAAGGTGCGGGAGAGGAGTAGCACTCTTTTCTCGCAGAGAGCAAATAATCCTGAGTCATCCTCAAAAGATGTCTTGGAGAATCTTATACAGTTCCTCAGGACAGAAGTTGAAGGAGGACAAAAAGTAACTCTTGCAATGTCTGGGTTCGGCTTATCAGTGACCTCAAATAATAAGGTCAATGGAAAGAAAGTAGGATCAAAGCAGCCTGTTCATACTAGTGAAGATATTTCTACGGCTGTTGGGTTAGTTAATATTGCTGAGGGAGGATCTGAGTGCATCTTCATGCAACCACAGGGCGCAGGATTGTATAAAGGCCCAGACTATGACTGTGGCAGAACGACGTCACATTTTAGACAGTAAAAGGACTTGTTTTTGTTGTCTTAGACAGGGTCATCATGCTAAAAGGTGCAAAGATTGACCAAAGTGTATTGTTTGTGGCAAGTCACATTTTGTGATTGTGATATCCTACCTCAGATACTTGATAGACCTAGTTCTGAGGCAAATACAAACACTCAGAATAGTTCTACAGGTTGTAAACCACAGCATGATGAAGCACTCGCAAGTCTATCAAACAATTGTTATTAAAATTAATTAAATGAATTTAATATCGTCGGTACGAAGATAATTATTATTGAATCTAATTTTGCAAAATAACCGACAAACTCACCTTGTTTATCCAAACTTTATTATGAGCTACGTTTCGATCGGCAGATCATTATCAAGCTACAACACATATCACAGAGATGTTGTTTACAACCATGGTCAATTGCACTTGAACCAAACATAACCTAAAAACATATACAGTCTCTTTGGCACGTTAGTCAATCTGCAGCCTAACAGACAAGAACTGGATTGTAAGTTCCGTGCAACCTTTCGGTGTCTGTCTGCGCGTTAACACAATTTGAATTGCTCTTAATGTACTATATTTCAGCTATCAATCGTTTATTTAAAGCCATCTCCTTATCTATAATTTTCACACCATCCCAATTAAAGTCGTGTTTGTTGGCAATTTTATGTTGTCTCAACACATTGTTTTCTTCCGTTTCCTTTTCGCTTCTCTTTTTATGCTCTCTTATTCTCGTAGACAATTTCCTCTTTGTTTCACCTGTATAAATAAAGGTTGTAACCAAGTTGTTGACTAGCAGTTTACCACCTCCAAAAACTAAAGTCAAGAACAGTTTAGAGTTTAAGAAACGGATTGATAATGTTACTATTGAGGAAGATCAAGAGATTATATCTTTAGATGTCACGTCTTTATTTACAAACGTCGCACACGAAGCAGTTTTAAATAGTTTGGAAAAGAGATGGACCTTGATAAAAAAGAAAACCAAGTTACCGTGGTGGGAATTTAAAAAGGCGGTCAAATTGATTTTAGATTCAACCTTATTCACTTTCGAAAATGAAGTTCATAAACAAAACTTTGGTACACCAATGGGATCACCTGTTTCCCCTATTTTTTGCTGATATCCTTATGCAAATTTGGAAGAAAGTTGTTTTGATAAAGCTAATTTTCCGGTACCATTTTATGTTCGATACGTAGACGATAGCTTCATGGTCTTACCTAAATCCAAAATCGGAGAGTAGGTTGACAATTTTAACAACCAAGATGAACATTTAAAATTCACACATGAACTAGAATTGAACAACAGAATTGCGTTTCTTGATGTAGAAGTGATCAAAGAAGGTAACAGATTGAAAACAAACTGGTACCAAAAAGCTACTTTTTTCTGGTAGAATTCTACACTTCAATTCATTCCACTCTATCCATCAGAAAATAGCAATGGTTTATAACTTGGTAGACAAGGCCATGAAGCTCTCAGATGAACAGTTCCATGATGAGAATTTGAAAAAAGTTCGAGATATCTGTGATAAGATTTTTTATCCGGGGGGGTTTGTTTGCAAATACATGAAGAAAACGCATTGTTTTGATTTAAAAAAAGTAACAAATGGGAATAACGCCTTCTCAGAGGATGATAAAACAAGAGAGAGGAGCGCTTGGATTGTCGTTCCCCATATCAATAGCACCACGGATATTATTTGCAATAAATTAAAAAAACAAAAGCTCAACGTCATCAACTCCGTTGATAATAAATTAGAAGGTATTATTGTTAAGGGGAAAGATAAAACAAAGAGTGAAGATCAGACTAATGTCATTTATCAAATTGAATGCAAAAATGATAACTGTAACAACATTTACATAGGTCAAACAAAGAAGAAATTGTCTACGAGAAAAGGACACGGAAGAAAACAATGTGTTGAGACAGCATAAAATTGCCAACAAACATGACTTTAATTGGGATGGTGTGAACATTATAGATAAGGAGATGGCTTTAAATAAACGATTGATAGCTGAAATGTCGTACATTAAGAGCAATTCAAATTGTGTTAACGCGCAGACAGACACCGAAAGGTTGCACGGAACTCACAATCCAGTTCTTGTCTGTTAGGCTGCAGATTGACTAACGTGCCAAAGAGACTGTATATGTTTTTAAGTTATGTTTGAGGCTGCAGATTGACTAACGTTCCAAAGAGACTGTATATGTTTTTAGGTTATGTTTGGTACAAGTGCAATTGACCATGGTTGTAAACAACATCTCTGTCGTATGTGTTATAGCTTGGTAATGATCTGCCGACCGAAACGTAGCTCATAATAAAGTTTGGATAAACAAGGTGAGTTTGTCGGTTATTTGGCGAAATTAGATTCTCAATAATAACAATTGTTATGTTCAGATGCAAACGCTTGTAGTCACTGTAAGAGGTGACAATGGTAATCGTCCAGCTAGAGCATTGATAGACACCGCTTCTCAACGTTCATACTCGTATATTCTGTCCAGCACAATGGCAGAAATGGGCTACCAATCGAACGGCAAAGAAATAACCCAGCATTCACTTTTTGGAGCCACTAGTATGGGTGTGGTCCAGCACAGAGTTTTCAGCGTTCATCTATAAAATTCAGACAACATGTATGATGCCATTTTCAAGCATTAGATCAGAGTAGAATATGTGGTAACATTTCTCCTGTCAAACCAGGGCCACGGATTGAAGAGCAAAATATCAGACTCAGTGATTTGCAATGTTCAGGTCCTATAGAAATTTTAATTGGAGCTGACATTGCTGGTAAAATTCTCACTGGAGTTAGGAGAATGCTCACTAGTGGGCTATTGGCGATCGAGACCAAACTTGGATGGACATTAGTAGGGTGGATTCTGCGTTTTGGGATGATTGGCAAGAGGCAAGGTCCGAGTGGATTCATCAGGCTCTAACTGCTGATGAGTATAAATTAGCAGAGAACAAAGTTATTTTTCTGATACAAGAAGAAGATTTTGCAGGGATTTTTGATCCAAGGATGACCAATTTCCTCCCTTTTATTGATGGCAATGGGGTCATTAGATTAATGACAAAGATCTCAAATAAAAAAAGATACTAATGAATTTCGTCATCCAGCAGTCCTTACAAGCCACCCTGTTGTCAGTCATATGATCATGGATGTGCTGTACATCAGGAGAACTGTCCCGCAGGAGTACAATTGATCATGTCACTACTGAGAGAACAATTTTGGAGTCTGGGAAGCAGGTGAACTGTGAGAGCAGTTGTAAATTCATGTGTTTGATGTAAGAGGCATACTGCTAAGAAGATTGAAACAATACCTACTCCGCTTCCACAAGAAAGTGTGCGTAATGCAAATTTATTTGAGATAACGGGAGTGAACATGGTCGGTTCATTATACCTAAAGGCAGGAAAAGATGAGCCTATGAAGGCATAGATTTGTCTTTCCACATGTGGTGTGTATGGGGCAGTGCACCTAGAATTTGTATCTTCGTTATCCACGGATAGTTTTTTAGTAACTTGCAGAATATTCCTGAGTCGAAGAGGGAGACCTCACACAGTGTCGGTGATCATGGCACCAATTTCCTCGGAGCGAAAAATGCTCTACGAAAACTTGATTGGGCCATTATTCAAGAGCACAGTTCTGTAAGGAAACTTCTACAGACGTTTAATCCACCAGCTGCTCCATGGTGGGGAGGTTGATGGGAGTGCTTGGTTGCTGTTGTTAAGAATCTTTTGCGAAGAGTGCTAGGCCGTGCTTCTGTAGATTATGAAGAGAAGCAGACCATCTTATGAGACTGAAAGCATCAACAATTCTCGTCCACTGGCATACGTCTCGCAAGATCCCATGGATTTGACCCCTCTCACACCCAGCATGTTTTTGCAAGACGTTGAAGACGTAGGAGTTCCCGATTTCGACTTGGTAGAGGGCACTGATTTCAATCGCCGGTTTCAGTACCGAAACAAGTTAAGGCAGAATCTGCGTGAACGTTTTCGTTCAGAATATTTGGGTCAACTAACTGTTGTTAGCCAATATGAACACAGCGAGAGAGATTTCTGTGGGTGAAAATGTCTTAATTGGGAGTGACAATCAGAAAAGCCTCGACTGGCCCTTAGCTCGAGCCACTGAACTCATTAAGGGAAAGGATGGACATGAAAAGTATGTTGTACGTGTTAAATCTCCTACTGGAGTACTGGTACGTCCTGTTCAGCGGATCTACCCCCCTGGAGCTGGAGTTGAAGCCAGAGAGTGACAGTCAGCTCATCGGTGGACGACTATGGAAGTTGCAGCAGGTTCAGCAACAGACTTGGGTGTGCCAAAGGAGATGAAATCTATAATTCCAACCGATGAAAATACCAAGACAGTGAACATACCATTGGCTACACAAAGTGGTAGGCTGGTTAAAACCCCAAAGGGACTGGATCTGTAAATCTGGACAGTCTTTATATAAGAATTAATTCATTTTGTGTCTGTTTTTCTACAGTGTAAACTTTGTAAGTTCATTTGAAGAGTGACATATAAGAATTAACTTAGGTGGGAGGATGTCATGTTTGTTTGCCTAATTGAGCCTGAAGATGGACTCTTGTGTTTTACCGAGCATAAACATGGCCGCTTGTTCTGTACATTGCATGTAAATTGCCCGTTCTGTGTATTTTGATGCTCAGTTCTTGCCATTGTTGTTTGAAACAGTTCTTCATACTAGTAAAATGGTTTAAGTTGATTGGCTGTGGTGAGGAATAAAATAAAAGTGGTCGTATAGTTGATAATGTGGAGTTGAATTCTCGTTCATCGCAATTACATAACATCTATTTGTCTGGAAACAACACCTAAAGTATCAATGGAGTTGCCATACTGTTACTTAAATCAGCCAGAGGACCGCTGATGGAGTACAACCTTGTCAACGACAGGACTTGTACAGTGAAACTCAAACCAACATTGTTGAACATAAATATCCCACAGATATATGAATCAATATTAGAAGCATCCGATGACGTTATTGATGAATTTTACCAACATTTAGAGATCACTTTGATTGAACAACCCAGAAATATACATTTTCATCGTGCAAGGTGATATTAATTCTAAAATCGGAAGCACTCTCGCAAATGAACATTTCAAGAATGTGGCTACTTTTAACTTGAAGCAAGGAACGAACATGGTGAACGTATACTGCAAATCTGTCAAAAAACTGACAGTAGTTTCTAATCATCCCAACATCACTGGCGTCTGTATACATGGAAGTTACCTGGATACCTACACAGAAACAAAATTATTTCTTCATGATAATATCTCGCTCGAGGACTTCAGTACGAAACTGCA
This sequence comes from Meconema thalassinum, assembly GCA_946902985.2. Taxonomy (NCBI): domain Eukaryota; kingdom Metazoa; phylum Arthropoda; class Insecta; order Orthoptera; family Tettigoniidae; genus Meconema; species Meconema thalassinum. The sequence goes on from OX336389.2 coordinate 1,037,604,434, forward strand.
GAACCTTCCCAGACACTGATTGTGTATCTGATCGTCTACTACTGGCAATGGAGTTCAGGCTGAAGCCGAGGAAGACATCACAGCCATTTAACTATCAGAGAATTTATGTACATGTTATCGAAAACCTCGCAACCGAAATCAAATCAAGCCTGAAGCAGATCGAATCAGATATGGCAAATCCAAATGTACTGCGAGAAAGGAAGAAACTAAGGCAAATCATAAAAAGAACAAGGACTAGAATGGCAAAGACCAACTAACATCAGAGGATTTCTGAAGATGCTACCCAGAACTATGAAACACAAATCAAACTACACTTTTAATCTGTTCCTCAAAGAAAGCAAGTCCTCAACGGGAGCGAAGGCGGAGAAGATGGTCTTCAGTACGGTGGAGCTGGCGGAAGAGGCAGCCCAGCTGACCAGGGTCAAGAGATCAGGACCTCCACTGCCTTGTGGATAGAAGTGGAAACTTCAAAGGCTAAGGGAATAAACCCTGATAGAAAATCAGTAGGCCTGTATATTTAGAAGGCAGCCCCTTCACCGGGCTTTGGCTGCTGTTGGCCAATAACCTGCACACCCGAGATTACTTTATTACAGAAACATCAGCGAATAGAAGCCGGAGAGAAAAATTGGATTTGACCTTCAGCATGAAATCGGACACTCGAATAGGAATATGGAATGTACTGACAATGTGGAAGACAGGGAGATTGGCTGAAGTATCGAGGGATATGAAGAGATACAGGTTGGATATGTTGGGCCTGAGCAAGATGACGTGGAATGGATTCGGTGAAGTAAAGACGCAGGATGGAGATACCCTCCTGTTTTCGGGTAGGGAAGAAGACGAACATCACAATGAGGGTGTTGGATTGCTGCTCACACAAAAGGCAAGCAAGTGCTTCGGGCACACGCTTAGACGTGTTGAGAACAACATCGCCAGACAAGCACTGGAATGGAACCCGCAAGGCACTAGAAGAAGAGGCAGGCCCAAGAACACCTGGAGGAGGAGCGTGGAGGTGGAGGGCATTGAAAATGGTGAGGCGACCTGGTCGGACATCAAGACCATGGTGCAGAACCGAGTCCGATGGCGGAAATTCGTTGATGTCCTATGCTCCACGTAGGAGTTACAGGAAATAATTCAAGTAAGTCCTCAAAGAAAGTCTACGCACAGAAATATTTGAACTATCGTCCAATGCCGCTCATGTCACATTTGGGCAAAGTTATTCTGCAGACACTAGACCTGAGGTTGTAAAACTATCTATAGAGCATCAGATTCAGGCACGATTTGTAATGTACGGCTAGGATACCAGATATTCAATTTGAGGCAGCTAATAGAGACGGGTCATGAGTTTAACACCCTGATATCACTGTGGTTTATTATGTAACGGTACATAATATGATTATGTTCTAGTACCGTATTAAATTAGAATAATTATTTAATTATTGGTCTATTTCATAATTATTATTGTAATTTTAACCTATGTAATCAATTTGATATGAATTACTTATCGTATGTATTGAATATTGTGTAGATGTGCTTAGTAGGCAACTAACTGGCCACTCATTGTCTGTACAATATAGCTCTCTGTGTTATTTCAGGGAACAGTCGAGAATTGTTATTACTTGTAGACCTACATTGATGTGTGTTCTTTATGGAAGTTATTTCCTTGTTTAGAATCTCTCAAGTTTGCGTCTCTTTTGTTTACATTCTCGAAAGTGTCAGAGTCATAAGGTTCGCCTAGTTGAATCTGGAATATTCCGTCAATGTATTTAACAAAGACCGCCGCCCAGGCGCAACAGACAGTTAGTTCGTTAGTGGGTCAAGCTGTCATAAAGTGATGATGTGAACTCCATTCACGGCGTGTGTTTACTAACAGTACGCAAGGTTGTATTGTGTAGAGTTAGATCGTTATTTGTTATTTGAAATTAATTGAATCTTGTAAATCTGTGGAAGTATACCTGAAATAAGAAGTTGTTTCTCCTACGAAGCTCTGCATCTACACCTGAATGGAATATAGGCCTATATCAGGTGTTCATCGTAGAATCTGTCTACCAAGTCTACAGCTAACCAGCAACAGTGTGGTATTCTAAGGTGTTATCATTAGGGCTCGGATTTTTAGGTATATAAATATTTTTTATGTAAATACATATTTTAAGCATTTTTGTATAAATACGGGAATAATAAGGGGTAGACATTCCTGCTTTTCACGTATTAGCACATTAAAAAGACATCGTATTTACATTTTAAAAAATCAGTATGCTAGATCTTTCAGTTTATTGCATTTTTGTTCCGTGTTACTTCACCGGGGAAGAACCTGTGAGTTATCTATTCTTCATGCAGAACGCATGTCAGCTTGCAGCTGTGTAATTTTTAACTTGTCGCCCCGCGCCACTCACTGTGGAAGCCGGGGATTTTCTTGTCCATAGTCATATTGCACCACGTGCTAGACCTTCCCTCACCCCTCCCCCAGCTATCAGGAACCAGTGTCACTCACATGTAGATAATTTCTGGCACTGTGAAGTGTAAGGGAATTCTACGATGCCTAAAGTAAAAGCAACTACAAGTTATCGTCTGCAGCAGTATGTTGCAGAATTCATTGATAATTTTACTTCTGATGGGAGCATTCTTTTCTGCCAACCATGTGGGAAAGCAATCAAGGCTGAACAGCGATCTCAAGTTACACAACATCTCAAGGGCAAGAAACATATTGCCGCAGTTAAGCGCCGTCAGAAGTGTTTCGCGATAATCGTCGATCATTTGTGATGGACAACCTGAAGATGTATCTCGTTGTGTATTGTAATGCTTCAGCAGTCAGTGAGACATAGAATAAATTGCATTCGGGAGTACTGCATATTGTTTATATTCACATTAATAAACAACATTATAATTAAATATTTTTACTTTTTTGTCACATATTTCAGGTATTTTTAATACATAAAAAATAAATATTTTCCAGATTTTTAGCACCTAAAAATCCGAGCCCTAGTTATCATCTGTTAGTATCCTATGGCCATAGACTGATCATTTCATTTGAGACTTAACCCATTGTATCATTCTAACGTTGGGAGAAAATCAGAGTATTTGAATGTATTAATTTGAAGGTCGGTTAAGTTTTGTAAGATTGATAGTAACTCATTAATTTGCCTTTGAATAGAAGAATTGTTTTACGTTGTATAATATTTGCGTGCATGATTCCTCCCCAGGCCCGTATCAGTAGATTACTGAGTGACTCTGAGATAATTCAACCATTTGCATATTTAATAATTAATCAAAATTTAAGCAATCAATGTTCAATGTTCATTAATTTAATACGTTTTTATCAATTTCATTTAAATACTATGTATAGTAAATTGAGTAATAACAGACTACAGACGACTGTTGATCATTCACAGACGGTGCATATACAGGGTATGATATGAAAACACGTGTCCTTGGAATATTCCCCTTAACCCACAACCAGAGGGTAACTTTTCAATTGTCTGAAAATCAATGCTTGCCTTGGTGAGAAATGCAGTATCAATGTTTTCAGCCCCAACATTTTATATAAGCATTGTAACTGTCTAGTGAACGGCTTGCAGAGCATACTGTACTTTCTGAGATCTGAGCTCTTGTTCATAGGAAGTGCCCCCGCCAAAGTGTTGACCGGCTGATGAATCAATCATTGCATTCAATTGAAACAATGTTCATAATATTGTGCTTACCACGAAAATATAACAATCAATGACAACTCAAATTTGAAGGACACGAATATCAGCCCCAAAAGTTCGAGAAAACCAAAGCGCTCAGAATTAAATTTATAATTAAATAACTTATTTATTTATTCTGGCAAGATTAAAGTCCAATGGCCTTCTTCAGATAGCCTACACAGTACAATATAAACCTTTCATTATAGAACTATGAGTATAAATGAGTAACTAATTAGGCTACTTAATCACTATCAATGAAAATATTAATTATTAAGATAAACAGTGCAAAAACATAAGCTTAAGTTAGGCTAATCACAAATTTTAAAAAAGTCGATATTATTTCAGTATCTAACAGAAAATACCTTACAAGTAAATAATTGTCATTTAAATAATTAACAAAGTTTAGGATTTTAGTGTAGCTTTTAAATTGTGCTATTTATGAAACATTATATATAGCTAAAAATTATATATTTTGCAATCAAAATTTCAAGTGAATGATTAAATATTTATCAAATGTAAAAATTGTAGATTTTAATATAAGTTAGCTATGAATGTATTCAAAATGCGGAAAGAATTTGGATGCCGTGGTAAGAACACTTTAGCAGGAAAGTGTACCCACATAATGACATATTTCAAGAAGATTTTGAAATAATACACAATATTTAAAAAAGTGCTTAGAGAAAACGCGAAGTCTAATTCGAATAGAAAGCAATTCATTGGAATCAACAGGGCTTGATCTGAACATGGTAAATGTCTTGCATTTCTACCTGTAATATTATGGCAGACATAGCGAGAAATACGGTATGGTAGTTTAAGCACGATCTTATGGTGCGCTCAGAACCATCTGTCCATGTACTAAATGTATCAAAAAACTCTAATCATTAAACAAATCTTGAAAACAACTAAAAGACCCGAGGCGATCAAACGCAACATATACTAGCTTTTAACCTCCAATTCGATCAGCTGACCAATAAACTAATAATATGAGTGGAGAAATGTTATCAGTCTTCATGAATCTCTTATGAAACATGATTAGATTAACGAATAAAAATTATTACAAGTGCTAATATTACCAGTCAGTTTTATAAAACAGGGCCCAGACATTAAATCCAGCGTATGTTTCTATCCTTATCTTAATGTTTTATTATACATTACGCCATTTGGCAGTTTTGTCCAAGGTCGCTCACATACATGTTTACAACAATAAATACCCAACGGTTCCACTTCTGTACTGTGGAGGTCACGCTCAATATACAGAGTGAAATTGATATACGCGAAGTCCGTTACACTGGAGATAGAAGAGACTATTCTAAGCTTCCTAGTGTACCCATGTGAATCATTTCCATGGAAAACATGCTTCTGCCTCCAGCTAGCATCAGTCCTCAGGCGTGTACCGTTCACACACTGAGCAGTTGCATATTTTTGATCTGAGACTAAAAGGTATCTACTCTACAATAATAAGGCACAACTCTATTCCAAAGACTTTAATTGAGCTCTAAATCATGGCTTCACACAAACAAAAACACAATCCCAACAATAAAACACAAAACAATGCAAAACTTATTCCTTCAATCCACTATTATTCGCATTTTATCCTCGCAAATCCAAATGATTATTTATTCATTTACCATGAGATTAACATAAAATTCCTTCTCAAGTGCGCTGATGCACTGGTAAAATACACATACAACTGTACTTACAATCTTACGTCACCTATTGTGACCACTTTAATTTCACAATCTAGTTGTTCATTCTCAACACATCCTATTTTACATTATGCGTACAATTATGTTCTGTATTTCTCTTCCCACCAAAATGCTCTACCATGCATTAACCAATTTATGGGTTGCACATCATATTTACTTGCAACTCCATTGTTACTTGTAATTCTACCCCTTTATGCAGTTCCACTGTATGCCGTCATGAGTTCAATTTCAATGATTCCGTTACCGCTGTGTCGGGTGGGATTTTATGCTACCCTTGCGTGGGCATAGCATATGGCATCTAGTGTCCACCTTCGGAAATAGGCGACAATGTCAGTATAAAAATGCAACTTTCAACATCTCATAACTTTGCCAAGTATTAAATTATCAGAATGATCCTTAATTATCAATGTGTTTCAAACCACACAAATTCATTACACAATACAACAATGATTCTTTTATTACAAACAGGGTTTCAAAGTCTTTCCACTCTAAACGTCACCCTCCAAGGGTAGTTTAAAATCTCTTCCCCCTGGCCCTCCTGTATACAATGGGTCTGCGCCGGGCTGTAACAAAACACTTGCTACCTCCCTCGCTCTGTCCCTTTTCTTTTATTTCCAAGCAGTAGCACGTGGCTTCAAATACAATAGTGCCGTCTCACTGACCTGCACACCACAGATGATCTAACTGAACTGTATGCAAGACGGGATATGGAATTGTTTAAGCATTTATTCCTATCCTTAGCATATTAATAGCTGGCCTCAACAGGTCCATTTACATTCATATGAAGGAACGAGATTCATCAAACACATGTCGAATTGGGATAACCGGCATCTTTTTGTTAAAGAACACGGTCAGGTACACTTCCTGCCGTCTACATTCACTTCCAGGAGCTGAATTTATTCAATAGCTAGTTCTCGGTCGATATCAGGTGTCATGCTGAGGTGTCTATTGTTATCCTCCCATGCACCACTGGATTCGAACCCGGAACATTTCATAGCAATACTCAGAGCTAGGGTTTCCTTCACTAAATACGCTCTGGCAAATAATAATATCTCTGTATGCCCTTGGCTATACGAGATTTCACACGTCGATTAGATTACCTGGCTCCCATGACCATTGTGATATGATCCCGTCCTTTAATTAGTAAGATAATATCTATCAATTACTCTTATAAGCTTATTCATCAAGCTGCGATCAATTCACTATTAAACCCTTCCAGTTCCTATATTCTTGCATATTTATTTCCATTATCATAATATACTCTGATATTAACTTCCTTTGCTTAGCCCATCACGTATAATACTACTGCTTGGATACACAAGTATTCCAATTGGCATATATATATTTTGCTTACAAACAATCACCCTGATGTGAATTCATTTATTCTCATTATTATTATTATTATTATTACTGACATACATTTTTCCCTATACCGACACAACGTAACCGTATTTATATAATCAATAATCGAACATCCGTGTTCGTTACGTTAACTTTCTATTTAACTCAATTGCCATTTTTACATTAGTGGTAACGATTTATCAACTCAATGATGTACAAAGATATCTCAACTTGACTAAAATCAACACAACATTAATATCTCGAGGTTCTACCTCCCAAAATTGACTCTTATTGGCATATTCTATAATTTTGACGTCACTCAACATACAGTGGACTACATTCACTACAAAATCATGGTTTTGGGTACTCACATTGGTTAATCTGGTGGCTCCGACCAAACATTTTCTCCAGTAATGCCCGCCATCATTTGCGAATTAGCAAAGCATTATCACACTTTTCACACCCATTTTACATAATTTTTGCATTACAAAACACACTGCACTTTGCTTCTCCATGTCGAAGCTGTCGCTTCCTTTCTCACAAAACACGTTATATCAATTATTACACTGTTAATTTTACATATATTTAAATGACCATCACTAAAATCACACGATCACTATGTACATTTCTTAATGGTTGACCTTTCCTTGCAGAATTTCAGAAATGTAGGCGTTGAAGATCTATCCTTCACGACTATCCCGCATCTCGTTCGAAAGTCTCGATTCTCTGCCTTATGATTCCTAGCGGTCCCCAATCTGTCTATCAATTTCTATCCTTTGATAAATTTCCCGATATCGCATAAATATGCTTCCAAATCGTCCTGAGCATTAATTACAGTGGTATCCCTGCGAAATTTCATCACTCGTATAGCAAAGTTTATACCTGCGCCGTTCGACATCCTATTATATGTCTAACCAATAGCTTATATATTGCGCTCGTCCATTGTACATTGTACTTGTACAATTACCACTTTCAATTGTCCTTCGGCCGGACTGACAGTCCCCCTGAATGATCTGATTATAACAAAAGTTTGGACAGTTCCACGTACATTATTATGATACCACATAATATCTCCTCGTCATGAGGTACGATTTGCCTAATCTGACATTTTCTTAACTTGTAGATCACACGGTACATTTTCTGCGTACTCAATAGTAATCACTTGTACTGCCGATTATAAAAGTATGGCACGACTGTTCTTATTAATTGTTCTTAATTAGTGCCTTACTGCATGGTTAATATGTTGATGCACTTAAAATAAAGTCCGCGCGCCCCTCTCTGGATTCAGGCGGCGTGCGCTCTGCGCTAAAGTCTGGTTCAACTGACTATATTAATCGTTCTTAATTAATGCCTTACTGCATGGTTATTATGTTGATGTGCACTCAACATACTGAAGTGCGCGCGTCCCCTCCTGGATTCAGGTGACGTGCGCTCTGCACTAGACTATGGTTCAACTGACCCCGACTGTTCGCTCCACTGACCTATTTGGAGACAAAAAGTAGGTCTAAAATTTCCTTGGAGCTTCATCTCCTCTCTCCGTACATTTCTGGTCTTGAAATTACGTTTTCCTGGTCCATTTTGCCTCGCTGATCACATATCCGTCTGTGTGCTCGAGGATCGATCGGCCAATTAATTAATATTAATTGCCTTTGCCAGCGCGTCCCCACGCCGCGTCACTGGTTTTTCCCCAAAGACATGGTCAGATTCTGGCGCTGGCCTCACTTCTACGGTGTCAATGCGCGTTACATTAAATCTGCCTCGATTTCAATGTTTGACGGCTTGATAATTAGCCTCCTGGCCATTCATTCACATAGGTGCAATCCTCATGTCTCTGAGTTACTCCATTCACGAGTAATCATTAAATTATTCTGGCATCTTCTCACCCCCCATGGACTTTTCCTTATGTAACAGGGAATCACTTGCCCATATATTACCGTCCTGCCTTGTCTCAGACAGCATAAATAGATCATAGTTAAAACCCTGCGCGGATGCGGATATCCGCGGATAAACCCGCGGATATCCGCAAATATGTTTGCTACGCGGATATAGTTTGCATTGATGTGCGGATAGCGGATACGCTGCGGATAATGTTTCGAGTAAATTTGCGGATAGACTTTAGAATTCAAACTTACGTTATGAAAATCAACAGCTTCATGCTTAAAAGAGGAATACTTCTATAGCCTATTGCGTACGAAATATTCAGGCACGTATTGCACTTATACACGAGAAGTTCATTTCACTCTATGCTTTCAACTACATTTTATTAAGTACCGTATGTTTGTAGTAGATGGTCTTGACATCTCATCAATTCTCACTGCCATTATTACTACACGTACGAGATATAATGCTGTCAATAAGCTTGTTAGTTCATCGTGGTGACATCATTAACATTCTTCATGTCAGCTTCTTCGCCATCTAAGCTATCCTGGAAGATCGGGATCCAAGTTTATCTGAAGATTTATTTCCAACTTGTCACTGAAGCACGTTGGCTGTGGTATTGCAACATCAACTATGACATCATCTATGCGAACATGGATGTGTCCAGAAGCAGAAGGATGATGACTGACGTGGAATTTCCGGCCAAATGTCAATCCCTTTTTCCAAGTGTAAAGAGAAGTTCACTTATTAGTGAATGTTACCGCGACCGTGAGTATGAAAATCATTTCACCAACATGGATAAACTATACATTGCAGAGGCCGATAACCTCGATGTTAGGCCCCTTAAAACAACAATTATCATCATCATCATCAAACTATACATTATAATAAAGCAAGGTGAATATTCAATAGCGCGTGAAACAAAGCTCAAGGCAACGATATGGCAGACATTTGGTTACGTTTTCAATGGAAACGAAAAGGTGAACGATATAGTGATGTTTTACCTGTAAAACAGTGTATTCATACTCAGGACACAAATCGGGCACATCAAACTTCCTGAGGCACAAGTGCGAAAGTAGCCAAAAAAGTATAGCCAATTTTTTGTCTAAAGCGGAGGTCAAGGAACCAGAAGTGCCATCCACGTTGAAGTCCCTTGGAATGCCAACTTGATGTTCCATGCAATGAAGCAAATTGTCAGGAACGACTTTCTCCTCAAATGTCTAAATGTGTTGGTTTAACACGTTATGCTTGATCTAATAAATTAAACATAATATTGAAATGTCAGCGGATTTGGATAAAAGTCATGCGGATGTGGGGCGGATGCGAATAAAAGCCATGCGGATGCGGGGCGGATGCGGATAACATGCGTGCGGATGCGGGGCAGATGCGGATAACAGTCATGCGGATGCGGGGCGGATGCGGATAACAGTCGTGCGGATGCGGGGCGGATGCGGATAACGTTTTGTTTATCCGCGCAGGGCTCTAATCATAGTGACTGGCATGGCTCCACGAAACCACGCCTCTATTCCAGGCCCATTTACAATCTGTCAAGAGTTCTAACTCTCTGCACTCAGTCCAGAATTGTATGCATCTTACAGCCCAATACTGCCGTATTCTGCCAATATTTTCTACATTATATTAACAAATAATGTCAGAATTTATTCATATCACAACAGTGATTTAATGTGTATATTCTCTAGGGGTTTTTATAGCTTAAACTCCCTCAAAGGATCTTGTGTTCGTTTCTTGCTGGTATCCCTAATCTGTACTCATTTACCACAGAGATCCAGGTTCGACACCAGTCAGCCTAACCCCGTTGGGTTCACTAGGTTTAAAAAATGTCACCTATCTTTAAATTGAAAATGAAATATTAAAAAGTCTATATTTGTAGGTTTTTCAGAAACTCTTCAAGCAGAATGTGCAATCCAAGATTGGAATGTTTGGTGAAACACATGGTAGTGTGAGGCGTGACGAGGGAGGGGCGAAAAGTTGTTGCGTAATCGGAGCATTGACCTACCTGTGAGGAGAAGAGGGTATCAGCTGGCATGAGGATTACATGACAGTTCCCCACACTGACACTTCCACACACTGCCCAAAATACTGACACTTCCACACAGTCCTTGGACGCGGCTACCTGTTTAATGACTCAGAAATATTCCCGACTGACAGTTCCACACACATCCCCCCACCCCTAAGGCTATAGGCTTCAGTGATCATCGTTACAGCCGCACCTGAGACAATGCACCTTAACATAGTACTCATTTGGAGTGAAGAAAAGCGCTCGGTCTATGTACTTCATTACATACCACGGCCTCGAAAATATAATTGTGATGTAGTGTAATTACCGTAAATAAAATAAATGCAGAGTCTGATTTCCATCACACTTTATCCAGGCTGTGGACTGGCAAAATAATAACCGATCAGTTTGGTGTTGTTATCATTTTGGCGTGTTTAATATCAGCTTTCTACGCTTCGTCTGTTGTTTTGTGTTTTTTATTTATTTTTGTTTGTTTGTTTTTGTTTTTGTCATATTTGTTCAACAATAATATTAACCTACTTCATATTGTTGTCATTTTCGAACTTTTTCTGAATGATCTCAATCCGTCCGTCCAGTTTGACATATTTTCGTCTCCTTTTTTTTTCCTTCCATGTTGAGCTCGGCCTTTAAAAATGCGCAGTTTGTCTTCTCAGCTTCCGTCTTGAACACTTTGACAACCTCTTTTAATTTGGGGTGAGGTCTCCCGACAAGATTGTTGAGTCGGTTGTCCACATCTCGATTGGAATGTCTTCGTTATCTAGCCAGTTGTCAACGAAGTAGTCAACTTGATCTTTTCCATAGTAGCCTTGGGGGAGAGGGGAGATGTGTGTGGAAATGTCAGTCGAGATTATTTCTGAGTCATTAAACAGGTAGCCACGTCCAAGGGCTGTGTGGAAGTGTCAGTAGTTTGGGCAGTGTGTGGAAGTGTCAGTGTGGGGAACTGTCCGGACACCGGCATGAGGATACGGTATGGTACTAGTCACGTAAAATCCATACGTAAGAACATTTGTATTGCTGTAATTGTTGTTGTTGTTGTTGAAATCGCACGCACTGGCTTGGAATAATATGACCGGTGGTATTGCGTAGCTTACTTTGTAAGTGTGGAAGTCATTGATTGATGTTGATGTAAAGGATAAAATATTTTCGATAATCAGCCCTGGTGTGTCGTTGGCTTCCGGCACGTTAAAGAAATACAGTGGGACAAAATTCCGATATCCAGTCGCCTGTTCAGAACTTGCATTTAAGACGGACGTAAAATACTTGATATTGTTTCGTTTGAGAGGCCTGGCGATTGTGGTCATAACCCCCTTATAATTGGTGTGTGTGTAGAATTTGTTTGATAACCTGCGCTTTTGTGGTCTCTATATTATTGCGGGTATTTGTTATTCAGGTGTGGATTGGGAGAAGGCGGCCGTGGCAATGGCATGTAGAACGGGTAAAGACCATATCTATCATTGTCTCAAGCACGGGCGTGATCCCAAGTACCTTGTTCCAAGGCCCTCCCCGAAAAACATAAACATAAGGTGTCTAAGAACCTACTGTATTATAATTAATATTATTATTATTATTATTATTATTATTTTAATTCCTATTTATTTATTGTCGCTTTAACTCATTGAGTCATATCGCGACATTATTACAGTTCTTGCACTGTCTTCGTACAAAGTTAGACCAACAGTTCACTTCATTAATTTACCAAATCTTTAGGATTTCAATTTTCTCTTATTCCGCAGACCAATAAGTTACGGCATAGGCGATAAGGCTGGCTGAATCCTAAACAGATCCACCATCACTAGTCATTAAGGTTGGGATGTTAGGATCTAAAGAAACGAGAAATATGCAGGCACATATGCCCTAAAAATACTGAAATATGATCCAAAAAAGGTACAATATGACCTAATATATTGACATGCTTTCTAAAAACAAGTGGTAATAATGAAGTGAAATATTTTTATTAATAATTCAACATTCAAAACTAAAAAATTGTTTTAATCAGCACTGATTTCATGAATTGGCCTACGATAAAAATGTTTTCATCAATTATCTATCGCAGAATGTTTCAAGAGTCTCGCCGAAAGCAGCATATTCTTCACCTTTTCTTGCGTTAAAAACTGCGACACAAATCCCATGTCCTGTAAATAGAAAGAAAATGTCCTAAGATAAAAAATACTACCCTGTTTAGTTACAGTTAAATATTTTCTTATAGCCTGCAACAATTGGCAAGTTTTAAAATGTTTAGCGGCACTAACGCACACCCTGCAGCGACCTTGAACCTTACTAGTCATTCTGGCCACTCCACACGGAGGTGTGAAATGAACTGTTGATAGGCTAGGTTTGTGCCATTGGAAAACACAGCGAGGAGGTCACTCAACTTAAGACTCTGGTCAACATTCCACAGCATTGGAGGGGATGCTGGCGGGGTGAAATCAGCTGTGCTTCTGAGAGGAACGCAGTATACTACCTTTTTCAAGACATTTACCCTCGATTTTTGTGATTTAATTCCACCTACACTAATTAAGATGCGACTTAATTTCATGAAGATATTTGCTTAGAACACCATCTCACATCGCCACTGTAATGGACATCACGTATATCAATTACACCTGTATATCAAGGATTACAAACATGAGAAAACAACACAAATTCACGTTATTAGCCAATTTTCATTTATGAAAAAATAGGCTTATGATATCACCTTTTGTCCGTGTGTGTGTGTGTCTCCATAATAATGTCTAATGTGCTGGAGCGATTTCAATGAAACTCGGTATGGTCATAGCATTATTTTGGCCGACCCCGCCCGTGTCCTTCAAATATTATTACGTTTCAATAATCCAACATGGTGGCAGTGCGAAATATTTCACCGGCATTCTATATCGCCAAAACTATTACAGATATCACCCTGAAATTTTGTACGGTGATAAAGGGCACTACTCGATGTTCACCTATGTGACCTTCGAAAACCCTTTAACTACAAAACGAACATATCGGCCAAGCGAAGTTGAAACATTCCAATAGACTTTTCTCGCGATTTAACCATCCGAAAGCAGTGAAACTTGGCACAGCAAAATACTATCCAAATTGCAATGCATTGACATATAATTTTGTTTAATTGTTCACATAACCTCATGATGGCGGCTGTGGAAAATTTTGAAATTAAGTTTCTATTTCTTGTGTTCTAATCATGCGCTGGAAGTCAACGTTTGAATAATGAACCTAGTCAATAATCCTCATCTAATAGTACATAACTCTATGGCCTACATAATTAAAATCATACATGGCAACCATCCGAAATATTTAGACGATTCTCAATATCTATTAACTATGCCAGCAATTAAACTGAAATTGTGTATGTTGTTAGAGGCTATAAACACAAGTTCACCTTTGGGACATTCAATAACCTGGTGAGCACAAATCCAACATGGCGGCGATGCGAAATTTAAATATTCAAATGGATGTTTCTCGCGATTTAACCATCCGAGCGCAGTGAAACTTGGCACGGTATATGCTTATATATGGCGGCTGAGCGAAATTTTAAAATCTCGTTTTATTTCTTGTACCCTAATCATGCGATTGAAGTGTGAATAATTCACCTACACAATAATCTTCTTTTAACAGTACATAACTCTAAGGCCTATACGTTATATCAAAATCCAACATGGTGATCATCCGAAATAATTAGACGGTTCTCAATATCTACGAATCTATTACAGCAATCAAACTGAAAATGTGTATGTTGATGAGGCAATTAACATCAGTAGGTTATATGAAAATAGGCTATACAGTATAGTTCTTCACGGAACTACTTGTTTTTAAACATGAACATTTGCGTGGCACATTTCTTCACTTTATTCCACGTCCGCTTCTCAAGTATTTGTTCCATTGTTTTTGTAATGGCTATATCCAAACTAGTGTAGAGCACATATTATACGAAGGTGGATGAGAGAGAGCGTTATACACAGAGTGAGACAAAGTCATTCACTGCGATGTGGCCAGACAGCTTTATTGATCTTCCCGCGCTGGGCTCGCTACCTCGCTAGGGATCCCAGACGTCCAGGTTTACCCGGGGCACGAAAGGATATTTAATATTTACCATAATTTGTTCCCTGTGATCGGCCCTTAACATTGAAAGATATTGTTGTTGATTCTTTTAGGGGCTTTGCGACATCATGGTCATGTAGCCCCTGTATAGGCTTATGAGATCACCTTTTGTCCGTGTGTGTGTGTGTGTGTGTGTGTGTGTGTGTGTGTGTGTGTGTGTGTGTGTGTCCATAATAACGTCTAATGTGCTGGAGCGATTTCAATGAAACTCGGTATGGTCATAGCACTATTTTGGCCGACCCCGACCGTGTTTTCGTCTTTTTTTGTTTGTTTCTCCCGGGATTTAGAAGAATTGTCCCGGATTTTGCAACTACTGTAACGTGTTTTTCGAGGGGTTTTATGCAACTGGCATAAGTCAGTAGGAAGCCATTCTATATTTATTTACGCTGCAAATTGTTCAGCCAAGATAATTTTTCATGTTAATTTATTATTATTATTAATTTATTATAATTATTATTAGGATATTTTCGGAGCATTTTATAAAAATTATAAGCATACAGATAGGTTTTCTATGTCTTAGAAAACGCTAACAAGCAAATTATTACGAACGACGATATCATAGAAAATTATGCGATTACGGAATTTTACGGAGTTTTCGTCAGTTAGGGTATATTGAGAGACGTGACTCACTGGGAATTCTAATACAAGCTGATTCCTGTCGAGGAGCATGACGCAATCTTGGGTCGCATCGTCAAGAAGAGGCGAATTGTTGAAACGGAACCCTGTCGCCGAGTGTAATGACCCGGAGGAGGAGAAGATCGCGTGGTGGGTCAGCCAATCAGGGGAGACGACGTAAGCTAGTTGGGACTGAAGAGTGGGGAGCCGGCGTGTGGTTATATCGTTCGACGCGTCGTGAAACAAGGACTATCTGTGAAATACTTGAGGTGTACGGTCGCAAGTGCGTGTCGCTCCGATGTTCAGTGGAGTTAGCGACGAACTTTTGTAAAACTTGGTTGTACGAGTGTTTGGGTCCGAGGTACGGACCATAGAATTATCTAATCTACCAGAATATCATCAAATTCCGACGGAGATGACGACGTCCAGGAGACTGTGGGAAGCTCACAACATCATCAAGAACGAGGGAAATGCTTTGGCAATTTCCAGTGGTAAGCGCCAATGACGCAGAAATACGCAATCTCTCATTTTCTTTGTTTTACATTTCATATTTCAGTAACTTCATAGCTTGGAAATAAGAGTAAAATCAATTTATCAGACTCCGTTTTCACGTAATTTTCTATCGGTAATATTCAAATCACAACGCTCCAATTTAAATTTTATACTTATTATTATTAATTTTGCTATTCTTGTTTTATATAATAAATTCATTTATTTTACAATGCAATCTTTGCTTTCAGCAGGTAGCATTAGATATAGACCAATTCCTTCTCCTGATACAATTGTTTGTTGGGTTAATGATCAAATCATACCACGATCTGAGTGAATAGAGTCTTGAATGTGTTCTGCCAGAGCTAGACGTTGTTAAATAAAAATTTAGATTTCAACATTGCGTTGAGGTCTTGGCGCCCATTAAAACAACATAGCTTAGGCAAAGGTAAACAGTTACATTTCTCTCCCAACAGTGTGGGCTAGCGAAACCATTACATTTGTCGCTACCAACATGGGGCGCTAACGAAGAAACGTTTCACTTGGCGCCGACAACTTGGGGATGAAAACCTAATAACATTTGTGGAAGGAGAAGGGTATATATTTCTGTGCCTGTATTTTGGGGGTTATTTGTCTGTATCAGTGTATATCATTATGGGGGATGAGAAAGAAAGACAGATGAGGTTACGTAGTGGTCATCAACGGGAGAGTGATGATACGAGCAGTATGTCGAGTGATGGTAGTACCGGGGTAGCAGAGGTAAATCCCGATACTGAAACAGGGAGTGTAGGCGGCCAACCAGAATTAAAAACTTTACTTCTCGAGTTCATGTATCAGAACAAAGTTAGTAGTGATGCTTTAAATGCAAAATTAGAACAGAATAATGCAAAATTAGAACAAAACAGTAGGGAAAATAAAGAAAGTACAGAAGCTTTAAATGCAAAATTAGAACAGAATAATGCAAAATTAGAACAAAACAGTAGGGAAAATAAAGAAAGTACAGAAGCGTTAAATGCAAAATTAGAACAGAATAATGCAAGATTAGAACAAAACAGTAAGGAAAATAGAGAGAGTACTGAAACTTTAAATGCTAAATTAGAACAAAACAGTAGGGAAATGAGTGACAAATTCGAACTGATTAGAGGTGAGATCAGGGGGGTGATGGAAGAAAAGGCTAAAGAGATTATTGCAGATGTAGACAGAAAATTAGGAAAAGTACAGGAGGAGTTGGAAATTAGAATCAGTACACAGGCTGAACATTTAAAAGAACTAGTGCAACTGGAAACACAGCAGGTCAAAAAGCAATTGGGGGGAGAAATTGACAAAATTCAGGTAGCTACTAAAGAGGTTAAGGAACAGCTGGGGGGTAGAATGGAGAAAGTCCACTCACAAATAGTTGCAGAAGTAAATGATTTAAGAGAGAGTAATAGGGAAAGCATTAGCAAGATTGAGGAGAAACAAGCAAAGCTATATGATAAAGTAGAAGAATCAGAAGGAAACATTAAATTAACAGTAAACAGTATTGAGAGGAAGGCTGAGGAGAAAATCGCAGAATTAGAGTTAAAATTAAAAGCTAGGATCAGGCAAGAAAATAGTCAGAATAGGCCAGTTTTTGTGAATAGCACACACAGGGAGGTAGAACTGGGTAAGTTCAGCAATCGACAGGGGTGCCCAATGGAGTTCATGAACACTATAGAAAATAAATTCGGGGAAAGGTTGGAAAATGGTAGTATTGAGTGGTGCCAGGTAGTTGAAATTTTAGAACAAGTGTTTGTGGGGGAAACGAGGAATTGGTTTGCTGTCTACAGAGACAAGTTTACTGATATTAATGATTTTAAAATGAAATTCTGTGAAAAGTTCTGGAATGAGGTTATTCAGTCGCAGCATCGTGAGGGAGTAGTGTGTGGTAAATATAACCCTAAAGGAAGCTCCACCATGACCGAATACTTTTTAGGGCAGGTATTAGTGTGTAAATATCTGGATGGCTTGAAGGAGGAAAGTGATGTGGTAAGGTTGCTACTTAGGCACTTTCCCTATAGGATCAAGGAGGCTGCTTGTATCCAGAATGTAAAGACTATATCACAAGTAGAAAATTTGTTAAGCACATTTGATGCACTAGGGAGAGGGGGTTATGAGGTCAATTTCAATCGGAACCAGGGTAATAATAATAATAGACCTAATGAAGCCAGGCATCAAGAAGTTCAAGGGAACGGTGGCGAAGGGGCCAATGCTCAAAATAGAAATAACAATAATCAGCTAAATCAGAACAGAGGAAATGGCTATGGTAATCAGTATCAAGGGAGGAACAATGATTTCAGGGGAAATCAAGGGAGAAACAATGATTTCAGGGGAAATCAAGGGAGAAATTATAATGACAATAATTACAACCAGAATAGGGGTCAAGGAAGAGGACAGCCTAGTGGTAGTAATATACAGCCAAACAATGACAACATAGCCCAGAACAACCAGACCAGTTTAGTAGTTAGTAGTACTACGGCCAGCTGTAGCGGTTCTTTAAACGCGAACCAGGCTGCGAAGTAAGGTCAGAATCTCAGTCTGTAGCATGCCCTGTCCATACAATTATACAGGAACCCTATGACCTAAATGTAAGAAATGAATTATTACATGAACTAAATGATGAAGGTATTATTCAGGAAGTGGTTAGTAAGAGCCCCATAGTTAAATTTAACGTGTCCGAGGCGTACACAGATGTTTTAATTGATAGTGGTTGTATGAAGAGTTGCATAAGTAGTGCATTTTATGATAAAATGAAAGGAACTGGAGTAAATTTTGAGGAGATGCCAATTAAAAGCACTTTTGTTATCACAGCTGTTGGGAAGAGGTCTAAAGTAATTTCTAAGCAAGTTTTAGTAGACATTAAAATTAATAATCATGTAGAGAAGCAGATTTGCCTTGTAATTCCAAATTTAGTATTCAGTGTTATCTTGGGTTGAGAGTGGCTAAGTAGAGTGTCTGGTAACTTATGTTATGATGTAGGGAGTTTGAAATTTAAATGGGGAGATTCTGAAGTAGAAGTAGCGTTCAATGACCAAATTCAGAGAAGTAGTGTTGTAGGTGTGATTTGTACTTTAAATGAGATATCGCCAGCCGTAGAGCGGGGTTCTCCATGTTTTGTGGGCAGTGTGATTACGAACGGAAGTCTAGAGGACTCGTTACGTGATGCTGCATTTCAGGGAGATATAGAGGTGGAACAATGTGTTCGGCTCTATGATGTGTTATGGTGTAATAGGAGAGTGTTTGAGGATCGAATTGGTATGGCCAATTGCTATACACATTCATTGAACGTTATTGATAGGTCAGTATTCACAGGACATAGATATCCTGTACCTTTCGCTTATCAGAGTGCAGTTGAGGCACAAATTAATCAGATGCTTGAAGATGGGATTATTGAGCACTCGAACAGTCCATATGTTAATTCTTTGATCACGGTACCCAAGACCGACGGCACTGTTCGTATTTGTTTAGACGCTCGTTTGGTTAACAGTAGAATTAGTTCAGATCAGCTGAAATCTATGTCAATAGAGGAATTAATGCAAACATTTGAGGGGAAGAAGTATTTCACTTGTGTAGATTTGAGTTCCAGTTTTTGGCAAGTGCCACTTATGTACGAAGATAGACCATTTACAGCTTTTAGTCATAAATATAACCTTTATCAATTTTGTAGAACACCTTATGGGTTAAAGAGTAGTTCAGCAGCTTTAATTAGGGCTTTAAACATCGCATTAGGGGATGACACAGGAGAGTTTGTAACCATTTACATAGATGATATGGTAATTAGTTCACGCAGTTTTGAGGAGCATCTACATCATTTAAATATAGTTTTTCAGAAGTTAGATCAGGCAGGGTTCACTTTGAAGCTGTCTAAGTCGTCATTCTGTCAGTCAGAAGTGACATTTTTAGGTCATAGAGTGTCGAGTAGGGGTGTAACACCAGAAGAAAGTAGGGTTAATAAGATACTTAACGCAGAGGTGCCACAGAATGTTAAACAGTTAAAAACTTACCTGGGAATTTGCAACTTTTTCAGGAGGTTCGTTCTTAAATACTCAGGGTTGGTAGAACCATTCAGGGAATTGCTTAAAAGTGGGACTCGGTGGAGATGGGAGTCCAAGCATGATCAGGCTTTTAGAGCGCTGAAGGAAGGTTTTGAGAAAGCTGTAGTGCTGAAATATCCGTTAAAAGATAAGGAATATGTGGTTATGACAGATGCTTCACATATAGGCATTGCTGGAGTATTATGTCAGAAAGATGATGAGGGTAATCTGTGCATTGTATCTTTAGCCTCGCGAGGACTGACTGCAGCAGAGAAAAGATACACGATTACTGAGTTAGAGCTTTTAGGTATTGTTTTCAGTTTAGGGAAATTTAGAATGTATTTAGTAGGGGGGAAATTTGAGATCCACACAGATCACCATGCATTACTGTATATGAGGACTTGTAAACTCAGTTCTAACAGAGTTAGTAGGTGGATTCTTGCTCTGCAGGAATACGAATTCACAGTAAAATATATTAAAGGTAAAGATAACATTCTTGCAGACATGCTATCGAGGGACACTAATTTATGTAGGGATTATCCTGTGGTTAAAGCAGAGGATGGTATTTTAATATGTGCATGTGTGGACAGTAGCAACAGGGCATCGTTACAGACACTGAGAAATATGCTAGGTAGAGCAACGTGATGACGTTCATTTTAAGGGAGCCACTTGCAAGGTTGGAAGCAGGTGACGCAGAAACATTTATAGTTTCCAAACGTATTAGGAAAACAGCATATGTGCTGGAGAATAGTGAGGGAAACAGATTATACGGAACGTATAATATACATAGTCTACGAAAATATGTGTCATAAAGTGAGTGTGTTTAGCTGGCGAGCCAGCCTATCAAATGAGTAAGTGTGGTGTCTGGTGCATGGAAGATCTGGTCTTAAGGCAGGCGTATCAGAAGTCACACAGGGGGGTAGTATGTAAGTAAATGAGAGTTTTTAAGGTACAGGGAAATATGACGGGATTGTCGGATGCTGTTGAGCACTAAATTGTCTCGATGCACCAAGGCCATTTTGGCAGCGCTGATGGGTTCCCATTTATCTCCAAGAGATGGGGGAGCGCTTGAATAGGGCTTGTTAGCTTAAGGCGTCCACGAGATAAAAGATGGGCCATCAGAATGCGAGACAGTCCTTCATGAAACTCATACATATCAGCACACGTGATTTCTGTTCACGGCCTCGCCATGTAAGATTTGTAAGTGTGTAATTTAAGATAATATGTACAATGGTATTATTTGTGTGAGGAGAAATGGTCTGTGTTGAGAACTAGTATTAAGTAGAATATGGTTAACGGGAACTTAACAAGACAGGGCGATTACGGCACAGAAATATTTGGTGTTATATGTAATGCACATTTACTGTTTTTTTTTTCAGAAGTCAATATTAATTTAATCTACTTCAAAGAGAGATTAAGTATTATGGTCACGAGGCGCTGCCACAATCGTGTGCTCAGTGATAAGTGAGATTAAATTTCACCATAAGGAAGGGACCTCCAGTGAAATTAGGAAGTTCAATGATGATATAAATATATCAGAACACCTTCAATGCGTGTGATATGACATCATAAATACATAGTGCTCACACATTAATTATGTCTATTTCTCCAACATAGAGCAATTTGAGAGGCGGAAATATCCATGGAACACGATTCTATATGTAAAACATTGGACTGGTTGCAAAGTGCAATCCATAGTGACAACAAACTTTGACGCAAAGTGCGTGAAGAAAAATTATGAGTGTATATATCTGTAATTTAGGGTGATTTCATTTATGTAATATGTATTTTGGATGGGGTTTATTAACGTGTCTGGGATAATCGGATAATGGACCGTCGTCACGGTAAATCATCCGATGATCCGAGGCGAATATGTAACGTGTTTTTCGAGGGGTTTTATGCAACTGGCATAAGTCAGTAGGAAGCCATTCTATATTTATTTACGCTGCAAATTGTTCAGCCAAGATAATTTTTCATGTTAATTTATTATTATTATTAATTTATTATAATTATTATTAGGATATTTTCGGAGCATTTTATAAAAATTATAAGCATACAGATAGGTTTTCTATGTCTTAGAAAACGCTAACAAGCAAATTATTACGAACGACGATATCATAGAAAATTATGCGATTACGGAATTTTACGGAGTTTTCGTCAGTTAGGGTATATTGAGAGACGTGACTCACTGGGAATTCTAATACAAGCTGATTCCTGTCGAGGAGCATGACGCAATCTTGGGTCGCATCGTCAAGAAGAGGCGAATTGTTGAAACGGAACCCTGTCGCCGAGTGTAATGACCCGGAGGAGGAGAAGATCGCGTGGTGGGTCAGCCAATCAGGGGAGACGACGTAAGCTAGTTGGGACTGAAGAGTGGGGAGCCGGCGTGTGGTTATATCGTTCGACGCGCCGTGAAACAAGGACTATCTGTGAAATACTTGAGGTGTACGGTCGCAAGTGCGTGTCGCTCCGATGTTCAGTGGAGTTAGCGACGAACTTTTGTAAAACTTGGTTGTACGAGTGTTTGGGTCCGAGGTACGGACCATAGAATTATCTAATCTACCAGAATATCATCAAATTCCGACGGAGATGACGACGTCCAGGAGACTGTGGGAAGCTCACAACATCATCAAGAACGAGGGAAATGCTTTGGCAATTTCCAGTGGTAAGCGCCAATGACGCAGAAATACGCAATCTCTCATTTTCTTTGTTTTACATTTCATATTTCAGTAACTTCATAGCTTGGAAATAAGAGTAAAATCAATTTATCAGACTCCGTTTTCACGTAATTTTCTATCGGTAATATTCAAATCACAACGCTCCAATTTAAATTTTATACTTATTATTATTAATTTTGCTATTCTTGTTTTATATAATAAATTCATTTCTTTTACAATGCAATCTTTGCTTTCAGTAGGTAGCATTAGATATAGACCAATTCCTTCTCCTGATACAATTGTTTGTTGGGTTAATGATCAAATCATACCACGATCTGAGTGAATAGAGTCTTGAATGTGTTCTGCCAGAGCTAGACGTTGTTAAATAAAAATTTAGATTTCAACATTGCGTTGAGGTCTTGGCGCCCATTAAAACAACATAGCTTAGGCAAAGGTAAACAGTTACATTTCTCACCCAACAGTTAGGAGCTAGCAAAACGTTTCATTTGTACGCTCAACGTGGAGCAAAGTAAATACCGTTTCACTTGTCATCCCAGCCTAAGCAAAAACGTTTCACTACAGTACCAAAATATTATTTTCTTATAAACCTAGGTCTCTTGGTTCAAATATATACCGCGATACGTACGTATCTAGGGGAATATTTTAGAACAGTCGATGACGTCACGGATAACGTACGGACGGTGATGTTCGTTTGTTTGTTATTGTGTTTGAAACTTGAATTTCCACCACATTACTCAGCTGTATGAGGTTTCAAACAGTGCGTCGTTACATGCGGATACAGTCACATGTGTTCAAGTGCGAGGTTTGGTCTTGAGTTACGAATGTTCATAAATTACTTTTAGTTGTTTAGTTTAATTGAGATGTTGCATTGCGCCCTTCTAAAGCCATGGTGAGACAAAGCTATTTGGACGACAATTACTGCTTGTACTACAAGCAAGGGAGTCTTGGGCGTAACACCAAGGTTAGGTTTGTGTTTGTAGGTGATGATAATGATCGTGTTGCCTCCGGAGAGGCCGAGTGCGGGTCTTTCTAGTAGACGGCCGTGGGTAAAGCCTTATTAACACACATAATTTAACATGTATGCATCGTTTAAACCTTTAGTGTCGTCCATGACGTCATGGATGCCGCCCTTTTGTGTCTAGGGGAATTTTGTAGTGGAAAGTATCGCGATCTACACTACTCCCGCTATCCTTTAGCTAAGTTATAAGAAAAGCGTTACAAATTGTAACTACATTACTTGAGGTGAAGACAGACGGATGCTAGACACTATACGATAGGCTAAATATAGTTAGAGAAATTCATCTATTGGAAGATTGCTGGCACTACCATCACTGAAGCACCCGGCTCTGCCAAGAAATTTAATTCTGGTCTGAGGGCTGGAACGGGGTACACTCAGCTTCGTGAGGCAAAACTGAGAAGAGGCGGGTTCGATTCCCACCTCGTCCATCCTGGAAGTGGTTTTCCATGGTTTCCCACTCCTACACTAGGCAAATACCAGGATGGTACCTAAGTTAAGGCCACGGGCGTTTCCTACCCTAATCCTACCTCAATTACAAATACACACACTAGTACAGACATCACAGTGGCACAGGTTATCAGACAAATTCAACACACACCTAAGTACAAGGGGCTACATGACCATGATATCGCAAAGGCCCTAAAAGAATCAACAACAATATCTTTCAATGTTAAGGGCCGATCACAGGGAACAAATTATGGTAAATACTAAATATCATTTCGTAAACCGTGTCATTGACAAGCCTCCGTGGCTTAGGCGGCAGCACGCCGGCCTCTCACCGCTGGGTCCGTGGTTCATATCCCGGTCACTCCATGTGAGATCTGTGCTGGACAAAACGGAGGCAGACAGGTTTTCCTCCGGGTACTCCAGTTTTCCCTGTCAAAATTTCATTCCAGCAACACTCCCCACTATCATTTCATCTCATCTGTCATTCATTTAATCATTGCCCAGAGGAGTGCGTCAGGCCTCGGCAGCCGGCACAGTTCATATCCTCGCCGCTAGATGGGGGCTTCATTCATTCCATTCCTGACCCGGTCGGAGACTGGAAGCAGGCTGTGGATTTTCATTTTCAAACCGTGTCACTGATATCTGGAACTCTCTGCCTGCTGCAGTCTTCGGTGTGATTAATAATAGACTAAAACTTTGGGTCAATACTCCAGTATTTATTGCTACGTACAATTGTTTACTTGTTGTGTAGCCTATACCCAATTTGCCACCGGGGGAAACTCCCCCATTTGCAAATGATTGAATGCATGAATTCTCATCCCACCGAGCCCAGAAGTGGTTTTCCGTGGTTACCCACTTCTACACCAAGCAAATACCGGGATTGGGCGAACTGTAAGTTAAGGCCACGGCCGCCTCCTTCCAAATTCCAGCCTCAAATACAAAATACACCCATATCAACACCCAAGTACACAGAAACCCCGAACTGAAATAACAAAATCAGCAACTAACTTGCTGGTAGGCGTTCCCGACATGCTGTAGGTACACTACCTGAAGATCTTTCTCATCGTGTGCGTTATCTCCGTTTGGAAACATGCAACAACAACAATAGTCCTTTACAAAATTAATAATATACGCTAGAAGGAACAGCATATTTGTTGTTTATTCACATTGGGACTTGGGACACATTGGACATCAGCCCGTGTACATGGGTGTGTGTTGAACCTTTACCTTCATAATCTCTGTTTCTGCGGTGAATGTGGAAATGTGTGTTGTTGGGGGTAGTCTGCCTGCCTCTCACCCGGACGCCCCGAGTTCGATTCCCAGCTCTATAAGGGATTTTAGAAACTGGCATGTGGGTTGGAACGGGGTGCACGCAGCCTCGTGAGTGCAATTGAGTAGCTGTCTGACAGTGAGACAGCGCCCCGGTCAAGAATACCAAGATTAAAGGCTGAGGGGACCCAACGCGCTGACCACGCGTCACCTCGCAACAAGGCCCCGCGTAGCTAGTGGCTGTAGTAGGCCTATGTTCTATCCTGCTGCACCCGTACGGACAGTCTAAGAAGTAAGCCACAAGCGCGTGACGTTATGTCCATGGCCCTTCCCACCTGCCGCTAGCTACGTGTGCGAGCGAGCTGTGTATAGTATGGTGTGGTATCCTGCAAGCCAGGCAAGTGTTTTTAGGGCCACATGACCCATCCTCATACTGTCAGCCCTGTCTATGCTGGAACTCGTCAGTTCAGGTGCACGCGGCCAGCCTGTCCCGGCAGGGTTTCTTAGAGCTGTTCTCTTCTCTTCATATTATTATTATTATTATTATTATTATTATTATTATTATTATTATTATTATTATTATTATTATTATTATTATTATTATTATTAGCAATAAAATGTTATTGGGTACCAATAAACTACGTCGCATACTGTTCCCGAGTACAAAGAAAATGAATTCTCTATTATTGAATGGATTCATTTATATCAAAATTAGGTCATATTTAATATGTTGATGTTGTTCCTCTCACTTATTCGAAACGTACCCCAATCTTTCACTTCTCTTTGAATCCTATCGTTTGCTCTAAACGACCTGTCTTGTTATGCCGATGGTTACTTCACATCTGATGGTGGGATCCAGCATAAATCTTGTATCCTTCTTATGGCCAATAACAATTATTATGCCCATTGAATGTTTGCTTCTAACACGAGGAAGACACGAAAACATGGATCGCGTAACATTTATGAAATGTTACAGCTTCATATTAGATCTATTTCGGTGATTCCTAACGTTTGCAGTGAATCCCCTCCCCTTCTTAATTATGTTTCTTGAACGCGAGCTGGGGCATCAGGCATTACACAGTGTTTGCAGCATACATAGTCCTGGCTACGCCCATGGAGGTTTCACACAAGAGCAACCTTTGCTTCCACCTTTGTGCTAGGCTACTCCCGTTCATGTCCACTTCTCGATTAGTCGATCTCCGTAAAATATGGTGATAAGATAGTTTCTGTACTTTCACAATCAACCTGCAAGTTCATTTTGTGTTTCCATAGATCCGCTTCAGTCTTAAGTGCCGGCTATTTATATTCCCTTGGTTCCTAACTAGTAAATCGTCTTCATCGTTATCACCATCTTCATCTTCACCCCCGTTCTTGGCAGGGCAGGGAATCAAACCCTGACCACCGGGGCGACAGCCAGGAAAGTTAGCCGCTGCACCACAAGGTGGTCTCTTCCATTGGCAGCGCAATCAATTGCACGATAACATGTAATTACTACACTGCGCGAACTGTAATAGTAGACTACACATTTCTTAGTATTTTTCATTTGGCATTAGGTTTACATAGGCCCTGGTAAGTTTGGAAGATGGTTCGCATATCATAACCCTAAAGCCGAATAATTCCAAAAACTAACAAACAAAACAGTTTTAAGCACTCCACCGAATGAAATACCGACAAGCTGGTGAAAAGACAGATAACATATTTTGTAATTTTCAGAGCAAAATTGTTTTGCAATGAATAGCACTCTTGGTCTCTATACTGTTGATATAATGAAAATTGTAATAAAACTTCAAAAATTAGGAGGATTTCATGTCAACTTGCTTATTTTGCCGTACATCTCATGCGTAAGTAAATTCCATGAGGTATTGTTTCAGGCGATGTTGAAAATAAGAATATAAATTACTTCAGATTGCGACGGAATTTTTTCATTTTAAAATCCTGAAAAATTTACTAACGCATGTTTCTCGAACTCACATATCCCAGAACAGCATCAATCTAGCCAGATGGTGAATTCAGAATCTTGTTATTGAAACACAGGTTTATAGTTCTGATGCAGTTTTTTTGGGTTCTACCCATAACTATTCCGGTTGCTATGAGGCAGGGAATGTGGTGAGACAATTTCCCTGTAGGAATGAATTTACGGATAGATGCCCTTCATGACGCCAATCTCATGAGAGGGGTTAATGACGAATAAAATTAATGAGGTAAGGTATGAAGTGGTTGTAAGTGGTCTTTCGAGTTCGGAGTAGTCTGACCATGCACGTTAACGTGCTTAGCTACCTCGGCTGGTTTGTGACATTATGTCAACAAATTAAAAAATGTATTTTAACTCTCCTGATTCCATACAGGTCCCTGTTACTGTCACATGCTTGATTCCATTTTTAGGATTATTATGTCTCGCTGCACCTGCTGCATCACCCAAAAAGTATGCAAATTCCTGTATCCTTGTTGCTGTTCTGGTTCATGTAAGTTACGTCCAAATATCATGATTTATACGTCTTCAGGGTGTTTCATTGATGTGTGACTCTCACACTATGCTATTTTTTTGTCCTCTCCATGCACAAAAGACGTTATGAACACGACAGCCCACACGCATATGACAAAATGTTGGCTATAGTGCGCCTAGTGTCCAGGCTCTGCGCTCAGTACTAAACGTACTGCAGTACCCGGTCAAATGGACAGTGCTTGTGCGACTAAGCACTGCTGTGCTAGTGTGCTGTCGTGCTGCACTGCTCAGAAATGGGCAGGGTAGGACTGCGCTTCGCTGGCACGAGTCCTTTTCTCGCTAGCACTGCTTCACCTAGCCCAGTGCACGGCCCTGCCTCGCAATCTGCTCGCCAAATGGCTGGGCAGCGGCCGCTTGGTAGGCTAAAGCCCTTATGGGCTATACTGTAGTCGCAGGTGTTCTCAACCTTTTGAAGACTGTGAGCAACCCGCTCATACCATACCAAGTACTTGAGCACCGTTAAATCGATGATAATAATAATAATCAAAATAATAATGCAACAAGCATGCTCCTCTGTTTCCTTTTTCTATCTCTCTCTCCCTCTTAAGTTCTAAAATAACTAGGAATGCACCGCTCACCAGGCATGCTCCAACTGCTTGCATGATTCATGCAGATAAGATACATTTACGTGTGGACAGTCGAGTCAAATCACCATCTTTCATGTTACTCATAAAGCAAGGGTGCCCATGTATAATTATCATCATTATTATTATTACTATTAATTTTAATCGCTTATTCTCCCAATTCGGCTTCACCACGGACTCTGCGAGGGATCATTCCTCCATCGTCACAAGGACGGTGTTTTTGAGCTGAACACACTTTGTCATCAGACACAACTGGGGGTGGTAGAGTAACAGGCCGATCGCCCAGGCGACCGCTAAATCGGATCTAATTAACGAAGGGTCAGGGAAGGGATTCTGGAAGAAAGTTGGCCGTGGATCCATTGAAAGAAACCGTCCCGGCATTTTCCTGGTGGTGAAAATGGGAAAACACGAAAACCATTTTCAGGACGACCGAGGTGGGATTCGAACCCACAATCTCTCGATCCCAGCGAGGCACGAGCTAGCGCAATAGGGCTGTACGGTAGTGTTATATGTTTTACAATGGAAGCAATTTATAATACCGTAGTTAAATGATCCTACGATATTTGTGCCATTATCAAAGCAGCGAATGATTCGTACTCTCAATCCGATGTAGACAATGGGTCAGACGAGCAAACATGTTGGATTCAATGGTGATAGACTAGGTAGGCCTATGTAATGTTGTATATGATTCAAATGGAACAATGGAACCTTTATGCAAGGCAGACAATTTTGAATGCGGAACATGTAGGCTACTTATGAGCGGAGTAGCTTCAGAGAATGAAGAATATGTTCGACTTAATGTTTTATCGTAACAACCAGCAATTTGAAAAGAGTGCGGTTCTTCAATAAATTCCAAATGATAGCCTATCCGATCATCAGAATCAATAAAGATCATAACTTGCTTATATAGGCCTAGTCTGTGTCTTAGCCTGACAATTCTGGAAAATAGTATTAACAAAAGGAAACTTATAAATGAAGGGTATAAAATGTTAGTTTTAAGCTATACGGCTGCATGAGTAGCACTTTTATTTTCCAGGCAGCTATCAAAAATATGAACACCATAGATCTGTAATTTTGCCAAAATATCACCAAATCAACGTAAATCCATACTTGGCATGACATGTAAAGTATTGTAAAAAAGAACACAATGTATTGATTTGATCCTTAAGTACACCTATATATTTGAGTGCCTCAATTTACGCTCCACGTTGAGGACTTGTTACCAGAATATTCCAAATTTGATTGCCTATGCTGACACCAACCATCCCGAGTGTGATATTTTCAACTCTACCTTCAGGGAATCATCGGACCGGCTAAGCCCTACCCCCCGCCCGCCCTACCCCCCGCCCGTGTACAAGGCCTTATATACTGACATTAAATTTAATTTAATTTCTGTATGAACTTAAACATGGCAGGTGTGCTAAATTTCTAAAATCACGATTATATTTCTCGTGTCCTAAATAAGCGATAGAAATGTAAGTTCGTATAATGAGCCACGATTATAATACAACTAGCAACCCGACCCGTCTTCGCCCGGGAACAGTTATGAATGCATTACGAGATAAGCGCTTTTTTTTTCCAATGTCAATGAACAACGACCAATATCCGTTTTACGTCTCGGCAAGATGGGTTAAAATCACTGACTGGACTATTAATTATACTGTATTATCATGGAGATGCATGTGCAACAAATTCTTGCCAGACGTAATTTAAGAATGGCGAGGTGCATGAAACACAAATCCCCCTTCCGTCCAATCTTAACATGACTGTGAATTTTGCGGAACGAAAAGTTCACAGGCGAAATGAAGAAAAGCAGAGTTGCACTTCCAGGGAAACTCCAAACACAACCACTCTCTTCTAAAGTTTTTAACTCAACACGACTCGACAGTTTGCTGCTGGCTGTATCTGGGGCAATTAGCTCATCCGCTAGCTAAGCTGTAACTGGGGTGATAGACTCGTCCCTAGCTAGCTCGTAAACTGTCGCCTCAATAACTGAATGGAGATTGTTGGAAGAAATGAAAACGTAAAAACACTTATAGTAGGCGATGTTTTGAAGATAGGAATATACTCTCCCGGTTTTTTTTGTAGAACTTTCTTGCTGAACAATTCTTACACTCATAGTATATAGATATTTATAACTGGTTTGCCCAGCATAAGCTTAAAAAGCGCACGGACGCCAGTTCTTTTTCGACCTTTTCACTGAAATCGTTAGTGCTTGACTTCCTTTGGTCATAAATAAATTATTTTCCACAGAAATCTTACTCGAGATATCCTTTACAGAATGTTGAAAACCGCATTAAAATCCATTCATGTTTTATTTTTTTTATTTATTTTTTTCTATTTTTTTTATTTTTTTAGCGTATGACTTTTAGTGCCGGGAGTGTCCGTGGACATGTTCGGCTCGCCTGAGTTTTGTAGCTGCTTCTATACGGACACCCATTGGGTGAGCTACAACTACCGTCGCGTGTGGAGTGTTGTCTGGGGAGGAAAGTCTTAATGTAAGGACGAGGAATTGGAAGGTAGCGGCTGTGGCCTATAGTTAGGGACCAACACCGGCATTTGCCTGGAAGGAAGATGGGAAACCACAGAAAACCATCTTCAAGGTTGCCGGCGGGGGGATTCGAAACTCGTCGCCTCCCGGATGTGAGCGACTGCCTACAGCCACACCGTAACGACCACGGCTAACTCACCCGGTATCCATTCATGGTTCTCGAAATTACCCGTGACATCCAAGAATCGGGGACTTTGTTTTATACCAAGTAGAGATTATACGCCAATCAGTATAATTTAATATAATATAATCCCCCTTCCGTCCAATCTTAAATTGTCTGTGAATTTTGTGGAACGAAAAGTTCGCAAGCGAAATGAGAGTTGCACTTCCAGGGAATGGCGAGGGTAATGAAACTCAAATCCCCCCTCCGTC
Source organism: Meconema thalassinum (assembly GCA_946902985.2). NCBI lineage: Eukaryota > Metazoa > Arthropoda > Insecta > Orthoptera > Tettigoniidae > Meconema > Meconema thalassinum. The sequence goes on from OX336389.2 coordinate 1,037,635,753, forward strand.
CAATCTTAACTTGACTGTGTTTCTCAGGCGAAATTAAGAAAACCCGACTTGCATTTCCAGGGAAACTCCAAACACAACCACCCTTCTCAGAAGTCTTAACTCAACACGACTCAACGGTTTGCTGCTGGCTGTATCTGGGGCAAGAGGTTCGCTCGCTAGCTAGGCTGTAACAGGGATGATAGACTCGCCATAAGCTAGCTCGTAAACTGTCGCCTCAGTAGTTGAATGGACATATTTGGAAGAAATTAAAACGTAAAATCACTTATAGTGGGCGATGTATTGAAGATAGAGATATGCTCTCGCGGACTTATTTGTAGAACTATTCATGCTGAACAATTCTTACACTCATAGTATTTAGATATTTTTAACGGTTTGCCCAGCGTAAGCTTACAAAGCGCTCGGACACCGTTTTTTTTTTTTTTTCGACTTTTCCACTGAAATCGTTACTGCTCGGCTTCCTTTCATCATAAATAAATTATTTTCTACAGAAATCATCCTCGAGATATCCTTTACAGAATGGTGAAAACTGCATCAAAATCCATCCAGTGGTTCTCGAATTTACCCGTAACATCCAAGAATCAGGGACTTTGTTTTATACTAAGTAGAGATAGGCCTATGCGTCTGCTGGCATATAATTCTATAGCTTATACTGTACTTACAAAAACAATCTAACTTGGCATCCTTCTCGTATATTTCTCAATATCTCCGAAACTATTTAAGCAATCAAACTGAATTTGTGTATGGTGTTAGAGGACTAATAAGGTCAAATTTGTGACTTTCCAAATTCTGAGAAACCCAAAAGCATCATGGTTGCCAAGTGATGTTCAAATATCTAAAATAACGCGTCTGGCAATCTCATCACCCGAGTGCAATGACATTTGGCACAGATAATCTTTATTCAGAGCTTAGTGTAGAGACATCTAGGATGTTCAATTGTTTTCAAAAATACATGATGCATCAGTTCGAAATTTTAAAACCTTATTTTTTAATTCTCTTATCTTATTCAAGTGATTGGAAAGATTATTCGTATGATGGGCTATGATAACAATCATTATCTAATGGCACTAAATGCTGTAGCTTACATTTCGTGAAGCATAAAAGCCGTGCATTTGACTTAAAAATTAATTCCCGTGGTTCGTTACTGAACGATTCAATCTCGCGGGAGGAATCGAAATCGCCGATATTGAAAGATACATATGCTTGCACATAACTTCTCATTGTAGTGGTGATGACAAGAAATAGGTTGTGAACTAAAGGCTATTTAGTATATCACATGGAAATTCATTTTAAGAGGCAGGAGAGTTTTTAATGCAAAAGAGCAGTGAGATGTATGAAAATATGCTATTTAGGGTTTTACGGAACTACATGTTATTATTTATTTTTTTGTAACCTGAATTTTATTTTATACAAGTTATTTTTAAATAATAATAATAATAATAATAATAATAATAATAATAATAATAATAATAATGCTATTGGTTTTACATCCCTTTAAACTACTGCGGCTATTAGACACCGGCGTACCGGAATTTTGCCCCGAAGTGGATCTTCAAAGTGCCAGTAAATCTACTGACACGGCTCCCTCGCATTGGCGCACCCTCGATTGCCAGCTGACTGCGCCAGGATTCGATCCTGCAGCCTTGGGAACAGCAGGCGAGAACGTTACCGCTGAGCCACGCAACCAGTTATTTTTGAAATAATGTGTACTCGGTAATAAATGACGAATTTACCGTGCCCGACTTATTTATATTTAGACTAGCAACCCGACCCGGCTTCGCCCGGGAGAATGCATTGCGTGATAAGCGCTTTTTTTTCTCCAGTGTCGATGAACAACGACCAATATCCATTTTACGTCTCGGCATGATGGGTTAAAATCACTGACTGGACTATTAGTTATATTATCATGGAGATGAATGTGCAACAAATTCTTGTCAGATGTAATTTAAGAATGGCGAGGTGCATGAAACACAAATCCCCCTTCCGTCCAATCTTAAATTGACTGTGAATTTTGCGGAACGAAAAGTTCACAGGCGAAATGAAGAAAACCCGAGTTGCACTTCCAGGGAAACTTCAAACACAACCACCCTTCTCAGAAGTCTTAACTCAACACGACTCAACGGTTTGCTGCTGGCCCTATCTGGGGCAATAGCTTCGCCCGCTAGCTAGGCTGTAACAGGGATGATAGTTTCGCCCTTAGATAGCTCGTAAACTGTTGCCTCAGTAATTGAATGGACATGGTTGGAAGAAATTAAAACGTAAAAACACTCATAGTGGGCGATGTATTGAAGATAGACATATATGCTCTCGTGGACTTTTTTGTAGAACTTTTCATGCTGAACAATTCTTACACTCATAGTATTTAGATTTTTTTAACAGTTTGCCCAGCGTTAACTTACAAAGCGCTCGGACGCCAGTTTTTTTTTTTTTTACTTTTCCACCGAAATCGTTACTGCTCGGCTTCCTTTGATCATAAATAAATTATTTTATATAGAAATCATCCTCGAGATATCCTTTACAGAATGGTGAAAACCGCATGAAAATCCGCCCAGTGGTTTCATTCTTTCATTCGTCATGGCTAGATCGTACTCTGTCGCCTCAGTAGTTGAATGGACATGTTTGGAAGAAATTAAAACGTAAAAACACTTATAGTGGGCGATGTATAGAAGATAGACATATGCTCTCCGTGATTTTTTTGCAGATCTTTTCATGCTGAATAATTCTTACACTTATAGTATTCATATATTTTTAACGGTTTGCCCAGCGTAAGCTTACTAAGCGCTCGGACGCCAGTTATTTTGTCGACTTTTCCACTGAAATCGGTACTGCTCGGCTTCCTTTGATCATAAATAAATTATTTTCTTCAGAAATAATCCTCGAGATATTCTTTACAGAATGGTGGAAGCTGCATCAAAATCCATCCAGTGGTTCTCGAGTTTGCCCGTAACAAACACAAATCGGGGACTTGGTTTTATACCAAGTAGAGATATAGCAAGATCGTTTCTCCTGTATAGTAGCTGTCAGGGCCTGGATTCGAACCTTCAACCTCCGGACTTGCTGCAGCCACCATCACAGTCGTAGTGCACGTGGGAAATATATTTAGAAAGCCTCCCCAATTTCGACCCTGTGTCACAGAGAGCTCGCCCACTTCGCCTGCTAGCTTACCAGGCCAATTTTGATTGGCCAACTTTCGCGCGCGCGGGTAGCCTACTCGCATATTGTGTATTGTCCGCTGTGCTTTTGTGGAAATATCTAAGAACGATATTACACTATCAAATAAATTTGTCAAAAACCTTTTATAAATGATATGTCAGTGTTATGTGGAAATCTTTGATAACAGGTAGTTTTATAAAATGTCTTTTATAAAAGGTATGAACATCATGATATCTCTACTTAGTATAAAAGAAAGCCCCCGATTCTTGGATGTCACGAGTAATCTCGAGAACCACTGGATGGATTTCGATGCGGTTTTGACCATTCTGTAAAGGATATCTCGAGGAAGGTTTCTGTAGAAAAGAATTTATTTATGATCAAAGGAAGCCAAGCAGTAACGATTTCAGTGAAAAATTCGAAATAAAAAAACTGGCGTCCGTGGGCTATTTAAGATTACGCTGGGCAAACCGTCAATATATATATACTTTGATTGTAAGAATTGTTCAGCATGAAAGGTTCCACAAAAAAGGCCGTGAGAGCATATCTCTATCTGCAATACTATAAGCGTTTTTACGGTTTTCATTTCTTCCAACAATCTCCATTCTATTACTGAGGCCACAGTTTAAGAGCTAGCTTTCATGTTCACTTCTGGAGGGAAAACGACAAAAGCCGTATTCAAGGAAATCTTATAAGACCTCGGTTAAAAGTAGCCTATCACCTTGCATTCATAACTGTTCCCGGGCGAAGCCGGGGCGGGTTGCTAGTCTTTGATAAGATTCAAACCAAAATGGCGAATCATAACAGCTGGAATATTACCACAACAAAGATGCTCATTATCAGAGTGTGAATTTCATGAATTATTACATAAAAATGGTATTAAAATGCAAAATCATAAATAAAAGATAGGAAGTGTAGGTAAAAATAGCAGAGGCTATAAGTGCTGTACATAAAGGACGCACATTACAGCAGGGGCGTATAAAAGGGGGGTGCTGAGGGGGCTCAAGCCCCCCCCCCCTCCTCCCCTGAAATAAGCCAATAAAAATTAAGAAAGTGTTGCTTTGGTATGAGCATAAAATAATTGTAAATTTGGTTGTACACTAATCTTAACTTATTGGCTAAGTTATAAACGATATTAAGATTGAAATTAGACTAACTCGTGGTGCAGTGGCTAGCATTCTTGGCAGCCGCCCCGGAGGTCCGAATTCGATTCCCGGCTCTGCCAATAAATTTTAATTCTAGTCTGAGGGCTGAAACGGGGTACACTCAGCCTTGTGAGGCAAAACTGTGATTTCCACAGTGCGGTACTTTTGTGAAATAAATTATCAACTAGTAAAACAAACAAAACTACCTTTCTGCTTAGTAAATTGATAAATATTTAGATATTTGCCATTCTTACTCCATAGATCATAATAGAAGATTCATTAAGACAGTATAACATTTTATTTATGTGTTGTGTTGTATTTTACAACTTTTTTGTATTGCCACTAATATTGGTAATTTTAGGCTATATAAACTTGGAATCCTATCTAAAATAATTACACAAAGTTATATGCTCTAATATATTGGTTGATATTTCTGGGTATTTTGCGGTGACAATCCCCTGAGAATACTCCCAACGTTCCAGGGTAGCCCCTGCATTACAGGATATAAAGAAGAATTAAATAGTTAAATAGTCTGAAAAAAAGACGTGAATGGTAGTGTATTTTATATTATAATATTTGTATTATAATTCGCCACTTTCACGTGGTATTATAAGCGAGTAATAAACAAAGTTTTTTATGGTTCCGCCTAGTCAATACTTGTTTTATTAAAGATTGTATCGTGACATAATCACTTGTCTTTACGTATGTTGGTACTGTGCCCAATTGGACACGGCTGACTGGCATCGAACTGGGATCTTTAACAAGAAGACCAGGCCCATGATTCTGCACAGAATCGAATCATTGATCTCTGAGGGGGAACAGCCACAGTGAACCCGAAGAACAATGAGTTATATATGCATATAATTATAATAGCAGGATTTCACGGCCAGAACGGGAATATTATAGCTTTTAAGGAGGATTATTGCAGAAAATACAAGCCTATGTACGTTTAAGATGCTAAGAGCTCAAGAATTCGGGCCAACTTGACAGTTGAAAAATCGTGGTTAGCAAGGGGGCGTTACTAGGTGACGCCAAGGAACTAATTCCCGTCTGCACTGAGGGAGCGACCAAAGATTAATGGCTTTGGGAACCACAGTCTTACAAGGCAAAGAAGCGGAGTGGGGATGGTCGCCCACAGAAATTAATTAATTACGGCCAAATGGAGCAATGAATTGAGATGAAACTTACACCCAGATGCATGTATTCTAGGAAAGATAATTTAGGAGTGTTCTCACGCATAAATTAAAGCCTGCATCTATAAAGGAACCTCTGCACAGACATCATCCGCTACAGAGTAAGGATTTGTAGGGGAGCCGAGGGGATTTACCGGAGTAGCGTCATGACGCCGTGGAAGAAAGCAATTAATTATAATTAATTGGCCGAAGCAATTGCCTGCACGCGAGTGATTTTGGGACCTCCACGCATAGACAAACAAGGATCATACTTCACTTTGTCTGAAAATCTATTATATCAAGAAGAGAGTCGTTCCTGGAAATCCAGTGAACAACTTTTCATAAGGAAGCTTTATATAGGAGAAGCTGGAGCAGGGAAGTCAGTTCGTCTTGACACAACCCGTGAGCTAACACGCTGCCGGATCACGCAAGGAAGTGCGCGGAATTTATAAAGTATCGACGCTCAAATGTACTAGCGGTGAACTATGAAAAGCGCATAGGCAGCTTAATAACAGTAATTATGCATCAGATAAGAATTAGTCTACAGCAGACGTTTAAGCAACAGCATACGCGAGTATAGAATCAGTACAGCGTAGAGATAATTTAGGATGATGTTTATAGACAATGAACATAACCAGAAAAGGTTATCATGGGTAAAATAACCTATTATTGTAATGATCACTACAGTTACGGGAGCCTGGGAGGCGTCCCAAGTAGTCGTGACCTAGGATTGAACAAATTTGCAGTAGAGGAGACATAAAATGTAGGTGACGGGAGTCGAACACACACACGCAAGATAGACTTTCAAGGAGACCAGCGGTTGTCAGGAGTTAGCTGCATCGCATCTCTGAGGTCAGGCGATAGGGGGAATCCAACCAAGGATCCATGTGTGAAAATTGTTCGAGAAATATGTATAAAGTTATATTATAGTGATTTTTAAAAGTGTTTATGTTTATATGGTAAAAGAATGTGTGTTGTGTTAAAGTGAAAATGCCAGAAGTGAAAAATATAATTACCATCTATAAAGTTTATGCAATGTGCCGTGTGAATGATATCATGATGGCTTAAGACAAGCATCATGGCAGGCAAGAGGCTGGCATGCTGGACCAATCCAGCTAGAATGAAAGTGAGTACAAATTTAATATGTTGATATGATTTAATAGCTCACCATACAACGAAGCATCACTCAAAGATTAAGAATTAACGGTCATTTATGTTCGAGATCACATCCCTCGTATTTTGGTAGAATATGGCTTGGAGGATGATTTGTTTACTGCCATTTAGGCGTAAGACACTGATGAAAGTAACGGTAACGTTAAATAATAATAATAATAATAATAATAATAATAATCTGGGGTCGGTAACAATAATGAATAAATAAATGGGCATGTCAGGCCTATAGTACGTGCAAAGTGTGTCATGTCTAGCGTAAGAATACTGTGTTATTGTAAACAGTAAGAAAGAAACGTAAAAATCGAGATAAAGAGAGCTTTTCAGTGTCATTGAAATGTTGAATAAATGTTTATTATGGTATATTCTACAGGGTTGTATTTGAGAGCCATTAAGATAGTTAATGTAAGCCAGTAAATTTATACTTGTTTTGGAGCTACGTAGAGCTTCGGCTTATGAGTAATTGCATAGAGGACGTGAGTGCTTTAAGAATTGAGTCATCTGTAAGAAATATTGTTTGAGCCGCGATCAGCAAGCATGTAACGTAGAATCAAGAGATTTACGTCAGTAAGTTGCGGGAATCATCCGAAAATAGCTTGCGCGTTGGCGAATCTAGTCGGCTATACTTCGAATCTACGATATAATATTGCCTTAGAGCATACATGTGTTATTCGCAACAGAGTTGGGACAGAGTCTGTCTGTATCCACTGTTCGCAGAGTTTTCGCCACCAGGGATAACTGTTAGAGACCCTAGGTGAGCCCATATATTAATTGATCTGCCCTTAGAGGTAAGACTAATGGTTCTTCGTATAGGAAACGTCGATTTCCTCTTGTTATATGCATGCCGTCCAGTGAGAGAACTGTAAAACTCACTTGAGACGCAAGCAAAAGCCACTGATGTCGACCACAGAACGGCAAAGCTATTTCGGTGATCCATCCCTTGCCATGAATATTAATTAGGAGCTGAGATGAGCCCATTATACTCTAAATGTAGGTATTAAATAATTAGATTGACTCAATTCGTAAGGACACGACCCATTCAGGGTACCTCCAGCACGGCTGCACCAGTGAAATGAACTTGACCCTGCGGGAAGTCAGACGGGGTGGCAGGTAGTCCACTAACCCGGCGGCCATCTTGCCGAGGCCAGCCATGACTAATTCATTGTTCGCACGGAAAGGAAGTCAATAGACCTGATCCTTTTATTTTAAAATTGTAGTGGGACACTGAAGAATCTCGATATTTCGAAAAGTAATTAAGATATGCTTGATGTGATGATATCAATTGAATTAAATGCACTATTTCCATACACATGCAATGTTGGAATGTAGTAATCGGATGACATTTGGCCCAGTTATTCTCTGAGATGGAATTAACTACACCAAATAAATAGAGGCATTTTTCTAAGATGTATTTGCCCAGTTCACACTAATTTATGCATACGGGTAGCGTAATTTGAATGAGATGACACGTTTGTAACGATAATGTTTTGACCAGACCCAGAAAATCGTTGTATGGTGAAGCTATAAAAATATCTATATCTATGTGTATTTTGCAGGGGAAAGTGTACCACTTCAGCGTTTGAAACTGATGGGAAAAGAATACGATTCGCACGAGACAACACTTATTAAACATGGCATAAGCTAATGAATTAATGTTATTTAAAGTAAATGTCCCGTGTTAAACGGATAAATGTTTAATAATTACAAATTTAATGTCATTTAAATATAATTTGTGTTTATTGTGTTGTGATATTCCACTTAGTGTTAAATTGTGCCACGTGAAGAACACTATGGACACTCGGAAATGTCAAAGAGTATCAATAATAGGATGTTTTGGATAGACTTGGGTGCGGTGAAACACTAATTTTGATTTTTGTTGTGGGAAATAAATGTAAAGTATTTTTTTGTGTTTTATGTTGTGTTGCCATGAATTACTATCATTAAATGTTATACTTAGGAATATGTTGTTTCTTTCAAGTAGAGTAGTCACCTGACAGACTCAAATCCTGAATATGTGATAGTATAGTGGGTTGAACGCCCCATACCTCGAAAGACCGTGAGTTAGCTGGGATACGAACACATGTTCCATATGATGACGATTGGGTACATGGAGGACATGTTATTGTACTAGGATTGAGTCACAGGTACTACTAAAAGTCGGCCAAGATATTAAATGGTAGAGACAAGTATAGCAGCAAAGCTAGGGTATATTAGGAAAAGGCCACGTCCCGTAGTTAATAAGCCTTCACGTTTAAAATAAATGTTGATAATCCTCCATAAGACATGCGTAAATGTAATGTAACGCATGAGCACCCTCCTCTTTATTTATCATGGCATGGCCCAGCGTGGGGCATTCGGCAATAAAAACCACTCCCTGGACGGTTTTACTAATAAATCAGACTATGGCCGATGTCTTGCAATGGGGCAGCAGCCATTGAGCATGATCCCTCTTTATTTATCATGGCGCCCGTAATAACGTGAGGCTTATTGGATTCAGAAAACCCCATAATAGTATGGTTTCCATGGGGGAAAACCATAATAGTATATTATGAGTGTTTGAGTGATTGTGAGTCTTTTTAGGTGATACTCAGACATTAGACATTGTTGTCAGACGAGTGAATATACGGACGGGTACGAGGGTCTAAACCCATTCCATAGGTGGTCACACCACTGTGCTAAAATGAATATTGTTGTTCTCGCGACATCGGAATTCTTTTCCCAATATAACGCACCAGCATGCACAGCAACGGCCTGCCTATATCTCAAAGATAAGAAATACAGGATGGCTGGCACTGAGGGGGTACTTAAATGTATCGCAGAGTTGAAAGAACATTTCGATGCTACTCATGCCAAGAGTAGGGAAGATGCTAAAGCATTTCAAGATGAAATAACGGGTAGATTGGATACAGTAAACAATCAGTTAGAGACTAATCAAATCGAGTTGAGCCAGATGTTGGCTACGGTAAATACTCAGTTAGAGAACAATCAAACCGAGGTAAGCCAGATGCTGGCTACGGTAAACACTCAGTTAGAAAATAACCAGTTAGAGGTCAGTCAAAGATTAGATTCGAATTTATTAGAGGTCAATAAAAAAAATTGATGATGTTAAAGAATCTATTAAACAAGAGGTAACGAAAAAGATTGTTAGCGTGGTTTCAGAGATGCAAGCAAATAATGACAAACGCTTTGAGTCAGTAGAGGTAAAGCTCGAGAATAATCTGCAAGCGTGCAGAGAATCGCAACGTGAGGTCAATGATAGACTAAACAATATGTCCGTAGAGCTTAAAGATATTCAGAATCAGAACGAAGCGAACACTAAGCGGCAGCAAGAGCAATTTAATACGTTCACTCAGACCGTTGATCAAATGCTTGAAGACAGCGACGAAAAATGGAGTAAGCGCATGGCGGGCTACGCAAAAGCTGTAGACGAAGCATTAAGGAAGCAGGATCAGAATATCCTTGACCAATGCAAGGAGATCAGTGAAATAAAAACTTCCGCTAAAGAAAATAAGGGAATAATCATAAACATGAAGACGTAGGTTGGAAAGGTTCAAAAAGAGTTAGAACAAACTCAAAACGATCTAGCAGTCATTCATAAAAGGCAAGATGAGGACCAGGGAGAAATTACCAAAATAAGGACCGAAATCTTCAATATGCACGGTCACATCCAGAAAGAGGTCACAAGCTTACGACAAGAGTTGGATCTTCGAGAGGGCTTGAAAAATGAAGCCAGTGATAAAACGCTTGCCGAGGTAAGGCAAGGTTTAGCGGGGGAAATTTCTCATATAAAAGAGAGCCTTAAAGACGACAAGGAGAAAATCTTTTCTATGGCAGAGAAAAACCGTGATCGCCTGGAAAAAATAGAACGAGAAGTATTAGCTCGTTTAGAAAGAGCGGAAAACAGGCACAGCCAAATGGAAACTAGAATGATCGCACATGAGGAGTCCGCATTGCGAAATCCTAGATCTAATGAAGGAAGCATAGATGAAAATAGGAGATTTAGATGGGCAGATATAGAGGTACAGCCCACTCCGAAAAATACAGCCATGCCAAGTGACAGCCCGTATACCACACCTGGTATACCGATCGCTACGTCCACACCGCATATAAATGCTGTACAAAATCAGATAGTCACTGTTGAAAGGGCTAGTGACGAGAAACCGAGAAAGTATTCTGGGAGTAACTCAAATATGACACCCAAATACTGGCTCAAAGGGGTTTCCGAATACTTAAATGACGCAAAGGTACCGCCAGAGCGAAGATTAAGAGCTATCGAAAAACTGACTGAAGGTGAATGCGCCTTTTGGTTCAGAAGTTTTCGTTACACGTTTGACACCGTAGAAGAATTCCGCCAAGCATTTTTAAGAAGATACTGGGATGCAAATATTCAACAGAATCTCAGATTGGACGTGTACTCCAGACGATATAGTACAAATAATCCAACGAAATATGCTGAATTTTTCATAGCTCAATTATGCCGTTTTAAAGAGCTTGACGAGGCCCGTAGAGAACTAGACCTTTGTATAGCGATAGCCAAGCAATTACCATACGAAGTGCAACGACTATTAATCTCGGCAAACGCCAAGACAGCGATTGAAATGGAGGAAGTGCTTAGACAGCCCGATCTCACCACAACGCAGCATACGAGGCAGAGTCGGAACACGGAACAATTCCACATGACTAGTGCACCAACCGAACCGACTAGGGTGCAGACCAAAAGTAAATCTCCTAGCACAGAAACTGAGAAGTCAGACTGGCAACGAGAAGAAAGGGAAAACCAGAATTGGAGGCCAGCATACAGAGGGAGATCGAACCGCGGACAACGAGGAAGGAAAACCTGGAATCAGCGCGATACAAGAAACCAACAGCCTGATAACAGGAGAAATTACGGCCGAGATGGGAATAATCGAGACCGAAGATCCCAAGAACAGAGTCGCGGGTTCGACGAAGAAGCAGAAGAACGTTATCACGCAGCATTAAGATATATGGAGGAGCGTGGAGATGTTATCAGAAAATCGCAAGTGCATTGTGATGAAGCAATTAAAAATAGAAGGTCACCCGACATCTATAAGAATGATGACGGAGCCAAGAGTCTGAAACTTCAGCAGCACGAAGACAGACAGAAGAACTCCACAAGAAATGGAGCAATAGAAAAAAAAAACACCAACATTAAATGACCAAATAGGAGAGATAAATGCAGGGTGGAATACAGTGAATGTGGTTAACTGGATTGCCAAATTTGAGGAACTTATTGAAGACCGAGAGGAAAGGCCGGTCACTGTAAGAAGGGAGCTACCCATTATAATTGTAAACATCGCAGGCATGAAGATAAGGAGTCTTCTACACACGGGCTCGACTGTATGTTTAATTACCCAGGCGTTATATAAAGAAATCCAAAGTAAAATCCACGTATTGAAAATACCAATCTCAAGCGTGAAGATAAAAGGCGTGATATGCAGATACCAAGTATTTTTAGATTTACAGATAGGGAACTCTATATTTTCACAGAGCTTCCTACTTGTGAATAAGCTGTCTTTTAACATTATTGTTGGCATGGATTTCATAAGAGAATATAAGGTCATAATAGATCTCTCACAAGACATTGTTATGTTTCGCGCGAGTGAGGAAAAGGAGAATTTAGAGATCTCATTAAAACATAGTGAAACGAGACCAGAAGAATACGTATGGCATAAATACGGAGATATGACTGGGGATGCAGTATTAACAACAGAAGGCATCGAGGGAGAGTTGGCAACACTGGCCGCAGACATTGAAAAGGACCTCGAACCACAATTCAAAGAATGCCTGGGAGAAAAAATAGAGGAAGCTAAAATTGGTCAAGAGCATAAGCAAATGTTAAGGGAACTGTTATTTGAATATAAAGGAGTCTTCGATTCGAGACCTGGCCGGATCAAGAATTTCCAATATGCGTTCCAAGTTAGTGACTGGACACCATTCAGACAAAAGCCTTATCCTGTAGCCGAGAAACATTATTTAAAGGTCAAGGAAGCAATACAGGAGATGCTGGAGGCGGGCGTCATTGTAAAGACAGCCACACCTTATGTCAGCCCACTGGTAGTTTTACCTAAAAAGGACGGAAGTGTAAGGATATGCCTGGACTTGCGGAATTTGAATTCCAAGGTTATACCGGAGTTTGACCAAGTGCCACCCATAAAGGAGATCCTCAGAAGATTCAAAGGAAAGACTGTATTCACTAATCTTGACATTATTGCAAGTTTTCACCATCTTGCACTAGAGGAGAAAACAAGCTTATTAACCGGTTTCTTATTCGATCAGCATACATACTCGTTTGTGCGTCTCCCATTTGGTTTGAATACAGCGGGTTCAGCGTTGATACGAGCGCTTGATCGAAACCTGTCTGAAGAAGTAAAAGCAACAACCATAAGCTATGTAGATGATATCCTGCTGACATCAGAAACAGTCGAAGAACACATCAGAGATCTACGCAAGCTATTGGATGACCTAAGTCAGGCTAACTTTAAGGTCAATCTAAAGAAATCTTACTTTGGTCAGAGAGAAGTTAAATTCCTAGGCCATGTAATAGATGCGCAAGGAGTTAGGCCAAATCCGGGAAAATTGGAGGTCATTAAACATTTCCCGAGACCAACGAAGCTGAAGAACGTCAGGCAATACCTAGGCGTTATTGGATTCTTTTCGAGCCATTGCCCGAAATATACCGAGACCGTGGCACCACTCCAAGATTTACTGAAGAAAGGGGGAAGGTGGCGATGGACGGAAAAATGCGAGGAAGCCTTCGTGAAATCTAAACAGATGCTTTTAGATTACGTTAAATTAGGATAACCAGACTACACCCAGAAATTTATTATTCAGACTGACGCATCACTTATAGGCATTGGGGCGATGCTCTACCAGGAAAATGTGGACAGGCCAGAAGAGAAAACTTATATTGCATTCATAAGCATAAGATTGAAACCTATTGAAAAGAATTATACGGTCAGGGAGATTGAATTACTCGCAATACTATATGCTTTACAGCATTGGCGAAAGGTGATTTATGGGTTCAGAATCGTATTGAGAACGGACCATAAAGCCCTAACTTTCCTGTTGAAAACTGACTTGTCAAGTCAAAGATTGACGAGGTGGTCCTTGTATATACAGCAATTTCAAGTGGAAATCGAGTATTGCCCGGGGAAGGACAATATTATACCTGACTTGCTAAGCAGATACCCGACAGCTGATGAAGAGGAAGCTCTAGCTATCGACATAGAAGATAGAGACCAGAATACGTTAGATGATCTAAGGAACATCACCGTTTTTCAACGTGAAGATCCCTGGATACGGTTAATGATTAATTACTTCGAGGGAAAGCTTGTCAGAGGAACCCCGAGGTATGTAGAAGCCGAGGCACTATCAACGGAATATTTATGGTTTAACCAGATGCTACACAAATGGAGCGACGCAGATCACATTCGACCCAGGATTGTTATACCGCCAGCATTGCAGAGAAGACTAGTATGGTTGGCACACAGAGCTTTTGGCCATCCTGGCGTAGACAAGTCTGTTGCCCTGCTGAAAGAAGTGTTTATTTGGCCAAAACTTAGAGATACAGTCAGAAATACAATCAGGACATGCGATATTTGCCAGCGAGTAAAGCCTAACTCGTATTTAATGAGGCAAAAACCAATACCACTCCTGCCAGAGAAGCCATGTCAGCTTCTGGCATTGGATAACTTCGGCCCGCTTCCGAGAGCTAGAAGGGGAAATAGACACATCCTAGTGGCACTAGACGTGTTTTCTAAAATGGTAGTCCTATGTCCAATTCAGAAGACCAGTACGAAACAGGTACTTAAAAGACTGAAGGAAAGAGTCATTCCTATACTAGGGCAGCCGGAGAACATATTGTCTGATCATGGTAGTTGTTTTACCAGCGTAGAATTTCGCAGGGAGCTGGAAAATCTGGGAATAAGACAGATTTTGTCCACAGTTCGACACCCAGAGTCTAACAGCGCGGAAAGAGTGGTGAGAGAACTGCAAAAATACATTAAAATATACTGCTCTACAGAGAACTGGAAGTGGATAGACGTACTAGAAATTATCGAGTATTGTATTAACAATACAGTACACGAAGCGACAGGGGAAGTGCCCGTGAGCCTACACCTTGATAGAAGTCCGGAGAGGCCATGGAACAACGTCATTCGGACACCTGTAGACGCGCAGCCTGGACGCGAGTTGAGGATCCAGAGAACATTAGAGTATCTCAAGAAACAAGCGGACAGACGGCAGCGGAAAAATAGAAGGAAACGCTACCACATGCCACTACTCGTGGGAGAGTACGTCTTATTAAAAAAACAGCTAGTTCAGACCCAGAGAATAGGAAATACAAAAAGTTCCAACATAATTATCACGGGCCCTATCTGATTATAAGGGACTTGCAAAATAATGCCTACAGAATTAAAGATGAAGAAACAGGCAGAGAAGTAGTAGTAAACGCTGCCAACCTAAAATTGTATAGTCCACCGGAGGAATATGAAACCACAGGAGAGCTAGCCATGCACACCCAAATGGATGGGCAGTCATTATATATGCACGCAGAGAGTCCTCAGAAAATCCTACACCAGCGAGAAAGGAAACAAGGCATCCAGCTTGTCGGCCCAGGGGGGACGAGGGAAGTGTGCAGCTGTCAGTTGGAAGAATTTTACAACCAATTACGGGAAGCAGCGAGGGAGCTCCAAGCGATGAATGCACGGCTAAGGGCGGAGAACAAGGAAATACGAGACGGTAGACATAGTGGAGTGGGGGAACGAGACGACCCACTGCCCGGGAGCACTGACCGCCTAAAGTAAACACTGTCTACAGAGTCGATGCCGTCTAGGGGCTCGAAAGAAATCACTTGTAAAATGAATTTTTCGAGCTTAGCAGGGGAAAGTTGTGCCCAATTGGACACGGCTGACTGGCATCGAACTGGGATCTTTAACAAGAAGACCAGGCCCATGATTCTGCACAGAATTGAATCATTGATCTCTGAGGGGGAACAGCCACAGTGAACCCGAAGAACAATGAGTTATATATGCATATAATTATAATAGCAGGATTTCACGGCCAGAACGGGAATATTATAGCTTTTAAGGAGGATTATTGCAGAAAATGCAAGCCTATGTACGTTTAAGATGCTAAGAGCTCAAGAATTCGGGCCAACTTGACAGTTGAAAAATCGTGGTTAGCAAGGGGGCGTTACTAGGTGACGCCAAGGAACTAATTCCCGTCTGCACTGAGGGAGCGACCAAAGATTAATGGCTTTGGGAACCACAGTCTTACAAGGCAAAGAAGCGGAGTGGGGATGGTCGCCCACAGAAATTAATTAATTACGGCCAAATGGAGCAATGAATTGAGATGAAACTTACACCCAGATGCATGTATTCTAGGAAAGATTATTTAGGAATGTTCTCACGCATAAATTAAAGCCTGCATCTATAAAGGAACCTCTGCACAGACATCATCCGCTACAGATTAAGGATTTGTAGGGGAGCCGAGGGGATTTACCGGAGTAGCGTCATGACGCCGTGGAAGAAAGCAATTAATTATAATTAATTGGCCGAAGCGATTGCCTGCACGCGAGTGATTTTGGGACCTCCACGCATAGACAAACAAGGATCATACTTCACTTTGTCTGAAAATGTATTATATCAAGAAGAGAGTCGTTCCTGGAAATCCAGTGAACTACTTTTCATAAGGAAGCTTTATATAGGAGAAGCTGGAGCAGGGAAGTCAGTTCGTTTTGACTCAACCCGTGAGCTAACACGCTGCCGGATCACGCAAGGAAGTGCGCGGAATTTATGAAGTATCGACGCTCAAATGTACTAGCGGTGAACTATGAAAAGCGCATAGGCAGCTTAATAACAGTAACTATGCATCAGATAAGAATTAGTCTACAGCAGACGTTCAAGCAACAGCATACGCGAGTATAGAATCAGTACAGCGTGGAGATAATTTAGGATGATGTTTACAGACAATGAACATAACCAGGAAGGGTTATCATGGGTAAAATAACCTATTATTGTAATGATCACTACAGTTACGGGAGCCTGGGAGGCGTCCCAAGTAGTCGTGACCTAGGATTGAACAAATTTGCAGTAGAGGAGACATAAACTGTAGGTGACGGGAGTCGAACACACACACGCAAGATAGACTTTCAAGGAGACCAGCGGTTGTCAGGAGTTAGCTGCATCGCATCTCTGAGGTCAGGCGATAGGGGGAATCCAACCAAGGATCCATGTATGAAAATTGTTCGAGAAATATGTATAAAGTTATATTATAGTGATTTTTAAAAGTGTTTATGTTTATATGGTAAAAGAATGTGTGTTGTGTTAAAGTGAAAATGCCAGTAGTGAAAAATATAATTACCATGTATAAATTTTATGCAATGTGTCGTGTGAATGATATCATGATGGCTTAAGACAAGCATCATGGCAGGCAAGAGGCTGGCATGCTGGACCAATCCAGCTAGAATGAAAGCGAGTACAAATTTAATATGTTGATATGATTTAATAGCTCACCATACAACGAAGCATCACTCAAAGATTAAGAATTAACGGTCATTTATGTTCGAGATCACATCCCTCGTATTTTGGTAAAATATGGCTTGGAGGATGATTTGTTTACTGCCAATTAGGTGTAAGACACTGATGAAAGTAACGGTAACGTAAAAATAATAATAATAATAATAATAATAATAATCTGGGGTCGGTAACAATAATGAATAAATAAATGGGCATGTTAGGCCTATAGTACGTGCAAAGTGTGTCATGTCTAGCGTAAGAATACTGTGTTATTGTAAACAGTAAGAAAGAAACGTAAAAATCGAGATAAAGAGAGCTTTTCAGTGTCATTGAAATGTTGAATAAATGTTTATTATGGTATATTCCACAGGGTTGTATGTGAGAGCCATTAAGATAGTTAATGTAAGCCAGTAAATTTATACTTGTTTTGGAGCTACGTAGAGCTTTGGCTTATGAGTAATTGCATAGAGGACGTGAGTGCTTTAAGAATTGAGTCATCTGTAAGAAATATTGTTTAAGCCACGATCAGCGAGCATGTAACGTAGAATCAAGAGATTTACGTCAGTAAGTTGCGAGAATCATCCGAAAATAGCCTGCGCGTTGGCGAATCTAGTCGGCTAATCTTCGAATCTACGATATAATATTGTCTTAGAGCATACATGTGTTATTCGCAACAGAGTTGGGACAGAGTCTGTCTGTATCCACTGTTCGCAGAGTTTTCGCCACCAGGGATAACTGTTAGAGACCCTAGGTGAGCCCATATATTAATTGATCTGCCCTTAGAGGTAAGACTAATGGTTCTTCGTATAGGAAACGTCGATTTCCTCTTGTTATATGCATGCCGTCCAGTGAGAGAACTGTAAAACTCACTTGAGACGCAAGCAAAAGCCACTGATGTCGACCACAGAACGGCAAAGCTATTTCGTGATCCATCCCTTGCCATGAATATTAATTAGGAGCTGAGATGAGCCCATTATACTCTAAATGTAGGTATTAAATAATTAGATTGACTCAATTCGTAAGGACACGACCCATTCAGGGTACCTCCAGCACGGCTGCACCAGTGAAATGAACTTGACCCTGCGGGAAGTCAGACGGGGTGGCAGGTAGTCCACTAACCCGGCGGCCATCTTGCCGAGACCAGCCATGATTAATTCATTGTTCGCACGGAAAGGAAGTCAATAGACCTGATCCTTTTATTTTAAAATTGTAGTGGGACGCTGAAGAATCTCGATATTTCGAAAAGAAATTAAGATATGCTTGATGTGATGATATCAATTGAATTAAATGCACTATTTCCATACACATGCAATGTTGGAATGTAGTAATCGGATGACATTTGGCCCAGTTATTCTCTGAGAAGGAATTAACTACATCAAATAAATAGAGGCATTTTTGTAAGATGTATTTGCCCAGTTCACACTAATTTATGCATACGGGTAGCGTAATTTGAATGAGATGACACGTTTGTGACGATAATGTTTTGACCAGACCCAGAAAATCGTTGTATGGTGAAGCTATAAAAATATCTATGTCTATGTGTATTTTGCAGGGGAAAGTGTACCACTTCAGCGTTTGAAACTGATGGGAAAAGAATACGATTCGCACGAGACAACACTTATTAAACTAGGCATAAGCTAATGAATTAATATTACTTAAAGTTAATGTCCCGTGTAAAACGGATAAATGTTTAATAATTGCAGATTTAATGTCATTTAAATATAATTTGTGTTTATTGTGTTGTGATATTCCAGTTTGTGTTAAATTGTGCCACGTGAAGAACACTATGGACACTCACAAATGTCAAAGAGTATCAATAATAGGATGTTTTGGATAGACTTGAGTGCGGTGAAACACTAATTTTGATTTTTGTTGTGGAAAATAAATGTAAAGTATTTTTTTGTGTTTTATGTTGTGTTGCCAGGAATTACTATCATTAAATGTTATACTTAGGAATATGTTGTTTCTTTCAAGTAGAGTAGTCACCTGTCAGACTCAAATCCTGAATATGTGATCGTATAGTGGGTTGAACGCCCCATACCTCGAAAGACCGTGAGTTAGCTGGGATACGAACACATGTTCCATATGATGACGATTGGGTACAGTACATGTTTCGGTGTCTTGTAACATTGACACCTTCATCTGCCTACAGTTTTGGTAACACTCAATGACATTAAAATACTTATTAAAATAGCACACAGATGATTAAAATAACACTTTAAAAAGTTTTTTAAAACACTGTCATAATGAAAGTTCATTAAAAGTTTTGGAAAAAGGCTTGGTGCACTGTTTTGGTTTCACAGTCTCCGTATGCCTCAGTACGGCCCGATTTCTCGCTGCCGGAACCACACCTTATGAATGGTCACCTCTTACTGGTTTTCGGAGGTTATTATCGGAAGCAGGACATTGGAAACCAAAACAGGGCACCAAGCCTTTTTCCAAGACTTGTAATGAACTTTCATTATGACAGTGTTTTAAAAAACTTTTTACAGTGTTATTTTAATAATTATTTTAATGTCATTGAGTGTTACCAAAACCGTAGGCAGATGAAGGTGTCAATGTTACAAGACACCGAAACATGTACCAACATACGTAAAGACAAGTGATTATGTCACGATAAAATCTTTAATAAAACAAGTATTGACTAGGCGGAACCATAAAAAAAATGTTTATTATTATATTCTGTCAATACGGAAAAATGTGCGACTTTAAAGTCAAAAAGTTATAAGCGAGTGTAAATAACTTGTAAAGCCCTGCGCGGATGTGGATATCCGCGGATAAACCCGCGAATATCCACAACATTTTTCGCCATGCGGATATAGTTTGCATGTCTGTGCGGATAGCGGATAAGCTGCGGATACTGTTTGGAGTAAATTTGCGGATAGTTTATAGAATACAATCCGAACTTGTTGAAGAGTATTACTGAGACCCGGATGTTTATAATATAGGCCTATCATACTTTTCCGTTATGTTCTTTTCTTGACAAATGTTAGATGATGATTTTAGCTAATCTCATTTAAATTATGTATGAAGCATAATTAACTCTCCGAACTGAAAGGGGTTGCAACTCTGGCTGTGTAACATTCATTTTGAACATAGCACATGACATGACACACAAAGCCTAAAGGAACGACTTTCATCTCAAATGTCTAAGTATTTTGCTTTAATGAAATGAAAATCCACAGTCTGCTGCCAGTCTACCGACCAGGTCAGGGAATGGAATTAATGAAGCCCCCATCTAGCGGCGAGGATATGAACTGTGCCGGCTGCCTAAGCCTGTCGCACTCTCCTGGGGCAATGATTAAATGAATGACAGATGAAATGAAATGATAGTGGAGAGTGTTGCTGGAATGAAATTGTTACAGGGCAAACTGGAGTACCCGGAGATAAACCTGTCTGCCTCCGCTTTGTCCAGCACAAATCTCACATGGAGTGACCGGGATTTGAACCACGGACCCATCGGTGAGAGGCCGGCGTGCTGCTGCCTAAGCCACGGAGGCTCGCTTTAATATTTCATCTAATTAAAAATACTATTGTAATGCCAGTAGATTCGGATAACAAACGTGCGGATGCGGATAACAGTTGTGCTGATGCGGGCGGATGCGGATAACAGTTGAGCTGATGCGGGGCGGATGCGGATAACAGTTGTGTGGATGTGGATAACAGTCGTGCTGATGCGGGGCGGATGCGGATAACAGTTGTGTGGATGCGGATAATAGTTGTACTGATGCGGGGCGGATGCGGATAACAGTTGTGCTGATGCGGATAACAGTTGTGTGGATGCGGATAACAGTTGTGCTGATGCGGGGCGGATGCGGATAACAGTTGTGTGGACGCGGGGCGGATGCGGATAACATTTGTGCTGATGCGGGGCGGATGCGGATAACAGTTGTGTGGATGCGGATAACAGTTGTGCTGATGCGGGGCGGATGCGGATAACAGTTGTGTGGATGCGGATAACAGTTGTACTGATGCGGGGCGGATGCGGATAACAGTTGTGCTGATGCGGATAACAGTTGTGTGGATGCGGATAACAGTTGTGCTGATGCGGGGGCGGATGTGGATAACAGTTGTGTGGATGTGGATAACAGTCGTGCTGATGCGGGGCGGATGCGGATAACAGTTGTTTGGATGCGGATAACAGTTGTGCTGATGCGGGGCGGATGCGGATAACAGTTGTGTGGATGCAGATAACAGTCATGCTGATGCGGGGCGGATGCGGATAACAGTTGTGTGGTTGCGGATAACAGTTGTGCTGATGCGGGACGGATGCGGATAACAGTTGTGTGGATGCGGGGCGGATGCGGATAACTGTTTGCTGATGTGGGGCGGATGTGGATAACAGTTGTGTGGATGCAGATAACAGTCATGCTGATGCGGGGTGGATATGGATAACAGTTGTGTGGATGCGGGGCGGATGCGGATAACAGTCATGCTGATGCGGGGTGGATGTGGATAACAGTTGTGCTGATGCGGGCGGATGCGGATAACAGTTGTGCTGATGCGGGGCGGATGCGGATAACAGTTGTGTGGATGCAGATAACAGTCATGCTGATGCGGGGTGGATGCGGATAACAGTTGTGTGGATGCGGATAACAGTCGTGCTGATTCGGGGCGGATGCAGATAACAGTTGTGTGGATGCAGATAACAGTCGTGCTGATGCGGGGCGGATGTGGATAACAGTTGTGTGGATGCAGATAACAGTCGTGCTGATGTGGGGCGCATGCGGATAACAGTTGTGTGGATGCAGATAACAGTTGTGCTGATGCGAGGCGCATGAGGATAACAGTTGTGTGGATGCAGATAACAGTCGTGCTGATGCGGGGCGGATGTGGATAACAGTTGTGTGGATGCAGATAACAGTCGTGCTGATGCGGGGCGCATGAGGATAACAGTTGTGTGGATGCAGATAACAGTCGTGCTGATGCGGGGCGCATGCGGATAACAGTTGTGTGGATGCAGATAACAGTCGTGCTGATGCGGGGCGGATGCGGATAAGAGTTGTGTGGATGCAGATAACAGTCGTGCTGATGCGGGGCGCATGCGGATAACAGTTGTGTGGATGCAGATAACAGTCGTGCTGATGCGGGGCACATGTGGATAACAGTTGTGTGGAAGCAGATAACAGTCGTGCTGATGCGGGGCGGATGAGGATAACAGTTGTGCTGATGCGGGGCGGATGCGGATAACAGTTGTGCTGATGCGGGGCGGATGCGGATAACAGTTGTGTGGATGCAGATAACAGTCGTGCTGATGCGGGGCGCATGCGGATAACAGTTGTGTGGATGCAGATAACAGTCGTGCTGATGCGGGGTGGATGCGGATAACAGTTGTGCTGATGCGGGGCGGATGAGGATAACAGTAGTGTGGATGTGGATAACAGTCGTGCGGATGTGGGCGGATGCGGATAACAGTTGTGCTGATGCGGGGCGGATGAGGATAACAGTTGTGTGGATGCAGATAACAGTCGTGCTGATGCGGGGCGGATGCGGATAACAGTTGTGTGGATGCAGATAACAGTCGTGCTGATGCGGGGCGCATGCGGATAACAGTTGTGTGGATGCAGATAACAGTCGTGCTGATGCGGGGCGGATGCGGATAACAGTTGTGTGGATGCAGATAACAGTCGTGCTGATGCGGGGCGCATGCGGATAACAGTTGTGTGGATGCAGATAACAGTCGTGCAGATGCGGGGCGGATGCGGATAACAGTTGTGTGGATGCAGATAACAGTCATGCTGATGCGGGGCGGATGTGGATAACAGTCGTGCTGATGCGGGGCGGATGCGGATAACAGTTGTGCTGATGCGGGGCGGATGAGGATAACAGTTGTGTGGATGCAGATAACAGTCGTGCTGATGCGGGGCGGATGCGGATAACAGTTGTGTGGATGCAGATAACAGTCGTGCTGATGCGGGGCGCATGCGGATAACAGTTGTGTGGATGCAGATAACAGTCGTGCTGATGCGGGGCGGATGCGGATAACAGTTGTGTGGATGCAGATAACAGTCATGCTGATGCGGGGCGGATGCGGATAACAGTTGTGTGGATGCAGATAACAGTCGTGCTGATGCGGGGCGCATGCGGATAACAGTTGTGTGGATGCAGATAACAGTCGTGCAGATGCGGGGCGGATGCGGATAACAGTTGTGTGGATGCAGATAACAGTCATGCTGATGCGGGGCGGATGCGGATAACAGTCGTGCTGCTGCGGGGCGGATGCGGATAACAGTTGTGTGGATGCAGATAACAGTCATGCTGATGCGGGGCGGATGCGGATAACAGTCGTGCTGCTGCGGGGCGGATGCGGATAACAGTTGTGTGGATGCAGATAACAGTCATGCTGATGCGGGGCGGATGCGGATAAGAGTTGTGTGGATGAGGATAACAGTCATGCTGCTGCGGGGCGGATGCGGATAAGAGTTGTGTGGATGCAGATAACAGTCATGCTGATGCGGGGCGGATGCGGATAAGAGTTGTGTGGATGCAGATAACAGTCATGCTGCTGCGGGGCGGATGTGGATAAGAGTTGTGTGGATGCATATAACAGTCATGCTGATGCGGGGCGGATGTGGATAACAGTTGTGTGGATGCAGATAACAGTCATGCTGATGCGGGGCGGATGCGGATAAGAGTTGTGTGGATGCAGATAACAGTCATGCTGATGCGGGGCGGATGCGGATAAGAGTTGTGTGGATGCAGATAACAGTCATGCTGATGCGGGGCGGATGCGGATAAGAGTTGTGTGGATGCAGATAACAGTCATGCTGATGCGGGGCGGATGTGGATAACAGTTGTGTGGATGCAGATAACAGTCATGCTGATGCGGGGCGGATGTGGATAACAGTAGTGTGGATGTGGATAACAGTCGTGCGGATGTGGGCGAATGCGGTTAACGTATTGTTTATCCGCGCAGGGCTCTATAAATAAGCACTTTATCTTTACTGTTAGGTATTATACTGTTCGGTATGTAACCAAACACTACAAGGAATAGCACTTGGCGGAATTAGTAGTCAGTTCAAACTAGACTGACTTATCTGAGTCAAGCTCCACAATTAGACTAGAAATCAAGTGGTGTGGTTACTGGTTACCAAAGAGACAGTGGAACTAAATAGCTAGATGATGCAATTTACAAAGAGTTGTGTGGATGTTAGCCTTTATGTTCATTTCATGGTCAAAAGTAGGCCTTTTTTACCTGAATTTTCTTTCATACAAGTTGTTTTTAATAACGTGTTATCTGTAAGAAATGACGTATTTAGAGTGCCTGATTTATTTATATTTACAGTAAATATACCAAGATCATAAGATCTTCTGTAGTGCTGTCAGCACCCGCTAGAGGGGACCAATCAGGAAGGAGACAGGAGGGTGGGGGTGGCTGATTGAGTCGATGTGACGGGTTGAAATAAGTGAGCATTTCTAAATATATACGCACTCGGGAATGGAAGCCGGTGCTTATTTTGCTCTTGTTCCGAGCAGGTGTTTGCATATCGGATAGGATAGATACACTCCCCACCAAACAGAAGGGAAGAACAAACAGGACAGGCTTTGGTGTTGATAGCCTAGCTCAGAGCTCGTTTGTATTTACGACTGACACACTGAACCATTTCACGGTCAACCTATTTTTATAATTCTCTGCATGTGCTAGCATTACAAAACGAAGAGATATTCGATTACTCTCTTTCCCCTCCCAGCTGTTCCGCTCGCACTGCACGCCATATGGCCGGCCCTGGAGGGGCGGGAGTGGTGAAGGGGGAGGGGGAGTGAAGCAGAAGGTCACGGTCATGGCGTTCCGCTCCCCACGCTTCGTGTGCGAGTGACGTAACGAGCCATTGTCTGCCTCCAGTCGCAACCTAGTCCAGCCAAGCCGGGCGGGCGCCTGGGCGTGCGACGCGGTGCGGTGCGGCGTGCTTCGAACGTTGCTTTCTCAAAATGTTATTTTAGATACTAGAAATATACTCATGTAGACCACCAAATATCACTTTGAAATTGCCTAATGTACTTCCCATATTTATATGTAACAATGACTAGACGAAATGCGTAATTCTAAATTGCCCATCAGGCTATTTACTAATGATTATGTACTATTAAATGAATAAATATGCATGCAAAAATGCACTAATGATTGGTCGAATAGGCATCACGTTTCAAAAAATATGCACTATGAAATAACTCACTCCGTATTCTTTAGCGTTTCTAGTTTGAATATAAAGAAAATATGAACAGATGGACATATACGGTAACTACACTTTTTTTTTAATATCTCAACTGAGAAACAGTTATAAATAGTAGGAAATATTATTTTATAGATCTTCAAGCGGTGTTGAGCATCATTAATCATTTTATTATGCTCATTTATAAGTATAATTGATATACAATTTTAATAGCCATTGAATATTTCAATTGAAAATAATTTTACAATATTTGCATAGTAAATGCTCAATAAAAATAATTAATATTAACTTCCAAAAGGACTGACACGTGCTAGGTATTAAAATCATGTCAGTATCGTTCTGTGATAGTCTCTCGGAGTCCGACTCGAAATATACGACTTTTAGAACATGAAGTAATAAATAGCGCTTCAAAACAACAGGAAATTAGAATATACGCCCTTCTCAAGCAGAGATATGCACTTAAACAGGCAAAGGAGGAAAATATGATGCATTGTGCCAAAATAACCAAAATATGCATAAATATGCAAAAATAGGATTTTGCATGAACTTCCGGGCTTTAATTATGACTATTGAAAATGAAAATCCACAGCCTGCTTCCAGTCTCCGACCGGGTCAGGAATGGAATGAGTGAAGCCCCCATCTAGCGGCGAGGATACGAACTGTGCCGGCTGCCGAGGCCTGACGCACTCCTCTGGGGCAATGATTAAATTAATGACAGATGAAATGAAATGATAGTGGAGAGTGTTGCTGTAATGAAATTTTTGACAGGGAAAACCGGAGTACCCGGAGAAAAACCTGTCTGCCTCCGTTTTGTCCAGCACAGATCTCACATGGAGTGACCGGGATTTGAACCACGGATCCAGCGGTGAGAGGCCGGCGTGCTGCCGCCTGAGCCACGGAGGCTTTGAGCCACGGAGGCTATTACATGTATATTTTTAGGAATGGTTATTTACTTACTTATTACTAATTTTTTATTATATACTGTATATTGTGAGCCTCCGTGGCTTAGGCGGCAGCACGCCAGCCTCTCACCGCTTGGTCCGTGGTTCAAATCCCGGTCACTCCATGTGAGATTTGTGCTGGACAAAGCAGAGGCAGACAGGTTTTTCTCCGGGTACTCCGGTTTTCCCTGTAACAAATTTCATTCCAGCGACACTCTCCACTATCATTTCATTTCATCTGTCATTCATTTAATCATTGCCCCAGGGAGGTGGGACAGGCTTCGGCAGCCGGCACAGTTCATGTCCTCGCCGTTAGATGGGGGGCTTCATTCATTCCATTTCCTGACCCGGTCGGTCGACTGGAAGCAGGCTGTGGATTTTCATACTGTACATTGTAGAGCCTCTGTGGCTTAGGCGGCAGCTCTCCGGCCCCTCACCGCTGGGTCCACGGTTCAAATCCCGGTCACTCCACATGAGATTTGTGCTGGACAAGGCGGAGGCAGAACGGTTTTTCTCCGGGTATTCCTGTTTTCCCTGTCACAAATTTCATTCCAGCAACACTCTCCACTATCATTTCATTTCAGCTATCATTCATTTAATCATTGCCCCAGGGAAGTGCGGCTGACTTCGGCAGCCGGCACAGTTCATATCCTCGCCGCTAGATGTGGGCTTCATTCATTCCACTCCCTGACCCGGTCGGTCTACTGGAAGCAGGTTGTGGATTTTCACTTTTACTGTACATTGTTTCCCCGCACAGCATTTGAACAAATTCGTGTTGACCGACTGAGCATTAACAACAAAGACAATATAATTCAACACATAGCCTTACTGCGAGATGTATGTACAGTAAATCCTCCGTTACATGGTTTCCTGCCGGTATTGACCACATTTTCAAACAACCAACAAATCCCAATTTATGTTCAATACATACATTTTCATTTGAGGCTGTTTTGCCTATATCTAGTCTAGTCTGCAAGTCTAGAGCAAGTTGAGAGCAAAATGTTCGTTGGGGTGTTTCATTCCAAGTTCTGCGAATATGAAAGAGCTTTCAAGCTGGCCTTCGGGTTTTCATTTTCTTCATACCGGGTAATTGTTCTGTCAAGCCGTTCGTCATACTCTTTCTGCTTGAACTTTCAATGGTCAGTTCGTTCTTTATAAAGGCGCTCTTGGTCTTATCTCCCTCTCCTTTCCATCCCCGACTTTTATTCTAGGCAGAGCCGTAACTACAGGGGAGGGGGATTAAAGGGCCAGACCCAAACAATAAAATATGAAGTTCGTTGAAATTTGAATAAAATCAATCTTCAGACTAATGACAAGCGGTTGATTTATGCAAGCTTATGTTCAACAATGTCGAAATGCAAATATTATATGTCAGAATAGTACAAGTTTTCATTAAGGGACAGTTTCTCCCACCAATCAGAGCTCAAGAAACAGTTGTTTGACCAATTATTAGGTAAGGATAGCATCGCACCTGCGCTGAGTTCCAAGCCTTCTAATTTAAATTTCACTGCGTGGCCTAGTGTCATAGTGGAGTAATCGAGGAGGCCATGGTAAAATACAAGGTATTCCCTGCGTCCAATGCGCTCTGTTCAGTATATAAAACTGGCGAAATCTCGACAGATATTTATGAATATTTATGTTCGAACATAAAATAGTTATCGTCGAAAATAAACAGTCGTATGCAGCTCGCCTATAATGGTAATTAAGACACTCGTTAGGAAATTATAAAACTCGCATACGCTCGTTTTATAAACATACTCGTGTCTTAATTATTGCCATTATAGGCTCGTTGCAAAATGTACTATTATACTCACTCATTTGAAAGCATTTATTTTACATTAAAACCTGCCTAAACTGGACCCTTTATTTACCGGAAACCTGGACAAACGGAAAACAAAATTAGGAACTGAGGTATTTCCTATGAAAAATGACACTGTAAACCGGAAAACTGCCTAACGCGGAAACGGAAAGAAATTCTGGAACTGTAGGCGAAAATAACCTGACTAAGACGAACTAACTTATCCATAATACCAAAGCTATGCACTAAATTTTGAGCGTGACTGTACTTGCATCCTCAAGGATGCAGCAGGTATCCTACATTTCACATCTGTAAGAGAATGGATTGTACCGTTACTTCCTCCAACCCTCTCGTAATACACACAGTTCACTTCTGAGAAATGAGAGTAGAAGTAGGAGTAGAAGAAAACAGTGAACTTGAGTGATTTTTGAAGGTGTTCTTTTTACTGTGTACTGCATTTATTAACGTACCGTACTGTAATTCAGTGACAATGACTTCTAAACATAACACACTTACACTGGAAGAGAAAATTAAATTTATTGAAGAACACAAAAAAAAAAACAAATGTCCGGCTAAAGAATTAACTGTGTTGTTTAAAGTGGGTAAAAATCAAATTAGTTCATAGTAATCCTAAGCGACAATACAGTATTTCTTTGTAGTGTATTTTGTCTTATAAAGACTCAACCCCTTTCTAAAACGGCAACCTGTGAAAACGGAAAAATAGATCCGGAACTATTGCGTTCCGCTCTAGGCAGGTTTTACTGTATTAGTGTTACCTGAACCTAGCACTCGCTGAATGAGCAATATACAGGCCTTTCATATAAAGTAAGAACGGCAAGCGGCAGTTTTGTTATTCGCTGCTGCGGTGGCCTTGGCCGAGCTTATGGCGCTCAATGGCCCCCTGCTGTGCTATTGAAAGCGCGCGCATAGTAATACGAGGGCTGTTCCTTTTTTCAAGTTCCGATGGACTGTATAAAAATAACAGATTGACATACCAAGCTGATTTTACTACTAAATGTTTGCTTGTTTTATAGGCTACGTATGTCTCAACATAATCGTCAAAACGATTGAAACATTTGTCCTATGGTTACACCAGCTTTCCAATGCCTCGGCAAAATAGTCTGCCGCCACTGAGATGGGTACGTCTGGACAGCCTTTTTGGCAAGGGGTTCTTTTTCGAGAATTGAAGGTATGGTTGGGCGGCAACGCCTCGTCAAAAAGGAAAAACTTCAGGAGACTGTTCAGACGTACCCACCTCAGTGGCGGCAGAATATTTTGCCGAGGGCATTGGAAAGCTGGTGTAACGATACGACAAATGTTTCAATCGTTTTGACGATTGTGTTGAGACATACGAATAAAACAAGCAAACATTTAGTAGTAAAATCAGTTTGGTATGTCAATCTGATATTTTTAAATAGTCCATCGGAACTTGAAAATAGGAACAGCCTTCGTATGTACTATGCGCGCGCTTTCAATAGTACAGCAGGGGGCCATGGCGCGCCACAAACTCGGCCAAGGCCACCGCAGCAGCGAATAACAAAACTGTCGCTTGCCGTTCTTACTTTATATGAAAGACCCTGTAGTCAGCACCTCAGTTAGTCAGAGTGAGACAGGCGCAACACATCCTTTCCTCATCCCTTTCAAAAAATACACCACTTGTCAGTTGCCATTTTGTTAGTACCCGAGTGTGGGTGATAGCAGTATAGTTTCATTTTGGATGGTCAATAATATTGTGTTAAGCTGTGTTGCTCTGTTAAGTGAAATAAAAGTTGAAAACTGTGTGTGTGTGTGTGTGTGTGTGTGTGTGTGTGTGTGTGTATGCCTATCCCTTATTATTCCAGTTTTCCAACGGGGTCGGGGATGAGATGCGATGAAAGTCTTTGTGGCAGATGGTTTTTACGGCTGGATACCCTTCCTGACGCCAACCTCATGAGAGGAGTTAATGAGAGATGAAATTAGTGATTTCAGTTGAAACTGGGAAAGGATGTGGAAGGAAGCGGCCGTGGCCTGTCAGAAGGTACCGTCCCAGCATTTGCCTGGAGTTGAACATGGGGAAACCACGGAAAACCATTTTAAGGACGGTCGACAGCAGGCCTTGAAACCACGTCTACCTGTGTCCCCAGAGAGCTTGGCCTTGGCCCCATGGTCTAGCGCTACGCGTTAGCGAGCTTAGCTACCGCTTTCGGTAAAAGTTGAAACCTGTATTTTTATTAATATTTATACAATGTAGGCGAAAAGGAAGGGTCAGATGATTTCGCGAAGGATCCTCGAAAATTGGACTTCATAGTTTAATACCAACTTTTATTACAGCAAGCTTGCTTGCTTTACACTGCGCCCGACTGGGACACAGCCCCATGTATTTGTGCTCCGGCAAGCTCATCTCAGGCGCAAACTGCCCGAAGATTAATAACTTCTACGGCATAGGTCCTGGAGTTAGGTACGCCTACAAAATACTACTGTAATTCGAATGCCGGGTACCATAACTTAAGATTTAATAACAATATACAAGGTACAATTAAATGCATCAACATAAAAAGACGAAATAATTTATTTAAAA
This sequence comes from Meconema thalassinum, assembly GCA_946902985.2. Taxonomy (NCBI): domain Eukaryota; kingdom Metazoa; phylum Arthropoda; class Insecta; order Orthoptera; family Tettigoniidae; genus Meconema; species Meconema thalassinum. The sequence goes on from OX336389.2 coordinate 1,037,666,392, forward strand.
AATACAGTCAGTCTGAAAGACTAGACGTTATATCATTTCAAATGACGTATGCTACAAATGCTACGCATGTTAGAAAGGCTCAGGAGGGCTTCTTGCTTCGCTCGAAGCCCCAGGACTCTTTCAACAGACTCCATTACCCATTAACTTAGGCTTCCCGCGCGGGCACCACTCTAAGGGTCACCCTGTATTTGGGTCTGACATCTTTGACAACTCTTTAAGGGTCACCCATTAATTGAATCTGATATCTTGCAAACTTCTTTAAGGGTCACCCTGTATTTGAATTGAATCTAACATACTGTACACCTCGTTAAGTGTCACCCTGTATTTTGCTCTGACATCCTGCACACCTCTTTAGGAATTACCCTGTATTCTTATCTGGCATCTTGTATATCTCTTTAGAAGTCAACCTGTATTCTTGTGTGACATCTTGTACACCTCTTTAGGAGTCACCCTGTATTCTTGTCTGACATCGTGTGCACCTGTTTAGGAGTCACCCTGTATTCTTCTCTGCCATCTTGTACACCTCTTTAAGAGTCACCTTGTATTCTTATCTGGCATCTTGTATATCTCTTTAGGAGTCACCTGTATTCTTATCTGGCATCTTGTACTGTATTTTGCTCTGACGTCCGGCACATCACTTTAGGAGGCACCCTGTATTCTTATCTGGCATCTTGTATATCTCTTTAGAAGTCACCCTTATTCTTGTGTGACATCTTGTACACCTCTTTAGGAGTCACCCTGTATTCTTCTCTGTCATCTTGTACACCTATTTAAGAGTATTCTTATCTGGCATCTTGTATATCTCTTTAGGAGTCACCCTGTATTCTTATCTGGCATCTTGTACTGTATTTTGCTCTGACATCCTGCACACCTCTTTAGGAGGCACCCTGTATTCTTATATGGCATCTTGTATATCTCTTTAGAAGTCACCCTGTTTTCTTGTGTGACATCGTGTACACCTCTTTAGAAGTCACCCTGTATTCTTGTCTGACATCTTGTGCACCTCTTTAGGAGACATCCTGTATTCTTCTCTGCCATCTTGTACACCTCTTTAAGAGTCATCTTGTATTCTTATCTGGCGTCTTGTATATTTCTTTAGGAGTCACCCTGTATTCTTATCTGGCATCTTTTACACCTCTTTAGGAGTCACCCTGTATTCTTTTCGCTTCTTTCGAAGCCCCAGGTCGCTCGACGTCCCAGGAACTTAGGCTTCCCGCGTGGCTGCATGACGTCACGCACTCGCCGTCCTTTATCCATTAACTTAGGCTACCCGCGCGGCTGCATGACGTCACAGTCTCCGTCTCCGTAACGCAACCGTCTCCGTCTCGCATAACGTTAGACCCAAAGAATAACGACAAAGTCGACAAGATCATTTGAAATGATAATACTCAAAGCAACTGGTTCTGATACCAGAATGTCTATCACACGCGGTCACGCTATAAACTGAATTGGCGTACTAAAATAACTTATCAAATTTCTATTCTCAACGCATCACGAAAAGAAGTCAGAGAAATTCCAAAATCAAAATTTGTTATGAGCAATATATTCCAATGCAATTATCTTTACCTGTTATCACGAATCATCCAATCTTAAATTCGAACGCTGCGTATAATTGCCTATCACTTAAACAATACCTTTATATCAATTACGGTACTTATCATATTATTGACCCTATTAAAACATTACGTTCTGCCTCATTAATTTCCAGTACAGTGGTTCTTACTTCATTCACCTCTTTCTTTTCTAGTATCATTGAGAAATCACAACCAAATACAGAGCCATCGAAAAATAATGCCTGGATTTTAAATAATTGCTATAAATATCTATTACAGGTAACGTGATGGTTTTGACCTTAAAATGCGTGGAAAAAATAACATTTTTTCATACCTTAGTAAGTTTCAATGTGAGCTCCGTTTGTTGCTCTGCGGGCGTCTAATGTGTGGTGCGGGTTAATTCATGCCCATGTTATTGGACTTTTCATTTTCGCTGAAAAAACAATTACAAGCCTAATTTACCTCGACATGCTTGAACAGTTTGTGATCGCTCAAATACAGGGTCTTTATATTTGCTTGGCAAGGACATTCTCGCTCACGCGCTCTGGCAGTTACGGCTCAGTTACCGGCTACCACGCGCGCACATGTACGGCAGAATACGATGCTTAAATCAGTATCATACATTTTTACTCACCATGTTTACAGTCGATGCTGAAAATGTTCCCCATCCGCTGCCAAACATAATTGGCATCTCCTTATGAATCTTCCGGTTAATTTCACTTCAGTAAGGAAATAATGACCGTTACGTCTATTTTTATTGTTTACTGAACCTGTACATTTGAATCTCTTAGCCAGTTGTCTTATTGTCCGATTTATAGGAATGGGCCTCCCTAGAAATTTCACTCAAAACTGTTGTCTTGTTCTAGCGCACGATTTCCTGCATTTTATGTACGTATTGTACAGACATACACGTTCACGTAACGGATATTTCACATAAGGCATTACAGCACTACACACAAACACAATAAAACACTATACAATACGATATACAGTACACAGTAGCTTTAAAACACTCAATTAGCTGGGAGCTCACACTTCGACAACAGGAAGAGCGTGGAAATACCCGGGGAATACGGCCGGAGACCACGCGCGCCAACCTGTAACAGCCAGCTATTGGCTGGGGACTGGCGGCCAAGGTCGAGCAGAATCATCTTGCCAAGCAACAATAAAGACCCTGTAGAAGATATCGGACAACAGACCGGACAGCGTGTCATTTTTATGCAATGTGGGGCTCCGCCTCACTGCCTTTGCGCGGTACGCGATACACTCGACGCACGTCTGCAGAGCATCAAACATAGCTCACATTGACACTTACTAAGGTATGCATTTTTTAAAATCTTTTCCACGCATTTTAGGGCAAAAACCATTACATTACCTCTTATAGTTTTTTTTTGTAGCAATTATTTAAAATCTATGCATTATTTTTTGATGACCCAACATCAATACATTTTTCATAAACGGGATATTTTATAAGGACTAGGAATCTTTGATATAAGTCCAAATGCTATACTATCCTAAAATCAAATATCAAGGGATTCGAATCGATAAGTTCTACTACTAAACAACCCAAGATAAACCCTCTAACATTATCCTACTTTAATCTATGCCCACATTTTACCATTTACAAAAATAAACAAGGTTAAACACAAAATCAAACAAAAGTTCCACAAAAAGCATCTCAATCTATACACAACTCAACTCTTACTGATCCTGTTGAGTCTTTAATTAACTGAAGATTCCAGGATCATCAAATAAAATGTCCATTTTTCAAAAGGATGCCCGGGTTTTTCTTTCATTCACAAAATATAATTAATTTACCAATGAATGTCACAAAAATACTACGCCACGGTGCAAAACATAATTCAAACGAAATAAATAATGACAGATACTCTGCTTTGTTAATATGTGGCTTGACAAGTTTACTTGACTAAGAAAACAAATCCTCAAATAACACAATTAAAATATATGGTGGCGAACTACTTAATAGGCTCCTCTTACTCGAAATAAAATCCAACTTTCCAAATGACAAATGTCACATCCTCTCAATCAACTAATTATATCATTGATCAAAAATTTATCTTTATCAGTACCAAAGTCTATCGTAGTTACTTAATCCTCTCATATCACACAGGTATATGACTAAAACTATTAGCAACATGGACGTATTATTATTATATAACATAAAATTACATTTAGTAATATTATTATTAGCCTATATAACATTTATTATTTTTGTTATTTTATTATTATTATTATTATTATTATTATTATTATTATTATTATTATTATTATAGTGCCACAGCTCTTTCTAAACACATTCTAACATAAAATATAATATTTCTTACTATTACGAGGAAGGCGCAGAACCTCTCAAACACAATATCGTCGACCCAGGGACCTAGATTGTGGTATTTGCCAATTCACAGCGTGTCATTTTAGTTAGTTAGTTATTGTTGCTTTAAGGGGCGGAACTACGAGGTCATCTGCCCCTAGACGTGTCATTTTCATACCAAATAATGTGTGCCTTCATCGTTGAATTCATCGCAGCTAACTTACCATTTATAGCTTTGTTCCAAGCCTTTACGTCGTGAATTCATTTGCATAAACTCATCTGACCTCAGTCTGTCGGGATTCAGGTAGCAACATAACAAAACATCGTTGATTCGCAAATTTGACGATACATAGAGATGAACAGACATCCTCTAGCAGCATACAAAATAACCTGTTCTCAGTCTGTAGATACCCATGTACGAAATTCAACCTTCGTCGTAGAATTCACTTTGAACACACGGAAACATAGGCTACAGTATATCATAGTTGACACAAATTTACATTATATCCTCGTAAATCCCTTACCTCTGCTATTATTTACCTTAAGGGACACAAGAGGTGAATTTTTCCACTTCCACATTTGTTATCAGAATGAGTTGAAAATTAAACTGCACAATAAGATTAGTAATACTAAGTCACATACCAAATTTTAAAACAATAGGATGACATTTAATTGATTTCTTACTAATTGTATTATTAAAATATACCGTGCGATCAAAATACTCCATGCGTAGTAGAATTTGTGTAAAACGCTTGATTTTTTCATGACATATACATAAAACTATTCTAAATATTATAACATTGAGACATTTCAGAAAAGTGATACATGTATGCTGTCAGATTAATTTCATTTTATGTGCCACCATGATTTATAAGTTCTGGTAATTTTTCATTTTTTTTTTTTTTTGGTCTGAAATTAGATTTTAATGTTTATATTGGTTAGGCCTATGCAGTTGTAATATTAGACACTAGATAGGAGCACAAATCAGTACCCACAGAGATGTTGACAATGGCTTCAAAACAAATCGAAGACATCCACACAGTAATGGATATATAGAAGTACAATCACTGAGAGAGCATGGAGGGCGTTTAAAGTCTTACGCAGAGGGGATTAAAAAATGTCGCTGAGCCTTTAAAAATGGCGGTGCATGAAAACTGTTTTACTGAAATGCTCCGCAAGGGTCCATTAGATATATACGGTATATGGGAAAAACAAAAAAACAGTTATTTTGATATTTTTGCCTAAAAACTCAGTCCTAGTGTCCCTTAAATACGCTCACAACCAGGGGCGGATGACCTAGTAGTTCCGCCCCTTAAAACAACAATAACTAACTAACTAACACTCACAACCACTACCTGTCCCTTACAAATAGCCTACCTATCTGAAATGGGGTACCGTCTCGCCTCATAATATTGTTACGGCTGTGAGTTTGTTTCATCGCTCGCCGCATGAGTCACAACTGCCCCAGGGCTGGGCTGCTCTGCCTCAGTGTATTGCGTGCGCCTTATGCAACAGGACTACTAGGACAAAGGGATGGTCCAGAATATTCGTGACCCAGCCGGCGATGGAAGCCTCGAGAAGCCGTGAACCCTGGATGGGTCTAGAAGCATTTATTGAGTCACCGGCCTGCTATATAAGAGCGACCTGTCAAGCAGTTGTTGTTGTGTGTTTTACGAGCTAGTGCGAGCGTTTATCCTGAGCGACAGAAGTGTGGTGACTTGCGAAACCCCTAGTAAAGCCGTTTCTCTTGACAGCGAGGAAGTGAGAAGCATACAGGGGACTGCCTGTGTTTTGAGTGAGTGTGATTTCACTGAGCGTCAGAGATATTGTGGTGAAGTGCCGTGCGAGTTACGAAATCCAGTGACATTGTTTCCCAGCTCGTGAACAGCGAAGCAGCGTGTAGCAGGTCATCGTAAGTAACTGTAATTTGTGTACATAGGGAAGAGTTGCATGTAGTTCTGTCAAGGCCACCAGACTCATTAGCGAGAAGATTAACTGTTGACAAGTGAAAGGGGGCAAGAGCTCTCCATAAGCAAGAGACTTGAGGAAACTGGAGTAAGGTTCTAATTGCTTGTATTTGCTGATGAGTAGTATATCTTTCTGGCCGCAATAAAATTAATTATTTCTTTAGCACAACAATCTGTGTTGTGCTTTCTACCCACCGTAATCCAGTTAACAAAAGTGCCACTAGGGGGGTGGCACGCAACAACTGGTGTCAGAAGCCGGATTACGAACTCAAGCACAAGCACAACACCTGACGGTCCTGGTTTCAAAACCCGAGCAGGTCATTTTCTCTAATTTTCCTGTGAGTGCATGCCCTTTACAAGACAAACAACTAAAATGGAGGCGCAATTGGCAGCATTGCTAGAAAAGTTAAGTGGCATGGAAACCAAGATGAAAGACGGCCAGAAGAAGATGGAAGACGGCCAGAAGAAATTAGCCAAGGACCTGAAGGATGACCTGAAGAAGATGGAAGACGGCCAGAAGAAGATGGAGGACGGCCAGAAGAAGTTAGCCGAGGATTTAACTGCCAAACTAGAAGACGGCCAGAAGAGGATGGAAGACAGTCAGAATAAGTTGACACAGGACCTGAAAAAATTAGAACTGGGTCTGCGTGAGGAAGTCACGGCAGTGGAAAAGAAGTTCGACGCCTTACAAGAGGAAGTTGCCGAGCTGCGCCAACGCCCACCCACCGTTACACCGGGAATATCAGGAACGGGACATAGCAGAGTGACGCCCCCAACCTTCGACGGAAAGGTCCCGTGGAGCACCTACTTACGTCAGTTCGAGGCGGCCTGTTCAATAAATAACTGGAACAACACAGAAAAGGCTACAGCTCTCATTGTAGCGCTGAGAGGTGACGCCCATAACGTCCTTCAGGCCATCCCAACTGGATCCCAGGACTACGCTTCACTGATCGCCCATATGGAGTCCCGATATGGAGATAGCCATCTTCAGCAGGCCTACCAGATGCAGCTCCGGACCCGGGTACAGAAGAACGCGGAAACCCTGCAGGAGTTCGAGATGGACATCGCACGCCTCGTAAGGCTCGCCTGTCCAACAGCGCCGGCCGACTTTCTGGAACAGATTGCGACGCAGGCCTTCACCGACGGGCTACGGGACACGGACACTCAACAGGCGCTGCGACTCGCGCGCAATAAGACCCTGGCAGATGCGCTGAGCCACGCACTTGAGTTCGAGACGGCAAAGCAGGTATCTAGAATGCGCGCGTGGGTGCGTCAGGTGGACGTCGACGAACCAGCCAAAGCCGACAAGACCAAGCCCCTGGCCGATGAACTGATGGAGGCGCTAGGCCGGTTCTTCAAGAGTCGCAGTACCACCAACAAAAACGTAGCCGAAGGACATCCGGAGAGGTGGCCCGGATGAGGACTACCGACCTGCTGGACCTGCCGTAAGAGAGGCCACCTGAGCAAGGACTGCGGTGATCGCCGCCGCCAAGGGTTTCCGTCGGGACAGTCAGTCGTAGGGAAACCGCGCGGCCCAGGAAAGCAAGTATCAGCCAGCCTTGGGGGGCAAAGGTTGGCTTGTGACAGTCGTCAAACCCCGGCAGTCCAAGTTCGTGTGACGCAGTTACGGAGGGATAATAGCAGCCTGATGGTCGACAGAGTCGTCAACGGAGAGAGCTGGCCCATGCTTATCGACACGGGAGCATCGAGGACCATCGTCAGTCCCACCGTGATCCCGAAGTGGAGAGTGCAACCCACACAAAGGAACCTCCAGCTAATAACCGCGACCGGAGAGACCGCACCGGTACATGGCGAAGCATCACTGGAGTTCGTCAATGGTCGACGGGCGATAAAGCATCCAGTGCTTGTGGGTGACGTATCAAAAGAAGTGATCATCGGACTGGACTTCCTGGACCAGAACAACATCACCGTGGACCTGAGTACCAACACTCTGCACTTCGGAGGTGAGGAACTTGCTTTGCAACCAGCACACGAGGCCGTCACCACACGACGAGTAAGGCTGAGAGAAGACGTCATCGTTCCCGCCAGGATGGAGGTCAGCGCCGCCGTAATTGTCGACGGAACTGCTGAGGGAGTGGCGGCTGTCATCGAGCCAAAATATGAGGACATCCAGACAAAAGGATTGCTAGTTGCCAAGACCCTCATCAACACGACGTCTCGGCCGTACGTCTGCCTGTCCAACCTGAACGACTACGACATTACGGTTCACCGGGACACCAACCTAGGAGTCTGCGAGCCCGTTACCTGGATTGCCCGCATCACAGATACGACGGACGGACACCTGCAGACGGGCAACCGAAGAAGACGCGCACTGCCAGAAGAACTACAGAAGCTGTACCAAGGATCACAGGACCATTTCGACGAGGAACAATCACGCCAACTTCAGGACCTGCTACGCGAATTCCAGGACGACTTCTCCGTGGGGAGCAAAGACTTCGGCAGGACAAGCTTGGTCCAGCACAGAATCGACGTTGGGGACAGCGCACCGATTAGGGCCCCATTCCGACGTGTCCCGCTCGCCAAGCAAGCCGAAGTCGACCGGATGGTAGAAGAGATGAAGGAGCAAGGGGTGATCGAGCCATCACATAGTCCTTGGAGTTCTCCGGTCGTGCTTGTGAAGAAGAAGGACGGTTCCACCAGGTTCTGCGTGGACTACAGGTGGGTGAACGACGTCACGGAGAAGGACAGCTACCCTCTACCCCGGATCGACGACACGCTGGACACCATATCAGGATCAAGATGGTTCTCCACCTTGGATTTGAAGAGTGGCTACTGGCAGGTGGAGGTCCACCCTAAGGACTGCGAGAAAAAGGCGTTCTCTGTGGGCAGCGGGTTCTGGCAGTTCACCGTCATGCCATTCGGTCTGTGCAACGCCCCTGCGACCTTCGAAAGGCTAATGGAGTCCATTCTGAGGGGACTACACTGGAAGACCTGCCTGGCCTACCTAGACGACGTCATCGTTCTGGGGAGAAGCTTCGAGGAGCACTACAGCAACCTGAAGGAAATCTTGATGAAGCTACGGGCTGCCCAGCTGAAGTTGAACCCCAAGAACTGCCAGCTCTTCCAGAAACAGGTCCAGTACCTTGGGCATATCGTCTCCGAGAAGGAGGTGCGCACCGACCCAGAGAAGACCGCAGCTGTGAAGGAGTGGCCAGTTCCGAAGGACAAATCCCAACTACGAAGCTTCCTGGGACTCTGCACCTATTACCGTCGCTTCGTGCGAGGATTTACCGACATGGCTAAACCACTGCATCGACTGAATGAGAAGGACGAACTCTTCACGTGGACAGCAGAATGCCACGGTGCCTTCGAACAACTCAAGCAGGCTCTTTGCACCGCACCTATTCTGGCCTACCCCAGACCTGGAACAAGGTTCATCGCCGATACCGATGCCAGCGACTTTGGTATAGGGGGAATCCTGTCGCAAGTAGTGGACGGTGAGGATAGAGTAGTGGCCTACTTCAGCAAAGCCTTGTCAAAGCCCGAAAGGAACTACTGCATCACCAGGAAGGAGCTGCTCGCCATCGTGAAGACCATTGAACCCTTCCACAAATACCTGTACGGGCAGGAATTTCTCATCAGGACCGACCATGCATCCCTGCGGTGGCTCCTGAACTTCAAGCAGCCCGAGGGTCAACTCGCGTGGTGGTTAGAGAGGCTTCAACAGTACAACTTTGAGATCCAGCACAGGAAATGCCAACTGCACTCTAACGCCGACGCCCTGTCACGAAGACCGTGCCCCGAAGACTGCACCTTCTGTACCAGAAGAGAGGAGAACACCGGGATACAGTGCCGAAGGAGTACCGTGGAACTTCAAGGGAGCTGGAACCGCGAATCTTTCACGCGGGCACAAGCAGAAGATGATGACCTGGGACTGATAGCCGAATGGAAGAGGGCCTGTGTCCCCAGACCCGGGTGGAACATTGTGAGTGACTGCAGCCCAAAGTTTAAGTCCTACTGGGCGCAGTGGGACTCGCTGGTTGTGAGGGATGGCCTCATCTGCCGTACCTGGGAGAGCACCGACGGGAAGACATCTCGGGAACAAGTCGTCGTTCCAAAGGCTATGACGGAGGAAGTCCTGAAGGAAGTTCATGGAGGATCATCTGGTGGACACCTAGGGATAAAGAAGACCCTGGAGAAGCTGAGAGAGCGGTTCTACTGGATCGGATGCCGAACAGACGTGGAGAACCACTGCGCGAGGTGCCACGATTGCGCAGCCAGCAAGGGCCCAGGACGAAGACGACGGGGTCCACTGAAGACCTACAACGTGGGCGGCCCCATGGAGAGAGTGGCCATCGATGTTGCTGGGTCATTCCCGTTAAGCGAGGCAGGGAACCGCTACATATTGGTCGTCAGCGACTACTTCACCAAATGGCCGGAGGCGTATGCGCTCCCTAACCAAGAAGCCGCGACGATCGCAGAGACCCTGGTGAAGGAATTCGTCAGCCGGTACGGAGTACCCCTGGAGCTGCACTCCGACCAAGGGAGGAACTTCGAGTCGCAGGTGTTCCAGAACCTATGCCAGCTGCTGGGACTCCGGAAGGCAAGGACAACGCCGCTACACCCTCAGTCCGACGGGATGGTAGAGCGATTCAATCGCACCATCGAGACCCATCTCCGAATAGTCGTCAGCGAGCACCAGAGGGATTGGGACAAACATCTTCCACTATTTCTCCTGGCCTACCGTGCCGCCGTGCATGAAGCCACCGGGTGCACACCAGCCCGGGCCATGTTAGGGAGGGAGCTCCGTCTACCTGTCGATCTTGGCTTCGGCCGACCTGGGAATGATCCAGTCCCGGTAAGCCAGTATTGTCAAGAACTTGTCGGCCAACTGGAGGACGTGCACGCGTTCGCGAGGAGGAAACTGCGGATCGAGACCGACCGAATGAAGACCCGATACGACCAACAGACGGATGCCGGCGGATTCCACGAAGACGACCTGGTCTGGCTCTTCAACCCATTACGGAAGAAAGGCCTGTCACCCAAACTGCAGAAGTCCTGGGAGGGCCCGTGCCGAGTCGTGAAACGGATCAACGATGTCGTCTACAGGATCCAGCGGAACCCGAGGGCGAAGATGAAGATCGTGCATCGAGATCGCCTGGCAGCCTACGGAGGGACACAAACGGACCAATGATTGATCGGGACGATCAGCCTTTTAGGAAGGGGGTGGTGTTACGGCTGTGAGTATGTTTCATCGCTCGCCGCATGAGTCACAACTGCCCCAGGGCTGGGCTGCTCTGCCTCAGTGTATTGCGTGCGCCTTATGCAACAGGAGTACTAGGACAAAGGGATGGTCCAGAATATTCGTGACCCAGCCAGCGATGGAAGCCTCGAGAAGCCGTGAACCCTGGATGGGTCTAGAAGCATTTATTGAGTCACCGGCCTGCTATATAAGAGCGACCTGTCAAGCAGTTGTTGTTGTGTGTTTTACGAGCTAGTGCGAGCGTTTATCCTGAGCGACAGAAGTGTGGTGACTTGCGAAACCCCTAGTAAAGCCGTTTCTCTTGACAGCGAGGAAGTGGAAAAGCATACAGGGGACTGCCTGTGTTTTGAGTGAGTGTGATTTCACTGAGCGTCAGAGATATTGTGGTGAAGTGCCGTGCGAGTTATGAGATCCAGTGACATTGTTTCCCAGCTCGTGAAGAGCGAAGCAGCGTGTAGCAGGTCATCGTAAGTAACTGTAATTTGTGTACATATGGAAGAGTTGCATGTAGTTCTGTCAAGGCCTCCAGACTCATTAGCGAGAAGATTAACTGTTGACAAGTGAAAGGGGGCAAGAGCTCTCCATAAGCAAGAGACTTGAGGAAACTGGAGTAAGGTTCTAATTGCTTGTATTTGCTGATGAGTAGTGCATCTTTCTGGCCGCAATAAAATTAATTATTTCTTTAGCACAACAATCTGTGTTGTGCTTTCTACCCACCGTAATCCAGTTAACAAAAGTGCCACTAGGGGGTGGCACGCAACAATATCATTGTACAGTAGCCTACTACACAGCTGGCTACTAGTATCGTTTTACCATAAAGTAACAAATGATCAAACTACCAGGTGCTATTGCCCCCATTGGCCTGATCAATAAAAGCAGTGGAGAAATCCTGTCCAGCTCTCTAAAACTCAAAATATCACCTATCGACATAACTTTTGGTTACCCATCGATAAATAAATTCCTCGGCATCCTTCGGACATAGCCTACAGTAAGTATGCACTCTGTTTATGATAACATGTGGTCTCTTTTACTCATCCGGGCCTAACCATAGAACTACTACTTATTTTATATTTTATCTAAAACATTTATAATTACATATTTTCACAGGTTCCTACTCTTTATCATCATATATATTAGCCTATTTCAGTAGTATAGATCCCTCCTGCGGCGCTCACAAGCGACAAATGAGCATCCAATGAAAGAGAATAAACATTAGCAGTAACGAATTGCACTCTAATTACATAAATATATATAATTTCTTTCAATATGACTTAAAAAAAAGGTACGAAGTGTGCGATTTGCAGATACTGTTGCTGTAGGAAAATACGCTCCATAATTGCTGTCCACTTCACATTATGGCCGCTGTGACGCCTGTTTCATGTCATTCTAACATTCTGAGGTCTTTTCTTTGTCATTTGCATGGATTTCAGAAACAGTAAATCAAAGGAATGAGCAGACTACTCAAATCGTATAATTTCATAAATATCTAATAACCGGTGAGTGTTATGATGATCCAATTTTCAGTGATTGCCATCTTAAGTTAGGGAACGTAGAACTTGGAATTCTTTATATGTAAATAGTGTTCTATAATCATTTGGTTGAAATAAAAACATAACAACCTTTCACCTTAAGTCTCTCATTATAAACCAATTGGGGAAAGTGTGGTATATGAACATGCGAGATTTCTAGCACGGGTTCGCTAGTCTTAATGTAATATTGATGCATGCTAAGATATAACAAGATGTTCAGTAAACAACATGTAGCCTACTTTTTAAAGAAAAGAAAGAAAGAAAGAAGCTTGTAGTTTTACGTGACCGTTAATCTCGCAATCATGAGCCACGGGACCTCCTTTTTACGTGGAATCCGAACCACAGGACATGGCATTTCACTTCGAAAAGCCTACTTCCTCTTATAAGGCCTATGCACCTATGGGCATACTAATAAACCTTATTGTGATGATTTTACATCATGATTGTTCAGCAACCTGTGCTGAGGGTGTGAGTGTAGAATTATTTGTGTGTTAACCTATCTTATTGTGATGACATTTCAATTTCATGGTCGTTCAGCAGCGTGTACTTGGGTGTTTCGATTAGATTAGGAATAGGAGGTGGGTAGCAGTTGAGAAAAACAAGCTATTGAAATTGGATATTTATGTTTGTACTGCTTTCCACCCCCGAATGTTGTTGGTTACGTCATCATCTAAAAATTGAATTGAGTCATGGTATATAAGAGACGCGATAGATGTAGTCGTCAAGTACTTCGTGGTAGTTGAAAGTGTAAAGATGTCTCTCTCCAAAGTGCTTAGCGACCCTCAACTTAAGGGGAACAGAACGAAGCCTCCCGACGAGTGGTTTGGTTTGTAGCTGCTATTGGAAAACCTGGACAATCTGGTTACAGACATTGGTAATATCAACTACACAGAAAATGACGATGATGATGATGATGATGATAATTGTTGTTTTAAGGGGCCTAACATCTACACAGAAAATGAGACGCTCCTAAGTAATCATCATCATCATCGAAGTCCCACTCCAGTCACCCGGGTGTGGTTTCCTAAGTAATAAAAATATTAATCTGCTTACACCGATTACGAAGCCGCTTTGCGATAGCATTGTGGAGGTTAGGATATGTGATAAAATGGACTGTCAAGAACAATTTGAGAAGCGGAAGTCTGTGCTGCTGAAGAAGGAGATGTGGGGTGCTTTCAACCTCTATTTACGTAGTAAATTCTCCAAGTTCATCTCTGCTAGACACGGCATCAAGGTAAGACTACCATTTCCTCTACTCAACAACAATGCGATGGTACGAGAACTCAGGAAACAACTTGGGGAGAAAGGAATAGCTAACATTATGGAGAAGTATAAAACCCCTGTGGTTATACCATACAAAGTGGAACAAGCCAATGTTCCGTTAGCAGAACTCCCAGGACCGATAGACCAAATTGCACATTGTTTTATTAATGTCTTCAAAATAACTTGAAATTGCAGATATTCTACTTAAAATAAGGTTTTTTTCATTATTTTCGAATCTCTAAAAAGAATTCAGTAGGCCTATACATAACGCATCCCTAGCTTAAGTTCCTGACAGTCTCGTATGGTGTATTGTAATAGCAAGGGCCGCTCTACAGTGATAGGCTAGGCGAGACCGCAATGGATATATTACTGTCTTGAACGCAAGTTCTTCTGTGCTAAGAAAGGATTTTCTTTTCTCATCACGGGTCTGGAAAATTGGTTGGAGTGAATTAGAAGATCTCTCCATTTCACTTCCTGCTTCTGTCTCTGTTTGAAGGACAAACTGGATTACGGGAGATGTGTCTTAAACAGGTACATATCTATTGTTCACAGCTTGCTGAAATTACGATTTTTCACAAAAATTATTAATACATTTTCAGTTATCTGGTGTTCTACGTACAGTACAAGTGCGTTAGTGAATTATGTGAATGTAGTTAATTCTTATAAATTAACGTGTTCTTAACTCTTATTTAATATGCTAATTATGTGCAAGATGGGAAAATGAATGAAGTGGAATTTTTATTAACAAATCCATTTTCTTCTATACTGTACCCATGGAGAGAAGCACTACACGAGACAGACATTCGGGGGTGATCGGTCCATACAAAGTATAAAGAGGAGAACGTGCTTCTTAAAAAATTCCAGGATTCATAAAGGAACTTAAGGCTATAAATGAAATATGACAGGTTAAACAAAACAATTTAATACGGATAATAAATAACAATTAACAATAAAACCACCCTCGTCGAAGTATTAAAATACTGGTTCAAACACCAGTCCAAGAAAAACTACCTCCAAAATCAACTTAGACAGTTGTAAACGAGGGATACAAGACTATCACCTCCAAGAATATTAAAGTTTAAACAAGAAAATATCAAATACAAATTAAAACAGAAAAAAACATGTTTATTGTGCTGTGTGCGCGTTCCGTCAAGGAATGATCTGAGTACTTGACGGGTAGTTCACTTCCGATCGACCACACGATTAAGTCGTGAACCCCGTACTGCGAGTTGGTAAATCATGATAATTATGAGAATACACTCTTAAATGGTTAATACAAAATATAAAGACACTGACATAGTCTACCCTTACAGAAAAAGCAATCATACACGGATAGTATATTTACACTTATGTGACTGCCGAACAGACGGTCTTAGGTCAAGCAAAAATAACACAAAGCACCCACGTGACAACAAAGATAACGGCACGCCGCTTGCGACCTTTAAACTTACAAGTCACAATGCTTGGCAAGAATCCAAGCAATAACAACAACCAAATTAAAATACCCCAGCGGGCTGAATACAAAAATTTACATGTGACACTTCGATTAATACGAACTGAAATATTTAAATAGGGGCGTGGGCAACTATCCCAATTAATATCAAAAGCAAGCTATAATATGCCAGGCAAGCAATCTACCAATTAGTTACAGGAAAGCGTAGTGCGCACACTACTTCCTTATCAACATTCAGAAATCTGAGTACATAGGTCAGACAAGCTCAAGTGTGCCATAGTGTGTCAGTAGAAACTCACAGCCTCTGAAATCGCGAAAAATACATCATAAAACATCAATATTTCTTGACCAACCACTCATGGTGTCAAGATCCAAATATCAGCAATACGTCCCTCGGGTACGTTTACTGAATCATGAGGAGCAACGGAAATTGGGTCGCCATGCCCATATCCTGCTACCTCTTCGAAGAATATCATATAGCACACACACATCTCCATACCTGACCAAAAGACCTCTATCGTACCCCAGATCCCGAATACAAATACCACACAAAAATTCTACTATATGACTACAGCAAGGCGGACGGCCTTCTGTAACAACATAAAGTTGCTCAAAGCAAAACAATCAAAGCATTTGCCTGGATAAAAATTTACAACCAAGAAGATGAGAACCCCCCCCCCCCCATTGTCTAACATAAAATTTAAATGCAGTCCCACTTATCACCCTTATCTAAGTTTACAGCCGTAAATAATCTCGCTAGTGTCTTACATTCATGCGCGCTGCAACATGAAGGTAAGCACTCTATCAAACTGGCAACGGGTAAAAACTCAAGAAAAACACACAAGGAAAATTAATCAAATATTTACACAAAGTCACGTGATTCTATTTAACTTATTATGTCAGTGAAACGAATCTACATGTAATCACAGCAAAGCAAAATTATTTACAAAAAAACACAATTTCCCAATTAATTATGCATGATCCCTCCCCGTCAAAATTAAATAAATTTAATTTGTACTCATCTCATTCCAAGCTGCCCGGTGCCGGGATAGCACCCGCCACCTTCCATGTTCATGGCCTAGCCCATCATGCTCGACATCAAACCATTGGATACGACACTATCCATTCTTGAAGCCATGGTTACGGTCATCTTGCTAAAGAAATATACAGTTATAGTTATTATTTCAGGCTCCTAAATATACTGCATAATTGAGCTACTCAAATTCACCCATAAACTACGTGCAGTATCGAAGACTTTCCCTATACTGTGTGGATATTTTCCACCTAAAAACACAAACACAAATCAATATTGCACGTCACGCAACACAATAAAAATATTCAACGTATCTCGTGCTGCCCAAGCACCCGCAAAAGTTAATCAATCAGCGTGCCATGTCTTCAGACAAAATGACATCCTACTCGCTCGAAGATATCTATAATTGTGACGGCGTCTGTTCACAGATTCAATCAAATCTCATGTGGAAGGGGTAACTCGCTCCACAAAAAAATAGTAATAATAGTCGCACACGCATGGGAGACATCTCATTCAGCTCGTAAAAATCAGAACAAACAATTGACACTAGCGTGCAGAAAATCGCATCGTAGGAACATCTATTTATCAGGATTCGCGCGCAAACACACTGCGCAGGCAAATTTGGCGTCTTGCTCTCATTGGCTATATTTCAAATTATACGGTGACAGCAGGGTGATGACCTTTCTCCCACTCTCATGTTTGGTCATAAACTCACTCATCAGTTGGCCTATCAACTTCCTTCTCCAGCGTTTAATACCATGAAACATTTATACCACTCATTCTGAACAAGTCAACGGCTCCCTGGCTTGCATCCACCTTTCTCTTTTTCCTGGAACTGGCTATATTTAACTTAGCGTTGCTTCAATTGCGACAGCGGTAGCAATGCATCGTCCCAACAGACAGACTACTGTTTCAAATATGACCAACATTTTCTCAACTGAGCTGAATCTTTAGCTGAAGAAATAAAATTATTTGAGGACTTGTATGTAGCAATACATCCAAGGGCTCAATACCTCTGAACACAAAGTTAGAAAGTTACTTCATCCAAGCACAGGAGAAGAGAATATATTTGCATATAAGGAGGAGCCATCTGGGTACAGTCTTAAGAATTTTACCCTGTATACGACTAATCGTTTACTAAGTTTCGAGTCCGCCTCGTTGCGTAGTGGTCAGCACTCTTGACTGTCACCTCAGAGGCCTGAGTTCGATTCCCGGCTCTGCCAAGAAATTTAACTCTAGTCTGAGGGCTGGAACGGGGGTACGCTCAGCCTCGCAAGGCTAAACTGAGTCACACCTCCACCATCTTGGAAGTGGTTTTCCATGGTTTTCCACTTCTTCTCCAGGCAATTGCCGGGATAGTTCCTAACTGAAGCCCACTGCCACCTCCTTCCCAATCCTCATCTGTATTACAAATACACACACTAATACAGTGATCACAATAACACAGGTTATCAGACAAATTACACACACATACCAGTACACGGGGATACACGACCACGATGTCGTAAAACCCTTAAGTAATCGACAACAACTTACTTCATTGTAATTCCGCCCATCCATCCAGAAGAATTGATTCTAACATTATAAAAGGACGATTATACTCCACCCTGAATGTATCGAAGAGTTGATCATGTGCCTTCTGCAGAGAAAGCCTCTTATGTTAGACCATACACATGCTGCGTATCGTAATAAATAGTGGATTACCGATATTAATGTGTTTGTATTCATAATGGTGGCTACGTGTTATGTAGTGTGACAGTCATATAACTAATGCTAGCAAGGTCTTTTTTATGATCTCTCTTACGATGTTTCGTGCTGGTTGCGCAATTGAATTCTTGGGTACCGGTACCGTATTGATTTTCAAGTTTTAATAGTACGCTCAGCCACCATCTTGAATATATGTCGAGGCTGTTCCTTTGCCTTGGGTATACAAGGTAAATCAGCTGCCCCTAATAGTATTGTTTTATGCAGCCCAACTAGCGTTATTATCAAGAAGGTCGATATTTCTCTGCTTGCATTCCGTATGGTACTAATGTACTGCAAGCATATTCCAAATTCGATACTGAACATTATTATTTTCCCTTGTATTAGTCTGTAGTCACATCGAGGGAAGAATAACAGTGGTCAGTACCGTTTGCAGGATTTGCTGACGGTGCAATAGTACCATACGGGAAGCAAGCAGAGAAATATCGACCTTCCTGATAACAACGCCTGTTGGGCTGCATAAAACAATATTCACCAGGCATAAAGCCCACATACGGTTCTATTTTAATACTAATTTTAGGTGTTATGTCTCTAATATTTTAAATTCAAGAATGTTGCTGCGCGCCATATCAGTGTAATATTCTTATGAGTAATGCTAGCGAGGTCTTTTATATGGTAATCCCCTCTCAAAAAAAAATTGCGTTAATTGTGTTATTATAACGTGAGTTAATATTAATTAATTCTTAAAAAAGAATACCCTCAGCCGCCATCGTCAATATATGGAGTTGTTGTTTTATTAACTTGGTCATAGGAAGAAACCCACAAGGTTCTATATTACTATTAACGTTCGTTACTGTACCTTTAAAATACTTTGAGTTATTCAATATCATATTCTACATTTTCAAAATGGCAGCTGAGCGGTGTATTCAGTGTGTTGTCATTCCTAAGGCTTATTTCAGCAAAGTCCCTTATATGGTACATTATTCTTACTCAGTTTGGTTTTATTGCGCAATTATGTTCTGAATGATTCATTCTTACGCCATTTTGAAAGTTTGGAGTCGCTGTTGTGTTTTTTTTTTGGGGGGGGGGGCATAGCAGTCCAATTATAAGTTTCTACACAACCCTTTGACTAAACACAAACGTGATGTGCATTAGAGCAGACGATGTGGACTAGGATTATTACCTGATGGCGCAAACCAGCACGAACCCGATAACTTAGAGGGAAAATGAGGAGAAGGAAGGTAGTGGAGGGGGTAACTTCAACTGCGCTTCTGGGAGTGAAACACATCTCGCAATACAGTAGTTATCGTGCGTACTTAGCTCGTTTTTGTTCTTAAGCTAATGTCCTTTCGGATTCCTTACGTGCTGAGCAGTATCGTATTCAATAGAAATGCAGAAGTCCAACTACTTGGTATTTATTTAGATAGAACATTTATATACAGTTTGTTACAGAAACCGTGAGGCTTGCTAAAGTCACGTAATCGTAACTTGACAACTTGAAGAATAAGAGTTGTTTGCTTCTAAAAACTAGAACTTAAATAATATTCTTCCATGGGCGGGTTTAACTTCAAAAGGCTTGTAAACGCCAACGCCCGTAACTCAACCAATCAGATTCCAGTATTCTACTGGGATAACAATAATGCTTTTAAACGAAAAGTAGTGGACTGGGATAACAATAATGCTTTTAAACGAAAAGTAGTGGACTGGGATAACAATAATGCTTTTAGACGAAAAGTAGTGGACTGGGATAACAATAATGCTTTTAAACGAAAAGTAGTGGGAGTTTGAAATGTTCCCTGAGGAGTGCAAGTGATTACAACTATTGATATGCTGACTAAGGAAGTGAGGACACATTCTACCTGCCCCGTTCGGAGGTCTTGCCGTGTTCTCATAGTATTACAAGGTAGTTAACTTAAAATTTATAACTATCTAAAGGAGTGGTTATCGTCCTAAGAAGTTAGTCACGGCTTGTGGTGAATTTCCACCAGGAGCGGAGTTTTATTTCGGGGGGTGCCCAACCGGTGTTTAGGGGGAAAGGTATAGGCCCAAAGAATAGGGGATCCGGGGTTCTTCCCGAGAAACTTTTGTATAATTTGGTGCAAAATGATGAGTTTTAAGGGTATGTGGCACCACTATTTCAACCAATTTGTTGTGGTGTTTTATGTTCGGCTATGTCAAGCTCAACTAAGACCATTTTATGATAACTTACTTGTTATTAATATAATCATCTTGCTCACTTGATAGTATTTACATGGAAATAATTAATGTAACTGTTTTGATTTACAACTCACACTATTATATAAAGTCAAGGTTTCTTGAAGCATTGCCAAATCGGTTCATAACTTCATCGTCAGTGAGATGTATGTCTCTGTGAATAGATGACAATACTAGACCGTTGAGTCTGTTTTCAGAAGTAGAATTTCTTTAGTATGTTTTCAACCAACTCAAACTCCGTTCGGCAGTACCAGTAGCTACAGCGAGGCAAATTCGCCAAAAGTTTGATAAGGGCATAAAAGTTTGTCACACGCTTCAAGGGCACTTGTTGCTGTTCGTGGTTCGTTCATTAGAGCGAAGGCACTGGAGAGTAATAAGAGGTTATGGTGTTGCTCATAAGATCAGAGCAAACTGATTGTCACGCTGTTTACATCGCTCTACCTTCGCCTTGCTTTGCAACGTTGCCATACGTCACTTAGTAACAACAGTAGCCTACATGATTATATTGGTGTTTAGTGTTTTAATTCATAAACAAATAATATATGTGTCAAAAATGTATGCCCTTATATATGCCCCTGATTTCCACATTGCCTTCATTCTCCAAATTACTAAAGAATAATAATAATAATAAGGAGATTCACATGTTGAATCTCTACGGAAACATAGTCTCTGGTTTGATACCAGGCAAGGTATATAACTCAGTTACAGTTATCAAGAGCCGAAGCGAACATTTCCATAGCAACTAGCGAAGTGAACGTTCCTCCCCTATCAATCACGCTTCAGCACATGGACTCGCCCACATATGAAACAGTCCATCTCGTTGCGTAGTGGCTAGCATTCTTGGCAGTCACCCTGAGCCTCGTGAGGCAAAACTGAGAAGAGACGGGTTCGACTCCTACCTCAGCCATCCTGGAAGTGGTTTTCCGAGGTTTCCCACTTCTACTCCAGGCAAATGTCGGGTTGATACCCAAATTTAGACCATGGTCACTCCCTACCCAAATCCTAACTCAATTACAAATAAACTCAGTACAGACATCACAGTGACACAGGTTATCAGACAAATCCTAGACACACCCATGTACACGGGGCTACATGACCAAGATGTCACAAAGACCCTCATTAATCAACAAGTTAATCCTTGAAGAACTAAAGAGCCTATTTTCATATATCCTACTGATGTTAATTGCCTCTATCAACGTAAAACATACCTTTTCACGTTAGGTGAGTGGTTATCGTGTCGGACTACCGACCCCAAGCTTGCAGGTTCGCTCGTGGCCGTAGTAAGTGATTTTTGAAAGGCATCAAAGATCACGGCACGCGTGTCATACGTTGTTGGCATGTTAAAGAACCCATTTGAATTAAGTAGGCCGTGTTCATAATGGCAAAATTAATCTCGGGATTTTCCACCAAAACAAAGTTCCTCTTCTCTCTACTAGAAAGCGCTATAGTGTCAAGAAGCTTAGATATCTAACCTCCTTGACTTTCATAGCGTTCCACGGAACGACAAAATTCGACATGCAAGCTGCACTCTGGGCGTCAAATAACAAAGCTTGCACCCGGCACCCGAGGCCATACGATATTATTATTATTATTATTATTATTAACATAAAACATTTCACTTTGATTGCTGTAATAGATTCGTAGATATTGAGAACCGTCTAAATATTTAGGATGGGCACCATGTTGGATTTAAATATATGTAGGACATGGAGTTATGTACTATTAGATGAAGGTTATTGCGTAGGTTTATGATTCAAACTTCCAATCGCATGATTAGGACTCAAGAAATAAAAACGGGATTTTAAAATTTCGCACAGCCGCCATCTTGAGGTTATGAAAACAATTGAAATAAATTAAATGTCAGTGAATTCCAATTTCTGTAAGCATTTACCGTACCAAGCTTCTCTTCGCTCGGATTGTTAAATGGCGAGAAACGTCCATTTAAATATTTAAGTTTCGCGTCGCCGCCATGTTGGATTTGTGCTAACCAGGTTATAGAAAATCCCATGGGTGAACTTATGTTGATAGTCTTTATCCACATTCAAAAGTTCAGTTTGATTGCTGTCATAGATTAGTAGATATTGAGAACCGTCTAAATATATTGCATGGTCACCATGTTGGAGTTTTATATATGTAGGCCATTGATTTATGCACTATTACATGATGATTATTGCGTAGGTTCATTATTCAAACGTTGACTTCGACCACATGATTAGGACACAAGAAATTAAAACTATTTTTCAATTTTGCACAGCCACCATATTGAGGTTATGTAAACTGTAACGTAATCTTGATTACGGTACAAATTATTATTATTATTATTATTATTATTATTTTTAAAGTCATTGTGTAATTATTATTATTATTATTTTTATTATTGAAATATCAAAGTTATATCGTTTTATTCACCCATTAATATCAAGGGAGGGGCCATACCATATTCACGTCATTACCATAGTCATATATAATATTGTCAAGTGCTTAGATTAAGAAACAGGGTTTTTATAGAGGTCTAGGGCTGTTTTATTAGTTAAATTGTAAAGACAGGACGGGCATGGTTGGAAGAAGTTACGGACGGTGAAGCAACATATTGCAAGAAAATGTATTTCTGGAACGAAGCCACGCTGACTGGAGACAAGGGCTTGGAGAAAGATTTCGGCGGAATATATAGATGCGCAACGAGAGGAATAGCGGGTTCTGAGTGGAATATTTGAAGTACGCGGGCCTGTATTCCCGCTCGGAGAAGTTTTAGCGTCGCTTGAGGACTGAGAAATGCTTTGCTATAATTGGTCTGATGGGTCGCGGGCAAATTTATGCCGCGAAACATCGGGACCATTCAGAGTGTATAAAAGCCCAGCGCGACTTCAGCACTGGCTATTCTATAGATTCTATTCTGTCATTCACATATTTGATCACGCACTCACTCACTGACTTTGTGAGTCGTAGACTCTGCCAGTCCCTCAGTAAGATGGGACTTAGTGAATTCAATTAGCCTGGTTTGTTCAAATTTGCTTACCATGGTGATCAAACTCAGAAACAAGCAGCAGCAGCAGCAGCAACAACAACAACAACAACAACGAGAAGAAGAAAACATATGTTTTCAAAGGTCAATAAACGTGTGTTGGCGTAAGATCTCAAATTAGACTACAAGCAGACCAACGAGATGGACTTTGAACCACAAGGCACCAGGTATGTGGACCGAGTTATTATCAACACAGAAGATCAGCGCTAGCGAGAAGACAGTCAATATTGCCCCGCAATTAGGGAATATTAATGCACATATTGTACACAGCTCGAAACCTCAGATCAAATGTTAATAATTTTGTTGTAAATAAACCAGTATTAGTTAAAATGTCTTGTTCATTGGGAGTTGAATATATAGGATAGTTGGAATGCAAAGAGTATCTCATAGAGCAAGTTTATTGCCCTACGCTCCGATGATAGATCTTGGCTCAAGGAAGGGAGCGGCCGTGGCTAAATAAAATTTTAATGTGTTATCTTTACGATAACTGGCGCCCAGTAAATCTAAATTAATAAAGTGTATGTCGTCTGTCTAGACAGGCCAATGCTAAATAAGAACGATGAGGTGGTTTTAAGGAGTCTTGAGTGTAATATCTGTAGAAACGTTATAAATGATCGCCCAACTTGTAGAGCGATATCTAACGACAAAGAAAGCCGTTACAAATGGCACAACCAATGTGGGGCTACGAAATATCGTACTGAAGTGAATGGATATTATGTATAAATCCAGTTTATTTCAAGTATGTTAAAGTTTAAAGTTGTTTTCATGTACGATATAAACGAGTACTCTTTGCATTCATTCCGAGTTTTTCAATAAAGAGGCATATATCAAGTTAGGGAACTACGGTTATAAATTAGGAGTGTTCTTTTGATGAGTTGTTTTTTGGGTAATGAGGAACAGGGATAATTTGGGGAATATACATTTGAGAAACCGTAGTATTATAAGATCAGTTAAAATGTCGAAATTAGATGTGCAGGGTACCAATGATGAGATGTCAAAAGTAAGCAAAAATCAGGAAACTGAGGAAAATAAACAAGACGGGGCTACAAACATCCAGAGTAATGAGGGGGAGAATCCTTCCTGGCTTCGAAACCTGACGATGCTCATAACTGAACAGAGTAAGAAGTTAGAGGAACAGAGTAAGAAATTTGACGTGCGTAGCGATCAACTAGAAAAAGCAATAGATCTTAAGTTCTCTGAGCAGAGTAAGAAGCTAGATGAACAAGGTAAGAGGTTTGATGAAGCCACAGAGAACTTCAATAGACAAATTAAAGAAGTAGGCCGAGAATTTCACAATAAGTTAGAAAACAGGATTAGTGAGGTGGAGGAATCATGGTCACTTAAGGTTGATGCCAGAATGCAACAAGTGTCGGAGCGAGTTGACAAAATTGACGAGGAAGTGAAAATTAAATGTAGTAAGGTTAGGGTTGACTTAGAAGGAGAAGTCAACAGTATGAAGGTCAAGTGTGATAATAATATTGCTAAAATAGGTAATTTAGAAAATAAACTAGAGAGCGATAATCAAGAAATTAGGGAAGAGGTTAACAGTAAATTTAACAGTATCAGTGAAGAAGTAGCGAGTAAAACAGATAAAATGGAGGAGAAATTGCAGAGATGTCAGAAGCAAATAGCAACAAATAGCGGTAATGTACAAATAGGAAATTTAAGTAGATTTCTAACTAAAGAGGCAGATTTGCCAGTATTCACAGGCAAGGCATATAACCCAATGGAATTCTTAAAAACAGTAGAAAAGAAGTTCGCTAAAGATTTAGAAGAGGGGATCGTTCACTGGGAACAAGTACTTGAGATGCTAGATAAATCTTTTGTTAGGGATTCAAGGTCATGGTTCAGTGTGTATAAATACCAGATGACTAGTTTTAGAAAATTTAAAGAGAAGTTCATAGCCAAATACTGGAATGAAAATGTGCAAGAAAGAGAAAGATGTAACATTATTTTTGGGAAGTACCAAAGGAGAGATGGTGTTTCGTACACAGAGTATTTCTTAGCGCATGTACTTATATGCCAGAATTTAGAAGGTTTAGAGACTGAATCACAGGTAATTAAAACATTATTAAGGCATTTTCCTGATATAATTAAAGAAGCATTCTTCATGCAGAATATTACTACTATTGACGGGTTCGAGAAGCTATTGGAAAACTTTGACTCTCTTGAAAATAGTAGGACCGAACCCAAGCCAATAAGTAGAGGAGATAATTTCGAGCAAGGTGAGAGAGAGAGGGGAAGAGAACAAGGCAGGAATGCGAATTACGAAAGACGACTTGACAATGGGGGACGCACAGCAAATACGAGGAACGAGAATTTGAACAGAGTAGGGGAAGGTACTAGGCCAGACAGACGTACAGGTCAACAACAACAACAACAACAACAATCTACACCAGGGGCAGGTAGGCCTAATTTAAACGAATAACGGGTTGCAGTGAGGTCAACAGACAGCCCGAAGTGATTGCAGTTCAATGTCCTAGGAATATTGAGTATTTAGGAGATTTTAATATAGATGTTAGAGAAGAACTGCTTTATGACCTAAATGGTGGAAATTTAGACAATATTGAGAATGAGATTATGTCACCAGTAATTAAACTTAATGTGTGGGGTAAAGAAGTTGATGTTTTATTGGACAGTGGAAGCGAAAACTCTTGTATAAATTTAAGATTTTTGGAAGATGTAATGAGAGAAGGTATTCATGTTGATATAATTCCAGTTAAGTCCACTTTCATTGTCACAGCTGTAGGTAGTAGGTCTCAGAAAATATCTAAGCAAGTCGCAGTTCCAATTAACATTAGTGAGTTAGTTAAATTTCAGCCCTGTTTGGCAGTTCCAAATTTATTATATCCGGTGATTCTTGGTGCGGAATGGTTATCATTATATCAAGTTAAATTAGATTTTCATTTTGGCAGGATATGTTTATTTTGGCAGGATAAAGAAGTTCAGGTTACGTATAAGGTGTCTAAGACTGACAAACAGATGAAAGTGTGTATGTTTGAGGAAGAAAGCAACGTGGTTGTGAGTGATGAGTTTCCTGAAGTAAATGAGGTAGACCGCGGAGATGCTAGTGAGAGCAAAGTTTTTAAGGTGTGTCAGGTTGCAATGGAGTCTGAACTTGAGAGTAGGATCCATGATGCATTGTCACAGTGTAAGCTGGATGATGAGCAAGGTCATCAGTTACATGAGGTATTAATAAAATATAAGGAAATTTTCAGCTCAAAACCCGGAGCAACACACTTATATGAGCATAGTTTTGTCGTTAAAGACACAAATAGTTTCGTAGGGCCTAGGTATCCTGTCGCAACTAAATATATGAAAGCCGTCGAAGAACAGATAGAATTAATGTTGGAAAACGACATAATAGAGCCTTCAGCTAGCCATTGTTTAAATCCATTAGTTGTAGTAGCCAAGAAAGACAATTCAGTGAGACTGTGCATAGACGCCAGAATGTTAAATACTAGGGTCGAAAGCGACCAGCTGAGAACTGAAGCAGTGGAGGATTTAGTTCAACGTTTTCAGGGGCGGAAGTGGTTCTCAACAGTAGATTTTAGTAGTAGTTGCTCAACGTTAGTGAGGAAATTAGGTAGGACACTAGGTAGTTATTTCAGGTATGTATTGTTGACTCATGTGATGTTATCGAGACTAGTCAGTGTTTTGTTGAGAGGTAGGAAGTACATGGAAGTCTGTAGCAACGATTGTTACGTAAGCCGTTGCCATCTTGTGCATTGGAAGGGAAAATGTCAAAGCTGTTTTTATTGTTATATTGTTACTGGACCTTATGTCGTTTCGAAGAGGATAGGAAAGAATGCCTACTTATTGAAAGATCAGGAAAATTGTGTCATTGGTACATATAACATTTTCAATCTGAGGAAATATCATAGAAAAGAGCAAGTGCTGCAAGAAGGGCAGACTGCCGTGTGTTTATAATTAGAGTCGTGTCGTGGCTCTAAGGAATTGGTGGAAGTGAGATAAATCACTTGTGTTGCGTGAAACAAGAAGCAATATATTGCGTTCTGTTATTGTAAGGGACTACAAGAACAAATGTAGCATGTAAATCCTGTATGACTGCACAGGACAATCAGAATGTTTATGTAACATTGCAAGAAGAGTGCAGATCAATCAAGGAAAATGAAAAGGGTATAATCATTATGTATGTAATTTGAAGGGTCATATATGTATATTCAGTGTATTTCCTGTTAAGTTTTAAAGGGAAGATTTGTGATTTCATCATTCATTACATTCTTTATGAAACCATGGGGACGTTTTGTAACGTAATCTTGATTACGGTACAAATTATTATTATTATTATTATTATTATTATTTTTAAAGTCATTGTGTAATTATTATTATTATTATTTTTATTATTGAAATATCAAAGTTATATCGTTTTATTCACCCATTAATATCAAGGGAGGGGCCATACCATATTCACGTCATTACCATAGTCATATATAATATTGTCAAGTGCTTAGATTAAGAAACAGGGTTTTTATAGAGGTCTAGGGCTGTTTTATTAGTTAAATTGTAAAGACAGGACGGGCATGGTTGGAAGAAGTTACGGACGGTGAAGCAACATATTGCAAGAAAATGTATTTCTGGAACGAAGCCACGCTGACTGGAGACAAGGGCTTGGAGAAAGATTTCGGCGGAATATATAGATGCGCAACGAGAGGAATAGCGGGTTCTGAGTGGAATATTTGAAGTACGCGGGCCTGTATTCCCGCTCGGAGAAGTTTTAGCGTCGCTTGAGGACTGAGAAATGCTTTGCTATAATTGGTCTGATGGGTCGCGGGCAAATTTATGCCGCGAAACATCGGGACCATTCAGAGTGTATAAAAGCCCAGCGCGACTTCAGCACTGGCTATTCTATAGATTCTATTCTGTCATTCACATATTCGATCACGCACTCACTCACTGACTTTGTGAGTCGTAGACTCTGCCAGTCCCTCAGTAAGATGGGACTTAGTGAATTCAATTAGCCTGGTTTGTTCAAATTTGCTTACCATGGTGATCAAACTCAGAAACAAGCAGCAGCAGCAGCAGCAGCAACAACAACAACAACAACAACGAGAAGAAGAAAACATATGTTTTCAAAGGTCAATAAACGTGTGTTGGCGTAAGATCTCAAATTAGACTACAAGCAGACCAACGAGATGGACTTTGAACCACAAGGCACCAGGTATGTGGACCGAGTTATTATCAACACAGAAGATCAGCGCTAGCGAGAAGACAGTCAATATTGCCCCGCAATTAGGGAATATTAATGCACATATTGTACACAGCTCGAAACCTCAGATCAAATGTTAATAATTTTGTTGTAAATAAACCAGTATTAGTTAAAATGTCTTGTTCATTGGGAGTTGAATATATAGGATAGTTGGAATGCAAAGAGTATCTCATAGAGCAAGTTTATTGCCCTACGCTCCGATGATAGATCTTGGCTCAAGGAAGGGAGCGGCCGTGGCTAAATAAAATTTTAATGTGTTATCTTTACGATAACTGGCGCCCAGTAAATCTAAATTAATAAAGTGTATGTCGTCTGTCTAGACAGGCCAATGCTAAATAAGAACGATGAGGTGGTTTTAAGGAGTCTTGAGTGTAATATCTGTAGAAACGTTATAAATGATCGCCCAACTTGTAGAGCGATATCCAACGAGAAAGGAAGCCGTTACAAAACAATTGAACTAAATTACATATCAGTGCATTAAAATGTGTATAAACATTTGCTGAAGTATGTTTCACTGCTTTCCGATGGTTAAATCGCGAGAAAAGTCTGTTCAAATGTTTCAACTTTGCCTGGCCGCCCATGCTCGTTTTATACTTTACAGGTTTGTGAAAGTCATATAGGTGTACTTTTAGTAGTACCCTTCATCACCGTACAAAATGCCGGTGAAATAATTCGCACAGCCGCCATGTTGCATTGGTGAGACATAAGAAAATTTGAAGGGCACTTTCGGGGTTGGACAAAATAGCATTATGTCTTTACCGAGTTTCATTGAAATTGCTCCAGCCGTTTAAATTTTATTTGGGGGATACACATACACATACGCACACACACGGACAAAGGGTAATCTCATAAGCCTATTCTTTCATAAATGAAAATAGGCTAACAACAAAGGCATACGAAACTCTCTAGTGCGCAGCTGAGGTTTCGCGCCATCAGGTAATATAGGAGGAGAAAGAAGGTAGTGGTGGGGGTATCTACTACTGGGTTTCTGGGAGTGAAACAAATCTCGCAATGCATTTACAGTTATCAAGAGCGTACGCGAACATTTCAAATAACCGCAGTTGACGTATACATACGCTTGCTCCAGGATTTGACACTCGCAAGAGTGCCAGGCATTGCTTCTTTGAAGATTAGGCTACCAAGCCCATGGTGGCTGAGGCAGATCCAGGAATAACTTCTTGGAGGGGCGCATGGAAATTAAAAACCGCATTCAGGGCCGTGGAGAGCAAGGTTGGCCCTTCAGACTAGGACTTGTAGGCCTCTCCGTTTTAGACCCGTGATATCTTCAAGTTCCAATTTCTATTTTTGGTTCCGTCCCACGAGTTCCATTCCCATGAGTTCCGAAATCAAATTTCTTAGGAAAAACGTCCCATGAGTTCTGAACGCGTATTCACGCCTGAGTAAATAAGCTAATGAGTCCCACTAGTTCCGAATGTCTCTGGAAAACCCAGCTGTCAGTTCTGAGGTTTGACCGGCTAATAATAGTAAACATGGATTTTGAGGTTGGAGCTATCAAAGCGACAGAAGAAGTATTTCCTAAAGTCCAAGTGCAAGGCTGCTTTTATTTCCCACTAAATAAAAATATTTGGAGAAAAGTGCAAATAATTAGGCTTTCGGGTATGTATAAAACTAGCCAGCAAATCAGAACCACCATCAGGCAGTGTGCTGCACTTGCATTCCCCAAACCAGAAAAAGTAGAAGACTGTTGGCTACACATTCATAGCACCGCCTCGGACAATGAAAAGTTAATCGAGTTCTTTGATTACTTTGTCGAGCAATGGCTTGAAAACGTGCATATTCCGATTGAAATGTGGAATTGCCATGGGAAGAGGCATAGAACGAATAACTCAGTAGAAGGTTGGAACCATAAGCTGAATTTGAAATGCGGAAAACCACATCCTCGTGTAAGATACTTGGTGTTGTGTTTGAAGAAGGAGTCTCAAAATTTAGACGAAAAAAATTTGCGGGCAGAGTTGAATTTGCAAGCCACGAAAAGGCAAAGAAAATATGTTGCAATGGAATCCAAAGAGCAACTCAACAGTTTGAAGAGACCGGTGTTATAACAGTATGTTTAAGAAATGTTTCTTTTGCTGTACATATTGATTAGGGTATAAAGAGAAGAAATAAGAATAATTCAGTTAATAGATCAATTTAACGAAGCTGCGTGGTGATTACTAAGTGACTTGTAAATAAGATTTTAAAAACAGTTCATAGACGAAGCGACATGCTGATACTATTTTAAGAACTTTGTAAATATAACTCAAAACTGATTATTTTGACGAAGGCACATGCGATACAGATACTAACAAGGCGAATGCTACTTATGGGAGCTACCGGTCCATTGCGTCCGCCCCCCCCCCCCCCCCCCTGTTAGAGGAGCCAATTCATTAAAGAGGGCACGCACTCCCGGCTGGCGCTAACCTTATTTGTTTCAGTAATAAACAAATTAACACAATTTTGCTGTAGAAAACTAAGCTGGAACTCGCTCAGGTAGTGTTCGGAAATGATGGGACTCGCTTAGGCAGTTTAATTGGCAGATAGCTAATCCGCTAAAGAATTTGGAACTGGTGGTAATCGGAACTCATGGGAATCGGAACTCATGGGAGGACACGCTATTTTTAAACCCCTTCCCACAAACAAACTCCGTGGAATTTCGATTTTTATTGTTGATTTTGTACGTTCTAATTTTGTTGAAGACCACTTCGTGGTGTAGCAGGTAGCATTCTTATCTGACGCCCCAGAAGTCCGGTTTTCATTCGTGGCTCGGCCAAGAAATTTAATTCTGATCTGAGGGCTAGAACGAGGTACACTCAGCCTTATGAGGCAAAACATAGAAAATGTGGGTTCGATTCCCACCTCAGCCATCAGTGACAGGATTTCCGTGGTTTCCCATGACCACTCCAGGAAACTGCCGAGATGGTTCCAAACATAAGGTCACAGCCGCCTCCTTCCCAATCCTCTCCTGAATTACGTATCCACACACTATAATTCAGCCATCAAAAACACAGGTTATCGGACAAAACTCCACACACAAGTAGCCTGCACGCGGCTAAATGACCCTCAATTGAAACAACAATAATTTTCTTCAATGCAAATTGTAAATGTTGTTTTCATTGTATCCGATGCAAAATTTATTCTCATCACAAGAACAAGTAGGACCCCTTTCACAATCATAGAATGGATTTTGTAAATAATTAATTAATTGGTATTCTGCCCGAGGCTACCCCCAGCCGGAGTTTGCGTGCGGTAGGGTGGCCAGGGCCTTTCCGCTCCTCCTTATGTTGGCCAACAGCGCGCAGTACCTAGAGCATACCATCCAAGTTCCGACAACGCCCGATGCTACTGAACTGCGGTGTTCTCATGGGATCCGGTGATTCAACACGGCTAGGCCAAATAACCATTAAGTTTATATTCTCAAAGCCAGAGCAGTGTTGCCGATTGTGGGGATCTCTCCCTACGCGTATTCAAAACCACGTAGGAAATTCACATTTTAGCCTATTTTCATTCATGAAAAAAAAAAACGCTTATGAGATCACCTTTTGACCGTGTGTGTATGTATGTGTGTGTGTGCGTTTGTGTTCAATGAATCTCGGTAAGTTTATAGCACTATTTTGTCCGACCCCAACAGTGCCCTTCAAATTATTTTACATCTCACCAATCCAACATGGCGGCTGTGCGAAATACACTGCCGGAAAAAAAAGTTAGGTCACCCTTTTAGAGATTACCAATTCACTCAAGATGTATTGTGGCAACAGTGCATATGGAGTACAATACATGAAATGATTAAATATACAGATCAATTGGTCAAGCGGTTCAGAGATACCAGGTGCTGAAACACCCATATTAGTACGAGGTGTAGCCTCCACGGGCGGCAATGCAGGCACTGACTCTTGCATCCAGTCGATCATACAGATGGCGAATACTGTCTTGGGATACGTTATTCCACGCCTGATCGACCTGTTCACACAGTTCTGTAAGAGTTGTGGGTGGACAAGTCGCACGAGTCACTTGTCGGCCCATCATGTACCACACGTGCTCGATTGGCGACAAGTCCGGTGATCGTGCTGGCCAGGGAAGTTGCTGCACGTCTTGCAGTGCACGTTGAGTTGCACGGGCAGTGTGTGAGCGAGCATTATCCTGTTGGAACAACACATCCCCTTCCTTTTGAAAGATTGGAAAAAGAATGGGTCTAACAATATCCTGCTTGCACCGAGCGCTGGTTGGCGTTCCCTCCACAAACACCAAAGGTCAACGAGAGTTGTAGCTAATTGCACCCCAGATCATAAGGCCTGGGGTGGGGCCGGTGTGTCTTGGACGAATGCACTCTACGAGACAGCGCTCATCAGGTCTACGTCGAACCCGCCAACGATCATCACTTGCGTGCAGGCAGAATCTGCTTTCATCGCTGAAGACCACGGCGCGCCATTCCATCTTCCAAGTGAAACTCTGACGGCACCAGTCGAGCCGTGCACGTCGATGCTGTGGCGTGAGTGGAAGACGGGCTAGAGGTGTGCGTGCCCGTAGTTTCACTGCTAGTAACTGGTTCGCAACAGTTCGTGTTGATACTTTTGGACTCACAAACCCTCGTATCTGTGCTGTGGTAGCTGTACGATCTGCCACTGCTGCCCTTAAAATTCGACGATCCTGGCGGTAGTCTGTGCTGCGTGGACGTCCAGGACTTCGTCTACGGGTGTGAGAATTTTCACGTGACCCCTGATACCAGCATCGTTGCACAACGGACACAGCACGTCCAACTTGTGTGGCAATTCACCGAAAGGACCATCCCGCCACTCGGAAGGCCACAATTTGACCCCTTTCAAACTCTCTCAGTTAGCTGTAGGAAGCACGAGTGCGTCTCCGTGGCATTGTACCTGCTTGATTCACACGTTTCACCACAATGAGCCGTATGGCTGTGAGCTTTCCCTATTAAATGGTAGACACAGAAGGCGCTCTGGTAGCTATGCCACTACACTATCTGTTGGCGGACGACCTTGAAACCCTTGTCAGTACATCTATTATCCCCCAGGTGGCATCCGTCGTCATCGGATCAAAATCGACGTCATCTTTTCTCGAGACCTTCTTTTTTCTTTCTTTCCGGCAGTGTATTTCCCCGGCATTCTATACCTCCGAAACTATTACTGATATCATCCTGAAACATTGAACGGTAATAAAGGGCACTACTAGATGTTCATCTATGTAAGTTTCAAAATCATGTTAACTACAAAACGAACATGGCGGCCAAGCGAAGTTGAATCATTTAAATAGATTTTTCTCGTGATTTAACCACCCGAGCGCAGTGAAATTTGGTACAGCGAAATGTTTATACATACTGTAATGCACTGAAATCTAATTTAGTTCATTTGTTTACATAACTTCAAGATAGCGGTTGTGTGAAATTTAAAAATTAAGTTTTAATTTCTTGTGTCATAATCATGCGATCGAAGTCAACGTTTGAATTATGAACCTACGCAATAATCGGCATCTAATAATACATAACTCTATGGCCTACATATATAAAAATCCAATATGGCGACCATCAGAAATATTTAGACGGTTCTCAATATCTACTAATCTATGACAAAATCAAACTGAAATTTTGGATGTTGATAAAGGCTATGAACATAAATTTTCCTATGGGACTTTCAATAACCTGGTGAGCACAAATCCAACATGGCGGCGACGCGAACTTTAAATACTGAAATGGACGTTTCTCGCGATTTAGCAATCTTAGCGCAGTTTGTACAGTTAATGCTTATACATATTGTAATCCACTGACATCTAGTTTATTTCAATTGTTTCCATAACCACAAGATGGCGGCCATGCCAAATTTCAAAATCACGTTTTTATTTCTTGTGTCCTAATCATGCGACATACGTTTGAACAATACACCTACGCAATAATCTTCATGTAATCTATACTAATATAATAAAGCTGAAGAGTTTGTGTGATTGTTTGTGTGTTTAAACGCGCTAATCTCTGGAAATACCAGTCGGATTCGAAAAATTCTTTTTTTATATGATAGCCAGATTCAAGAGGAATAGTTTAGGCTATGTTAAATTTCGGACAGATCACTCCATTCCCTGCATTTAGGCCCTTTGGCACAAATCTACACCGTTTCACCGATCTGAACCAAAATGTGTATACTTACCCTTGGAACCCTACGAGTAACACTGTTTACATGAAATTCTGGACAGACCGGTCCATTCCATGCATTTAGGCCCTTTGGCATAAATCTACACCGTTTAACTGATCTGAATCACATTTTGTACACTTACCCTTTGGAACCCTGCGGGTGACACTGTCCACTTTAAATTTCGGACAGACCACTCCATTTCCTGCATTTAGGCCCTTCACAAATCTACACCGTTCCTCCTAATTGCACCAAATTATACATATACTTTGATACCCTGCTGGTAAAACTGTCCACTTGATATTTTGGACAACGCTCTCCATTCCCTACATTTAGAACTTGAAAAACCTGTATTAAGGCCCTAGAATCATTCATGTCCGTAGTAGTGTAACTGTAAGAGTATTTTAATAAGTCTATTGTTGACTGGCAATTCGGGCTGCATCACGTCGCCCCTACCAGTGTTCAGGTGCAGAATTGCGATAATAGTTAAATCTTGCGCTGCTTATAAATTGCAGTCACGGGGAGTAATTAGTGCAAAATGATTTATTTTGCCCCTTAAAACAGTTATCATTATGAACATAGTATGCATCTGTATAAGTGCAATGGTGTTGGAGCAATACATTGAGGTTATCAGCTGAAATAAGCGTTGGTGCTTTCAAATTTACAGTAATTTATTCCGAAACTTATCGTTGAGCGCTATGTGGCCATAAATGATACTATTGCTACCTTAGGAGCTCGGGACAGCCGAAGTTTTCCAAAGTGTTCTGATTATTTTCCTACGCCGCTATGCGACAAAAGACGACACTATTGGTCTCTACATTTCTAACAGACAATGAGATATAGGCCCTAGGCAGTGTCTTTTATTTCACTTACTCCTCTTTCTAATCATTTTTAGAAATTTGTTTGTAAATTACATGTGTCAGTGCTGTAGTTAGTAAATAGCCATTTCCCTATTCATTATTATCACTATTATCATTAGGGGAAAATGATCTAAGTGTTACGTCCATTATACTGTTCTGCTTATCACCCTCACTACAACCACCACCACCACCACCACCACCACCACAAAAAGTTATATTTTTTTTCTTTCTGGTAGTTTAAAAGTATCATGCGCCAGTTCTGTAGTAGTACTCATTATCATCCATAAAACAAATAAATCCACCGGGCGAAGCCGGGCACTACTGCTAGTAGTACATAACTCTCTGGCCTACATTTATAAAAATTCCAACATTACGACCTTCCTAAATATTTAGACGGTTTTCAATATCTACGAATCTATTACAGCAATCAAACTGAAATTTTGTATGTTGATAGAGGCAATTAACATAAATAGGATAGACCTATATTAAAATAGGCTATTCAGTTCTTCACGGAACTACTTGGTAACCCTCAAAAGTAGATAGATTCTTAAAATGTATTATATCAAATGCTCTTAATACGTTGACATTTGTGGCTTATTAATAAGATGTAGCTCAGGGATGAGATGCGATGAAAGGCTATGTGGATTTCACGTCCGGATGCCCTTCCTGACGCCAACCTCACGATAGGAGTTAATGAGAGATGAAATGAATGAAGATAAATGAAATTGGGCAAGGAGCAAGAAGAAAGCGCCCGTGGCCTGTCAGAAGATGCCATCCCAGCATTTGGCTAGAGGTGAAGATAGGAAATCATGGAAAACCATTTCAAGGGCGGCCGACGGTGGGGCTCTAAGGCCGCAGATAACTTGGCTCCATGGCCTAGCGCTGCGCGTTGGCGAGCGTAGCTACAGCTGATGGTATTCATAAGATAGTAGATAGTTAATTTCAATTAATTTAGGGTCATTTAGCGCTGTGTATCTTAGTAGGGGCCTATATGTAGGATTTATCTGATAACCTGTGTTACTGTGATGACTGTAGTTGTGCGTAATTATAATTGGGAAAGAGGTATGTTAGGAACCATCGTAGCATTTGCTTGGAGTAGCAATGGTATAAACGACGGGCAACCACTTCTCGGACGTCTGAGATGGGAATTAAACCCATCTCTTCTCAGTTCTGCCACACGAGGCACAGCCCTTGGGCCACCACCGCCTCCTACCCACGTCGTAATTAGGTTACTAACACACACTTCAGTACTGCCATCTCAATGACACAGATTGTCAGACAGATTACACACTCACCCAAGCACACGGGGCTGAAATGACCACGATGTCGCAAAGCCCCTAAATGAATCAATAACAACAGGCACTTTAAGAGAATAAAGTGAAGAGAGATATTTGGCTCCCTAAATACTCATCCATTTATCTGCCGTCCGGCAAGGTGTCGTGCCATTTCGTCCAAATTCCACGAACAGAGGCAGGTGGGTTGACTCTCTACCGGCCACTAGTGCTATTTCGTCCAAACACCTATGATTGACAGTTTGACAGGTCTACAATAACTGTTTCATTTCATTGCGTTTCTTGGTAGAAATAAGTAATTTTTTGATGTTTGTAATAATTGACGTTACTCGCTCCGCTCGTATTTTACAAAGAAATGCTTATAATCTAAACAACATAGTGAGAATAGAAACAAATATTTTCACAAATCAGGTAATAATTATGATTAATATGATGATAATTGTTGTTTTAAGGGGCGTAACATCCAGGTTATCGGCCCCTAACGGTCTGGGTGATAACGAAAATGACAATGAAGTGTAAACCAGCCTTGGAGGCTGGATTTAGAAAGCTCCTTAACACGGTCCATGAGGCAATTATAATTGGCTACATGGATAATTCTTGCCAGGCGCGTCCACGTCGCGGGGAGTGGGCAACGGTACTGTAATATACCATGGAACTACAGTACCGGCTAAGTTCTGGTGAGGACCCAGTCCTATGGGGTATAACATAGGCCCCGTGCACAGGGTTACGTGCGAAGAACTCAACGGAATCTGCAGCGGAGAAGATGGACTTCGGAACGATGGAGATTGCGGAAGAGGCAACCCAGTACTCAGGGAATAGTATGAGTACAGCATCAATCGGCAGCGTCTGTTTCCCAGGTTAGGGGCGGCTGCAAGGGCGTCTGTTTCCCATGTTAGGGGCGGCCTGTATAATAGCTGTCAGTAGCTTCATAAAATGCCTTTGGGAGTGGCGACCCCATCGTAATAATAGCCTAAAATGGAAATGGCACTTCAAATGATTCGAAGAAGGTTAGGGCGTACCCTGCAGGCAACGCGCAGTTCTTTTGGTACTGGGGGAACTGTGAGAAATGGGCGACCAGTAACCAAAATGAAAGTGGGAATCATGAATGTCATGACCCTGACAGGCAAGGTGGAGGAGGTGGTAGACTTCATGGAGAGGGAGAATGTTGGAATGATGGGGCTGAGTGAAGTGAAATGGAAAGGTAAAGGAAGGAAGAAATTGAGGAAAGGATAGACATTATACTGGAGTGGTGGCCAAGAGGCAAAAAATGGCGTGGGACTGATAACCTCGAAACAACTGGAGGAGTATGTTGAAGTGGTCGAGTGTGTGAGTGACAGAATAATGAAAATTAGAATGAAGATGAAAAATGACGTGATGGACTTCATACAAGTGTATGCACCACAGACTGGAAACAGAGAAGAAGATATTGAAGTATTCCTGGAGGATGTAGAAAGAATAATTTCAGATGTAGAAGTGGTGATCATGGGAGATATGAATGCACAAGTCGGAAACGAGAGACAAGGAAAGGAAGAAGTCATTGAACCATATGGATATGGGAAAAAGAACCGGGAAGGAGAGGAACTTGTAAACTTTTGTGAAAGGAATGGACTGATAGTGGGTAATTCATGGTTTCGGAAAAAAAACAGCAGGAAAATTACGATATATGGTTGGGGCGATAGAAGAACAAAATCAGTAATTGACTACTTTCTGGTGGAAAGGACTAATCGCAGAAAGCTGATAGATGTGACAGCTTTACCAGGAGAAGCATTTGATGGGGACCATAGAGCTGTGGTGGCAAAATTTAGATGGGAAAAATTGGAAAACCTAAAGGAGATCAGAGGAAGTAAAATAAAAGTATGGTAATTGAAAGACAAAACTGTACAGGAAGATTTTCAGGAGAGATTGAAGCAACAAATCCCAGTTACTGAAGTGGAAAACATAGAAGAGGAATGGTCCCACTTTAAAAAGGCATTTGTTGGTGCAGAAGAGAGTGCTTGTGGTAGGACGTCAACGAGAGTGAAAGAGAAGGAGACACCGTGGTGGAATGTGGAAGTGAGGAAAGCAGTGAAAGAAAAGAAGTGTGCATGGAAAGAATGGAACCGAGATCAAACAGAGGAAAGCAAAAGGAAGTATCACGAGAGCAAACGGAGGTGTAAGAAAGTGGTAGGAGCAGAAAAGAAGAAAAGTTGGGAAGAATTTACACGAAGAATGGAAACAGATGTAAGTGGCAGTAAAAGGATGCTGTATGGGCTCCTAAGAAGTAAGAGGAAAGAAAGAGTTACTACAAAGCTAGTGAAAAAGGAAGACGGAGAGTTGTTAACACACCCAGAAGAGATACAGGGACGATGGAAGGAGTATTTCGATAAGCTATTGAATGTGAGCAATTGTACTGGTGAGATGGAAGTGACACAACCTGACGACTCTATAACAGAAGATGATATAACAATGCTGGAGGTGGAATTAGCAGTACAGAAAATGAAGATGGGAAAAGCAACAGGGGTGGATGAAATCAGTGTAGAAATGATAAAGGCTGCTGGACCTGTTGGTATGCAATGGTTGTATCGACTGCTAAAGTGTGTGTGGAAACGGAAATGTGTACCAGAAGACTGGGAGAAAGGGCTAATAATACCAGTGTTTAAGAAGGGGGACAAGAAGGTGTGTGAAAACTATAGAGGGATCACCCTCATATCACAGATAGTAAAAATACTGGAAAGGATATTAGAAAGAAGAATGAGAAGAAAGGTGGAAGGAGGGTTGCAAGAGGAACAGTATGGCTTCAGGAGTGGAAGATCCACAGTGGACCCAATCTTTAGCTTGAGGCAGGTGATGGAAAAGAACTGGGAATATGGAGAGGATTTGATCATGACTTTCATAGATCTAGAAAAGGCATATGATAGTGTCCCCAGAGAGAAGGTATGGGAAACCATGGTTAAGAAGAGACTGGGAAGAGAAATGTTGGAAATGGTGCAAGCAATGTACAACAACTGTGTTAGCAGGGTACTGACCCCAGTTGGAGAGACAGATTGGTTTAGGAACAAGACTGGACTAACACAGGGGAGTGTGCTGTCACCTCTCTTGTTCATAATGGTGATGGATGAAATTGTAAAGGAAACAAAGGAAGCATATGGACATAAGGAAATGAAGTTACTGTTATTTGCAGATGATATTGTGGTCTGGGGAAGGAACACCGAAGAAGTGCAAAAACAACTAGATGCACTGAACGAAAATATTCAGAAGTACGGCCTGAAAATCAGTATAGAGAAAAGCAACACCATGGTGATGACAAGAGGGGAAAGACAAGGAAAGGGCACTGTGAAAATTGGAAGTCAGAGTTTGGAAATTGTGGACACGTTCAAATACCTAGGAAGTGAATTGATGCAAACTGGTAGGTTGGACATGGAGATTGGCAGGAGGGTACAGCAGAGCAATGCATTCTATCAAAGTGTAAGAAAACTTGTTTGGGATAAGGAAGTACCAAGGAAAAGCAAGGAGGTAATGTATAAAGTGTACTATGTTCCCATATTAACTTATGCAGCTGAGACTTGGACCCTGACAAGCAGGCAAGAGAGTAGAATCCAAGCCAGAGAAATGAAATTCCTAAGAAGTATGATAGGAAAGACAAGGAAAGACCGAGCGAGGAATGAAGATGTTAGGAAGGAAGTTGGGATGGAAAAACTAAATGAGAGAATTGAGAAAAATAAACTAAGGTGGTTTGGACATGTAAAGAGGATGGAGGAAAATAGAATACCAAGACAGATGCCGGAGGCGAAGTGCAAGGGTAAGAGAGCAAGAGGAAGACCTAGAACAAGGTGGATTGATTCAGTGAAGAACAGCGTAAGAAAAAGAAATCTGGACTGGGACAAGATCGTGGAAGAAGAATGGTGGAAGGAAAGAGGAAAGTGGAGAAGTGCCATAAATACCCCGACCCGGCAGGAGCTGGATAAGGGGAAATGATGATGATGATGATGTAAACCAGAACGAAAATTAAGTGAGAAGGAAAATACTTACAAAAAAGGAACTCAGATTGAAACTACTCACAAAATGGAGAGCGGTAATACTTACAAAACGGAATTTAGAACGAAAATACTCACGAAAGGAATACATTGGATAATATGCACAAAATGTACATCAGGTTCAAAATACATCCCACAACCTGTGGTTGTGCACGTAAGCACAGGGGTCATTGACCTCTGACTACCTGCACTGCCTCAACCCTTGTCAACATGTCGTCTGGACGAGATGGCACTCATTAAATTGTGTAATAATTTGTAAAACCGAGCTGGACGAAATGGCTCGATTTTCAAGGAAATTGTTGCTGGACGAAATGGCACCTGGACGAAATGGCACTGAACCTCCGGCAAGACTGGCTGTGACACAA
Organism: Meconema thalassinum; assembly: GCA_946902985.2. NCBI lineage: Eukaryota > Metazoa > Arthropoda > Insecta > Orthoptera > Tettigoniidae > Meconema > Meconema thalassinum. The sequence continues at coordinate 1,037,707,577 of OX336389.2, forward strand.
TCGTGGATAAACCACGGGCTGTGTGCTGTGTTAATGACCAGCAAAACTAAAATGACATTATTAAATGGTGTGACCAAGCGTGGTCTACTCCCCTATTGTTCGATGAGTCCGTCCTCCATCTTGTTCCCAACTCTGTACATGAAATCAATACAGTGGTATTTTAGCCTATTTTCATTTATTAAAAAAGAAATAGGCTTAAAAGATCACCTTTTGTCCGTGTGAGTCCTTAATAAAATCTAAACGACCGAAGCGAATTCCATGAAACTGGGTAAGTGCACACTACTACTTTGTCCAACCTCGACCGTGCCTTTCAAATTTTAATACGGTTCACCAAACCAACATAGCTGCCGTGCGAAATATTTCACAGGCATTCAATATCTCCGCAGTAGTAACAGATGTCACCCTGAAATTGTGTACGGCGATAAAAGATACTACTAGACGTTCATTACGTGACCTTCATAAATCTTTTAAGTACAAAACGGACATGGCGGCCAAGCGAATTTCAAAAATTTAAATAGACTTTTCTCGCGAATTGACCATCCGATCACAGTGAAACTTGGTACAGCACATGTTTATACACATTATAATCCACTGACATCTAATTTAGTTCAATTGTTTACATTACCTCAAGATGGCGGCTGTGTGAAAATTTAAAATGAAGGTTTTATTTCTTCTGTCCTAATCATGCGATCGAAGTGAAAGTTTGAATAATGAACCTACGCAATAATATTCATCTAACTTAATGGTACATAACTCTATGGCCTAGAAATGTAACTATCCAACATGGCGACCATCCAAATTATTCAGTCGGCTCTGAATATCTACGAATCCATTACAACAATCAAACTGAAATTTTGAATATTGATAGAGGCTATTAACTTAAGTTCACCTATCGGACTTTTAATAACCTGGTGGTTATAAAACCAACATAGCGGCCAAGCGTAATTTAAACTTTTGAATGGAATTTACTCACGATTTAATCATCCGAGCGCAGTAAAACTTGGTACGGTAAATGTTCATACAAAATTTAATCTACTGACATTCAACTAAACTCAATTGTTTTGATAACACCAAGATGGTGGCAGTGCGAAATATTAACATTGAGTTTTTATTTCTTGTGTTCTAATCAAGCGATCAAAGTGAAAGCTTGAATAATGAACCTACGCAATAATCTTCATCTAATCTATGGCCTACACATGTAACAATCCAAAATTTAGACGCTTCTCAATATCTACGAATCTATTACAGCAATCAAACTGAAATTTTGTATGTTGATAGAGGCTATTAACATAAGTTCTCCCATGGAGCATTCAATAACCTGGTGAGCACAAAACCATCATGGCGGTGACGCGAACTTGAAACTTTAAACTGGTGCTGTGCAATTTTTAAAAATCTCTTTTTCATTTCTTGTGTCCTAAGTAAGACCACTAGGATATATGAAAATAAGCTAGTTTGTTCTTCATGGAACTACTTGTTTTCTTTTTATTGTTAACCATTTCAAATCGATGTGTGTTGTGCTTTTGGTTGCAGCAACATTATTCAAATGCGTCCTACATGAAGAGGCCCTCACGGGATCATGTGCAAAAGAAACTTTGTAATAAATAATCTTATTGATTTTACGTCAGCTTTAACTACTGCGGATTTTAGAGACGCCGAGGTGCCGGAATTTGTCCCCAAAGGGGATCCTTAGCGTGCCTGTAAATCTACATCACATTTGCGCACCCTCAAATGCTAACTGACTAACCCAGGATTCGATCCTGCAATCTCGGGAACAGCAGAAGAAACTTTGGAAAGCTGCCTTCTGTGGCCTTTGGGTACCTATTGAGATTTCGGAATGCAACACTCAGCCTCATGTGGCAAAACTAAGAAGAGATGGGTGCGATTAACTTTTCAACCATTCCGTGGTTTTCCACTTCAACTCCAAGCAATTGCCTGGGTGTATCGTAACTTAAGGCCGCGGCTGGCCCCTTCCAAATCCTTGCCCAAATGCACGCATCACTACAGCCATAACAGTGACATAGGTTATCAAACAGATTCCGCACTCACCCAAGCACACGGGGCTGAAATGACCACGATGTCGCAAAGTCTCTAAATGAATCAATAATAACAGGCACTTGAGGAAAATAAAGTGAAAAGAGATGTTTGGATCCCGAAAGACTTATCCTATTCGTGCGACGAAATATATCATATTTTCACCTTATCCATTCACTTTATGTTGTTGTTGGTTCTTTAGGGGCTTTGCGACATCGTGGTCTTGTAGTACCATGTACTTGGGTGGGTGAGTAGAATTAGTCTGATAACCTGTGTGATTTACATTTAGACGTCAATGCAGTAATTTAATACTAGAGTAATTCACATTATCAGCTCCTAAAATTATTTTAGGAGCTGATAATGTGAAACACTTCCCGCCTTTTTCTTGTCAAAGTGACTCAAGAATAGAACACAAGTTTCTTGATACCGTGTATGTTGTTGTTATTTGAGTCTTCAGTCTTTTGACTGGTTTGTTGTAGCCCTCCATGCTTCCCTGTCCTGAGCTAATCGTTTCATCTCTACATAGCTACCACACCCTACATCCTAGGCAATCTGTTTAACATATTCCAACCTTGGTCTACCCCTACAGTTCTTATCCCTGATCCTTCCTTCCATAACTAATTTTGCTATTCCTGGGTGTCTTAGTATGTGACCTACCAAACCTTTCTCTTCTCTTCATTAGCAGTCGCCATAAACATCTCTCCTCTCCCAATCGTCATAATACCTCTTCATTTGTAACTCTATCTACCCATCTGATCTTCATCATTCTCCTGTAATACCACATTTCAAACGCTTCAATTCTCCTCTTTTTTGCTGCTCCGAAAGTTTCACTTTCATAGAGTGCCACATTCCAGACGAAGGCTTTCAAAAACTGACCTCCTAATACCTAAATCTATAATCGATGTCAACAGCTTCATGTTCTGTAGAAAAGCTTTCCTTGCCTGTGCTAACCTACTTTTTATATCCTCGTTGCTTCGTCCATCACTGGTAATTTTGCTTCGTAAGTAACAGAAGTCTCCTACTTCCTTTAGTTTTTCACCTGCCAATTTGACGTCCATAGGGGTTTCTGATTTCTTTCGGCTGCATACCATTATTTTTGTTTTACATTTGAGATGGGTGCCTGAAAAAAATTACACTCAACTGGGGGAGCTTCCTGTGGGCCAGGGCTCTTATATAGCCTGCCTGGGTATTTCCCCTCTCGCATACCTATGTTTCTGTGTTCGTCGTACAAATGTGACTGTATGTGGCCAAGTGAAGTCTCCCTAATATGGTGTATGTTACTGTATTCAGGATTATCTTCAACTATTAACGACTTGGTTTCAATTCTCGCCACGCATAAGCTAATCGCCATATAAGCGCTGCCCGGTCTAAAGAGAATGTCCCGGCACCTTTAATACTGCCGTTAATACCGGCCTCGGTTTATTGAAGAAAAGATACATCGTACATCCTGATCCAATAACATGTTTCCCTTATCAATACCTTATCTACTGTAGCTTGGCTACATCGTTATGTTGTGTCTTGTTTCCAACGGGGTGTGTTTTCTTAGAGTGAAGAGGGGTGAACTCTCCATGAATGTGTATTCGTTTAACTTATTGGGGTTGATTATTTTAGCTAAGTGTATCTCGATTGATTCCATTATGTCAAGAGCTCTGCCTTTCAGTTCGTGATGAATTAGTTTTAAGTCGGTTTCAAAGTTAAGGAAAGTGTGTCCCGCGTCGCACATGGGTTCGCATACGGCCGAGTGCGTTCCGTAATTTATCGCATTTCTGTGTTCATTGTAACGTGTATCCATTCTTCTCCCACTCCGCCCGATGTAATTTGCTTAACACCCTGTATCTTGGCACTTAATGGAATATAACCCTGACTTTGAATACGGGTCTTGTTTATTTAGATTACAATTGTGCAGATGCTATCCGGTTGTGTTATTCGTTGTAAATGCTATCTTTATGCCTTGTGTTTTGAACAGATTGGTGGTTTTACATGTAGGCTATTTTATATGTGACATACAGTCACATTTGTACGACGAACACAGAAACTTAGGTACTTGAGAGGGGAAGTTCCCAGGTATGTAAGAGACCCTAGCCAACAGAAAGCTCCCCCAGTTGAGTGTAGATAGTGACGAAGACAACTGCTCTCACCAGGGCATGCAAGACTCAATCATATAAGTTGCCTGTATAATACAACCTGAATTGACCATTTAACAACAATCACTTATTCACTCTAAACAAGCTAGTTTGGAGGTCAATCGCCACTTTCAGTATTTTAACAAAACATCACATAGACTATAACTAACAAATATTGACGAGTTGAACTATCCCGACTAATACCGCAACTAAAGAAGCGTAGGCCTGCATATTGTAAATATTTTCACCCATACTTTCAGACATAAAATTGTTGTAGCCTAAGTATAATGGATCTGATGATGATCGCTTAACGATCGAAGCTGGTCATCCAAGTGTATTTATTAATCTCATCTAATTTTATTCAGGATTAGGGAATAACCCTACTCATTTGGGTACAATCGTGTTGACCGAATGAAAAGCTTCAAACTTTCGTTTACCAAGGAAACACTGAAAATGGCTTCAAACACCATAGTAATTTACATTTATTCATTTGCATCATGAATTATTTCCTCAAGACAGAACCCATACCATTTATGATATATTTTGATATAGCCTATATTCAGGCATAAATCATTAGGCCTACAGGATCAGGATGGTAACCAAGAGGAATATCACAGTTACAGCTCTCAATACTTGGTTGTAACTGGAATATTATATACGGTAGTATTTCAAAATCTTAATATCGTCAGAATTTTGATTAATTCAAACTGAGTAAGTGGCGGCTCGTGCGTTGATTAAGAAATACAAAGAAGTTAACTGCATAAAATGACACCATCTCTAATAGAACAAGCAATAAATTAGCATAGCCAACGTCCAGATACACAATTCCAAGCATCCTTCTATAAAGTACATAACCTGAATATAGCTTTAAATTATATTTAAAGTTTCAATCCATGAATTGTATATAAAATAAAAAGTAATAATATTCATTTTTGTTGTTGTGTGGCCTCCTAAGAGGCCGAGTGCAGGTCTTTCTAGTCGACGCCCGCAGGCGACCTGCGTGTCGGGATGAGAGATGGAATGGATGAAGATGAAAGAAATTGGGCAAGGATGTGGGAGGAAGCGGCCGTGGCCTATCAGAAGGTATCGTCCCAGCATTTGCCTGGTGTTGATAATGGGAAACCACGGAAAACCATTTCAAGGATGGCCGACGGTGAGGTTCGAACCCACGCGTCTACCGAGTCAGCAGAGAGCTTCACCCCATGACCCAACGCTGCGCTTTAGCCAGCGTAGCCACTGCTGTCGGTCATTTTAAAATGAAAATAAGTCACATTAGCACAGCTCTGCTTAGCGTAATGGTCTGGTAACTGATTGAATGCAACGCCGCTAGATGACAGTTGTACCAAGTTAGCAACACTACAAGCCGGAATTCAGACGCATGTGGGGAACGAGGGGATGACATCTTCCCCTGCCATTCATTTGGCTGCATTCAAACTGTAGTTCTTTATCTGGTGGCTAGTGCGCCTGCGTCTATTTGTACTATGTATTTGTAGTATGCGCTTTCCTCTGTACAACCAACCAACCAGTACAAGTGCGCGCGTGGTTTAAAACCCGATAAAACATGTACGTTTTATAGTTGTGAAATTAAAAATAGTCCAATTTACCACGAATTTCAAGGTAAACATTTTATTTGTCAATTAGCGAAAAAGGTGAGGAGGAAGTTCCTTCATCCCCTCTCTCGAGGAAGCACCACTGAACAAAGTACAGTGGTGTCTTCGTATAACATCCCATCTTGCTTCATTAACATCTTGTAATATGAATGGCCCATTCTGTGGCTTCATGTATTGCTGCAAAAGTGCAAACCCACGTATTCAAGGATTGTTGTTGGTTTATGTTGGGGCTGGAATGTTGTGACCATTACCTGTGGGAACATGTGTATGTAGGTATCTGCAGTAAGTCTAGGATTGGGAAGGAGGCAGTCGTGACCTTAATTTAGGAATCATCCCGGCATTTGACTGTACTGATTGTTGTCTTGTTGATTATTCAGGGGTATTGCGACATCTTGGTCATGTAGCCCCGTGTACTTGGGTGTGTGTAGAATTTGTCTGATAACCTGTGTCACTGTGAAGTCTGTACTAGTGTGTGTATTTGTAATTGAGGTGAGATTTGGGTAGGAAGTGGTTGTGGCCTTAAGTTAGGTACTGCACCCGTATATTCGAGAGGCAGTCTGTCAGATATCCGAAACACCGCTGGATTTGTAGACCCTGACTGCTCCGGCTCAAATACTAGTCAAGAATCCACTCCAACATGACCCTCAAGAATATACGTAGCGGGAAGTACGATGAAACTGTGAATTACAATTATGCACTTAGCTCTAAGTAGAGCACCTACCTGCGTTCTCGGGGATCTCGTGGTCAGCCTCTGGACCTAAAATGGGTTTCACAGTTGCATCTCCTTATATCTAAAATAAATCGAAACGACGCGGCGTCTAACAAAACTAAACAATTTAATAACAAAAGGTAAACTAAATCTAAACATTCATACACTTAATAAAACGCACACCCATTCTCTCCTCTTCACATCTACGCCACTGACACTCCTGTGTTCCACGAACACTGTGACAAAATTTTGGGGCGGCTAGGGCCTATTACAACAACCTAAAACAATTAAACACCCCTGCGTGCTTCACATTCTTGTGGCACGCACCTGGGTCTTTGCAGCGCGCGACTCATGCTACGTGACAGATTACATAATCCAGCCCGTTACAATCTCCCACACCGGCTGATCCATTCATTGACACTGTTGGCTAGCAACATGTCGCCTCATTTATGTGGCGGTGCGTTGGCCTTGGCAGAAAAACGAGTCCTTGAAAAGACCCTCGCTTGTCTCCCTTGACCGAAAATGCACACATCTGTCACCAAACAAGCAACGTTATAAAATCTGATTTACGCCAGACAAAAACGCAAATCTCTCAAACATCCTACGTGTTAACAAAATAAAACTTCCACACACAGTTCCTTTCACTCTCCCGCGTTGTGATACCCCAACGGAGTTGTTCTCATACACACTGAACAATAAACAAACCGCATTCAACCACATCGACTTTCATACGCTATCCACTATGCTAAAACATCAAATACTTCCTAAACCTAACACGTTATACCCTCGATTGACAAGTAATGAAAGTTAACAACCAATATAATTAAAACACATACAATAGCATGAGCTATTGCTAAGATAAAAATGCAATGTCTATTTACACTCGAGCCAAAGCTCCGATCTCGCATCCATGCTAATTGCAATTAGATGGGATCCTCATAATTCTCCATAATCTTTAGAAATACTACCACTTATCCTCAATTCTGGTCTGTCGTCAAAATAAGTCAAATATAATCGACCAGCAAAGGTTTAACATACGTATTTCCATCCTAGGGTTTAATAAAAGCTAATAAGAGTAAACGTAACAGACATCGACATCCAATTTCCCGTCTAAATTTCAACAGTGACCCTATTATCTTCACTTATCCAAAGTCGTGTATGCAACGAAAGGAGTTCTACAAACTCACCTTATGCCTTGCCGAAAATAGTCTTGCCCAAGCAATTACTCTATTATAATGCGGAAACTCCATCGCTAAAAACCTCTCGGATGCCAAACTGCACACGGAGTTACAAACCTATTAACCACTATCAAAAGGTTATCATCTTCACTTCCTTCAAACGGGTATTCCTTAAAAAGGGCATAATTCCTCAGCGTTGTCAAACCAACCGCTGGTATAACAAACAATAACATCAGTTGTTAATCCATCAATTTATACATGTCTATGACCTTTGGACTAAGCGTGAAAGACCTCCTCACAATTACTTTAAAAACGTTACTAGGATATCTCTAAACTGTTGCGTATACATTTAATAAAAAGTACTATACGGTTACTCCATCCTTCTGGTTCCACTTTCACAGATGAAGGAATATCATGTCTACAATGTGACATTATATTACCCATCGCTAAAACATAATCATAAAAATTATTTGTGTGTGTTCGATAAGGATCAATCTCGAAGAGGTAATTTGTGGTGTTTGAAGCCATATTTTCAGTGTTGCCTTAGTAAACAAGAGTTTAGTGCTTTTCAGTCGGTCAACACGAATGTACCCAAAAGAGATGGGTTATGCCCTAATCCTGAAATAAATTACATGAGATCTCGAAGAATAAAATGTCTAAACATGGAATACATAAATGTTGTGTCGAAATATGGATAAAGGACTTGCTCTAGAATGCTACTATAATGCTCTAACTACAAGTTTAATGAACACAGCTACCTTGCCTGGGAGTCTAGAAGTTCAAATAGAGTATTATAAAATACTCAGTTGTTACGTCCTTCAAGGATCCGGGTTGGATCCTAGCTCGTCTCCAAGAACTCACGACCTCAGGAAAGGAATGAATTCCCCTACTGGAAAACAGCAAACTCCGACCGGGATCGAACTGCGGACCGCCAATCATCATCTTTATTGTGACCGGTTATACCCTGGACCTCTTGAAAATCTTCATGACTCATCTCACTCCGTCATGGTACAGTTTCATTAAAACAACGAGAAGTGTCGAAAGTTCAGCTTCGCGTTCCGAAATAAATTCGAAAAGGAAGTCGTGGACCTCACTCGTATACTGAATATTCATAGACATGGAGTATGAATATCGTTCTGTAGTCGCTGGTGTTAATATCGAGCTCATGTTTGACGATAATGCACTAGAATGTGATTGTACATAACGTCTCATGTTTGCTCGTAAAGTAGACAGTCATGAACAAACTCCTCTAACGTAGCTCCATCGTTGACTATATTGCTTCTATCTGCTTGTATTCCTGGCGCACATACTAATTTAGTCCATTATTATATTCATATTATAAGACGTAATGATGTTCTTCTGTTGAGAATACACCGTCATCATACTGGTGTTACCATAAAGTTCCTCACTAGGAATGCTAACACTCACTGTTACTCACGTGAATCTGTGCATGCGCTGTAGTCTTCTCGGACAAAAGTGTTTTACAGCGCTGGATACAGACACTTTTCTAACTCTTCATAAAATGTTTATATCTCCCAAAATATTCAACCGAATTCAATAAAAGTTCGTATTATACTCCACATGATTGTATGCTATATTCTGTAGTAGAAATTATGTTTCTGAAGTTGATCAGTGCGAAGTTATTGCAGCATTTACATTCCTCGCAACTACACTTACTTTACTGGCGCGGCAATCTCCTATTCCTAGCCTTACGATACCACGTCTCCACGAGTCAACCTTTCACGGACTCGGTGATGCACTCGGAACTCCTATCTCTTCCGATAAAACACGTCTGATCTGTTCAAACTTCCAATGAATAAGAGCCTCGATGTTTGGCGTCTCCCCTCCAAGTCACCGCTTCTGGCCGCCTTTTCCGTTCCCTCGAAAATTTGAGCGGGCTCTCGCAAATTGCTTATTCCTTCGAATTGCGACTTGCTGTCGGCTTATAAAATATTTCCAATATTGTATTATAATTTTCTTCACTTTACCATTACATAAATTCATTCTCTTGGGGCTGAAATGTAATAAATATCCATAAAATTTAGTTGCTGGAGCTCCCTTCTCCTTTAAAACTTCTTCTTATTGGCTGCAGGCTCATATCCAATCGGATAATATATAACAATGTTTAAATAATTCCTGGGATGATTCGCTGTTGCTAGGCCGATTCTAGGCTTCTCGAACCTTCCATTGCGCATTATAATCACTTGACGGAAATTCCCTCCTGCTCGACGTCGCACAGTGTGTCGAATCCCAATTCTAGGTGGAAAAAAATAATAACTTCGTTAATAGTGGTGGGATTCTATTAAAAGTTGGCAATATACCGTTTTCGAGGTCGCTAAATTCATTTCTGGCATCGTCTAAAGTGTATGATCTTCGGGGGTAAATATATAGGGGTGAGGGGTAAGGTGAGGTGTAAAAAGTGACCGAATGCAACATAAGAATCATCCATTTTTGGTTGTAAAAATCACGATTCGGATGTGTATATGATAGTTTATGACAGTGGTAAGCATACTATTTAAAACTGGATAAAATATGAATAACAATGAGACTTTCAGTCAAGTATTCTTGTTACAACTTAGTTGAGGGAATAGACGAAGTCACTGTATCCAGTTGGCAATCATCCAGATTTAAAAAAGTATATTAAATTGCAGTGGCGTAGCGTGAACTTTTGAGTTGGGGACGCCAAAGTTTATAACGACAGTTAAACTAAGGGACAAATCAAAAAGCTAATATGAAAGATAGTGTCACATACCGTACCTCAAACAGTCTTGTACATCAGCTCCATTCGTCTTTTCTTCTTTTCTGCGAAAATGTCTATGAAGTGTTCAAAAAATGCGGGCTCTGATGAAAGCTCACCTAATAACTGTTTTTCAATAGCCAATGAATTTAAACACGACAAGCGACTATTGCTCATAGAATTTCTAAGGTAGGTTTTAATTTTTTTCAGCGTGCTCATGCTGCGTTCACTACTAGCTGTAGTAGTTGGAATAGTCAGTACTAAGCATAGTAGTGTAGTTACTTCCTGATAAATCGAGTCAAGACCGTTCGTAACAAAATATTTTAAAAGATTTTTGGAGCTAAATGCTTTGTCTGATCTGCATAAACAATGTGAAGTTCATTTAGTAATTGGTTAACATTAAAGAATGGTTACCGTTTTACCAAAATATCTAATTTGCTCTGGCGGAATGTTTCGGTGTATTATTTAAACTTCTTTTCTTGTGCTAACTCAATGAAATTTAGATGAGTAAGATCTTCAAATCTACTCTTCATTTGAGCTGTTAGTGAATCTACTATTTCAAAAGTCAACACTCTCAAAGTGTTCTTTTTCTTGCCATCATACAATACGTTTTCATTCAACTGGATGCTTATTTTGAACGCATCTGTCAGTGAAAACTTCATTTCTTAAGTTTGATATGCTTTTGACGACAGCCTCTTTCTCATTATGGCAAGTTACAATACTCACTGTCGATGATTGTAACCATTTGAAAAGATGATCAGTGTAAATGAAACAAGCTTCGATTACACATAGCAAATATACAAAGGTTGGGTCATCCATATGTCTTTTGAGACGAATGGCACAGTTCACAGTGTCGTCGTCCCATTCACAATTTTCATCATCAATAATTTCATCAAAGTACAGTGCAATCCTTGGAAATGTTTCATAATGCTGAAAACTGCCCTCGAATGGAAATTCCATCTCGTATTGCTAGCTTGTGGAAGCTTAAATCCTCTTACGGTCAACAAAACTGTCCTTTTAGAAGACTTGCTGAAAAAACTGTGAAAAGCAGTCAAGGCACAGACAAACAAACGAATCTGTTTTATTGTTTTTGAGCCATGTAGTAGTACCAAATTTAATTGGTGGGCATAACAATGGATGAAAAGAGCATATGGGCAAAACTGTTTCACTAACTGTTGAACTACTCCTTTTCTGCCTGGCATTAAAACTGCGTCATCGAATGTATGGCTTACGACTTTTTCTCCATTTACTTCCCAGTATAGTAAAACTTTGAGCACGACTTCCGACAATCCCGGAGCTGGAAAACGTCATAAAAAGCGACGAATCTCTTCTCTATTCTATCATCCACATAATATCTAAATATTATGCTTATCTGGCTCTTACACGATGCGTGTAATGTCTCATCTGCTTGTATGGAAAGAAAGGTGGCTTCATTTGTAACTTCAATCAAGTCATTTTGAATGTCTGGAGATGTTCCTTTTAATAATGATGATGACTGTAAATGGTCTCCAACTATCGATTCATTTTGAGCGAGTAGATTCAACAATTGCAAATAATTCCCTTTAACTTTCATCTTCTCTATGCCCACGGAAGGCTAGTTTTTGTGTACTGAGAAATACTACAGATTGAATGAGTCGTCGCAAATTCCGTACTGCCTGTTTGAAGACACGATCTCATTATGTTTTACTGCTTTTAGTCGAGCGGCTTCAGATAATTCAAGCTCAGTGCGAGTTTTACCTAGCAGATGAAATGCTTCACAATGTAACAAATGGTGTTTTGAAGACTGGTGTTCTACAGCTTTTAAAATTAAATTACTCAGGTCCGAAATTACTTCTGTGCACCAATCAGTATATTTCGCCCCAAAAATAAGGCAAGCGTAACAGAATCTTTTTTTTTTCAACACACCCAGTTAGCCAGGAAAACCTGTCATACCAAGAAAGCTGAAAACCCCGTGTGCGATTTTTACCAACTTCTTTAATTGATAAATTTGGCATTGGTATTTTTGTTTTTAATTCACATCGCTGTTCATATGATAAAATGCTCGAAGGAGTTGCCTTTAAAAATTAATAACATTAGAGTCAGGTGAACTTACTTCAGACATATTGGCAGCATTAAACACACACACGCACAATTAAAAGAAACTGCACTTCTACAGTTCCTTCGTTCTAAACTAGCACTAGCGCAGCGATCGGGCTATTGAGTTAGCAGAACAGATCATTCAAAGCTGACGCCCGTCAAACGCCAGCGTACGGTAACACTTCTCTTCCGGGAAGCAGGATGAACTCGCGCATGCGCTGCAACGTGGCCTGGCCAGGGTGATCCATAGCTCTTGACGCCAAGAAGCGCTGGCGTACGTTGACTGAAGACAAGAAAAGCAAAGCACAGCAGTAGACCACAGCCGAGCTAAGACTAGTTATATGGGGGGGGGGGTAAATAACTTATAATAACGTAGCGCCATGTAATATGCTAACGCTGCATTTATATAAAATAAAAACAATGTTATATTTTACTCATTAATGAATATACATTCTATTTTTTTTCTATCAGGGAACGCCCGGCGTATTGGCGTATTAGAGCGCTACGCCTCTGTTAAATTGTTATTAAACATAGAACAACGAAATATGCACAAAAAATAACATTTATTTTCTAAAAATAAAAAAATATTCGTCAAAATCATACAAACAATTTCTTTATAATAAAATGTTATTTTACAGTCCTGTTAATGACGTAGTTTCAGTAAACATACTTCACACACGAAAACAATATTATTTCTCTAGAAAAGCATGGAAATAAAGACAACATATATTGAATATTAGGCCTATTTCTCCTATTGCAAATAAAAAGAAAACGTCCATTCGTCAAGTAATGTTCTCATTAATCTCACTCCCCTTAATAATAACAAAATGTCTAATGTTGATTCGTCACCTGATTCTTCTGTAGAGTCCAGAGCATCGTAGTCATTCCTATACTGGTCTTCATCATTTGATGTAAAAGTTCCTTGGGGGTCATTAAGTAACTCAATAGCTTCCATAGGTAGATTACCTATGTACGTGGCATTATTGCTCTTCCTGCACTCTCCCATATTTGTTAATATTATGAGATAGCAACTAAATTTTGTTTCTTAGCTCCTGCACCTGAGTGTCAGTAAGAGTTGTAGGATCAAATTTATTCATAACATATTGAAATATGACGTCTGTACGCCCCTATTTACGACACCACTGCCACGCGTTGAAAAATTCTTCTCACGGTAATGCCCACATAGTCACTGAAAATAATAAAATAAACCATCATGCACATTCGTGCGCAACCAAACCACTACAGATCCTGAATCTACATTAAATTTCCTATCGAATGACGTTTAAAGTAAAGTGGCACTATGAGGCACTCATCAAGTAAATAATTTATTTAATGTAGAAAGCTTGTATTACGCATAAAAGTGCGAACACATAGGGCTTACCTCTTTTCACTATTCCATGAGCCGCTAAAGGCAACACCTCGTTGAACTCCCTAGAATCACAACGTTCGGTTCACTCCGACACCTCCTATCAAATGACCTGATAACTGCCAGGAAGACGTTTCAGCACCTATAACCTCCCTCCTACGCACCAGAGAGCGGAAAGGAAGACCGAAGGTCACCATCTGGTTTGTTCACTATCGAATGAGCCAGTTTTCGCTTTCATTTACGACAGTGAATTTTTTCCACCTAGATATGGGATTCGACACACTGTGCGTCGCCGCGAGACAGGTTTCTGCCAACTTTCAGCCTCGATATTGCTTGGTTAAATTTTATCATGGGCTTCGAAAAAATATTCCGATTTTCATCCAAAATAATTCATTTTACGGGGGCAGTACCATCCTGGCATTTGCCTGGAGTAGAAGTGGGATACCACGGAAAACCACATCCAGGATGGCTGAGGTAGGAATCGAACCCACCTCTTCTCAGTTTTGCCTCAAGAGGCTGAGTGTACTTCTTTCCAGCCCTAAGATCAGAATTAAATTTCTTGGCAGAGCCAGGAATCGAACCCGGGACTCCGCAGTGACAGCCAAGAATGCCATGTGGAAAATTGGAGTGGAAATTGAAAGCCACATTTAGGATCACTGTGGTGGGAATCAAACCCAACTCTTCTCAGTTTTGCCGTATGAACCTCAGTTTATCATGTTCCAATCCTCAGGCCAGAATGAAATTTTTTCGAGTAACCGGGAATCGAATCCAGGACTTTCAAGACTGGAGTCTCAATAAGTAAGTTACCCTGAGACCACAGAAGGTGGCTCCTGTTTCAAGGATGCCAAGACAATGTTGACTTGTATAAATCTATGCACAAGGGACAAATCACTTTCCTTTCAATATATTCTACCATTCTGTTATGGTTCCGTTAACTTCAAGTGCCGTATAGGTACTGTTACAGGGGGTAGCATTTTTTTCTTCAATAGCATATGGAATTGCTAGTTACTGCACTGTTGTTTCAAGTCTTGTTTTTTGCTTCAGGAATTTCTGTTGATTATGTTTTGGTTTTATCTTCTCTGTTTTTTATGTTGAAGGTCACATTATCTAGTATTCCAGGCTGTGAAGGCCGACCCCATTGACGACCAAGGAGGTTTCAACTAATAGGTTGTGTGTTGTACAAACAATAGGCCTACAAGCCATATACATGGAAGGTAAACGCTAAAACGAATAAAGCATGTGGGACACAAGCCTGTGACATCCGACTTTGGCTGCCCTTGCTGCACCACGGAGCCAATACGTTGGACGTTCTATTGCATAGACCAGGGTGGTCCAACCTTTAGTTACCCGCGGGCCAATCAAATTTTAGTAGAGGAAAGTGAGGGCCCGATACATTCCAGAAAGAGAACGTATTACATATTTTACTCAAAAACAATTATTAAAATGTATATTAAAAGAAGTTTAATATTACTATTTTTGATATACCACTTCATTGTACAGTCGAGAAATCAATGAGATAATTGGCACTGCGTTCCTGATACAAGTGTATCAATGTCCACTGTAAGTTCAGTAGGGCAAAGTTTCAGGCTCAATTCCAGTGAAGCACTTTCAATTCGATTTCTCGTTTTTTATTTAATTTGATTGAGAGCAGAAAAAGCACTTTCGCACGCATACGTACTGCCAAACAGCGATAACACTTGCAGAGAGAATTTAAGCAGTTTAGGAAAACGTTCCTTAGAAATCAGTTTCCAGAATTTTTCAGGGACATCACACTTTTTAGTCTGGTAGAATATGTCTGCCTGAAGATCACAAATTTCCATTTGAAGTCGCAGGGCACCTCACTCACTTCAATATCCATGGGGTTGTTGAACAGTGCAAGTTTTGGTTTTAGGGAGTCAAAATCCTGGAATCTGTTCTGGAACTCTTTCTTGATATCAATTATTATTTCATGAAACATACTAAAATTTATGTCACGGTTTTCTTCTTTGAACTGCTGACATGATGGGAAGTGTGCTATATTATTTGCCTTCAATGCAATTTGCACTACATCAAGTTTTTTGCGGAAGTCCTCAATATGTCCATAAAGATGGAATATATTTTGTTTTCTGCCTTGTAGTTTCAGGTTTGAAGCATTTAGATGGGATGTTAAATCTGTCAGAAAAGCAAGATTATTTAAAAACTGGATTTCTTCCAGTTTTTCTTGATACTCATGTCCAATGTTTTCATTTCTGAGAAAAGCAAGAATTTCATTCCTCAACCCAAAAAACTGTTGCAAGCAATTTCCAGCACTTAGCCAACGCACTTCACAGTACAATGAAATGCCACCATATTCAGCTTCCAAATTGTCCAGAAATGCAAGAAATGTTCTGTGTCTACAGGCTGTATTGCCTCTCTTTATTAAATTTACAGTATTTACAACAGTTTTCACTGTCTCACTGAGCCTTATAATTTTTCCACAGAGAGCCTCTTGGTGGATAATGCAGTGGAAGAACAAAAAATTCATTCCTTTTTCTTTACATAGTCCTACTAAACCAATTCTAGGATCAACCATTGCTTTATCTCCATCTGTTGCAATGCCAGAGCACTTCACAAAACCTCCATATTTAGAAACGACATCATCCAGTGCGTTGAATATGTCAATACCTTTCTTTGCTGGTTTCTAATGATCTTAATTCCAACAGTTCTTCATGAATTTCAAATTCTTCATTTATTGTTCTGACGAAGATAAGGAGCTGGCCGATGTGGCTATATCTGTGCTCTCATCTAGAGCTAGAGAGTAAAATTCACATTTTTCCAAAATGTTCTTGAGAGAACCTGAAACTTCACCAGCCATATCATTAATTATTTTACTAACTGTCTGATGAGACAAGGAAACTGTTTCAAAATTTTTAATCATCCTATTATCTCCAAATGAAGATGCCATTTTTACAGCACATCTCTTAATGAACTCACCATCCCTAAAATACATTTTACTTTTAGCTAATAATAATAATGTTCTTGGTTTTACGTCCCTTTTAACTACTGCGGCTTTTAGAGACGCCGGTGTGCCGGAATTTTGCCCCAAAGGGGATCTTTAACGTGCCGGTAAATCTACTGACACGGCTCTCTCGCATTTGCGCACCCTCAAATGCCAGCTAACTGCACCAGGATAAGAAACCTGCAATCTTGGGCCCAGCAAGCGAGAACGTTACCGCTGAGCCACGCAGCCAGCCTACTTTTAGCTAGCTGTAAACATACCTCATAAGATGCCTTTAAACCGGCAGTGTTTGATTGTTACTGAAATATATTCTTCTGTCTTGTTAGTTTTAGCGTCAAAGCATTAAACACACAACTTCTGGCACTTTCCTGGTATTGATCGTATTTTGGTTTATGCAAGCTGGTATAGAGTCTATTCACTTTATACTCCTTCGAAACACCTAAGACTTGAGAACAGACAACACAGTGTGGTTTTCCATTATGTTCAACAAAAAAGTAACTTTCCTTCCACTTTGACTGAAATTGTCGTTTCTCATCTTCAACACGCCGTTTATTAAGTCCCGCCATATTAGGTACCGCTCTCGCAACAACGATGACAACAAACGCTCGTCGTACTATATCTCTCGAACAACCTCTCTCGTCAGAAACCACCCCTTCGAACAGCCCTGCGCTCCCTTTTATAGGGAAATCCGCCGCAACACACGAACGATCGCGAACTTATCGGCAGCCAATCACTGGCAGCCAACCAGTTGTCACCTGGAGGTGGGGCCGCTTCTCGTGCCGTACGTTTTCATGGAAAGACAGTTCTGATTATTGGCGTATTTTTCGGGATCTTTCATTTCCCAAATGGCTACTTCGTAACATTACTGAATGAAAGTGAAATTTAAAGTAGGCACGCCACGGATTATAACTGTCGAAGAGTGAAAGGCAGTAAGAAGGGCAAGGGCAAGGGCCAACCCGCGGGAAGCGGGTTGGACCACACTGGCATAGACCAACGCCACAACTGTAGCCTTGCTAAGAGAATTGAAAGGGTCTTCACATTAGCTCAGAGAAAGCCAAAACTAGAGGTCGAGAGTTCGTGTCCTGCATGCGTCAGACATTTTAATTTGCTATTCTCCATCTACATGGTTCGTACACTTTGTAAAGCACACGCCCTATTAACCGAAACCCCCCGTGGCCATTGACATGATATTTTCTTGAGAATCACTGCCTGCATTCTTACATGTTTAGCGCCTCATATCTTAAGTAACAATTGAATCGGTGAGTTGAAAAAGGTACATGTTCCAAAATCTTTACTTTTCAGGAGAAAGGAAAAACTTTGTAGCTAAGCGAATGGTTTGATCAAAAAGTTATCACTAGGCATTTGTACATCATATATCTGCATATTCAACTACAAAATATGGAAAGCATATTACATACGGGTTTCAAGTTATAGCCTACCATTTTTATGTAGAGGAATGTGTCCCATTTCACACTCATATTTGAGAAAGATCATCGTATAGGCCAATTAAAATACCCTCGGAATTCAAAAGTCTATTAAGCAATAACACATTATTACACAACATTACGCCCACCATCATTTGTTTTATAGTAATTCATTGTCCTGGTCAGCAGCTCCTGCCGTTGGCCAAGTGTGGCGCTCCTCATAGAAATGTATATACTGGTCTGGGATTTAATTGACAACCTTTAAAAGATCACCTGTATTGCTGGCCTTAGTAGGCACCTGAAAGAAATGACATTTATTACTATAAAATACAAAAAAAAGCCAGAAAAAAATGTGCTACATACTTACCTTTCCATCATAAGCCTTACTTGAAGGAAGCATTATGTTGCTTGTCTTTTTGAGCTTGAAGGTTAGTTGGACTACACAATCGATGAACTGAGAGGTTGTCACGTATCCACTCATGTCACATCGGTAACATAAGTCCTTACACTTCCTTACAGCAAATTACAGTTTTCTGTCTTCAAGGCTTTTTTGGCAACTTTACAAAGTATTGGGGCCACCAGTTCTTAAGTCCAGAACATCGTCATTTCTTACTTAATTGCTTCTTACCACAGGAGTGACCTGCGCTGACAGCTGGCGCAGCGTTTAGTTGAAAAGGGGACTTATTCCTGGAATGTGCCCCCTTCTTCCACTCAATGAAAACTCTTGGTCACTGGAAACACTGTCCACTGCATTGGAATGTGCACCTTTCTCAACGCAATAGATCGGGCTTGCCATCAGGAACAAAATGGCTATCTCAGTTAAATTTTCGATTTTTTGGAATATGTTCCTTTTTGCATTCACCAATTCAATTGATATCTGTTATACTCATAAGTTGACGTTTGTATTCTTACAGATCTCTCCACTGGATGCAGTTGAACAGCAAGCAGTATGAAACAGACCTGATACAAGGAAAGGAAGGAAGCTTTTAGTTTTACGTGACCGTTAATCATGCGATCATGAGCCACGGGACCTCCTTTTTACGTGGAATCTGAACCACAGGATATGGCATTTCACTTCGAAAATCTCACATGCATTGACCGGGAATGGTACCTGGTTTACCTTGGTGAGAGGCCAACAGCTTGACCGCTGCTCCACTACGCCCCCCTGCGACCTGATACAGAATGCAGCTTCAGTTATGGCTCTTTTTTTTATAAAGTACCGGTACACGACATTGTGTATCATGTGTAAATGCAAAATAAAAAGCAAAGCTAATACCACCTGTGAGTTTTGGCCTATTCTCATTTATGAAAAAAGTAGACTTATGAGATCACTTCTTGTCCGTGAGTGTGTCCTCCTAATAAAATCTAAACGGCCAAAGCGATTCAATGAAACTCGGTAAGTAGGCTATATACATAGGCCTACTACTGCAACCGTGTGCAACCTCGACCGTATCTTTCAAAATGTAATACCTTTCACCAATCCAACATGGTGGCCACGTGAAATATTTCATATTCTATATCTCCGCAACAGTAACAGATATCAACCTGAAATTTTGTACGGTGACAAAGGGCACTGCTATAAGTTCACTTATGTGACTTTCAATAACCTGTTAAGTGCGAAATCAACATGGCGGCCAATCGAATTTGAAACATTTAAATAGACTATTTCTGCAATTTAACCATCCGAGCGCAGTGAAAATTAGTACGGTAAATGTTTACACACATCTTCATGCACTGGCGTCTAATTTAGTTCAATTGATTTCATAACCTTAAGATGGCGGCTGTGCAAAATATTAAAATTTTAATTTTAGACTATTTTCCTTCATGAAAAACAAGATGTTCAGTAAATAACATATATCCTACTTTCTCCTAAATGCATGGGTATAGTTATAACTCTTTGTCCTTTTCAAGGAGTATAATTGAATGTTGGTTGTAGTAGCTTGTTGAAATACAACGTGCTATACGATATTATACGTTAATTGATTGAATCCTCGCCGGAATTATATATACACACACTAATACAGCCATAACAATAACACAGGTTATCAGCCAAACTTCAGCACTCACCCAAGTACACGGGGCTAAATAACCATGATGTCCATGCAACTCAAATGAAACAACAACAACAACTACAGCTTCTTACCCTAATCCTTCCTCGTATAAAAGTACACACACAAGTAGCCTAAGCCTACAGACAACACAGAGACACAGGTTATCAGACAACTTCTACACACACCCAAGTACACGGGGCTACAAGATCCTGATGCCGCAAACCCCTAGAGAATCAACAACAACAACAACAACAACAACAACAACAACAACAACAACAACAAAAACAACAACAACAACAACAACAGACTCGACCGCGGATCAAGGACAACGAATTTTAATCGCTGTAGTCGAGTGTTGATATAGGCCTACTATGTGGTGTATATCTATCTTCTATCTCTATATATATAAAAATGAAAGTTTGTCTGTTTTTTCTGAATTTCCACGGAAATTTGCGATATTTGCGCGTTTCAGACTGTTTTATGATGGATGCGCGCAAAAATAAAACTTTTGTCTGTCTGTCTGTTTGTTTGTCTGTGGACAATTTTTTGTGTCCTTATAACTCGAGAACGGCTGAGTGGTTCAACGTAAAATTTGATACAGATATCCTTCAGAGGCACGACACTAATCATTGATGTAACTCTTCTCCATACCTCTCATAAAAGGGGCCCTACCCCCTTAAAATACATGCTGAAATAGGCGTAGAAGGGTGAAACAAAGCTCATTTTCAGCCCCTCAATGTGAGAAACGAAACTTGCGGGCCCTAACCACATTTTAAGGCCCTAAAACCAACAGTTTTTGAGATATTCCCAGAAAACTAATTTCACTTAATAAATTAATGAAACAATGCATGCCGGTAACCATGGCAACTGAATCTCATAGGTCCATCTATTTCTGTAAAACGCAATGCAATTCCATTTATTACATTACTGTGAAGGTTTGCAAACGGCTATAAGGTTATAACAGATTAAGCTGAAATATTCATCAATACATACTGTGACCATCAGCCGGGTGGCAACGGCACATATTTGTGAGTGACCTTCAGAAGTCCTCCGGTAAAGCTGTCGGGATAGCCAACAACCGCGATGACTCTCCTAACATCTCCCCCGTCGGACCTTTAAAAGTTTGCCGTGAGGATCAGGTGAACTTCCTAACAATAGGCCAATGCAGCACGAGGTTCTATAGTCCACGGGGAGCGTGGTACATGGTTGCGATGGTCAAAGACGGCCTAAGGAAAGGTTCACCTCAAAAACTAGACTGTGAAATTAAACATCCAGGCTTATGTAAAACACCGTGAAAATTTATTGTAGATTTCCACAAACCCCTATCCTAGTTCGGAGGGTTATATTCGGCTAATCCGCAAGCTAAAAGTTAATGATAATAAAAGTTCAAGTCCCTAACAATGAAGTTACATTAACCCTCGCGAAAGATCTAATACACAATAAGTAAGCAACAGCAACAACGCTGGGTAAATGGTACGACGCAAAATCCCTAATACAAGTTACATGATCAAGCTAATATGAAGTTACATTTAAGTGAAGGAGCAAAGCAAAGCTAAGTTATGGTGGTACCATTTCCACATTTACATTTAACTTTTCTAGCTAAGTCCTATCAGTTAACATTCAAAGTTACGGCGGTGACGTCCGTAATAGCAAAACAGTTACAATACAAAGCTAAGTGTACAGCCATTTAAAAACAATTAATCTAATCAACAATCATGTGCTAAATAGCACGCAATAAAGGTAACGTGGGGAAAAAATACAGTTTCATGACATCAATAATTATAGTACAACTCAGTTTTTATTATAATGCCTTCCTGCCCCATGGTTAACTCTTTGTAAACCATTGTCATCTAGCTTGATAGTAATGTCGGTGATAGCGTAGTTAAAACCACGTCTGACAATCACATGGCCTGCGATCCACGCACTATGAACTAATGGTTCATGTGTGCGCCAGGTCACAACAAAAATGTCTACAGTCTTCGTCGTTTCCAATAAAGGAAATCCCTTCATCTGCACGGCCATGTCAGCAGGTTCAAATGTAAGAATGTCAAAGTTTAAATGGAAACAATATGTTAGTTAGATCTTGTTT
The DNA here is from genome assembly GCA_946902985.2 of Meconema thalassinum. Taxonomy (NCBI): domain Eukaryota; kingdom Metazoa; phylum Arthropoda; class Insecta; order Orthoptera; family Tettigoniidae; genus Meconema; species Meconema thalassinum. The sequence goes on from OX336389.2 coordinate 1,037,729,948, forward strand.
AAAACAATTATGCGGATGATGTTTATTATGTCGGTTTATGTTCCTTCCGTAGGTTTATTGCGTATTCTGACAAAGGCCTGACAAGGAGTAGTCTTCTAAAGATCATTCTCCCGCAGCAAAACATCGACTCAATAGTCGGAAAACTCAACGAGCAAACTCGGCTCGGACTCACAATAACACGAGTTATCAGCGGTAAATACCTCGCTTTCAACAACTCTCATAATAATGGCTCATAACAACAACAGATGCGCGACTTACAACAATGGCACGTCTTACTCACTCAAGGCACATAATATCATGGGTTACCTGCGGCAAAAACCTCGCATTTAATAACCAAATTGCCTTCATTATAATTTGCCTCTCTCAAGAGGATCGCCAACAATGCATAAAGAAACCTGACAACCCTGGACATGTCGAAATGACATTCCTCGCAGCAAAATATCTAACTAACAGTATGAAAATCCAAGAAAAACAAATGAACAAAAATACAGTAAGAAACACTGGGTTTCATGAGCAATAGCTGCTTTGAAAGAAAGAGATGAATGAAATCAACATTCTGTCCTATGTTATCGTAGTTCTGTCTCGCTTTCAAGCATTTGATTTCAAGGTTACTGGGTCAACAAACCAGTTTATTGGTGACAACTTCACAAATTGCAGTCCTTCACTGACCACATTTTTCAACAGGCAAGGCCGGCTAGTTTTAACATTATATAATACCGTAATATTTGGCCTTGTCATTCTTAGCATATGCTTGGTTCAAAAACCTTATAGAATCCGTGTGCTAAACACGTTACAATTTAACTGTACAATAAAGTATCGCAGTCCTTCATTTCAAAGAATAGTAAATCACAGACATAACAGCATGTCTCACGAGCTTCTTTGCTCATCAAAGATATAACACTTATTAAGTTCTCAGTATAACATTAACACCTGTGTCCTCATGACAGAAACAAAGTAGTAACAAATTGATAAATATGGCACAGATCTGCAACTCTAGACCTGCATAATGATGCGATAGTGCACTTAGTTCGATGCTTGACATCTACACTTTCTCCAAAATAATAAATCTGTCAGTATTTGACTATAAATCGGCTTCTGAGCGCTTTCAAAAATGAAAATACAGCATATTTTTATAAAACTGGAAACTACAGTTGGTTTCCTAACGATACGACCTATCTAACGAGGTCATAAGTCTCAACAGACTGGTTGCAAAGATTGCAGTTAAATAAAGTGACGATGACATCTGAATGAAACCACGGATAAATATCCTACACATGGCTGAGCAAAATAGCTGCAAATGATTACAGTCATGTTTGGCAGTGGGTCGGCTATAACGTGGTACGACGTCCATCAGGACGGCACCAGGGTTAACCAAAACTGGTCTACCCCACAGGGTGACTCACAATGACTGAAATAAACAACAATTACACTAATTACAACCCTACCTAGAAAATGGCTGACACATAAGTGCGGTTGATTCACAAAAAAAAAACTACGATATCTAAATATACCACCGCGGACTATTACAAAAGAAAAGGTGCCCAAACTCACGACTTTTGGTAGCTCTCACATCGGCTCAGACATTCATCGACCAGGGTCGCGAAAAACTCTGCTTGGCTCTCCAGCATGGTCCTGTCCTCCACGGATTCACCAATCTGGACTTCCCAAGCAACCAGGGTTCGTTCGCCTCCGGATGATGGTCTCCCAAAAAGGTCTGGAATGTGCCTGGAAGTCGGCATCCACGTTCCTTCGTCTGCGTCCTCGGCATCCTGACGTTCCATCAAGCTGGTGGTCTCCATCACGACGTCCCCCTCATACCGGAATGGTATTAGCCCATAATCGTCTTCTTCACCATGGCGTGGAAAAGTTCAATGTCTTGCATGATGTCGAAAATGTCGAAATATCTCGTTCCTCTCGGCGTTTTGGCGTGATTATAGTGGACGATGCAAATAATAGTGTTCTCCACAGTATTTTGTAGTTTTCAGCCTGTTGATCCTCAAGATTCAACACGATGCGATGCTTTGCTTGTTAGCACGTGCAATTGTATCACGTTTTATCAATCACGTGGCATCCGCGATAAAATTGATATTTTCAATTCAGGATTTCCGTAGCAATAATGTGTGATCGTTGGCAGTAATAATCACGTCGTCTTGGCACAATTATCAGACGATAACTCTTATATTTTCGGCGTGGCACTTTGCCCTTCCACTTACACGTGGGAAAAATATCTGGCGTATGGCACCAATTACAGTTTGTAGAAAATATTGCCTAATATGACCTTTCGTAGAACAATAATATGTCCACAATGAGTGACAACGTTAGTATAGTTATTTTCAACACACGATGCAGTCGGATGCTCACTTGAGCACAAAAATATTTATAATGTCCACGTCGCGACGGACGGATACTCGAAACACGCCTGTCTGGCGTCAGATCTCCAGATGTAGTCGTCACTGACTTTCACTCGGAAGTAGGTCGCCAAAACGAAGTCATTGAGCGACTACCTTCATAGCTCCTTGCGTATCTGCAAGTGTTATACCTTACCAAAAACGTAATAATCATTCACCAAAATGATTCAATAATACAGAATGACGAATTAGAATATTCTGAGTCTTATGAAAGGATAAAAGTGATTAACAAGACCTCCAAAGTCAAAAATGCAATTGAGCGCTACTTCAAAGAGTATAGCATGAGCTCTCTGCTCCACGTGGTATTCTGGGTATGTTCAAAAGTACTACATCCCATAATAATTATTCCGTCACAAAAATATCACATGAACCATAGCTCAGCGGGTTCATCTACCTCTCCGTCGTTTCAAAGAAAATGTTGGGACGACATTTTATTTGCCTCTATAATTCATTCATGTGTGATATTTTTTTTTAGATTGGCGGCGTTGAAAGTTCCAATACGTTCTCCAGTTCTGATGTCTTCAATGACATAACTCCCATTATTCAACGGCTGTCTAACACGACTAGGGCCGTAATACAAGGAAAGAAATTTCCCGTATACGCGGTCAATTGGATTAGAAATTCCGGGTCTCCTTATAAGGATAAGGTCTCCCTCCTCAAGTGGTTCTCTGAATCTCTGGCGTCTTGTTCTCCTCAAGCGTTTGGCAGCTTGTCTGTCTAAAGTATCTCTAGCAGCTAACAGTCTGCTGGCATGCGATGGTTGTAAACAAGATGGATTTACAATCACGCGGTTACAGACTCTCAGTTGCATCTGGTTCAAATGCAGGACCAAAGGTATTTGACCAGTGCTTTCATGCACAGTAGAATTAATGCATTTTGCCATCAAAACAAGGACTTCAGTCCATCGCCAGTGTTCCTCCTGACAATACAAACGACAAAATTTTGCAATAGTGGACATAACGCATTCTGCTGGATTGCTCTCAGGGTGTCTTATTGATGACAAAAGATGACCAATCTCTAGTTCCTCCATAGCGTTGGCGAATTCTGCAGAAGTATATTGCGATCCGTGGTCAGTTAATAAGAATTGTGGCTTCCCTGCCTCCGGTATCACTTGTCGTCTTATTCGCTGGATAATTTGATGTGCATTAGCCTTCTGAATAGGGTGGAGCATTGTGTATTTTGTAAACACATCTATGGTGACTACAATGTAACGATTCCCACGACGGGCTTTAGGTATAGGACCGTAAAGATCTTGTGCGTACAACTCTCTGGGTTGAGTTGGTAGTATAGGTCTAGGTGGTTCTCTCAATAAGTGTGACGTGTATTTGTTCCGCTGGCATGCGTCACAAGCACGTAAACACTCTCTGACAGTGGTTCCTAACCTTTTCCAGGTGAACGACTCTTTAATGGTGGCATTGGTCTTGTCCGTTCCACCGTGACCAATAGACAAATGTACCATGAGAATGACAGATTCCTGGTACCTTCTGGGAATAACTGCACGCAGTTGGGTGTGATCTTCGTCCACAAATTTATACAAAACGCGACGGTAAATCAGATAGTCATCTGCTATGGCAGCAATCCTTGCATAAAGCTTATCCTGAGGATCCATCTTTCGTTCAAGAAATCGAATGATGTGTCTAAGTTCCTCTTCACGTCTCTGTCCTACGGGTAGATAACGAAGTCGGCGAAGGTGTTCTTCGCATTCTCCCTCGATGTCAATGGCATTAATAGAAGTTTCAGGATTCCGGCTGAGGATGTCGGCCAATACATTCTCTCTGCCTGGTTTGTAAACAATCTCCAGATCGAACTGTTGGAGAAAAAGAGTCCATCTAGTGATCCTGTCACTTGCCAGTCTTGTTCGTAGGATGAAGGTCAAAGCGTGGTGATCGGTTCTTACGACAATATTCTGGCCTATCAAAAGTTTCTGCCAGTACTCTAATGCATAGACGACGGCTAGTGCTTCTATTTCTGTTGTAAAATAGTGAGATTCGTGAGCTCTTAAACGTCTGCTCAAGAAAGCGATGTAGTGACGTTTCTTATCATCGTCCTCCTGCAATAATATAGCTCCAATACCAATGGCTGATGCGTCTGTTTCAAGAATGAAATTGCGTGAATAATCAGGATATTCCAACTGGATAGAATTCGCTAGCATCTGCTTAGCCTTCTGGAATGCTGTCTCACACTCATCATTTCAATTCCATCTACAGTTCTTTTTCAGCAGACTTTGAAGTGGTGCAACAGTCTCTGAGTATCGCTCACAATGAGCAGCAAAAAATTGTAGTATTCCCAAAAATTGTCTCACGTGCTTCACACGGGTTGGCGTTGGAAAAGCGGCGACAGTTCTGATTTTTGCTGGATTCGGTCGATATCCATCTCCATTAATAATATGTCCAACAACATTTACTTCTCTTTAGAGAAATCTGCACTTATCAAACTTGACCTTGAAATTGGCCTGTCGAAGATTTTCAAAAACAAGGCGTAGGGTAGCCAAATGCTCTTCCTCTGTTTCAGAAGCGATGATTATGTCGTCCACATAACATATTACTTTCTCTTTTACCTCTGGAGCTAACTTAGCATCTAGTGCTCTAATCAAAGCAGCTCCAGCATTCTTCAAACCAAATGGTAACTTGCAGAAGACATAGGTGGTTTGATCAAATAAGAAGCCAGTGTACTTCTGAGTATGCTCGGACAGTTTGATGTGATAATATGATTGTACAAGGTCCAATGATGAGAAAATTTTCTTCCCTTTAAACTTCCTAAGGATGTCCCTAATCTTAGGCGGTCTGTCGTGCTCGGGAGCCAGGCGTTCGTTTAAAGCCCTTGCGTCGAGACAAAGCCTCAAACTTCCATCAACCTTAACCACAGGTATAATTGGATTCAGAAAAGGAGTCGGTGACTTCTTAATCGTGCCTGCTACTTCCATCTCATGGATCTTCCTTGCAGCTTCCTCGCGGTGTTTTTCAGCAATCGGGTAAATTTTCTTCTGAAATGGAGAGTCGTCTAATAAAATGAGGTCATATTCATAATTTCGCCAGGAGCAGTATCGAATATGTCCCAATATTCATTTAGTGTAGTAGCCAAATTCTCTGGCAAGGTTGTGGATATTAATCCTGCCTCTCCGTCGGCATCAAGTGTTTCCTCAGTTTCCTTGCTATTAAGTTGCTCGACAACGTCGACTTCGGACAGGAATTCCGGTTCATCTACCACAAGGTTCATCTCTATAAGTTCGTTCGGTTTAAATTCGACAGTATTGCGTCCCATGTCGATAATACCGTCATACTTCCTCATGAAATCAGCCCCTAGTATGACATCATGATGCAAACCTTTCATAACTAAGAATTCGTGCAAATACACGTGGCTTGTGATTCTCAATGTGCACAAAACCTGTATATTGCACGTCACAACCCGGTCAGGTATCACTCCTCTGACACGAATAGCGGAAACAGGCAGCTCTGTCACCTCAGAGTTAGCCTTCAACTTAGCATAGCAATCTGCAGAGATTACACTGATCATTGCGCCAGTATCGATCAGAATTATAACACTGCATCCATTGAGAGTGGCTACTATTTTGGGTAAACATGTTGGCTCATAACTGTGGTTCGTCGTTCGTCGTTCGTCGAGTAAATCCTGTTGGATGGGCTCCCAGAGTAAAATATCTGCCGTCACTCTGTGCTCAGCCAAACTAGATTGTCTTAATTTTTCGGCGTTTTTTTTCTTTGTTGTGACTAGAGGTACCAGGCTGGTTCTGTCCTGCCTCTGACGTCACATTTCTTTCTTCCCTCGAAGTAGGGTTCCTTTCTCCCTCTTCTCTATTTTGGCTCTCTCTTAATTGCTGGAGGTACTCGCGGCTCTCGCGCGCTCTCCCTTCCCAGTCACGGTCCGGATGGTAACGTGGATCACGTCCTCGTTGGTAACCTCCGTTATACCTGTAGTCTCGCCGGATCCTTCCTCTTCCTGACGGACCTTCCTGATTCCCACGACGGTTATTGTCGTGACGACGGTTGTCGCTCGCCCCATTATCGAACCTACGATTCCAATATGTTCTATTGTCTTCTCTCTGGTTCCTTGAATATGGAGTATTACTCCACTCTCTCCAGTTACGGCGGTATTCATTGATGTATTCTGGCCGAGGATTCCCAGAGTTCTGTGATGCTTCTTGTGTCTGGCTAACTTTGTCCACAGTCGTGACGTTAACGTGACGCTCTTCACGCCTGTCAACCATCTGTTGACGGTGAGTTGGAAATTGCTCCGCGTTAGCATCAAGACGTCGTAATATCTGATCACACTGTTGAAATGTCGTCGCCCCTGCAGCGATTAGTACTCTTTGCACGTTGGCTGGGTATTGCCATACTATGGTATTCACTAAATCCTGCTCCGATAAAGGAGGCTGAAGATTTCTCAATTTAGCAAGCTGGGTTGCAAAGTAATTTGCGTAGCGAGTTGGCATGTTGGAACTGTATCGGCGAGTGTACATTTCAGCCCTTATATTTTGCTGAACGTCACTCGACCAATACGTCCTCAGTAGTGCTTCTTTAAAGTCCTGATACCCGGAGAATGAATATTTAAAAGCCCGATACCAAGTTGCTGCTTGTCCATCCAGAAGACGTTCAATAACTCGAAGTTCTCTTTCAGGAGTTACGAGTGTGTCTCGTAAATAGCTCTCGACGTTCGTGAGAAATTCTACAGGAGTCACTCCGCTTCCTGTGCCAGTGAATTTAGCGGGTTGCTCTTCCCTTGACCTTATCACTGTGACATTACCCTGAGTATTAGCAGTACGGTATGTATTCTGCATGTAGTTGTTTGACGGCGTGTTAGTTTCAGGATCCAGTCTATTTATAGCTGGTCTGAACGGGTTAGCATCGTAATTTAACGTCTGGCTTGGCGCTGTTGCATTAAACGGCCAAGGTCGTGTATCGGCATGTACACTTGACTGTACATTACTAGTCCAAAATTCCGGCGTTTCACGTGTATTTCCCATCGGCGGTTGCAAATCTACTCCCCTCGGAAGTGCATCTAACCTGTCGAGCCTCTCCTCGATGACTTCTAATTCTTGTATATTCCTGTTGGCGACTTTGCTCCCTAAATCATTTAGTTGCAACTCGATTCGTTCAACTTTACCTTTGAGATTTTGGTCCACCTCACGAATAGCTGATTTGAGGTTACGACTCAACTCGAGCCTATCAATAATCGTTATTTCCTCAATCTTTTGCTGCAATGTTGCAATTTCGCCCTCAACCTGAGATACGTTACTCTAGATATGGTTGATATCATCCTTGACTCCATTTACATTGGCGTCGACTGTAGTTTTATGCTCCACGAATTCGCCTCTCAACATCATCAGGTCGACTTTGTGCTCCTCCCTGTGCACATCTACAGTATCACGTAAGCCTGTGACAGTTTCTTTTAGTTCCGCGATGTCTTTCCGGTTAGAATTAAGTTCCTCCCTAACCTCAAGCATGTTATCCAAGATGGTCTTCACGTTGTTATTAACGGCGTTAGCTGCACCTCTCATTAATACCAGTCCTAGGTTCATGGTAGCCATATCCTTTTTTACGTTGTCCATAAAACCTTCTACGTGATTCAGCCTAAACCCAAATTCTTCTCTGGTGTGCTCGATATCAGCTTGGACGTCTAACTGTACTTTATTTATAGCGGTCTGAATTTGAGCCGTGTGCTCCTCGAGTCGGGTTTGCACATTCTGTCTTGCCCTATTCATTTCTTCCGTTAATGTGTCTACGCGCTGGCTTGCCTCCTGGTGGTGACGAATCACGTCTATCCTTACCGCTGCCAAACCTGCCGTTAAGTCATTTTTCGCTTCTATCCTGTACGAGTCCATTTCGGCCCTGACCTTCGTTAGATCGGTCCTAACGTTTTAACAGTACGGGTGTTTATCTCTAAATCTAAACGTACTTCATTAATTGATTGGGTATTTACCTCAAGGTTCTGCCTGACATTGTCAACAGACTGAGTGTTTATCTCGAGGTTCTGCCGGACCTGGTCCACATGACCATTTACATCACCTACTTCCTGCCTAACATTGTCAATAGCTTGTGAATTAACCTCGAAGGCTTGTGTATTCACACTCAAGTCACTAGTAAGTTGTTGGAGGTTAGCGTTGACACCTGCCAACATCTCAGCGAACACTCTGCGAATCATATCCTCATCCATTTGACAAGAATTTATATTGAGAGAAACGAGGGATCAATCATGATGGAAACTTACAGCTATGATAGTAACGTGGTGGTATAAAGCTTGTTTCGACTTAATAAATATCACGAGTACAGCTGGAGTATGCAAACTAAGTGCTTCTACATTTACTAATACAACGGTGAGCAAAGCAAAGTATTACATATACTTAGGATGAGGCATCATCTAAGAAAAACCCTATCTTTCATTTATTCAATATAAAAACCTCGCCCCATGGTCTTCTATCAAATATGAATGCCATGCGGTCTATTGATCTGCAGTACGACTTTCTAAGTTCGTCCCAGTCCTGTCAATTTACCATTATTCAAATATTAAGATCCTCCTAAATATCGGCATAAGAAAATATACAGGGCGCCATCTGATGATCACCATGTTGACATCTGGCTCCATGTATAGGGAGTCAATAAATGTGTTACCATGTCAACGTCTCTCCCCACGTATAGGGAGCCAATTTATGTGCGACCTATACGTCGGTTTCCACGTTAACACCGTGCACCATGTCAACTTCGTAGCCCCATTAGTTGGGCCGCCATTTTATGTGACCGTCAGCCGGGTGGCAACGGCACATATTTGTGAGTGACCTTCAGAAGTCCTCCGGTAAAGCTGTCGGGATAGCCAACAACCGCGATGACTCTCCTAACATCTCCCCCGTCGGACCTTTAAAAGTTTGCCGTGAGGATCAGGTGAACTTCCTAACAATAGGCCAATGCGGCACGAGGTTCTATAGTCCACGGGGAGCGTGGTACATGGTTGCGATGGTCAAAGACGGCCTAAGGAAAGGTTCACCTCAAAAACTAGACTGTGAAATTAAACATCCAGGCTTATGTAAAACACCGTGAAAATTTATTGTAGATTTCCACAAACCCCTATCCTAGTTCGGAGGGTTATATTCGGCTAATCCGCAAGCTAAAAGTTAATGATAATAAAAGTTCAAGTCCCTAACAATGAAGTTACATTAACCCTCGCGAAAGATCTAATACACAATAAGTAAGCAACAGCAACAACGCTGGGTAAATGGTACGACGCAAAATCCCTAATACAAGTTACATGATCAAGCTAATATGAAGTTACATTTAAGTGAAGGAGCAAAGCAAAGCTAAGTTATGGTGGTACCATTTCCACATTTACATTTAACTTTTCTAGCTAAGTCCTATCAGTTAACATTCAAAGTTACGGCGGTGACGTCCGTAATAGCAAAACAGTTACAATACAAAGCTAAGTGTACAGCCATTTAAAAACAATTAATCTAATCAACAATCATGTGCTAAATAGCACGCAATAAAGGTAACGTGGGGAAAAAATACAGTTTCATGACATCAATAATTATAGTACAACTCAGTTTTTATTATAATGCCTTCCTGCCCCATGGTTAACTCTTTGTAAACCATTGTCATCTAGCTTGATAGTAATGTCGGTGATAGCGTAGTTAAAACCACGTCTGACAATCACATGGCCTGCGATCCACGCACTATGAACTAATGGTTCATGTGTGCGCCAGGTCACAACAAAAATGTCTACAGTCTTCGTCGTTTCCAATAAAGGAAATCCCTTCATCTGCACGGCCATGTCAGCAGGTTCAAATGTAAGAATGTCAAAGTTTAAATGGAAACAATATGTTAGTTAGATCTTGTTTAAAACAATTATGCGGATGATGTTTATTATGTCGGTTTATGTTCCTTCCGTAGGTTTATTGCGTATTCTGACAAAGGCCTGACAAGGAGTAGTCTTCTAAAGATCATTCTCCCGCAGCAAAACATCGACTCAATAGTCGGAAAACTCAACGAGCAAACTCGGCTCGGACTCACAATAACACGAGTTATCAGCGGTAAATACCTCGCTTTCAACAACTCTCATAATAATGGCTCATAACAACAACAGATGCGCGACTTACAACAATGGCACGTCTTACTCACTCAAGGCACATAATATCATGGGTTACCTGCGGCAAAAACCTCGCATTTAATAACCAAATTGCCTTCATTATAATTTGCCTCTCTCAAGAGGATCGCCAACAATGCATAAAGAAACCTGACAACCCTGGACATGTCGAAATGACATTCCTCGCAGCAAAATATCTAACTAACAGTATGAAAATCCAAGAAAAACAAATGAACAAAAATACAGTAAGAAACACTGGGTTTCATGAGCAATAGCTGCTTTGAAAGAAAGAGATGAATGAAATCAACATTCTGTCCTATGTTATCGTAGTTCTGTCTCGCTTTCAAGCATTTGTTTTCAAGGTTACTGGGTCAACAAACCAGTTTATTGGTGACAACTTCACAAATTGCAGTCCTTCACTGACCACATTTTTCAACAGGCAAGGCCGGCTAGTTTTAACATTATATAATACCGTAATATTTGGCCTTGTCATTCTTAGCATATGCTTGGTTCAAAAACCTTATAGAATCCGTGTGCTAAACACGTTACAATTTAACTGTACAATAAAGTATCGCAGTCCTTCATTTCAAAGAATAGTAAATCACAGACATAACAGTATGTCTCACGAGCTTCTTTGCTCATCAAAGATATAACACTTATTAAGTTCTCAGTATAACATTAACACCTGTGTCCTCATGACAGAAACAAAGTAGTAACAAATTGATAAATATGGCACAGATCTGCAACTCTAGACCTGCATAATGATGCGATAGTGCACTTAGTTCGATGCTTGACATCTACACTTTCTCCAAAATAATAAATCTGTCAGTATTTGACTATAAATCGGCTTCTGAGCGCTTTCAAAAATGAAAATACAGCATATTTTTATAAAACTGGAAACTACAGTTGGTTTCCTAACGATACGACCTATCTAACGAGGTCATAAGTCTCAACAGACTGGTTGCAAAGATTGCAGTTAAATAAAGTGACGATGACATCTGAATGAAACCACGGATAAATATCCTACACATGGCTGAGCAAAATAGCTGCAAATGATTACAGTCATGTTTGGCAGTGGGTCGGCTATAACGTGGTACGACGTCCATCAGGACGGCACCAGGGTTAACAAAAACTGGTCTACCCCACAGGGTGACTCACAATGACTGAAATAAACAACAATTATACTAATACAACCCTACCTAGCAAATGGCTGACACATAAGTGCGGTTGATTCACCAAAAAAACTACGATATCTAAATATACCACCGCGGACTATTACAAAAGAAAGGTGCCCAAACTCATGACTTTTGGTAGCTCTCACATCGGCTCAGACATTCCTCGACCAGGGTCGCGAAAAACTCTGCTTGGCTCTCCAGCATGGTCCTGTCCTCCACGGATTCACCAATCTGGACCTCCCAAGCAACCAGGGTTCGTTCGCCTCCGGATGATGGTCTCCCAAAAAGGTCTGGAATGTGCCTGGAAGTCGGCATCCACGTTCCTTCGTCTGCGTCCTCGGCATCCTGACGTGCCATCAAGCTGGTGGTCTCCATCACGACGTCCCCCTCATACCGGAATGGTATTAGCCCATAATCGTCTTCTTCACCATGGCGTGGAAAAGTTCAATGTCTTGCATGATGTCGAAAATGTCGAAATATCTCGTTCCTCTCGGCGTTTTGGCGTGATTATAGTGGACGATGCAAATAATAGTGTTCTCCACAGTATTTTGTAGTTTTCAGCCTGGTGATCCTCAAGATTCAACACGATGCGATGCTTTGCTTGTTAGCACGTGCAATTGTATCACGTTTTATCAATCACGTGGCATCCGCGATAAAATTGATATTTTCAATTCAGAATTTCCGTAGCAATAATGTTGTGATCGTTGGCAGTAATAATCACGTCGTCTTGGCACAATTATCAGACGATAACTCTTATATTTTCGGCGTGGCACTTTGCCCTTCCACTTACACGTGGGAAAAATATCTGGCGTATGGCACCAATTACAGTTTGTAGAAAATATTGCCTAATATGGCCTTTCGTAGAACAATAATATGTCCACAATGTGTGACAACGTTAGTATAGTTATTTTCAACACACGATGCAGTCGGATGCTCACTTGAGCACAAAAATATTTATAATGTCCACGTCGCGACGGACGGATACTCGAAACACGCCTGTCTGGCGTCAGATCTCCAGATGTAGTCGTCACTGACTTTCACTCGGAAGTAGGTCGCCAAAACGAAGTCATTGAGCGACTACCTTCATAGCTCCTTGCGTATCTGCAAGTGTTATACCTTACCAAAAACGTAATAATCATTCACCAAAATGATTCAATAATACAGAATGACGAATTAGAATATTCTGAGTCTTATGAAAGGATAAAAGTGATTAACAAGACCTCCAAAGTCAAAAATGCAATTGAGCGCTACTTCAAAGAGTATAGCATGAGCTCTCTGCTCCACGTGGTATTCTGGGTATGTTCAAAAGTACTACATCCCATAATAATTATTCCGTCACAAAAATATCACATGAACCATAGCTCAGCGGGTTCAATACAATGCGCTAAAGGGGTCAAGGGGTACTCCAGAATTTTTTCACACGATTTACACGTGCGGGTGTGGTATGGAGGGTCTATTATATCCCTTCTCTATTATATAAAAATGAATGTTTGTCTGGTTTTTTTCTGCATTACCTTGGAAATTTGATATATTTGCCCGTTTCAGACTGTTTTGTGACGGATGCACGCAAAAATATTTTTTTGTCTGTCTGTCTGTTTGTCTGAGGACAATTTTTTGTGTCCTTATAACTCGAGAACGGCTGGGTGGATTAACGTAAAATTTGATACAGACATCATCAGAGGCACGACACTAATCATTGATGTAACTCTTCTCCGTTCCTTTCATAACAGGGGGGGGGGGGGGGGCTACCCCCTTAAAATACATGCTGACATAAGCGTAGAAGGTTGATACAAAGCTCATTTTCAGCCCCTCAATGTGAGAAACGAAACTCGGGGGCCCTAAAAGGACCCCAAAAACCACATTTTAAGGTCCTAAAACCAACAGTTTTTGAGATATTCCCAAAAAACTAATTTCACTTAATAAATTAATGAAGGAATGCATGCCGGTAACAATGGCAACAGAATCTCAGAGGTCCATCTATTTCTGTAAGACGCAATGCAATTCCATTTATTACATTACTGTGAAGGTTTTCAAACGGCAATAAGGTTATAACGGATCCAAATTAAGCTGAAATATTCATCAATACGTATAATGCGCTTAAGGGGTCAAGGGGTACTCTAGAATTTTTTAACGCGATTTACACGTGCGGGTATGGTACGGAAGGTCTATTATATCCCTATTATTATTACTATTATTATTACTATTCTTTTAATTATTATCATTATTATGGCGTACAACGACGAGGCAAAGCTCATTTTCAAACCCTAGGCATCAGAAACAAAACTCGGGGCCCCTCAAGAGCCGTAAAGGGTCCCCGAAAACTATATTTTAAGGCTCTAAACCCAACAGTTTCTGAGATATTCCCAGAAAACTAATTTCATTTAATAAACTAAAGAAGGAATGCAAGCCACTAACAATGACAACAGTATCTCAAGAGGTGGCATCCAACTTTCCATCTATTTCTGGAATAAGTAATGCCACTCCATTCATTACATTTCCGTGAAAGGTTGCAAATGGCTATAAGGCTATCACGGAACCAACTAAAACTGTAAAATTCATCAATGCGCTTAAGGGGTTCAAGGAGTACCCTAGGTTTTTAGCCTATTTTCAATTTTGAAAAAATAGGCTTATGAGATCACCTTTTGTCCGTGTGTGTGTGCGTGTGTGTGTGTGATTCGTGTGTGTGTGTCCCCCTAATAAAATCTAAACGGCTGCAGATATTTCAATGAAACTCGGTAAGTTCATAGCTCTATTTTGGGCAACCCCGACCGTGCCCTTCAAATTTTGTTACGCCTCACCAATCCAACATGGCGGCTGTGCGAAATATTTCACCAGCATTCAATATCTCCGAAACTATTACGGATATCACCCTAGAATTTTGTATGGTGATAAAGGGAACTACTAGAAATTCACTTATGTGACCTTTGAAAACCTGGTAACTACAAAACCAACATGGCGGCCAAGCGAAGTTGCGACTTTTAAATGGACGTTTCTCGCGATTTAACCAACCAAACGCAATGACACTTGGCACAGTATATGTTTATATACATTGTAATGCACCGACATCTAACTTCGCTCAATTGTTTACATAACCTCAAAATGGCGGCTGTGCGAAATATTTCACAGGCATTCAATATCTCCGAAACTATTTATGATATCAACCTGAAATTTTGAACGGTGATAAAGAGCACTTCTACAAGTTTATCTATGTAACTTTCAAAAACCTGTAAACAACGAAACGAACATGGCGGCCAAGCGAAGTTGACACATTCTAATACATTTTTCTCGTGATTTAATCATATGAGCTTATTGAAATGTGGTACAGTAAATGATTATACATATTATCATTCACTGGCATCTAATTTAGTTCAATTGTTCACATAAACTGAAGATGGCGGCTGTACGAAATTTTAAAATTAAGTTTTTATTCCCGTGTCGTATTCATGCGATCGAAGTGAAAGTTTGAATAATGAAGCTACGCAATAATTTTCCTTTAATGGTGCATAACTCTATGGCCTATACATATAACAATCCAAAATGGCGAGCATCCGAAATATTTGGACGGATCTCAATATCTACGAATCTTTTACAGCAATCAAACTGAATTATTTTATGTTCATAGAGGCTATGAACATAAGTTCACCTATAGGACTTTCAGTAACCTGGTGAGCATGAATCCAATATGGCGGCGACGCAAAATATAAATATTTAAATGGATGTTTCTCGCGATTTCACTATCCGAGTGCAGTGAAAATTTGCATTTTAAATGCTTATACAAATGTTAATCCACTGGTATCTAATTTATTTCAATTGTTTTCATAACCACAAGATGGCAGGGGTGCGAAATTTTAAAATCTCGTATTTATTTCTTGTGTCCTAATCATGCGATTGAAGTTTGAATACCACACGTACACAATAATCTTCATGTAATAGTACATAAATAAAAATCCGAACTGGCGACCATCTGAAATATTTAGACGGTTCTCAATATCTACGAATCAAACTGAAATTTTGTATGTTGATAGAGACAATTAACATGAGTAGGATATATGAAAATAGGCTGTATAGTTCTTCACGGAACTACTTGTTTCAAACGACTTACACGTGTGATATGTCGCACAGAAGGTCTATTATATCTCCAAACAGCAACATTATTTTCAAAAATTCCTGATTTGAATTAGTAGACTGTTTTTTGTTGATTTTAGGTATTTGGGCCATTGGAGGCTAAAAAAACTGAATTTTCATGCACCACAAGCTTTTATAATTTATAAAAAGGGTCTTCCTGTAGTTGGGCACTTGACACAACGATTAGGGTCAGTTCGTATGTGACGTGCATTGCGATTCGTCTACAAGGTTTTCAATTTTATTTTCACGCCAGGAAGAACACGTTAGAGAAATTCAGTTTGAGAGCACATTTTAACTAATCACTTTTCTTTGCCAACAAACAGGTTCCAAGCCCCTAAACATTGCAACAGTAGCTCAATTGATAACATCTGGTTATTGATACCGAAGACCGTTCGAAGAATGGGTACTTCTGCTAGTCTATCTATATATATAACAAGAAGTTCCGTGACGAACTAAAGAGCCTACTTTTCTTAAAAATTAAGATTCATACCAATGATTAATCTATATGGATCTATTTAGAATAATGACGAACTTAAGTTGGTAATATCGAAATTTCTAATTAGTTCGAAATACTGTATACCTGGCACAATGTAGCCTAATAAAGAACTACAGTTGGCAGCCCTGGGGACTGAATATATTCTTAGTTCCATCTCTTAAGGTACAGAACACAACATTTGGTTGAAGACTAATGGATAGCATGTACGTTACATGCAGTTAAACATTGAATTTAACAGCGCGCGTAAAATCATGTTGGCAGCAATGACATACATGTATTGGTCAGAAATAACCTGAAATAATCGGATTTATTGTTGTGTCAATTTTGAATGAAATCCATTAGTTAGTATAGGAGTTACATGCATTTTAAAATTGGACCTATCAACAGGCTTATAATCATGTTGGCAACACTGCTGTAGGCCTATATTAGTTACTCCAAATTAATCTAGAATGCCAGGTACTGTACGTGTGCAAAGTTTAGAGTTATTGGCTTGCATACTTTCTGATATATTGATATTAGGGTAACAAAAATAGAGACAGTATTTATTAACAGTTGGCAGCCCTGGTTACTCTTAAGAATCGGCATAGTCATATCTGTTATGGTACACATAGCACACACGAAATTTGGCTGAGATACAATGGATAGTATAGAAGTTACATGTATTTAAAGTTGGACCTCTCAGCAGGCTTAGAATCATGTTGGCAGCACTGACGTATATAAGTTAGTCCGAATTAATTTAGAATGTCAGGTATTATACGTGTGCATAGTTTAAAGCTGCCGGCTTGTATACTTTCTGATATATGGGTATTTGGATTTTTTAAAATTGAGAACATTTATTTACAGTTGGCAACCCTGGAGCTCTTAAGAATACTCTCAGTCATATCTGTTTATGTACACATAGCACATACGAAATTTGGTTGAAATCCAATTGATAGTGTAGAAGTTATATGCATTTAAATTTTTGACCTATCAGCAGGCTTATAATCATTTTGGCAACACTGCCATGTATGGCCTCCTGGAAATTAAACTGCAATATTATTATCTATATGTGTGCCAATTTTGAAATAGCTCCCATTCATACCTTCAAAGATATCCAACATGGGGCTCAAATTTCAATTGCGATTTTTCAGCAGTTGGTAGCACTGACATCATTTTCATATATGGCTGTGAGATATTCAGGTATAGATCTTTAATCCTACCAAATTTTGTTTGGATTGCTGCTGCCGTTTAGGAGTTGATAGGGGGGGACACACACACAGCCAGACAGACAGACAGACAGACACACATTTGCCCGATCTCATAGGCCTAAGTCTACTTTTTCCTCATTTTTGCAAAATCGAAAAGTAGGCTAAAAATCAATGATACGAGATAGTATGTGGGTGTGTGGGTGTGTATGTCTCCTATGCATTCATATACCACTCATCCGATTGCGATGAAACTTGGGTGAGATGTTCAGTACACTTCAAGGAAGGTTTCTGGTTTAGTAAATCCACTTTACAATAGGTAGCGCACGAGTAGATTCAACAAATGAGCGACGACGCGCGAAGCGTTTCAACAAAGTCCGTTATGCGTTCATATACCATTCATCCAATTGCGATGAAACTTGGGTGAGATGTTGAGTACACTCCAGGAAAGGTTTCTGTCTTAGTAAAACCATTTCACAATAGGTAGCGCACGAGTAGATTCAACAAATGAGCGACGAGTAGGATATAAAGGGCGGTTCTGGCACAGGGGCTAATGCGTAAGATGGCGGCCGCGCGCAACCAGCCATATGTTATTCTTATGGAGGGGTCAGTCAGAGCTGGCACAGGGGCTAATGCGCAAAATGGACGCCACGCCCTGAGACCGTGAATAATGTCACAGGGAGAGTTCGACCGTGTAGTTGCTAAATGGAATATTTATTATTTTTATTATGATTATTATTATTAACATTATTATTATTATTATTATTGTTATTATTATTATTATTAGGTAATTATTGATTATTCATGCACAATCAAGACCAGCCTTATATTGTCCACCTCTTGGTGAAGTGGCTAGCATTCTTGGCTGTTACTGTGGAGGCTCGGGTTCGAGTCCTGGCTCTGTCAAGAAATGTAATTCTAGGCTGAGGGTTGGAATGGGGTACACTCAACCGTGTGAGGCAAAACTGACAGGAGCTGGCTTTTGATTCATACCGCTGCCATTCTGCCTAACCCAACTTCACCTAACCTAACCTAACCTAACCTTACCTAACCTAACCAGATCCCACCTTACCTAACCTAACCTAACCTAACCTAACTTCAAAGTCAGAATGTACAATACATTTATTGTTTTTTATACCCTCATAAATTAGATATAAAGAATGTCCACCACGATTTAGATCCTCGAGCACACTTTTCTGACATATATCATTAAAACGTGTAGAAAGGAATGTCTGAAAATTTTCACTAACACATAATACACGTTCAGCATACATTGTGTCCACTTTTTGAATGTTAATGATACGGAAAAGAGTATGCATTGGTAATTCAGTGAGCCTATTTTCACTCTAATCAACAGTTCTGCCCCCATAGCATTGAGAATATTTATTGTAGTAGCCTATAAAGAAACAAAAAAAATCATATTTATTACAGTTTAGCTATAAGTGACCAGAACCGCTATTACATTTTATTCTAATAAGGAGATTTCCATAATGATAAGAAAAAATGCTTACCATAATGATGGATTGTGTAAGTAAACTTCTTTTACTGCTTGATGCCACCACTAAACTGATACTCATACAACAGACAAGTGAGTTCATGTTTCGCTGACGTAATCGTATGTTCCCACGCACTTCTTGTGTGTTGCACGCGCCGTAGTGGCTAAATTTGAAACTAGATGAGATGATTTGCTGACGTAATCGTATGTTCCCCCGCACGCACACGCAGGCCCCTGTGGACGGGTCCTTGTGGACGAGTCCCTGTGGACGGGTCCCCGTGGACAGGTCATTGTTGACGGGCCATTGTTGACGGGTCCATGTTGACGGGTCCTTGTTGACGAGCCCCCTGTGGACGGGTCCTTGTTGACGGGTCCTTTTTGACTAATCCCTTTAGACCGTCCCCTTTGGACTGGTCCCTATGGACTGGGCAATGACCCCTAATGCTATGATGAAATTAAACGTTGTTCCACATGAAACGCATGTGAAGAGCCGATTGCTACTATGAATTAACATGTTTTTTTTTTTTGTTAAGGCTTTTTGAATAATGATTTATAGATGAGTTATTTTTTTATTTTAAAATTACCAAAAGATCCAAAACTAATAGGTCATTAGCTTTTTAATATCTCATGAACCAATAAGGCTAGGGACTTGTATGAGAGGTCGTTGGACTTGAGGTGACATTCTGTTTTTGAATGTATTATTTATTTTTTTGTCAAATGGGCCTAACTACACTTTTGTTAATATCTCGCTAACTAATAATCAGAGAGGGTCAAGTGAGGTGTCATGGGACTCAGGATGGTCAACCCTTTTCCATGACCAACGAATTTACCCAAAAGATCTAATACAGCATGGTCATTGACCTATGATTTTATAAACTAATCATCGGAGAGGGACAAGTGAGGTGTCATAGGACTTAGAATGGTCAACACTTTCCCATGGCCAATGAATTTACCCAAAATACCCAATACATCAAGGTCATCGACCTGAGATTTTATAAACTAATAATTGGATACGAACATTTGAGATGTTTACCGTGTGTGATGAAACATAGCTAGGTAGAGAAAGAATTAGTGTAGGCTACATGTATGGTGACTTACAAGTCTTTTACCATTGAAACTTGTTTTCAGATTTAACTGCAGTATAGAGAGAGTATAGGTTGGAGGTATGGGTTAATAAATGAGAAACGGTGTACGCAAACACTGATTTATCAAGAATTAAGAGTAGACAATCTTTAATTGATTGGTTAAAGATGATAGCTAAAACACAAAAATGCTCAGTGGTTACCGAAACAAAATGGCCGCTACACACAACAAGCTTTAAATACTTGAGGCTAATAATCTATATACACACACTCGCTTGTTCTAAACTAAACTGTGTTGCTGTATGTGCTCAGACAGTAGGCTAATGACAAAATGCATTGCAAACAGAAATATAATCATTTCCGGTTGTCTAATGTTACTAGCTATTTTTTTTGTGTTGCAGTAGTAAGCACTTTTAGCTCTTGTACTGGTGGTCTTAACTCGATTTCCACGTCTGAGGCCTAGAACGAGTCGAACTATGAAACAAGGGCATGGTGGTGCAGTGGTTAAGCTGTTAGCCTTTTCACCAGGGGTTCGATTTCAGGTTAATATACATGTCATAAACATATTAAACAAACAAAAAACAGGGATAACGTTTAAAACTGATTTTTCAAATTATTACTTGGATTACAAATACAAAGGTGAACTGGGTTTGATATACAGTTAATGCTGTCTATCACACACTAGACTGTAAGAAAGCCAAAAGAGCAAAAGGCGTTGGTAGAGCAGTGGTAAAATTGATATATGTAGAGAACTACCTAGCAAAGCTATATCGCATAAACAGTGCAGGATATAATCCAGCAATCAAATTTGTATCTTGTGGAACAGAGAAATGCACTTACGTGAGAAAATGCAAGTTCATGTGTAATATGACCTAACACACAAGTGTTCACCTGTGCACGTGCATGATAAGAGTTAACTAACATTCTGTTTAGTTCGTACGTAACGTTAGGTTAGGGCTAATGCACACACCCTAGTACACGAGGCACATGCCATTTGAGAGCAGGTCAAGGGATCTAACTTGGTGGATGGATGTGTTCTAACGAGTCATTTGTAGTTGAAAGAGAATAATACTTGTTCTTAAGATGTTAAAACTAAGGAGATGGTACGTACAGTAAGACGTCTTGTTATTTCCCGTGTCATATTACAGACATGGCAGAGAGCGCACAGTTCTGTTGCTATGACAAACGCTGCAGCAATTTGAAACCCCAGGTGTTCATTAAGACAATGGGTGATGATTATACAAAGTTAGCAGTCATTGGATATTACACAGGTGTTCCTTCCGGTGTCATGTTGCTGACATGGCAGAGAGCGCACAGTTCTATTGCTATGACTAACGCTGCAGTAATTTGAAACCCCAGGTGTTGATCAAGACAATGGGTGATGATCATGCAAAGTCAGCAGTAATTGGATACCACACATCAACATGGACTAAATCATAAACGTGTTGTCATAACCCGCAGAAACCTCATTTAAAGATTTTACATTTCACATTTTAACATTTTACATTTTAACATTTTAGATTTTAGATTTGTTTTAATTTTACATTTTTATATATATATATATATTTTTTTTAGATTTTACATTTTAAATTTAAGATTTTTTGATTTTTAGATTTTATTTTTTTACATTTTCCTAAAAGAGTAAACTACAAGGTCACATACGTAACCTCATTAAACGTAACTTTACCAAAACTAACTTAAGCTAATCCAAAGGCTAATGCACATACACAAAGTATATAAGGAACATGCAACTATCCTTATGCTAATCTTACAGGTTGCTGTACAACATGATCACTACCCCAAACGGATTTTTTTTTTCATTTTGTTGTTTACACATATGTCAATTTTCCAATTTTCCATTTTCAGTTTTTTTAATGTCAGATTTTAGTTTTTTAATTTCATAATATGGAAACATGGATTTTGCATTTTGTTGTTTACACATTTATTAATTTCACAATTTCATATTTACAGTTCTTAAAATGTCAGTTTAAAGTTTTTCAATTTCGTGATATAGAAACATGGATTTTGCATTTTGTTGTTTACACATTTATCAATTTCACAATTTCCCATTTACAGTTCTTAAAATGTCAGTTTAAAGTTTTTCAATTTCATGATATAGAAACATGGATTTTCCAATTTGTTGTTTTCACATTCGTCAATTTACCAAATTCCCATTTACAGTTTTTTAAATTTCAGTTTAATGTTTTTTTTTCTATTTGTCAATATGGAAACATGGATTTTTCCAATTTGTGTTTTACATGTTCATTTTGCATTAGGAGTGGAGAGAGGTGGGTAGTAATTAAAAATGTGCAAGCAGTGTCCATTGTTGACAGGTCATTGTTGACGAGTCCTTCTCATACAACAGACAAGTGAGTTCATGTTTCGCATGCATTACCTAAAATGTAATACCATGCAAGTGTTTATCATTTTACAAATTAGCTTATGTATTAGTTTATGTGTGGGGTCTTATGCTGGTCATTTTGTGTTGGCTTATTTGACAAGTTATTTTGTCAATGCATTTAGTGGATTTTTCTCTAGGTCTTGGAAAGTATATCAGTCCATTTTATCACAACATAATGCTTACTGCCATGTTTGTAAGCAACAACAACAACACACTAAACTTTCAAAAAAAATCTAAAGTACTCTAAGGTACTCTATCCCATGCCTAGTCAAGAGCATTATTTTTTTTAAGGTGAATGGGGAAAGTAGACTATATGTTTAAACTAAAAAGAATCATATAAAGTCATATGTTAACTCTAACACCTATGTTTATCCCATTCTTACTCGAAAAATATTATATATTTTTTTAAAATTTTCTAAAAAATATTTGGAAAGTAGGCTATATTTTGAAAACAAATCATCCTATAAGTCAAATATAGACTCAAACCAATGGCTTTTATATCCTTAATCGTTAGAACAAAATATGGAATTTTTAACATTTTTTCCAAAAAATGTTCATTTTTAAAAATGGGCTATATATTGGAAACTAGGAATTTTACAAAAAAAGTGTGTTTGACATAAATGACAGGTTTTACCCCCCCCCCCCTCATCTACCCACAAACCAAGTCCCCAGATCTCTGGCACAAAATCCAGAAATGTTTTAATCTAATCCTAGCTAACCTCACCTGACGTGATCATACCTGTTTGTAAGCAATAACAACAACACTTTAAGATTCCATGAATTACAGAGTACTTTTAGATTAATTATCGACTCTCAACTCTTATAAACTTATAACTCCCACTCTGTCAGAAACACGATATTTCTTTTTTTTTTAATTTTTGCTCGATGTCACTACCGAAGTGATAATGGGTTTTCCGATCCTATCACTATAAATTCATTACCCCCGCTCTTATCTCGGTCTCGACAACAACCATGCCTATTTTTATTATGTCAGATGATGTAATGTTCGGGTGCAATGTGTGTGCAAAGTAGGTGTAAAAATGGGTGCAAAGTGGGTGCAAAGTGGGTGCAAAAGTGGGGTGCAAAATTGGGTGTAAAAGTGGGGTGTAAAAGTGGTACCCTATTTGTAATGGCTTATTTGACATGTTATTTTGTGGTACCCTATTTGTAATGGCTTATTTGACAAGTTATTTTTGTCAATGTATTTAGAGGATATTTCTCTTGTTCTTGGAAAGTATCTCAGCCCTTTTTATGATAGCATAATGCTTACCGCCATGTTTGTAAGCAACAACAACACACTAAAGTTCCAAGAATCCAAACTACTCTATGGTTAATGATTGTCTCTCAACTCCATTCCACGCCTAGTCAAAAACATTATACATTTCAAATTTTTCAAAAAAAAGGTAAATTGGGACAGTATGCTATATGTTTAAACTAAAAATCATATAAAATCATATGCTAACTCCAACACCTACGTCTATCCCACTCTCAGTCAAAAAAATATATATATTCTTTAAATTTTTCCAAAAAATATTTGGAAAGTAGGCTATATTTTGAAAACTAATCATCCTAAAAAGTCATATATAGACTCAAACCTATGGCTTTAATGTCATTAATCGTTAGAACATAACATGGAATTTTTGACATTTTTCCAAAAAATGTTCATTTAAAAAATGGGCTATAATTTGTAAACTATGAAATTTTAAAAAAATGTGTTTGACATAAATGACAGGTATTTACTCCCTCTACCATAAAACCAAGTCCCAGGTCTCTGGGACAAAATCCAAGAAGTTTCAATTTTGAAAGTAGGCGATATTTTGAAAACTCATCATTCTAAAAAGTCATATATAGACTCAAACAAATGTTATTTAAGTCCATTAACGATAGAACAAAACTTAAAATATTTTCAATATTTCCAAAAAAGGTCAATTTTCAAAATTGCCTATATTTTAGAAACTAAGAATTTTACAAAAAAAATTGTTTAACGTAAATGAAAGGTCTTTACCCCCTCTATCCCAAAAATAAATTGTAGGTGCCTAGGACAAAATCTGTGCAGTAGTGTGTTTGTAACAGTTCTAGCGTCTCCTCCTCCTCCACTCCTCCCAAGATGGCGGCCGTAACATAACTTAACCCATCCTAACCTAACAAGATGGCGGCCGTAGCTTAACTTAACCTAGCCTAACCTTACAAAATGGCGGCCGTAGCCTAACCTAACCTAACCTAACCTAACAAAATGGCGGCCGTAGCCTAACCTAACCTAACCTAACCTACGAGGTGTGATCAAAAAGTTCCTAAAATGTGGCTGCGACTTAACCAAACCTAGCCTAACCTAACCTACAAGGTGTGATAAAAAGTTCCAAAATGGCGGCCGTAGCTTCACTTAACCTAACCTAACTTAACCTAAACCTACGAGGTGCGTTCAAAAAAATTCAAGATGATGGTCATAGCTTAACTGAACCTAGCCTAACCTAACCTAACCTAACCCTACGAGGTGTGATCATAAAGTTCCAAGATGGCGGTCGTAGCTTAACTCAACCTAACCTAACCCTACGAGGTGTGATCAAAAAGTTCCAAAATGTGTGGAGGAATGTGGAGGAGGGTGTTTGTAGAACTCTTAAAAACTACTGGGGTGGGCGTGGGG
The DNA here is from genome assembly GCA_946902985.2 of Meconema thalassinum. Taxonomy (NCBI): domain Eukaryota; kingdom Metazoa; phylum Arthropoda; class Insecta; order Orthoptera; family Tettigoniidae; genus Meconema; species Meconema thalassinum. Next base: position 1,037,755,040 of record OX336389.2, read on the forward strand.
GTAGTAAGAAATAAAAACAGTATTAATTATTATTAAGCATGAGAGTTTTTTAATTCGTTAAAACGTACACTACATCTATTGTTATTTATACCCTCATAAATTAGATATAGAGAATGTCCACCATGATTTAGATCCTCGAGCACACTTTCTGACATTTCATTAAAAAGTGTAGGATGGAATGTCTGAAAATTTTCACTAACACATAGTACGCGTTCACCATACATTGTGTCCACTTTTTGAATGTTGATGATACGGAATGGAGTATGCATTGGTAATTCAGTGAGCTTTTTTCTCTCTAATCCGCAGTTCTGCCCCATAGCATTGAGAATGTTTATTGTAGTAGCCTATGAAGAAACAAACAAAAAATCTATTACAGTTTAGCTATAAGTGACCAGAACCACTATATATATATATCATTTTATTTTAAGAGCTTTCCATAATGATAAGAAAAAAGAGCTTACCATAATGATGGATTGTGTGTAAGTAAACGTCTTTTGCTGCTTGATGCCACTACTAAAGTGATACTCATACAACAGACAAGTGAGTTCATGTTTCGCTGACGTAATCGTATGTTTCCACGCACTTCCTGTGTTGAGCGCGTCATAGTGGCTAAATTGAAAACTCTAGATGAGATGTTTTGCTGACAGGAAGGGTCCTTGTTGACGGGTCCTTGTTGACGGGTCCCAGTGGGCGGGGTCCTTTGGACTGATCCCCATGGACTGGCCCATGCATTTTATCCAAATTATGTCAAAATCCTCTAAATACACTGACAAAAATAACTTGTCAAATAAGCCATTACAAATAGGGTACCACTTTTACCCCCCACTTTTGCACCCACTTTTGCACCCCACTTTTGCACCCACTTTGCACCCACTTTGCACCCACACTGCACCCACTTTGCACCCACTTAGCACCCTCTTTGCACCCACTTTGCACCCGAACATTACATCATCTGACATAATAATAAAAATAGGCATGGTTGTTGTCGAGACCGAGATAAGAGCGGGGGTAATGAATTTATAGTGATAGGATCGGAAAACCCATTATCCGGTAGTGACATCGAGCAAAAATTAAAAAAAAAAAAAGAAATATCGTGTTTCTGACAGAGTGGGAGTTATAAGTTTATAAGTGTTGAGAGTCGATAATTAATCTAAAAGTACTCTGTAATTCATGAAATCTTAGTGTGTTGTTGTTGTTGCTTACAAACAGGTATGATCACGTCTGGTGAGGTTAGCTAGGATTAGATTAAAACATTTCTGGATTTTGTGCCAGAGATCTGGGGACTTGGTTTGTGGGTAGAGGGGGGGGGGGGTAAATACCTGTAATTTATGTCAAACACACTTTTTTTTTGAAAAATTCCTAGTTTCCAATATATAGCCCATTTTTTTAAATGAACATTTTTGGAGAAATGTTAAAAATTCCATATTTTGTTCTAACGATTACGGATATAAAAGCCATTGGTTTGAGTCCATATTTGACTTTATAGGATGATTAGTTTTCAATATATAGCCTACCTTCCAAATATTTTTTAGAAAAATTTAAAAAAATATATAATATTTTTCGAGTAAGAATGGGATAAACGTAGGTGTTAGAGTTATCATATGACTTTATATGAATTTTTTTTTAATTTAAAAATATAGTCTACTTTCCCCATTCACCTTAAAAAAATGTTCTTGACTAGAGGCCTTAGAGTACTTTAAATTTTTTTGAAAGTTTAGTGTGTTGTTGTTGTTGCTTACAAACATGGCAGTAAGCATTATGTTGTGATAAAATGGACTGATACACTTTCCAAGACCAAGAGAAAAATCCACTAAATGCATTTACAAAATAACTTGTCAAATAAGCCAACACAAAATGACCAACATAAGACCCCACACATAAACTAATACATAAGCTGATTTGTAAAATTATAAACACTTGCATGGTATTACATTTTAGGTAATGCATGCGAAACATGAACTCACTTGTCTGTTGTATGAGAAGGACTCGTCAACAATGACCTGTCAACAATGGACACTGCTTGCACATTTTTAATTACTACCCACCTCTCTCCACTCCTAATGCAAAATGAACATGTAAAACACAAATTGGAAAAATCCATGTTTCCATATTGACAAATAGAAAAAAAAACATTAAACTGAAATTTAAAAAACTGTAAATGGGAATTTGGTAAATGGACGAATGTGAAAACAAGAAATTGGAAAATCCATGTTTCTATATCATGAAATTGAAAAACTTTAAACTGACATTTTAAGAACTGTAAATGGGAAATTGTGAAATTGATAAATGTGTAAACAACAAAATGCAAAATCCATGTTTCTATATCATGAAATTGAAAAACTTTAAACTGACATTTTAAGAACTGTAAATGGGAAATTGTGAAATTAATAAATGTGTAAACAACAAAATGCAAAATCCATGTTTTCATATTATGAAATTAAAAAACTAAAATCTGACATTAAAAAAACTGAAAATGGAAAATTGGAAAATTGACATATGTGTAAACAACAAAATGAAAAAAAATATCCGTTTGGGGTAGTGATCATGTTGTACAGTAACCTGAAAGATTAGCATAAGGATAGTTGCATGTACCTTATATAATTTGTGTATCTGCATTAGCCTTTGGATTAGCTTAAGTTAGGTTTGGTAAATTAAGGTTTAATGAGGTTACGTGTGACCTTGTAGTTTACTCTTTTAGGAAAATGTAAAAAAGTAAAATCTAAAAATAAAAAAATCTTAAATTTAAAACGTAAAATCTAAAAAAATATATATATAAAAATGTAAAATTAAAACAAATCTAAAATGTTAAAATGTAAAGTGTTAAAATGTAAAATGTTAAATCTTGAAGTGAGGTTTCTGCGGGTTATGACAACACGTTTATGATTTAGTCCATGTTGATGTGTGGTATCCAATTACTGCTGACTTTGCATGATCATCACCCATTGTCTTGAACAACACCTGGGGTTTCAAATTACTGCAGCGTTAGTCAGAGCAATAGAACTGTGCGCTCTCTGCCATGTCAGCAACATGACACCGGAAGGAACACCTGTGTAATATCCAATGACTGCTAACTTTGTATAATCATCACCCATTGTCTTAATGAACACCTGGGGTTTCAAATTACTGCAGCGTTAGTCATAGCAACAGAACTGTGCGCTCTCTGCCATGTCTGTAATATGACACAGGAAATAACAAGACGTCTTACTGTACGTACCATCTCCTTAGTTTTAACATCTTAAGAACAAGTATTATTCTCTTTCAACTACAAATGACTCGTTAGAACACATCCATCCACCAAGTTAGATCCCTTGACCTGCTCTCAAATGGCATGTGCCTCGTGTACTAGGGTGTGTGCATTAGCCTTAACCTAACGTTACGTACGAACTAAACAGAATGTGAGCTGTTAGCTCTTGTCATGCACGTGCACAGGTGAACACTTGTGTGTTAGGTCATATTACACATGAACTTGCATTTTCTCACGTAAGTGCATTTCTCTGTTCCACAAGATACAAATTTGATTGCTGGATTGTATCCTGCACTGTTTATGTGATATAGCTTTGCTAGGTAGTTCTCTACATATAGCAATTTTACCACTGCTCTACCAACGCCTTTTGCTCTTTTGGTTTTCTTACAGTCTAGTGTATGATAGACAGCATTAACTGTATATCAAACCCAGTTGACCTTTGTATTTGTAATCCAAGTAATAATTTGAAAAATCAGTCTTAAACTTTATCTCTGTTTTTGTTTGTTTAATATGTTTATGACATGCATATTAACCTGAAATCGAACCCCTGGTGAAAAGGCTAACAGTTTAACCACTGCACCACCATGCCCTTGTTTCATAGTTCGACTCGTTCTAGACCTTAGACGTGGAAATCGAGTTAAGACCACCAGTACAAGAGCTAAAAGTGGTTACCACTGAAACACAAAAAAAAAAAAAAAAAAAAGCTGGTAACATTAGACAACCGGAAATGATTATATTTCTGTTTGAAATGCATTTTGTCATTAGCCTACTGTCTGAGCACTGACAGCAACACAGTTTAGTTTAGAAAAAGCGACAGGGTGTGTGTGTGTGTGTATAGATTATTAGCCTCAAGTATTTAAAGCTTGTTGTGTGTAGCGACCATTTTGTTTCGGTAACCACTGAGCATTTTTGTGTTTTAGCTATCATCTTTAACCAATCAATTAAAGATAGTCTACTCTTAATTCTTGATAAATCAGAGTTTGCGTACACCGTTTCTCATTTATTAACCCATACCTCCAACCTATACTTTCTCTATACTGCAGTTTGATCTGAAAACAAGTTTCAATGGTAAAAGACTTGTAAGTCACCATACATGTAGCCTACACTAATTCTTTCTCTACCTAGCTATGTTTCATCACACATGGTAAACATCTCAAATGTTCGTATCCGATTATTAGTTTATAGAATCTCAGGTCGATGACCTTGACGTATTAGGTATTTTGGGTAAATTCATAGGCCATGGGAAAGGGTTGACCATTCTAAGTCCTATGACACCTCACATGTTGATATTCGTTTATTAGTTTATGAAATCTTAGATCAATGACCTTGCTGTTTTGAATTGTTGGGGGGTAAATTCATTGGTCAAGGGAAAGGGTTAACCATTCTAAGTCCTATGACACCTCACTTGTCCCTCTCCGATGATTAGTTTATAAAATCATAGGTCAATGACCATGCTGTATTAGATCTTTTGGGTAAATTCGTTGGTCATGGAAAAGGGTTGACCATCCTGAGTCCCATGGCACCTCACTTGACCCTCTCTGATCATTAGTTAGCGAGATATTAACAACAACAAAAAAATACATTCAAAAAGAGAATGTCACCTCAAGTCCAACGACCTCTCATACAAGTCCCTAGCCTTATTGGTTCATGAGATATTAAAAAGCTAATGACCTATTAGTTTTGGATCTTTTGGTAAATTTAAAATAAAAAAATAACTCATCTATAAGTCATTATTCAAAAAGCCTTAACAAAAAAACAAAAAACATGTTAATTCATAGTAGCAATCGGCTCTTCACATGCGTTTCATGTGGAACAACGTTTAATTTCATCATAGCATTAGGGGTCATTGCCCAGTCCATAGGGACCAGTCTAAAGGGACCGGTCTAAAGGGATTAGTCAAAAAGGACCCGTCAACAAGGACCCGTCCACAGGGGCCTGCGTGTGCGTGCGGGGGAACATACGATTACGTCAGCAAATCATCTCATCTAGTTTCAAATTTAGCCACTACGGCGCGTGCAACACACAAGACGTGCGTGGGAACATACGATTACGTCAGCGAAACATGAACTCACTTGTCTGTTGTATGAGTATCAGTTAAGTAGTGGCATCAAGCAGCAAAAGACGTTTACTTACACAATCCATCATTATGGTAAACTTTTTTTCTTATCATTATGGAAATCTCCTTATTAGAATAAAATGTTATAGCGGTTCTGGTCACTTACAGCTAAACTGTAATAAATATGATTTTTTTTGTTTCTTTATAGCTTACTACAATAAATATTCTCAATGCTATGGGGGCAGAACTGTTGATTAGAGAGAAAAAAATCTCACTGAATTACCAATGCATACTCTTTTCCGTATCATTAACATTCTAAAAGTGGACACAATGTATGGTGAACGTGTATTATGTGTTAGTGTAAATTTTCAGACATTCCTTTCTACACGTTTTAATGATATATGTCAGAAAAGTGTGCTCGAGGATCTAAATCGTGGTGGACATTCTCTATATCTAATTTATGAGGGTATAAAAAACAATAAATATATTGTACATTCTGACTTTGAAGATAGGTTAGGTTAGGTTAGGTAAGGTGGGATCTGGTTAGGTTAGGTAAGGTTAGGTTAGGTTAGGTTAGGTTAGGTGAAGTTGGGTTAGGCAGAATGGCTGCGATATGAATCAAAAGCCAGCTCCTGTTAGTTTTGCCTCACAAGGTTGAGTGTTCCCCATTCCAACCCTCAGCCTAGAATTAAATTTCTTGACAGAGCTAGGACTCGAACCCGAGCCTCCACAGTAACAGCCAAGAATGCTAGCCACTACACCAAGAGGTGGACAATATAAGGCTGGTCTTGATTGTGCATGATTAATCAATAATTACCTAATAATAATAATAATAATAATAATAATAATAATAATAATAATAATAATAATGTTAATAATAATAATAATAATAATAATAATAATAATAATAAAATTATCCATTTAGCAACTACAAGGTCGAACTCTCCCTGTGACATTATTCACGGTCTCAGGGCGTGGCGTCCATTTTGCGCATTAGCCCCTGTGCCAGCTCTGACTGACCCCTCCATAAGAATAACATAGGACTGGTTGCGCGCAGCCGCCATCTTACGCATTAGCCCCTGTGCCAAAACCGCCCTTTATATCCTACTTCCGCGAATCGCTTCAAAATGGTCCCTTAAGCGTTCATTTAGCGTTCGTCCAAAACGATGAAACTTGGTTTAGATATTGAGTACACTTCGGGGAGGTTTCTGGATTAGTAAATCCATTTTACAATAGGTAGCGCACGAGTAGATTCAACAAATGAGTGACGACGCGCGAAGCATTTCAAAAAAGTCCGTTATGCGTTCATATACCATTCTTCCGATTGCGATGAAACTTGGGAGAGATGTTGAGTACACTCCGGGGAAGGTTTCTAGCTTAGTAAATCCAATTTACAATAGGCAGCGCACGAGTAGATTCAACAAATGAGCGACGACGCGTTTAGCGTTTCAACAATGTCCGTTATGCGTTCATATACCATTCATCCGATTGCGATGAAACTTGGGTGAGATGTTGATTACACTCCAGGAGAGGTTTCTGTCTTAGTAAAACCATTTTACAATAGGTAGCACACAATTAGATTCAACAAATGAGCGACGATGCGCGAATCGCTTCAAAATGGTCCCGTATGCGTTCATACACCATCTATCCGATTGCGATGAATCTTGGTTGAGATGTTGAGTACACTCCAGGGAAGCGTACTAGCTTAGTAAATCAATTTTTCTTAGGTAGTGTACGATTAGATTCAACAAATGAGCGACGATGCGCGAATCGCTTTAAAAAAGCCCGTTATGCGTTCATATACCATTCATCCGATTGCGATGCAACTTGGGTGAGATGTTGTGTATACTCCATTGAAGGTTTCTGGATTAGCAAATCCATTTTACAATAGGTAGCACACGAGTAGAATCAACAAATGAGCAACGACGAACGAAGCGTTTCAACAAAGTCCTGTAAGCGTTCATATACCATTCGTCCGTTAGCAATGCAACTTGGGTGAGATATTGTGTACACTCCGGGGAAGGTTTCTGGCTTAGTAAATCATTTTACAATAGGCAGCACACGAGTAGATTCAACAAATGAGCGACGGCGCGCGAAGCGTTTCAAAAACGTCCCCTACGCGTTCACATACGTTACCATTAGTCCGATAGCGATGAAACTTGGGTGAGATGTTGGGTACACTCCAGGGAAGGTTTCTGGCTTAGTAAATCCATTTTACAATAGGTAGCGCACGAGTAGATTCAACAAATGAGCGACGACGCGCGAAGCGTTTCAAAAATGTCCGTTATGCGTTCATATTCCTTCATCCGATTGCAATGAAACTTGGGTGAGATGTTGAGTACACTCCAGGAAAGGTTTCTGTCTTAGTAAAACCATTTTACAATGGGTAGTGCACGAGTAGATTCAACAAATGAGCGACGATGCGCGAATCGCTTCAAAATGGTCCCGTATGCGTTCATACACCATTCATCTGATTGCGATGAAACCTCTGTTGAGATGTTGAATACACTCCTGGGAAGCTTTCTGGCTTAGTAAATCAATTTTACTTAGGTAGCGCACGAGTAGATTCAACAAATGAGCGACGATGCGCGAATCGCTTTAACAAAGTCCGTTATGCGTTCATATACCATTCATCCGATTGTGATGAAACTTGGGTGAGATGTTGTGTATACTCCATTTAAGGTTTCTGGATTAGTAAATCCATTTTACAATAGGTAGCACTCGAGTAGAATCAACAAATGAGCAACGACGCACGAAGCGTTTCAACAAAGTCCCGTATGCGTTCATATACCATTCGTCCGACAGCAATGCAACTTGGGTGAGATGTTGTGTACACTCCGGGGAAGAGATTTGGCTTAGTAAATCATTTTACAATAGACAGCACACGAGTAGATTCAACAAATGAGCGACGACACGCGAAGCGTTTCAAAAAAGTCCCGTACGCGTTCACATACGTTACCATTAGACCGATAGCAATGAAACTTGGGTGAGATGTTGGGTACACTCCAGGGAAGGTTTCTGGCTTAGTAAATCCACTTTACAATAGGTAGCGCACGAGTAGATTCAACAAATGAGCGACGACGCGCGAAGCGTTTCAACGAAGTCCCGTATGCGTTCATATACCGTTCGTCCAAAAGCGATGAAACTTGGATGAGATATTGAGTACACTCTAAGGAAGGTTTCTGGCTTAGTAAATCCACCTTACAATAGGTAGCGCACGAGTAGATTCAACAAATGAGCGACGAGGTGCGAAGCGTGTCAACTAAGTCCCGTATACGTTTATATACCATTCGTCCGATAGCGACGACACTTGGGTGAGATATTGAGTACACTCTAAGGAAGGATTCTGGCTTAGTAAATCCACTTTTCAATAGGTAGCGCACGAGTAGATTCAATAAATGAGCGATGACGCACGAATCGTTTCAATAAAGTCCCATATGCGTTCATATACCATTCGTCCGATAGCGATGAAAATTGAGTGAGATTTTCAGTACACTCCAAAGAAGGTATTTGGCTTAGTAAATCTATTTTACAATATGCAGCGCACGAGTAGATTCAACATTTGAGCGACGGCATGCGAATTGTTTCAACAAAGTACGCGTTCATATACCATTCGTCCGGTAGCGATTAAACTTGGGTGAGTTTTTGTGCACACTGCAGGGAAGGTTTCTGACTTAGTAAATCCATTGTATAATAGTTAGCGCACCAGTTGATTCAACAAATGAGTGACGGCGCGCGAAGCGTTTGAACAAAGTTCCGTCTGCGTTCATATACCATTCATCCGATTGCGATGAAACATTGGTGAGTTGTTGTGCACGCTCCCACAAATGCTTATAAATTAGTAAATCCATTTTACGATAGCTTAGAGGCAGTTAACGGAAATTGAAGAAAATATTGCGTATCTAAAAGCACTTCAAGAAACAAAATTACAATGCAACACTTTTTTTGATTGGCATTGCAACGCATGCTGGGTACAGCTTGTATATAATATTTTCGATTGCAAATAAACACTATATATTCTTAACATTAAAACATGTGAGTAGTTATAAAACAATAAATACAAAAAAGCGCAGGAAAAATATTTGAACCTTCTGGGATTTAATCCATGAACCTCCAGCCTATGACTACAGGTCGCTACCACTACACCACAGATGCCGTACAGCAATACTTGGTTAACAACTGGTTTAGTATAACTCCATGGTATGTTGTTTTGTCTTACAATAAACGATTTCATTAGCGTTTTCTGTCGTTTCTATAGACCATTTGATACTAAAAATGTATTATTTTATTCAGTACATTCCTAAAAGGATATAAACTTACGAAGTTACGGAAATATATGGATTTACGAGCAAACAACATAGCCCATTTTGACCCAACGGGACCGCACGAAGAAGCACGATATGGCACGGTCAGCCTGAACTGTTAGTCACTACTGCGGTTACATATTCTATTTTTTTATTATGCTAATATCCTACCGGTCACCTCCTTGAGGACAGTTTTAACCTCCCTATATACGATAAGAATAGTTTGTAAGGCCAGGACTTGTTGAATCGTAAGTTATGGTTAGGCTATAATACTTGCATGATTCATACATCCGCCATCTTGAAAAATATTTCTCTGATGACCTTGTAGTTTGGGAAAAAGACGCCTCCATACATAAAGGTATTGTGCCCGTTTGGACCGAAATCCAACGACCACATTTTGTAAAATACCGATATCAGATTAGCACGAGAAAATATATCTCACGGTCTATCTAGGTGAATACTAGGGTCTAATCTGGCATCCCTGATCTCGGTAATTCACTAGTAAGGTAAGGTGAGAAATTATTTTGAATTAGCTCATTCCTTTAAAATCTCAATTTATGTATAGATAAAATATGATTTGAATGGCAAAAACCTCAACAAAGATAAAACAAATCACACATGAGTAGGGGAAAGCGAGGGGTTCTGCCCCCCCACCACTACTCCCAATGCGAGCCGATAACTACCGAACACGTGGTCGCAGATTCACGAATGAGGTGTCGTTGGACTCGGGCTGACGGGGGCTTACCTATGGACCACTCATTATATTAAAAAAATTTGAAAATTTTTGTTTTCGGAAGTAGGTGATAGTTTAAAAACCAAACATGATAGAATGTTGTGCAATAGCTTAAACGAACGGTCTCTATGTCCTTTTTTTCTATAATAAAACGTTTTTATTTTTTACATTTTTTGAAAAAAGTTCAATTTTGAAATTTCTATATTTTGGAAACTAAAGAGTTTACGAAAAATTTTGTTTGACATAGAATGAATGGCCCTGATCCCCTCTACCCGCAAAATAAATTTCAAGCCTCTAGGACTAAAACTGTGCAGTAGTGCTAGAATGGGGGTTCTGAGTCGCCCCATGCTTTCATATAAACTTTGCCGATATCTCCCGAAGGCGTGGTCGGATTTTAACGAACGAGGTATTGTTGGCGTTGGGATGACGTTCTCTTGGCTAAGCATGTGTGTTGGTATTTTTTTTTTTGAAAATTCTTGTTTTTTTGGATTGGCACTATTTTGGAAACGGTGAATCGGAAAAAAGTTTGTTTGACGTTAATGAAAGGTGGGTATGCCCTCTAGGAGGACAGCAAGTTTCAAGGGTGAAGGAGGAAAAACAAAATGATAGCCTACTTTCTCGCGAACATTGGTGATCATTGGCGAACGGATGGTCGGATTTTAACAAATGAGGTGTCGTTGGACTCGAGTTGACGTCCTCTTACCTATAGACCACTCGTTATTTTTTTTTGAAAAATTTTGTTTTCGAAAGAAGGTGATAGTTTGAAAACCAAACATGATAGAATGTTGTGCCATAGTTCAAACCAATGGTCTCTATGACCTTAATTTTTTTATAATAAAACTTTTTGATATTTTGAGTTTTTTTGAAAACCCTTAAATTTTGAATTTTTTACTATTTTGGAAACTAACATGTTGACAAAAAAAATTGTTCGACATAAATGAAAGGTCCCTACCCCCTCTACCATGAAAATAAATTTCAAGTCTCTAGGAAAAAAAACTAGGCAATATTTTTATTTTATTTTTTATAAAAGCGTGTTTGTAGACAGAGAGCCGGTAGCGCTTGACGTATGTTACAACGAGGCTATGATTGGCCATGGTGGATATGGGAAATGACTATTTTGACGGTGGCGATGTTTGGCAAAACGAGGGGTTGCGTTTCGATAATTTTTCCTATGACGAATGAATGAAGGCGAATATTTTGAAATATGACAAGCATGCTAAGATTTTTAACCCTGAAGGGGATCTTTATCGTTTTAGTTAACGGTGATGAGCGAGATCGCTCTCTGACACAACAGACGGTTGTAGGATATGACCAAGTGATTCTTAGACGTTGGCGATCTCGGTGACCGTGCCCGGTTGGCGGGGGCAGCTTATGACGGTTAGTTTTGTGACATTTCCTATGACGGATAGAGGCGAATATTTGAAAATGTGTTAAGTGTGAAAGGAATTTTTTTACCCCTGAAGGGGATCTTTAACATGCTAGTAAACGGTGATAAGCGCGACTGCTGTCTGGCACAGTAAATGGTTTTAGAATATGGAAACCTATAACATTTGCTCGACCAAGTCATGTGCACGTACGCAAAGAGCCAAAACGGTAAGGTCATTGGCCTGAAATGTTATAAACTAAATATTGAACTGGGTAAAGTCATGTGTTTTAGGATGAAAGTATGTGGTTAACATGATCATGTATTGAGGATGGCCGCTTGCTAGTAATTATTATTACAGTAAAATGTTTGATAATAATAATATTAATAATAATAATAAGACACACACATGTTTTGAATGCTAACACGCACACAGTCCAGCTCACTGGTGACTGAATATTGTACCTAGCCAGAGGACTCATGAGAGCTGTTGCTGGTGCTGACGAGGCAGGAATGTCTACGTCAGCAGGAAGTGTGATATCAGTTTACTTGCCTCGTGGTGGCTAGCAGGTGTGCTGTTTAAGCAGAGACCGCCATTTTTGTTCTGATACAGTAGGACTACCGATTTATAAGAGGTAGCCATTTTGGTTCCTTATTAAAAACATGAAACTAGTATAAGGTACACGAATCTTATTCAGATTGAGGAATGTGAAGAGGCGTGGGAACACGTGCGAGAGAGAGACAGAGAACCATTCAAGGTCAAAACGCTGAGAAAATACAACTTTTTCTGTTGCTAGGCTAACTGATAACGATTGCGTTAGTCATGCACTTGCCATTTTAGCACACGGACGTATACAGTAGAGCTGTGAAAGAAAAATCCTTTTATTTTTTTGGTAAGTACCTATGAATGATTATTTTAATAATGTCATGCTAATGAACCTTAAATTTGTAGTTATTGATTAGGTAATTATTGATTGTTTAATGTATTTGTTTGCAGATAACCGGTATACCTTACATGTCTGAGATACAAGAAACCAGTTTACTTTTGAGCCCACTAGAAGGAAACAGCAAGAAGCCACTGCAAGTGAAGGTGAGATTATTTTTTTAAACTAACTTGTTTCATTTTTTTTGTTTCATATTTTATTTTACGAAATTCATGTATTAACCTGAATTTAGGTATTTATAACGGTTTATTTTATTTATTTTTAGAAACTTGGAAAGAAAAGCCTTACCGCCGTAGCAGTCGCTGAAAACCCGAGACGCAGTAAAGTGCAACCATTGTTTCCAGGCAGTGAACTATTTAAAACTCAGGTAAGCCCAACATAAAATGCTATTCCATTTTACCACTACTGAAAACTCGTAGACAAAAAAATCATTACCTGTACATGACTAGGACGATGATTGCTTTCTTGATTAATGACTATGTATTGGCAACCGGTACAAGACCACATTGGTTGTTTACCTGGAAAGTACAAGGCCATATTGGATTTTGTAAAAAACAAAACATTTTATTTAACTGACTTGTCGTTCCCTATCACAATAATAATAACAATAGTAATAATAATAGTAATAATAATAATAATAATAATAATATTATATTAATAATAATATTAATATCGTATGGCCTCGGTGCCGGGTGCAAGCTTTGTTATTTGACACACAGAGGGTAGCTTGCATGTCGAATTTAGTTGTTCCTTGACTATGAAAGTCAAGGAGGTTAGATGTTAGATATCTAATCTCCTTAAACTCTATAGCGCTTTCTAGTAGAAAAATGAGGAACTTTGTACCCTATGAACTCAACGAATATTCACAGGTTTGAACATGATAATCTGAACAAAATGGCATGACATTATTATTTTTTGTTTATGTATTGGTTAAAGGGGAATGTAAATGACTGCAGCTTTATAAAAAGAAAATAAGTACATGGGTTACTGTTAGTGCCGACATACAGTTTATTATAATTTTTATGGTGTTTTGATATATTAATGCCAATTAACGTTAAAGTTTTATTTACACGTATTGATTGATTGATTGATTGATTGATTGAGTGATTGGTTATTTTGTTTGCTTTTAGGTCTCGTCATGCGCCATTAACGTAATGAACAGACAGTGAACAAGCATACATTGTGCTTTAAAGTACTCTGTGCAACGTTAATAACTTACAATAAGAAAAAGTTTTATTATTATAATAAAATTTAAAATCAGAACATGATCGTTGGTTAACATTTGAATCCAGGCCTGTAGGCTTTTTGTCGACACATAAACTTGTAAAGGCCTGTTTTTTGTTTGTTTTTTGTTTACTTGAACTGAGAAGATGTGGTGCGCTGTGTGTTTTGTCGTATTGAACTTTCACACTGGGAAGAAGGGGATGATCCCTTTAGAGACCATTTGCGATGGTCTCCTTGTTGTCCTTACATGCTTGGAAAACAAGTGGGTAACATACCTGTGTATTCATTTTACCGAACCACAAGACCATTGGCCGCTACTTACGTTGCTGAATCACAAATAAATAATAATAATAATGATGTATTACCAGCCAACAACGGTAGTGTCGATATATGTGGTCCATATGCCATAGACAGTGTTGAATTGGCATGTGCTTTTGAAAAACTGGGAGTTTGCAAGACTAAAGCACTAGCACACCCAGAGTACAGCTCTGTTGAAAAACGTTTAGAATCTTATAAAAATATTTGGCCATTAATATTAAAAAGGAAAATGTTTTGTGTAATAAAAAGTCATGTCCAGCCTCCCACCGCCATTCATCTGTGACGTCATAGCCAGTCTCAAAGCAAGTCTATACTTGTAGAACATGACATGTGACAAGGTTAGGTTTAGTCAGCTGAGGTTAACTTAGGTTAGCTAGCTCTATCTCACCCCTAGCCAATCATTAACCTTAAAAGCACTCTAGAGTTCTTGGAATCTGTTCATGTAATTATTATTCTTGACAGTACTTAGGAAATTGCACCCTGAAAAATATCAATCCCCTTGAATTTTTTAAAACTGTTATTATTATTATTATTATTATTATTATTATTATTAGCCAAGTCACTTTACTAAAATTTAATTTATGTGTATTAGTTGATATGAAAGTCTCAACAACCAGCCATGCTTGCACCCACTTTTTGCTTTCACTTTTGCTCCCATATTAATGCCAACTCTTATAACTATAAGCAACAGCAAAATGTAAATGGAATAATATTTCTGATAATGTTCAAAACAAAATTCCTGAGGTCTTGGATTTGAATTCTCAACTATGGTTGTCAGCCAATGAGTTACACTACAGGAAACTTTTATTTTTGTGTTGTGTTGCATGATAATTTGCCCATCTCGCGGTGTAGTGGCTAGTATACTTGGGTGTTATCCCAGAGGCTTTGGGTTCCAACTAGACTATGGCCAGAATTTAATTTTTGATCTGAGAGTTGGAAGGTTAGGTTAGGTGAAGTTAGATTAGGTTAGGTTAGGGGAGATTGTTTTAGTAAAACACCACATTTGCCCCCACTTTTTACTCACACATTTTGCTCCCACTTTGTGCACTCACTTTTGCTCGCTACTTTTGCTCTCACTTTTTGCTCCCATTTTTGCATTCACATTTGCTCCCACTCTCTGCTCCCATATTTGCTCACACTTGTTTGCTCCCACTTTTGCTTACACTTTTTGCTCCCACTTTTTATTCCCAATTTTTGCTCACATATTTGCTCTCACTTTTATTTTTGCTCTCATATTTGCTCGCACTTTTGCTACACTTTTTGCTCCCACTTTCTTCTCTCACTTTATGCTCCCACTTTTGCTTTCACATTTTCTCCCATACTTGCTCCTACTTTTTCTGCTCTCATATTTGCTCCCACTTTTGCTTACACTTTTTGCTCTCACTTTTTTTTCTCTCACTTTTTGCTCCCACTTTTGCTTTCACATATGCTCCCATACTTGCTCCCACGTTTGCTTTCACATTTGCTCTCATACTTGCTCCTACTTTTTTGATCCCACTTTTCGCTCCCACTTTTTGCTCCCGTATTTGCTCGCACTTTTTTTTCTCTCATATTTGCTCCCACTTTTGCTTACACTTTTTGCTCCCACTTTTTTTCTCTCCCTTTTTGCTCCCACTTTTGCATTCACATTTGCTCCCATACTTGCTCCTACTTTTTTGCTCTCATATTTGCTCCCACTTTTGCTTACACTTTTTGCTCCCACTATTTTCTCTCACTTTTTGCTCCCACTTTTGCTTTCACATATGCTCCCATACTTGCTCCCACTTTTGCTTTCACATTTTCTCCCATACTTGCTCCTACTTTTTTTTTTGCTCCCACTTTTTGCTCTCAATTTTTGCTCCCACTTTTTGCTCCCACTTTTTTTGTTCCCACATTTGCACCCATATATGCTCGCACGTTAAACTATTGTTCTTATTACCAAGTTGTCTTTACTAGAGCTTAGTCTAAGCTTGACAGTTGATATGGAAGTATCTGTGACTAGGTATGGTAAGCCTCATGCATTCTATAAAGGATATTCATATATTGTGAAACGAACCGATAAAAATGGAACTGTTATTTGGCATTGTTCAAAACAACGTTCAAAACAATGTCGCAGTGAGCTAAAAAGTAAAAATAGTGAGGTTTTAAGTGTCAGTGATCATCAATGTAGTGTACTGCATGAAACACTGTTGCTGCCAACAGAAAATCATGAAAATGTTAAAAAGCAAGTGCTACAAAACAATACTACTGTTGAAAATAATTCAATGTTCAAAAAACCCTTAACATTATCAAAAGCCACGCTGACTCTACATGAGGACACTGTAGAGGAAGAGGAAGAGGAAGACGAACAGGAACAGGAAGAGGACCAGGAATATTTAACTGGGTTTAGTAATGTTGAGGATAATGTTGAGGATAATTATAGTGATTATAATAATAGTGATATGGATCATGCTGCTTATGATTATGATAGTAATAATGATCCAAAACAAGAGAATAACGTTTTCACGCCTATTGTTCACCGTGGAAGAAAAAGATCTACAACAAGCTTTGTTTTTAAAACTATAACACACTATCGTAAAGGCAAAGACTTGTATTAAGTGTGCTTTTTATTGTCATAATCATGTATACTCTGCAATGTTAAATATTCTGACTTCTATAGAAAATAAAACAACATTGTACCATTATTTTCATTTATTTACCAACTTTATATACATTTTTTTTGGTTTCATGATAATATTTTTTAAGACAATTCTAAACACTAAAACATTATTATTCTATACACATATTTTTCTTTCAGTCCATTGTCATGACTCATATCCTCCATTATTATTTGACATTTGTTTTTTTATTTAATTAAAACGAACCATGCACCTATTGTTTTTAAAACCTACATAAATTAGGTGTACAGGTTGTACAGCATTATTGACTTCATCAAAAACACTCGCCGAAATATCATTAAACGGTGTAGGCAGAAATGTCTCAAAGTTTTCACATACACAAAGTACACGATCACCATATGCTGTTTTCAATTTCCGAATCTTGATAATGCGGAATGGAATATGCGTTGGCAATTCGCTGAGCTTCTTTGTCTCTAAGCCACATGCTTGACCCACAGCATTCAAAATATTCATTGTAGTAGTCTATAAACAGAAGAAAAGCATATCTATTACACTCTAAAACAGCTTTAATAATATTGTGCAATTAGGGAGTTTGCACTATGCATGGCAGATAAATTTTACTAATTATGCAAGAAATGCCCTAACTGTAGCAGATACTGCTTTTCTGCATATAGCACAAGTGTTGAGTTCTAATGCACACTTGACACAGGCTATCATGTGTCCACAAGGCAAAAATACAACACCTAGTTCATTTTAGATAACAAATTTTACATAATTGTTGGTCACACTTTTGTATCTGTTCGTGAGACAAGTCTTTCTTTTCAGCCTGATGTATTTGCTCCGCATGTTCTAACTCTAAAGGCACTTTTATGTCTTGTGCTGCAATCACGTTTTCTTTACGAATAGTGTTCACAAATTCCTGACCTTTAAGCAACACCATGTATTTACAGTTAGGAAACCAACGAGCGTGTTGCACAAAAGGGTCATCAGTCATTTGCCAATCCTTTAAAGCAAAAAAAACATATTATTTCATCCCCTTCACCAGTATAAAAAATCCAGCTTCACTTAGCTGTATGGTAAGGTGTTTTGATATTAATGGCCAAAATCTTTATAAGATTCTAAACGTTTTTCAACAGAGCTGTACTCTGGGTGTGCTAGTGCTTTAGACTTGCAAACTCCCAATTTTTCAAAAGCACATGCCAATTCAACACTGTCTATGGCATATGGACCACATATATCGACACTACCGTTGTTGGCTGGTAATACATCATTATTATTATTATTTATTTGTGATTCAGCAACGTAAGTAGCGGCCAATGGTCTTGTGGTTCGGTAAAATGAATACACAGGTATGTTACCCACTTGTTTTCCAAGCATGTAAGGACAACAAGGAGACCATCGCAAATGGTCTCTAAAGGGACCATCCCCTTCTTCCCAGTGTGAAAGTTCAATACGACAAAACACACAGCGCACCACATCTTCTCAGTTCAAGTAAAAAAAAAAACGGCCTTTACAAGTTTATGTGTCGACAAAAAGTCTACAGGCCAGGATTCAAATGTTAACCAACGATCATGTTCTGATTTTAAATTTAAGCCACGTGGTAAGCCAACTTTGCTCACTTGTTGTATTTGGTACTAACGCCATGTGTTATAATAAAACTTTTTCTTATTGTAAGTTATTAACGTTGCACAGAGTACTTTAAAGCACAATGTATGCTTGTTCACTGTCTGTTCATTACGTTAATGGCGCATGACGAGACCTAAAAGCAAACAAAATAACCAATCACTCAATCAATCAATCAATCAATCAATACGTGTAAATAAAACTTTAACGTTAATTGACATTAATATATCAAAACACCATAAAAATTATAATAAACTGTATGTCGGCACTAACAGTAACCCATGTACTTATTTTCTTTTTATAAAGCTGCAGTCATTTACATTCCCCTTTAACCAATACATAAACAAAAAATAATAATGTCATGCCATTTTGTTCAGATTATCATGTTCAAACCTGTGAATATTCGTTGAGTTCATAGGGTACGAAGTTCCTCATTTTTCTACTAGAAAGCGCTATAGAGTTTAAGGAGATTAGATATCTAACATCTAACCTCCTTGACTTTCATAGTCAAGGAACAACTAAATTCGACATGCAAGCTACCCTCTGTGTGCCAAATAACAAAGCTTGCACCCGGCACCGAGGCCATACGATATTAATATTATTATAATATTATATTATTATTATTGTTATTATTATTATTACTATTATTATTATTATTATGATAGGGAACGACATGTCAGTTAAATAAAATGTTTTGTTTTTTACAAAATCCAATATGGCCTTGTACTTTCCAGGTAAACAACCAATATGGTCTTGTACCGGTTGCCAATACATAGTCATTAATCAAGAAAGCAATCATCGTCCTAGTCATGTACAGGTAATGATTTTTTTTTTGTCTACGAGTTTTCAGTAGTGGTAAAATGGAATAGCATTTTATGTTGGGCTTACCTGAGTTTTAAATAGTTCACTGCCTGGAAACAATGGTTGCACTTTACTGCGTCTCGGGTTTTCAGCGACTGCTACGGCGGTAAGGCTTTTCTTTCCAAGTTTCTAAAAATAAATAAAATAAACCGTTATAAATACCTAAATTCAGGTTAATACATGAATTTCGTAAAATAAAATATGAAACAAAAAAATGAAACAAGTTAGTTTAAAAAAATAATCCCACCTTCACTTGCAGTGGCTTCTTGCTGTTTCCTTCTAGTGGGCTCAAAAGTAAACTGGTTTCTTGTATCTCAGACATGTAAGGTATACCGGTTATCTGCAAGCAAATAAATTAAACAATCAATAATTACCTAATCAATAACTACAAATTTAAGGTTCATTAGCATGACATTATTAAAATAATCATTCATAGGTACTTACCAAAAAAATAAAAGGATTTTTCTTTCACAGCTCTACTGTATACGTCCGTGTGCTAAAATGGCAAGTGCATGACTAACGCAATCGTTATCAGTTAGCCTAGCAACAGAAAAAGTTGTATTTTCTCAGCGTTTTGACCTTGAATGGTTCTCTGTCTCTCTCTCGCACGTGTTCCCACGCCTCTTCACATTCCTCAATCTGAATAAGATTCGTTTACCTTATACTAGTATCATGTTTTTAATAAGGAACCAAAATGGCTACCTCTTATAAATCGGTAGTCCTACTGTATCAGAACAAAAATGGCGGTCTCTGCTTAAACAGCACACCTGCTAGCCACCACGAGGCAAGTAAACTGATATCACACTTCCTGCTGACGTAGACATTCCTGCCTCGTCAGCACCAGCAACAGCTCTCTGGCTAGGTACAATATTAAGTCACCAGTGAGCTGGACTGTGTGCGTGTTAGCATTCAAAACATGTGTGTGTCTTATTATTATTATTAATATTATTATTATCAAACATTTTACTGTAATATTAATTACTAGCAAGCGCCCATCCTCAATACATGATCATGTTAACCACATACATTCATCCTAAAACACATGACTTTACCCAGTTCAATATTTAGTTTATAACATTTCAGGCCAATGACCTTACCGTTTTGGCTCTTTGCGTACATGCGCATGACTTGGTCGAGAAAATGTTATGGGTTTCCAGATTCTAAAACTATTTACTGTGCCAGACAGCAGTCGCGCTTATCACCGTTTACTAGCATGTGAAAGATCCCCTTCAGGGGTAAAAAAAATCCTAGCACACTTAACACATTTTCAAATATTCGCCTCTATCCGTCATAGGAAATGTCACAAAACTAACCGTCATAAGCTGCCCCCGCCATCCCCCCAAAATAGCAATTCATTTCTTCCGGGCACGGTCTCCGAGATCGCCAACGTCTAAGAATCACTTGGTCATATCCTACAACCGTCTCTTGTGTCAGAGAGCGATCTCGCTCATCACCGTTTACTAAAACGTTAAAGATCCCCTTCAGGGGTAAATATCTTAGCATGCTTGTCACATTTCAAAATATTCGCCTTCATTCATTCGTCATAGGAGAAAATATCGAAAAGCAACCCCTCGTTTTGCCATACTTCGCCCACGTCGAAATAGTCATTTCCCATATCCACCATGGCCAATCATAGCCTCGTTGTAACATACGTGAGGCGCTACCGGCTCTCTGTCTACAAACACGCTTTTATTTTAATTTTTTAATGCCTAGTTTTGTTTTGTCCTAGAGACTTGACATTTATTTTCATGGTAGAGGGGGTAGGGACCTTTCATTTATGTCAAACATTTTTTGTTAAATGTTAGTTTCCAAAATGGTAAAAATTCAAAATTTAAGGGTTTTCAAAAAATCTCAAAATATAAAAATGTTGTATTATAAAAAAATTAAGGTCATAGAGACCATTGGTTTGAACTATGGCACAACATTCTATCATGTTTGGTTTTCAAACTATCACCTACTTTCGAAAACAAAATTTTTCAAAAAAATAACGAGTGGTCTATAGGAAAGACGACGTGAGCTCGAGTGCAACGACACCTCATTTGTTAAATTCCGACCATACGTTCGCCAATGATCACCAATGTTCGTGAGAAAGTAGGCTATCATTTCATTTTTCGTCCTACACCCTTGAAACTTGCTGTCCTCCTAGAGGGCATACCCACCATTCATTAACGTCAAACAAACTTTTTTCCGATTCACCGTTTCCAAAATAGTGCCAATCCAAAAAAAACAAGAATTTTCAAAAAAAAATACCAACACACATGCTTAGCCAAGAGAACGTCATCCCAACGCCAACAATACCTCGTTCGTTAAAATCCGACACCGCCTTCGGGAGATATCGGCAAATTTTATATGAAAGTAGGGGGTGACTCAGAACCCCCATTGTAGCACTACTGCACAGTTTTAGTCCTAAAGGCTTGAAATTTATTTTGCGGGTAGAGGGGATCAGGTCCATTCATTTATGTCAAACAAATTTTTTTGTAAACTCTTTAGTTTCTAAAATATAAAAATTTCAAAATTGAACTTTTTTCAAAAAAATATAAAAAATAAAAACGTTTCATTATAAAAAATAATGGACATAGAGACCGTTCGTTTAAGCTATTGCACTACATTCTATCATGTTTGGTTTTCAAACTATCACCTACTTTCGAAAACAAAAATTTTTAAAAAATGTTAAAAATATATAATGAGTAGTCCATAGGAAAGCCCCCGTCAGCTCGAGTCCAACGACACCTCATTCGTGAATCTCCGACCACGGGTTAGGGAGTTATCGGCTCGCATTGGGAATAGTGGGGGGGGGGGGGGGGGGGGGGCAGAACTCCTCGCTCTCCCCTACTCACATGAGAAATCAACAGTCCCTTGTAGAATGTCGCAGATATGATAATCAGAAAATTAATTAGTCCATTCTGACATAAAAAAATCTAAAAGAATATTTACACTGGTAATCACTGTTCAATAAAGATTTCTGAGTGATCCCTAATATTTACATGTTCGTAGTTCACTTTTCGAAAGATTGCATTTGATTGTTCAATTATTCGTAGCAAAACATTTCCCCCCCCCCCCCAAAAATAGTCACTTGATTCATTCAGTGTTATTCCAAAATTAGACTTATTTGGAAAAATTATCATATCACTGATTCGTTGTTTCATAACAATATCAATACTCGACTGACATAAAGTCCAATGTTAATAATTGTTCTTAAAGATTTTCAATTTCAAAAACAAAATTTGTTCAAAAAACTTCTCATAATATTTTGAAAATCTAACTTTCTTCTTTTCTCACTTTCATTTGTTTAAATGTCACAAAAAAATTAAATTATTTTCATATGTTATTAAAATTACAAAAAATTGTTGTAAACAATATAAATTGTTCCTATCCACCATCAGCGGATTAAATCATAACTCATCACCAAAATTTTATATCATCAAAATTTTCTATCACCAACATTTTCATATAATCTAAAAAAAATCAAAAAGATTTATTATTATTATTAATTAATAAATTTCAAAATTTCCCTACACTTTATTTATAACAAGTTTTCTCAACCTCTCACATGATGAATATTTTATTTGCTCATTTCCACTGTTATTATTATTATTATTCCAAAAATAAAAATTCATTAATTATTTATTTTAATTCATTTGCACTGTTCGTCTTATTATTTTTTCTCTCGGTCAGGTTCAACAAATCTAAATTCATGTTCTTCAATTATTTATTTAGGCATACCATCGGAACTTCGAGTTGATCCAGAAAAAATCATTATTTAATATTTGGATTGACAGAATAGTGAAATCTGACAAGAATATGGGGCGGTCCACATTGCCTAACCCTTCTTTCACAATTTAGCCCACATGCTCTTTCAAAAACATACGCACATCCTTATGTGCCCACAACTACTGGTACAAAAGCCCTCTTGGATGACCCCCAAGGTCTCCACAACTTCAAGTGTCGCCAAACGCACACTAAAATCATCACCAAAATATTCTGCACACATCATATTATTCTTTTTTTTATCATATATATTTTTCTTTTCTTGTAATATTCTGTCAATTACTAGACTGTGTTCTTCAGTGTTATTTTACCAATAAAATAAATTCTGGTCAATCTCTCCTTGCCTCCCATTTACATAAATTCTCCCTGATTTGATACATTAAATACCTGCCGTTTCCTTTCTTTTCATCTGAATATATATTTGTTAAGTGCTTTTGGAAAAAATAATTCTGAGCTCAAAAATCTTACTACTTCATTCTCTTCATCCATAAACTCATTTAAATTTATTTAAACTTCCAAACTTTTATTCAAAAATAAACAAAGTTATTTAATTTAAGTCCTTCCAACAAATTAAATTCATCCACAAATTATTATTATTATTATTACAAAAAATATATTTAGGTATCATCAATGTCATAAATGATTATTATCGCCCTATTTCTTTAATAAATAAATATTTAAATCTCATCTGTATATGATTATTATTAACATCTCCTATTATTTTTTATTTAATGCACTAATTATTTAATCACAATAAACAATTAACAATTAATTTAATTTAGTTCCTAATGTTCGGTATTATCATTCCCTAATTATTTATAACTTTAAATAGCATCGTTATTATTTATAATATTATTAACTTATTCACTTCACACTTGATTATTATTATTATTATTATTATTAAATAAATCAAATTATTTAAATAATCCAAGTCGCAATTACTCCTACTCTCATAATAAGAATTAAAGAAAAATACTCCTATCCCTTGGAATAATCGAAATATTTCATGTCGGAACATGAACTAATGCCTGTCCTGACAAAATCGTAGATCGAAAAATAAATTGTCAGACAGCAGTTCCATTTGTCATCCAGACAAATACAATCGAAAATCTAGCTACGGTGAAAAATGTGTGTTGATTTCTGATCGTGACTGTTCAAAAATATGGAATTCTCTAATACTACAGGTTAGTGGATAGTACATGAATAGTGGTCTTACTTCATTCTTGATGTGTAGGAAGAGCGTGTCCTGCGATGGACACTATTCCAACAGTGTCTTCCCATGGCCATCTGCTGTATCCGTATACCTCGTTTGTCTCCATGTCCTACCAATCCTACGAGTAGTTTAACGGCGCATGTTGATATTCGCAGTCACTCGTTCGAAATAACTCCCGCTATCACCAGTACCGTGTAACATAACGAAAAGTTGCTCAGTCATAGACTGGTGCAGTACTCTTGTAGATTTGAGAATAAATCTCATATTCAAATAATGCGGTTTCGTTTTCACGCTAAGATATGAACACCTATTAGCTGCATAAACGAACTGATGAAATAAATAACTTCTCCTGATGAAATTCGAAGTGCCTGATGTATAGTCACCATAAGAAATACATCGTTCTGTAGGCTAACTTCTGTGAATGGTTTCGACACTACCATCACCTGACTGTAGAATATGTGACCTGAAAGTCATTGGATATTCTAAGTCCATTCGCTGCCAAAAGTTAAGTTTGTTCACTCGAACAAAAACTATGTCTTGCTGACCACTGGTACAGCGACTAAATCCTTCAACCGTCAGAATCTCGGCGTGTATACTGTCACTTCACGTTACGTAGTTCCGCATACGAGCGAATGCTCCGTTGTAATGATGTAACTATCTTGAGAATAGTGCCCTTTATATAGTCCAGCGAGCAATTGTTCCAGAAACTTCCATCTCGTATCTCGGCTTCTACTGGACCGATTTTAACGCTTGATAGCTCAAATTCCTTCTCTTGTAATTGCCAGTGAAGTGTGCTAATTTCCTAGCCTCCATCTCTTCTCCTAAAGGTAATTCCAGAAAAAAATTCTCGTGACGTATGCGGGCTCCGCGTCACAAACTCACGTCACTCGCCCCTGCGATGCATGCTTCCCTCAGCACTCTTGAGTCTCCTCCGCGCGCTATTCAAACCATCCATTCCCTCAATCTCTTCAATTAATAACTCTTCTTTCCAAAATAATAATGTCAACAATGTCACGGACGTGTGAACGATCCGGGTATAGTATATTTTTGCAAAATTTGGTCGAGATCGGATGATTAGGTCAGTCTTAATTTGATTTATGGTTTGAACATTTGGGTGGCCGCCATTACGTTTCCGTCAAGATGGCGGCGATATAAAACATGACAGTGAGATGCCCTTTGCTATTGCTACCATTGTATCAAATTTCGTTCACTTCAGTTACACCGTGTTTAAATTGATAGGGGGAACAGATATACCAAATGGCACACACATACATACACACTGTGTATATCTCATAAGTCTACTTTAATTTTTTGCAAAAGTCGAAAGTAGGCTAAAAAAAATAGTCTTATGAAATCACCTTGTGTCCTTGTGTGTGTGTGCGCGTATGTGTGTGCCACACCTAATAAAATCTAAACGGGCGAAGCGATTTCAATGAAACTCGGTAAGTGCATACTACTACCTCGTGCGACCTCGACGGTGCCTTTCAAATTGTAATATGTTTCTTCAATCCAACATGGCGGCCGCGCAAAGTATTTAGCTGGCATTCTACAGTATATCTCCGCAACAGTAACAGATATCACCATGAAATTTTTACGGTGATGAAGGGTACAACTAAAATTTCTCTTTATAAACCTATTGGGTGTAAAACGAACATGGCGGCCAAGCGAAGTTGAAACATTTAAATATACTTTTCTCGCGATTCAACCATCCGAGCGCAGTGAAACTTAGTACAGCAAATGTTTATACACATTCTAATGCACTGACATTTAATTTAGTCCAATTGTTTACATTACGTTAAGAGGGCGGCTGTGCGAAATTTTAAAATAATGTTGATTTATTTCTTGTGTCCTTTGGTACAGCGAAATGTTTATACACATTGTAATGCACTGACATCTAATTTACTTCATTTGTTTACATAACTTCAAGATAGCGGCTGTGCGAAATTTAAAAATTGAGTTTTAATTTCTTGTGTCATAATCATGCGATCGAAGTGAACGTTTGAATAATGGACCTACGCAATAATCCTTATCAAATGGTGTCTCACTCAATGGCCTACATATATAACAATCCAACATGGCGACCATCCGAAATATGTAGACTCCTCTCAATATGTGCGAATCTATTACAGCAATTAAACTGAAATTTTGTATGTTGAAAGAGGCTATAAATATAAATTCATCTATGGGACTCACAATAACCTGGTGAGCACAAAATCAAGATGGTGGCGACGCGAAATTTAAACATTTAAATGGAATTTACTCGCGTTTTAATCATCCACATGCGAGAATTTTTGCCTGGCTTTATTAATTTAAAATATGAAACAATACATCATAACAAGAAACAGGAGCCTCAATCCACTTTAAGACTTTCTTGACTGTCATCTCTGATATCCAGTTTCCATTCTCAGCTCTGCTAAGAAATTTACGTCTTGTCCCATTGTGAGAGTTGGAACGGCAGATAGCCTATACTCAGGTTCGTGAGGTAAAACTGAGAAACGGTGGGTTCGATTCCCACCTTATCATTCTTAGAAGTAGTTTTACGTGGTTTCCTTCTTTTACTCCAGGCAAATATCCGAATGGCTCCTAATGTATGGTCATGACCGCCCTTCCTCAATTCTATCCTGAATTACAAATAAACTCACTACTACAGACACCACAATAGCACAAGTTATTATATGACATTCCATGTAAGCCATAGATGTAACTACTGGTGGATATTAATATCAGTAGTGGTTAATTATATAAAGTTTCGCTTGGATTGCTTGATTGCGATACGATTTTTTTAAATAATTAAAATTTGGCACTGCCACCATATTGATTTTTATAACAATTCAAGTACATTGGACACCAGTTTATAAAGTTATAAATAAAGATTTACTATATCCACTGCGCTTAGATGAATAATCACCAGAACAGCCAATTTAAATGCTTCAAATTCGCTTGGCATCCATGTTATTCCAAAGACTACACAAGAGCTCCCCCCCACCTGGCACTATCCAGCCCATGACGGGCTAAGGCCGACCAAGCGACCGCTGCCCAGCCATTCGGCCAGCAGATATGGGGGTGACGCGTGATCAACGCGTCGGGTCCCCTCGGCCGTGAATCTCGGTTTTCGTGATCGGGGCGCTGTCTCACTGTCAGACAGCTACTCAATTGTCCTCACGAGGCTGAGTGCACCCCGTTCCAACCCTCACGTCAGTTTTAAAAGCCCTGACGGAGCCGGGGATCGAACCCGGGGCCTCCGGGTGAGAGGCAGGCGCGCTACCCCAACACCACGGGGCCGGCACATGAGCTTTTGCCAGCCCATAAATCTGACACTGGGTGTTATAGATACCCGAAACCTGAAAGTTGGATAAAAGTTCCACCCAAGGAATGAAGCTGAAAGCAGATTCAGTGTGAGGAGTGGGCATACAGTGGTCCTACCCAGTGTCATGGCCGCCATCGCCGACTGGACATCCTCAGGTATGTAATATTTCCAATATCTCGCGAACCAATGATCGAAGGTGGTCACGTGAGAGGTCAAATTACACGGGATGACGCCCCCATTTTTATGGACCATTTATTTTCCCAAATTGTGCCAGACACATTTTATTTACCATTTTGTTTTTTGTGTTTTAGATTTTGCCAAAGTGGCTAACTGAACATTTTGAAAATTTTGAGTTTTTGACTTTAATTTTATTAAATGTTTTAATTTATTATTGATATAATTCTTATTTACAATTTTGTTTTTTAGATTTTGACAAAGGGTCTAACTACACATTTTGAAAATTTTCATTTTTGACGTTATAATTTTATTTAATGTTTTAATTTATTATTTATCAAAATTTATTTGCCGTTTTGTTTTTCGTTTTTCTTTCTTTTTTGATTTTGCCAAAGAGCCTAACTACACATTTTGGAAATTTTGCTTTTTTGGCCTTTAAATTTTATTTAAGTTAATGTTTTAATTTATTTTGTAAGTAATTTTTATTTACCATTTTGTGTTAAGTTTTTTTATTTTGACAAAAGGCCTAACAACACATTATGAAAATTTTATTTTTTGACTTTATTATTTTATTTAATGTTTTAATTTCTTATTTATATAATTTTAATTTGTTATTTATTTTTATTTTTGGATTTTGACCAAGGACCTAACACATATTTTAAAAAAAATGATTATTTGACTTTTAAAATTTATTTAATGTTTTAACTTATTATTTATATAATTTCTATTTTCCATTTGTTTTCATTTTATATTTTGACAAAGGGCCTAACTGCATATTTTGAAAATTTCGATTTTTTTGATATTTTAATTTTATTTACTGTTTAAATTTATCATTATTTATATAATTTTTATTTACTGTTTATTTTTTATTTTATTTTTTTCAATTTGCCAAACGTTCTTCCTAGTGACACTAGGCGCTCAGCTACGCTAATTGCCGCACGGCTTTTTTCTTTTTACATATCTATCGAACCAATGATCGGAGGAAGTAGTGTCAGGTGTCGAATTACTCGGCTTATTATCCTCTTTAACATAGGCTATTTACCCCCCCCCCCCACACACACACACACACAAAACGTTTTTAAAATTTTGAAAATGTTGGTTTTATCCCATTTTTAACTTTTATTTAATTTTTTTAAATTTATTATTTATGTAATTTTTATTTATTACAAGCTGTACCCAGCATGCGTTGCAATGCCAATCAAAAAAAAAAGTGTTGCATTGTAATTTTGTTTCTTGAAGTGCTTTTGGATACACAATATTTTCATCAATTTCCGTTAACTGGCTCTAAGCTATCGTAAAATGGATTTACTAATTTATAAGCATTTGTGGGAGCGTGCACAACAACTCACCAATGTTTCATCGCAATCGGATGAATGGTATATGAACGCAGACGGAACTTTGTTCAAACGCTTCGTGCGCCGTCACTCATTTGTTGAATCAACTCGTGCGCTACCTAATATCCAAGGGATTTACTAAGTCAGAAACCTTCCCTGCAGTGTGCACAACAATTCACCCTAGTTTCATTACAATCGGATGAATGGTATACGAACACAGTTGGAACTTTGTAGAAACGATTCGCGCCCTGTCACCCAATTGTTGAAACTACTCGTGCGCTACCTGTTATACAATGGAATTACTAAATTAGAAACGTTCCCTGCAGTGTACCCAATAACTCACTCAAGTTTCATCGAAATCGGATGAATGGTATATGAACCCATACGGTATTTTATTTATACGATTCGCTCGCCGTCATTCATTTGTTGAATCTACCCCTGCGCTACTTATTGTACAATGGATTTAATCAGTCAAAAACCTTCCCTGCAGGGTGCACAAAAACTCACCCAAGTTTCATTGCTACCGGACGAATGGTATATGAACGCGTACTTTGTTGAAACGATTCGCGTGCCGTCGCTCACTTGTTGAATCTCCTCGTGCGCCAGATACCTTCTTTGGAGTGTACTGAACATCTCACTCAATTTTCATCGCTATCGGACGAATGGTATATGAACGCATACGGGACTTTGTTGAAACGCGTCGCGCGTCGTCGCTCATTTTTTTCATCTCCTCGTGCGCTACCTATTGTAAAGTGGATTTACTAAGCCAGAATCCTTCCTTAGAGTGTACTCAATATCTCACCCAAGTTTCATCGCTTTTGGACGAATGGTATATGAACGCATACGGGACTTCGTTGAAACCCTTCGCGCGTCGTTGCTCATTTGTTGAATCTACTCATGCACTACCTATTGTAAAATGAATTTACTAAACCAGAAACCTTCCCTGGAGTGTACTCAACATCTCACCCAAGTTTCATCGCTATCGGACTAATGGTAACGTATGTGAACGCGTAGGGGACTTTTATGAAACGCTTCGCGCGTCGTCGCTTATTTGTTGAATCTACTCGTGTGCTGCCTATTGTACAATGATTTACTAAGCCAGAAACCTTCCCCGGAGTGTACACAACATCTCACCCAAGTTGCATTGCTATCGGACGAATGGTACATGAACGCATACGGGACTTTGTTGAAACGCTTCGTGCGTCGTTGCTCATTTGTTGATTCTACTCGTGTGCTACCTATTGTAAAATGGATTTGCTAAACCAGAAACCTTCAATGGAGTATACACAACATCTCACCCAAGTTTCATCGCAATCGGATGAATGGTATATGAACGCATAACGGACTTTGTTAAAGCGATTCGCGCATCGTCGCTCATTTGTTGAATCTACTCGTGCGCTACCTAATTAAAATTGATTTACTAAGCCAGAAAGCTTCCCTGGAGTGTACTCAACATCTCAACAGAAGTTTCATCGCAATCGGATGAATGGTGTATGAACGCATACGGGACCATTTTAAAGCGATTCGCGCATCGTCGCTCATTTGTTGAATCTACTCGTGCGCTACCCATTGTAAAATGGTTTCACTAAGACAGAAACCTTTCCTGGAGTGTACTCAACATCTCACCCAAGTTTCATTGCAATCGGATGAATGGTATATGAATGCATAACGGACTTTGTTGAAACGCTTCGCGCGTCGTCGCTCATTTGTTGAATCTACTCGTGCGCTACCTTTTGCAAAATGGATTTACTAAGGCAGAAACCTTCCCCGGAGTGTACACAACATCTCACCCAAATTGCATTGCTATTGGACGAATGGTATATGAACGCATACGGGACTTTGTTGAAACGCTTCGTGCGTCGTTGCTCATTTGTTGATTCTACTCGTGTGCTACCTATTGTAAAATTGATTTACTAATCCTGAAACCTTCAATGGAGTATACACAACATCTCACCCAAGTTTCATCGCAATCGGATGAATGGTATATGAACGCATAACGGACTTTGTTAAAGCGATTCGCGCCTCGTCGCTCATTTGTTGAATCTACTCGTGCGCTACCTAAGTAAAATTGATTTACTAAGCCAGAAAGCTTCCCTGGAGTGTACTCAACATCTCAATCAAGTTTCAGCGCAATCGGATGAATGATGTATGAACGCATACGGGACCATTTTGAAGCGATTCGCGCATCGTCGCTCATTTATTGAATCTACTCGTGCGCTACCGATTGTAAAATGGATTTACTAAACCAGAAACCTTCCTTGAAGTGTACTGAACATCTCACCCAAGTTTCATCTCAATCGGATGAGTGGTATATGAATGCATAGGAGACATACACACCCACACTCCCACATACTATCTCGTAACATTGATTTTTATATAGATTTATTTTTATTTTTAGATTTTTGCCAAAAGGGCGAAACTGTAACATTTTTACCTATTTATTTATTTAATAGAACCGCAGTGGTAGCTATCCCAGCAGAGGATACCCTCTAAGCGGGAAGGGGAAGAAGAGCAAGGGAGGATGCCTAGAGAGAATTTTACATCACTTATAGCTTTGAGCGTTAAAGCACGCACCGCGACTGTATTTTACCCTCCGACTTAAGCTGATATTTCGCAAACCCGTAAACGTATAGACCTGCGTGGCGGATTCTTTTAATAGGCTTATTTTTCTTAGTTTTACCATGAACCACTTATTTTTCCAGATTTTTAACCAAAAAACCGTAACTTTTAGGTCATGGACATTCTCTCTGATATTGTCTGAACCAATTGTCGGAGAAAGTTATGCGATGGCTTAAACTAACGGCCTCTATTCCCTCTAGCTCAAAGAATTCTTATTGCCCCCCCCCCCCTAAGATAAAACTACCCTTACCCGGGGGTGAAATAGTAATTTTGATACGCATGCGCACTCGCGGCTCTTGTAAGATGGCGGGTTTTCAAATGATTATTTATTGATTATTTACTCTCAATTTTATCAAAGAACCCAAAATTGCAAGGTCATTGACCTGAGATTTCTAGAACCAATAAGCGTAGAAACCTTATTTAGGATTTAAATTAATGCATGTGATATTTTTCATTTTTTGCTTTTGCTGATACGAGATTTCACGAACTGGAGATTTCTTGAATTTATAATCGTAGAAGCTTTAATTAGGATTTCAATTAATGCATGTAATATTTCTTATTCTTAGATTTTGCTGATTTGAGATATAGCGAACTAGATATTTCTTGAATTCAGAATCGTAAAAATTTGATTTAGGAATTAATTTAATTCGTGTAATATTCTTTTATTTTTAGATTTTGCTGATTCGAGATTTTGCGAACTAGAGATTTCTCGAATTCATAATTGTAAAAACTTGATTTAGGAATTAAATTAATGGATGTAATATTTGTATTTTCAGATTCTGCTGATTCAAGATTTTGCGAACTAGAGATTTCTCGAATTCACAATTGTAAAAACTTCATTTAGGATTTAAATTAATACATGTAATATTTTTTTTTTTTGAAGATTTTTAATTAGCCTATTAGATTTTGCTGATCTGAGATTTCATGTACAAATAATTGAGTTTTAATTATCACAATAATAGATAATAATATTCGCCAAACGTTTCGTCAAATGAAACAGTCACGTGCAGATAATGCTTTGTTTATTCAGCAACATTTAACTCCTCCTCTAAGAGCTATGTTTACACAATCTTCCACGTCTCAAAATCCACAAAGAGTTTCAAAAGCAACGCAGACTATGCAAGACGTCCCTGTAGAAAAGGAACAAAAGAACTAGATAGTTCTAGTGATGTTGAGGAAGAGGGTTTTACACCAGGAAAACCAGAGGATAAAGTTATTACACTAGCAAAACCACCCCCACTCCCTCAGTTCCTGAAAACAACAGTGATTGCCCAAACGCCTACAGCTTCCAAACAGCCTACTTTGTCTGAAATATTTTCTACACCCGAGTATAAAGCCCAGTTAAAAAGCAATCTGGTAAATAATCGTCGTGCTTTAGTGTCACCCTCCTTCAAAGATCTACTTACTAAAAAACAACAGATACCACCTATGGTGTTTAATATAAAAATGATTATTTCGGGATTGGTAATTCTGATATCAAGTTCGGTCCGCCAGTGGTTATTGTTACGTGCAAGAGCCCGTCCCAACGTTTTCAAACATGTATCTACCCTTGGATGTGACTTCATGACATTCTGAAACGACCGCCTGGTCGCTTGGTTCCGTTTGTGAACACGAGATGGCAGCTGCTGTCGGACTTCGGGGTTTCTTCACGTGGTTCCTTCTTCTCCACTAGAGTGTGTTGGTTGTGCCTTATAAAACTAATCCTATTCCAGTCATGTTTGAAGGCTATTTATTATATTCTACGTCATGAAACAAAGGACTGTGTATGTTTGATGCCGCCAAATTAATTGCTTAATAATGACATTGTTGCTTGATGTGTCAAGCTGTGATTGGACAATTAAATTAACATGTATGCAATGCTGTTTTTGACGCGCGATTCTCCGCCATCTTGTGGAGTTCATTGTCTGTCGTCTAAGAAGCAACCGGCCAGCTGGTGTGACAGAGTATCTCTTCGTGGGCTGGGGGGGGGGGGGGCCTTGGCCCCCAGCTTATACAAAATATGAATACCAATTCTACTAAGAAATTGCCTGTGCTCTTCAGGCTATTATTTCATCGTTTCGCAGTGAAGAAGTACGAAATGCAAAACGCATCTCGATACAGACCAGTGCTTGTGATACCAAAACGAAGCATGTGCTGGTGGGCCATTTTCAGGCAATATAGTGCGGTATTACGTTATTTGGTTTGTGTGTGAATTATTTTATTTTTATTGTGTCTCCACTGTGAAGTTTTAAGGTACGTTTTTTATTTATTTTATTTTGGGAGCTCCAATATGGGCCTTGTATGAATGTTTGATCTTGTGTTTTGTTTCGCCTGGTAGGCCTAAAATTTTGTTATGTTTTAATAATGTTTCCATATTGAACCCTTATTGATCTTCGATAAATAAGTATTCATATTTATTATTATTATTACTACGGCCCAGGCAGCACATAAGGAAGTCGACTTGGATATTAGGGAGGCCAGCATTTCGTAATGGTTGCAACAGAAGCTGAGTTGGTAGCTATTCCTGGGGACGGCCAGAATTAGTCGAGTTCAAGGCCAAATTGTGCAACTACTGTACCAAAATTGGAGACATAAAGGGAGAATCACGAGGTCCTCTCAACGAACATACGATTGAATCAGCCAATCGCAAGAGACCAAGCCGTGACCACGAGGTGGACGGCGTCAGTAGTAAAAAGCGCGCGGAAGTGTGTATCTAAGGAACCGCCGAACGGATTAATCTCCGCTCGAGTAATTTGAGACGTTGGATTCATTTGGAGAAGAATGACACTAGCCCCATCTTTGTGAGACATAAACTCTGGAAGTTTTTATCCGACTCCGCCCCACTCCACCGCCCTTGTCAGTTTCTCATAAATAGTCTGGCCTGACGCCTATCTGAGTACTCAGTTGTGGAGCCTTCAGAGGCATACTCCACGCCAGTTTGAAGTGTGATTTTCACGCACGAATTTATCTAAGTACTATTCTTGTGGAGCCTTCAGAGGCATACTCCACGCCAGTTTGAAGTGTGATTTTGACGCTCGAAGTTATCTAAGTACTATTCCTGTGGAGCCTTCAGAGGCATACTCCACGCCAGTTTGTAGTGTGATTTTGACGCTCGAATTTATCTAAGTACTTATCTTGTGGAGCCTTCAGAGGCATACTCCACGCCAGTTTGAAATGTGATTTTTACGCTCTAATATCTGTGAAGCTAATTTATTTTCTGAGCTCTGGGGAGCTAAAGTCGCAGCGTTTGCAATATCGAATTTTAAAAGCTATAATACATTTTGTTCTAAAATCAACTAAATTGTGTGATCTAAACATTTCACGCCAGCGCGTGATAAACTGTAACATTCTTTTAAAGACGACGAGTTCAACTTTAAGGGGGAAGTATCGTATCACCCTCATTAGCGCTTACCAGAACCGAAGTCCAAGACGGGACGGAAATACCAGACGAGATAGCGACTGCGAGTGCAGCCAGGATTTTGAACTTGTTAACGAGCCAGTGGCGCGGACTCGAGATGTATATTTTATGTATAAATTGTGTGTATTGTATGTGTTTTTATAGTGCGTATGTGCGATATAATTAGGGCCAGTCTTCGCTATTAATCGCAGTAGGACAATTGTGGGTGAACTGAGTAGCCTGCAAGCGATTATAGATAGGCAAATATTTAACATTGAACTTTTCTGCCAAGGAGTCGAGACCAAGATGATCAGCACGTGGTTTGAAGTTGGGATGAGCTTCAAGAAATCAACGCAGACGACTACTATGGAGTGCTAAATTGTCCATAGGGCAATGGGTTGAGGAGGATGTCCTTAGTCCTACATGCAGAAGCGGTGATGTACTAAAATTGGATTATTTCAATTATGTAGTTAGATTTGGCCGGGGAAACTTTGTAAATAGTCATGTTTTTCTTTCTTGTTTATAGCTGTTTTTCTTGTACCGACACTTTATGTTTAAATGTCCGTTGGCGCGTGGCCAAAGTGTTTGTTGATATTTTGATTTTTTTCTTGAGTCATGTGTAATGTACGCGGCGTGCGTGCGTGATTTTTATCCTTGCAATTGCGGAACCCGTTACATTCGATAAATGGTGCTTTATTAACGTTAATATTTTAAAATAGGAATGGGAGGAAATGATTGTAAAACATTTTGCTGAACAGGTTATTATTCATGTTAGGGTAGCCGAGTGCACCAACTTAAAAGTAATTGTAGAACACCTTCGTTCTAATTTTGATAGATTTTTCTTGAGTCCTTTTCAGGTGACTAGTCACGGCATAGAACGATGGCGCCAGCATGTGGATATTATTTGTGTCTTTTATTTCAGGGTCTGTCACAACCCATACGTGTGATTCAGTGTGTGTTGATGTGTCTAGTGTGTGTTGATTCTACGTGAGGAGGGGGTAGTTGTCCTACCGCCCTTATATTTTTGCTGCTGTTGTATTTTTAGATGGAAAGACAGAGTGCTCTTGGGAGACTGCTGATTCTTGTCCATATGTTTTTCTGACACACACGTATTATTGTGCTTTGGGGCACATTTCTTCGAAGTTCGACCCCATGTTCTGGGAGGTCGAGGTTATTGACACGTGGGTTGACAGATATGCAGAGTTCCACAAACCGCCCGTTTTGCCTGTGACTTATTTTGATAGGCAGTCCTATTTGTCCGACTGAACCCTGTAAGCTTTCATGTAGCAAACCTGTTCATTGTGATGGCTAATTTTTAAGCCATAATTAATTGGGGAGTTCGCCATGTGTGTAACGGATTGTTGTACCTTGTATGGATAAGAATATTGTGATTAACGTAAATGTTGGCTGTTTGCCTATTGCTTTGTTGATGACTCGATTTCATGTAATTTTGTTTGTCACACCCGTGTGGTGTAGTGGTAGAGTATTTGTAAATTTTGACAGCGGTCATTTGAGTATTTTTTTCTATTGGTCACGTGTTAATGTACTTGTGTTGATTTGTGTGAGAAGTCCTAAGTTTTTAGGCAGTAAATGTTGCTACGGCAATTTAAGTCCAATTTCACACGGAAATTTTGTGTTTGTTTATAGTAGATTTAGGAAGTGTCGATTTAACTTAAGTATTGTAGTTGTGTTCCCTTGTGTCGGTCTAGCTCTAGGAAATGCGGATTCGTTGTCTGAAGGGTCATTCTGGATGATAACGAATCACGCATTCAAAGTACACATCGTGGTGCATGTAGAACGGCGTACGCACTTATATGGTCACTTTTGTATCTTTATTTAAGGACACTTGGTCCAGGTAATTAATCTCTCCAGAGATATCGCCTAAATTGTTTGGCATTTTTATTAAGCGGGAGTCAGTTGGGAGTTTTTGTTGTTAATTGTTTATGTGTAAATATGGTGATTTGTTATTAAATTCAGTTGTTTTAACCCTGGCTTCACTCTTTCCTGCATGTTATTTTGTTATATGTTACCCTGCAAGTTAATGAAGCGCCCTGACAGCAACTTACGAATATGACCTGTTACGCCCCGAATCTGAGTCTCATATGCTTCTTTGCAAGGGTTCATAAAACAAAAATGGCTGCCCAAGTGGGGATTGTTGTTGTTGTTGCTTCGCTGATCTCATATTTATTTCGTTGAGAAATGATGCCAGGTCAAGCGGACATGTAAATTCAGTAAATGGAGGCGATGTTGTACCGCCATGTGCATTAGTAAAATCACTGAGTTCCTAAAGTTAGAAATATTGAACAAGGTTAGAATTTGATTTGGTATTTGTTATAAACTTGTTCTGGCGCCCATATTAAAATTAGAAATTTGCATTAGTGATGAACTCAGTCAAAGCAGGAAGATGTTGCCTTATATTTGACATTTAATTGACTTCGGTTAATTGGTGTTTCGTAAATTCTGTTGGTTAGGAATTTAAAAGCAGATCACTAGGGGTTATTTTGTTGTTTGGGAATAAATGTCATTGTATTCAGTAAATTTTGTTACTGAAATTTTCATTAAATTAGAGCCAGTAATATTTAAATGTGTGACATGTATGTGCGTATAGGGCTGAAACCTTAGCCCATAACCCTGTTTTTCTCTGAATATATTTGTGTGTGTGAAATGGCGATTGTTGGTGAGATTAAGGCATTGTTAGAACAGATGTCGATCCAAATGTCCGCGAAAACGGAAGAACAATTAGAACAGATGTCGATCCAAATGTCCGCGAAAACGGAAGAACAATTAGAACAGATGTCGATCCAAATGTCCGCGAAAACGGAAGAACAATTAGTGCAGATGTCCGTAAAGACGGAAGAACAATTAAAAGAACAATTAAAAGAACAATTAGAAGCTCAGCGTGAGCATAGTGAAAAACAATTACTTGATATGAGCGGTAACATTTCGGTCCAGTTAGAAGTCCAGAAATTAGACACTGACAAACAATTCAATGAACTAAACCACAAATTGTCACAACAGGCGGTAACACAAACCGAACAGTTAGGAAAAAACACAAATGATATTAATCAGAGCGTTCAAAAAGTAGAGAAACTGGCAGGCGAGGTTGCGGAAAACAACATCAAACAGTTAGGCGAAATGAAGAAATTGGAGGCGAAATTTGATAACAAATTAGTACAATTTGACGAGATGGTGGCAGATAAACTCAAGCAGATAGAGGCAGCATGTGTCAGTAACACCGCGGGAGTGAAGAAAACCCAAGAGAAACTACAGCAGCAAATTAATTCGGTAGATAACAACGTGCTGGAATTAATAAAGGAAATAGATAAAGTCGAAGTTAAGGCTGAAACCGAGCAGATACACTTGCGGGAAAATTTAGAGGAGCAATTAGGCAGAACACAAGAGATCATAAGAAAAGAGATGGAAGGCCAGCTAATAAACACACAAGAGGTCATAAGACAAGAAGTAGGGGAGCAGCTCGTCAAAACTCAGGATAATTTGGAAGGTCAGCTAATAAAAACGCAAGAGGCTATAAGAGAAGAGGTGGGGGAACAACTAGTGAAAACGCAGGAACGGATAAGTGAAGAGCTAGAGAAAAATCAGGAGAGGAACGAGGAGAAAATAAATAGCTTAAAAAGTAGGATCCGGCGAGATTGGGACCAGCAGGCTCATGCGAATAAGGAAGACAGGCTGGCAGTTTTAAAGCGAATGCAGGCACTGGAGGACAATATGAAGTCGAAATTACAGGAACACTCAGAATTAATCATAAAGAACGAGATTAGATCGTTAGAGAATGCGACATTATTTTCAAACGAAAATATTCCGGAAAAGCAAACAAGTATTGGAAGTCCGGCAGGTTCGAAGGTGGCTGAGGACACGAGTCGGGGTCAAAGTCCCAGACTAACGACTAATGCATTCCAGCAGTACAGGGGGGAGACTTCAACTCCGCAACCGAACTTGGCACCAGCCCAAGTCATCCAAGTCATTCGGGGTAATGATTTTAAGCCCGATAAGTTTAAAGAACATTCAGGAACTACTCCCAAAGCATTTCTACGGCAATTAACTGACTACTTTAATGACCAACACATCGGCCCGGAGAAACAATTAAGACTGGTGGAGAAATTTTTAGAAGGACCTAGCCTGACCTGGTTTTTAAGTTTCAAGTACACGTTTACAGACATGGCTCAATTCCGCGAGGCGTTTTTGAAGAAGTTTTGGAGTCCTTCGTTACAGCAAGGGTTAAGAATGGACCTGTACACGCGCAAATACCACAGTACACATCCAACCCGCTTTTCAGAATTCTTCAGTCAGCAATTGGTAAAATTCAGGGATTTTGATGACCCGCCTAGCGAGCCGAATATGGTTCTAACCATCGGAAAACAACTCCCAATGCATATCCAACAATTATTAGTCGCAGGAAATATTCAGACCGCAGTCCAAGCCGAAGAATTACTCAGACACTTAGATGAGACGAGTATGGTAAGCCCACAGACAGGAAGAAGGAATTTGGAATGTGTCAACACGGCAGAGGTAGTTCAGGGATTCCAAAATAACCACGGCCAGGGGAACCAAAGTAAGACACAGTCCACAGGGACACAGTTCACGCCAAGAAGACAAGATTTTGACGGCCGAAACCAGTTCCATAACAACAATCAGAATTATCAGAATAACCGCGGGAGATATCATCAGAATAACCAAAATCAAAATAATCAGTGGACGTACCAGCGGGAATACACGAATTGGAGGGGAAACCAGAGACAAGGTAGACCTTATCAAAGAAATGGAGATGGTAGATGGAGTAACGGCAGGGACTATCGCCAAGAAAACAGAGGAGATTATAGGAATAACTGGGACGAACGATATATTGAATCCCGTAAATACTTGGATCAATTAAGTAATGAAGAAGCGGAGAAGGAGAAGTGGGGGCGTGCCATGGCGAACAGACAGAGCCCAGACAAACATCAAGGAGAGGGGGCAGAGAGTTTACTGAGGCAACAGGAGCGACAGAATGATAACCGGCGAAACACATCTAATGGGGCCCGGGATAAAAAAAAAACCCAAATGAACTGAAAGGAGACAGGCTAGAAACGGAGATCGCCAGGGAGCAAGAAGAGATGATAGTGGCCAATATAGAAGAGTGGGTAGCATTCCCAGACGACTGCCTGGAGGAAGTGGTGAAGAACCGTGAAAATGTTATCAGACAGCTACCAATTATTTACGCGCATATTGGAGGTATGAGGGTGAGATGTTTGATTGATACAGGTAGCCAGGTGAGCTTAGTCACTGAAATTTTGATAAAAGAAATAGCAAGAAAACAGACTGTTCCTATTATGCCGGTACCGCTAATGAAAGTCAGAGGTGTCATTCCTGACAAAACTATGAATTGTAAACAGCAAGCATTTCTAGATCTGGAAATATTGAACCATACTTTTTCGCAAACATTCATTGTTATTCCAAAGATGAACTACAATATAATTTTAGGAGCCAACTTCATCTGCGATTTTCATGCTGTAATTGATTTACATAACAACACTGTAAGCTTCAAACAAGTAGAAGGATTGGATCATGTGGGTTTAAATATGGAAGAGAATCCGCTGGAGAGAGAGGCAAATACTTGGGTTGTTGAGGAATGCACTAATGAGGCCGGAGATAAGATCTTGAGGGGAGAGCAAGTTAACCAGACAGCAGTGCTAGAGATGGACAGCCGAGATATTTCGCAGGAACTTTGGGTGCATTTGGCGGAAGAAGAAATGGGCGGAACCAAATTCGAAATTCTACTTCAGGAGCGACTTAAGGAAGCCATCGTAGGGGAATCTGATAGAAGAAGATTGGAAGAAATTTTAAGATTACATAAAGGAGCGTTTGACACCGTACCTGGGAAAGTTTTAAATTTTCAATATGCGATGCAGGTCACAGATTGGACCCCATTTAAAAGTAAATTGTACCCGATCCCAGAGAAGCATTTTTCTCAGGTGAAGGACATTATTACTAACTTATTAGATTCTGGCATGATAAGGAAAGCTGCAACTCCTTATCTGAACGCAATATTGGCTGTGACCAAGCCAAACGGATCAATTAGGCTGTGCCTAGACGCGCGAGTTTTAAATAGCAAACTGCTAGTTGAGCACGACCAAGCACCGAGGATCAAAGATGTTTTGAAAGGCTTCCGTGGGAAGAAGATATACTCAAGTGTTGATTTGACGAATAGTTTCCACCATCTTGAACTTGAAGAAAAATCCCAACTGTTGACGGGATTTTTATTCGATAATCAAAGTTATATCTGGTGTCGAATGCCCTTTGGCGTGAAAACTGCGGGATGTGCACTCATTAGAGCACTCGATAGAAATCTGACTGAGGAGGTCAAGAACTTCACCACGAGATATGTTGATGACATATTAATCGCTTCTGAGACAATGGAAAAACACTTG
Organism: Meconema thalassinum; assembly: GCA_946902985.2. NCBI lineage: Eukaryota > Metazoa > Arthropoda > Insecta > Orthoptera > Tettigoniidae > Meconema > Meconema thalassinum. The sequence goes on from OX336389.2 coordinate 1,037,796,523, forward strand.
ATAAATTTAAATAAACTGCTGGACAACCTGAGAACCATGAACTTCAAGATCAACTTAAAAAAGTCACATTTTTGCCAGAGCGAAATTTTATATTTGGGACATATAATTGATGTCGAGGGCGTGCGGCCTAATCCAGCCAAGATTGATGCTATTAAGAAATTTCCCACACCTACCAAAGTCAAACATGTTAGAGCATTTTTGGGAGTAACAGGTTTCTTCAAAGAAAATTGCCCTGGTTACACAGAAACAGTAGCGCCTATGCAGGAGATGTTGAAGAAAGCGAATCGATGGTCGTGGAACGAGGAGTTCGACAGGTCTTTTAAAGCAACGAAGGATTTATTGGAAAACTGTGTGAAACTTGGATATCCGGATTTTGAGAAACAATTTATCATTCAAGCAGATGCTTCGTTAATTGGGATTGGTGCTATGCTGTACCAAGAGGACGCTGAAGAACCCAAGAAGAAATCCTATTTGGCATTTACGAGTCGTAAATTACGGAAACATGAGAGGAACTACACAGTTACGGAACTTGAGCTACTAGCAATTCTATATTCTCTCCAACAGTGGCGCAAGATGATCTATGGTTATTCCATCATTGTTAGAACCGACCACCATGCACTGACATTTTTATTTAAGACAACAATAGCAAGTGAGAGAGTTACGCGCTGGTCCATCTACATACAGCAGTTTGACATCACAATAGAGCATTGTCCTGGGAAATTGAACGTCATACCAGATGCCTTGAGTAGAAACCCTGAGGACGGAAACGAAGTAACAGCGGAAGTTCACAATATTACCTTGACACCTAAGGCTCGTGAGTTTTTGGCAAGATTGAAGGATATTCGGAAGGAGCAAGAAGCTGACCCATGGATGATGATGATGATAAAATTCTATAGGAAGGAGTTACAACCAAATTCACCGGAGTACCGGGAAGCCAGTGCTAAACAAGCGAGATTTCACTACTTGAATAACTTGTTACATAAGTACGTGGATGAGCATCATACTAAACTGCGGATCTTAGTTCCAGCATCACTACAGTGGGGATTAACATGGCATGTTCACGAGAGCCTAGCACATATCGGCACGGATAAGACTGAAGCTACGATAGGGGAGACCTTTACTTGGCCCAAGATGAGATTCACCATTGTTGAAGTAATTAGAACGTGTGACGCTTGTCAGCGCACAAAGCCGAACAACTTTATTCTGAAACAACCTCCAAGACCACTATTACCGCAGAAACCATGCGAGATGCTCGCGATTGATTGCTTTGGTCCTTTAGTAAAAGGAAAGCGTGGATGCCGACACCTCTTGGTATGTGTCGATGTATTTTCGAAGATGGTCGTGCTATGTCCTATTCAGAAGACGACATCAAGACAGGTCCTTAGTCGAATTAAGAACAAAGTCATTCCGATGCTTGGGAAGCCGGAATCCATTCTATCAGATCACGGTACATATTTCACAAGCAATGTTTTTAGGCAAGGTTTGGAGAGCCTAGGAATAAAACACATATTTTCAAGTATTCGTCATCCTTGTGGAAATCCGAGCGAAAGAACAATTCGCTGTGTCGCTAAATACTACAGAGTAATGATTCCTAACGAACACAATAAATGGGTAGACAAAGTAGGGGAAATTGAGATGTGCATGAACACTACTAAGCACGAATCGACGGGTCAAGTCCCACTGATTGTACACCACAACAGATTGCCGGAAAGAACTTGGGACAAGATCATTCCTTGCCCAAGGGATCCATTATTAGCGCATGATTTGCGAATCCAGCGAACGAGAGAGCACATGAGGAACCAAGCGGACCGAAGGCTGAGACGGTACCGAGGAAAGAAGTTTCACCGAGAGTTACAAGAACAAGAATTAGTGCTGGTTCGTAGACCACCGATCTCCGACCCTAAGAACAAAGTCTTCGCCAAGTTCTGTCCAAAATTCATTGGCCCGTTCCGGGTAATTAAGAATCTGGGTAACAATGCCTACAGATTAGAAGAAGTGAGCACTGGTGCAAAATCTGTTTTTAATAGCGCCAATTTGAAACCGTACTACAGAAGGGAACCATTTGATGATTAGGAAAGATGATTGTGCAGAATATGTATTGCCAAAAATTTATATTTTTTTTGAGAGCAAACACTCAAATCCACGGGGAGCGCGTGAGTACGCACTTGGTTTGTAAACAACGAGCAGCTGAGACGACGGGAGTGGCAACTACGTGAGGAGAAGGGGGAGACCTAATGAAAATATGAATGACATTCCAGCGAGAAGGGAGCACACTAATTGAGTCAGAGGGGCATACACTCGAGCAGCTGAGTGAGATTTAAAGAGATGTGTTGTTACTACAGTGGATTTTGTTTTTGAAATCCAAACCAATAAATTGTTTCGAATTTCAAAACCTTGCTGATGATAAATGAACCCTTATTGATCTTCGATAAATAAGTATTCATATTTATTATTATTATTACTACGGCCCAGGCAGCACATAAGGAAGTCGACTTGGATATTAGGGAGGCCAGCATTTCGTAATGGTTGCAACAGAAGCTGAGTTGGTAGCTATTCCTGGGGACGGCCAGAATTAGTCGAGTTCAAGGCCAAATTGTGCAACTACTGTACCAAAATTGGAGACATAAAGGGAGAATCACGAGGTCCTCTCAACGAACATACGATTGAATCAGCCAATCGCAAGAGACCAAGCCGTGACCACGAGGTGGACGGCGTCAGTAGTAAAAAGCGCGCGGAAGTGTGTATCTAAGGAACCGCCGAACGGATTAATCTCCGCTCGAGTAATTTGAGACGTTGGATTCATTTGGAGAAGAATGACACTAGCCCCATCTTTGTGAGACATAAACTCTGGAAGTTTTTATCCGACTCCGCCCCACTCCACCGCCCTTGTCAGTTTCTCATAAATAGTCTGGCCTGACGCCTATCTGAGTACTCAGTTGTGGAGCCTTCAGAGGCATACTCCACGCCAGTTTGAAGTGTGATTTTGACGCACGAATTTATCTAAGTACTATTCTTGTGGAGCCTTCAGAGGCATACTCCACGCCAGTTTGAAGTGTGATTTTGACGCTCGAAGTTATCTAAGTACTATTCCTGTGGAGCCTTCAGAGGCATACTCCACGCCAGTTTGTAGTGTGATTTTGACGCTCGAATTTATCTAAGTACTTATCTTGTGGAGCCTTCAGAGGCATACTCCACGCCAGTTTGAAATGTGATTTTTACGCTCTATTATCTGTGAAGCTAATTTATTTTCTGAGCTCTGGGGAGCTAAAGTCGCAGCGTTTGCAATATCGAATTTTAAAAGCTATAATACATTTTGTTCTAAAATCAACTAAATTGTGTGATCTAAACATTTCACGCCAGCGCGTGATAAACTGTAACATTCTTTTAAAGACGACGAGTTCAACTTTAAGGGGGAAGTATCGTATCACCCTCATTAGCGCTTACCAGAACCGAAGTCCAAGACGGGACGGAAATACCAGACGAGATAGCGACTGCGAGTGCAGCCAGGATTTTGAACTTGTTAACGAGCCAGTGGCGCGGACTCGAGATGTATATTTTATGTATAAATTGTGTGTATTGTATGTGTTTTTATAGTGCGTATGTGCGATATAATTAGGGCCAGTCTTCGCTATTAATCGCAGTAGGACAATTGTGGGTGAACTGAGTAGCCTGCAAGCGATTATAGATGGGCAAATATTTAACATTGAACTTTTCTGCCAAGGAGTCGAGACCAAGATGATCAGCACGTGGTTTGAAGTTGGGATGAGCTTCAAGAAATCAACGCAGACGACTACTATGGAGTGCTAAATTGTCCATAGGGCAATGGGTTGAGGAGGATGTCCTTAGTCCTACATGCAGAAGCGGTGATGTACTAAAATTGGATTATTTCAATTATGTAGTTAGATTTGGCCGGGGAAACTTTGTAAATAGTCATGTTTTTCTTTCTTGTTTATAGCTGTTTTTCTTGTACCGACACTATATGTTTAAATGTCCGTTGGCGCGTGGCCAAAGTGTTTGTTGATATTTTGATTTTTTTCTTGAGTCATGTGTAATGTACGCGGCGTGCGTGCGTGATTTTTATCCTTGCAATTGCGGAACCCGTTACATTCGATAAATGGTGCTTTATTAACGTTAATATTTTAAAATAGGAATGGGAGGAAATGATTGTAAAACATTTTGCTGAACAGGTTATTATTCATGTTAGGGTAGCCGAGTGCACCAACTTAAAAGTAATTGTAGAACACCTTCGTTCTAATTTTGATAGATTTTTCTTGAGTCCTTTTCAGGTGACTAGTCACGGCATAGAACGATGGCGCCAGCATGTGGATATTATTTGTGTCTTTTATTTCAGGGTCTGTCACAACCCATACGTGTGATTCAGTGTGTGTTGATGTGTCTAGTGTGTGTTGATTCTACGTGAGGAGGGGGTAGCTGTCCTACCGCCCTTATATTTTTGCTGCTGTTGTATTTTTAGATGGAAAGACAGAGTGCTCTTGGGAGACTGCTGATTCTTGTCCATATGTTTTTCTGACACACACGTATTATTGTGCTTTGGGGCACATTTCTTCGAAGTTCGACCCCATGTTCTGGGAGGTCGAGGTTATTGACACGTGGGTTGACAGATATGCAGAGTTCCACAAACCGCCCGTTTTGCCTGTGACTTATTTTGATAGGCAGTCCTATTTGTCCGACTGAACCCTGTAAGCTTTCATGTAGCAAACCTGTTCATTGTGATGGCTAATTTTTAAGCCATAATTAATTGGGGAGTTCGCCATGTGTGTAACGGATTGTTGTACCTTGTATGGATAAGAATATTGTGATTAACGTAAATGTTGGCTGTTTGCCTATTGCTTTGTTGATGACTCGATTTCATGTAATTTTGTTTGTCACACCCGTGTGGTGTAGTGGTAGAGTATTTGTAAATTTTGACAGCGGTCATTTGAGTATTTTTTTCTATTGGTCACGTGTTAATGTACTTGTGTTGATTTGTGTGAGAAGTCCTAAGTTTTTAGGCAGTAAATGTTGCTACGGCAATTTAAGTCCAATTTCACACGGAAATTTTGTGTTTGTTTATAGTAGATTTAGGAAGTGTCGATTTAACTTAAGTATTGTAGTTGTGTTCCCTTGTGTCGGTCTAGCTCTAGGAAATGCGGATTCGTTGTCTGAAGGGTCATTCTGGATGATAACGAATCACGCATTCAAAGTACACATCGTGGTGCATGTAGAACGGCGTACGCACTTATATGGTCACTTTTGTATCTTTATTTAAGGACACTTGGTCCAGGTAATTAATCTCTCCAGAGATATCGCCTAAATTGTTTGGCATTTTTATTAAGCGGGAGTCAGTTGGGAGTTTTTGTTGTTAATTGTTTATGTGTAAATATGGTGATTTGTTATTAAATTCAGTTGTTTTAACCCTGGCTTCACTCTTTCCTGCATGTTATTTTGTTATATGTTACCCTGCAAGTTAATGAAGCGCCCTGACAGCAACTTACGAATATGACCTGTTACGCCCCGAATCTGAGTCTCATATGCTTCTTTGCAAGGGTTCAATATATATATTAATTTTGTTATTTTTTTTCTTCGTACCTTCTGGAGACACATTTCTAAGTTTATTTTACGTTTTAAATTATTATTTATTTTCTTTTGGCAATCTTGGGATTGGCATATTATTAATCTGTTTTACGATCCGATGCTCCACACTCATGTTAATAGTATTTAGATGTAATTGTTTTCCTCTTTTCTTTTATCTCCGGTGATTGTAAAAATTAATATAATGCTAATTGTTTGCCGTAATTTCGATTTGACATGCGGTCTCCTGTTTTTTGTGGCCATGTTTGTTTTTTGTTTTGCCGAAATGCATTCTGGTCCCGAGTGCATTCTGGTCTTAGAGTGCAGTCTCTTGGCGCTATCCGCGAAACTCAAACGTGTTGTGGTGTTAACTTAATATGTTTTTTATTTAACCTTGTTGGTTTAACTTTGTGTTTTTGGTGAATGTTCTTGTGTTTTTCTTAGTCACGAATATCGGGAATTTCTTAATTGATCATATTTTATTTTGTTAATTTAATTTTAAGTTTTTTGTTTTATGACGTGGCATGGATCCCTGCATGTCCGGTCGGTATTGCGTCTTACTAAATTATCAAGCCCGTTCTCATTTAATTAAGCCTGTATTTTCTTTTTTAATCTTTGGGCTTTAACATTTTAATTTTAATTTAATTCTTTTCCTTTTTTTGCTTTGCAAGCAAGCATGTTAAGCCGTCTCTTGCCTATTTTGTAATTTAATGCTGGCTGATGCATGTTCTGTTTTCTGGTGGAGGTGCTCTTTTAACTTTTAACATTAAAATTTTATTTTAAATTTTTAAGCAACTGTTGTGACATTATTTCGTCGGCAGCAGTTCTGTTGGTTATTGGGGGGTGTCTGTAGAATTGCCTGTGCGTTCCCCTTCTCCACCTTCCTTCTACCCCTTTTGGTGCTCTTCTGTTGGGGCATGTCTTCTGGAGGTGATTTTGCTGTGGAAGCGAGGCGGACCTCAGAATAAACGGTAAGTTGGCCAATCCACGCTGGCCGTCCACGGGTCATTTTGGTAGCAGACCGAGCTCGAGTTCGCTTCCGTAACTATCCCCTCCTCAATACCCGCAGGCTCGTTTTATGGACCCTTCTGATGCTGATGGAGCGGTTGTTGATGCGATGTGTCATGTCACTGCACTTGATGTTATGTAAAGCTAATCCTTGTCGTTTGTTTAATTTCATGTTTGCCTCTGAATATCCATGTGCTGTTATATAAGTGACCGGTTCAAAGCGAGGTGTTTGCTGCTGTATTTTATCCTGTTTGTATACAACATCCCCACTGAAGAAGAAGCTCGGTAAGTGGCTGGCATGTGTTCTTGGCATGGGAAATGTGGATTTGTTAATATTCTGATAGCCTACATGCTACGAGTGAAGGCATCCTGGAGCCCTGTCTGAAGCTGTTCGCCATGTGTTTTGTGCAAATGTTTGTAATTTAGCTTCCTGTTCTCGAGCCAAGCAGGCGGTGACGTATGCAGTTCTGGGCAGCATTGTGCATGATCTTGTAAAATATGGTGTTGGTAATTGGTAGTTATGGTATTGTTGTGAAAGTGTAAACTGTCCTCGTAATTCCTAAAATTTGTTTCCTTCTGTATTGTCTGTCTGCATTCTGTGTTTTTTTAAATGGCCGACAATAATAGTGTTTTCGATTTAATTGACTTAAGAGATAACCTTGTGAATTTGGAGAGTTCTTCTGGGGTTGAACGTGAATCACCTCTGTTTACTAGGTCTGAGGTTTTGGGATCGATTTCTAGTAGTGGTTTGCCTGCCCCTCTATTGTCTGGCTCTGGCTCGTCCATACCACTTAACCCTGCATACGGTCATTCTTCTCATGTTAGGTCACCTAATGATTTCCTGGGTACTGCCGACCCGTTGCATCCCAGTTCCTTCCCTAGTAATGTAAATGTTTTGTCTCCTGTAGAGGGTGTGCGAGCGGGCGACCCTGGTAACAATGTCTCTTTTCCAAATGCTACATTCTCGCCTACCGTAAATTATGGGTCGATTCCTCATCCTATTTCTGGTTTCTTAACTAAGTTAAAGAGTTTCAACCTAGATGACGTTACCCAAGTGGTCCTATTTTTAAAACAAGTGGTCGAATTGGGTAACCATGCCTCGATTTTTGGGATGTCGGAAATTCAGATTTTTCAACTTTTGTATCCTGTTGCATCCGGTATGCTGCGCGATAAGCTAATTGAAGCTATCCACCTCCGCATGTCCTTAGCCATGTTTATTAGGGAAGTGTTGTGGTTTTTTGTCCCTGCGAGTGCCCTTAGTGCTCTCGAGCAAAGGTTTTTATATCGTGTCCAAAGGTTGGACGAGTCACTTAGCGACTATGTCAGTGACATTAAGGTGTATGCTCAGGTATTTGCATCCCCTTTAACTGAACGACAGTTGGTGTCATCGATTGTAAATGGGTTTTCGCCTCAATATAGGTCATACATGACTATGTGTACCAGGCCTTCGTCATTTGTCGAGCTAAAACAGGTCATTATAGAGGCTATGGCTGTGAAACATGCAGATTCCCTTCGTGTAGCTATTGTTCCTCCTCCTTCCTTGATGTCTTGTCCCCCTCCTTCCATGATGTCTCGTCCCCCTCCTAAGGTTATGTTTCATCCAAGACCCAATATTAAGTGCCACACGTGCGATGGCGTGGGACATGTTAAGAAGGTGTGTCCGAGTAACCAGGTTGTGTATCGCCAATGACGAAATGTTGTGGAGACTAATTCGGATGTTATTTCTAAGGGTATTTCTGTGCATTAGAGTTTGGGAAAACCGTGTGAAGTTTCTGGTCGCCCTACTAATGAAAATCTTGATAACTCGTTGAAAACTAAATCTTCACGTGCTAATTCTGCTTATGTCGCTGACCTACCTAACCTGTCGGTGAGCAATGTCGTGGCAAGTCAGCCTAATTCTAAACATAATGTGAAACCTGTGGTGCGGGTGTCCTCGTCATCTACTTGTAATCGTTTTAGAGTGAGTAATGATTTTGGAATTTCTCCTGTGGCTAAAGGAATATCCCCGTTTATTGAAATTTGTGTTAATGACGAGCCCGTTTCTGCATTGCTTGATTCTGGTAGTGTCGCATCCTTTATAAGCGAGGACTGGTTTTTATCTATGAAGAGTGTTTGCAAATTACCTGAGTTAGAGCCTAACAATGAATCTTTTATTTCGGCAAATTGTTCAAACTTAAATATTTTGGGTAGTATGACAGTCAAAATTCATATTCTAAATTTTTCTTGGAAGTTTAAATTTTTTGTTGCCAGAAATCTTTCTTGTTCTGTGGTCATTGGAGCTAATTTCATGTCACACGTCGGTATCCTTCTTGATTTTGGTGCTCGCAACTTATGGTTTAAGTTTAATCCGCAGAGTAAATTATCATTTAACCCGGTTTTATCTTCTCCTGCTGTCAATTCTGTTAGTGAACCTGTGACTATTGAGGATCTCGATCTGGAAAATTTAACGAGTCTTCAAAAGGATGCCATTAAGAGGTTATGTCAGGAGTATAGTGATGTATTTACTGACAAGTTGGGTGTAACCCATTTGATGGAGTACAGGATTGAGCTAACCGATTCTGTGCCGGTGCGTTCCAGCCCGTATCGACTTGCCCCGCCCAAGATGGCTGAACTTCGTAAGATTATCGATAAGATGTTGGAAGAAGGTGTAATCCAACCCTCTATCTCTGCCTACTCATCCCCTGTATTTCTTGTGCCAAAACCTAACGGTGGTTTTCGGCCGGTGGTCGACTATAGGGCTCTTAATCAAAAAGTTGTTTTACAATCCATCCCTTTGCCGGACCTTCATACTTGCTTTAGTTGGTTTCGCAACGCGAAGGTGTTCACGATCCTCGATTTAAAATCTTCTTACTTCCAAATTCCCCTCTCTCCAGAATCCAGGCATGTTACTGCTTTTTCCACTGACTGGAACCTGTTTGAGTATGCCCGTGTCCCGTTTGGCCTATCCACCGGAGCCGCTGTGTTGAGCAGACTTCTGGACAAGGTATTTTCAGAAATTAAATTCAAGTTTGTGTACCACTATCTTGACGATGTGGTGATCTATTCTGAGTCCTTTGAGGAACACGTTGATCATCTGAAGGTTGTACTTGATCGATTGCGTGACGCTGGCCTTACCGTCAAATTGTCCAAGGTTTCCTTTGCCAAGCCCAAAATTTCCTTCTTGGGTCATATTGTTTCCGAATCTGGTATCACCGTGGACCAATCTCGAACTCAGGCCATCAGAGATTTTAAACTACCCAAGAACGCCAAGGGTGTTGCTCGTTACATTGGTATGGTGAACTTCTTCCGTAAGTTCATCAGTAACTTTGCCGACCGTGCTGCTCCTCTAAATCAATTACGCAAAAAGGCTGTGAAGTATGAGTGGGATCCCTCTCAGCAGGCAGCCTTCGAAGATCTTAAACTTGCGCTCTCTAACGCCCCTGTGTTAGCCATTCCGGATTTTGGGAAGCAGTTCATTGTACAGACTGATGCGTCTGGTCGTGGTGTTGGTTGTGTCCTACTGCAAGAATCTGATCTGGGTAGGCAACCCATTGCATACGCTTCTCGTACCTTAACGGACGCAGAGAGGAAGTATTCCATATACGAACTTGAGGGTTTAGCTGCATTGTTCGCTCTAGAAAAATTCCGTATGTATCTTGAGCACACTAAGTTTCTCCTTGAGACCGATAACCAAGCCTGGAGCTGGGTCTTAGGGAAACCCCGTAAAACTGGTAGAATTGCCCGATGGGCAACTAGGATTCTGTCATTCCAGTTCACTGTCCACCATATTCGTGGGTCAAAAAATGCGGTAGCTGATTCATTAAGCCGCATGTATGAGGAAACAGCCGAAGAGGATATTCAGGGATGTGAACCCGTAAACCTTGTATCACCCGTAAATTATGTCAATGTCGTTCTCAGCAATTCCCCTGTGCTTTTTGAAGATGTTAGGAGATTCCAGAAAGAAGATCCCTCCTTATCTAGCCTTTGACCGAATCAATTCTGGTGAAGTGATCAAGCCCTACTCTCTAAAGGATGGTGTATTGTGTTGTTCGTCTCGTCATGACCGTCTACCTAAAATTGTGCTCCCGTCGGTCCTCATTCCGGAAATCTTTCGTTACTGTCACGAATCTCCTATTGGTGGCCACCTAGGAGTATTCAAGACCCGAGCTAAAATCAGACAGTTTTTTATTTGGCAAGGTATGGATGGCGACATCAGGAGGCTCATTAGAAATTGTGCTGCATGTAGTATTAGCAAACCTTCGGTTTCTACTAAGGATGGCCTGTTGTCATCTGAACCGGCATCTAGACCCATGGAGAGGCTTTTTATCGACCATGTTGGGCCGTTCCCTCGCTCTGGTCGGGGAAACCAATTTGCGCTTGTTTGCACTGACGGTTTCACCCGGTTTAGTTGGATTTTCCCCACCAGACAGGCTACGACCAGTTCCGTCATAATGTGTCTTAATTCCATCTTTTCATCTTTTGGGCCATGTCAGTACCTGGTATCTGATAATGCCAAGTGCTTTGTATCTCATCAGTTCCGTCAATTCTTGTTTGATTATGCTATTTCTCATGTAACCACTACTCCCTATTTTCCTAACCCGTCTCTCGCTGAGCGAGTCAATCGTAATCTCCGTTCTGCTCTGATTGCTTTCCACCACGACGACCATTCCAAGTGGGATTCTAATTTGCATTGGCTCAATTTTGCTTTCAACACCGCCGTGCATGAGAGCACGCAAGCCGCCCTTTTTTTGTTAACGTTTTCCTTTATGGCTAATTCTCCATTGTCTAATATGTGGAACCTGCACGATCTCCTTCCAGACAAATTCACGCCCGAGGATGTGAGGGCGAAATTGGACAAGGCTAGAGAGAGTATTAAGGTATCACATGACCAACTTGCCAAGCGACACAATGCCTGTCGCAAGTCAACTGATTTGGAAATTGGAGATGTTGTGTACGTCCGCAATTTCGAGCCCAAGGGCGTCAGTAATCTAGTTTCAAGCAAGTTGACCCCTCGTTTCAAGGGCCCATGTTATGTAGAGGCATTCCTGACTCCCGTTACTGTGCTTATTAGAAACCCCAAGGCAAACAAAATTTCCAGAGTGCATCTGTCGCACATTAAACGAGGTGGAGAGGTTTCTAATGAGGAAATGCTACCATAAATTTTGTAAACTGATTTTGTATAATGTAGAGTATCCCTAACCTTCATTGAAGCCTTCAGGCATCTGTTCCTTCTGGAATTTTGATCTGGATATGAAAACTCTGCTGGGATACAAACTGTAACTGTTGGGTAATTCCCATTTTATGGTAAATTGTAAAATTGAAACTAAATTTTGATGTTTTCATAAAAGATGCTAGCATGTAAGTTGGACTCGGTGGGAGAGCTAACCCATGCAATCTTGAAAGGTACTTCTAGTCTGTAAAAAGGTAAACTTGTTAATGAAATTTTGTAAGCACGGATCTAGGGCATGGTCGGAAATATTTTCTTCATTTAAATTCAACTTTGTTTCTCTTTTGTAAAATGTAGTAAGAAATTGTAATTTCTGTAAACTTTTTTTTGAAATAAGATTAACTTCTGTTTTGTAAATGGCTGCCCACGCGTCGAATGATATCTGGCACATTGCTTCCACCTACTTCGTCTAAAGCGAACTACATTGGACTTATTGAAAATTTTCCTAACGTGTCTCGGACTATGAAAGCACTGCTGGTGCTGGTGTTCTGCGTTTCTGAAGACTTATGGACACAGTGAAGCGGTTAACTAAGTGGTTTGCGAGGTGATCAATTATCCCTTCACTGATAAACTGACCCTGCACTCTTCCTAACCAAAACGATGCGGTTTCGTCCATCAATTGGAGTTAACTGCTGAACATTACCTTCCTGGAAACATGCTTGGTGAATCGACTAGTTAAGGAGTACTGCCTATGCCTAGGCATATTCGTGAACGGTGTTCACGCTTAAGGGAGGGAGACTGTAACGTGCAAGAGCCCGTCCCAACGTTTTCAAACATGTATCTACCCTTGGATGTGACTTCATGACATTTTGAAACGACCGCCTGGTCGCTTGGTTCCGTTTGTGAACACGAGATGGCAGCTGCTGTCGGACTTCGGGGTTTCTTCACGTGGTTCCTTCTTCTCCACTAGAGTGTGTTGGTTGTGCCTAATAAAACTAATCCTATTCCAGTCATGTTTGAAGGCTATTTATTATATTCTACGTCATGAAACAAAGGACTGTGTATGCTTGATGCCGCCAAATTAATTGCTTAATAATGACATTGTTGCTTGATGTGTCAAACTGTGATTGGACAATTAAATTAACATGTATGCAATGCTGTTTTTGACGCGCGATTCTCCGCCATTTTGTGGAGTTCATTGTCTGTCGTCTAAGAAGCAACCGGCCAGCTGGTGTGACAGAGTATCTCTTCGTGGGCTGGGGGGGGGGCCCTTGGCCCCCAGCTTATACAAAATATGAATACCAATTCTACTAAGAAATTGCCTGTGCTCTTCAGGCTATTATTTCATCGTTTCGCAGTGAAGAAGTACGAAATGAAAAACGCATCTCGATACAGACCAGTGCTTGTGATACCAAAACGAAGCATGTGCTGGTGGGCCATTTTCAGGCAATATAGTGCCGTATTACGTTATTTGGTTTGTGTGTGAATTATTTTATTTTTATTGTGTCTCCACTGTGAAGTTTTAAGGTACGTTTTTTTTTTTTTTTTTTTTGGGAGCTCCAATATGGGCCTTGTATGAATGTTTGATATTGTGTTTTGTTTCGCCTGGTAGGCCTAAAATTTTGTTATGTTTTAATAATGTTTCCATATATATTAATTTTGTTATTTTTTTTCTTCGTACCTTCTGGAGACACATTTCTAAGTTTATTTTACGTTTTAAATTATTATTTATTTTCTTTTGGCAATCTTGGGATTGGCATATTATTAATCTGTTTTACGATCCGATGCTCCACACTCATGTTAATAGTATTTAGATGTAATTGTTTTCCTCTTTTCTTTTATCTCCGGTGATTGTAAAAATTAATATAATGCTAATTGTTTGCCGTAATTTCGATTTGACATGCGGTCTCCTGTTTTTTGTGGCCATGTTTGTTTTTTGTTTTGCCGAAATGCATTCTGGTCCCGAGTGCATTCTGGTCTTGGAGTGCAGTCTCTTGGCGCCGTCCGCGAAACTCAAACGTGTTGTGGTGTTAACTTAATATGTTTTTTATTTAACCTTGTTGGTTTAACTTTGTGTTTTTGGTGAATGTTCTTGTGTTTTTCTTAGTCACGAATATCGGGAATTTCTTAATTGATCATATTTTATTTTATTAATTTAATTTTAAGTTTTTTGTTTTATGACGTGGCATGGATCCCTGCATGTCCGGTCGGTATTGCGTCTTACTAAATTATCAAGCCCGTTCTCATTTAATTATGCCTGCATTTTCTTTTTTAATCTTTGGGCTTTATCATTTTAATTTTAATTTAATTATTTTCCATTTTTTTTGCTTTGCAAGCAAGCATGTTAAGCCGTCTCTTGCCTATTTTGTAATTTAATGCTGGCTGATGCATGTTCTGTTTTCAGGTGGAGGTGCTCTTTTAACTTTTAACATTAAATTTTTATTTTAAATTTTTAAGCAACTGTTGTGACATTATTTCGTCGGCAGCAGTTCTGTTGGTTATTGGGGGGTGTCTGTAGAATAGCCTGTGCGTTCCCCTTCTCCACCTTCCTTCTACCCCTTTTGGTGCTCTTCTGTTGGGGCATGTCTTCTGGAGGTGATTTTGCTGTGGAAGCGAGGCGGACCTCTGAATAAACGGTAAGTTGGCCCATCCACGCTGGCCGTCCACGTGTCAGTTATCATTAAAAATGTTAACTAGAAAATAAACAACTGTTCTTTTAGAGCTGTTATTTTCACGTGCTCCACTTCCGGAAGACTATACCCACAATGATCTCCAAACGCATAAATCCATTTTAATGGCAACAAATGCTCATAGACGTGAATATAAACTCCAACAACAGACAGTATTCGTCGTGGACCCTCAGCTTCAGGAGTTAATTTTAAACCATTAGAACCCCTCGTTGATGTCTCCTACTGGAATAATCCCATTAAGCTTGTACAGCGCCTATAGCTCTTGCAAGCATCACGAGAGGCTGGTCATACCGGTCACGATTGCGAAATCCAAGAAATTGAACAAGAGCTTCGAACTGCCAAAATTATTGTTTAATCCTTCACCAATCAGAGTGAGCATAGCTCGCGAGTTGCACACCTCTGCCAGGCGTAACTATCAGCGACTTAAAGATATTTCACGTGGTGTGGATGAGCTTTGGCAGGCTAATTTGGTTGGAATGATACCCTATGCTAGCGTTAACGTTGGTGTACGCTATATTCTCAGCGTCATTGTTGTGCATTCCAAAATGGCCTTTGTTCAACCTGTGAGTCGCAAGTCAGGCCCTGCACTGCATTCAAGAGTATTATTCAACAATCCAAACGTCAACCCAAGCTCCTACAAACAGATCGGGGAAAAGAATGTTTCAACAAGGATTTCTCCAGCATCCTCCAATCTTTGGATATTCACCATTACACCACATACAGCAATCCAAAAGCTGCTTTGCTAGAGCGTTTTAATCGCACGCCTAAAACAAATATGTGGAATGAGTTCACGGCTCGGGGCTCCTACCGCTGGATAGACCTGAGCTAGTGTCACGTTACAATGATACCAAACACAGAACTATTGGGACAAAGTCACGACTTGTGACAAAAAATATTCATCAAATCGGCCGATCCTAAACTCCTTCTTCTTAAGTATTCAATCCATGGATTGGTCTGCGGCAGTTCTCCAGTCGGCTCTATTTATAGCTTTCCTCTTCATCTGTTCATAGTTTCTGCATCCTACATCAGACATGATTTGCTGTACATATTGTAGGCGTGGTCTTCCTCGACATCTTTTGCCTTCAACCATTCCCTCCAATACCGTTTTCAGCAGGCTATCGTGTCTCAAAATATGTCCTATCAGTCTAGTCCTCCTCCTCTCCAACCACCTTAAAATCGGCGACCAAGCCCGTATCAGCAAGTTCAAGTCCGTTTTCGACAAAGAATAAACGCCAAATTGTGGCACGGAAATATTTCGTATTCGTCAAGTCAACCTCGACAGCCCAGCAACTTATTTACTGCAAGACCTCAACAATCAACCCATAAAAGGACGGTTTTATCTCCAAGAACTCCATAAAAAACAGTTTCTAAAACATTATCTAGTGGAAAAAGTGTTAAAAACAAATGGAAACAAATTGTATGTCGAATGGCTGGGGTTTAGCTCAGCCTTTAATTCTTGGATAAATAAATCAGATTTTGTGTACCCCGCTTATTGTTTATTAACCAATAAACCCAAGATCAAGTAGTGGAATTGTCAAAGAATTGCCAGTGAGAATAATTGTAGCCTGTAGTAATTCTTTCTCTCTCTCCATACCATGACACCACCATGTATTATCAACAGTTTCTCACGACTGTACAAGTTACAACGTGTACACAAATGAACACCTGCATGGTTTCATACTTCACTAGGCTCGGCGATGATGTCACCACTGTCTCACACCACTCAGCGAATTCCTTTGATAACGGTTATCAGGTCGTGCTGCAGAGGCTTGATCTGCAAATCGCTTGCAAGCTTACTGTTCTGTTCTGTCTTCCAGCCACAGAGGCTCGCTACCAGCTAGGCCACAGAATGTAAATATTTCATTCTTTTACGAATTTCATAAGAGACTATTCTCTACAAAAAACATACCAGTAAATAGTAAAACTACACCTACCGCTTAGTTGTCCAACGTTTGTCATAAATACAATAACACTTAGTAATAATTATCCAGTAGTCGTGTCTTTCAACAAATTTGGAGAAATACTTTACAGTAAAGAGAATTATTCACCCTTCTAAATGAGCTATAGCACACCTATCATTGCAGGTTCGTGAAATATCGGGGGAAACAAAAGTCAATGTCCTTACAGCTTTGGGTTATTTGGATAAATAAAAAAGGGGGCTTTGCCTGGGTTCATGAATTATCGGAAATTACGTCAATTTCCTAAAAGTTATGTATTTTTGGTTTAAAAAACTGGAACAATAAGTGGTCCACGTTAAAGATAAGAAAAAGCCCCTTAGAACGAGCCATCACACAAGTCCCTACGATAAATGGTTCGAGAGATATAGCCAAGCGCTGCCTGCAGACACTATAACAATACACGTTAGTGCGTTAGAATTCTTGGTAGCCCTCTACTACACTCTTTTAGCCCTAGGGACATAGGACTTGTATTGGGGTGTAGAGGAGGTAAGGACCTTGGGTTTAAAACAAACATACAACTTTCTGTAATTAATAATTTAAAAATATAGCCTACTTTCCAAATTAGACTTTTTTCCAAAATTCTAAAAATATATGTTGTTTTGTTCTAAGGATAAAGGGTTTCGTTTAAGCTAACATACAACTTTCTGCGATAAATAGTTTTAAAAATATAGTCTACTTTCCAAATACTTTTTTGTTTGCAAAAATCGAAAACAATAAGTGCTCCTTGGTAAATAAGAGCAAAAATCCCATTAAAACGAGTCGTCACACAAGTCTGTATGTTTATGGGTTAGCGAAATATCAACTATAGTCGGGTGGCAACATGCAGTCGCGGTGCGTGCTTTAACGCTCACGGCTACGGGTGAGATAGAACTGTCACCATCTCTCTACTCGGGATCCATTCTTGGCACTGCCAAGAAAGTAAATCTGGTCAGAAGGCTGGAACGGGGACCGAATCCACCTCTCCTCAGTTCGGCCTCACAAGGCTGAGTGTGCCCCGTTCCAGCCATCAGACAAGAATTAAATGTTTTGGCAGAGCCGGGAATCGAACAAGGACCGCAGGGATGACATCACCACGAGGTGGTCAAGAATTATCTGAGTTACAGCTTAAGCGTACGTATGTTCATTTCCACCCCTCCAGCATCCAAGGGCATGTGGCCATTCATCTGAGAAGTAGCTGCTTCACGGGACCCCTTGTTTTAGCAAAGCTAAACCATTGGCAAGACCGTACGTAATAAAAACAGGTATAGTACAGGTAGAGGAGTGCGACAACAAAACTGCTGGCCACGACTCGTATCGACCAACATCGCCTGCCGTTTCCATGGTAGCAAGACAGCTGCTAACCGAGGCTCGAAGCTTCTAGTTACCATAGCAACGACCTCGGAGCGACGCGGTAACTCGATTCCATCCAATCTATTCTAATTGAATTGTTTTTCGCGTCTCGAGAGGCGCACTCATCAGCAATACCAGCGCCCACTTGTAGATGATCGCGCTCTGAGAATAATGGTAAGCATTATCGCTTTAAGGGGCCAAACACCTAGGTTATCGGCCCCTAATGGTTTGGGTGAACATGAAAAAAACATGAACAAAAAAGTAAATCTAACTACAAACTTAATACTAAAACTAACTACAGCTTACACACTGGAAAAAGAAAAAAAAAACAAGTAGTTCCGTGAAGACTATACAGCCTATTTTCAAATATCCTATTTATGTATATAGCCTCTATCAACATACAAATTTTCAGTTTGATTGCTGTAACAGATTCGTAGATATTGAGAACCGTCTTAAAATTTCGGACGGTCACCATGTTGGATTTTCAAATATAGGCCTTACAGTTATGTACTATTATGAAGATTATTGTGTAGGTGTATTATTCAAACTTCAATTGCATGATTAGAACACAAGAAATAAAATCGAGATTTTAAAATTTCGCACAGCCGCCATCTTGTGGTTATGAAAATAATTGAAATTTATTAGATGCCAGTGGATTAAAATGTATATAAGCATATACCCTACCAAGTTTCACTGCACTCGGGTAGTTAAATCGCGAGAAACGTCCATTTAAATATTTAAATTTCGCGTCGCCGCCATGTTGGATTTGTGCTCACCAGGTGATTGAAAGTCCCAAAGGTGAACTTATGTTTATAGCCTCTATCAATATACAAAATTTCAGTTTGATTTCTGTCATAGATTAATAGATATTGAGAATCGTCTAAATATTTCGGATGGTCACAATGTAAGGGAAATAAAGAAAGGGGGAATAAATGCCCTCAGCCCTCGAAGAATGAGAATTGAGGGACTTGCAAGGAAGGAGAGCCATGAAAGGCAGATAGGAAAGGGGAAAGAGGAGAGGGCCCGCCCAAAAGGCAATGGAAAATGGAGAAAAACTGGACCCAGCTCAGGAATTCATTGGGGTCGCCATCTCCCGAACTCACCACTGTAAGTCCTTGAGCGTGTAGCACTATCTAGGGTGCACCGTAACTGGTGGGGCTACACACATCCTTCCTTCTTGAGGGCCTTAAGCAGAAGGCAGGAGATAGGCCTATCTGAAAGAAAAACAAGAGAAATGATCCCTCGAAGAATGAGGGATCAGGAAAGATGAGAGGAGGGCCAATTAAGGCGGGAAAGGAAAAGACTCCCTAGGCCTCGGATACCCTAATACTGTCAGGGTTGGAAGAGAGCAAGAGTAGACCAAGAGAGGTCGACAGAATGAAGACGGAGAGGAGCACGGTACAAGTAAGTGGAAGCAAAGCCGGACTCAACTTAGGTCCCGTGGTCGCCAACCCGCGACACACTAGATGTGAGCCCCGGGGGATGGGGGGGGGGGGGTGACAATAATGGATGGCTACATTGTAGACAAGATGATGATAATAATGAGTGATCCAAAGTGCACCTAAATAAGTAAACCCCACAGCGTAGCCGAGCATTTCAATCCTGCTCCACAGTCGCGATGGAAAGCTGTAACAATTACAAAGATAAGAGGTGCAAACCCCGGCGATTACAGTGGTTATCCTGAGTGTGGTTTTTTTTCTCTGTGTTTTCCACACTCCCTCCGTGCAAATGCCAAAATAGTGCCTTCTTTCAAGTCCCGAGGAACCTTGTAGACGATCGGGCTCTGAGAATCTCGGATGGCTTCATTGTAAAGATGTTGCTCAAAGTGCTCCTTTGTGCCTTCCTCCAAATTCAACATCAATCAGTCAGATAACAACAAACAGACAGATGATTTAGTAAAGTCCTTAGAGAGCCAGCTTTCAACACTTGGAAGACGCATGGTATAAGGGGAAGGGTGCTGCATCTCTCACCGATTCTTGGATGTTACGGGTAAACTCGACAACCACTGGATGGATTTTGATGCGGTTTTCACCATTTTGTAAAGGATATCTCGAGGATGATTTCTGTAGAAAATAATTTATTTATGATTAATGGAAGCCGAGCAGTAACGATTTCAGTGGAAAAGTCGAAAAATAACCTGGTGTCCGAGCGCTTCGTAAGCTTACGCTGGGCAAACCGTTAAAAATATCTAAATACTATGAGTGTAAGAATTGTTCAGCATAAAAAGTTCTACAAAAAAGTCCGCGAGAGCATATGTCTATCTTCAATACATCGCCCACTATAAGTGTTTTTACGTTTTAATTTCTTCCAAACATGTCCATTCAACTACTGAGGCGACAGTTTACGAGATAGCTAAGGGCGAGTCTATCATTCCTGTTACAGCCTAGCTAGCGGGCGAACCTATTGCCCGAGATACAGCCAGCAGCAAACCGTTGAGTCGTGTTGAGTTAAGACTTCTGAGAAGGGTGGTTGTGTTTGAAGTTTCCCTGGAAGTGCAACTCGGGTTTTCTTAATTTCGCCTGTGAAACACAGTCAAGTTAAGATTAGGCGGAAGGGGGATTTGAGTTTCATTCACCTCGCCATTCCCTGGAAGTGCAACTCTCATTTCGCCTGTGAACTGTTCGTTCCGCAAAATTCACAGTCAATTTAAGATTGGACGGAAGGGGGATTATATTATATTAAATTCTACTGATTGGCGTATCATCTCTACTTAGTATAAAACAAAGTCCCCGATTCTTGGATGTAACGGGTAATCTCGAGAACCACTGAATGGATTTTGATGCGGTTTTCACCATTCTGTAAAGGATATCTCGAGGAAGGTTTCTGTAGAAACTAATTTATTTATGACCAAATGAAGTCAAGTAGTAACGATTTCACTGAAAAGGTCGAAAAAAACTGGCGTCCGTGCGCTTTTTAAGCTTACACTGGGTAAACCGTTAAAAATATCTATATACTTTGAGTGTAAGAATTGTTCATTATGAAAGTTCTACAAAAAAGCCCGGGAGAGCATATCTCTATCTTAAATACATCGCCTACTATAAGTGTATTTACGTTTTCATTTCTTCCAACGATCTCCATTCAGTTACTGAGGCGATAGTTTACGAGTTTACGAGTCTATCACCGCAGTTACAGCTTAGCTAGCGGACGAGCTTATTGTCCCAGATACGAGCCAGCAGCAAACTGTCGAGTCGTGTTGAGTTAAAAACTTTAGAGAAGAGTGGTTGTGTTTGGAGTTTCCTTGGCTTTTCTTCTTTTCGCCTGTGAACTTTTCGTTCCGCAAAATTCACAGTCAAGTTAAGATTGGACGGAAGTGGTATTTGCGTTTCGTGCACCACGCCATTCTTAAATTACGTCTGACAAGAATTTGTTGCACATGCATCTCCATGATAATATAATTAATAGACCAGTCAGTGATTTCAACCCATCATGCCGAGACGTAAATCGGATATTGGTCGTTGTTCATTGTCATTGAAAAAAAAAAAGATACGAGCCTTAAAGTAGTCGCATATGATGTGTAACATCTGACATGTTATCCTACTGGTATACTACACAGATTGGACATTCTTAAAATGTTAATTTACGCTCCATTTTCAGACTGGAACTATGATGAATGTATAGATTGAAATGGAGATATGCTACTGTCACACTTGTGGGGGAGCGGTCAAGCTGTTAGTCTCTCACCAAGTTAGACCGGGTTTGATTCCCAGTCAATACATGTGAGATTTTCGAATTGAAATGCCATGTCCTGTGGTTCGCATTGCACGTAAAAGGGAGGTACCGTGGATCATGATTGTGAGATTAACGGTCACGCAAAACTACAAGCTTCCTTCCTTCCTTAATAATTCATAATAACAAAGTGACACACAACGTCGACTGTACTCTCAAATACTGTGAGCACACTCCTCAGTAACTATATCATTCATTATTCTCAAGACTCTCATACAATTCGTCGTAAACAATCAAAACATGCCTTCCTACAATCATGAAATGACCTAGTCTCAGCTTTTATTCCACTCATGTAACAACATTTTGTTATGCATTTAATATTTGACCAGCCTACTCAACCACAGCTTGACAATAATGCCGCTTACTTAAATGTCATTTGTCGTCTTTGCCCTACCCCAAGTGATGTTCAACCTTGAACGTGAAGCTTCATAAACTGCTCAATGACAAATGAAAGTCGGTGAAACATTTGCCACTGTGCTCGACAAACCAGAGCCTGTTTAGTGCACTGCCTACTGTATTACCATAATATTCTCGCGCTACAGAGAACACACTGACTTGTTTCCAATACACACATTTTCAATTGTAATTGTAAAAGGGCGTGTTTTACAGATATTGTAGTTTATAATACGGAACTCATTTTATTAGATGATTTGTAGCTTCCACCAGCACAAGCCTAAATAAAGAATACGATATTGGTCAACTAGATTAATAGACGCGAAACCGCTCATAACCATAATTTCCTTATAAACAGGTCCTCTTCATTCACAGACCAACACGTAATTTCATATGGATTATGATAAAATGAGTCATATTGATATGATAAATATCGTTTAAAATGATAATCTGGTAGCTGGATCGATCGATCGAGCGCGCAGTGCATACTTCCGTTTTCCACCACTGCCAGCTAGTACACTTCCATCCGATTGATCGAGCGGGCAGTGCATACTACCGTTGTCCACCACTGCCAGCTAGTACACTTCCTTTTGATCGATCGGGCGGGCAGTGCATACTTCCGTTGTCCACCACTGCCAGCTAGTACACTTCCGTTTGATCGATCGAGCAGGCAGTGCATACTTCCGTTGGATCCACCACTGCCAGCTTGATCGTTCCGATCCACTTCCGTCCCCAATTTTCAAAATCACTCCCACAAAACTATCCAGCAACCGAGCGGAAAGATGTTACACATAAAAAAACGCTTATCACGTAATGCATTCATAACTGTTCCCGGGCGAAGCCGGGTCGGGTTGCTAGTTACAGTATATGAAGACCACCCCAACACAAACTCCTGGATGAGCAACCAAAATGGGTCATTGAACTGTGAATGGACAAATGGGCTCAAAGTGCCCTGCAAAAACTCGGCGCAGCGTTTCGGGCAGTTCCTGGCAGATGCTCAAGTATAATCCGTTGCCGTCATCCAGACTGAGGCAAGATTGAAACCCTAGGACAGGTCATAAGGGAGAACAACTAAGGAACTCACGCCACCAGAGAGTGAAATCAGCTTTGGCCTGTCCTCTGTGTGAATCGGTTGGCAAGTCCACGAAGAAGACCACTGTCTATTTACTACAAGATCTGTCAGAAGAGCTGGCATTTTTGCAATCCATAGCCAGCCACATAAAGCCATTGTGATAGTCCCAATCGTCCGTTTTGAGAATGACATTGAACTATCCCGTGAGTTCGATGAGGAAAAGAAAGGAATATACGAAACGTGTGTTGCTTATCTTAATGACAATTGCAACATCTACTGATGGGATGGGCACTGTAACTACATTCTCGTGGAACCTCATCATGCACATTACATTGGAACAAATTACAGTTAATACTGTGAGAGATTCTATCAGCATTTTAAACCATAATTTGTATTATTCCTAATTTTAAGACCCAGTTTCGTGCATTTTATGACGGTTCTCATTAGTACTCCAGAATTCAGGGTCCTTGTGTTAGCTCAAAAATTGTGAGTAGATTTTATTTTCTGATACAGTGTATACACACTTAGTGGCCAAAAGTCATGGGAAGGCACGGAATATGATGTTAATAACGAGTTGCTCCTCCGCGAGCCCTCAAAACGGCAGCATTACAGCGAGTCAACGACTAGACAAGAAATGGGTTCCTGAATCCCAACATTCAACTGGGCGGTGATCAGACTCACAGTAGCCCTTCGATCGCCCCGTATGGTTCTGCTGAGGTAACGTGATGTCCGTTCGTTAAACACCTGTGGTGGTCCCGTGCGGTGGTTTACGTGGATGGTAACATTAGTCTATCTCCGCGATATTAAAGATCCACCCTCGACACTGTTGACCTCGGAAACCCGAATTCACATGCAATTTCTGAAATGCTATGACCAATACACCGTGGGCCGACGGTCATCCCACGTTCAAAGTCAGTTAACTCGCGACGTGTTGCCACTTTTACTACACTCGTGTCTGTGACAGACTGCTCTGCTCCTCTGCAGCTAGCCGCAACACTCAGCAGTCATACACGGAAACATTTTCTCATGGCACCGCCCTTCCCGTGAATTTTGGCTACTAAGTGTAGGCATATATATCTCTATCTCTATAAAAAAAATGAAAGTTTGTCTGTTTTTTCTGAATTTCCACGGAAATTTGCGATATTTGCGCGTTTCAGGCTGTTTTATGACGGATGCGCGCGCAATTTTTTTTTGTCTGTCTGTCTGTCTGTCTGTGTGTCTGTGGACAACTTCTACGAGTCCTTATAACTTGAGAACGGCTGGGTGGATCAACGTAAAATTTGATACAGATATCCATCAGAGGCACCACACTAATCATTGATGTAACTCTTCTCCGTACCTCTCATAAAAGGGGCCCTACCCCCTTAAAATGCATGCTGAAATAGGCGTAGAAGGGTGAAACAAAGCTCATTTTCAGCCCCTCAATGTGAGAAACGAAACTCGGGGGGCCCTGCCCTAAAGGGCCCCCGAAAACCACATTTTAAGGCCCTAAAACCAACAGTTTTTGAGATATTCCCAGAAAACTAATTTCACTTAATAAATTAATGAAAGAATGCATGGCGGTAACCATGGCAACTGAATCTCAGAGGTCCATCTATTTCTGTAAGACGCAATGCAATTCCATTTATTACATTACTGTGAAGGTTTGCAAACGGCTATAAGGTTATAATGGATCCAAATTAAGCTGAAATATTCATTAATACATACAATGCGCTTAAGGGGTCAAGGGGTACTCTAGAATTTTTTCACGCGATTTACACGTGCGGGTGTGGTTCCGTAGGTCTATTATATCCCTTCTCTATTATATAAAAATGAATGTTTGTCTGATTTTTCGGCTTTTCTACGAAAATTTGACATATTTGCCCGTTTCAGACTGTTTTGTGACGGATGCACGCAAAAATATATTTTTGTCGGTCTGTCTGTGGACAATTTTTGTGTCCTTATAACTCGAGAACGGCTGGGTGGATTAACGTAAAATTTGATACAGATATCCATCAGAGGCACGACACTAACCATTGATGTAACATTTCTCCGTACCTCTCATAACAGGGGGTCTACCCCTTAAAATACATGCTGAATTAAGCGTGAGACAAAGCTCATTTTCAGCACCTCAATGTGAGAAACGAAACTCGGGGGCCCTAAAAGGACCCCGAAAACCACATTTTAAGGCCCTAAAACCA
Organism: Meconema thalassinum; assembly: GCA_946902985.2. Classification (NCBI taxonomy): domain Eukaryota; kingdom Metazoa; phylum Arthropoda; class Insecta; order Orthoptera; family Tettigoniidae; genus Meconema; species Meconema thalassinum. The sequence continues at coordinate 1,037,821,596 of OX336389.2, forward strand.
ACAGTTTTTGAGATATTCCCAAAAAACTAATTTCACTTAATAAATTAATGAAGGAATGCATGCCGGTAACAATGGCAACAGAATCTCAGAGGTTCATCTATTTCTGTAAGACGCAATACAATTCCATTTATTACATTACTGTGAAGGTTTGCAAACGGCAATAAGGTTATAACGGATCCAAATTAAGCTGAAATATTCATCAATACATATAATGCGCTTAAGGGGTCAAGGGGTAATCTAGAATTTTTTAACGCGATTTACACGTGCGGGTACGGTCCGGAAGGTCTATTATATCCCTATCCCTATTTTGTTATATTATTATTATTATTAGTAGTAGTAGTATTGAAGCCTCCGTGGCTTAGGCGGCAGCACGCCGGCCTCTCACCGCTGGATCCGTGGTTCAAATCCCGGTCACTCCATGTGAGATCTGTGCTGGACAAAACGGAGGCAGACAGGTTTTTCTCCGGGTACTCCGGTTTTCCCTGTCAAAATTTCATTCCAGCAACACTCTCCACTATCATTTCATTTCATCCGTCATTCATTTAATCATTGCCCCAGAGGAGTGCGTCAGACCTCGGCAGCCGGCACAGTTCATATCCTCGCCGCTAGATGGGGGCTTCATTCATTCCATTCCTGACCCGGTCGGAGACTGGAAGCAGGCTGTGGATTTTCATTAGTAGTATTATTCTTTTAATTATTATCATTATTATGGCGTACAACGAAGAGACAAAGCTCATTTTCAAACCCTTGGGGTCAGAAACAAAACTCGGGGCCCCTCAAGAGCCGTAAAGGGTCCCCGAAAACTATATTTTAAGGCTCTAAACCCAACAGTTTCTTAGATATTCCCAGAAAACTAATTTCATTTAATAAACTAAAGAAGGAATGCAAGCCACTAACCATGACAACAGTATCTCAAGAGGTGGCATCCAACTTTCCATCTATTTCTGGAATAAGTAATGCCACTCCATTTATTATATTTCTGTGAAAGGTTGCAAATGGAGTACCCTAGATTTTTTTCACACGACTTACACGTGCGATATGTCGTACAGAAGGTCTATTATATCTCCAAACATCAACATTATTTTCAAAAATTCCTGAATAGAAATAGTAGACTGCTTTTTGCTGATTTTAGGAATTTGGGCCATTGGAGGCTAAAAACACTGAATTTTCATGCACCAGAAGCCTTTATAATTTATAAAAGGGGTCTTCCTGTAGTTGGGCACTTGACACAACGGTTAGGGTCAGTTCGTATGTGACGTGTATTGCGATTCTTCTACGAAGTTTTCAATTTTATTTTCACGCCAGGAAGAACACGTTAGGTAAATTTAGTTTGAGAGCACATTTTAACTAATAATTTTTCTTTGCCAACAAACAGGTTCCAAGCCACTAAACATTGCAACAGTAGCTCAATTGATAACATCTGGTTATTAATACCGAAGACCGTTCGAAGAATGGGTACTTCTGCTAGTATGTCTATAAATATTAAATTAATTAATTTATTAATTTATTTTATTTATTCATTTATTTATTTATTTATCAGAGCTCCGTGTTTGAGGCTGCGTATACTTCGGAAATTTGAGATACACAGGCAAAGTTTCACTGCTGTAATGAGTTAAAAACGTGATTTATTTACTGTTCACCTCGTGACTGGTGACCAGCATTCTTGGCTGTCACCGCGGAGTCAAGAAATTTAATTCTGATGTGTGAGCTGGAATGGAGAACACTCAGCCACGTGAAGCAGAAATGAGTCAACGTGGAAGTGGCTTCCCATTTCTACTTCAGGCAATTACAGGGCTGGCACCTAAACTAAGGACACGGCCACCTCCTACCCAAATACTAACATCTCTATATATATATAAAAATGAAAGTTTGTCTGTTTTTTCTGAATTTCCACGGAAATTTGCGTTATTTTCGCGTTTCAGACTGTTTTATGACGGATGCGCGCAAAAATAAATTTTTTGTCTGTCTGTCTGTTTGTCTGTTTGTCTGTGGACAACTTCGAGTCCTTATAACTTGAGAACGGCTGGGTGGATCAACGTAAAATTTGATACAGATATTCATCAGAAGCACCACACTAATCATTGATGTAACTCTTCTCCGTACCTCTCATAAAGGGGGGCCTACCCCCTTAAAATTCATGCTGAAATAGGCGTAGAAGGACGAGACAAAGCTTATTTTCAACCCCTCGATGTGAGAAACAAAACTCGGGGGCCCTGAAGGGTCCCCGAAAACCACATTTTAAGGCCCTAAAACCAACAGTTTTTGAGATATTCCCAGAAAACTAATTTCATTTAATAATCTAATGAAAGAATGCAATCTGGTAACCATGGCAACAAAATCTCAGAGGACCATCTATTTCTGTAAGACGCAATGCAATTCCATTTATTACATTACTGTGAAGTTTGCAAACGGCTATAACGTTATCACGGAACCAAATTAAGCTGCAAAATTCATCAATACGTATAATGAGCTTAAGGTGGTCAAGGGGTACACTAGAATTTTGTCACGCGATTTTCACGTGCGGGTGTGGTACGGAAGGTCTTTCATATCCCTATCCCTATATTGTATTTATTATATTATTATTATTATTATTATTATTATTATTATTATTATTATTATTATTATTATTATTATTATTATTATTATATTTTGGCATACAACGACGAGACAAAGCTCATTATTAGCCCCTCGGTGGCAGAAACAAAACTCGAGGGTTCCCGAAAATTACATTTTAAGGCTCTAAAACCAACAGTTTCTGAGATATTTCCAGAAAACTAATTACATTTAATAAACTAATGAAGGAATGCAAGCCGGCAACCATGAAGACAGGTTCTCAAGAGAAGACATCCAACGTTCCATCTATTTCTGTAAAAATCAATGCCACTCCACTTATTACATTTCTGTGAACGTTTGCAAATGGCTATAAGGTTATCACGGAACCAACTTAGACTGTAAAATTCATCAATGCGCATAAGGGGGTCAAGGGGTAACCTAGAATTTTTCACGTGATTTACACGTGTGATATGTCGTACAGAATTATATCTCCAAACAGCAACATTATTTTCAAAAAATACTGAATTGAAATAGTATTTTTTGCGGCTATTAGGAATTTGGGCAATTGGAGGCTAAAAAACCTGAATATCCATGCACCACAAGCCTTTATAATTAGTTAAAGGAGTCTTCCTGTGGATGGGGACTTTACACAACGGTGAGGGTCAGTCTTTATGTGAGGTGTATTACGTTTCGTCTACGAGGTTTTCAATTTTATTTTCACATCAGGAAGTACACGTTAGGTGAATTTAGATTGAACACATTCTAACTTTTTTTTTTCGACAAACGGGTTCATCGTAAGGATGATTTTGTTTGAAACTGTGTGGTTGATATATCCATATTCGGACTTCTGGGTAATATGTTGTAGGTTGGTTGGTTGGTTCCTCAATTTAGAAGCTGCAACAACGCGTTCACGTAGCCTCGTGTGTGTAGGATCTGTCTGCTAACCGGTGTTAATTGTGATGGCTGTATTAGTGTGTGTTACCTGTATTTCAGGTAAGGACTGCAGACGATCAATTTCCAGTAGTTCCTACTTTTGCTACCAAATGCTACCGTCAACGACACCTAGCTGTGACTTGGCTACTAGATGCCACCGCAACCGGCAAACTTTGGAACTAATAGAGCGTTAATCAAATCTAACCTACATATTTAGCTTCACACAATTGTAGTTAGTGGAAGGTTCTATTACATGCCATAAATCTATGACATGGGACCGCCAGCTTTACTTCCCCTCCGAAGTAAGGCATACTGAGGGATTTTTGGCCTTTCTGTGTATCTTTATGTACGCCAATAACTCGTGTTCGAATGTTGGGAGCATCGTAAAATTAGGTATCCATGTGAGTCAAAACACCAATTATTTATAAAACTCTTCACCGTACTTCTCATAGAAGGATTGGTATAGGAAGGAACTTTTCAAAATACATGCTAAAATAGGCGAAATATAAAAATTATCCTGGAAGGACGACCAAAGCATATGTTGCGCTTCTCAATGTGAGACACAAAATTCGGGAGTCTATAATGAGTCTCCGAAAACCACATTTTAAGGACCTCAAATTAATAGTGTGTGTGATATTCCCAGAATACTAACTTCGCTCTGATAAACATATGCAGGAATAAGAAGCCCCTAACCATTGCAACAGTAGCTCAATTGATAACGTCTGATTATTAATACCGAAGACCGTTCGAAGAGCGGGTACTTCTGCTAGTCATTACTAAAGTTCGAATGTTTAGAACCTACAGAAACGAGAAATATGCAGGCAAATATGACCAAAAATTACTGAAGTATGATCCAAAAAAGGTACAATATGACCTAATATATTTTCATGCGTTCTAAAAACACATGTTAATAATTTAGTAAAATATTATTTTTAGTCTATTATTTCTACATTCAAACCTAAAAAATAGTTAAAATCTACGCTAATTTCATGAATAGACCTATGATAAAATATTTTCCTCAAATTTTTATCGCAGAATGTTTCAAGAGACTCACGTAAAGCAGCATATTCTTCACCTTTTCTCGCGTTAAAAACTGCGACCCAAATCACATTTTCTGTAAAAGAGAAAGAAATGCCCTAAGTTAAAAATACTACCAAGTGTAGTTACAGTTAAATAGTTTCTGATAGTGTGCAACAATTGGCAAGTTTTTTTAACTTTTAGCGCCGCTAACGCACAGAAACCTTGCAGCGACCAGCGGATACCATATTTTAAGTCCACCACCTACCTCTAAAATGTTACCAAAATGACCATAGAACATTAATATTGATGAAATATGACAATAACTAAGAAAATGACCCAAATATGCATTTATATGTCTTATAAAATCCACCTAAAAAGAATCAGGAACATTGAACTCCTGTTTAATTACAGTTTTCAATTAAAATGTAGTCAAGGAAAACTACATGACATTTGCTAAACATCCGTACCTTGCTCATTGCGAATACACACACTGGTACAGCTATCGTGGGCGAATTGCAAGCAATTTTCCCAACTGGGATTTAGAAAGATGATAAAAGAATGGTTTCGGCAGGATGGAATTTAGGAAGGAAGTCAAGTGAGTGACCATAGTTACAATTGCAATATTTATTAGTAAGAAACTTATAAATTGATCAGGTTTCAACAACAATGCAGTATATATTTGATTAGGAAATACAAATTAAAAATGAAATGAATTATAAAAAATGGTTTCAAACAATGACGAATAAAACTCAGCAATTCTTCTAGGTCTGTGTCGTGTCTTGTGTGGGGTTTCGCTTAGGACACCAATCTAGCTCATCAGAGGGCTTTTGGTGTCCCCGACTGATCACTTTTGTGATACTTTCAATGTTTAGCTTGGCCCATTTGTCAGTCAAATTTTATTTCTTGTTACCGAGATCCCCGAATGGTAATTATTTCTTTACCAATGTATTAATTGCTTAAACCATATGCATAATCTTGTTATCAATCACTTATTCATAGATATTATAGTTCTCACCTCGAGTGTTTCAGTCGCTCGCTACCTCAAGCGTCCTCACTCCCGACATACAGGGCTTCTACTGGTTGATCCACTGTCCGCTGAGTAGTGTCGACTGACGTCACCCTGACTTTCGTTCGACCAATGGCAGGTCTTTGTCTGGTCGGGCGATCTCCAGCTTCGAGAGAGTTCCATGGTCCCTATTTAAGACGCCACTTGCTGGCGTTCTTCACCACTTCTGATCAACCACCACTTCTGATCAATCATCACTTCTGATTACTTCAACCTGCTGGTCACCGCTACTGCATCTCATGACACCATCGCTAGTCTCTACGCTACCTAGCAGTTACGTCACAAGATCTGCACCATGACGTATTGCTCAAGATGGCAAGACTAATTGCCAGCTGTTGTACTCTTCACCTTCACCTTAGATGGGATACTTTGAATCGTCTTTCGAAATACTGCTGGATCATCACTTGGAAGCTATAAATGTCATTCCTTCGCAAGAAAAGAAGAGAGAGTTGACATTTTATCAATGGTGCACATATCTCTAGGCCATGTACGCCTCCTTCCGAGAAAACCGTGAGGACTTTTAAATCAACGTTTGCTAGCTGGAACTTTTATGGAGCTGACTCTTCAAAGATAAGTTTAATTTTATGAAGAGTTTATATCATACCAGTTATTTTACACTCTTAATTATTTTTTATGGTTCTCTCTTTTTTATAAAGTGCATCCCTTTTTTATGTTAAGCTCAACTTCTCTCCAATCAAGCAAGCTTGTTTTCATTGACCTTTCTTTAATCTGGGTTTCTGTCATCAGGCCCTCACACTTTGCTACATTTATAATTGTTCATTTCTGTGATAAGCACTTAAGTGCAATTTGTTTATTCATTATAAATTTATTATTAGAAATAAAAATTGTTAATGTATTGCTACCTACATTGGTTTTCTAGTCACGTATTTCATGCCCACTACCCCGCACTGCTTCAGTCTAATTTTCTTGACCACAGTAGTTATTTTGTCCAGGCTTTCGCCTGATGCGTTTCGTTCTCCCGTATGGGGAAGTTTTAGGGCAGACCTTTTTTCTCCACCGACTGGCTGCTTGAGCTTTTTGTTCTCGCAGTAAAGAGGAGCACGTGCTCTTCATACAAAGGGAAGTAGCGCGCAGTTCGCTACTCCTGTGGGGTTCCGAGTGGGGACACCAACAGCTCGCTGATGAGCCAGCTTGGTGTCCTAGGCGAATCCCCACACAAGACACGCCACAATCCTAGAAGAATTGCTGAGTTTTAATTCACTGGCCGTGAAAGCCAATATACCTATGATGAATAAGTTAATAATTAATTGAGGTGATTAAGAAAGTTCATTTCAAGCCTTAATTGGACATTAGAAAATGCTTGAAAAGAGAAACACGAGACACTTTTATTTTTGTTTTATGAAGCTGTTGATAATTTTGGGCGCTCAGCGTGGTTACTCATCATAACAAGGCGAAGTACATCTTCCTAAAAGTCTTGAAGATGAGTGATCATAATCTGACCGGAAAGTTGTGCTCTGACCAGCAGGCGATTTTTGGAGGCGGCCGTGGCCACGAAGACAGATGCCTGGACTAGGCGTAGTTGCTCACTGATGTAATTCTCGTCACCAGGATGGGAATATAGCGACGCCAGACAGCGTTTTTGTAGATCAAGCATGACCTCAACATCTGGTCTTCAGATTGGACCAGACGAGGTGGCGAAGTGTGCAGGATCCAAATAGCGTGTGCTAGTTGCTAACTACGCGTATCTCTTGCTTGGCGGATGCCAAGGCGAAGTTTGGAGATTACTCAATAGCGTATTGAGTCGGCGAGTGCCATATGCAAAGAATGCAGTAGGCTTGTGACGTAGGCGGCGAGAGCCTCTGGTGAGCCTTGGAGGAGATATGGTCCCGGCGAGAGCCTCTGGTGAGCCTTGAAGGAGATATGGTCACGGCAAGAGCCTTTGGTGAGCCTTGGAGGAGATAATATGGTTACGGCGAGAGCCTCTGGTGAGCCTTGGAGGAACTATATGGTCACGGCGAGAGCCTCTGGTGAGCCATGGAGGAGATATGGTTACGGCGAGAGCCTCTGGTGAGCCTTGGGCGAGATATGGTCACGGCGAGAGTCTCTGGTGAGCCTTGGAGGAGATATGGTTACGGCGAGAGGCTCTGGTAAGCCTTGGAGGAGATATGGTTACGTTGAGATCCTCTGGTGAGCCTTAGAGGAGATATGGTTACGGCGAGAGCCTCTGGTGAGCCTTGGAGGAGATATGGTCACGGCGAGAGCCTCTGGTGAGTCTTGGAGGAGATATGGTCACGGCGAGAGCCTCTGGTGAGCTTTGAAGGAGATATGGTTACGGCGAGAGCCTCTGGTGAGCCTTGGAGGAGATATGGTCACGGCGAGAACCTCTGACGAGCCTTGGAGGAGATATGGTCTCGGCGAGAGCCTCTGGTGAGCCTTGGAGGAGATATGGTTACGGCGAGAGCCTCTGGTGAGCCGTGACGGAGATATCACATGTAGCCGAGTAGGCTAATGCTGAAAGAATGAACGTAGACCATGAGTGCTGAGTACTTAGGGGAAGTGCTGGTGCAAGTGCTGCAGAGTGCAGACTGCTAGGGAGTTAAGAAGATATAGCCCGAAATGACGTCATCTGGGACGAGCAAACAGCGCATGGTCACGAGACGACCAACCAATCAGCGCACAGATTAACATCAGCAAGAGTTGAGCTGAGGAATGCGGTTTTTCTCTGGCCCTTCATTCTACCAGGGCAAATAGAGTAATAAGTGGTGGAACTCCGGTAGTTGACCGTTTCCACCGCTAGGTGGTAGGCCTACTAGTGTCCCTTGGCCTGGATGTGCAGGTGGACGGTCAGTCTGACTCGTTGTTTATTAAAAGGGGTGTTGCACTAAATACGAAGCAAGTGTGAATAACAGAACCAAATCTTCAAGGAAATACGAACATATTAAAATACTATCCATAACACACTAAAATACATTATTCTAAGAAGAGTAGAGCTTACCTCTAAACAGGAGAGATCTTCTTTATTTTTCTCGCTGATTTGGAAGACGATCTGGATCTCAGTTCCCTGGACATTTCTTTTGCCCGGAAAATGGACCGGCATGTAATGTAATGAAACACTATCCTAGGGAAATATAATAACAGGTGCTCCTCCGAGCAGCATGCATTTCAGAACACAGGAAGTTCCCAGATCATATCCACACAATCTGAAAATATATCGCCCCACAACGCGCCTTCTTGCTCCAACTTTGCCTCCACTACTGAATCCACACGTTTCATCACGTGAAATAAAGATAAAGACGGGTATTTGAGACATTTAGATTCGCTTCCGCCAAAGTCTGCATGGTGAGGATACATACATCAATAGCAGCATTAAATGTTTCGGAATCACTTTCCAATGGCCTAATGCAGGAAGTATAACCCATTTAAGATTTGATTGCCACTGAGCATGGCTGCGCCACCGTTTGTTGATTATTGTAGCAGGAGCCCCGCGGTTACAGAGGAGGATACAGAGGTGACACAGTGCAGTCTGCACATAAGTCAAGCAGCATTGCGAGCGCTATCTGTCTTAGAAGCGCAGATAAGCGTCATAGCAGCTCATGTCACCACGGACAGCTACTGGAGCTGAGCCATATCCTACACATGCAACTGTACCTGTCAACGAAGCAGAGTGACGTGTGACAGAAGTAAACAGAGAATAGTTCCCATCTCGACCGACGACAATCAATTCGTGAATCTTCTTTGCTGCTGTGTGAATCAGGCAACCACACAAATAATATACAACGTCATCGCCTGCTCTCTCAGATCTGTCATCATTAACTGACAGGATTATATGGTTCAATGTCTGTCAGTGTAATAGTTTCTTTAACAAGAGTTTAGTGCTTTTCAGTCGGTCAACACGAATGTACCCAAAAGAGTGTTATGCTCTAATCCTGAAATAAATTACATGAGATTAATAAATACACTAGGATGACCAGTTTCGATCGTCAAGCGATCATCATCAGATCCATTACACTTAGGCTATAAAATCTATGTTTGAAAATACAGGTGAAAATATTTACAATATGTACAATAATTTAGTTGCAGTATTGGTAATGGAACAGTCGGTGTATGCTAAATGTAGTATTGAACCCTTGCGAGAAGCTTTTTATGAGACTCTTTTCTTCGGGTTGTGTACGGTTCATAACATCGTTGCTAAATTTACGCTTCTACAAGGTGCAAGGTAACATAGTCCAAATGTATGACAGAAAGAACAACAGTGAAGCCAAACTAAATAAAAACAAATTTAATTTCAGAATAAAAAAGGACAAATATAACAAAACACAACAAACACCACGAGGGAACACCCTCTTAAATCTACACCCACATTTGCGGTATGAAGCAAAGACTCATCTCAGAATGATGTCAAAATAAATTTACAGGTCCTGAAATATGGCCTGTCTCATCTAAAATCATGTGTGCGTGTAATATGACGAGCATGCAATCTGGGAGAGTACTGGGTGCTAGATTTGTTGCCATCCTGCGACTGCCGTCAGGCAACAAATCCGCATCTCGGATAAATTAGCGATGGGAACTTAACACTACAAATAATATCAATACACACACCCGACACTCGCTAACCTTCAGTAATTACAACAATGAAGATTTCCGTCGAAATCTAGACCAGCGAGCTACAGCACTCAACTACTGCCTCAACAAGGACTTTTCAATGAAACACAGGAGTGAGTAACGTGACCACGAAACAACAACAAAGAATGACCGCATGTCATTTACTCTGAACAACACAACAGGGTGTCACAAGAAAATTACACCATTAAATGATCAAATAAACATATGCTTAAAAGCAAGACAATTCTATACAAAAAACATACATCTGGACGTCAGCATGGTAATACCGCTTCGGCGTAGCGAACTGATCCCCTTAGTGTCATATCGCTCTTTAAAACAAAACAAGTAAGCCATCTCTTAAAGTAGGTCATGGCCTAACCGCTTCCTTACCCCCACACAGGTGTCCAGACGATACCAGAGATCAGCGCTCAAAGTGGAACTGTTATCTTCTATCATAATCAACCCAGCGTGCACAATATCCCAGAGCCAGCGCTAATCGCCTGGTTCCCGAGATCCACGAAGAATACATAGCTGTCACCATAGCTCAACTGTGTGTGTGTCGTAAACAAATATCTCATCAATTCCACCTGGAATTGTAAGACCCATATTTTACTGGCAGAGGTCCCGCAGGCATCACTCTGCGTAGTAAAAAACAACATTGCAGCAGTCAGAGGGCTAGCCTAGAGCAATCCTCCCGCGCAGAATAATCACACCACGTGATACACGTAGACACATAGACACATAGACACACACACGAATCACATGCTAGGGTTGATTACACCTGAAATAAAATACACGAATATTTTCCACACTCACTGCGCCTGATCTGGTATTCTGGCCAAGAATTTAATCTCAAAGGCAACTATAAAATATGACATAAAAGAACGGACGGTTCTTTACAACAATCAAAATACTGTGACATGACGATTCAAAAAAATCTTGTTCAACCGAAGTCCTAATCCAATACAAGTTTTCCCCCCTCTGCTATTTTTAACTGTAATTACAAAAGCACTACTTATCTGCCGACGCCGCATCCATGCTTACGCCAAACCAAATATGTGCGTACACGAGTACACAATTAAAATATACAATACAATAATTAACGATGGTCACGCTTCCCCACGCATTTACATATTTGAGTGTCGGTGCACTACGTTACTCAAAAAAAATCACAATGAATACAAAATCACGAAATTAAATTATTTACAACAATAGTTCCCATGCCAAAATATCTATAATGAATAAATTCAATATTTGTACTCATCCAAATTACTCGTCACATCAGCGGATATCCCCGCCATGGCCCACTATGGATCTTAACCGGCCATCTCACACATCTTCGTTGGTTGCAGGAACATCACTCCAACAGTCGACCCGAAGTTCGTCATCTTGCTGCTGATGTCAGTGGTGAAAACAAAGTTCAAATTAAATTATCTCTCCTATTCCTGCTATAATTGCAATAGAGCTACACAATCACTCTTTGTCCTGCGCAATTATTAAGACGTCGATACTGTCCCTAGAATAAGCATTTTGCTAATTTCACACGCAAACATTTTATAAATTTTTACAATTATATTTACACACGGATCTCAAACAGAGTCCACAAACTTGAAACATCTCTCAATCGAGATCGAAGGCAAGTGTTTAAAATTGTTCGTAGTACTTGGCTACTTTAAAATAAGAACGTGGTTGTAGCGCACCGCTACATCAAGGTATGAACATGGTCGCTAACACAGACATCTTATTTATACAATCTGGCCAAAAGTGTGGTAGAGGGGACATAATTTTTTTTTATATTTTGAACCAAACATCGTAGAAACTTGCGGCTAGTGTCAAACTTCAGCATTTCTTCTGAACGTCAAAATGATGCCTCGCGGAATAAAATTGCATCAATGATTAATTAGATACCGCATTCGCGGGCTTTTCAGAGGGTACGCCACGATGATGCCGAGGTTGGCGTGGTTGCACGTGATTGGTCCATCCAAACGTAAAATCGTTGAGTACAGTAGGTCGTTTCCCCCAGTTGCCAGCACCCTCCTCTTTCTTTCCTCACTGCTCGAGCTGGCTAACAAAGGCTAGAGCTTCGAGGTCACGGCCATTTACCTCTCTTCCAGGAAAAAGTTTAATTCTGTCAGGCTCGCTCAACTGCCCTCTTCCTTGCGACATCTAGTTTGCACTCTGCTTCAACTGACTACGGCCATAATGCAGTATATAAAATAAATATATGAACAATTATTCTAATGCAATAAAGAATAAGGGTTCATTTTCCTCCAGCTGAGTTTAAAAATTCGAAAAGTCAAGATTTGAATTTTTAATCATCAACATAGTCATTTTCCCAATTGAGTCTGGACCTCACCAGCTTTTTAAATTTTCCAGCGCAGTCCGAGTATCTGGCATCTCTCATCTCACTAATTGCTTCTCCACTGATGACTAAGTGTACCTTGGCCTCGCTGTCACCCCCTGTCACATTTCGGCCTCCCTCTCTCTGTGTCATAACTACTTGTAGACCTCCCTGACTTGTCACCATGTTTGTAAACAATGCTCTCTCATAATTTCTTCCGTCCAGTAGCCCAGTACATTTGAACGTTTCTTAGTTCGCATCAGAATTTGCAACTGCTTCATTTTCTTCCTGTTCCCACTGCTCTCTTCTAAAATACTACATCAAATTTGCAATGTTGAAAACTGACTTTGTTCCAGTGCTCACGTCTTCAATCCTGTTGGCGTTATTTCCTAGATTCTTGATTATGCGGAACGGACCCACGTACTTGCTACTAAATTTTGCGAATATCTTGTTCCTTGGATCAGATACTGGCGGTCGTCGTACAAGTACCAATTCCTCTTCACGAAGTTCTCGGTGAAATTTCTTCCCTCGGTACCTGCGTAATCTTCTTTCTGCCTGATTCTTCGTGTGTTCCTGCGTTCTCTGTATCCTTAACTCATGTGATATCAATGGATCCTTAGGACACGGAATGATCTTGTCCCACGTTCTCTCTGGTATTCTGTTATGGTGTACTAGCAATGGCACCTGTCCTGTAGATTCATGCTTAGTTGTATTCATAAAATGCTCAATGTCACCAACTTTATCCACCCACTTGTTATGTTCATTAGGAATCAGAACACGATAATACTTCTCCACACAACGGATTACTCTTTCACTCGGATTAGCTTGGGCGTGCCTTATGCTTGATAAAATGTGCTTTATTCCCAGATTTTCAACTCCTTTCCTGAACACAGAACTGGTAAAATAACTACCATGGTCTGACAATATGTACTCCGGTTTTCCTTGCGTAGGAATGACTTTGTTTTGTATCCTGCTAAGTACTTGTTTCGACGTGGTCTTTTGGATCGGGCACAAAACAACAAACTTCGAAAAGACGTCCACGCATACTAATAGATGTTTACACCCACGCCTTCCTTTTGGCAACAGCCCAAGACAATCGATCGCCAGTAGCTCGCACGGCTTCTGCGGTAGTAATGGCTTCGGATACTGTTTCATGAGGTAGTTATTAGGCTTAGTGCGCTGACATGCGTCGCAAGTCTTAATAACTTCAACTATGGTAGATCTCATTTTGGCCACGTAAAGGTTTCTCCAATTGTCGCTTCTGATTTGTCTGTGCCCACATGCCCCAGATTTTCATGAACATGCCACGTTAATCCCCTTTGAAGAGAAGCTGGAACTACAATTCTGAGTTTGGTATGCTCTTCATCCACAAACTTGTGTAACAGGCCATTTAAATATTGATACTTTGCTTCCCTCGCCCTTGCTTCACGATATTCAGGTGTCCCCAGTTGTATCTCTTTCTGGAAATATCTGATCATCATCAGCATCCACGGATCTCCTTCTTGCTCCTGCTGAATATTCTTGAGTCTGTCCAGAAACTCTCGGTCCTTCGGTGATAATTCCAACTGATGTACCTCTACTGCTATCTCGTTATCCTGCTCGGGATTCCTGCTTAAAGCATCGGGAATGATGTTCATTTTCCCTGGGCAATGCTCAATGGTAATGTCGAATTGCTGGATATAAATAGCCCAACGAGTCACTCGTTCACTCACCATCGCGGTCTTGAAAAGGAATGTTAATGCATGGTGGTCGGTTCTCACGATAATGGAATACCCGAAAATAATCTTTCGCCAATTCTGAAATTCGTATAGCCAATAACTCTAGCTCAGTAACTGTATAATTTCTCTCGTGTTTACGTAGCTTGCGACTCGTAAATGCCAAATATGACCGGTGATTTAAATCTGAAGTGTCCTCTTGGTATAACATTGCACCTATTCCAATTAACGATGCGTCAGCTTGAATTACAAATTTATTTCCAAAGTCCGGATATCCTAACTTCACACAATTTTCAAGCAGTTCTTTCGTGGCCTTGAAAGACCTGTCGCACTCCTCACTCCATGACCATCTATTTCCTTCCTTCAACATTTCTTGCATTGGCGCGACTGTCTCCGTGTAGCCTGGACAGTTCTCCTTGAAAAAGCCAGTAACTCCCAAAAATGCTCTCACGTGCTTAATTCTGGTTGGTGTCGGGAACTTCTTAATAGCATCTATCTTGGCTGGATTAGGTTTCACACCTTCATAATCAATAATGTGTCCCAGATACAATATTTCACTCTGAAAAAAGTGTGATTTCTTGAGGTTAATTTTGAAATTCATGGTTCGTAGGTTGTCCAAAAGTTTATCAAGATTTACCATGTGTTCTTCCATAGTCTCTGAAGCGAGAAGTATGTCGTCAACATATCTCGTAGTGAATGCCTTCACTTCATTCGTTAAGTTTCTGTCCAAGGCTCTAATTAGCGCACATCCCGCTGTTTTAACTCCAAATGGCATGCGTTGCCAGACAAAGGTTTGATTATCAAATAAAAACCCCGTTAACAACTGTGATTTTTCCTCTAGCTCTAGATGATGAAAACTATTCGTCAGATCGACGCTACTATAGATCCTTTTTCCTCTGAATCCGTTCAGTATATCCTTAATAAGCGGCGCTTTGTCATGCTCAGAAAGAAGCTTGCTATTTAAAAAACGAGCGTCTAGACATAGTCTAATAGACCCATTTGGCTTAGCTACTGCCAATATAGCATTTAAATACGGCGTAGGTGATTTCTTAATCATTCCAGCATTGAGTAAATTGTTGATAATGTCCTTAACCTGGGCATGATGTTTTTCCGGGATTGGGTAAAGTTTGCTTTTAAAGGGCGTCCAGTCATCAACTTGCATAGCATACTTGTAATTGAGAACTTTTTCCTGGGACGGTATCGAATACTTCTTTGTGACGGTGTAAAATAATTTCTAACTTTAATTTATCGGGGTCCCCCAATTTCGCGTCGTTCAGCCGCTCCTGGATCAGATTTTCAAACTTTGAGCCAGAGTGATCTTCTTCCGCTAAATATGTCCACAATTCTTGCGAGATATCTTGACCTCCAAGTTCCACTATTGCTGTACTAATTACTTCTCCCCCTTGTTTGTTTCCCTCGTCCGTGACGTCATCTGGGATTACCTCCATTGTCCAAGTGCCAACCTCTCGTTCCAAAGTCGTCTCCTGCATATTCAGACCCACATGACTCAACTCTTCAACTTGCTTGAAACTGACCGTGTTATTTCTCAAATCTATTACTGCGTGATATTCACAGATGAAGTTCGCTCCCAAAATAACATTATAACTCATCTTTGCCATCACAATAAAATCTTGTGCAAAGGTGTGTTTCAGAATGTCAAGCTCCAAATATGCCTGATGTTTACATGTTACCGTCTTTTCTGGTATGACTCCCCATACTTTTAGTTGTGGTACTGGTATTATCGGAACCGTCTGCGTCTTTCCTAATTCTTTAATCAGGGCTTCTGATATCAAGCTAACTTTACTTCCAGTGTCCATTAAACAACGTGTTTTTAATCCCCCAATCCTTACATAAATAACAGGTAGCTGTCTAATGACATTCTCATGCGGTCTCGCTACTTCCTCCAGACAATCATCAGGGAACGCAATCCATTCTTCAATCTTGGCGATAATGACATCACGGTCATCAGCCACTCCCGTTTTTAGCCTGTCTCCTAGTTCGTGCTTTGGACTTTTATTTCGCTCCGACCTCCACCTTGTGAGTTTCGTCCGCCATTATTTTGTCTCTCCTGTTGTCTTAGCAGACCCTCTGCTCCTTCTCCATGATTATCCGGATTTTGTCTGTTTTCCATCGCTCGCCCCCATTTTTCTTTCTCTGTCTCTTCAGCGTGTATCTCTTGTAGATATTTCTGCGATTCTTGGTACCGTTCCTCCCAGTTGTTCCGGTACTCCCTTGGATCCTCTTGCACGTTATCCCGTCTGTTCTTCCATTGGTGCGTGTCACCACTTCCCTGATAAGGCCTATCCTGCTGCCTATTCCCTCTCCAATTAGAGTATCCTCGCTGGTACGGTCTTCTATTATTGTTATTCCGGTACTGGTTGTAGTTAGTATTATTCTCATGCCGATTATAGTTATTATTATTCTCATAGCGATTGTAGTTGTTATTATTATTATTCTCATACCGACCTCTGTTATACTGATCTTGTCTCCTAGGCGTGAATTGCGTATTCGTTGCCTGTGTTCTCGTACTGGGATTCTGATTGTTATTATTATTATTGCTCTGGACTACTTCTGCTGCATTAACGCATTCAATATTTCTTTGGCGAGTTTGGGCTGAAACCATGCTTGTTTCATCCAAATGGCGAAGGATCTCTTCTGCTTCTACCGCGGTTTTTACGTTTGCCGTTACCAAAAATTGTTGGATATTCATAGGTAACTGCTTGCCTATTGTCAATACTAAATTTTCCTCCGATGGGGGCTCGTCCAGATCTTTCAGCCTAATCATCTGTTGCGAGAAGAATTCTGAAAATTTCGTTGGGTGCGTACTATGGTACTTTCTAGCATACAAGTCCATTTTTAATCCTAGCTGCAATGCGGGACTCCAACATTTTCTCAAAAACGCCTCTTTAAATTGCGTCATGTTTTCAAAGGTGTATTTGAAACTTTGATGCCAGACGAGACTTGGTCCCTAAAGAAACTTTTCTACCATTCTTAGCTGTTTTATTGGGCTTATTTGATTATCATTATAATAATCGTCTAATTCGCGGAGAAAAGCTTTAGGCGTAATTCCTTGCCCGTCTATGAATTTCGATGGTTTGAAATCATTTCCTCGAATCACCTGAATAACTTGCGATGTCATTACGTTAGGTTGCGGAGTGGATGTCTCGCCTCTGTAATTACGAAACGCTTCCGTGTCGACCCCTGCTTTAACGCTATTTTCTTGGCTCGTGCTCCCTGTAGATTTAAATGCCTCCGGGCTTCCCATACTAACAAGTTTTTCTGCTGTCCGTTCTGCCGTAATTAACGTTGCATTCTCTAGTGATCGTATCTCATTTTTGATAATTAGATCCGAGTGCTCTTGAAATTTAGTTTTTATACAGTCCTCCACTACTTGCATCCGAGAATTGTTATCTGCTAATCTCTTTAAAATAGACAATCTATCTCCTTTATCTTCTTCTACCTGCTGCTTCCAATCTTTTCGGATCTTCTCTTTCATCGTCTTCCAACCTTCTACGAAACGTTCCTCCATCTGCTCCTGATTCTTATCTATCTTGTCTTCGAGCTGCACTAGATTTTTATCTATCTTGTCTTCGAGCTGCACTAGATTTTTATCTATCCGTTCTTCTACCTGCTCCATTTGTTCTTGACTCTTATCTTGCCCTATCTCAATTTTTTCCAAACGCTCGTCCAATCGCATCCTATTTATTTCAATGTGCTTCTTTATCTGCTGCTGATCAGCTTCTAAGTGTGTCCATCTCTCCGTAGATTTAATTTCCAACCGATCGAGTTCTTTAATTAACCCCAGTACGTTGTCATCTACTGCTTTTATTTGCTCTTGTATGTTCTCTGTTTTGGACTCAATTTTCTTAAATTCTCCCTGTAATTTCTCCTGCGTTATCTTTATTCCCGTTGTATTAGTTATACATGCTCGCTCTATTTGTTCTAGCTTCGCGGTGACTATCTTGTCCAACTCCGTCATTTTCGATCAAAATTTAGCTTCTATTGCTTTAATTTGTCCCAATTGTTTAGTGTTATTACCCTCCATTTCATTTGCCAGTTTATCCAATTGTACTTTCATATTCTGATTTATCTTAAGTGTGATTTTACTTAAGTTTTCAGTCTGTGCTATCGCCTGTTCCTCACTACGTTCTTTTATTCTACCTTCAAGTGTCAATAATTGTTCATTATTGTTTTCCCGCATTTTAGTTTCTAATGTCTGTATTTGTTCGCTATTACTCTGAGTAATCTCGTTCTTTAACGCAAGCAACTGTTCGTTACTACGCTCCTGCATTCTAGTTTCTAATGTTTGTATTTGTTCGCTACTACTCTGCGTAATCTTGTTCTTTAACGTAGGCAATTGTTCGTTACTACGCTCCTGCATTCTAGTTTCTAATGTTTGTATTTGTTCGCTACTACTCTGCGTAATCTCGTTCTTTAACGTAAGCAATTGTTCGTTACTACGCTCCTGCATTCTACTTTCAAGTGTCATTAATTGTTCATTATTGCTCTCTTGTATCTTCGCTGCCGACCTCTCCAACAATTCACTGATTTCAGCAATCGTAGCCATCACAACACAATATATATCACTTGGAGAATAAAGGGCCATGCACATAGGAACCTCCACCGTACTCACACACATGTTTTGATATTTAATAATAATTCATACTCACTCATTTAATTTTACGTTAAAACACACCCCTCAATCAAAGCATCATGAGTATTTGAATTTACTTTTAATTTAATATTTCCCTTCATTATTCTGATCATAAATTCCTAATCTGACTGAATTTACATATAAAACCTTTTTAATTAACCAGTGTTAATCAAAATTTCAAGGCAACACCTTCCTGTCATTTCAATATTTCTGAGTTCATTGAATCAAAACAAACACTATTTTACTTTTTTAAATGGGCGCCAGGAACACGTCATAACTCAATACAATGTCAAATCTACCGTGTTCCGTATTTCTAACCTTAAATGAACTCATTGATTTTACTTATGCACATGGTGGAAAGACTTCACCTAATTTACTGATTCTACTAATTACTATGCCAAACCTGGTATTATTTTTCCACAAAATACTATGAGGTAAGCAAAAGCAACAACAATCACCACGTTGGGCAGACATTTTAGATCTATGAACCCTTGCGAGAAGCTTTTTATGAGACTCTTTTCTTCGCGTTGTGTACGGTTCATAACATCGTTGCTAAATTTACGCTTCTACAAGGTGCAAGGTAACATAGTCCAAATGTATGACAGAAAGAACAACAGTGAAACCAAACTAAATAAAAACAAATTTAATTTCAGAATAAAAAGGACAAATATAACAAAACACAACAAACACCACGAGGGAACACCCTCTTAAATCTACACCCAAATTTACGGTATGAAGCAAAGACTCATCTCAGAATGATGTCAAAATAAATTTACAGGTCCTGAAATATGGCCTGTCTCATCTAAAATCATGTGTGCGTGTAATATGACGAGCATGCAATCTGGGAGAGTACTGGGTGCTAGATTTGTTGCCATCCTGCGACTGCCGTCAGGCTACAAATCCGCATCTCGGATAAATTAGCGATGGGAACTTAACACTACAAATAATATCAATACACACACCCGACACTCGCTAACCTTCAGTAATTACAACAATGAAGATTTCCGCCGAAATCTAGACCAGCGAGCTACAGCACACAACTACTGCCTCAACAAGGACTTTTCAATGAAACACAGGAGTGAGTAACGTGACCACGAAACAACAACAACAAAGAATGACCGCATGTCATTTACTCTGAACAACACAACAGGGTGTCACAAGAAAATTACACCATTAAATGATTAAATAAACATATGCTTAAAAGCAAGACAATTCTATACAAAAAACATACATCTGGACGTCAGCATGGTAATACCGCTTCGGCGTAGCGAACTGATCCCCTTAGTGTCATATCGCTCTTTAAAACAAAACAAGTAAGCCATCTCTTAAAGTAGGTCATGGCCTAACCGCTTCCTTACCCCCACACAGGTGTCCAGACGATACCAGAGATCAGCGCTCAAAGTGGAACTGTTATCTTCTATCATAATCAACCCAGCGTGCACAATATCCCAGAGCCAGCGCTAATCGCCTGGTTCCCGAGATCCACGAAGAATACATAGCTGTCACCATAGCTCAACTGTGTGTGTGTCGTAAACAAATATCTCATCAATTCCACCTGGAATTGTAAGACCCATATTTTACTGGCAGAGGTCCCGCAGGCATCACTCTCCGTAGTAAAAAACAACATTGCAGCAGTCAGAGGGCTAGCCTAGAGCAATCCTCCCGCGCAGAATAATCACACCACGTGATACACGTAGACACATAGACACATAGACACACACACGAATCACACGCTAGGGTTGATTACACCTGAAATAAAATACACGAATATTTTCCACACTCACTGCGCCTGATCTGGTATTCTGGCCAAGAATTTAATCTCAAAGGCAACTATAAAATATGACATAAAAGAACGGACGGTTCTTTACAACAATCAAAATACTGTGACATGACGATTCAAAAAAAACTTGTTCAACCGAAGTCCTAATCCAATTCAAGTTTTCCCCGCTCTGCTATTTTTAACTGTAATTACAAAAGCACTACTTATCTGCCGACGCCGCATCCATGCTTACGCCAAACCAAATATGTGCGTACACGAGTACACAATTAAAATATACAATACAATAATTAACGATGGTCACGCTTCCCCACGCATTTACATATTTGAGTGTCGGTGCACTACGTTACTCAAAAAAATCACAATGAATACAAAATCACGAAATTAAATTATTTACAACAATAGTTCCCATGCCAAAATATCTATAATGAATAAATTCAATATTTGTACTCATCCAAATTACTCGTCACATCAGCGGATATCCCCGCCATGGCCCACTATGGATCTTAACCGGCCATCTCACACATCTTCGTTGGTTGCAGGAACATCACTCCAACAGTCGACCCAAAGTTCGTCATCTTGCTGCTGATGTCAGTGGTGAAAACAAAGTTCAAATTAAATTATCTCTCCTATTCCTGCTATAATTGCAATAGAGCTACACAATCACTCTTTGTCCTGCGCAATTATTAAGACGTCGATACTGTCCCTAGTATAAGCATTTTGCTAATTTCACACGCAAACATTTTATAAATTTTTACAATTATATTTACACACGGATCTCAAACAGAGTCCACAAACTTGAAACATCTCTCAATCGAGATCGAAGGCAAGTGTTTAAAATTGTTCGTAGTACTTGGCTACTTTAAAATAAGAACGTGGTTGTAGCGCACCGCTACATCAAGGTATGAACATGGTCGCTAACACAGACATCTTATTTATACAATCTGGCCAAAAGTGTGGTAGAGGGGACATAATTTTTTTTATATTTTGAACCAAACATCGTAGAAACTTGCGGCTAGTGTCAAACTTCAGCATTTCTTCTGAACGTCAAAATGATGCCTCGCGGAATAAAATTGCATCGATGATTAATTAGATACCGCATTCGCGGGCTTTTCAGAGGGTACGCCACGATGATGCCGAGGTTGGCGTGGTTGCACGTGATTGGTCCATCCAAACGTAAAATCGTTGAGTACAGTAGGTCGTTTCCCCCAGTTGCCAGCACCCTCCTCTTTCTTTCCTCACTGCTCGAGCTGGCTAACAAAGGCTAGAGCTTCGAGGTCACGGCCATTTACCTCTCTTCCAGGAAAAAGTTTAATTCTGTCAGGCGCGCTCAACTGCCCTCTTCCTTGCGTCATCTAGTTTGCACTCTGCTTCAACTGACTACGGCCATAATGCAGTATATAAAATAAATATATGAACAATTATTCTAATGCAATAAAGAATAAGGGTTCAGTATATATGATATTAGGTGAAATGCTAAATGGTGAAAGAAATCCGGAGTTTATATATTTGGAGTGACTATATGGTTGTAAAAAATCAACTATGGTTAAACTGTAATATTACAGGCTACTACTTATCTGGTTGTCTTCCACGCTGGAGCTACGAGCAGTTTCGTGTTCACTCTTACACCAGGTGTGGTCGACTGAAATGGGTTGTTATCTCAACGAAACTGGTTTTTCCCTTTCTCCCCCCTGTTCCTATGTGCTGTGTGAAGTCAGTGCGATGTGTTTTTGTGGGATGTTGCCAAATATAGGTAAGATGTATGTTATTGAATGAGGTGGGTCTACAACTATTAAAGACCGTGGAACATTCCTCGCCACGTGTAGACCAATAGCCATTCAAACTAAAGGCTGCCCGGTCTTTGAGGACGTCCCGGCACCTTTAATACTGCCACGAATATCGGCCTTGGTTTATTGCAGAAAAAAGTACATCGTACACCTGATCCAGATAACATTTACCTATTAAAACCCCCTAATTCCCCCTCCCCCTTTTTATCTAGCTTGGCTGTATCGCTAAGTTGTGTCTTGTTTCCGACAGGGTGTATTTTTAGTAGAGTAAAGGGGGTGAGCTCTCCATAAAAGTGTGTTCATTTAGATTGTTTGGATAGTTTCGTTTGGCTAGGTGTATCTCGATTGCTTCCTTTATGTCAAGAGCTCTGCCTTACGATTCGTGATGAATTATTTTTAGGTCCGCCTTGATGTTAGTAAATCTGTGCCCCGCGTCACACATGTAGCTAGGGAATATCTTGCCACAGTGGGTGAGTGGTTATCGTGTCGGACTACCGACCCCAAGCTTGCAGGTTCGCTCCGAGCCGTGGTAAGTGATTTTTGAATGGTGACAAAAATTTAGGCACGCTTGTCATACTTTGTTGGCATGTTAAAGAACCCATTCGAATTCAGTAGGCCTTGATCATAATGGCAAAATCAATCTTGTGATTTTCCGCCAACATAGTGTTCCTCCTTTCCCTACTAAAAAGTGCAATAGTGTCAAGGAGCTTAGATATATAACCTCCTTGACTTTCATTGCACTCCAAGGAACGACAAAAATTCGACTTGCAAGCTGCCAAGCTTGCACCCGGCATCCGTGGCCATACGATAGTATTATTACTATTTAGCAGGGAATGCTAAGAGATACTTATGCCCCCGTTCGTTCACTCTCAGTGATATAGGAGAAATAGATGAAATATTTTAGTACTAACTTTACTGGGCTACGAGGCTAATGGCGTAACTACGGGGAGTGAAAAGTGGGGATCATTCCCTCCCAGACCCAAATAATAAGACTAAGAAATTCGTTTTAAATTTAATTTTGAATAAAACCAATCTTCGAGCTGAAAGCAAACTATTGTATAATGGAAGTTTATACTCACTAGTTAGAAGAAGCCTCCGTAGCTTAGGCGGCAGCACGCCGGCCTCTCATCGCTGGGTCCGTGGTTCAAATCGCGGTCAGTCCATGTGAGATTTGTGCTGGACAAAGCGGGGGCAGACAGGTTTTTCTCCGGGTACTCCGGTTTGCCCTGTCACAAATTTCATTCCAGCAACACTCTCCACTCTCATTTCATTTCATCTGTCATTCATTTAATCACTGCCCGAGGTGAGTGCGACAGGCTTCGGCAGCCGGCACAGATCATATCCTCGCCGCTAGATGGGGGCTTCATTCATACCGTTCCCTGACCTGGTCGGTCGACGGGAAGCAGGCTGTGGATTTTTCATACTTACTAGTTAGAAAGCATTTTTTTCACTCGTGTCAAATGTTTTGTGTAACGTTAACTAAACACCTACTGAATGAACAAAATGGCCAACTGCTCAGTAAGCCAGAGGGGTGGCAATGAGACGGGCGTTGCATTTTATAGTTTGTTAAATTTGAAGATTAGTGCAATTTTAACTGGACTTGTAATTTGTAGGATAAGCCTAATTATGTAACAAGTTTGATGATGATGGTTTTGATGATAGGTGATTTAAGGGACGCAATAGCGAGGTCATCTGTCCAAAAATAAAGTTATACAATAATGTCAGTCTTGGGTGGAACAAGACTGGTGAAGAACATATTTTCTATCAAGTTTCAAAACATACGAGTACGGAGGGCGTTTGAGTTATGTCCATGCAAATTTAATAACACGCAGAAGAATTCTCACGGGGTTAGAACATTATTGTTAAATGTTTTGTTCTATACCTGACATTTGAATATCCTGCCAAATCATATTTCATGTTATGTTCGCTAGTTTATTTTAATTTTTCTCTTTTTGTTTAGTCAATTTTACCCTCCAGAGTGGTGGTTCCCACGGACTCAGCGAGGCAACTCACTACTACCGCCTTTCCAGGCAGTGTCCTAAAGCTGGGAACACTTGTTCGGATTGGATACAACTGGGGAGATGTGATCAGCAGTTCGCCCAGGCGTCCTCACCTGCAAAGCGAACAGGGGCCTCATGAGGGATGGAAAGGGAAGGGAAGATTGGGATGGATAGGCAAGGATGAGGGAAGGAGGCAGCCGTTGCCTTACAGTAGGTACTGCCCCCGTAAAATGAATTATAAGGGATGAAAATGGGAATAATACATTTTTTTCGAAGCCCATGATAAAAATTAACCAAGGAATATGATGGCTGGAACTTGGCAGAAACCAGTCGTGAGGCGACGTTGAGCAGGAGGGAAATTCCGTCACGTGATTGTATTGCGCCATGGAAGTTTCCAGAAGCTTAGAATCGACCTAGCAACAGCGAATATTCCCAGGAATTGTTTAAATATTGTTATAAATTATCCGATTGGATGTGAGCTTACAGCCAATAGGAAGAAGTTTTAGAGAAGACGGGAGTTCCAGCAACTAAATTTTTATGGATATTTAATTCATTTAAGCCCCTAGAGAGAGAATTTATTTATTGGAAAAGAGAAGAATATGAAAATAAAATATTGGAAATATTTAAAAGTCAATAGCAGGTCGCTATTGGAAGGAATAAGCGATTTGCTAGAGCCCGCGCGAATTTGAGAGGGAACTCAAAAAGGCGGCCAGAATCGGTAGACTTGGAGGGGAGATGCCAAGCATCGAGGCTCTTGATCATCTGAATGTCCGAGAGGTCAGACGTGTGTTACTAGAAGAGAGAGGAGTTCCGAGTGTTTCACCGAGCTTGTAGAAGGTGACTCGTGGAGACGAGGGTAGAGTTAGGAGATGACCACGCCTTGAAACTAAGTGAAGTTGGGATGAACTTGTATGCCGCAATCACTTCGGTCTGATCGGCTTCAGAGACATTATTTCAACTACAAATTGTAGCTTGCTATCAGATATTGTATATTACGAACTTTCAGAAGTTTGAGGAAAGTATTTCAGCAATTATAAGCAGTTTTGTGAAGCGCGAGAAAAGTGTTTATTTCCAGCGCGATAAGACACTTTTGTTCGAGCGACTACAGCGCATGCAACAGCCACAAGTGAGGACGAGTGTATATTAGCATTGCTATTGAGGAACTGTATTACAACACAAATAGGATGGAGATGTATTCCATAGTGAAGAACAATATTCAGTCTACTATTATGTAGATTATTATGGACTAAATTAATATGTGCGCCAGGAGTATAAGCAGATAGAATCAATTTAGTCAACGATGGAGCTTCGTTAGAGGAGGCTGTTCATGAATGTCTACTTAATGAGCGATCATGAGACTTGGTGTACAACTCTATTCTAGTGCATTCTTGTCAAACATAAGCTCAACATTAACATCAGCGACTACAGAACGATGTTCATATTCCATCTACATGAATGTTCGTTATG
Organism: Meconema thalassinum; assembly: GCA_946902985.2. Taxonomy (NCBI): domain Eukaryota; kingdom Metazoa; phylum Arthropoda; class Insecta; order Orthoptera; family Tettigoniidae; genus Meconema; species Meconema thalassinum. The sequence goes on from OX336389.2 coordinate 1,037,847,472, forward strand.
CGAGTGAGGTCCATGACTTTCTTTTCGAATGCCTTTCGAGGTGGAAAGCAGAACTTTCGACGCTACTCGCTACTATGATGAGACTGTGCTGTGACGGAGAAAGAAGAAACATCAAGATTATCAAGAGGTCCAGAGTTATCCCGGTCACAAAGAAGATGATGATTGGAGGCCCACAGTTCGATCCCGGTCGGAGCTTGCTGTTTTCCAGTGGGGGGAATTCGTTCCTTTCCTGAGGTCACGAGTTCTTGGAGACGAGCTAGGATCCAGCCCAGATCTTTGGGAGATGTAACAACCGAGTATTTTGTGATACTCTATCTTGATCTTCTAGACTTCGAGACCAGGTAGCAGTGTTCACTAACCTTGTAGTTAGAGCTTGTAGTGACATTTTCTGAGCAAATCCTTTATCCATATTTCGACACAATATTTATGTACTCCATGTATAGCCTTTTTATTCTTCGAAATGTATTGTAATGATCGTCTTGTGACGCTTTTAGCTTCGTTTGTTAGGAATCCAGTTTCTGAACTGAGATTATTTTACTTGTTCGTGGAACAAGCTTTTGTCATTTCCTTTAAGGAACAGTAATTTATTTTCGACGTTTATGAATTCATTCTGAATGCAGGTGATAGACATTTTCGTCTATGTTACCCATCAAATTAATTTTTATTAGTTTAATTTGGGCATTTTATCCGTCAAGAAGAAACGTCAAGAGAAGAAGATCTTGGTAGTGATATATTGTGAAATATCATGACATCTTGTGGAAAAGAAACATTTAACGTGGAAACGATTATTATCGCCAGAACTCATAGACATTCGTTCTGAATGGAGAGAATAAGAATATGATTAATTGTATGTTTTATTGAAGAAAGCTATGAACTTTCAGTCATTTAAACTTATTTGAAGCTAGAATCTTCTTGGAAGATTTATTATCATCCGACGTTAGGGTAGTTATCGTTTGATATCCTCGTCGTGATCGATTCTTGTTGGACACACACATATATAATGTTGTGATTAAATATTTACGAGGAGTAATATCATGTCACGTTGTAGACATAATATTCCTTCTTCGATCAAAGTCGAACCCAGAAGTATGAAGATGAGATGCTGTATTTTTATTAAATGTATGCACGACAGTTTATATTTATCAGAATAACGTTTCAAGAGTAATAAGTGAGGAGGTTAGTATCGTCAAGTCCAAAGGTCGTTAAGATGTATAAATTAAAGATATAACAATTGTTGTTATTGTTCATTGGACCAGCGATTGTTGTGACAACGCTGAGGAATTATGCCCTTTTTTAAGGAATGCCAGTTTGAAAGAAGTGAAGGTGATAACCCTTTGATAGTGGTTTTATTTGTATGTATTTCCGTATGTAGTTGGCATACGAGGTTATTGCAAAGGTGTTTCCGCATTTTGTATTACAGTCAATGCATGGGCATGACTAAGTTTGGCAAGGCATTAAGGTGTGAGTAGAGAGTACTCCTTGTTTTGTATACACGACTTTGGATTAGAGAGGACATGAAGGGTCACGGTTGAAATTGAAACAGGAAATAGATAATGACATCTGTTATGTTATACTCTTATCGAGATTATTAAACCCGAATTTGTAACGACATATGTTTCACCTTAAGTGGTCGAATGTATTTAAACTATTGTGACACCAGATCAGAGAGGAGAGACTGGTGGTGGTTATTTCTGAAAATGTAGAAGATTTTAAGGATCTCAGTTCACTGTATTCGACATAACTGATAGATCAGAGCTCAGGCTCAAGTGTATATAGTCGCTACTATTTTGAAAGGACTATCGCTGATGCTATAAGCGTCATTGTAAATTCATTTAATGATAACTTTCATTATTTGCCAATCGAGTGTATATTATGTTAGACATAGAAAGTTTATGAATTGTTTAACGTAGTGGTTAGAGTATGAATGAGTATGTGACTGGATGTGGTTTGTTTCTTGTTCAGTGTGAATGAAATGAACTCCATTGGGACGTCACAATGCGAGAGTATGAATGGAAGTGTGTATAGAAGTTTCATATCATTAGCGCGTAGGATTTGCGTACAGTTCACGTATTTGTCTGACGTGAATCTGTTTCATTTTAACACAGCTTTTATTGTTTTGGAGAGGTGCATTTGTGGGCCAGGCGGGAATAGCGAGGGCTGATTAAAACTCGTTTCTGGCCAAGGCCACGGCTAGGTCGCACAAATGGAGAGAGATGTTGCGGGCCGGCAGGCTTGCACCCTTTTAATCCAGCTAGTGCTGGGAATGTAACGGAGAATGTTATGTCATCGGACGCGTGGCGAGGGTCGCGTGCTCTGAGCGCCCAGATGTTTATTGGAACGCGCCAGAGGAATGTAAATACACAGGGGTGTGTAATTGTTGTACAGCTTGATGTATTGACACAAGCTACCCCAAATTTTATCATAGCGTTCATAGAACGCGGTTCTATCAGTGGCGTGAATGTAAAGATGAGAGAATGAGAGTGTGTTTTTATTTTATTGTATGAATGTTTAGCCATAGTTTACCTCTTTTGTTATTAAATCGTTTAGTTTTATTAGAAGCCGAGTCGTCATGATTTATTTTAGGTATAAGGAGATGCAACTGTGAAACCCATTATAGGTCCAGAGGCTGACCACGAGATCCCCGAGAGTAAAGGTAGGTGTTCTACTGCGAGCAGAGTGTATTTTTCATGTAATTCACAGTTGTGTCGTAATTTCCGCCACGTATATTCGCGAGGGTATAGTTGGAAGTAGATCCTTGACTAGTATTTTGCGCCGGAGCTGCCAGGGTCTACGAATCCAGCTGTTGCTTCGGATATCCAACAGACCGCCTCTAGAATATACGGGGACAGTACCATCCCGACATGTGCCCGAAGACGAAGTGGGAAACCACGGTAAACCACTTCGAGGATGGCTGAGGTGGGAATCGAACCCCCTCTACTCATTTGGACCACCCGAGGCTGAGTAGACCCCGTTTATGTCCTCATACCACTTTTCAAATTTCGTGGCAGAGCCGGGAATCGAACCCAGGACCTCCGGGGCGGCAGCTAACCATGCTGACCGCTACGCTACGGAGGCGACATTTCTTTTAAATACTGTACATATGTTGTGGTTTTAGGTAAGGTAACTTCCGTATTAAAACATCCTTATTGTTGTTTTTGACCTTCTTTATCTTGATCATTCAGACATTTCCAATTTGTTGAGAGATTAAAGTTCAAATGCATGCTTTTTATTTATGTTCGACGATGTGGAAATGTAAATATTATATGTCAGAAAACTGTATCATAATGAGGGTCATTATAACACTATTTTTCATTATGAAACAGTTTCACCCACCAATCAGAGCTCAAGAAACAGTTGTTTGACCAATTAGGTAAGGACAGCATCGCACCTGCGCTGACTTCCACGGCCCCCTATTTTAAATTTCACTGCGTGGCTAGTGTCATAGTGGGGTATTTGGGGAGGCCATGGTCAAATACAAGGTATTCTCTGCGTCCCATGCGCTCTGTTCAGTACATAAAACTGGCGAAATCTCGACAGATATTAATGAATATTTATGTTCGAACAAAAAATAGTTATAATTATCGTCGAACATAAACAGTCGTATGCAACTCGCCTATAATGGTAATTAAGACACTCGTATCAAAATTATAAAAGGAGCGAAGCGAGTTTTATAAACATACTCGTGTCCTAATTATTGCTATTATAGGCTCGTTGTATAATGTAGGCCTACTATTATATTACTGAATTTGCCATCATACAGAAATATATGCTATGTATTGAACCCTTATGATATCATCTGATATAATAATGATTCATATTTTATATGTATTATATTTGAAAGAGGGCATTCATACAAGCAGCAGTGGATACGAGTTGAGGAAATATGTTGCAACTATTGGGAGTCAGAAGACGAGGCAGGTATATTTAAACCAAGCTATTGGGACAAGGAAAACTGTGTCAAAATTCCTGGAACTAACGAGGTCAACGCACAAAAAGCGTGGCTTCAGCTAGCAAGCCATAGGACGGTTACTACCGATTTATGCCGGCGGTAGAAGGGGAACCAGAATCTGACAGGATGAAGATAATTGTACGTCATAAATGGGGAGGAGTTCCCAGGGCACTCGGTACAAGATGAATTTGGAATCGACGAATGAAACAGGGCACGCCATTCGGCCCGCGAAAGTTGGCGTACCTTTGATTTGGCGCGAATTGATTATTAATAAAACCCATGATCGTTTGTGAACCCGCCGATCGAATTATTAACCTGTGCAATGAGAGAAGCTCAATGAAATTAGTCGCAAGGCCGTAGCCAAAAAAAACTTCGAATAATTTTTAAATGTTATCCGCCACCACCGGAGTTTTGTTGTTTTCTGTATAAATGTCGCCGAGCTGAGGGTTGAACCGACTTTATATTGTGGTGTCGTGAGTGACACTATACTTAATTTTGTGATGTCGTGAGTGACACTAGACTTTATTTTGTTGTGTCGTGAGTGACACTAGACTTTATTCTGTTGTGTCCGAGGTGACACTTGTGTACTTTATTTTGGCGTGTCTTGGTACTCTTAACATATTTTGAGGTCTCTCTGGAGACGAGTGAATTAGTATAACTTCAAAACTCGACAAAACTCTGACGAGGTTGTCAACTTATTAAATGTGTATAATTTGCGTGTGAATAGCAGAAGCTCAGGTTTATAAACATATTTAGGGAAAGTTTCTTCGAACAAATTGCTCAGGACATTGAGTGGAAATAGCAACTCATAAAGCAATTTTAGTAGTTAATTTAGAACTGTGTAATAACTGAACTTTTTCCATCCTAAGAAAGTCATCAAGATGTCTGGAACGAGGCAAACAGTTGGAAGGATGACCATGGACACACCAGCGACTATTGTCCAAGTCCGGCTAAATAACTGCTGGGTTATGTGTGGCGACGTGAACTGAGGTGTTTTGGCGAAGGAATGAGTACAACATATTGTTTATTCAATTTTAATCGTAGTTAGATTGGCTGGGGAAATGTAAATATTTTCCTGTGTATATTTTTTTAAATTGTAGTTTGATTTTGTTAGTGTACCGACACTCGAATGTAATGCCGTGCGTGACTATATTTTGTGTTCTGATTTAGATAAGTGTAATGTAACTTGTAATTCTACAATGCGTGTACAGATTGCTATGTTCATAATCGCTTGAGCAGAAATTATGGTTTGAGTGATAAATGGTGCTGTTGTAAGAATAAACTTAACGATAAAATTAGAATTTGGGAGGGTAACATTTAACCTTGTGTTTTGATAAACAGGCGTTTTATTTGTGATTTTGCCTAGTGCAATTTTTATTTGCAGGGAACCATAGTTCTCATAGTAAGCTGTAGAACTAATGAAGTACCGTAATGATTTTATTTGATCTTTGGGAAAGCGGTTTAAGTCTTTCCGTGGAATCTTAAATCTGGACGTATTTCAGGTGGCGAGATGTGTGATGAAGTCATTACCCAGGTGTGCGTTATATGTGGTTATGTGTGATGATGTGTGTCTAAATGCGCGGGGAACATCATGGTAATCTGACCACGATTCCTGACTGCAGCAATTGTGTCTACATACGCGTGGAACATCTTGGTAATCTGACCATGATTCCTGACTGCAGCAATATATATTTAACGGCGGTATGGACTCCAAGAAGGCTACCGACCGAGGCGTCGTGTCTTGTGATTCTTGAGAGAATTTTTGGGACAAAATATGGTATTTTCGCACACACATGTTTTTCAGGAGATACAAGGTATTTCCATGTTCGAGGGATGCCGTGAGCGAGCTTCCGATCTTGTTGTGGAACGCACTGGGTGAATGACATGTGGCTTCGACAGGACGGACAGATTTAAGATAACTCTAATTATGTTGGGGGCCGGTGTACCTTGACCTCTATTCTTAAAGTGAGATGAGCCTGTACGTTGTATTTGTGAAAGGGGAGTTCGCCATACTGAGACCATAATTTCACGCGTTAAGTTGAATTGATATTTTTTTGTTGTTGTAATTAAATGCCACTGGGCAGTGTGTTGTTTCTTGTGTATTTTGATATAATCCATTTGGATTGTTGTTGTTTGTAAAAATTAGAATGACGATCGGTCATGTCCTCGTGTATTTTGCTGTAGTCACGTACGCTTGTGTTGATATTATCAAGACCCGTTTGGGCAAGTAGCCGAGTTTAGGCACGTGGTCAAGATCTCTTTCGGAGATCTATTTTGTATTATATAAGGGTAGCGGGTGTCGGATATTTCTTAAGTGCATTGTTGTGTGTTCCCTATGCTAATCTAATTTACGCAGAATTGCGGATTCGTTGCTTGACGGGAAACCATATGGTAACGAATCTCGTAATCGTACTTATTTCCTTCATTAAGTCAAACATCGTCACGCGCACGCAAGTATAGATTTGAAGTGGACGTATTATTTCAATCGTCTCTTATTTGACAATCTCTTCCGAGTAAATTTTATACGGTAAATTGTGGTTATTTTAACGCCACTGATGTGTGAAGCAGACACAACATAGGGTTGCAGTTGTGGTCTATTTAGAAGTTGCGGGTTTGAATTCAAGATGTTGTTTTATTAATTATGTTTGTTATTTTCTTTGGTTATTAAACTTGTTTTTATTTAGTATACTGGTTTACCTCCTTTCTTTAGTTATGTATTTGCCCTATGTATCCTTGTTATCTATGAGAAGCAAATTTAACTGCACGGCTAACATGGACCGAAACATTACCCCGAAGAGAGTCTTGTTACGCTTCTTTTGCAAGGGTTCAGTATAGTTCATGATAAGGTGGCAGAACTTTCAAAATACAGACCGCCCCCAAATGTTGGACTCGAGCCCGTATCAGACGCACAGTTTCAGGGCCTCTCGCTCTAGAACTCAGGCAAGTCAGTCGGCTAAGGAGTTCTTCTTTATTGAAGGAAGGAAGATTGTAGTTCTACGTGACCGCTAATCTCGCGATCATGAGCCACGGGACCTCCTTTTTACGTGGAATCCGAACCACAGGACATGGCATTTCACTTTGAAACTCTCACATGCATTGACCGGGAATCGAATACGGTCCGCCGTGGTGAGAGGCCAACAGTTTGACCGCAGGACCACCACGCCCCCTCTTCCTTATTGAAACAATTGGGTACAAATTTACATTCAGTGAAGTAATGGAGATTCGAAACTCAAGTCCACAGTACCGAATAATCTTCGAGTACGTATGTGCATGAATTAGCATTCTTTTGAAAAGAATGAGCATAGAACTTTTTCCATAACTATTGTTTTACTGCTCTATGGTAACTTCATTTTCGGGGCTAGAGAATGTTTCCTGTACGTGAATATTGTGTTAACAAATAGACTATTGTGTACAACTATGCTCGGGGCTTGAAATACAGTAGTATAGAGCGTAGAAATATCAGGGGACGGGAGCGGGAGTCAGTATGACAGCTGTTAACGAACAACACTCTGGAGAGGAGAATATTTAACTATACTCAGATACTGTATGTACCATATCATGACAGACCATGGTATATCATTGCGGACAGAAGGACACAACAGACAAACAAGTTCAAATCCCAGCATCAGCCAAATTTGAAATGGCTTCCAGTGGATTCACCATTCTACATCTGAAAAATGCTGAAATGGTGTTTTTACGAAGGCCTGTCCGATTCTGGCTCCAATTTATCACTAATACGTAATTTGGTAAAGAGATCACAATATTATACCAGTAACAAACGCATTTTAATGAAGCAATCGTTAGGCAGCGATCATGACTACGATATCCCAAGTCACTAAATAGCATTAGGTTAAATGATTTATCATATGAAAGGGAAACCAACTATGATAGTAGGGCATTCGCTGTTATAAAAAAAAGATCCAGCACACTTCTGCTGGGATAAGAATGTGTGTCCACAAACAGTAAGAAGATAACAGGCCGATTGAAAATTAAAATCTATATAATTTATTGAAAAATGCTTTCTTGATATTGATGCGATGAAACTCGCAATATACAACAAAGTTGACAGTGAATGTTTAGTGTTGATTGTGTGGAGTTTTCCAGTGCTCAAATATAGTCTACTGTCTCAAGTGGTACTATTAGAGTAGCCTACTTATTGCATGAGATACCGCTTGTTCGGTGTTCTTATCTTTTAGTGATTTTTACTTCCAACATCCAGCATATGGTATGTTTGCTACCCGAGTGCTGATCAATAAAGCAGGTAGACCTATATAACGAGGACCTGTATTAATAATAATAGCAAACCCGGGGTTGGACTCACGAACACGAAACCGACTGCAACCAAACTTATAACCTACAAATTGAGAGGTATGCGTAGCCTTCGCGATGACAGCCTTAGAAACAACACCTTGGTTTTAAGTAATGGGACGCTACTTCTCACATCAGACAGCTACTCAATTGTCCTCACGAGGCTGAGTATGCCCGTTTCCTTGTAAGGGTAGACTACACTCAGTCATCCTGGAAGTGGTTTTCCGTAGTTTCTCATTACTACTCCAGGTAAATGCCGAGATGGTATCTAAATTAAGGCAATGGCCACCTCCTAACCATATCCTAGCCAATAACAAATACACACTAGTACAGCCGTCATAATAACACAGGTTATCAGAAAAAGTTCACGGGGCTACATGACTACAATGTCGCAAAGCCCGTAAAATAAATCAACAAACGACACCTCTTTCCAGGCCTCATGTCAGATCTGAAATTTCTGACTGAGGCGGGATCGAATCCAGAGCAGTTTAAGCAAGAAACAAACATGCTACCCATAGGCTACACCACGGAGCCGACAATAATAATAATAAATTAATGGTGATGATGATGATGATGTCGTGGGTTTAACGTCTCTTCTAACGAGTGTGACTATTTAAAAGAATAAAGGCGTAGTGTTTGTTTCAGTGCTTTGTGTTGGAACCCAGTATATTTTGTACAGTCAGTTATTCTGCTAGTACAATATGAACATCTTCGGTCTTGGGTTTTCACAATGGTAGTGGTGGGGGATGATTTCAGTGCGAGAACCAGAACGTAGCCCGGGGCAAGTGGCGTGAAAGTATTGTGCGATGGAATGACAAGATAAGAAAGACGAAGTCCGAAGATTAGCTGGCGCAATTCACCAACACGGAAGCTGAGTTATTCTTTGTGGAGACCAAGGTAAAAGCCAGACTTGAATAAACGAAAAATTTTAAAAAATACTTAAATATTAAATATTAAATATTAAATATTTGTAATTTGATATTTTAAATAAAAAATTAAAGAAGGATTTTGTTTTATTAATAAGGAGGTGTATCCTATTTACGGGGTATGAACCCATTACCTTTTATTTAGCTTACCTTTTTTGAATTTGTTTCCTTCAGAGAAAAAAATATTAATAGTAATATTCAAAATAAAATGAGAAAAGAGTCACATTGATTGCTCCATTTTGAAAAAGTAACGAGTAGCCTATCTGCATCACTTCGTTACTCTTAAAAGAAGTAAATTTAGCCAACAAGTGTTTAGTGTGATGAATATGTGCGACAAGTATTAACTTAAGTAAATTTAGCCAACAAGTTTTAATGTGATGAATATGTGCCACAATTGATATTTACTTTGAGGTTAAGGGAAATAGGATAAGCATAAAATTGCAACACGCTCAGTTGACCATCGAAGCTTAGCGCTGTGTGCTGGAAGCCAAGAAGGAAACCGTCACTCGGGAGTTGAGGAGCTCTCATGCGTGCCAAGCGCGAAGGCACTGACATTCGCTTCTGTAAGTTATCTCTCCCGGGGATGTGAGCATGTACCTGCATCAATAGTAAGAAGGCATTGAACGCCGTTCTCTTGCGACCAACGTGCAAGAACATTGGCATTCGTTTTTGTGCTGTCTACAGACGAAAGTACTAGTTATCTCTCTCGGGGTTGAGCGCATGTACCTGTATCAAGATGGCGGGTGATATGGACAAACGTGCAGAAGATGCTCTTCACAATTTGATTAAAATCACGGAAACAGGAGGATACATGAAAAGGGATGTAAAGGAGGTTATTCTAAATGCGGTGAGTGATATATAAACCTATATTACTGTATTGCAAACGGGTGTAAATAATGTAAATAATACAAACGAGGCACAATCGTCACATCAAATTGTTGTCAAAAGAAACCAAAGAGATACCACATCAGAGGGAAAAGACAGATGCCCTGTGATAAAGGGGGCTCTACCAACCGGAAGTGCAAAGAAAACATGCAGCACCCAACAAATAACGTTAACGACACCTATTGCGGAAACTCTTAACGATCAAAGCACGTCAGAGAGAGGAAGCAGCTGCTCTGTAGCACAAAAGGTGCCACCTACTGGCATCCTGCAGAAAACAACCAACATCCAGTACATAACGACACTTACTGAGAAAACGTCGAGAAACACTAGCGCAGAAACAGGCAGCGCGCTGAAAAACAAAATAACAGAAAAAGTTTCCCAACAAATACAATCGCAAATACAATTGCTAATGGGAAACATCTCCAGCAACATCAAAAAGATGATCAGAGAGGAATTGAACATTAGAAATCAACATAACCTAGTTTCTGAACAAGGACAATCGAAATCGCATATAATATACCAACTCGACAGGAACGAGCCGAAATTCAACTCGCCCAAAGGAATTTATCCCGCTACTATGATCAACGAAAGAGTTGAGGATTACAAAATATATGAAGATGAATTCCCACCGTTAACAAGGGACGACCCCCTTATCCAAGAACAGGAAACGCCACAGGATGCGACAGCTATAGAGAAATGGACAACGGTAACGCACAAAAGGAAAAGGCAATCAGCACGACCTAAACCTCCTTTGCTAGACAATGGGTCAAAGGACGAAGACTTACAAGCAGCAGAAAAAATGGCCTGGCTCTTCGTAGGAAGACTGAAACAGGAATGCACGACAGAATCATTCAGGAAATTCCTTACCAGGAAGGAAATTGTAGGAAACATAATTTGCGAAGAATTTTCAACGAAATACAACACAAAATACTGTATTTCAAAATAGGAGTTCCTTATAAGTACATAGAGAAAGTAAATGAGCCAGAATTTTGGCCAGCAGAAATAACAGTCAGATGTTTCCAGTTCTTTCGGAGAAACACAGGGACATTTCCCGAATAAAACACAAATAAGACTACCGGAAAAGACTATGTAAAGAGGAAATAAGGAAAGAGACAATATAAGGATAACGTTATGGAACATTGAAGGTTTAAAAAGCGTATTCAACATGACATCTACCGAATGCATAGAAGGATACGACGTATTAATATTAACAGAAACATTTCTCATAGACCAATGGCAACATACAGGTTATTATTGCATCCAATTAAAAGCAGAACAAGGGCAAAGAGGAAGACCTATGGGAGGAATTACAGTCCTTCTAAAGCCATGGCTGACCCCAATAATCTCGACAACACAGCAAGATCACACGCAACTAATAGAGACAAAGTATATCACTGTCATAGCAGCCTACTTCCAGCCGAATGTAACGGCCTTGGAGATAATAGATGAATTAGGCCAATTAATCACACAGAATGTACAAGATAACCCTGTAATAATTGCAGGAGACCTAAATTGTAGACTGGACATACCAAGTTTCAAAACAAAACTAGTATTGGAAAATCTGCAAGAAGAGTAATTGACGTCAAAAAAGTAGAAGAACGAATCGAATGGATATAGCAAATAGAAACCTTAATAGAGAACTCAAAATTGGAGGAAGCGGTGCAAATGTTTGGGAAACTACTAACACAAGCCACAAGTTCAAGAAAAAAACGAAAGGCACAACCATGGTTTGACCAGAACTGCTATCTGCTAAGGAAAGAGGTGTTGGAAATCCTTCATCAACTAAAATTGAACATAGAGAGTCCTATTCTTCTTAAGACTTACAACATGAAGAGAAATCTCTACAAGAAATTCATAAGAGAGAGGAAGAGGACATATTGGGAAGAAGAAGGCAAAAGAATAGTAGAAGAAGCTAGGAAGGACCCGTATATTGCTCTTCGTCCCAGGAAGCAAACGCAGACACACTATATAAATATGGAAGAATGGACGTCAAACTTTAGCAGTATACTAAACAAAGATGAAATAAAGGACGTACCGATACTGGAAAACACCCAAGAAATCACCCTACAGTCAACAAAAGATTGAACCCCACTGACCACAAACGAGGTTCAAAACATCATTGTCAGCACAAAGAAATAGAAAGCAGCTGGACCAGACAACATATATAGTGAGTACATAAAGGACACAGCTCACCTCCTATTGCCGACATGGACAAATCTGTTTAACAAATGCATAGAGACGGCCTCCATACGCGAGAGGTGGAGATATTCAATAATAAAAGTACTGCACAAAGGAAAAGGAGACCCAAATGATACTAACACAAACAGAGGCATTGCTCTTGAAAATATTCCTTTCAAATTACTCACAAAAACAATTACAGAAAGAATAAAAGATGAAATAGATGAACATCTCCCAGACACTCAATTCGGGTTCAGGAAGGGAAGATCAACTATGACCGCAACAAAACTACTACTAACAAATATATGGGAAGCCTTAGAAGGTAAAGAAAAGTTTTACACAGTCTTCATAGATTTTACAAAAGCATTTGATCTCATAAACCGAGAACTTGTCATACAGAAACTAGAAGAAACCCTGGGTAGACAAAATGTATGGACACAAACTATAAAATCAATACTCTTATGGAACAAACTAATAATTTCAGACAATATTTCATTATCAGAACCATTATTGCAAACAAACGGAATACTTCAGGGTGATCCAATTAGCCCTTTACTTTTCATTCTGGCAACAGAAGAAATCATGAGAATAGCTCAAAGGGAGGACGTAGTGTCATACGCGTACGCTGATGACATAGTAATTGGCTCTAAAGACGTCACAAAACTCCAAAACACATTAACAGAAATGGAACAATGGTGCTCTGATCACAAGTTTGAAATCAACGTTTCAAAAACAGTAATGATGGAGTTTAGAAAAGGAGGGAAGGTTCCAGCAGCGACAGAAATTTTCATCAAGAGGAGGAAAATAAACATCGTAAAGGAATTCAAATATTTGGGTATCACGCTCCAAACAAGTGCTAAATGTTTCACATATCATGTCATAGAGAAATCAACGCAAGTAGTACGGGCAATGCATGAAATTAGATACTTGAGAATCCTCAGCTTAGAGACAGCAATGGTTCTGTTCAGAAATAAAATCATGCCTATTCTAATATATGGCATTGAAGTCATTTGGCAACACCTAACAGAAAAGAACCTTTCCTCTCTAGAAAGAGTGAAGGCATTATTCATTAAAAAAAGCAATCGGAGTGTCAAAACCTATCAGGTCACGATTCGTCTACCTCCTGGCACGAGAATCATTTCTTATAGAAGACCTTAGAAACTATTTACCTCTACCAAATACCAGAGCCTCGGAACAGCTACTAACATCATTGAAGAAAAAACGAGAAGACATACCTCAAGAATTTTATGGAACGGGAGCCATGATTGACCGGACGTGGACAACAGCCAACTTTGAGTTGAGGCATGTGTTTACACGTCTGGCTGTCCATGGTTTTCACCACCTTATTTGCGTTAGCAAACATCTCCATGAACCTACAGTGACGTGTGTATGCCAACTATGTGGACAACCATGTGATTGCTACTACTTAGAGCTCTGTAGGAAAAGGACAAAATCAATCAAAGACTATGCAACTCAAAGTGTCAGAGTGCAATTTTAGTGTACGTTTTTATACTTTATTTTCAATGGCTATTTGGCTGCAATAAAAGTATTATTATTAAGAGAAGCGGCGTTACAGTTACTGAATTTAATTAGTAACACCATTACTCCCTCGTTACCGTAAAAATAACGGCTACTATTGTAACGGTTTGGCTTTGCTCCTCGTTCAGCGGCAAGTGTAACGGGTTGACTGCCCCTAACTGTTGGGTGATAAATGTAACTGTTGACCTTTGCCTAAGCTATGCTGTTTTAAAGGGCACCAAGACCTCAACGCAATGTTGAAATCTAAATTTGTATTTAACAACGTCTAGCTCTGGTAGAACACCTTCAAGAATCTATTCACTCAGATCGTGGTATGATTTGATCATTAACCCAACAAACAATTGTATCAGGAGAAGGAATTGGTCTATATCTAATGCTACCTACTGAAAGCAAAGATTGCATTGTTAAAAGAAATGAATTTATTATATAAAACAAGTATTGCAAAATTAATAATAATAATAATAATAATAATAAGTTTAAAATTTAAATTGGAGCGTTGCGATTTTAATATTACCGATAGAGAATTAGGCTACGTGAAAACGGAGTTTGATAAATTATTGATTTTACTCTTATTCCCAAGCTATGAAGTTACTGAAATATAGAATATAAAACAAAGAGAAACGAGAGATTGCGTATTTCTGTGTCATTCGCGCTTACCACTGGAAATTGCCGAAGCATTTCCCTCGTACAGGATGATGAAGAGAGCTTCCCACTGTTTCCTGGACGCCGTCATCTTCTTCGATATTTGATGATATACTGGTAGATTTGATAACTCTATGGTCCGAACATCGGAGCCAAAACCTCGTACAACCACACTGGTAAAGTTTTACAAAGATAGTCCTCCACTCCACGGAACATCGGAGCGACTCACACGTGCAACCGTACTGGTCAAGTCTTACACAGATTGTCCTTTACTCCACGGCGCGCCAAACGATATATGCACTCGTCGGCTTCCCACTCCAGTGCCGACTTCCAGCTTACGTGGTCTCCACTGATTGGCTGTGCCACCCTTCTACACCCCTCCTTAGGCTCAATACACACAGCGCGCGGAGGATGTCGATTGCCGTTCCATACTATCCGCCTTTTCTTGACGCTGCGACCCAGGCTTGCGTAATGCTTCTTGACAAGAATCAGCCTGTATCTGAATTCCCAGTGAGTCATGTCTCTCATAATACCCTAACTGACGAAACTCCGTAAAATTCCGTAATCACATAATTTTCTATGATAATGTCGTTCGTAATAATTTGCTTGATAGTGTTTTCTAAGACATAGAAAACCTATCTGTATGCTTATAATTTTATAAAAATGCTCCAAAAAATACCATAATAATAATAATAATAATAATAATAATAATAATAATAAGTTAATAATAATAATAATAAATTAACATGAAAAATTCTCTTGGCTGAACAATTTGCCGCGTAAATAAATATAGAATGGCTTCCTACTGACTTATGCCAGTGGCATAAAAACCCCTCGAAAAACACGTTACACTATGTCCATAAGACTGATTATGGGCTACGTTTTAAACTTCCCTGGTCTACACCTAACTACATAACAACACTTCCATTGCTACGTGGATGACACGACATAAGCGTCAAACGAACTACTCATCCAATGAGGGGATGATCGATTTATACATCAGTAACACTGGGATATTAAAGCGACCCGCAGACACTGGAGAAGCACGCCAAGAAACCGGATCATACATTAATGAACGACTTTCCACGAGTGTTCAATTGTTCAATTCGTAAGCTCAAATTCCTTAAATTATGTTCACCACGAAAGAAGACCTCTGAATATAGGAAGAAAAACGAGACAGTAAAATGGGTGCATAAAATATGAGTTTGGTGCTCATGTTTAAAGGTCATCTGTCACTAATTCATTGGTGATAAATTGATAATGAGACAAGAACGTGAAATGAAATTCGACTAGTTTACTGCTTCAGTAGCTCATGCCAATTCCCGGTTATTAATGGCGCTGTTCTTTCTTATCAGCTTAAGAATTCTGTAGATAATTTCTACTCCAAGCCTACGGAAGTTCGCAGATCCTCGGTGAATACTAGACCTTAGAGGCTTTGTTGTAGCCTACATATCTTCACTGTAAATATTGCTATTTAATTTTAATGTAATTATGCTGAATATTTAGTTTATCAGTTTAGACTAGTGTTTAGTCTGCTTGGATTACTCCGAAAATTTGATTACATTTACCATATAATTATATACGATGTATTACTGCATGCTTTATTACATCATCTGTAAGTGGGAATGTCCTGTTGATGGTAAATAAATCTATTCTATGTATTATATTTTTATTCGGCAGCTTCGGAGACGTAGTTGAGCTTCTATGCCCAAGGTCGCGGGTTCAAACCCGGCCGAAGTCGTCGGATTTTTAAAGAGCGTTAAAAATCTCTCATATGCCTTCCTGTGGAGGGGAAGTAAAGCCGGCGGTCCCATGTCATAGCATTATGGCATGAAAAAGAACCTCCCACTAACTACACTTGAGTGAAGCCAAAATTTGTAGGTTGGAATTTATAACGCGCTATTAGTTCCAACGTTTGCAGCCAGGTGCTGACTGTGATGCCATCTAGTAGCCAAGTCCGAAAGCTAGGTGTCGTGGACGGTAGCATTTGGGGGAAAAGTGGGAACTACCGTACTTGAAATTATTGTCTGCAGTCCTTACTTGAACTAAAACAGATAACACACAATAATACAGTCATCACACAGACCATCTGAAATATTTAGACGGTTCTCAATATCTATTAATCTATGACAGCAATCAAACTTAAATTTTGCATGTGTATAGAGGCTATAAACATAAGTACACCTTTGGGGTATTCAATAACCTGGCGGGCTCAAATCCAACTTGGTGGCGACGCGAAATTTAAATATTTAAATGGACGTTTCTCGCGATTTAACTACCCGAGTGCAGTGAAACTTTGTACTGTATATGCTTCTATAAATTTTAATCCACTGGCATCTAATTCATTTCAATTTACTTATTTTCATAACCTCAAGATGGCGGCTGAGCGAAGTTTTAAAATCTCGTTTTCATTTCGTGTGTCCTAATTTTGCGATTGAAGTTTGAATAATACACCTACACAGTAATCTTCATGTAATAGTATAGCTCTAAGGGCTATATATAAAAATCCAACACGGTGACCATCTGAAATATTTAGACGTTTCTCAATATCTACGAATCTATTACAGCAATCAAACTGAAAATTTGTCCTTCAAATTTTATAAAGTCTCACCAATCCAACATGGCGGCTGTGCGAAATATTTCACCGGCATTCTTTATCTCCGAAGCTATTACTCATATCACCCAAAAACTTTGTACGGTGATAAAGGACGCTACTAGACGTTCAGTCGTGTAACGTTCAAAAACCTGTTAACTACAAAACGAACATGGCGGCCAAGCGAATTTGAAACATTTAAATAGACTTTTCTCGCGATTTAAGCATCCGAACGCAATGAAACTTGGTACAGCAAATAACTAAACAAATTTCAATGCACTGACATCTAATTTAGTTCAATTGTTTACATAACCTCAAGATGGCGGCTGTGCGAAATGTTAAAATTAAGTTTTTATTTTTTGTGTCCTAATCATGTGATCGGAGTCAACGTTTGAATAATGAACCTACGCATTAATCGCCATTTAATAGTACATAATTCTATGGCCTAGATATATAAAAATCGAACATGGCGAACATCCGAAATATTTAGACGGGCCGATAACCTAGATGTTAGGCCCCTTAAAACAACAATTATCATCATCATCATCAGGTTCTCAATATCTATTAATCTATGACACCAATCAAACAAAAATTTTGTGTATTGTGTACCCTTTAATGCAGGTCTTCTAGGATGTAGACTCTCTTCTCGGACGCGCTCTGTCCGGGTGGATTTACATTAAACACATCCTAGGGATTTCAATATGGATCATGGGAACTTATCCCATAAATCATATGCCAGGGGAACATTTATAACAAAAGAATTTATTCAGGAAAGCCAAACAAAATTTTAAATTACAAAATAACACAACCCCCCAATTAAATTTTAAAAAACACCAAACAAACACAAGCCCCTGAAATATAATAAAATAAACATAAGCAACACATACTTAAAATGCAAAATGCACAAATAAAATGTGTCCAAACTTCTCTCACTCTGTCATAATGGCCTCTGAGGCGGTACACGGAATCGTACCTAAAATCAAATCACTTAATGCTCGGGCCAAAACTCAGATCGCCCCTAATTAATTTCAAATGAACTTAATTCATGTGGTACACAATTTAAAATTTAACTCAGTTCGAATCTTATCCTCAATCAAGAATTTATCTCATTTCAAGAATTTATCTCATTTCAGCGCTTGAGTATGGCGAATAAGACATAATACAGTATGTTCAGATCGATTCCTTCTGCTACAAGCCTCCGGTCACGATTTGTGTCGGGCGCTGGCAGAGTAGCAAGCGGTATACGATACAATAAAATAAACAGAGAAATAAAATCATCACAAAAACTCCAACGTTCAACACACGTGTTTCCAAGTGAAACACACATAAGCAAATGAACTGCCGCAAAAGGCGGTCAACCTCACACAGGTTCCTAATACAAATCTAACACTTGTAAATACGGGTCATCAATCACTACAAACACCCCCACGGTCAGCCGCGGCTCCGTGGTAATCTTAATCATACAAAAATCACAACAATCAATCGCTTCCAACTAAGTGGTAAATCACACCTGAACACGGTAAGAGTATCTCCACATCAGGGGCGAGGCGCCCGTTAGGGCGCTGAGGCTCAGCCTATCCGTAATAAAAAACTTAAATTCGTTTTCTTCCGCTATTATTGGTGTTTTTTGATTGATATTTCAAATATTATATATTTGAACTCGCGCTGCCTAGCGCTGTATCTGCTCACAACCAAATCAACCAATAGCTATTCACCTCAACTCAGCCTGACACGCGCAGACGCAGTAGCAACTACTTGGTGGGCGGGGTGAAGAGGGGGGTGTATCTTGTAAACTTGTGCGTTAAGGCTTGCCCAAGGACCTGGAGGGAGAAACCCCACAACGCTGGTTGTAACTGCTGCAATCTAGGGGTGTTTGGCAGAACTAAGACAGCACAGTACATGAATGATACGGGTTACAGGGTTGTCAACGATTTTAAATGCAAGATAGCATAATTTTCTGACATGTAAAATTATTGGACATAAATCTGAACAGGACCCAGACATACGCAAAACATGAATTTCAGATAAATCTTATTACCGATATGTGTTTCTTTAAAATACATAACTTAACTTGCAGAATGATATTTTTTTAATGTGCTCTTTCGACATGTTGGCAGTCATGGCTACACGGTGAGTGATACGAAACTGTGTATTGCCAGTGTGGAATGTAAGTGAAGTGAAGTTTTTTTCTATTAATCTATTTGTACCTTACTGTGTGGTGTGTTTGTGTTACAGTGTAGTTGAAAACAAATAGTAGGCATCAGTACGCTAATCTACACGACACATGCGTTTCAATGGATGCGTTCAATACATCTCAAGATCCATTGAGTTTTCTTATTGAAAATCCAAATTTATTTTCTCAACTCTCTTTGGAGCAAAAAATCCAGGTGAAAGAACGGAAGCCCACGCCAAGCTTGTCACTTCAGAAAACCTATGGAAAGTTTGTAAGAGGGTTTCAGAGATAATGGTACGAGTCGAAACCATGGTAGAGTGGCAGTGCTACCCGAAATATGTTATTTTGTTTTTATTGTGTGCTTTTTGCTAAAGACAATTTAGAATGGGGCAAAAGAGGGGTTGGTGAGGAAAGTCTTAATCATATTCTTTCTAAGGCAAAAAAAAACCAACATGAGTGTTCAATTTCACACATCACAGCAGCTGTTAAATATAATCATTTAGGTACCGCTAGAATTGACCATGCCCTTTCTGAGGTAATGCGTCTTGCAGTTTTGAAACACAACGAAAAAGTCGAGAGAAATAGGAATATAATGAAAAGACTGATTTCAACACTCTGTTTCCTGGCGCGGCAAGAGTTAGCTCTCAGAGGCCACGATGAATCTGAGACGTCTTTAAACAAAGGCAATTATTTAGAATTATTGGATTTCTTGGCAGAGGAAGATCCGTATATGAAAGATCATTTATTATCCGATGGGGTATATAAAGGCACATCCTCTGACACACAAAACGAACTACTCGAATGCATTACGGAAGTAGTTAAAGAACAGATTTTTAGTGAACTTGAAAATAGTCCGTTTATTTCCATACAGGCTGATGAAACCACGGATGTCTCAACTACAAGTCAAATGAGCATTATTTTCCGTTATGCCAATAACGAATCGGGAGAAATTGAAGAGAGATTCGTCGGATTTTATGACGTTTCAAAAGACCGAGTGCTCAAGGTATAGCCACTGTTTTGCTTGACGTCCTCAAAACCTGGAAGATCTCGAAAGGGAAATTAATATCCCAAACGTACGATGGATGCAGTGCAAAGGTAGGTAAAAATGCTGGTGTTCACTGTATTGTTTTGATACGGCCTCTAACATTGTTGTGATAGCAATGTGGCGTCTATCCTTGTAATGGCCCTGCCTGAGTGCATGGCCTTACGCCATAGGCCGCTCAGGGGTTCTTTAACTTCACTTACCTGGATCGTTATGGTTGGGGGTTCTTCAAGCTCAGATAACGGGGTCGTTACCGTGTCCTTGTCGATTGTCTTACTCAAGATTAACAGCACAACCCTTAAGCTAAAAGAGGGGGAACTGAGGGAGATGTGGGAACACGGGGTTGTTCCCCAATAAAAAGAGATCTCTGGTGTACTGCCGATTTATTCCTTCTAGGTATCCGAAGGAATCCACCGTGCAGATACAAGGCCCGTCTCATAAGATTTCGTCACACTGAATAATAATAGACACTGTTTGATCTCACCTGATCCTTCACTCAGCCTCTGCTCAATTGCTGCTCGATCTCAGTCCCCTAGGTCGCCGGGTGCCCGGTCACAGTTCCACGATCCCCGATCGTCAAACTTACGTCGCTCTCGTTTCCGCTGCCTTCACGGACAGTCCTCCACTCTCGCCGTCTGCTCCCTCTCTCTCAACTCTGACTGACTGAACCCCCACCACATCTGAGGTCGCAGCTTATAAGCACAAAAATCGCAACACCTGCGTGCTTACGTAGCACCTCCTTGCAGATTCTCAAGATCTGGATTGAACCGGGGTTGCACGTCCGGTGTGGTTCAAGGCTAAACCAAAACCGGGACATGACAATACCTCCCCCAGTTCAACTGAAGCAAACAATAATGAGCGAGACGTAGCTGAGATCAGTGGTGAGTGTGAAAGAGAAAAAAAAACGGAGTTCACGGCATTAACCGAGTACGCGTGAATAACCGTCAAGAATAATATTTACAATAACACTGCGGTATAGCCTTGTACCTGCATGCCTCCCTCTGATTGACAGTACATAGCACATGCATAAAGGTTATTATATACCCATACATTGTCGTACCGTGGGCTGTTATGATACGCCCTACGGTATAGTGAGTTATGAAACATAATGAATGATTTAATTAATTAATTACACAATGAACCATTTACAGATATGCGAGGACTGTGATGCAAGTACCTCCTATCGATATTCTTATAAAGATATTGCTCTTAAACTAGTAACATGTAATTTCTTATGAAGATCTGACTTTTAAGATCGTAAGCCTAAGATGTGACAAGAGTGTTTACGCTAATAAGCTTTACTATCTAAGATGGCCATCTTATGACTAACCTACTTAAGCCTAACAATAGTAAGTGTGAGTACTCTCATTCGAGTACTATATACATTTGGACCTCGTAGTGTCCACAACAATAAAACATTAATATATTACAATGTGGACAGTATGCATAATAACTATTTAAACATTGGTTTTTTTCGAACCAAGACGCTGTGTTGCTTCTTGCAGGCGCTGTGTTGAGTCGTCCGTCTTTCCACTTGTGAAGACTTTCTCACCTTCCCGCTTTCGTCTGCCTGCTAGGGACGTGTCTGTGAACATAGGGGGGACCAAATAACTACTCTCATATGTATTAGATGGTACATCTGTAAACAGAAAGAATGATGCTCGATCGTTACGTGGGAACTACTGAAGCGATAGATGGCGTGGCTTATGAGGGTGCCTACAGCCTTCCAAACCATCGACACTGTGTAATAAAAGTCAGTCAGTGCAGAATTGATTGTTTGTGCACAGTGATGCAACTTCATCCTACTGACAGACATAAGAAAGTATACCCGGTTTGAATAACCTAGGATGTGACCGTACGTACCTGACGTTGTGAATGCTACCTGTGAACTGCACTTGAGAATGCGCGCTGCAACCCTCCTGCCATGTGTCCTGATGAACTTCGGCAGCTGCAGACTGTGGAAATTCAAGAGGCACTATCTTTATCTGAAACAGACAATTTACAGGTGAGTCTCGTGGGCATCTGGCGGTGTTCATCTTACGTAATAAGGCTTAATTCTGCGTATGTGCACCTTGTCACGAGCGGTTTACCCCTCATCGTGATATCCACCACGTAAGTAACATCCGACACTTTCCGGATGACCTTGTATGGCCCCTTCCATTGCGGGCGTAAGAAGTCAGAAATGTGCTTCTTACGGGAAGGCGTCCAAACTAATACGAGCTGATTAGGCTGAAAGTCCTTCTCCGTCCTGGTCCTGTCGTAGTAGGCCTTCTGCTTCACCTGTGCAGTAGTAATGGCCTGCTTCGCCAATTCTCTAGCTTTCTGCATTTTCTGAAGACGCTCGGCATTATCCACATCTGTGTCTATCGGTAGATACCGGATGTCGGGCGGCAATCGCGCCTCATAGCCGTGGAGCAAGTAATGTGGGGTATAGCCTGTTGCAGTCGCCTGCGATGTGTTATAGGAGAACACCGCAAAGGGTATATACTCATTCCAGTCCGTACCTGTTTCATTGGTGAACATGGCAATGATTTTGGCGATAACCTTATTCATCGCCTCTGTCAATCCGTTCGTTTGTGGGGCGAAGCTGGTCTTGTTGATATGTTGCACCTTTAACAATGTCAACAGCTGCTGGATGACCTTGGACATAAAGAATGTCCCTCGGTCCGAGAGTATCTCACTAAAGATACCAAAACGGTAAATGATTTCTAGTAAAAATTGAGCTACTTCCTCAACGTTTGCTTTAGGCACGGGTTTGGCAATGACGTAGCGTGTAAGATACTCAATTGTCACTATGATGTATTTATTCCCGTTTTTTTGATTTACAAATCGGCCCCTTGATATCGATGCCGATGCGATTAAATATAGGTCCTGGCGATATGGGTTGTAAAAGCCCATGTCGTTTCGGCTTGCGCTCCTTGTGCCGTTGACATGTGTCACAGGACCTAATATAATTAAATACATCATCTTTTAATCCTGTCCAGAAATATTTGGCCTTTATCTTGTGATAACATTTATAGATCCCTTGATGTGCACCCCCCAATGGGTCATCATGGTGCGCCTGGATAATGGGACCTTTCAGGGCCTCAGGTACCAACAGTGGCATGTCAGTGTCGGCTTTGCCCTGTTGTTTGATACGTAAGATGCCTGATTTATCAATGATATAACGCCTGGCCAAACGCGCGTACGCCACTGGTGCAGTATCGGGTTGCTTGATAGCTTGCATGATCTGCTGTAAGTGAGCGTCCTTGAGCTGCTCTTGTAGGATGACGTCGTTGTTTACAATAGCATACGTTGGTACCTCCAGACAATCGTTCGCTATTTCATCCGTGGCCTCCAACACTGGCATGCGAGAGAGAGCGTCTGCGTCACCGTGCATGGCGCCTTTCTTGTGAATGACCTCAAAGTCAAAATCAGCCAGTTTCAATATAAATCTATTGAGACGGGAATTCGGGTTTTTGAATTTGTCCCAATATGTGAGACTCGCATGATCGGTAACGACCGTAAAATGCACGCCATGGAGATAGGTGCGGAAGTGATTAATGGCCCAAGCGAATGCCAACATTTCACGCTCAGTCGTCGAATACCTTGATTCAGTCTCAGTTAACTTCCTGCTGGCGTAGACGATCGGTCTCCTTTCCATGAGCTCATTTTTTGCAGTAATGCAGCTCCTGCGCCATGCTTACTGGCGTCCTCATGCAGGAAAGTGGGCCTCGTCTCATCGAAATGACTAAGGAGGGGTGGTGTTGTCAACTTCTGTTTGAGCGTATTAAGAGCCAGCTCGTGTTCCTTCGTGAAAATAAAACGAGCTTTTCCCTTCGTGAGATCAGTCAAAGGTTTGGCTATGCTCGAGAATTGGGCCAGAAATTTGCGGTAATATCCCGCGAGACCAAGAAAGCTGCGAAGTTGCTTTAAAGTCGTGGGCGTCGGGATGTCCTTCACACACCGGATTTTGTCCTCATCGGGTCTAATACCTTCCTGGGTTACGATGTGGCCCAAGATTTTAATTTCATTGTGCCCGAAATGACATTTGGAAGTTTTCAGCATGATGTTGGACTGTCTCAATCGCTTGAAGAGCTCCTCCAGGTGGCGCAAGTGTTCCTCGAAAGTTTTGGAAAATACTGTCAAATCATCGATATACGTGAGCACAGAGTTCCACTTAATTCCGGCCAACAACTTGTCCATAAGGCGCTGAAAACATTGAGATGCGTTCATAAGCCCCATTGGAAGTCGGCGGTATTGATATAAACCGTTTTCAGTGACAAACGCGAGCTTATGTCTGTCCTCCTCGTGGACTGGGATACTCCAGAATCCTGAAAACGCATCTAGGGTACTAAACCATTTGGCCTCACTGAGCCTGTCCAAATAGCTATCAGTGCGCGGCAAAGGGTAGCTATCAGGTTCAATGATTTTATTCAGTCTGCGGTAGTCCGTGCAAAAGCGATATGATTCATCTCTCTTTTTGGTTAGGACCACCGGTGCCGCATAGTTGCTAGAACTATTTTCAATAATTCCTGCATCAAGCATTTCTTTCACCTGCTCGTCAATTATCTGTCTCTCACGCTTGCTAACCTTATAGGGTGCTTGATGTAACGGGGTATTATGTTTGAGGTGTACGCGATGCTGTATTAAGTTCGTTTCGCGTAACTGTTTTATTGATGTGGCGAAAATGTCGCTGTATTTGTCTAGGAGTTGAGCTAGACCGTGTTTCTGCTCTGGTGTGAGATCACCATTAATGTTATATGATGTCACGTGGTCGTGCGGTGCAATGCTATCCTGCTTTACCGGAACGTGGATTGTTTCCTGTGATACATCATTAATCCATCCGATGGTGGAATTGTTAGGGATGTGAACAATATTGTCACCCCAATTCATTAACGTTACCTTGGTAGCCTGCGAGTGGACTTTTTCCGCCGGTATAATAATTTGCGGATTCTGCTGTATTGGAGATTTATTCACGAAGGTGTATAGCTTCTGAATGGATGGCCTATATGAGAGTGTAATCGCTACCTGAGAAATGGATTTTGGGGGTAGGGAGATATCGTCCCTGGTGGCTACTCGGATATTATGTGAAAAAATAAAATCTGTATTAATGTTTGATAGCCTAGCGATCTCTCTGTCCGTTTCCGTATGACCTGTCCGATTCATTTGTTTGAATTGGCAACTTATCGTCCCCTTCTTTGTGGTGAGATGGAGTGACTCGCCTGCGAAGTTAATGTTGACTTTGTACTTCGCCATGAAGTCAGTCCCTATGAGACATGCTGCTGCGAGATCCTTGATTACATGCATAGAAAAGGAAGTGGTAAAATTCTTAAACTGGATTTTCACATAGGTGGTCCCTGCAAATTTCAAGACTTCAGTGTTGGCAGCAATGAGTTGAATGCCTCCTGTGATAGGACGGATGTGTTTGTCTTCTACCAGGCTGTGCGAGATACATGAAATCCCAGCGCCAGTATCGATCAACGCTTCAGTCTTTATGCCGTTAATTCTGGTCTGAATCTTGACCGGTAAGCTCCTAGCATGTTGAGCTGGGTTGTTTACTCCGAGCAAGCCATGTCTGACGTCACTATCTAGAGGTGGGCATTGAAGTGGAGTGGACGGTATTGTATTGCAAACATCTGTTGCGGGTGTTTGACTTGCGCACGTGTCGTGCTGATAAGCAGGGACACTAGTCGTTTGCTGAGCGTCAGCTAACTTGGCCGTCTCCGTGCATGTGGGAGTCATATGACAAAGTGCTGATTGTTCCGAGGTGTCATCTTCGGCTGTGTAGTCGGCAGGATGCACCGCTTGCACAGGAAGTGCTGCCTGTTCGGAAATGACATTTCCGTTGGGAATGTTCTCCCGAGTTTCGCTAACGTGGAAAGTCAGGTCCGTGCCAATAGCGTACTTTTGCCGCCGAAAGGTTTGGCCTCGTAACTTTGGCCCTTCCTTGTTGCCATCGGAACGAGCATTGTCCCTGCCTGTCGTGGGTTCGTGGCCCGAGTTCCCTGGACTTCCTTTCTGCTGTATGCTGCTAGTACCACGTGTCGCGATGGGCTTAGGGATCAGTGCCCGGTAGTGCCCCGCATTAGGCGGCCCCGTGAAAAGTAAATGTATATCATCATGAAACCCAATACACTGTAATCTAGGTTTATCAGAGTCCAGCACGTGTACGTGTATATTACACTCTGTGGCCCTGGATAAAGCTAGTACCTCTGCTGAGGATCCAAAAATGCCATTTTGAAGCATGTATGCCACATATGTCTCGGGATTTGGAAATAAATTTTCCCGGCTGTCGGTAGCAAAATTGGCAAATTCTATCCAATGATCGTGTATGTACTGCGCAGCTTTCTTGCGCAGCACATGGTGATCCTGTTCCGTGCCATACAATAATGCACTAACCGCACGAAACAGACAATTCCCATCTCTTGCGACATCCCTTATATTGTAATTTCGTTGGAGGTCTCCACCGGCCAGAATCGAGTTTATTGTGAATGTGTGTGGGACCTCCGTACCTAGTTTTCCGCCCTGTTATTTGAGTTGGAACTTTTCGATGGGCGAAAAATCCTTCGTTGGCCACAAGCAGAGCATGCGCGGCAGTTATTGCATCGGCCGTCCCTAGGATCGTTTTGATCTACTCGGGATCCCGATTGGCCCCTACCTTGTGTAGCCGTGGTTTGCGTGGCCCTAGAGGCTCTCTGCGCCTGGTATTCCCTCCGTGGATTCTGATACCTGGGCGTTTGGTATTCATTTCTGCGCCTCGGGTTTTGTTCAAGCGCTATGCTAATCTTCTCCATTTGCTGCGTGATCTGATCTACCTGTTGTTTCAGATTTGTCACGTCAGCCTGCTGCAGGCGTGATTCGATATTTTTGCTTATCAGTCTTTGATTTTGCTCAGCCGTGATCACGTTTGCCCGCAGTTGCTCTAGAGTGTGGGGATTCATCTGGAGTATTTTGTCTGCGATGGTAGGCCAGTAGTGGAGTGATGCCGATTCTGCCCCACTTCAGTACATACATGTCGTTACTACTAAGCCTCAGCCATGTAATATTTGTTGATATCTCGCGAACCCATGGTCGGATGTTGACATATGAGGTGTCGTTGAACTCGAGCTGACGTCCCCTTTCCTATTGACCATGTATTATATTTTTCAAAAATTCTTTGAATTTTTTTGTTTTCGAAAGTTAGTGATAGTTTGAAAACCAAAAATGATAGAACGTTGTGCCATGGCCCAAACGAATGGTCTTTATGACATTTATTTTCCATAATGAAACTTTTTTACTTTTTATGTTTTTTTGAAAAAACTCGAATTTTGAAAATCCTATAGTTTGGAAACTAGGAACTCTACAAAAACGTTTATTTGACATAAATGAAAGGTCCCTATGCCCTCTACCCTCAAAATAAATTTCAAGTCTCTAGAATGAAAACCTGTAGTAGTGGGGTAGTGAGAGAGCTGCTTATAAAAGCAAGTGGTGAGCCCCTGCGACCTTGGAATGGAAGGAGTGATGCTAGGAGGGTGTGCTTGGATTCGTTTTTTTCGTCTCGTCGTGCTCTTTACGGGAATGTAGGTGTCGAAAAGGTGAAATGCTGGAAACACAGTCTTTTTGGGGTAAAAACGTGATTTTAGACTTTTTGCTATATCTCGCGAACCAATCATGCTAGAGGCGTGTACGACGGGTCCAAGGACTCGGGGTGACGTCCTATTTGCTATGGACCACTCGTTATAATTTAAAAAAAAGTTGGAAACCGCGATTTTGGGGTAAACATGTGTTTTTTGTGATTTTTGCCGATATTTCAAGAACCAATAACGCTAGAGACGTGTACGAGGTGTCCTAGGACTCGGGCTAACGCCCCCTTTCAAATGTGGTAGATATTTTTTCCAAAAAATAATTCACAAAGGGCCTAACGCCATACATGTTGAAAAAACGTTTCTTTTTCTTTACCTGTTTATAATGTCCATGAAGCGTGGTGGTTGAGAGAGACGATACGGCTGGGTGTGTGTGTTTCAACGAACCTGTCGCTGACCACGGTGGCTGTGTTCAATAGATTAATTGCTATTTCGACGGGTCGGTGTATGACAGACCGAGCGTGCGTTTTCCTGATATTTTACCTTTGACGTGTAAACGGTAATGAGAACTTGGTTCTATGTTGGTCAAAGCGAGTACAGAAAACAAACTTACAGGAGGTGAAGGTCATTTGAGCTTATTGGAAGGCGTTGATCCGACTTGACAACAGGTGCAATGGAAAAATGACCATGACGCTTCAAGGTGAAATAATCTGACCATTGTGGTGGCAGGGAAGAGCGAAATGCAAGTGAACACATGTGAAACCACATGAGGGCTAAACCAGGGACATCCTGTCTTGCTTCGTACGTGACAAAATGCAAGTTCATGTGAAATTTGATCTACCGCAGGTGTTCACTTTGGGTGTTAACAGTTATCGCGCACGTGGACAGCTAACAAGTCACATTCTGTGTTGCTTTGTACGTGACAAAATGCAAGTTGACGTGAAATTTGATCTGCCACAGGCGTTCACCTTGGACGTTAGCTGTCCACGTGCCTGATAACAGAATGTTCAAAGCGTGGGAATCGCTGAATCAGTAAAAAGTATGATGCAACTTGTGGGAATGATGTTACAACCAATAGATAGGCAAGAGCTGCAAACAGCAGTGGTGGGAGGTAAAGGGAGGGAGAGGGGGAGGGGTAATGTATGAGAGAACACAGGTGGAAAGGGAAAGACAAACATGTATGAACATGCACGAAGCGCGGAGCGCTGTACACACAGAGCTATAGGGGGTGTACAACATGTGTGAATAAATAAAAAGTACACAGGTTCACACAACATGTAATTTATTGATCCAAGAATTAAACGTAGAGTTAAACCCTAACCATTTGACATAGAGTTTATTTCCTTTTTGTTTCAACACTTTTTCCACAAGATAATGCTGAGGAAATGCTGTTTTCTGAAGTTCATGGAGATAAAATCTACCTTTTATGGGTTGATGGTTGAGGTCCTCGAGTAAATAGGTGACTGGAGTGTCCAAGTTGACTCGACGAATTCGAAATAGCTCAGTCCCCCACTGAGGCGTGTAGCCCTTATTGAAGGCAGACTTAAATTTGCTCACACGAACAAAATCCCCAATTTTCAGTCGGTGACGTTTAGGATCGGCTGTTTTTATGGGGTTAAACAGTTTATCCAATCGCTGAATATTTTTGTTCACGAGGCGTGGCTTGGTCCCAATCGTTCTATGTTTGGTGTCATTGTAACGTGATACTAGCTCAGGTAACATGTCCAACCAGCGATACGTGCCCTGAGCGGTAAACGCTTTCCACATATGGGTTTTCAATGTTCGGTTGAACCGCTCGACCACACTGGCTTTGAGGTTGCTGTACGTGGTGTAATGGTGAATATACTTAGATTTGAGAAAACTGGAGAAGTCCTTGTTGAAAAATTATTTCCCCTGGTCAGTTTGTAGCAGCTGAGGTTGACGTTTGGAGTGTTGAATAATATGTTGAAAGGCCTTGGTAACTAGTGGGCCAGACTTGCGACGCACAGGTTCAACAAAGGCCATTTTGGAATAGACATCTATTTTACAATAGGTAAAGCACGAGTGGTTTCTACAAATGAGTTACGGCGCACGAGTCGATTCAACAAAGTTCCGTTTGCGTTCATATACCATTCATTCGATTGCGATTGAACTTCAATTGTTTGGTTTTCAAATGCAGTGGTAGATAGCCGTTATTTTGTAAAACATTCTTACTTGCAGTAGTAATAAGACTCTATGGTTCCGCTAACACATAGATAGACTGTATTATTGCCATGGTCAAGCACTCACATTAAGATCATTTACAAAATCATAAAATGAAAAATAAAAAATCTTGTTTTGAAAATATCGTTTTTCAACATACACAAAATAAATATATAAAAAATTTGTAAACAGCAAAATGGAAAATCCATGGTCAAGCACTCACATTAAGATCATTTACAAAATCATAAAATGGAAAATAAAAAATCTTGTTTTGGAAATATCGATTTTTTTCAACATACACAAAATAAATATATAAAAAATTTGTAAACAGCAAAATGGAAAATCCAAGTTTCCATATAGACAAAATTTAAAAACCTTAAACGGACATTTAAGAAAATATATGCAAATGGGAAATTGACAAATGTGTAAATATGAAAATGGAAAAATCCATGTTTCCATATCATGAAATTGAAAAACATCAAACTGTCATTTTAAAAAATGCAAATGGAAAATTGACAAATTGCAATGTGTGAAATGTGAAATTGAACAAATGGCTATCATTATTTTAAAAAAAAGAACATGGTGCTCTATGGTTGAGGTGTGAATCAAACCCTCTCTACTTATTTGGACCACCCGAGACTGAGTAGACTAGTTTTAGTTGTCATACCACTTTTAAAAGTTTGTGTTAAATCTAGGAATTGAACCCAAGAGCTTGTAGGGGAGATCCAAGGTTATAATATGTTAAACAGATAGCCTTGAATGTAGGGTGTGGTAGCTATATAGAGATGAGACGTTTCGCTCGGGGCAGGGAGGCATGGAGATCAGCATTAAACCAGTCAAAAGACTGACGACTCAAACAACATGTAGAGCTCACCAAAATAATGTTGTGTAACGGTAAATGTTAGTCAACGAACAGTAATGCATTACTAAAACCCATGACACGATACCTAAGAGCTTTTCTAAAATTATTTTAAAATGCCTTTAACCCTATATTAAACACCCAGTTCACAAGACTCATAACTGCCATGTTATGGTCAAACAAAACAAAATCTATATTTCAAAACAAACAAGTGGTTTAGTCAATGTATACTGGAAAAAGTTTTATAAACACTCAAGTCCACAAAAATAATTAAATTAGTAACAGTCAGGTTGACCGAGTGGTTATGGTGTTTGACTTAAGTTCAAATTTTCTGTACAAGAAAGCAAGGGTTCGAATCCCTTACCTGATATAACTATTGCCTCAACATGGCTTGACCACACTCTATTATTGTGTACTCGGTACACAAACCATAAATAGAGTGTATTGTTTAAGGTCACTCTCTTTGCGAACATAGTCAGAGACTGTTGATGGTTAACAATTGCATTAATAGTGGGACATAGGGATAGCAATTAAGAAAAACAGACAATACCCATACACTATTTTTATTTATTTAATGTAAGTACTTGTACAATAGTTATATACAAACTACAATTCTCTTTTGTCTATTACTATCTAGTCCTTTTCGATTCACTTGCATATCAAGGGCAGATGACTTTGTAGTTCAGCCCCTTTAAACAACAATAACACTACTTCTTGCATAGTCTGTGATGTTGATGACTCTTGAGGCGTGGAAGATGGATACAACATAACTTTTACAACAGGGGTTAAACGTTGCTCAACAAACAATGCACTATTTTGAGTAGCAACATCTTTCTCTTGTACTAACTTTTTAGCATTCTGATGATTTTTTGTCAACAACATTAGTGTTTTGTATGGAGCACTACATTGATGATCACTCACACTTAAAACCACACTATTTCTACTTTTCATATTGCCTCGACATGTTGTTGACCTCTGTTTCGAGCATTGCCAGAATATTATTCCTTTTACATTTTGTCGTCTATAGTTATAAGAGTAGCCTTTATAGAGTACACGTTGTTTACCTCGGTTAGTTGGAGTAAGTTCCATAGTAGTAACTAACCTGTTAGTATGATTTGCACACTACAAAGGTTATCTCTGTTCTGGTAATTGAATTATTTATCGTTGGCTTTTATATTTAATTCGTACAGTTTAAAGTGATAGAAAAGTGGTAGAAACGTGGTAGCAAAGTGGTAGACAATTGGTAACATAGTGGTAGAAAAGTGGTAGCAAAGTGGTAGAAAAGTGGCAGAAAAGTAGTAGAAAAGTGGTAGCAAAGTGGTAGAAAAGTGGTAGCAAACTAGAAAAGTGGTAGAAAAGTGGTAGCAAAGTGGTAGAAAAGTGGTAGCAAACTAGAAAAGTGGTAGAAAAGTGGCAGAAAAGTAGTAGAAAAGTGGTAGCAAAGTGGTAGAAAAGTGGTAGCAAACTAGAAAAGTGGTAGCAAAGTGGTAGCAAAGTGGTAGAAAATATTACATGTATTGTTACGAAATAGTTTAAGCGGTTACATGGATTCATTACACTATAATTTTAGCATCACGAAGCTCATTTTCTATATCCAAAAGTTCTTCCTCATATTTAGTATGACCAGCCTGTTTACAGGTATGCAAGTACTGAAGCCGCTGGATTAACTTACTGGGATTGTTCCAGTAAACAATTTTAACATATGATTTTTTTGGGTGTAAACCATTATCATCATCATCATCATCATCATTATCATCATAATCATCATCATCATCATGGTTATCATCATCAATATAATTATCATCAATATAATCATCATCACTATTACTATCTAATCCTTTTTGTTCATCTTGCAATGCAACAACCTTTGGCATAGTTTGTGTTGTCCTTGATAGTGTTAGAGGTTTCTTAGACGTTAACGACTGTCCTAACATGTCTTTTTCAGGAGATAATAAATGCTCTTCAACAAACAAAGCACTATCTTGAGCCACACTATTTTTTTCTTGGTCTTGCTTTTTTACCTTGGTTAGAGTATTTTGTCCATTTAAATGAGTATTATTTTGAGATTTACAATGATGATCGATTGATATAAGTATGTTGGAGCCTTTTGTCTTAATCATTCCTCGACACTTTTTAGATCGTTGTTTCGAACAGCACCAAATAACAGTTCCATTTTTATTAGTTCTTTTTACAATATATGCATATCCTTTATAGTAAGCACATGGCTTACCATAGCTAGTCGTTGATACTTCCATGTCAACTGTTCAGCATAAACTAATCTCTAGTAAAGTTAACTCGATAATAAAAATGATTGTTTGTAGTATGTGCAGTTTAAAGTAAGAGCAAAAGTGAGAGTCAAATGGTATAAAAGTGTTAGCAAAGTGGTGGAAGGGTGGTAGCAGTTTATAGTAGTCATGATCTTTTTACTAGAATGTGATTTGAGTAAATGTAATTTCTAATCCTTAGCAGTGAGTAGTCAGTTAGTCTTGGTTCAGACAAGCGTAAACAGTTCTCCAATGAATCAGAGATCAAGATTTTCATTATGAAACAGTTGTGTAACCAATTAGGTATCGGTACTTGATAGCTTCACACATGAACAAAAATTCCAACATATCTGACTTGAATTACATGATTTGAAAGTTGACAAAGAATATCCAATCAACCATTGTAGTTACAATGTCAAACACACAAAGACAAAATCAGCATGAAATTTTAAGTTACAGGAAAATTCTATGAAATAGACTATGCAGGAAATTTGGAAATACACATCAGAAGTTTGCAACACCATCCTTCTAGCCTATATAAATTTTCGACATGGAAAGTGTGCACTGCCCCTAACATTAAACCAATTTATCAATAACACAAGTCAACAATCAAAACATTTTGTGTTAAGTCTATGCAATTATCCAAATTATGTCAAAGGGTCCGGTCCAAAGGGATCAGCCAAAAGGACCTGTCCACAGGGACCCGTCAAAAATGACTCCATTCAAAAAGGGCCCGTCCAAAAGGGGCTAGTCAACAGGGACCAGTCCAAAGGGACAAATCAACAGGGATCAATGAAAAGGGGGGAGCGCGTCATGTAAGTCGTTGCGCGCCGCCGCCGTGAGAATATAAGTGTTTATCAGCAGTCTCCGGCAATGTTCGGGAGAGTAACCTTGAAAAGTAGCTGAAACTCGGTAGTCGAAAGCATAGCTTGACCCGTTTCTTACCTATATGACAAGGTTAGGTTAGGTAAATTTAGGTTATGTTAGGTGAGCTGAGGTTAAGTCTTAAAATATTCCCTCTCTTATGTGTTCAAAGCCGATTCACCCTGAACAGTCAGCCAAAACTTTAAATATGTATATATCATTACATAAAGAATTAAAGCAAACTTAATTAATTATGAATGGCGTTTTTTTGTTACTGTTCAATGTAGACAGAATATATGCATT
Organism: Meconema thalassinum; assembly: GCA_946902985.2. Taxonomy (NCBI): domain Eukaryota; kingdom Metazoa; phylum Arthropoda; class Insecta; order Orthoptera; family Tettigoniidae; genus Meconema; species Meconema thalassinum. The sequence continues at coordinate 1,037,881,722 of OX336389.2, forward strand.
AAATGATAGACTCAACACAAAATGTTTTGATTGTTGACTTGTGTTATTGATAAATTGGTTTAATGTTAGGGGCAGTGCACACTTTCCATGTCGAAAATTTATATAGGCTAGAAGGATGGTGTTGCAAACTTCTGATGTGTATTTCCAAATTTCCTGCATAGTCTATTTCATAGAATTTTCCTGTAACTTAAAATTTCATGCTGATTTTGTCTTAGTGTGTTTGACATTGTAACTACAATGGTTGATTGGATATTCTTTGTCAACTTTCAAATCATGTAATTCAAGTCAGATATGTTGGAATTTTTGTTCATGTGTGAAGCTATCAAGTACCGATACCTAATTGGTTACACAACTGTTTCATAATGAAAATCTTGATCTCTGATTCATTGGAGAACTGTTTACGCTTGTCTGAACCAAGACTAACTGACTACTCACTGCTAAGGATTAGAAATTACATTTACTCAAATCACATTCTAGTAAAAAAGATCATGACTACTATAAACTGCTACCACCCTTCCACCACTTTGCTAACACTTTTATACCATTTGACTCTCACTTTTGCTCTTACTTTAAACTGCACATACTACAAACAATCATTTTTATTATCGAGTTATCTTTACTAGAGATTAGTTTATGCTGAACAGTAGACATGGAAGTATCAACGACTAGCTATGGTAAGCCATGTGCTTACTATAAAGGATATGCATATATTGTAAAAAGAACTAATAAAAATGGAACTGTTATTTGGTGCTGTTCGAAACAACGATCTAAAAAGTGTCGAGGAATGATTAAGACAAAAGGCTCCAACATACTTATTTCAATCGATCATCATTGTAAATCTCAAAATAATACTCATTTAAATGGACAAAATACTCTAACCAAGGTAAAAAAGCAAGACCAAGAAAAAAATAGTGTGGCTCAAGATAGTGCTTTGTTTGTTAAAGAGCATTTATTATCTCCTGAAAAAGACATGTTAGGACAGTCGTTAACGTCTAAGAAACCTCTAACACTATCAAAGACAACACAAACTATGCCAAAGGTTGTTGCATTGCAAGATGAACAAAAAGGATTAGATAGTAATAGTGATGATGATTATATTGATGATGATAACCATGATGATGATGATGATTATGATGATAATGATGATGATGATGATGATGATGATAAAGGTTTACACCCAAAAAAATCATATGTTAAATTTGTTTACTGGAACAATCCCAGTAAGTTAATCCAGCGGCTTCAGTACTTGCATACCTGTAAACAGGCTGGTCATACTAAATATGAGGAAGAACTTTTGGATATAGAAAATGAGCTTCGTGATGCTAAAATTATAGTGTAATGAATCCATGTAACCGCTTAAACTATTTCGTAACAATACATGTAATATTTTCTACCACTTTGCTACCACTTTGCTACCACTTTTCTAGTTTGCTACCACTTTTCTACCACTTTGCTACCACTTTTCTACTACTTTTCTGCCACTTTTCTACCACTTTTCTAGTTTGCTACCACTTTTCTACCACTTTGCTACCACTTTTCTACTACTTTTCTGCCACTTTTCTACCACTTTTCTAGTTTGCTACCACTTTTCTACCACTTTGCTACCACTTTTCTACTACTTTTCTGCCACTTTTCTACCACTTTGCTACCACTTTTCTACCACTATGTTACCAATTGTCTACCACTTTGCTACCACGTTTCTACCGTTTTTCTATCACTTTGAACTGTACGAATTAAATATAAAAGCCAACGCTAAATAATGCAATTACCAGAACAGAGATAACCTTTGTAGTGTGCAAATCATACTAACAGGTTAGTTACTACTATGGAACTTACTCCAACTAACCGAGGTAACATTGTGGTGTTTGAAGCCATATTTTCAGTGTTGCCTTAGTAAACAAGAGTTTAGTGCTTTTCAGTCGGTCAACACGAATGTACCCAAAAGAGATGGGTTATGCCCTAATCCTGAAATAAATTACATGAGATTAATAAAACACTAGGATGACCAGTTTCGATCGTCAAGCGATCATCATCAGATCCAATACACTTAGGCTATAGCTATAGCTATAGATTTTATAGCCTAAGTGTATTGGATCTGATGATGATCGCTTGACGATCGAAACTGGTCATCCTAGTGTTTTATTAATCTCATGTAATTTATTTCAGGATTAGGGCATAACCCATCTCTTTTGGGTACATTCGTGTTGACCGACTGAAAAGCACTAAACTCTTGTTAACCGAGGTAAACAACGTGTACTCTATAAAGGCTACTCTTATAACTATAGACGACAAAATGTAAGAGGAATAATATTCTGGCAATGCTCGAAACAGAGGTCAACAACATGTCGAGGCAATATGAAAAGTAGAAATAGTGTGGTTTTAAGTGTGAGTGATCATCAATGTAGTGCTCCAGACAAAACACTAATGGTGTTGACAAAAAATCATCAGAATGCTAAAAAGTTAGTACAAGAGAAAGATGTTGCTACTCAAAATAGTGCATTGTTTGTTGAGCAACGTTTAACCCCTGTTGTAAAAGTTATGTTGTATCCATCTTCCACGCCTCAAGAGTCATCAACATCACAGACTATGCAAGAAGTAGTGTTATTGTTGTTTAAAGGGGCTGAACTACAAAGTCATCTGCCCTTGATATGCAAGTGAATCGAAAAGGACTAGATAGTAATAGACAAAAGAGAATTGTAGTTTGTATATAACTATTGTACAAGTACTTACATTAAATAAATAAAAATAGTGTATGGGTATTGTCTGTTTTTCTTAATTGCTATCCCTATGTCCCACTATTAATGCAATTGTTAACCATCAACAGTCTCTGACTATGTTCGCAAAGAGAGTGACCTTAAACAATACACTCTATTTATGGTTTGTGTACCGAGTACACAATAATAGAGTGTGGTCAAGCCATGTTGAGGCAATAGTTATATCAGGTAAGGGATTCGAACCCTTGCTTTCTTGTACAGAAAATTTGAACTTAAGTCAAACACCATAACCACTCGGTCAACCTGACTGTTACTAATTTAATTATTTTTGTGGACTTGAGTGTTTATAAAACTTTTTCCAGTATACATTGACTAAACCACTTGTTTGTTTTGAAATATAGATTTTGTTTTGTTTGACCATAACATGGCAGTTATGAGTCTTGTGAACTGGGTGTTTAATATAGGGTTAAAGGCATTTTAAAATAATTTTAGAAAAGCTCTTAGGTATCGTGTCATGGGTTTTAGTAATGCATTACTGTTCGTTGACTAACATTTACCGTTACACAACATTATTTTGGTGAGCTCTACATGTTGTTTGAGTCGTCAGCCTTTTGACTGGTTTAATGCTGATCTCCATGCCTCCCTGCCCCGAGCGAAACGTCTCATCTCTATATAGCTACCACACCCTACATTCAAGGCTATCTGTTTAACATATTATAACCTTGGATCTCCCCTACAAGCTCTTGGGTTCAATTCCTAGATTTAACACAAACTTTTAAAAGTGGTATGACAACTAAAACTAGTCTACTCAGTCTCGGGTGGTCCAAATAAGTAGAGAGGGTTTGATTCACACCTCAACCATAGAGCACCATGTTCTTTTTTTTAAATAATGATAGCCATTTGTTCAATTTCACATTTCACACATTGCAATTTGTCAATTTTCCATTTGAATTTTTTAAAATGACAGTTTGATGTTTTTCAATTTCGTGATATGGAAACATGGATTTTTCCATTTTCATATTTACACATTTGTCAATTTCCCATTTGCATATATTTTCTTAAATGTCCGTTTAAGGTTTTTAAATTTTGTCTATATGGAAACTTGGATTTTCCATTTTGCTGTTTACAAATTTTTTATATATTTATTTTGTGTATGTTGAAAAAAATCGATATTTCCAAAACAAGATTTTTTATTTTCCATTTTATGATTTTGTAAATGATCTTAATGTGAGTGCTTGACCATGGATTTTCCATTTTGCTGTTTACAAATTTTTTATATATTTATTTTGTGTATGTTGAAAAACGATATTTTCAAAACAAGATTTTTTATTTTTCATTTTATGATTTTGTAAATGATCTTAATGTGAGTGCTTGACCATGGCAATAATACAGTCTATCTATGTGTTAGCGGAACCATAGAGTCTTATTACTACTGCAAGTAAGAATGTTTTACAAAATAACGGCTATCTACCACTGCATTTGAAAACCAAACAATTGAAGTTCAATCGCAATCGAATGAATGGTATATGAACGCAAACGGAACTTTGTTGAATCGACTCGTGCGCCGTAACTCATTTGTAGAAACCACTCGTGCTTTACCTATTGTAAAATAGATGTCTATTCCAAAATGGCCTTTGTTGAACCTGTGCGTCGCAAGTCTGGCCCACTAGTTACCAAGGCCTTTCAACATATTATTCAACACTCCAAACGTCAACCTCAGCTGCTACAAACTGACCAGGGGAAATAATTTTTCAACAAGGACTTCTCCAGTTTTCTCAAATCTAAGAATATTCACCATTACACCACGTACAGCAACCTCAAAGCCAGTGTGGTCGAGCGGTTCAACCGAACATTGAAAACCCATATGTGGAAAGCGTTTACCGCTCAGGGCACGTATCGCTGGTTGGACATGTTACCTGAGCTAGTATCACGTTACAATGACACCAAACATAGAACGATTGGGACCAAGCCACGCCTCGTGAACAAAAATATTCAGCGATTGGATAAACTGTTTAACCCCATAAAAACAGCCGATCCTAAACGTCACCGACTGAAAATTGGGGATTTTGTTCGTGTGAGCAAATTTAAGTCTGCCTTCAATAAGGGCTGCACGCCTCAGTGGGGGACTGAGCTATTTCGAATTCGTCGAGTCAACTTGGGGACACTCCAGTCACCTATTTACTCTAGGACCTCAACCATCAACCCATAAAAGGTAGATTTTATCTCCATGAACTTCAGAAAACAGCATTTCCTCAGCATTATCTTGTGGAAAAAGTGTTGAAACAAAAAGGAAATAAACTCTATGTCAAATGGTTAGGGTTTAACTCTACGTTTAATTCTTGGATCAATAAATTACATGTTGTGTGAACCTGTGTACTTTTTATTTATTCACACATGTTGTACACCCCCTATAGCTCTGTGTGTACAGCGCTCCGCGCTTCGTGCATGTTCATACATGTTTGTCTTTCCCTTTCCACCTGTGTTCTCTCATACATTACCCCTCCCCCTCTCCCTCCCTTTACCTCCCACCACTGCTGTTTGCAGCTCTTGCCTATCTATTGGTTGTAACATCATTCCCACAAGTTGCATCATACTTTTTACTGATTCAGCGATTCCCACGCTTTGAACATTCTGTTATCAGGCACGTGGACAGCTAACGTCCAAGGTGAACACCTGTGGCAGATCAAATTTCACGTCAACTTGCATTTTGTCACGTACAAAGCAAAACAGAATGTGACTTGTTAGCTGTCCACGTGCGCGATAACTGTTAACACCCAAAGTGAACACCTGCGGTAGATCAAATTTCACATGAACTTGCATTTTGTCACGTACGAAGCAAGACAGGATGTCACTGGTTTAGCCCTCATGTGGTTTCACATGTGTTCACTTGCATTTCGCTCTTCCCTGCCACCACAATGGTCAGATTATTTCACCTTGAAGCGTCATGGTCATTTTTCCATTGCACCTGTTGTCAAGTCGGATCAACGCCTTCCAATAAGCTCAAATGACCTTCACCTCCTGTAAGTTTGTTTTCTGTACTCGCTTTGACCAACATAGAACCAAGTTCTCATTACCGTTTACACGTCAAAGGTAAAATATCAGGAAAACGCACGCTCGGTCTGTCATACACCGACCCGTCGAAATAGCAATTAATCTATTGAACACAGCCACCGTGGTCAGCGACAGGTTCGTTGAAACACACACACCCAGCCGTATCGTCTCTCTCAACCACCACGCTTCATGGACATTATAAACAGGTAAAGAAAAAGAAACGTTTTTTCAACATGTATGGCGTTAGGCCCTTTGTGAATTATTTTTTGGAAAAAATATCTACCACATTTGAAAGGGGGCGTTAGCCCGAGTCCTAGGACACCTCGTACACGTCTCTAGCGTTATTGGTTCTTGAAATATCGGCAAAAATCACAAAAAACACATGTTTACCCCAAAATCGCGGTTTCCAACTTTTTTTTAAATTATAACGAGTGGTCCATAGCAAATAGGACGTCATCCCGAGTCCTGGGACCCGTCGTACACGCCTCTAGCATGATTGGTTCGCGAGATATAGCAAAAAGTCTAAAATCACGTTTTTACCCCAAAAAGACTGTGTTTCCAGCATTTCACCTTTTCGACACCTACATTCCCGTAAAGAGCACGACGAGACGAAAAAAACGAATCCAAGCACACCCTCCTAGCATCACTCCTTCCATTCCAAGGTCGCAGGGGCTCACCACTTGCTTTTATAAGCAGCTCTCTCACTACCCCACTACTACAGGTTTTCATTCTAGAGACTTGAAATTTATTATGGGGGTAGAGGGGTAAGGACCATTGATTTACGTCAAACATTTTTTTTTGTAGAGTTCCTAGTTTCCAAAATATAGGATTTTCGAAATTCGAGTGTTTTCAAAAAAACATAAAAAGTAAAAAAGTTTTATTATAGAAAATAAAGGTCATAAAGACCATTCGTTTGAGCCATGGCACAACGTTCTATCATTTTTGGTTTTCAAGCTATTACCTATTTTCAAAAACAAAAAATTCAAAGAATTTTCAAAAATATAACGAGTGGTCCACAGCAAAGAGGACATCAGCCCGAGTCCAATGACACGTCATTTGTCAAAATCGGATCATGCGTTCGAGAGATATTTAACATGACTGAGGCTTAGTAGTGGGTCAAGGAGGGTTCTGGAGTGCGTTAGAATCGGCATTACCCCCCTACTTAGGCCTCATACCCTTAATTATATATTGGATTTTCTCCCCTTCAGTCATGAGAGGGTTAAAGCGTTTGCACAACTGCAGTTTATAATTTATATAAACGTTGTGTGGTTCCGTAGGACCTTGTTTCCTGTTTCGCAGCGCGTCGTACAACTCGTCTTTGTCCTGGATCTGCGCGAATTCCGCTATGAAGTCTTGCTGGAGCTTGTTCCACGTTAATTGTGGTTCGTGTTGCTCATGTACATCGTACCAGACAAGTGCTGCCTCTTTAAGATATGCTGGGAACAGTCGCACTCTTTCTGCGTCCGCCCAGTCATTGATTTGCGCTATACGATTGAATTCCCTAAGGTATTCTTCTGGGTCCTCCTTATGAGTGTCCGAGAATTTGTCCGGTTGGAAGAGGAGGTACCGGATGTGGTGCGCCATTTCCACGTGCCTGTTGGGAACTATCGCCGGTGGCGTAAGTACTTCGCTAATTGTGGGCTCAAATGTCACCAGTGTCATGCGAATGATTTCGCCCAGAATTGCACTCACTGTTATGATGTCAGGCACCAAATCGTCAGGCTTTTCAGTATTAGTCGCGTCGTGAATATGCGCGTCTAACTGAATGATAAGTTCCTGGAGATTGCTGTAGATCTCCTGTGTCTTGATCACGTGTTGCTGGGTGTAACTCGCGTCACATGAATCAGTGGAGCATGCATCCGCCTCGTCAGCCTCAGATTGGGCGCGAGCTCGTGTTTGGGGTGGGCCAGGGTTAAATCGCGCGTGAGGGTGGTTGATTTTCAGTGTTAATATTGTATCCTCTAATTGAGATATGATGTGCCCGACGTTGATATCAGTGATATATTCCGGGTTTCTCACGATGATTTTCGGTCTGATAGGCTTGGGATTAGCCGTTATAAATCTTACCCATTCCTTTAAAGAATTCGCCATTCAGATCAGACCGCGAAATACCACACTAAAATATATGCCCCCCTACTCCATATATAAAAACAGTCACGAACACTCTTAATCTATGTTACAGTATACAGTTATTATTATCACTAGCCTTAAGGTACCCAAAACCAGTGCTAAAAGCTAGGTGAGTAGATCCAAGCATGCACATGCACGTTAGTTATAGGGTGGGCGGTGTGGGTTATAATGGCGTGATTGTGCTGTAAATCGGAGATAAACATCGGAGGATGAATCACGGTAACCGTAGCGTCTCCACCATTGTTTTGATACGGCCTCTAACATTGTTGTGGTAGCAATGTGGCGTCTATCCTTGTAATGGCCCTGCCTGAGTGCATGGCCTTACGCCATAGGCCGCTCAGGGGTTCTTTAACTTCACTTACCTGGATCGTTATGGTTGGGGGTTCTTCAAGCTCAGGTAACGGGGTCGTTACCGTGTCCTTGTCGATTGTCTTACCCACGATTGACAGCACAACCCTTAAGCTAAAAGAGGGGGAACTGAGGGAGATGTGGGAACACGGGGTTGTTCCCCAATAAAAAGAGATCTCTGGTGTACTGCCGATTTATTCCTTCTAGGTATCCGAAGGAATCCACCGTGCAGATACAAGGCCCGTCTCATAAGATTTCGTCACACTGAATAATAATAGACACTGTTTGATCTCACCTGATCCTTCACTCAGCCTCTGCTCAATTGCTGCTCGATCTCAGTCCCCTAGGTCGCCGGGTGCCCGGTCACAGTTCCACGATCCCCGATCGTCAAACTTACGTCGCTCTCGTTTCCGCTGCCTTCACGGACAGTCCTCCACTCTCGCCGTCTGCTCCCTCTCTCTCAACTCTGACTGACTGAACCCCCACCACATCTGAGGTCGCAGCTTATAAGCACAAAAATCGCAACACCTGCGTGCTTACGTAGCACCTCCTTGCAGATTCTCAAGATCTGGATTGAACCGGGTTTGCACGTCCGGTGTGGTTCAAGGCTAAACCAAAACCGGGACATGACAGTATTGTAAAACAAGAATATCCTCATGCCCTCTTCATCCATTGCTACGCACATCAATTAAATTTGGTTCTGATTTATGCTTGTAAAACAATTACGCAAGTTAAGATTTTTGTAGCAAACCTCGCAGGATTCCATACTTTCTTTAGCCATTCTAGTAAAATAAGCGATCTTCTTAGAGCAAGGGGTTTCAAATTGCCAAGCTCATGTGAAAAAGATGGAACTTTCATTCGTGCGCTGTTGCAAAAATTATCCTTCACTATGCGGAACTAAAAGCCGCATTTCATGATATTATAGACAATGATGGATGGGATGATAATTCCTTACATCAGGCAATTGGACTCGGCAATATATTGAATGATTCGACGTTTCTTTTTTTGCTGCAGCTTAATAATTTGATTTTTCAGCATACGGGTGTATTGTTCGACATCCTGCAAAGCAAAACCGTAGATATAAGACGTTGCAAGTACGAAATTGAAAATTGCACCAAGGTGGTTGATAAACTAACATGTGAAGAAGTACTTCTTGCCTGCATAGAGAAAGCTAACTCTCTCCTAAATTCAGCAGGTGAACTTAAAACTACTCTAAATGAAACAGGATTACTGAAATTGAAGAGACTTACGTTTGAAATAGTTGACACTATAGTAGTGAATATGGAAACCAGATTCAAGGACTTTTAGAGGCTAGATTTTACGGAATTGGTAGATCAGGAAACATTTTTGTATTACAGCAGGCCAAATAATTTCCCGACATTTATTCTCGAAAAATTGCTTAAAGTGTATCCATTCTTCGATCATGAAAAACTGGCAGGAGAACTTATGTTCGTTTATAGTAGTTAGGATAAACACCTATCGCCTAGGGATTAATTCCAATACATTATACATAATGGATTAATAAATGTGCTCCCCGAGTGCGTGAAGCTAATTTCCTTGGTAGTTTCAGTTCCGGCGACCACTGCTTCATGCGAAAGAAGCATGAGTACATTGAAACGTGTTAAAACGCACCTCCTTAACACAATGATGAACGATAGACTATCAAATTTTGTCAATTTTGGCTATAGAGAAGAGAACTGTTAAATCTTCTTCCAAACGTCAAGAATTCATTTCTCGAGTTATCGACGTCTACGCGCAGAAAAAGGACAGAAGGATCAAACTTATCTACAAAAAATGTAATGGTGAGTGATAATGTATTAATTTTCTTATGCTCCTTGTCGAATTAGATTAAATTATTTGAAATAACACATCTGCTCTATTATGACTGTGTAAGTGAAGAATACAATTTAGGTAAGATAATTGTTTTATTTTAATTTTTTCCATACATGGTATGAGTAACTGTGTGTGCCCCATTAAGGTAAAAAAAAGGCCCGACCTCTGATGAGTTAAGGGACACTGTGGACACGCCTTTCCAGTAGACTAAAGCTGTGAATTTTGAGGAGTTGAGCACGTTTGTTACTTTCGGAATTCATTTAACTTCAGCCTACCCTACAAAAAATATCACGCTTCGCCACTGCTCCACATCAGCCCAAAAACAAACTCACACATCCCTTAATATAAATTACAACACAAAATTTTAAGACAAACCAGAAACAGCGTTAAAATCCACTTTCAGACACAACACACAACAAAAGTGAAAATGCTTGGCGAGACAGTGAGTCACGTTGCGTTTGGACTAACTTCCAACTTCCAGCTGGCCGCGCAAGCTAAGGGTGTCAACACAAAAATATGGCTCGTAAGAAAATCCACCGAGTCTTTCCCTCGAGCTCCGACGCGACCAATTCAACCGAGGGCATCAATCCCCCACAACTTACCATATCATTGGGCATCCCTCATCCACAACTTACCATAACAGTGGGTAAAAATCCTCCACAACTTACCCTGACAGTGCGCATAACTCCTCCACTATACATACAGACACACATATGGCCAGCGCCCCTGGAAACCTCACACCAACACGCAAGACGCCAACACACCGCCTTGCCTCTCACCTAAGCAAAGTACTCTGACTGAACACCAGTTAAATAAATCAATTAATTTACCGGGGTGGACTAGCCGCCCTATCACAATAATAAGCTTCAACATAGCATCTGGTTTGCTTAAAGATAAATCTCGACCTCCTCCCGTCTATCTTGACGTTAATAACTCAAACTCCAAGTGCTGATGACATCCCCTTAGGATACTCTCCGTACACAAAACAATTACAAATGACACCCAATTACCCCGCATTACACATTTACAAAGCACGTTAAACATTACATTTAAGATCAGAAATTTGATGCTCAGCAAACAAACAAATATAAAAACTGCGTCACTTGCTACATCGCGCTCAGCCCAAACTAAAATTATACAAGTATAATTTTGAACTGTACTTAGCCCTCGCCAGAACGATGGATCACCGCCATGTCGGCCATCCTTCCGTAGCTCCTCACCCCATGACCAGCCCCATGACGATGCTAGACGGCTGCATCATTTCCATTCCGTTAATTTTGCGGATGCTGGTTTCCTCTTCCTCGTTGACTCCGTGATGTGGGTGGGTAGACAAAATTTATAAGTTATCACACTTCAAATGTACAAGGGATCACAACATTCGCGGTGCGCGTACACGCTGTTTGAAACACGACCTTATCTGGCTGTATAAGCTACGTTGCTGGGCTACTAAAATAACCCAACAGTCCTAGGTAGCATCTATTCTCGCAATATACTTTTCTAAACTTCCAGCTCAGTGGCTATTCCTAACTAGACTGAACTCGCTAACATACTCGGTTCGGACTCTGTTTTCACGCACATAACTCGACTCAAATGTTCTCACGTTAATCGTGGCACAGTTTTTGTCTCTCGAACTTGTAAATATTTGCGTTTTGCAAGGTGCAGAGCGACGCGCGCTTCCGTGGTAAAAAAAAAACACTCAAGAACTGACTGACTGCAAGCCGAGGGCCCTATTTAAGTGCCTATGGCAGAAGTAGGCACTGGAAGGGGAAATCCAAAATCAATTTCCATAATAATCCCCTCAGGACAGAATAACTTAGATCCTTAGGCCTGAGACATTCCCAACGTCTCATAGGTCTAATTACTTCCAAAATCCTATCGTAGGTTTAAATTTTATAGCGCTCCGCAATTTCCCTTCATTGTTCTTACATTCACGCGCAGTTTTGGCGTGGGTGACTCCTTATCGCTGATTGGATGGTTTAAAATCGCTACTCCCTCTCTCTTTTGAAGTGAATTAATTCATCCCTTCGTGTTTCTTATATTTTAAGGCATCAATCAGAGGCTAAAACTCCGAGGGATCCGAAACTGTGACTTTCAAAGTGGTCCGATTATTAATTCTCAAATAGGTCACTTGTGGGCGAAGAAAATTATTATCTGTCCTTTTACAAAATCTCGCTTCTCTTTCCTGTTTCTAGAGGGGCAACGACCCTGTGAGCGTCCTCGGCAACTGTCGTTCTCACGGCCGTCCGCCGCCCCAGCGAAAACTGCGCTCTTAGGTTAAGCGCTTTTATTGCCCCTTATCCGGTCTGCACCATGTGAAGCACGTCCACCTTCCTCCGCGGCTAACTTGAAACGGTGCCGCTAAAAAGTTGGGTGGTTCGTCTCCGAAGTCTGAAATATGAGACTATATGCAAATATGGATATGCATAAAGGTCTCAATTGATAGAGGCTATAAACATAAGTTCACCTATGGGATTTTTAATCACCTGGTGAGCACAAATCCAACATGGCGGCGGCGCGAAATTTAAATATTTAAATGGACGTTTCTCGCGATTTAACCATCCAAGCGCAGTGAAACTTGGTACGGTATATGCTTATACAAATTTTAATTCACTGGAATCTAATTCATTTCAATTGTTTTCAAAATCACAAGATGGTGCTGTGCGAAATTTTAAAATCTCGTTTTTATTTCTTGTGTACTAATCATGCGATTGAAGTTTGAATGATACACCTACACAATAATCTTCATGTGATAGTACATAACTCTAAGACCTGCATATAAAATCCAACATTGCGACCATCCAAAATATTAAGACGGTTCTCAATATCTACGAATCTATTACAGCTAACAAACTGAAATTTTGTTTGTTGATAGAGGCAATTATCATAAGTAGGATATATGAAAATATGCTATTTAGTTCTTCACGGAACTACTTGTTATATTTTTAACCTGCCATTGGATTAATAATTATTATTCGACAGTCGACACACATCATATTATTAGATATCTGTACGTCATAGAGGCCTAAAGATGAGACAATCAGGCACAGTAGAAATTGGCAATTCGTTGTAGGCTATCGGGTAGAACGCATTCTGGTGGAGATTTGCTTGAAACGCTCCATGAGCCGCCATTTTCTGGGATATCTGTCAGTCCTTGCGTTAAGAATTAAATGTAGGTGATGTCGAAGTTATTTGCAATTGACACTCAGGCTGTGTCCCAATAGTACAATTTCAGCCGTAGTGAACTAGATAGTCGACTACTTTACCGAATGTGACGTCAGAAGTCGTGATCCAATACTGCTTAGCACATAGCAATCAAGTCTGTAGTAGCTAGTCAACGAAAGTGCTTGCTAGATTGGCCGACTTGTCGACTTGTACAAGGAAGTTATAGAAATTGTAGCTTATCGGAATTGTAGGTTATGTAAATTGTAAGTTGTCTTTGACTTTAATCCAGCTTATGCTTGGCCTATATTCTTTGCCAAATTCAACGCTTCAAACCACAACCCACGAGGGAAGCATACTATCTTGTTCTGTTGTGATAATTATTATCACGCGAATATGTTGTTTGGTTCTGTGGTAATCACGACTGAGGATTGCAACGACAACTCGGTTCATGGTCTCCAGCGCACAATAAGGGCCTCGTCTCAAATTGTCAATTTGCCGCTGCCTTATTATCATGATTGCCCTTCTTCTCTTCCTCCTGAACTGTATTCTCTTAATCAGCCATAATTAAGGCTCGGCTAAAAAGTTATCTTCTTGGCGCATCCATGAACGTATCGTTCAGGTATTGTATATATTAAAACAGCTGATGAAAGGGCAAAGAGCTTACAAGGAGTAGCAGATCACCGCCATCTTGAGTGTTGGTTTGCTACCAGCATGTAAGTCCAGTGCGTTTCAGAACACAAGTCTATGAAGGAGGCTGTGATCAAGCAGACATGTCCCAAATCTCCGTAGTGCATAGCACATAGCACATAGTAGCTAGCAGCTAGTCAATAGCAGACAACTTGAGTATTGGAACACAGCCTAAGTAACGACGCTATACGGCAGGGGTCACGGTAGTTGTCGTGGAGAATAGAATAAAACTATTTGTGTTTTGTTACTGACGAGAACGAGAAACTCTTTGGCAAATTTTAGCTGCTATGCTGCAACGGCATTGACGGGAGAGGGATGAATAGGTGGGGCGATTATAGGTTTGCCATCTTTACTAAAAAAAAAGTCCATTTACGTACCGAGCTGCAAGCAGTGCAGTGATCACAATACGCCAGATAGGGTTGTATTGTCTGTTAGAGTAGATCACATTATCTTTGTGGTGTGGAAGTGTGTTTACAGAATTGAGTAATTTTTTCACCCTGCACAATGAGACAGGCAGTAATTGTGAAACTGTTGGTGGAGTACTTTGGTATTGCAGAATATGTACCTACAGGAGAAGAGCGTGTTATTTATGAACAAATAAAGAAGCAGTTGGTAGAAGAGGATGCTGTAATTGCAGAGGTTAGTTACTACACTTGTAATACCGGGTCATCATTTCATTTCCCGCAGGTACATGCCGCTAGGCCGGTGAAGGTGGCCTTGGCAGATGCGGCCGCTAGGCCGGTCGAGGTGGCCTTGGCGTTCTCCCCGCAATGAACACGTGCGCTGCGATCGGCAATGTTGCAATAAGCTGTCAGTATCTCCGGCGTATTCAAGCTTGTGAAGTGCTAGTTGATTTGACCTAACATACAGTGCAGTCTCGGGGCAATTTTACAGTTTATGTGTTGCCTTAAAGTGATGTTTCTATACAACAACGTGTATTCATTGTGCTTTGTTATGCGAAGTGATGTTTTCTATAGAACAACGTGTATTCATTGTGCTTTCTTATGCGAAGTATTCTTCTGTCAGAGAGTGCCGTTTTCGATTCATATGCAAACAATCCTCACAAGTGAGGAGTTAAAAGAAAATATTCGCCAAGTTATAACGAACGTCACCCAGCAAGAAATTCGCCGTGTGTCTAGAAACTTGTTTACGAGGTGCCAGGCATGCTTGCGAGCTGACGGACAACACTTTGAACATTTCTTGTAGAACCAGGTAAGTTTGTAGATAATTATTTTCACTAGAAATTGCTATTAAATGACTGTATGTTGACGCGAAGTAGAGGGGAGAAGTCGCGCACTTTTACCGGCCAGCGAGCGGGTGTCAGCGCGAGAGCTTGCCGCGCCGTGATCGGTATCGGATGCGAGACTTAAATTGATAACCCTGTAGATGAAGAGGCAACAGGTGACGAAAATGATAGTGCCATGGCAGTGAGTGATGAAGCAATGTCACCAGTGGTAGATTACCATGGAAGCAGCAGTTCATCTTATCAGCCATCACCTCCAAGAAAACCAAGAATGAAGTTTCCAGAAGGATGTCTGGCTGATGCGTACAAGACATGGACAAAACAACCAAGGGGAAAAGATGGACACGTGGATTCTCCCTGTCAGTGTCGTTCTAGATGAGCAATTTTTATGACACCACGCCTGAAAATTATAATAGTATTGGCACAAAAAAGAAAAATAAAGAGTAAGACTGTGTTACAAAACTTTGAAAACATGCCAAAACAACGTACTGTATTTCGTCAAACCCAAAAATTCTGCAGGATATGATAAATCGTGAATTACTTGATCATTTTATAGCAAAGAGACAGGAAAACGCAATAATAAATGGCCACACATAGCGACTTAGGGCACTGAAAATAAAAGCAGTTCAAAGCTTCCAAATCGTGGGTAAAGAAGTTAAATGTAAGGATAAGATTGTCTGTTGCAATAACCCACAAAGTTAGCAAGCGGTTGGTTGTAAGGGATACTGATATTCACAGAAAGCTTATCAATTCTTGAGAGAAATCAGGAAAACACTGTTAGCAGATCAAGTAATTAATTCCGACCAATCATGATTTGATAAAGGGTTCCGATCTGGACCGACTCTCGCAGTGAAGGGAAGCAAGCATGTCTTTGGTGCAGTTGGATCTATAGCGGCAACCACACACTCGTGTATGATAATGCCTGGAATTGTGATGGATGGTACACTGCTACCCCATTTGTATGTCCTTGTATCGGAAACCACCGGCCATTTTCCTGCAAATATGAATATAAATATACCGAACATCAAGGAGTTTGCTAGCAAATCTGCTAATATGACAAAGAGGAATTTAAAAATCTTCCTAGAACAAGTACCGTGGCTAGATATCCAAGACAAACCTAAGCCCTTCTTTTGGTTGATTCCTGGACAGCCAATAAAGGTGACGAACTATACAACTCTACAGTTCCTGAAGGCGATGAATTCATCAAAAAGCTGATTCCAGCTGTCAACGTTTTCTTTTAACGTCCACAGGGGGCGTGGTGGCTCAGCGGTCTAGCTGTATGCCTCTCACCAAGGCGGTCCGGGTTCGATTCCTGGTCAATGCATGTGAGATTTTCGAAGTGAAATGCCATGTCCTGTGGTTCGGATTCCACGTAAAACGGAGGTCCCGTGGCTCATGATCTACAGATTAACGGTCACGTTAAACTACAAGCTTCCTTCCTTTTTCCTTTTAACGTCCATACAAAGATTTTGTGAAATTTATCATAGATTCAATTATGATATCTTCTGAAAATTATATTAACATATGGTATAGAGACTACTTCTTACGCCCTCAATCATTTGGGTATTTCCAGCTCTGGGCAGCAAGATTCTCCAACTTAATCAAATGTGCATTTTTCAATGCAGCTACACCAAAGACTTTTCTGGTGCATTTTAAACACCCTTGGACCACTGCTTCGAAGAAGATTTAACGGGAGAATGTGTCAATGAACACTGTGATCAACTGCTTTCATCAAATGTCCACACTGCGACAACCGTCTATTCATTACTGACTTGCAGATTTCTTGCCTCCGATAGTATCGCCAAGTACGTAAACTCTGTGTGAGGTTTGAAGCCATTTTTCAGTGTTGCCTAAGTAAACAAAAGTTTGGTGCTTTTCAGTCGGTCAACACGAATGTACCCAAATAGAGCTGGGTTATGCCCTGATCCTGAAATAAATTACATAAGATTAATAAATACACTAGGATGACCAGTTTCGATCGTCAAGCGATCATCATCAGATCCATTACACATAGGCTATAACATCTATGTTTGAGAACACAGGTGAAAAATATATACAATATGTACAATTAATTAGTTGCAGTGTCGTAATGCAACAGTCGGTGTATGTTAAATATGGTATATCTAATGTTAGGTAAACTTCTAAAATAGTGATGAAAATCCGGAATTTGTCTGTTAGGGGTGATTATATGGTTTTACAAAAGCAACTATGGTTATACTGAAATAATGCATGCTTATACTTATCGAGTTGTCTCTTTAACTGGAACTTGAAGCAGTTGCGTGTTGCCATAGACACCAGTTGTAGTCGACTAACCCCGAGTGTTCGCTGGGTGGAACTGGTTTTCCCCTTCCTCCCCCTTTAGTTGCTATGTTCTTCCAGAGGTCAGTGCCATGTATATTTGTGTGACTTTGCCAAATCTAGATAAAAGTGTATGCTATTGAATGCAGGAGTCTGCAACTACTAAAGACCGTGGAACTATCTTCGCCACGCATGGGCTAAAAAGCCATTTCTCACTAAGCGGTACACGGTCTATTGAAGACGTCCCGACACCTTTAATACTGCCGCGCATATCGGCCTAGGTTTATTGCAGAAAATGTACATAGTACACCTGATCCAAATTTCATTTACCTATAAACACCGCTATTTCCCCCCCCCCCCTTTTTATCTAGCTTGGCTGTATCGCTAAGTTGTGTCTTGTTTTCGACAGGGTGTGTTTTTTAGTAGAGCGAAAAGGGGTGAACTCTCCATAAAAGTGTGTTCATTTAGATTGTTGGGATTGTTTTGTTTGGCTAGGTGAACCTCGATTGCTTCTTTTATGTCGAGAGCTCTGCCTTTCGATTCGTGATGAATTATGTTTAGATCAGTCTCGATTTTAGTGAAGCTGTGCCCCGTGTCACACATATGTTCGTATACGGCTGAATGTGTTCCGTATCTTATCGCATTCCTATGTTCATTATAACGTGTATCTACTCGTCTTCCGCTCTGTCCAATGTAATTAGCTTGACAACCAATGTCTTGGCATGTAATAGAATATACCCCTGACTTTGAAAACGGGTCTTGTTTGTTTAGATTGCTATTTTGCAGGTGCCTCGCGGTCGTATTATTCGTTGTGAATGTTATTTTTATGCCTTGCTTTTTGAATAGATTAGTGATTTTATATGTGTTCTCATTCACATAGTTGAAGCGCGCGAAATTTTTCTCATTAATGTCCGGTTTTGGAATCATTTTACCTTTATTTTTATGTTTGGCTACAATTTGGTCTATTTTGCTTGGCGGGAAATTGTTTTCCTTTGCTATTTGTTTAATGGTTCTTATTTCCTTATTATAATTGTCTGTTGACATGGGTATGTTTAAAGCTCTGTGCACCATTGAATTGAACCCCGCTAATTTATGCGTACTGGAGTGATTAGACTGATAGTCGATTGCATGCGAGGTTTGTGTAGATTTTCGGAATATGGAGTAAGAAAGCTCGTTGTCCTTACGTTCAATAGTTATGTCGAGATAATTTATTTTTCGATCTGTTTCGACTTCCTTGGTGAATTAATGGATTGGAGAATTGTTTCTTCGCTTGTTAATTCAGTATCGTAGATGCAAATTACATCATCTACGTATCTTTTCCATATTACTATTCCCTTTGTTGAAGTCTTTTCTAAAAACTCATTTTCTAGTGCATTAATGAAGATGTCAGCACCAAACTTTTGTTTACTTAGGCAACACTGAAAAATGGCTTCAAACCTCACAATGTTCACGGTTAGTCAGACAAATCGTGAAGCCAAGAGATTCAAAACACTCAGGCTTAAACTCATGAACATAGACAAGTCAATTTGGTTCAACAAAAAATGTATAGAAATAAATCTCACTCCTAAATATGTACCAATTAAAACCGTACCGATTACACCTGCCTCAATCATTTCAACTAAACAAGCCAAAGCGCTTTGGATAAAAAACGAACTAAGATTTGCATACATAAGAAAGCAAAAAATCAACCAACAACTATACGATATTCAATTGCAACTAAGTAACTTCTGGCACGCATCCCAATGGGACAGTTTTACCGAGCACCTACATGACACCATCAAAACCAGAGCAACAAGGAAACACGAAACGCTAGAATATAAACTAAGAAAACTAGGAGAAACACAGAATAATCGACCTAGTGAACAACACACGAATAACAATGCATTCAATTTCCACAGCAGGGTAAACAACAGAACGAACGTAACCTTCTCTCAAAATGAAATGGATATGCTAGACAAAGGTTTGAAATACAACTGCACAGACGCACACACGAACCATAATATAAAACAGTTAATCACAGATATCGAGATAGCCAGTCACAAGCTCCCAGCAGAAGACAGGGAATTAACCAAAAATCTTGCCACCAACGAAGAAAAAAAAATCCTCAAACGAGAGGGCGAAAACAATTACACTCAAAACAACAAACAACTAAAAGAAATAAAGTCATTGAAACAAAAATAAAAGAAAATGACTTAATCATCACAAAAGCAGATAAGGGAAATACCACAGTAATTTTAACAAAACAGAATACATTGAAAAAACAGTCGAATTCCCAAACAACAACGAAATCAAGGAATTAGCAAAAGACCCCACCAATAAATTCCAAAAACAAATAAAAAGTGTATTAAAAGAAACAGAATACATATTGACCAAAGCTGAAAAATCAAAACTAATAAACATGAACCCGAAAATGGATGATTTTAATGCCCAAATTGGCAAAGAAAAAAAATATAGATATTGGGTAGGTAAATGGTCAGGACATAATCAGACCAATCGGAATGGTATGCGTCTTCTTGAAATCTGCAAGAACCATGACTTATTCTTCAAATCAACATTTTTCAAAAAGAAAACCTCTCAGTCCAAGACGTGGGTGTCACCTAACCCACTGTTAGGAGAATATCAACTGGACCATGTGCTGATCTCCAGAGTAAATACTCTCGAAATAATGAAACTTAAAGTCCTTAAGGGGTTAGCTCTGGATTCTGACCATTACCCTACAAAATTTTCATTAAATATTATTCCAGAGAAAAGGCGATTCTCTCAGAAAATACCACCCCGTAAATATGATGTTCAAAATATTCAAGGTAATGATAAATTTAAAAACGAGACTCAACAATTGAATCCACAAAACTGGCAACAGCTCCAAGCAGGATTAATAAAAACAGCCGAGAAAATAGCACCACACATGAGAACACGCAAACATCCGTGGTGGACAGCCGAATGTGATGACCTTGTAAGGCTCAGGCAACAGGCATGGCACAATTGGTCTTGCAACAAAACTCCTAAGACTCTGCAAGATCTGAAGGATGTCAGAAGAACAGTCACGAAATCAATACGAAGAATTCGCAAGCAGAATGACAACAAAATATTACAAGAAATAGAAGCTGACTTCAAACAACATAATTCTAGAAACTACTATAGAACTTTTCGCCAGAAGTTCACTAAATATTCCCCTCCATCACTTCAATTCAAAAATGAACATGGGGATATTGCTCATAGTAACACAGAAAACTGTGAAATCCTTGCAAACTACTTTTCGGTATTGCTCAATTGTGAGAAACCTCAAGAAACATTCACATTTATCCACACGCAACAAAGCCAAGATTCTCATCCACCCAACGTTCAGGAAACAAGAGAGATTATTAAATCATTGAAAAACAACAAACCGTCGGGTGAAGACCAAATTGTTGCAGAGTTGTGGAAAAATGCAGGAGAAAATCTCATTGTAAAACTCCAAGAAATTTTAGAAGAAGTTTGGCGAACTGAAAAAATCCCCGCTGACTGGAAGATGGCACTCATACATCCCTTGCACAAAAAAGGAAATCGGACGGATCCCAACAATTATCGTGGAATTTCATTACTATCCATAACATACAAAGTTTTGTCTAAAGCTCTCCTGAATCGTGCAGAAATTCAATTGGATCCAGTAATCGGTGAATACCAAGGTGGCTTCAGGAAAGGCAGGTCGTGTGTGGAACAAATTATCAAGTTAAAAAACTCAATGAAATATTTCCGCAATACATCGAACAAACACTATGTCATTTTACATATGTTGACTTCCAAAAGGCGTATGATAGCATCGACCGTGAATCCCTTTTCGAAATACTCAAAGAATTTGGATTAGATCAAAAGACAACAAATAGTATTAAGGAAACACTCATGGAAACCAAATCTAAGGTTAAATTTATGGGAGAACTGAGCAGAGAATTCCCCATTGACACAGGAGTCCGACAAGGAGATGGATTGTCCCCGTTGCTTTTTAATTGTGCACTAGAGAAGGTTGTACGAGAATGGCGAAAAGCAGGTACACCGACGCATAGGATAGGACCAAAACTTAAAGGCATAGAATTAGACTGTTTGGCATTTGCTGATGACATGGCATTAATTGCCCAAAACATCTCTGATGCGCAATACCAACTTGAACTTCTACAAGAACAAGCAAAGAAAATTGGATTGCAAATCTCATTTGATAAAACAAAATTTATGACACATATAAAGAATGCCCCATCTGAAATTGAAATTGGTACTGACCATATATCTCGTGTGAAGGAATTTAAATATTTGGGTGAATGGATTACCGACAATTGTAGTGAGAAGAGGTCCATTACAACAAGAATTCAAAAAATGGAAACTGCTTTTCAGTTAACGAAAAATACTTACAACAAAGAGAGTCTTTCCTGGAAATGCAAAATTCAACATTATACAACAGTGATCGGGCCCGAAGCTTTCTACGCTTCAGAAACTCTCACTCTTCAACATAGAACACTTCGAGATCACTTGGAAGTGAAGGAACGTAAAATAATGAGGAAAATCTTAGGGCCGAGAATCAAAGATGGTGTTCATCTTCCAAAGCCAAATGCTGAAATATATAAAACCATCTCCAAAATCTCAGACAAAATGCGTATGCGACGAATCCAATTCTTGGGGCACCTGGAAAGAATGGACCCAAATAGACTAACTCACAAAATTCACACATACTTGAAAAACAAAACAACTAGATCAAATTGGTACAAACAGACTGAAAAAGACTTGCAAGAATTAGGATCGCCAAATCTCCTAGACCGAAATGTCATCAGAACACTTGCACTCACACGGGGTTTCGAGGAGGAAGAAAGACGGCCATACCACCATATCTGGTCTGCACAACGGAAGCAAACCCATTCGTTGCGTATGAAGGAGTACTGGGCTGCAAGAAAGGCTAACCATTGTTGATTCTGCGTGGTCCTAAGAGACCCATTCGCGACGAAGAAGAAGAAGAAGAACCCGAAAATACCGTCATTAAGGGGACAACCAAAAATACACAAAAATGAGTGCCCAATGAGACCAATAGTCAATTGTAGGAATGCGCCTAGTTACAAAATCAGCAGTTACTAAAAATCTTAAAACGCCGCCTTTCCAACGACAAAAACAACTCTGTAAAGAACACAAGGGAATTAGTAACAGCACTGAACACCCTACAAATGAAACCTAGCATGAGGCTTGTATCTTTCGATGTAGCTAACATGTACACCAATATTCCTATTAATGATGCAATCAACACTATCGAAAATAACTTAAAATCCAACAATTCGGAAAAAGAAACTGAAGAGATCGTGTGACTACTGAGGGTCGTCCTCGGCCAAAACGCGTTTCAATTCGACAATAAAATGTACACAAAAACAGAAGGATTAGCGATGGGATCACCACTAAGCGGATTAATCGCTGACATCTTCATTAATGCACTAGAAAATGAGTTCTTAGAAAAGACTTCAACAAAGGGAATAGTAATATGGAAAAGATACGTAGATGATGTAATTTGCATCTACGATACTGAATTAACAAGCGAAGAAACAATTCTCCAATCCATTAATAGCCTACACCACTCAATCAAATTCACCATGGAAGCCGAAACAGATCGAAAAATAAATTATCTCGACATAACTATTGAACGTAAGGACAACGAGCTTTCATACTCCATATTCCAAAAAGCTACACAAACCTCGCATGCAATCGACTATCAGTCTAATCACCCCAGTACGCATAAATTAGCGGGGTTCAATTCAAAGGTGCGCAGAGCTTTAAACATGCCCATGTCAACAGACAATTATAATAAGGAAATAAGAACCATTAAACAAATAGCAAAGGAAAACAATTTCCCGCCAAGCAAAATAGACCAAATTGTAGCCAAACATAAAAATAAAGATAAAATTATTCCAAAACTGGACATTAATGAGAAAAATTTCGCGCGCTTCAACTATGTGAATGAGAACACATATAAAATCACTAATCTATTCAAAAAGCAAGGCATAAAAATAGCATTCACAACGAATAATACGACCGGGAGGCACCTGCAAAATAGCAATCTAAATAAACAAGACCCGTATTCAAAGTCAGGGGTATATTCTATTACATGCCAAGACATTGGTTGTCAATCTAGTTACATTGGACAGAGCGGAAGACGAATAGATACACGTTATAATGAACATAGGAATGCGATAAGAAACGGAACACATTCAGCCGTATGTGAACATATGTGTGACACGGGGCACAGCTTCACTAAAATCGAGACTGATCTAAAAATAATTCATCACGAATCGAAAGGCAGAGCTCTCGACATAAAAGAAGCAATCGAGATTCACCTAGCCAAACAAAACAATCCCAACAATCTAACTGAACACACTTTTATGGAGAGTTCACCCCTTTTCGCTCTACTAAAAACACACCCTGTCGAAAACAAGACACAACTTAGCGATACAGCCAAGCTAGATAAAAAGGGGGGAAAATAGCGGTGTTTATAGGTAAATGAAATTTGGATCAGGTGTACTATGTACATTTTCTGCAATAAACCTAGGCCGATATGCGCGGCAGTATTAAAGGTGTCGGGACGTCTTCAATAGACCGTGTACCGCTTAGTGAGAAATGGCTTTTTAGCCCATGCGTGGCGAAGATAGTTCCACGGTCTTTAGTAGTTGCAGACTCCTGCATTCAATAGCATACACTTTTATCTAGATTTGGCAAAGTCACACAAATATACATGGCACTGACCTCTGGAAGAACATAGCAACTAAAGGGGGGGAAACCAGTTCCACCCAGCGAACAATCGGGGTTAGTCGACTACAACTGGTGTCTATGGCAACACGCAACTGCTTCAAGTTCCAGTTAAAGAGACAACTCGATAAGTATAAGCATGCATTATTTCAGTATAACCATAGTTGCTTTTGTAAAACCATATAATCACCCCTAACAGACAAATTCCGGATTTTCATCACTATTTTAGAAGTTTACCTAACATTAGACATACCATATTTAACATACACCGACTGTTGCATTACCACACTGCAACTAAATAATTGTACATATTGTATATATTTTTCACCTGTATTCTCAAACATAGATGTTATAGTCTAAGTGTAATGGATCTGATAATGATCGCTTGACGATCGAAACTGGTCATCCTAGTGTATTTATTAATCTTATGTAATTTATTTCAGGATCAGGGCATAACCCAGCTCTATTTGGGTACATTCGTGTTGACCGACTGAAAAGCACCAAACTTTTGTTTACTTAGGCAACACTGAAAAATGGCTTCAAACCTCACAATGTTCACGGCTACTCAGGTAAATCGTGAAGCCAAGAGATTCAAAACACTCAGGCTTAAACTCATGAACATAGACAAGTCAATTTGGTTCAACAAAAAATGTATAGAACTAAATCTCACTCCTGAATATGTACCAATTAAAACCGTACCGATTACACCTGCCTCAATCATTTTAACTAAACAAGCCAAAGCGCTTTGGATAAAAAACGAACTAAGATTTCCATACATAAGAAAGCAAAAAATCAACCAACAACTATACGATATTCAATTGCAACTAAGTAACTTCTGGCACGCATCCCAATGGGACAGTTTTACCGAGCACCTACATGACACCATCAAAATCAGAGCAACAAGGAAACACGAAACGCTAGAATATAAACTAAGAAAACTAGGAGAAACACAGAATAATCCACCTAGTGAACAACATACGAATAACAATGAATTCAATTTCCACAGCAGGGTAAACAACAGAACGAACGTAACCTTCTCTCAAAATGAAATGGATATGCTAGACAAAGGTTTGAAATACAACTGCACAGACGCACACACGAACCATAATATAAAACAGTTAATCACAGATATCGAGGTAGCCAGTCACAAGCTCCCAGCAGAAGACAGGGAATTAACCAAAAATCTTGCCTCCAACGAAGCCAAAAAATCCGCAAACGAGAGGGCGAAAACAATTACACTCAAAACAACAAACAACTAAAAGAAATAAAGTCATTGAAACAAAAAATAAAAGAAAATGACTTAATCATCACATAGGCAGATAAGGGAAATACCACAGTAATTTTGAACAAAACAGAATACATTGAAAAAAAACAGTCGAATTCCTAAACAACAACGAAATCAAGGAATTAGCAAAAGACCCCACCAATAAATTCCAAAAACAAATAAAAAGTGTATTAAAAGAAACAGAATACATATTGACCAAAGCTGAAAAATCAAAACTAATAAACATGAACCCGAAAATACCGTCATTAAGGGGACAACCAAAAATACACAAAAATGAGTGCCCAATGAGACCAATAGTCAATTGTAGGAATGCGCCTAGTTACAAAATCAGCAGTTACTAAAAATCTTAAAACGCCGCCTTTCCAACGACAAAAACAACTCTGTAAAGAACACAAGGGAATTAGTAACAGCACTGAACACCCTACAAATGAAACCTAGCATGAGGCTTGTATCTTTCGATGTAGCTAACATGTACACCAATATTCCTATTAATGATGCAATCCACACTATCGAAAATTACTTAAAATCCAACAATTCGGAAAAAGAAACTGAAGAGATCGTGCGACTACTGAGGGTCGTCCTCGGCCAAAACGCGTTTCAATTCGACAATAAAATGTACACACAAACAGAAGGATTAGCGATGGGATCACCACTAAGCGGATTAATCGCTGACATCTTCATTAATGCACTAGAAAATGAGTTTTTAGAAAAGACTTCAACAAAGGCAATAGTAATATGGAAAAGATACGTAGATGATGTAATTTGCATCTACGATACTGAATTAACAAGCGAAGAAACAATTCTCCAATCCATTAATAGCCTACACCACTCAATCAAATTCACCATGGAAGCCGAAACAGATCAAAAAATAAATTATCTCGACATAACTATTGAACGTAAGGACAACAAGCTTTCATACACCATATT
Organism: Meconema thalassinum; assembly: GCA_946902985.2. Taxonomy (NCBI): domain Eukaryota; kingdom Metazoa; phylum Arthropoda; class Insecta; order Orthoptera; family Tettigoniidae; genus Meconema; species Meconema thalassinum. Next base: position 1,037,908,147 of record OX336389.2, read on the forward strand.
CCAAAAAGCTACACAAACCTCGCATGCAATCGACTATCAGTCTAATCACCCCAGTACGCATAAATTAGCGGGGTTCAATTCAATGGTGCACAGAGCTTTAAACATGCCCATGTCAACAGACAATTATAATAAGGAAATAAGAACCATTAAACAAATAGCAAAGGAAAACAATTTCCCGCCAAGCAAAATGGACCAAATTGTAGCCAAACATAAAAATAAAGATAAAATTATTCCAAAACTGGACATTAATGAGAAAAATTTCGCGCGCTTCAACTATGTGAATGAGAACACATATAAAATCACTAATCTATTCAAAAAGCAAGGCATAAAAATAGCATTCACAACGAATAATACGACCGGGAGGCACCTGCAAAATAGCAATCTAAATAAACAAGACCCGTATTCAAAGTCAGGGGTATATTCTATTACATGCCAAGACATTGGTTGTCAAGCTAATTACATTGGACAGAGCGGAAGACGAGTAGATACACGTTATAATGAACATAGGAATGCGATAAGATACGGAACACATTCAGCCGTATGCGAACATATGTGTGACACGGAGCACAGCTTCACTAAAATCGAGACTGATCTAAAAATAATTCATCACGAATCGAAAGGCAGAGCTCTCGACATAAAAGAAGCAATCGAGATTCACCTAGCCAAACAAAACAATCCCAACAATCTAACTGAACACACTTTTATGGAGAGTTCACCCCTTTTCGCTCTACTAAAAAACACACCCGGTCGAAAACAAGACACAACTTAGCGATACAGCCAAGCTAGATAAAAAAAAGGGGGGGGGGAAATAGCGGTGTTTATAGGTAAATGTTATTTGGATCAGGTGTACTATGTACATTTTCTGCAATAAACCTAGGCCGAAATGCGCGGCAGTATTAAAGGTGCCGGGACGTCTTCAATAGACCGTGTACCGCTTAGTGAGAAATGGCTTTTTAGCCCATGCATAGCGAAGATAGTTCCACGGTCTTTAGTAGTTGCAGACTCCTGCATTCAATAGCATACACTTTTATCTAGATTTGGCAAAGTCACACAAATATACAGGGTGATTCAAAAAGAATGCCACAACTTTAAAAATGTGTATTTAATGAAAGAAACATAATATAACCTTCTGTTATACATCATTACAAAGAGTATTTAAAAAGGTTTTTTTTTACTCAAAAACAAGTTCAGAGATGTTCAATATGGCCCCCTTCAGACACTCGAGCAATATCAACCCGATACTCCAACTCGTTCCACACTCTCTGCAGCATATCAGGCGTAACAGTTTGGATAGCTGCTGTTATTTCTTGTTTCAAATCATCAATGGTGGCTGGGAGAGGTGGCCGAAACCCCATATCCTTAACATACCCCCATAAGAAAAAATCGCACGGGGTAAGATCAGGGCTTCTTGGAGGCCAGTGATGAAGTGCTCTGTCACGGGCTGCCTGGCGGCCGATCCATCGCCTCGGGTAGTTGACGTTCAGGTAGTTACGGACAGATAAGTGCCAATGTGGTGGCGCTCCATTCTGCTGAAATATGAATTGTTGTGCTTCTTGTTCGAGCTGAGGGAACAGCCAATTCTCTAACATCTCCAGATACTGTAGTCCAGTTACAGCAGCACCTTCGAAGAAAAAGGGACCAAAAACGTTATTGGCTGAAATGGCACAGAAAACGTTCACCTTAGGCGAGTCACGTTCATGCTGAATTGTTTCCCGCGGATTCTCAGTGCCCCATATATAGACATTGTGACGGTTGACTTTCCCGTTAGTGTGGAAAGTTGCTTCATCTCTAAACACAATCTTTGAAACGAAAGATTCATCTGTTTCCATTTGAGCAAGGATAAAATCACAGAAATCGATTATTTTAATCTTATCAGCTGCAGACAGTGCTTGAACCAATTTCAGACGATAAGGTTTCATAACTAACCTTTTTCGTAGGACTCTCCATACAGTTGATTGTGGAATTTGCAGCTCTCTGCTAGCTCTGCGTGTCGATTTTCCTGGGCTGCGAACAAATGCTTGCTGGATGCGTGCTACATTTTCATCACTCGTTCTCGGCCGTCCAGAACTTTTCCCTTTGCACAAACACCCATTCTCTGTAAACTGTTTATACCAACGTTTAATACACCACCTATCAGGAGGTTGAACACCATACTTCGTTCGAAATGCACGCTGAACAACTGTCGTCGATTCACTTCTGCCGTACTCAATAACACAAAAAGCTTTCTGTTGAGCGGTCGCCATCTTAGCATCAACTGACGCTGACGCCTAGTCAACAGCGCCTCAAGCGAACAAATGTACAACTAAATGAAATGTATAGCTCCCTTAATTCGCCGACAGATAGTGCTTAGCTCTGCCTTTTTTCGTTGCAGAGTTTTAAATTCCTAAAGTTGTGGTATTCTTTTTGAATCACCCTGTACATGGCACTGACCTCTGGAAGAACATAGCAACTAAAGGGGGAGGAAGGGAAAAACCAGTTCCACCCAGCGAACACTCGGGGTTAGTCGACTACAACTGGTGTCTATGGCAACACGCAACTGCTTCAAGTTCCAGTTAAAGAGACAACTCGATAAGTATAAGCATGCATTATTTCAGTATAACCATAGTTGATTTTGTAAAACCATATAATCACCCCTAACAGACAAATTCCGGATTTTCATCACTATTTTAGAAGTTTACCTAACATTAGATATACCATATTTAACATACACCGACTGTTGCATTACCACACTGCAACTAAATAATTGTACATATTGTATATATTTTTCACCTGTATTCTCAAACATAGATGTTATAGCCTAAGTGTAATGGATCTGATGATGATCGCTTGACGATCGAAACTGGTCATCCTAGTGTATTTATTAATCTTATGTAATTTATTTCAGGATCAGGGCATAACCTAGCTATATTTGGGTACATTCGTGTTGACCGACTGAAAAGCACCAAACTTTTGTTTACGTAAACTCTGTTTTAGAGTGTTTCATGTCATATTATTGACTATTTGTCTCAAATAATTCATTTGTTTAATAAATCATTCATACGCACAGTATTATTATCGTAACTTTGACGACTGATAGACCTATCTCCTATTCTAATAGTCCATAGCAGCTAAAATGTGTATGGTGTATGCATAATTTGTTGCTCTATTAACTGCCCTATGTATGAATATACTTTGTGCGACAACATATCTTGACCTTCCCATGTTAGCCTAAGGGCCAAACTGACTCATCCACTAAGTCCCAAGGGTCAAGACTCATCATACGAACATAGGCTACTGTAGTTTAGAATTACAGTAGGCTACGTGAAATTTGTCGTTTCGGGACTGGCCGGCTAGTGAGATATCTATGGTGCAGGACGCGGGGGTGGACTCCGCTCCGTTTGCTCGTCACTTTCTTCTGCTTTTGACACTGCTAATCTGTGTGAAAAACATTTTCCAAAATAAAACATACAAACATACACTAGTGTCCAAAAGTTACGCATAAGTTACGAATAAGCAGGGCAACAGGAAATAGACCGCAAATCGCATGACATATGCACCTACCAACCTCACGTATTCGCTCTATAATGGAAAGGAGTATTCGCTGCTTTGACTAGCGGCGTAACCGCAAGGTAAACACAGCCAGTGCCTGCGCCCCATAGTCACTCAGTCGTGTTTGCCCTGTTATAGTGTGCGGAGTGTAGCCTCGTGGTGAACATGACAACACAATGGCACAACGACGCCATTTGGACCCCGTTTTGCAGAGTAGAAAACTCGGCCGCCTGCAAGCAGGCCATACACAGACAGAAGTCGCCGTATCCTTGTATGTGCCACAAAGTGTCATTTCCAGGCTATGGAGACGATTTCGAGACACATGAGATGTTAGTCATAGGCCAGTACCAGGTCGACCAAGAGTAACCACCCAACAGAAGGACCGATATCTGGCCTTAACCACCCGACGAAATCGGAGTGCACCTGCAAGACAATTGTCGGCGGAGCTTGCAGCCGTCTCAGGGGTTGCCGTTTCATGGCAAACTGTGTACCGGAGGCTCGGAACAGCAGGGATGTTTGCCAGACGTACAGCGGCGTGCGTCCCGCTCACTCCAGCACAGAGACGGGGCCCGTTTAATGTGGAGCCGTCAACGTCGAAACTGGACCATGAATGAATGGAGGCATGTGCTCTTCACAGATGAATCCCGCTTCAGTTTTCAGAACGACTCCCGTCGCACATTAATCTGGAGAGCGCAGGGTAGCCGATACAACCACAGGAACATCGTGGAACGGGACCAGTATGGTGGTGGTGGCGTCATGGTGTAGGGTGGCATCATGTTGAATGGCCGTACGGACCTGCTCATCTTCATGGGTGGTCCGAGGAACACTGTGAACGCTCAGAGATACAGTGATGAGGTACTGAGACCACATGTTCGACTCTTCAGAGGTGCGGTTGGTCCAGACTTCCTCTTAATGGACGATAATGCCCGACCGCACCGTGCTGCTCTGGTGGATGAATTTCTGGCTGCGGAAGACATTCATCGCATGGACTGGCCAGAGAGGTCTTCGGATGTGAATCTTATAGAACATGCTTGGAGTGCACTGGGGAGGCGAATTGCATCCCGTCAGCCTCCACCAAGGACCCTCCAAGACCTTCGCATCGCCCTTTCGGAGGAATGGGATCGACTGTCACAAGAGCTCTTGGACCATCTGATAGAGAGCATGCCACGTCTCTGCGAAGCATGTGTGGCCGTTAGGATAACCTTACACCCTATTAACAGCATATTTTGTTGTGGAAGACATTGCCAAGTTTTGTTAGTTGTTGTCAAAGGTGTCCCTTAGCTATCAGAACCTTTCTGACACTGATTTTTTTGACAAGTTGTGTGGCATATGGTGTCTGATTCAGCTTCCGTTTGTTCAAAACACCGTCTGACATTCCTATCAGGCAGTATGGCCTCGTTTAGTGAGTATGCTTAACGTTTGGACACTAGTGTATTTACAGAGCCAAATTAACTGATGAGCATCTGAATTTTTGAAGTCGCTGCTGATAATTACCACTAGGAAACTTGATCCACAACTGCAAACAATTCTCGGGATGGCAGCAAGGAAGAAGGGAAGGAAGGAAGCTTGTAGATTTACGTGACTGTTAATATCATGATCATGAACCAGAGGACCTCATTTTTACATAGAATCCAAACAACCACATGTGACATTTCACCCCAAAACTCTCACATCCATTAACTGGCAATCAAACCCTGTCTCCTTTGGTGAGACCGTTTGCCACCATGCCCGTTGGTGTGGAGGGAGTGTGGAATCAAAACAGGGAAAATCCACACTGAGGATGGTCGCTGTCATCACCAGGATTAAAACCTTGGTACCCCAAGCATTCAGCTCCCCATTGCAATCGTTGTTTGTGGCTTAACCCACACGGCTATGCCTGTGGATCATGAAGTATGAACACAAAATTAAATCGATACGTTTACTACTCAGAATTAACCTAGGAGGCGATGGTTAGATTCAGTGTTGAACGGTTTCCAAGTGAAAGATGTAGAAACTGAGGAGACCGCAGTGCTAACTGCTGATAGGGGATCATGGAGGCGACTCGTTTGCAAACAGAAGCTTGCAGACTAAACTGGTCACCTAAAGGATAATCAGTCTGAAATGAAAATGTATGTAATGAACGTTTGCTGCTACAATTAGAGTGCACATATTCTGGTATTTCAGGCATACTTCTCGGTGACTGGGGCATTTTAGGCAGATTTCATGAGAAAGCTACCTATTGCAATGGGCAACATCTTGTGACTTCCGGAATATTTCGACATATCTTTGCGTTACACATCCCCCAGACCCCAAAACCACCGCCAATCCAAAGTTTATATACAGAGTGTAATTGATATAGGCTACGTGACGTCCGTTACACTAGTGATAGAAGATGGTATTCTAAGCAAATATCTTCATGAAAATTAGTCGTATCTTAATTAGTGTAGGTGGAATTAAATCACGAAAATCGTCTGTCAATGTCTTGGAAAAGGGCTTAGACTGCGTTCCTCTCAGCAGCACAGCTGATTTCTCCACTCCGGTCTCCCCTCCAACACAGTAGTATGTAGACGAGAGTCTGAAGGTGAGTGATCTCTGTTAATAGCAATGAATACACATCCGAGCCTATGAACAACCGATTCACTCAGTCACGGGGAGTGGCCTGCATGACTAGGGGTGGTAGATCTGTTTAGGATTCAGCCAATCTTATGGCCTATTAATAACTTATTGAAATTCTTAAGATGTGATAAATTATTTGTGCAAACACAGCGCAACAACGATAATAATAATAATAATAATAATAATAATAATAATAATAGTTCGCTCGTTTCTCAATGTGCCACCGTAAAAGAAGTTGTCATACTTACAAACAAGCCCATGATAATTATGTTGATTTGTCCAACTTACGTGGTGAAATGAATGCCATAACAATAATAATAATATATTTTATACACACTCACTAGTTTTATGTTTTTCGAGGATGTCGAGTTGCCGGAATTTTGAGTTCACATGATTATTTTCTTATACGTGCCATTAAATGCATCAACATAAGGCTGTCGTATTTCATCACCTTCATTTACTTTAGACTGAACCTAGATCGAATCTTCAAGAAGGATAGCACGCTAAGATCAGAAGAGCTTTTCTTCTTCTTCTTCTTCTTATTATTATTATTATTATTATTATTTTATTATTATTTTATTATTTTCATGTGGTGCTAATTTTGATACAGGTTACTATTACCGGCTGATATGAAAGTAATGACGACTGTAATAGATTATACAGTAAAATGTAAAACATGCATGTAGATTTTCGAAACCCTACTGGTACTAGAAAACCTGTCAAAGTCCACATTGCAGTAAAAGCATTTCGTAGCTGTATGCTTAGCATCGAGTCCCACCATCGGCAAGGGACGTGGTGGCGCAACGGTGAAGCCGTTAGACTATCATCAAGGTAGACCGGGTTCGATTTCCGGCCACTGCATGTGAGATTTTCGAAGTGAAATGGCATGTCCTGTGGTTCGGATTCCACATAAAAAGGAGGTCAAGTAGCTCATGATCGCGAGATTTACGGTCATGTTAAACTACAAGCTTCCTTCCTTCCCACCATCGGCAGCCACAAGATGATTTCGCGTGGCATGCCACGAGACCAAAGTTGGGATGTACCTTCATTAGACCACGGCTGCTTTCTTTCTTTCCTATCCCCGCGGTGTAGCCATGCGCTTATAATCGTGCACCATGAACGCAGCAAGTCCAGTGATTGGAGGTCCAAACTCAGCACCGACAGTGGCTATCCTGAGTTTGGATTTTCCCGGATTCTTCCACGCGCTTTCCAAGCACATGCCAGGATAGTATCGTACTTGGAGTCCCGGGGCACCAACCTCATTCACGACCCTAACAACTATAGCCACACATACTACTACAGTCATCACAGAAACACAGTTTATCAGACAAATCCAACACTCACCAACTACACGGGGTTGATATATTGAACCCTTTACCCTATGTTGGTTAAATGATTCTACTTTTTATTTCTTCAATTAATAAATATTTCAACCAGCATCATGAAAGTAGCCAGACAGTGATGAGGAAATTTCAAGCATTTGTTGGAGACAGTAGGGACATACCTGCGACAGTTTAACAAAAGGCTAAGTACTTGAGCTATGAAAAGAAATAGCATAGCTATGTATCACAGGGACAGGTGTGGCTACCTCAATTTTAGAAGCGACGCGCGGTGAGACATGGTTCTGGTATGTTCATTGTGATATTCGCGCCTAGAAGAAAAATGATGCAGTAACGTGAATGGCTGATGAAGAAAATAGACACTCCCAAGACGCCAAGATCTACTAGAAACCGCCAAATTATTAGAAATGGAGAACCAATGAGAAGAGAATGCCTACTTGCGCGCCAACTCTGGCTGGGGTACGCGGTGGCTAGCATTCACGCGGGAAATCGCCTAGACAAAATCTCTACGATCGATTCTAGGATTAATGGGCATATTCTTGACTTGTGCAATATTACGAGTTCAGTGATATGTATTTCATTCCTGTATCACAATTACTTCGATAAATTTTTACATAAAATCCCCCTCCATCTAGACCCAAGGGCCAGTTCATTTATAAGTGTGTCGAAGAGCCAAGACATTGACTTTTATTCCGTGTGTTGAGGACACACTATTATTATTCTGTGCGTCTACAGACATGACTTTCATTCCGTGTGTCTAGGAGACATGACTTTTATTCCGTGTGTCGAGAACACAGGACTTTGATTCTGTTCGTCTGAAGAGATAGACTTGTATTTGTGTCGAGGACACAAGATATTCATTGTAAAGTGGTAAATTCAGTGATAGATAGTCATAGTACTATAATTATAGGGACAGTAGCGTCGATAATTCGCCAACGAACAGTGACAGGGAATTTAGTACCTGAACAAGCGAATTTAGTAGTCAGGCATAAAGTGTATAATAACCTAATTTTTGTATCAGCGCAAGGATGACATCAATGAATGCAGAGGAAGTGTGGAATTCTCAACAGTCCGTCCAGATGGCTGCTATGAGATAAAGAATCATCCAGTTGGGGAATGGCGTCTGATGTTCTTTGACGGGTGACTACAACACGAGATGAGTACAAATAATATTTTATTATTTATTAAATTAACTTATGGTTTATGGGACATATTTTTGTAAATACTTTGCTTGTGTGATTTAATGTAGTATATTTAGTTTTGATCTGGCACACTTTTGTTTGGAAGCAGCTCGCACAATTGTAGTTAATGGAAGGTTCTTTTCTTTGTGTTGTGTTAACTAACGTATCTATGTGAACGGCCGTGTTCGCCTAGATTACGAAGTGCGGTTAAAAAAACGTCTCTCGGAGATATGTCGTGTTTCAGAAGTAGGACTGAATTAATATAATTATATAGTAGATTGGAGGGTAATTTAAATTTTGTTGAGAATTATTATTGATCAGATTCAGTGTGATTATTGCCTTTGGAGCAATGTATTTTGTGACGAAGAGTACTCAGCTCTATCGTAAGTTTTAAATATCGTGTTAAATGTTTGCGAGCTCTAATTCAGCAGACCCATGTGAAAGGCGTTATGTCAGTCCCAGATGTGTGTACTGTGAGTATATTGTTGTGGTATTACAAGCGGGAACTTCAGCAGAGACTGATTTCTGTCAGCTTGGTACCAGATTCATATTGCATCCTTGCGAGGACAATTATGGATATGTGATTATTGTCTGACCATATGTTGAGTGGGAGGAGATGTTAGCGGCTGTTGATTCCTTGAGATAACAGTTCAGCGGGTCGGCTATTTATATACACTGGATGGGGGACATGACTGGTATTGTGGAAAGGGGTGAGTTGTTGTCACAAGGGCTGACTGAGTTTCGCAAGCAGAGCTCATTAAAGTGGAGTGCACGTCTGGCTCCCAATTACTTGAAAATAAATATAAATGTGAGAAACTGATCAATGGTAAAATTGTTTAAATAAATGGGAGTTGCCTACGAAATACGATAATCTTCGAAGCGTTTCCTTAACATGCAGTTTTGTTAATATAAAGTAATCTTAACCACTCAGGTTGTTTGTTGTTGTTGGTTTATTCTTTGTTTATTGTACATGTCAGTGACCCGTGAGTCACGTGCGGCGCTGTGTTTCCTTGTTGTTGAGTATCTGGCCATTGTGGCAGCTCATTTGTTAAGTGTGTCACCACACTAATAAGGGTCTCAGAGAGATGCCTGTAAATAGTAGAGTTGTAATATGTGTGTCAGAATTAGATTTAAGGATTTTTATTAATGTTATGCCCATAGCCATAAAAGTTGATTTTACGAGATGATTGTTCGTGAGCACCGTGGCTGTTAACCCGTTGTGAACGAATGATCATCCAAGTACTCATTTTTCGTAGATAGTCACCACGCGAACATAAATTCACATGCAAGATATTGGAACTTGGATCCACATTTTATTAGAAAAGGGGAGATCCATCTGACTCCTCAACGTGATAAATATTCCTGTCAGGGGAAAATTCAGGGAGGATTTGTTTATTTTTGATTGTTTTATTCTTTTATGCACAAATTAGTTATTAAATCTTGTTATTATCTTACGTTTTGTCTCCTTTCTTTCTTAGTTATAGTTTTCATCCTATAACCCTTGCCTCAGAAAAGCACGTAGTTTGGCGGACGTAAACACCACACTATGAACTGAACGCGACCCCTTGATCTAAGATTCTTGCATAAAACACTGCTATTCTGAAGGGTTCATAGGTGAAAACTGGCGGCCAACGGTGGGGCTATTCACTGTGGTGTAACGGGGAGATTACACATGTCAATAGTGGCGCATTTGAGTAAAACTGGCATGCCGCAAGTGCAGGCAGATATGACAGTATTTAATCACCGGGAAGTGATATTTTATTAAAAGTAGTTGAGGCGAAGTGGATACCGCCAAATGTGTGAAAGATAAATTAAAATCAGGAGTTTGCAAAGTAAAATACGGTTCACGTTGTTGTCTTTTAAATTAAAGTAAAATTAAGATGTGATACCGGGCGCCCAATGATAAAGTTAAAACTAGATTTGTGTAGAAAGTCAAACTCATGGAAATATTAGGAGGCTGTAGCCTAAAATGACAATTAATACTTTGTTAATTAGTCAGTGTTAATATCAGATCAGGATAACTGTTTAATGACTAAATGTGTGCTTGGGTTTAAAATTAAATTGAGTAAAACTAGAACTACTCAGAGATGCAATCAACTAATGGGATTAAAGGTAAAAATAAATGAACTGAGTAGAGTAAAGAAATTAAATGTGCATTGGATTTATGTGCGTGTCAAAGGGCATTGGCGTAGGCCATTTCCCATATATCTCATATATATTATAAAACATGGCAACGGTGGCGCAGATCCAGGAGATCATTGAAAGTGCGGCAAGGAGAACTCAGGAATTGTTGGATACTAAATTAGCAGAACAAAGTGAATCGCTGAACACGAAGTTATCCGAACAAATAAACACTAAATTATCAGAACAGAGTCAATCTATAAACACTAATATGTTAGAGCAAAGTGAAGCGTTGAATACAAAATTATCTGAACAAATAAACACTAGTCTGTCAGAACAAAGTGAATCGCTAAATACTAAACTGTTAGAGCAAAGTGAATCGCTAAATACTAAACTGTTAGAACAAAGTGAATCGCTAAATACGAAACTGTCAGAACAAAGTAAATCGCTAAATACTAAACTGTTAGAACAAAGTGAATCATTGCGGACACAGTTAAACAACAGTAGAATTGAGCAAAATGAATATCAGGCGGAACAAGCTAGGTTATTAAAGAGTGAAATTAATGACACTATAAATTCACAGTTAGAGGCGCAAAATAATAAAAACACGAACCAATTAGCTTCGTTAACCGCAGAAATGAAAGAGCACACAAACCAACAGATGATATTACTGGCCCTTGATGTAAGCAAAAATAATGAGAAACAATTAGAGCAGATTAAACAAATGGAGAGTATTTTCGATTAAAAAAAACTTAGCATTCTCGATGAAACGGTGTTAGCTAAATTAGAGCAGATTGAAATAGCATGCAAAATGAATACAATCGAGGTCAAAATAGCTCAAGATAAGTTGGAAGGACGATTTAAGGAGATGGAGAAAAGTGGCAGGGTCATTCAACAACAAATATCAGCAGTAGATGAGAACATATCAGGCATAATTAAAGATATGGACCGTCTAGAGATAAAATCAGCGGAACAGTGGAAAAGCTTAGAAACGGAACAAGAACAATTTAAGAGTACATTAGACGAAAGGCTAAGCCAGATAGAAAATAATCAGGATGAAAATAAGAGCCAAATTGAAGAAAAAATAAGCACGATTAAAGAACAGATCAGGAAAGATTGGAAGAAAATGAATATTGATTCTAGAGAGGAAAGATCCACCATTATTAAAACAGTAGGCGAAAACCACACGCGTATTCAAGCTTTGGAGCAAGAGGTAAAAAATAGACTTAAAGAGCAGACAGACAGGATCATTAAAGCCGAACTTCGCTCATTAGAACAATCGTCTATATTTAAAACGGGAGCATTGAAAGACAAGCAGGATGACTCACATAGTCCCCAACCCAGCATAGCAGGAAGTCAGAATCAAGCAGAGAGCCCATTAACAACAAACACGGAAGGATTTCGTAAGAACGTAGATAGAAGCTCAACACCACAGGACGGTCATCAGCCCACACAACTTATTCAAGTAATTCGCTCAAATGACTACAAGCCGCAGAAATACACCGAAAATTCAGGGGTAACACCTAAGGCCTTTATCAAAGAGATTGAAGACCATTTTAATGACACTGGAGTACCTGAAGCACGTAGATTGAGAATGATGGAGAGATTTTTATCAGGGAATGTTCTCACCTGGTTTTTAAGTTTCAAATATACATTTGGAACCATGTCAGACTTTAATTTAGCGTTTCTGCGCAAATACTGGTCTCCCGCCATACAACAGAGTTTAAGAATGGAACTTTACTCTAGAAAATATCAAACTACCCAGCAGACAAAATACTCAGATTTCTTTAACATGCAAATGCTAAAATTTCGCGATCTGGATTACCCATTAAACGAATCCGATTTGGTGATGACAATAGCAAGGCAAATGCCGGTTAATGTACAGCAAGTGCTAGTCGCAGCAAACGTCAGTACGGCCCTACATGCAGAGCAGATATTACGGCAAATAGATGAGACCACATCTCATAGTCATTTTAGAGGAGGAAGACAGCTGGAATTAGTCAACACTACAGAGGTCGTAAAAACAAAACAGGGAAATACTAAAACGCAGGGTACTAATACGAGCACCTCCACACCTAGGCGAAACCAGGAAGAAGGGGAAAACAGACCATATCAGCGTAACGAAAATTACTACAACAATAGATACCAGGGCAACAATAGATACCAACAGAGAGGATATCAACAATGGCGTGATAATCGAAGGAATGACAGGCCTTATGGAAGATACGGTGATTACAATGCCAATCAAAGATGGAAAGGAAGGAGAGATCAAAATCAAGGAGATCAACGTAACTATCGAGATGACTGGGATGATAGGCACGCTCAATCACAAAATTACTTAGAGGAGTTACACGCTAATCAAGGTGGAGAGCTAGGAAGATGGGAAAAGGCCATTGGGAACAGAAAGAACCCAGATACACATACTGAGGAAGCTGGAAGTCTACTGAGACAAGAGGAATATCAAGGACATGAGCGACAGAAGGATGATGGGAGTCGAAATGGAGCTAAAAAAAATGCTAATTTTGGATCAAGGAGACAGTCTCAAAACACAACAGTCGGAAGTTGAAGATGACTGGATAGTAGCGAACATACAAGAATGGATTGCTTTACCAGAAGATTGCCTGGAGGAGACGGTGAAACCACGGAACGATGAAATTAGGCAATTACCCATTATTTACGCAAGGATTGGTGGAATTAATATAAGATGTTTATTGGATACAGGGTCACAGATCAGTCTAGTATCGGAGGCCTTGGTTCGAGAGTTGGGACGGACTCAGAATATTCCTGTAATTCCGGTACCACAGCTCAAAGTGAGGGGTGTTATTCCTGAACGCACCATCACTTGTAAACGTCAGGCATACTTAGAGCTGAACATATTGGAACATACTTTTGGGCAAACATTCATTATCATGGCAAAGATGAATTTCAATATAATTCTTGGTGCAAATTTCATTTGTGACTATCAAGCAGTGATAGATTTACACAAGAATACAGTCAGTTTTAGAGAATATGACCAGCTGAAAAACGTGGGATTGCATATGGATGAAATCACTACCGGAAGAGATGTAAATTCTTGGGCATTGGAAGCAATATCAGAAGAGACGGAAGAGGAGGTACGAAAGGCAGAAGATAACATCGTAGAAGGGGCTGTTGTGGAACTAGATGAGGAGATAGAATCCCAGGAGATATGGTCTTTATAAACAGAAGGAAGTAACAGCGATGCACAATTTGAAGAGTTACTACAGGAGCGGCTCAATGACATTCAACTTGGGGGTGAACACAGAAAACAGTTGGAAGAGATTCTAAGGAAGCACAAAACAGTATTTGATACAGTACCTGGGAAAATTTTAAATTTCAAGTACTCTATGCAAGTCGAGGACTGGTCACCTTTCAAAAGCAGATTGTACCCAATTCCTGAAAAGTATCGTGGTCAAGTTAAAATTATTATAGATGAGATGTTAGAAGCTGGAGTGATAAGGAAGACACCTACACCTTATCTAAATGCGATTTTGGCAGTCACAAAACCAAATGGATCTATTAGACTTTGTTTAGATGCCAGAAACCTCAACATGAGACTCATTTTTCCTGAGTATGACAGAGCGCCAATTATCAGAGACGTATTAAAAGGCTTTAAAAACAAGAGCATTTATTCATCAGTTGATCTGACGAGCTCGTTCCATCATCTTGAATTGGATGAGAAGTCACAGCTTCTAACTGGCTTCTTATTCGATAACCAGACATATTGTTTCGTCAGAATGCCTTTTGGGGTCAAAACAGCGGGCTGTGCTTTAATCCGAGCACTGGACCGGAACCTAACCGAGGAAGTAAAGGAGATGACGGTGCGATACATTGACGACATTCTGTTGGCATCCGACAACATTGAAACTCACATGGAAAATTTAGATAAAGTATTGGGCAACTTGAAAGCATCGAATTTCAAAGTAAACCTGAAGAAATCGCATTTCTTCAAGAGCGAGATCTTATATTTGGGTCACGTCATTGACAAGGAGGGAGTGATGCCAAACCCAGCTAAGATTGAAGCGATAAAGAATTTCCCTACACCAACGAGAGTCAAGCACATTCGGGCTTTCTTAGGCGTAACGGGATTCTTTAAAGAAAACTGTCCAGGTTATACGGAGACTGTAGCTCCAATGCAAGAAATGTTAAAGAAAAATAACAAATGGTCATGGAACGCGGAATGTGAGAAGGCATTCCAAGCAACAAAACAGCTATTGGAAAACTGCATTAAATTAGGATATCCAGATTTCAAGCTAAAATTTATAATCCAAGCGGATGCTTCACTAATTGGGATAGGTGCTATGTTCTACCAAGAGGATCCAGCTAACCTGCAGCACAAAACATATTTGGCATTTGTCAGCCGAAAATTGCGTAAGCACGAGCGGAATTATACTGTAACCGAGCTAGAATTGTTGGTCATCCTTCATGCGCTCCAACAATGGAAACGAATAATCTATGGTTACCCTATTGTTGTCAGAACTGACCACAAGGCACTAACATTCTTGTTTAAGACGTCAATGGCAAGCGAACGTGTGACACGTTGGTCTATATACATTCAGCAGTTCAGCATTGAAATTGAACATTGTCCAGGGAAGATGAACGTGATACCGGATGCACTCAGCAGGAACCCAGAGCCTGATAATGAAGAAACAGCGATGGTACAACACTTGGAGTTAACACCGAAGGACCGGGAATTCTTGGAGGAGTTACGTGAGATACAGCGAGAACAGGAAGCGGAACCATGGATGATGCTATTAATTAAATACTTCAAAAAGCAACTACCTACAAGAACACCTGCATTTCGAGAAGCGAAAGCCAAAGAAGGAAGATATGTTTATGTCAACAATTTGCTGCACAAATGGGTAGATAATGACCACACCAAGTTACGCATATTAGTACCTGCATCGTTACAACGAGGATTGACATGGCATACGCACGAAAGTTACGGTCACATGGGCTTAGACAAGTGCGAAGCGACAATAGGAGAGACATTTACATGGCCACGTATGAGAACAACTATATGTGACGTTATTACAACTTGTGACCCGTGTCAGAGAACAAAGCCAAATAATTATTTACTGAGGCAATATCCTAGACCATTGCTACCTCAGAAACCATGTGAGCTACTGGCGGTGGACTGTCTTGGCCCAATTCCGAAGGGAAGGAGAGGTTGCCGTCATTTGCTAGTGTGCATTGATGTATTTTCTAAGTTCGTAGTACTATGCCCTATTCAGAAAACAACATCGAAGCAGGTACTCAGTCGCATTCGTAATAGAGTTATTCCAACCCTTGGAAAACCAGAGTTTATATTATCAGATCACGGCAGTTATTTCACAAGCGCCGAATTCAAGAAAGGAATGGAAGACATGGGTATAAAACATGTTTTAAGCAGTATCCGACATGCCCAAGCAAATCCAAGCGAGAGAGTAATTAAATCTGTAACTGCATATTTGAGAATCTTCATTCCGAACGAACACCACAAATGGGTCGATAAAATCAAGGACGTAGAGACATGCATGAATTCTACCAGGCACGAGTCAACAGGACAAATCCCTATGGTCCTACACAAGAACGAGTATCCAGTAAGAACGTGGAAAAGCATCATTAACTGTCCACAAGATCCCATGATAGCACCAGACTTGAGAATTGAATGAACGAGAGCATACATGAGGAAACAAGCAGACCGCAGATTACGGCGAGTAAGAAATAAGAGGTTCCACGGTGATCTTGAAGTCAACCAGCTCGTTTTGGTAAAAACGACCTGCTATATCGGACCCAGAAAAGAAAATCTTTAGTAAGTTCTGCGAAAAATTCATAGGACCCTATTCTATCGTAAGAAACCTTGGAAATAATGCTTACAGAGTGAAAGAATTGAGCACAGGAACAATGTCAGTTTACAACGCTGCCAATCTAAAGAAATATCGTCGAAGTGAACCATGGTAGCGCCGAAATAATGACGCTGTTTGAATATACGGACGTCCTACTATCAACAAAGTCAACGGGGAGCAATTGACTACGGCACGTGATGAACGAGGAAGTAGACTTGTTGTTGACAAACATTGACGAGGCGAGTAAGGTGTTGCCGCAGGCATCGAGCGTCACGCAAGATTGGAAGGGGAAGAGACAAGCAGGATATGAAAACGAGTAAATGCCATTGAAGACAGGAGCGCCTAGACCAAGTAAGAAAAAGGGGTGATTCTGGAAATAAAACAAATTGGCCTACGGAAGTATTGTAAAATTGTCGACTTTATTCCTAAGTTCGAAATTTTGTGAGTGGGAGAGTTGTGAACCCTTTATCCTATGTTGGTTAAATGATTCTACTTTTTATTTCTTCAATTAATAAATATTTCAACCAGCATCATGAAAGTAGCCAGACAGTGATGAGGAAATTTCAAGCATTTGTTGGAGACAGTAGGGACATACCTGCGACAGTTTAACAAAAGGCTAAGTACTTGAGCTATGAAAAGAAATAGCATAGCTATGTATCACAGGGACAGGTGTGGCTACCTCAATTTTAGAAGCGACGCGCGGTGAGACATGGTTCTGGTATGTTCATTGTGATATTCGCGCCTAGAAGAAAAATGATGCAGTAACGTGAATGGCTGATGAAGAAAATAGACACTCCCAAGACGCCAAGATCTACTAGAAACCGCCAAATTATTAGAAATGGAGAACCAATGAGAAGAGAATGCCTACTTGCGCGCCAACTCTGGCTGGGGTACGCGGTGGCTAGCATTCACGCGGGAAATCGCCTAGACAAAATCTCTACGATCGATTCTAGGATTAATGGGCATATTCTTGACTTGTGCAATATTACGAGTTCAGTGATATGTATTTCATTCCTGTATCACAATTACTTCGATAAATTTTTACATAAAATCCCCCTCCATCTAGACCCAAGGGCCAGTTCATTTATAAGTGTGTCGAAGAGCCAAGACATTGACTTTTATTCCGTGTGTTGAGGACACACTATTATTATTCTGTGCGTCTACAGACATGACTTTCATTCCGTGTGTCTAGGAGACATGACTTTTATTCCGTGTGTCGAGAACACAGGACTTTGATTCTGTTCGTCTGAAGAGATAGACTTGTATTTGTGTCGAGGACACAAGATATTCATTGTAAAGTGGTAAATTCAGTGATAGATAGTCATAGTACTATAATTATAGGGACAGTAGCGTCGATAATTCGCCAACGAACAGTGACAGGGAATTTAGTACCTGAACAAGCGAATTTAGTAGTCAGGCATAAAGTGTATAATAACCTAATTTTTGTATCAGCGCAAGGATGACATCAATGAATGCAGAGGAAGTGTGGAATTCTCAACAGTCCGTCCAGATGGCTGCTATGAGATAAAGAATCATCCAGTTGGGGAATGGCGTCTGATGTTCTTTGACGGGTGACTACAACACGAGATGAGTACAAATAATATTTTATTATTTATTAAATTAACTTATGGTTTATGGGACATATTTTTGTAAATACTTTGCTTGTGTGATTTAATGTAGTATATTTAGTTTTGATCTGGCACACTTTTGTTTGGAAGCAGCTCGCACAATTGTAGTTAATGGAAGGTTCTTTTCTTTGTGTTGTGTTAACTAACGTATCTATGTGAACGGCCGTGTTCGCCTAGGTTACGAAGTGCGGTTAAAAAAAACGTCTCTCGGAGATATGTCGTGTTTCAGAAGTAGGACTGAATTAATATAATTATATAGTAGATTGGAGGGTAATTTAAATTTTGTTGAGAATTATTATTGATCAGATTCAGTGTGATTATTGCCTTTGGAGCAATGTAATTTGTGACGAAGAGTACTCAGCTCTATCGTAAGTTTTAAATATCGTGTTAAATGTTTGCGAGCTCTAATTCAGCAGACCCATGTGAAAGTTGTTATGTCAGTCCCAGATGTGTGTACTGTGAGTATATTGTTGTGGTATTACAAGCGGGAACTTCAGCAGAGACTGATTTCTGTCAGCTTGGTACCAGATTCATATTGCATCCTTGCGAGGACAATTATGGATATGTGATTATTATCTGACCATATGTTGAGTGGGAGGAGATGTTAGCGGCTGTTGATTCCTTGAGATAACAGTTCAGCGGGTCGGCTATTTATATACACTGGATGGGGGACATGACTGGTATTGTGGAAAGGGGTGAGTTGTTGTCACAAGGGCTGACTGAGTTTCGCAAGCAGAGCTCATTAAAGTGGAGTGCACGTCTGGCTCCCAATTACTTGAAAATAAATATAAATGTGAGAAACTGATCAATGGTAAAATTGTTTAAATAAATGGGAGTTGCCTACGAAATACGATAATCTTCGAAGCGTTTCCTTAACATGCAGTTTTGTTAATATAAAGTAATCTTAACCACTCAGGTTGTTTGTTGTTGTTGGTTTATTCTTTGTTTATTGTACATGTCAGTGACCCGTGAGTCACGTGCGGCGCTGTGTTTCCTTGTTGTTGAGTATCTGGCCATTGTGGCAGCTCATTTGTTAAGTGTGTCACCACACTAATAAGGGTCTCAGAGAGATGCCTGTAAATAGTAGAGTTGTAATATGTGTGTCAGAATTAGATTTAAGGATTTTTATTAATGTTATGCCCATAGCCATAAAAGTTGATTTTACGAGATGATTGTTCGTGAGCACCGTGGCTGTTAACCCGTTGTGAACGAATGATCATCCAAGTACTCATTTTTCGTAGATAGTCACCACGCGAACATAAATTCACATGCAAGATAGTGGAACTTGGATCCACATTTTATTAGAAAAGGGGAGATCCATCTGACTCCTCAACGTGATAAATATTCCTGTCAGGGGAAAATTCAGGGAGGATTTGTTTATTTTTGATTGTTTTATTCTTTTATGCACAAATTAGTTATTAAATCTTGTTATTATCTTACGTTTTGTCTCCTTTCTTTCTTAGTTATAGTTTTCATCCTATAACCCTTGCCTCAGAAAAGCACGTAGTTTGGCGGACGTAAACACCACACTATGAACTGAACGCGACCCCTTGATCTAAGATTCTTGCATAAAACACTGCTATTCTGAAGGGTTCAATATAAATGTCCCAAGCCCCTAAAATGAATTAACAACAACCATCACAACAAGGTTGCAAGTCTCTTCCATCACATTGTTACCAAAAATATTTATTTACTGAACGTCCTAAACAATTGGAACCATATTTAAAAATAAATAACATTCAGTAAAGATAATAAATTGTTTTATAATAATAATATGTTTTAGACACACTATTTTTATCTATTTTGGGGATGTCGAGATTCCGGAATGTTGTGTTCTCAGAATTTCATGTACAGTACGTGCTATCGGCATAAGGCTGTCGTATTTGTTCGCCTTCATTTGTTACATGACTGAGCCTAGATCAAACCCTCGAGAAGGACAGCACTCTACTACCTGAGCTACACAGCCTCGCTATCATTAAGCACATTGCTGGTACAACAGAACATAACATAACATAACTATAACTATAACTATACCGGCTACTGGGAACCAAAGTATAGTTACTGAAACAACCACTTCAAAGCTGGAAAGTCCAAATCGCTACCCATGAACTTCCAGACGATTCGGTTTGTTGAGAGAACTACTGCCTTCTGCATTAGTTTGTACAGTTGAGTATCCAGATCCAGTTCTTTAAGGCCTTGGAGCAAGGTATTTGAGATCACGCCCGTACTTAAGACAATGATAGGTATGTTCCACATGCCAATGCCTTTTGATCAGGCCGAACAACTCGCTGTATTTCTTTTATTGTTATTATTATTATTATTATTATTATTATTATTATTATTATTATTATTATGTACATATGGTACAGCACTAGTATTAAATCTTGGAAGTAGTTTTCCATGTTTTCCCACTTCTACCCCAGGCAAATGTCGGGATGGTTCCTAACTTACAGCCACGGCCACCTTCTTCCCAATCCTCACCTGAATTACAAATACCCACATTACTACGGAAAGCAAAAAAACACAGGTTATCAGACAAATTCTAAACACACCCAACTACATGGGGCTAAATGACCAAAATCGCCAAGCCTCTCAAACAAAACATCAAGTATTTTACTTCCGTCTAAAATGCTAGTTTTGAACAGACGACGGGATGTCAGAATTTTGTCTCACTGTATTACTTTAACGTGCCGGAAGCCATCGATACACCAGGGCTGATTATCGAAATTATTTTGTCCTTTACATGAACATCAATCAATGACTTCCACACCTACAAAGTAGGCAACACAATACTACCGGTCCTAAAGTCCCAAGCCATTGTGTGCGATTTCAAGACGAAGAACAACAACACGAACAATAGCAATACAAATTTTCTTACGATACGAGTACCGCTATCTTAATAAGAGCTGATACCACCCCTCGACCGGTAAGGTCAATGCACCGATTACGGAACAACTTCCGCTCCGTACGTCGTCCCACCTCGCCCTGCCTCGTTTCCCCCAGACTGCTTTTCCACCCTCTGCTTGAAGAGTTTCCGAAATACCCAATAACGTTGACTTTGTTATGTTTAACTTTCAATTTAAAGATAGGTGACATATTTTTTACCTAGGAAGCTTAAAATAGTCTCTTATGTCACCAGTATAACGACTTCATTTATATCAATTACACCCTGTATATATCACTTTATTGTTGACACGATAACTACCGTCATTTTTCACGAATCACTTTCAATACCGTACATAAAATATTACCCTATAAAACCTAGGTTGATTTCGTTAATGGGCAAGATCGGACTAAAGGGATGGGAATGGGGGGGGGGGGGCATTTTTGAAAAAGTGAAATATCGCTATTACTTTCTTAATATGCGAAAAATCGAAGCCATTCATAGTTCGTACTATTCTTCGGATAAGGGCCAAAAACGTATCTCAGTAGAGGCCTGTTGATAGCAACAACCATTGATCAAAGAGGTGGATAAAAGTGATTTTCTTTAAATATATATATATATATATATATATATATATATATATATATATATATATTATACCTCCCGTAATAGGCACAATATCCAAACCGTTCAGAATGGTCAATTGTCCTCTAAGCATTACCTAAAACGTATGTCTGAAAGATTTTATGGTTAGGCCAAGGGATAACATCATATTTCCGGAATTAGCCTATAAGGAGATGGGGCATCTCGTATGCTGAACATGGGCACGTTTGAAGGTATACAGTACAACAATTGGTAAATTTAATGAATTCGAAATATTTTTCTTTCCTTGATGAAATCTACCTCCGCCTTCCGGCGTGCCGTGAGGGATTTTTATTTTTATTTTCAAGTGCTGAAATGTCTGCGTTTGAACTCGCCCTTTGTTCTTAACTATATAATATGATGTAGACATGTGTACATAGCAAACAAATTGTGACCCAGAGAGAGAGAAGAGCCGAGCGGGGACTCGGAGAGTGGAGCATTCCATTCCAGTCCGCTGACTTGCAGGGGAGGCCTGTCCCCCTCCCTTCCCTGCCATCAACGCACGCGGTATTGATTGCTTACCCGGGCAGACCTGCCCTGCCCAGCCCTGCCCTGCCACCAGCAGACTAGACAGCATCGTGTGAAGCAAAAACATTAGCCTTCACGGAAAATGTCTATAATAGGAGTATTAACGTGCTGTGTGTTAATAATAATAATAATGATTTTAATTGAAATGAAATGTTATTGGTTTTACGTCCCTTTTAACTACCATGGCTTTTAGAGACGCCGGGGTGCCGGAATTTTGCCCCGAAGGGGATCTTTAACGTGCCAGTAAATCTACTGACACGGCTCCCTCGCATTTGCGCACCCTCAAATGCCAGCTGACTGCGCCAGGTTTCGAACCTGCAACCTTGGGTACAGCAGGCGAGAACGTAACCGCTTAGCCACGCAGCCAGTCAATTAAGTTTATAAAGAGACACCTGTTAATACGTTGTTGTTGTATCATTCAGGGGCTTTGCGATATCGTGGTCATGTAGCCCCGTGTACTTGGGTGTGTGTGTGGAATTTGTCTGATAACCTGTGTTATTACGATGGCTGGATTAGTGTGTGTATTTGTAATTCAGAGGGGGATTGGGAAGGAGGCGGCCGTGGCCTTCACTTGGAGAAGAAGTGGGAAACCACGGAAAACCACAGCCAGGATTGCTGAGGTGGGAATCGATCCCGCCTCTTCTAAGGTTTGCCTCACAAGGCTGAGTGTACCCCGTTCCAGCCCTCAGAACAGAGTTAAATTTCTTGACTGAGCTGGAGATCGAACCCGGACCTCCGTTGTGACAGTCAAGAGTGCTAGCCACTACGCAGCACTTTCATGTTTAATGAAACATGGTTTCCACCCCTCACTGGGGTCATCGTAAGCGTGGGTTGTATTAAGATGGTTATTTTCTATGAGACATAATACAATAAAATTTGAAGTACTTACCTACTTACTTCGTACTTACAAAGTTATTTAAGAAAAGAGTTGAACATGTATTGGAGATCTAGTAAAGTCTATTAATAAGAAAATGTTATCAAAATATACTACATAATATTACACATACCGGGTACTATAATATACTACAATACACATGTATGTTCGACCATGGCGAAATGTAAATATTATATGTCAGAAAACTGTAGTCTACTATAATGAGACTCATTATAGTACAAGTTTTCATTATGATACAGTTACTCCCACCACTCAGAGCTCAAGAAACAGTTGTGTGACCAATTAGGTAAGGATAGCATCGCACTGCGCTGACTTCCACGGCCTCCTATTTTAAATTTCACTGCGTGGCTAGTGTCATATTGGGGTATTCGAGGAGGCCATGGTCTGCGTCCCATGCGCCCTGTTCAGTATATAAAACTGGCGAAATCTCGACAGATATTTATGACTATTTATGTTCGAACATAAAATACTGTAGTTATAATTACCGTTGAACATAAACAGTCGTATGCAACTCGCCTATAGTGGTAATGCTCGATTTATAAACATACTCGAGTCTTAATTATTGCCATTATAGGCTTGTTGCATATTGTAGTCTACTATTATATTACAGTGTACAGTCGAACTTCGATATACGTGTTTCGGAAATAAAAATTACTTCGAGTTATCAAAAATTCAAGATACAAAAATTCGAGGGTCGAGTCATAAGTATGGCAACTTTTTTTTTCTCGCGAACAGGAGACAACACGGAAAATCTACGATATGCCTTTGGAAATATAGGGCATGTACGTAGGCTATGCATAGTGCCTGAAGATAAATTCAGACGTCAGGTGTTCGTAGGTAAGTGACAGAACACAGGCCATTGGTAAACATTGCTTTATTATGGTATAGACAGCAAATACACAAGACTACGTACAAAGGACAGGTCTCCACTTGTTACAGACCTTCGAAATAATCACCCAAGGTGTCTACTGTGCGTTGCCAGCGGTGGGGCAGACGCTGAATACTATTCGCGCCATGTGTATCGCTAACGTGTAATGCCTCCCTCCGAAATCCTGTTACGATGACTTCTTTGTTAGCAAACCGTCGTCCACGTAGTGGCTTCTTGACTTTGGGGATTAGATCATAGTCGCATGGGCTCACATCAAGCAAATAAGGGGGGGTGTGGAAGAACCTCCCATTCCCACCTTATTGGGCGACGGATTTTATCGAACCTTGTGTCTCCGGGGTGACCCCTGACGACGCCATTCACTAGACTGCCTCTTCAGTTCAGGTTCATAAGCACGTGCCCATGTTTCATCGACTGAAATAATGCGATTCAACACGTATGGTCCTTCCTGCTGAAACCTCTCCAGATTGATGCGACATGTTTCGTAACGGGTCCACTTCTGTACCTCCGTTAAGTGATGTGGCACCCACTTTGCACAAATTTTTCGCATCTGTAGGTCCTTGTTTAAAATGCGCCGTATTGTTGCCGCTGGTATTGCTGTATGTTCTTGCAATTCCGCAGTAGTCCAGCGTCTGTCCTCTTGTAAACATTGATCAATCACCATTATCCGTACATCTTTGTCCATAGACACTGGACGGCCTGAGCGAGGCAAATCGGCAGTTGATACTCTACCCCGTTTGAACGTCTCCATCCACCTCGCCTCTGTTCTATAGGGCATGGCATGCACACCTAATGCTTCCCGCAGTTCTGCATGGCATTGGCGTGCATTTCTACCGCGGAGAACTGCGATTTTAATATACGATCGTTGCTCCTGCTTGTTGACTTCCATTGTGTGACGCTCTCACTCACACACTGAACTTGGGGAATGCTCAGACCCACACTGTTGTTTACATACACCATCCAGTGGCATCCTACGCAAGTACATACTGTGCCCAACATAGTACTCCAGTTTTAGCACAGATTGGCAACCCTGCGTAAATCACGGCCCAAAACACCACATGTTATCGTCCAAGGCCCGACCACAAGGTTGAATGACGTCACGCGTCTGACGTCACGCATATCTGTCTACTATCTCCGGCAGAGCGCGCTGTCTCGGACCACGTGCTCAGCTCTGGTTTTCGGCAACTGGTCACATTGAGAGGCGCAGACACATGCGTTTTTGAGCGCGGACTGGACAGTACTCCGTTGTGCGGCAAGAGTGATTTTTACATTCGATTATGATCGTGGAGGGCCGTGTGTGCTATACCACCACAGGTCTAAGTGTCGCTGTGTATCGGATGTGATTTTATCGGAGTCCTGAGAGACCATATAGTTACGAATCACCGCTGTTATGCCGGGCGCGATTGCTATATCAGACGGCCGAGTCCAGCGTGTATAATCCCGGTCGTGCAGGCGCATATTGGCTTGATAACGAGGGAACTAGCCCTTCGCGACTAGCTTTGGACGTGAGATACAATACGGAATAGTTGGTGCAGTGAACATTCGAGAATAGACGAGGCTCTTATCATCGATGGAGGACTTGTAGATGCAACTGAACAGCTGTGAATGCTATTGAATTACTGCTTACGTAAAGCCGGTGGCAATTTGCTGAGAGGAAGAATTGTGTCTACATTGTTCGAGGCGCAGGAACTTATAATTTCCAGAATGGAACGAGGACATTTTATAACCTGTGCTGTTGAAGTGTCAATGAAGAATTTTGAAATGGAACTAGTCAGTGAAAATATGTGCCACTAAGCTTATACGTGAGGGGACTGGACGGAGTGACATTTACATCAAGATGAGGCCATGATGTTGCCATGACATAACCACACCGTGGGAGTCGGAGGACGCAGCCACCATGAAACGTGAAGGTCTCAGTTTCGATTCCTGGAGGAGGCGAGGAAGAAGATGGTGGAAGATGGAATCCTGCCGGTTCTGGAATGGGAAGGAGATGGTCCTGAATGAAGATTGGTTCCAGAGGTTCTGCATTCTATGAGCATGCTAGGCTTGTACCATATTTTCTTATTTCGGCCAGTTGGTGAGCTAAAACATTACTTCAATTTGTAGCTGTGAGTAGTTTGTACTACTCAGTAGTACTAGATGCCATGGAGTTGAACTAATTATTATTTATTTGTTGATTAATCATTTTATTATTATTAATAATATTAATGGCCACATTTTTTCCTTCGTCTATTAGGTAATTATATGAGGAAGTGATTCACATTGTAGGGTTGTCACACGTGGCAAGGAACTATCCACCATGCTTGGCACCATGATCCAGTTAATATTTTCTTTTGGGAATTTTTGTAAATCCGTCACTACTTCGAATTATAAGATTTTTTTCTACGATGATAAGATTGGAAATACGACGCGGATACTGAACTGAATCCATGATGGAATAAATGAAGGTGGTAGACTAGCTGTCGAGATCTCGGGTGGAGTTCATGTTTTGAAGAAAAAAAATCTTCGATTTCGACTTCAACGTTTGGTGAATCTAATTATGTGAACTCTGAAGGATTATAACTTTAAATATTTCCATTTTTTTCTTCGTCCACATTCATTGATATAGAGAATTTAATTATTAAAAGCATGCCCGTCATTATGCTTCGACACCTACCCATTTGAAATTGCTACAGGTCATTCCTGCATTAGACAATTTATGCACACTAGTCATGTGATGAAATGAAAGGTCATGATAATTAAAAGATAAAGATTTTATCTACCAAAAAAAAGATTGATTGGTGTAGTTGTTTATAAAAAAGAGAGGGGAGAATTGAATGGAACGTAATAAAATAAATTTAGGATGATAGTTCACATATTCTGTGAACGTCTTACGGCAAATTTTCTGAGAATTAATCATGAAGAATCCCTTTGTGAATAAAAAAATAATAATGTAATAATAATTAGTAGTGTAATGTCTTTCTAAATAAGCATGACTATGCAAAATGCAGTCAGATGGTGGTGAATTAAGTATTCACAGGAGTAGGCAGGCGATAATCTAATCACTATGTAATTGATGGAGTGAAATACATTGCAAGCATACCATCGAATTGGGAAAGATGGGAACTTTTAGTTGTGATATAATGATCAGCTATGACTTTGACCTTTGCATAAATGTAGGATAATGGGTGCAAGTTTACTTGAAATATTTTGAGTAATGAGACTGAAATAACGTTGTACGATAATTATAAATACTGATTGCAACTTTAATTGAGTGGTCAAGTAGGACCTATATTGTTGCAGCAATTATTTCTAATTAATAATTAATTAATAATTAGTTAGAACGGAGATCAATACTATTATTTTTTAGGCCAGCTATTTATTTAACTTCCTTTCATTATAAACTCAAGTGAGTGACAATATTACTAATCTAGGACACTACCTGATGGACATTTAGCGTGATTAGTTCATGTTGATAGTCAAATGTGACTGAATCTTTTTTTTAATATATTTTATTTAATTTTCTTCGAATATCTCCGAATTTTATTTGTGTCTAAGGATAGGACCAAGGAGATTCGTTGACCCTTTAAAACTTAATTATTTGGACTCTAAATATTTTTCTTTTTCTTCGGTCCACATCAAGCTTTCATTTAGATCGAATCTCCGAGGCAAGATAGGCTTTTTGGGGGTTTCCTATATTTGTATTGGTCAATGAGTTGCCAATAAATTGATGCCTATTTTTATATTTTTAATTGTGCTTATCTTCTGATTTCTGTTGTGCTATTGCTTTGATTTAGGTTTGGGAGTAGGTTGATTTAACCTGTTACACCTACATCCTGTTAACCACCCCTGAGACTACTTGAGTTCTCGTACCCACCGGCGTATTTTTTTATATTCGAACCCAGACCTCAATCGTTTTTTAATTCTTTATCTGATATATGTCTTGTGTTATCGGCATGAATTGCGATGTTTTCGCCGGGTCATCCGATTCGATGCCGGTTAACGGGGACAATACCGTACGTTTCCAAATGTATATCGTAGATTTTTCGTGATGTCTTCTGTTCGCGAGAGAAAAAAAATGCCATGGCTTATGACTCGACCTCCGTACATAAGAAAATGGGGTTCTATTATCATAAATACATAAATGGTCAACTGTAAATGTATTGTCACTAGGTCTACTCATGCAGGTATACAAGCTAGGGTTAAATGTTGCTGTGCAAATATAGCAGATACCTTTCGATTAATTTTATTGTATGTAGTCTATTTTCCGTTCCTTTCAGACACGTGACTGCATAGCGCTATGAATCTTCTGTTTATTTTTCATAATTGTTGACAGTGTATTAGCTGGAATTCCGAACATTATAAGCTGCTGACAGAAATTGACAGAAATACATAGTCCAGGCACCCTACAGAACTGAATCCATATTTTAATTCCCATGTCACACCTAAAGAACATAGATCAACTGTATTTTGACCCCAACTTCAAGTTAAAGACACACACTTTATGTCTGGGGAACAAAAACGCATTCGAGTTACCGAAATATTCCAGTAAAAGAACTTCGAATTAGAGAAAAAGCATGACATATAAATTGTGTGGAACTTCACAGGGAAGTTGAAAATACTTCGAGATAAAGGAGTTCGAAATATAGAAGTTCGACTGTATATTATAGACTACATATAATACCATATTATATACGAGTATTATATACCGGTACATATACATATATATTGAACCCTTGCAAAGAAGCTTATGAGACTCAGTTTCGGGGGGTGTAACAGTCCATTTCGTAAGTTGTTGTTAAAGCGCTTCTATAACATGCAGGGTAACACATAACAAAATAACATGCAGGAAGAAGTGAATACCAGGGTTAAAACAAATGAATTTAATAACAGATCAACTATTTACAATAAAAAATAAACAAACAAGATCTCCCAAATGAATCCCACTTGAATTAATTACTTGCCATAACTAGGCCTAATCTCAGGAGAGATTATAAACTGGACCAAATGTCCCAAATACTTCAATGACATTGAGTACGTGTGCGGCTGTTCTACATGCTTAACGATGAGTACAAATGAATGCGAGATTCGTCACCATCCGGTAAACCTTCAGAGGACGAATCTGCATTGCCTAGGGCTAGACAGACGCGGGGAACCAACTATACACTACTTAAATTAAACCGACACTTCCTACACTAAATAAAACAACAAATAATTTCCGCATGAAATTGGAATCAAGGACATTAATGCCTAAAATTAGGACTTTTCAAAATCAACACAAGTAAAATTAACACGTGACCAACAAAAATACACAAATGACCGCTTGTCATTTTTATAAGTAAATACAACTACACCACAGGTGTCACAACAGACAACTAACATGAAATGAGTCATAGAAAATCACTAGGCTCAAAGCCAACATTTACATCATTAAAACAATATTCCATTCATACGATATGCGATAATTCGTAACAGACATGGCGAACTCCCCAATTAATTATGGTCCAATGACCATCACAAAAGAACAGGTTTGCTAATGATAGCTTATAGGGGTCAGTCGGTCAGCTGGACTGCCTAACAGATGAGTCACCAGACCTAGACGGGCGCTAAGTGGAAATCCGCGCATCTGTCAACCCACGTGTCAATAACCTCGACCTGCCGTGGCATGGGTTCGAGTCTCGAAGAAACGTGCTCCCAAAGCACAATATACGTGTGTGTGTCAGAATAAAATATCTCAGCATTTCCCCTAGGAAATCCAAGAATCAGCACTGGACAAGGTACAGTAGCCTCCAAGAGCGTTCTGCCTTTCCATCAAAAATACAAAAACAACAATTGAGGGCAGTGGCACACCTACCCCTCATCACGAAGAATCAAATACACACACCTGACACAAGAACACACACAAAATCACACGTATGGGTTTGACAGAAACCTGATATAAATGGCGTAAATATTTTTCACCAGCTTGCGCTTCCAATCTAGTCCGTGACTAAAGAACCTGAAAAGGACTAAAAAAAACTAAAAAATTAGAACTAAGGTGTTCTACAGTTACATCTTAATTTGTTGCGCTCGGCAACCCTAGTATGAATAATAACCTGTTCATAAAACGTCTTACAATAATTACCTCCCTTTTCCTATCAAAAAAATGAACTTTAATAAAGCACCACTTATCGAATGTAACGAGTTTCGCATTCACACACACGCCGTGTACACTAAATATGACTCCAAAGAAAAATATACAACAAACAAATTTGGCCACGCGCCAACGTACATTTAAAGACAATAGTGTCGGCACACAAAAAAAATCTAAATACAAGAAAAACAATGAATGAAATATTTACAACGTTCCCGCGTCTTATCTTACTACATATTGAGTAAATCAATGTTTGTACATCACCGTTTCAGCTTGCAGAACATTAACCTCCATCCCGGTGCAATTCCCTACGGGAAATCTAGCCCTCCATCGTAGACATAGTTGTAGAGGCTATGCACATCATTCCATCACACGACCACAGATCGGACATCTTGGCGTAGCTTCTTGGACAGAAATGTTCAATGTTAATAATATGCCTAGCTATAATCGCTATGAGCTACTACTTTCACTCACAATAATGTCCTATGCGATTACTGATCAAAGATTTGCCCTATTTTAGCATTTGCTTAACACACGCACAAATATCACTCAAAAATATAATACAAAATTTTACATAAAATTACACACTTCAAACTCATCGTCACTGGCTTGAAAACAAGTCTTAAACATGTCTATCTTGCAGCCCTTATCTCGCCTAGAGATCTCCACTGCTACACGTGAACCCTGCTCCCTTGAGCACAAAGTGAAATGTTAGTGAAGTATGCTCATTAGAGCTTGAAAATCGTGACACAGACTGACGTGAACGTTGCTCACCAGAGCTCAATAAAGTTGTGTCCTAAACAGCGCATCACCGATCAATTTATTGGAAACTGACAGAATGAGTTAGGGTGGGGAGAATTTGTAAAAATAATCTGGAGTTTTCACCTCACAAACTTGGGACTAGTATCAATCTTCTTCATTTTATCCAAACGTCTCAATGCACTTATGCGGAATTAATTCGGATCGGCGGTTCTTTAGATATGCGTTTCCGCGCCTTTTTCCAGGGTACGCAATTCACCGCGTGGCTTTGGCGTCGTCTCTTCTGATTGGCTGATTCAATCCTGGATCGGTTGAAACTTTACTCATGACACTCCCATAATGACTCCAATTTAGGTGCTCGTTAATACAGAATTTGTCCTTGAACTCGGCTTAACCGGTCGTCTTCAGGAATAACTACCAAGCTGCTTCTGTTGTAATCATTGCAACACACTACCTTGCCTTCCCTTTGTCAATTTCAACATGTACTGCCTGGGCATCAGTAATAATAATAATAATAAAATCATTAAGACTTATTCATCGACTGATTAATAAGGGTTCATTTATCCTCAGCAAGATTTTGAAATTCGAAGCAAGTGATTGATTTGGATTTTAAAAACAATATCCACAGTAGTATAGATAACATCCCTTAAGTACCTCACTCGTCTGCCTGAGTGTACATTCCACTGACCCAATTAGTGTGCGCGCTCCACGCTGCAATGTCATTCACACGTCTCGCCAGATCTCCCCTCTCACTCACACGATTACAACTTCTGCCGGACCAGCTGTCTTGTTTACAAACAAAGCTCGCTCTCCCCAGGTACTACATGGCCACGTACATTTGAGTGTAGGTTCTCAAATAAATATTGCAATAGATAGTTCTGCATTCATAGTCCTGATTACTCATCAAATGGTTCCCTTCTTCTTCTTCTCCCATCTTCTTCTTCCCCCACCTTCTTCTTCTTCATCATCTCCCATCTTCTTCTTCTCCCATCTTCTTCTACTTCTGCTACCATATTTCCAGGCCCTTGCCCGAAGCTTCGTCCCGCGAATTTCCTCTGTTATTTTTCCGCGTGTCCTCCTGTCTTGTCACCCTTTCTGCATCCTGGTGATTATCTGGACTTTTTCTGTTTTTCATGGCTCGTCCCCACTTCTCTTTCTCTGTTTCTTCAGCGTTTAATTCATCTAAGTATTTCTGTGTCTCAATGTAACGCTTGTTCCATTCATCGCGATAATCTACCTGGTTATCTTGCAGATAATTCCTCGTATTGTTCCACCTGCCGTCTCCGTTCCTTTGGTAAGGTCTGCCTTGGTTCTGGTTTCCTCTCCAGCTATTATTTTCTCGCTGGTACATCCTCTGATTGTGATTGTTCTGATTATTATTATTATCATTATCACGGCGATTCTGGAAGTTTCTATTGTTGTTATGGTATTGGTTTCGGCCATCGAACTCCTGCCGTCTGGGCGTAAATTGTGTTCCGGTAGACTGTGTCTTCGTTTGATTATTCTGGTTGTGATTATTTTGATGCCCTTGAACAACTTCTGCCGTGTTTACGCACTCCATGTTCCGTCTCCCTGTCTGCGGACTGACCATGCTCGTCTCATCCAAATGGCGGAGTATCTCCTCGGCCTGAACTGCGGTTTTGATATTACCAGCCACTAAAAACTGCTGAATATTCATCGGAAGCTGCTTACCGATGGTTAGAACCATGTTTTCCTCTGAATGGGGGTCGTCAAAATCCCGGAATTTAACCAGCTGTTGGCTAAAGAACTCGGAAAACCTTGTGGGGTGTGTGCTGTGATATTTCCTGGTGTATAAATCCATCCTCAACCCCTGCTGCAATGACGGACTCCAGAACGTCCTCAAGAATGCCTCTTTAAATTGGGCCATGTCATTAAATGTGTACTTGAAACTCTGGAACCAAATTAAACTTGGGCCCTCTAAAAAAAATTCAACCAGTCGCAGCTGTGTTGTGGGACTGACGTGTTGGTCATTAAAGTAATCGTCCAGCTGACGCAAAAATGCCTTCGGAGTAGATCCTGAATTCTCCCTGAATTTGTCGGGTTTAAAGTCGTTTCCCCTAATTACTTGTATCACTTGGGCAGGTGCCAAGCCGGGTTGTGGAGTTGATGTCTCCCCTCTGTAGTTTTGGAATGTGTCGCACGTTATCTTTGGACTCTGACCTCGGCTCGTATCCTCAGCCAGCTTCGAGCCCACCGGACTTCGAATACTTCCCTGTTTGCCTACTGTGTTTTCTGCAGAGAATAAAGTAGCATTTTCTAAGGACCTTATCTCGTTCTTAACTATGAGGTCTGCGTGTTCTTGGAGTTTGGACTTCATATTTTCCTCCAAAGCCTGCACTCTAGAATTGTACTCGCCTAGCCACTTTAATATCGTCAGCCTATCTCCTTTAGTTTCATTCACCTGCTGCTGCCAATCTTTCCGGATCCTGTTCTTCAAACTACTAATTTTTTCTTCACTCCTTTCCTGATTCTTCTCAAGCTGCTCCCCTATTTGCTCTTGTATCAGCTGCTGAGTTTTGATTAATTGTTCTCCCATCTCTTCTCGTATTTGCTCTTGGGTTATAATTAATTGTTCTCCTACCTCTTCTCGTATTTGCTCTTGTATCACCTGCTGGGTTTTAGTTAACTGGTCTTCCAGGTTTTCGCGCAAGTGCATCCGTTCTTTCTCCGTTTTTATTTGAAGCTTGTCGAGTTCCTTTATTAATTCTAGTACATTATTATCGACTGAATTAATCTGCTCCTGTATGTTTTCGTTCTTCGCCTCTATCCTGTCGAATTGCCCCTGTAATTCATCCTGCGTATCCAATTTCTGGACCTGTAATTGTACCGTAATGTTACTGTTCACATCCTGTAATTGTCTGTCACTGTGCTCACGCAACTCGTGTAATTGTTTGTCGCCGTGTTCACGCAATTCAGTAGTAATGTCATTTAATTGTTTATCACTGTCTAATTACTGGGTTTGCAATTGCACCGTAATGTTACTGTTCATGTCCTGTAACTGTTCTTCCGTCTTTGCAGACAATTGCGCAGTCAACTGCACGGACATCTGCTCCATTAACACTTTGATTTCTTCGATGCTAGCCATCGCACAACACACAAATATATAGGCAGAGAAAAACAGGGTCATGCTCTGGGATTTCAGTCATACACACGCACACATGTCTTGATATTTAAATATTACTGATTCTAATTTAATAAAAGTTTCTGTAATCAAAATTTTACTGAATAATGACTCTTATTTCCAAACAACAAATAACTCCCTTGTGATCTGCTTTTAAAATTCCTAACCAACAGAATTTAAGAACAACACCAATTAACCGAAGATAATTAAATGTAAAAATAAGGCAACACCTTCCTGCTTTGACTGAGTTCACTAATATATGCAAATTTTCTAATTTTATGCCGGGCGCCAGAACAAGTTAACAACAAATACAATATCAACTTCTAACCTTGTTCAATATTTCTAACTTTAAGAAATCAGTGATTTTACTAATGCACAAGGCGGTACAACTTCGCCTCAATTTACTGAATTTACTCTTGCCCGCTTGACCTGGCATCATTTCTCAGCGAAATAAGTATGAGGTCAGCAAAGCAACAACAACAACAATCCCCACTTGGGCAGCCATTTTTGATATATGAACCCTTGCAAAGAAGCTTATGAGACTCAGTTTCGGGGGTGTAACAGTCCATTTCGTAAGTTGTTGTTAAAGCGCTTCTATAACATGCAGGGTAACACATAACAAAATAACATGCAGGAAGAAGTGAATACCAGGGTTAAAACAAATGAATTTAATAACAGATGAACTATTTACAATAAAAAATAAACAAACGAGATCTCCCAAATGACTCCCACTTGAATTAATTACTTGCCATAACTAGGCCTAATCTCAGGAGAGATTATAAACTGGACCAAATGTTCCAAATACTTCAATGACATTGTGTACGTGTGCGGATGTTCTACATGCTTAACGATGAGTACAAATGAATGCGAGATTCGTCACCATCCGTTAAACCTTCAGAGGACGAATCTGCATTGTCTAGAGCTAGACAGACGCGGGGAACCAACTATTCACTACTTAAATTAAACCGACACTTCCTACACTAAATAAAACAACAAATAATTTCCGCATGAAATTGGAATCAAGGAACTGCCGTAGCAAACATTAATGCCTAAAATTAGGACTTTTCAAAATCAACACAAGTAAAATTAACACGTGACCAACAACAAAATACACATATGACCGCTTGTCATTTTTACAAGTAAATACAACTACACCACAGGTGTCACAACAGACAACTAACATGAAATGAGTCATAGAAAATCACTAGGCTCAAAGCCAACATTTACATCATTAAAACAATATTCCATTCATACGATATGCGATAATTCGTAACAGACATGGCGAACTCCCCAATTAATTATGGTCCAATGACCATCACAAAAGAACAGGTTTTCTAATGATAGCTTATAGGGGTCAGTCGGTCAGCTGGACTGCCTAACAGATGAGTCACCAGACCTAGACGGGCGCTAAGTGGAAATCCGCACATCTGTCAACCCACATGTCAATAACCTCGACCTGCCGTGGCATGGGTTCGAGTCTCCCAAAGCACAATATACGTGTGTGTGTCAGAATAAAATATCTCAGCATTTCCCCTAGGAAATCCAAGAATCAGCACTGGACAAGGTACAGTAGCCTCCAAGAGCGTTCTGCCTTTCCATCAAAAATACAAAAACAACAATTGAGGGCAGTAGCACACCTACCCCTCATCACGAAGAATCAAATACACACACCTGACACAAGAACACACACAAAATCACACGTATGGGTTTGACAGAAACCTGATATAAATGACGTAAATATTTGTCACCAGCTTGCGCTTCCAATCTAGTCCGTGACTAAAGAACCTGAAAAGGACTAAAAAAAACTAAAAAAATAGAACTAAGGTGTTCTACAGTTACATCTTAATTTTTTGCGCTCGGCAACCCTAGTATGAATAATAACCTGTTCATAAAACGTCTTACAATAATTACCTCCCTTTTCCTATCAAAAAATGAACTTTAATAAAGCACCACTTATCGAATGTAACGAGTTTCGCATTCGCACACACGCCGTGTACACTAAATATGACTCCAAAGAAAAATATACAACAAACAAATTTGGCCACGCGCCAACGTACATTTAAAGACAATAGTGTCGGCACACAAAAAAATCTAAACACAAGAAAAACAATGAATGAAATATTTACAACGTTCCCGCGTCTTATCTTACTACATATTGAGTAAATCAATGTTTGTACATCACCGTTTCAGCTTGCAGAACATTAACCTCCATCCCGGGGCATTTCCCTACGGGAAATCTAGCCCTCCATCGTCGACGTAGTTGTAGAGGCGATGCACATCATTCCATCACACGACCACGGATCGGACATCTTGGCGTAGCTTCTTGGACAGAAATGTTCAATGTTAATAATATGCCTAGCTATAATCGCTATGAGCTACTACTTTCACTCACAATAATGTCCTATGCGATTACTGATCGAAGACTTGCCCTATCTTAGCATTTGCTTAACACACGCACAAATATCACTCAAAAATATAATACAAAATTTTACATAAAATTACACACTTCAAACTCATCGTCACTGGCTTGAAAACAAGTCTTAAACATGTCTATCTTGCAGCCCTTATCTCGCCTAGAGATCTCCACTGCTACACGTGAACCCTGCTCCCTTGAGCACAAAGTGAAATGTTAGTGAAGTATGCTCATTAGAGCTTGAAAATCGTGACACAGACTGACGTGAACGTTGCTCACAAGAGCTCAATAAAGCTGTGTCCTAAACAGCTCATCACCGATCAATTTATTGGAAACTGACAGAATGAGGTAGGGTGGGGAGAATTTGTAAAAATAATCTGGAGTTTTCACCTCACAAACTTGGGACTAGTATCAATCTTCTTCATTTTATCCAAACGTCTCAATGCACTTATGCGGAATTAATTCGGATCGGCGGTTCTTTAGATATGCGTTTCTGCGCCTTTTTCCAGGGTACGCAATTCACCGCGTGGCTTTGGCGTCGTCTCTTCTGATTGGCTGATTCAATCCTGGATCGGTTGAAACTTTACTCATGACACTCCCATAATGACTTCAATTTAGGTGAGCGTTAGTACAGAATTTGTCATTGAACTCGGCTTAACCGGTCGTCTTCTGGAATAACTACCAAGCTGCTTCTGTTGTAATCATTGCAACACACTACCTTGCCTTCCCTTTGTCAATTTCAACATGTACTGCCTGGGCATCAGTAATAATAATAATAAAATCATTAAGACTTATTCATCGACTGATTAATAAGGGTTCAATATATATTAGTCGGTTTACCCTCCAGGGTTGGCTTTTATGAATGACCGTGTGGCCTCCGGAGAGGCCGAGTGCAGGTCTTTCTAGTTGACGTCCATGGGTGACCTGAAGGATAAAGTGATGATGAAGACGTCACATACACCCAGTTCCCGAGCCACGGGAATTAACCCCAGGAGATTAAAATCCCTGATGGCTCGGCCAGGAATCGAGCCCGGGGCACTTCGGGCCAAAGCCTAGTGCGCTAACCATTTAGCCACGGAGCCAGACATTTTTGAATTGTCATTTGTTACGATCGGTTACTTGTTGGTATGGCTGCGTGGTGCAGCGGTAACGTTCTCATCTGCTGTACCAAAGAATCAAATCCTGGTGCAATCAGTTGGCATTTGAAGATGTGCAAATGCGAGGGAGCCGAGTCAGTAAATTTACTGGCTCGTTAAAGATTCCCTTCAGGTCAAAATTCCGGCACCCTGGCGTCTCTAAAAGCCTCAGTAGGTAAAATGGACGTTATACCAAAAAGATTAATACGGGTTGCTTGTGAGCGCCCCATGTTTATATTCCTAGTGTTATGCGGGCAGGACGTGACAGAGTTCCGTCAAGTGCTATCGTCTTGTTTATTTGTTTAAACGCACTATATAAACAAATAAATATATTCCCGTTGACATTTCGAGACATTCGTGATTGTTCCTGTACTATTGAGATGATTTGCAAGATGTTGGTACAAACCGCACCTTCTAACTCCCTCCGGTTTAAGAGTTTGAGTTTTGTGAAACATACACCTTAGCGTCTTATATAATTTACTAGCGGACCCGTGCGAGAACTCTCGCATAATGGGTTGTGTGCGCCCCACGTGTACAGACTACCCACCCGGCACTAGTGCTATGCGGGTTGTACGTGACACAGTTCTAACAGGGGCTATCTGGGTAGTGTGCGCCCTATGTGTACAGACTACCCGCCCGGCTCTAGTGCTATGTGGGCTGTACGTTACACAGTTCTGCCCGGGACAATCGTCTTGCTAATTTGTTTAAAAGCACTTTATAAACAAATAAATATATTTCCGTTGACTTATCAAGAAATGCAAGATTTTTCCTGTACTACTGAGACGATTTTGAAGATTTTGGTACAAACCACACCTTCTAACTCCCTCTGGTTTAGGAGCTTGAGTTTTGTGAAACATCGGCTACACCTTAGCGTATTATACGGTATAATACGAAGATTATATGATTTTTCACAGGAAATAACCATTTTAGTAGGTCTATATAAGTATGCATGCTGACGATGGGTTAAAATATGTTTCATTAAACATTGAAGTATTAAAGTTAGTCTAATTAACGTAGTAGAAAGCATCGTTCACAATTTGTTGGAACTGCAAGTTTCAGCCTCACGAGCTCCATGGAATCACACTGAGGTAGTTTCTTTTTGTTCATCGGCATCTTAATGATTAATACACAATTACATCACTGAACAAAGTATAACCTACTCTCCATGAGGCAATTCAAAAGTAGAGATCAGGTTTATGAGAAACCAATGTGTTAAGAATTATGAAAAATATGAAGTATTGACGTAATCTCTACTTTGTTAGTATAAAACTAAGTCCCCGATTCTTGGATGTTACGGGTAAACTCGAGAACCACTGAATGGATTTTAATGCGGTTTTCACCATTCTGTAAAGGATATCTCGAGGAAGGTTTCTGTAGAAAATAATTTATTTATGACCAATGGAAGTCAAGCACTAACGATTTCAGTGAAAAGGTCGAAAATAAACTGGCGTCCGTGTGCTTTTTAAGCTTACGCTGGGCAAACCGTTAAAAATATATATATATACTATGAGTGTAAGAATTGTTCAGCATGAAAAGTTCTACAAAATAGCCCGGGAGAACATATCTCTATTTTCAATACATCGCCTACTATAAGTGTATTTACGTTTTAATTTCTTCCATCAATCTCCATTCAGTTACTGAGGCGACAGTTTACGAGCTAGCTAGGGGCAAGTCTATCACCCCAGTTACAGCTTAGCTAGCGGACGAGCATATTGCCCCAGATACAGCCTACAGCAAACTGTCGAGTCGTGTTGAGTTAAAAACTTTAGAGAAGAGTGGTAGTGTTTGGAGTTCCCTGGAAGTGGAACTCGGCTTTTCTTCATTTCACCTGTGAGCTTTTCGTTCCACAAAATTCACAGTCACGTTAACATTGGAGGGAAGAGGGATTTCTGTTTCATGCACCTCGCCATTCTTAAATTACGTCTGACAATAATTTGTTGCACATGCATCTCCATGATAATATAATTAATAGTCCAGTCAGTGATTTTAACCCATCCTGCCGAGACGTAAAACGGATATTGGTCGTTGTTCATTGACATTGGAAAAAAAGCGCTTATCACAAAATGCATTCATAACTGTTCCCGGGCGAAGCCGGGTCGGGTTGCTAGTAATATCAATATAAGGAAGACCACATCGTGGCGCAGCGGCTAGCACTCTTGGCTGTCGCCCTGCCAAGAAATATAATTCTGGACTGAGGGCTGGAACGGAGTACACACAGCCTCGTGAGGTACAACTGAGAAGAGCTGGGTTCGATCCCTCCTCAGTCATCCCCCAGGGGCTCACGACTAGTGGGACGTGGGCTAGCGACCACCGGACCCCAGCTGAGTTCGGCATTACTTCCACTTACTTGTGCCTGGCTCCTCTCTGTCATCGTTCCTGTCTACTTCCCTTGGTCAACACTTAATTTTTTCCCACCCCGACAGTATTAGGGTATCCGAGGCCTAGGGAGTCTTTTACTTTCCTGCCTTAATTGGCCCTTGTCTCATCTTTCCTGATAACCTCATTCTTCGAGGGGTCAGCCTTCTTTTTATTTTCATGATATCTCCTGCATTCTGCACAAGGCCTTCAAGGAGGCAGGGTGTGTGTAGCCCCTACACTCTGTTGCAACCTGGATAGTGCTACACCCTCAAGGGCTCACAGCTGGTGAGTTGGGGAGTTGGCGACCCCGAGGGATTACTGAGCAGGGTCCGTATTTTCCCCTTTCTCCTCTGACTTTGGGGCGGGCCCCCTCCTCTTTCCCTTTCTAATCTGCCTACCATGGCTCTCCTTCCTTCCAAGTCCCTCAATCCTCATTCCTCGTGGATTGAGGGCATTTCTTTTCCTCCTGACCATTATTTCTTTTCCCTTTTTATCATTTCAAATGATCTTGTCGACTTCATCGTTATGCTTTGGTCTACCGTTATGCGTTACGTTTACGGCGTGTATGACGTCATCATGTTGTTCAATGCATATGCACCGAGTCTGAGTTTACTCCTGGGGTCAGGCGTTATGCGATATGGAGACAGCGAGTGCGTGACGTCATGCAGCAGAGTGCACCTCCCGCTCTCCGTTCCCCGTGCGGGAAGCCTAAGTTAAAGGGTAATGGTGTCTGCTTAGTCTGAGTTTACTCCTGGGGTCTGGCGTTATGCGATACGGAGACGGCGAGTGCGTGACGTCATGCAGCAGAGTGCACCTCCCGATCTCCGTTCCCCGCGCGGGAAGCCTACGGTAATGGGTAATGGAGTCTGTTGAAAGAGTCCTGGGGCATCGAGCAAAGCGATAAGCCCTCCTGAGCCTTTCTAACATGTATAGCATTTGTAGCATGCGTTATTTGAAATGATATAAAGTCTAGTCTCTCAGACTGACTGTATCTTTTATTTACTCATTTCTTCTTCTAGTATACTACCGTACGTTAAGTTAGTGTTTAAATCTGTAGTTAGTTTTAGTTCTAGTTTTCATTCGATGTTTCATTTTCACTATAACCCAAACCATTAGGGGCCGATAACCCAGATGTTAGGCCACTTAAGACAGCAATTATCATCAACATCATCCTCCTCAGTTATCCTGGAAGTGGTTATTCGTGGTTTCCCACTTCTACTCGAGGCAAATACCGGGGTGATACTGTGCCCGTTCTGACCGAAGTCCGGACGACCACATATGCATTTCACCAAAAATCAGTCCGCACGAGAATCAAAATATCCCGGGGCGCCAGATGGGTTAAAGTGACTACAATAACTCAACAAAAAAAATACTTTACTGATTTTCGACTCGATGCAACAATAAGGATAGAAGGAGATTTTCTGAAATGAATGCATCCGATAAAATTATCTCATTTTATTTAAAACTTAAAAATTGACTGAAATTATGCCAAAATGGCATAAAAGATGAATGACGAATCATATGTTATGTACAAGATATACAATTTCACCAACACATGAACACTTAACAATTGAGACGAAGGTCAAATTAATAGTCCTGTTGACTTCGCTCAAAATAATTATTTACAGTAGTAGGGTTTTGTCAGTGCAAATTTAATTGTCTTTACTGATCCCTATATTATTTGAGTATTCACATATTGAAAATTTTAAAAAAATATCACTCGTTGAAAATATATCACAGTTCACTTTTTTCAAAATATCGTAGCAAATTAACTAACACTTCAGGATTCAGTTATCTCAGGATTTGTTCAAATACAAAGTTATTAACAAGAAATAGAACACAATATCATTTACATGGACCTTGAGCATTTGGATTCGACGAACTTCGATAAACAGAAAATATTTATTGAATCATCTGTTCTCGATACAAAGTCTATTCAGAGCTTTTGACTCAATCATAAATATAATTGTCAAAATATTATTATCAACAAAATATAAATTCCATTCCATATGGATTCAACCATTTAATCAATTAATTATCACTTGGAAATATTATTTAGAAAATTGGAAACATTATTTAGAAAATTTACCATAAATCAATTTCATTTGTTATTATCAAAATTTCAATAATTTGACAAAATGTCAAATATGTTAATCATCAACTTATTTGCAAAATGTTGATATATTTTTATAGGATCACAAAATCCTCTCAGTTTGTAGTGGTTGTTAAGAAGTAACAGTTTTAAATAATTAACAGCATCGGCCCATTCGATTTAAATGCGTCAAAAATCACATAATCATAATTAGCATCTAGACAACGGTCAAGTTTTTTCGTAATGAAAGGTACAAGTTGAACAATAACAATTTCCGGGTAAGCAATTACTAGGAATACTTCTAGAACACGTGGGTAAACTGTGAATTGACAATGATGGCTCAACAAAATAACCTTTGGTTATATCTCGACGAAAGTGTGGCTAAATTCGACTCCTCTACTAAATCAAAGTCATCCAACCTACAATATGATTGATGCTTCATTTCACACAACCTCATTCCTGCGACTTAATTGAGCACTCAGAATGGCATATTTAACTCTCTGCACACTCAACAATTATTCTTCCCAAATTATACAGAATAATCAAGACTTTGCTTGTTACGACAACTGGAAGATTTAAAAATTGATAAACTCCACCAATGAGTTTACAATAATAATATTTTCACCATCAGTTGAAAACATGAATAACTCCACACCGTGTCTATTCTTAGCCAAACGTCTTGAAAGACGTTGCTCAATAATGATTTTATTTTCATACAAACTATAGCAAAAACCCTGTTTTATACATGCTTTTAGCTTCCCGTGTCTTCTCAAAGATTTAAATGCATAATGCAAGCGTGAAATAATTCCACTGAATTAATATGTTATTGATTTGTGGGCGTTAACCACTAACCTTCGGAATCAACAAGTATCCGATCTTAGAATATTGTTTCAAATGTCAAATGTATAAATCATACAACCTGGAAATGATTATTAGAAATCACAAATATTTATTATTATTATTATTTCAGAAAATAGAAAAATAATAATTATTAAAACAACATTATTATTATTATCCTCAACAAATGGATTTAAAGTTGTTAAACTGTTCGGGGAATATCATCCTCGACTTCTAAATAATGGATAAATATCCATTCATCAACTTAAATTTATTTATTAAATCTTCAGTTACGACGGCTGATGACCGCGATTAGAAAAATATCAAAATTAAATAAATGCTCGTTCTGCTCGTCCATAAATTTTGAATCATTGACTTCTGGGTGTAAAATCTATTCAGATCAAAACTTCTATTGCAAAAGAAAAATATTTGCAACAGCAAAAAAACATATCGATGAATAGAAACTATGTGTTGGTAAGACTGTAAAAAATATGAGAAATCCAGCTAACTATGCATAAAAATAATGCAAATTGTAGCTTACATTCTTGTAGATCTTGATGCTTGTAATCTGGTCTTAACCAGATTATTCAGTCTTCTTGTCCCCATTAGGACACGTATTTATAATCTTGTATCGGCCTCCTGTTTATACCCGCAATGGTCTTACACAGACATAGCGGTATTCATACTGGAAGCCTTAATATCTTGAAGAAAAATGTTACCAGCTTCAAAAGCTGAAGTAAAGTTGACAGGGGTCTGATCAAAGTGATCCATGATGAAAATTAATAACATGACCCAACTGTGATGTGTTCAGTACTCCTAATACGCTTATAATCTTGTTCAGCACTAGTACAAATTCTGTCGAGTTTGCTGGGCAGAGTTTCTCACTCTTCGGATTGCGCAAGGCAAAACTGTATTCCCAACATCGGCTAAAGAATTGCACTGTGCAAGAATGGTAATAAAACTACTGATTTATCTTGGCTGGTCCACTAACAAGACAAAAGCTTGTCTGACTGTTGGATTAAACAATCCAGCTTTGAATAATTGTGGACAGAAAAAAGAAATATAGACAAAGTCCAGGGACGTCCAGTTGTAGCAGTAAATAATTACCAGTGCCACAAATTTTTATCACTTCGGTGATAACATTTGAAAAGTTTACACCCCGCCTAATAGGAAACTGATTGTAACTCAAATGTCTTTGGAAGTGTTATTTTAAATATTAGATGATTTAAACAACTCAAGGCAGATGAAATTTTAAGAACTGAATTTATGTCACAAATGTGTAGTAATGTAATTTCTTTGTTGATTTTTGAAACCCTTCTCCGTAATTTATCATTTTAACCAACAATTCCTTAATATTGGTGGATTTATCTGAGTCTCCCATATAACAGGTAGCAACAATGAATCGTGTTTATTCAAAACCGTAAGAATTTTTACAGTACCGTTTCGGTGTCCCGTTTTTTATTAATAACAGTATGGTCAAGGGCTAATGGTTCAATTATAACCAACCGGTGTATAAAATGTATTTTTGTGATATATTATGAGAATCTCCTTATATTGTTGTAAAATTAATAACATTATTGGTATAACGTCCCTGTTAATTGCTACGGCTATTAGAGACGCCGGGGTCCCGTAATTTTGCCCCGATGGG
Source organism: Meconema thalassinum (assembly GCA_946902985.2). Classification (NCBI taxonomy): domain Eukaryota; kingdom Metazoa; phylum Arthropoda; class Insecta; order Orthoptera; family Tettigoniidae; genus Meconema; species Meconema thalassinum. Next base: position 1,037,952,718 of record OX336389.2, read on the forward strand.
GATTTTGAACGTGCCAGTAAATCTACTGAGATAGCTCCCTCGCATTTGCGCTTCCTCAAATGCCAACTGACTGCGTCATGATTAGATTCGATTGGGCGCAGCAGGCGAGAACGCTACCGCTGCAGAACGCAGCCAGTCCAATGTTGTTGTTTCATTTGAGAGGCTTGGACTTAGTGGTCACTTAGCCCCGTGTAGGTGCGTGTGTGTAGAGTTTTTCAAACAACCTGTGTTATTGACTTAAGTAATGTCAGTGTGTGTATTTGCAATTCTGGTAGGATTGGGAAGGCGGCGGCCGTTTCCTGAAGTTAAGTATTGTGCCCAAATCCAGTTGCCTAGATTTGAGGGTACAGGCCACAATGCTAAGTCCAGAATTGAAAGTTTGAATAGCGCGCGCCAAACCTTCTTAGAAGGAATTGGAAGCTTTCGACAGCCAAGAAATGGTTAAGTGACGTAGGCCGAGAGCGTCATAGTCGAGGCTAAAATGTCATTAAATATTTCCCGATGGAGTAGAATCTTGAGACTAATATCAGATTACTGGCACGGACAAGGGAGGAAGAATGTGCTTAATTTCGAGGAAATTGATTGAGCGGAAGCTGAGATATGAGAAGTTTTATTTTCAGCCTTTTTCCCGCAGTGACCTCGTGTAGTCTGCTTGAGGAGTATATAAGGCACGCCTGCCCGAGCTAAGTATGTTCACTTCTCCATAAGCACTCCGTTGCTATGGATGTTCACTTCTCCATAAGCACTCCGTTGCTATGGATGTGTAGTACTTCGTAAGCGCTCTAGCCGTTCAACACTCTACGACTCCGTACACTGTTATAATCTTCATGCACATAGTTGCAAATTCTTCGTTATTAACAGCACAGTTGCTGAGACTTAGTGTTTCGACAGTACATGGTTACTGGTATTAGGAAAGTGTTACAGTTAGTTTCCTATCGGGTGGGGAGTTACAATTAGTTTCCTATTGGGTGGGAAGTTACAACAAGTTTCCTATTGTGTGGATAGTTACAATTAGTTTCCTATTGGGTGGATAGATACAATTAATTTACTATTGGGTGGGTGAGTTACAATTAGTTTACTATTCGCTGGGGAGTTACAATTTATTTACTACTGGGTGATGAGTTACAATTAGTTTAATATTAGGTGGGGAGATACAATTATTTTACTAATGGGTGGGGAGTTACAGTTAGTTTCCTATTGGTTGGGGAGTTACAGTTAGTTTCCTATTGGGTGGAGAATTACAGTTAGTTTCCTATTGGGTAGGGAGTTACAGTTAGTTTCCAATTGGGTGGGGAGTTACAGTTAGTTTCCTATTGGGTGGAGAGTTACAGTTAGTTTCCTATTGGGTGGGGAGTTATAATTAGTTTCCTATTAGGTGGGGAGTTACAGTTAGTTTCCAAATGGGTGGAGAGTTACAGTTAGTTTCCCATTCGGTGGGGAGTTAGAGTTAATTTCCTATTGGGTGGGGAGTTATAATTAGTTTCCTATTGGGTGGAGAGTTACAGTTAGTTTCCTATTGGGTGGGAGTTATAATTAGTTTCCTATTGGGTGGGGAGTTACAGTTAGTTTCCTATTGGGTGGAGAGTTACAGTTAGTTTCCTATTGGGTGGGGAATTACAATTAGTTTCCTATTGGGTGGGGAGTTACAATTAATTTCCTATTAGGTGGGGGAGTTACAATTAGTTTCCTATTGGGTGGGGAGTTACAATTAGTTTCCTATTAGGTGGGGAGTTACAATTAGTTTCCTATTGGCTGGTGAGTTACAATTAGTTTACTATTGGGTGGGGAGTTATAATTAGTTTCCTAGTGGGTGGGGAGTTACAATTAGTTTCCTATTAGGTGGGGGAGTTACAATTAGTTTACTATTGGGTGGAGAGTTACAATTAGTTTACTATTAGGTGGGGAGTTACAATTAGTTTACTATTGGGAGGGGAGTTACAATTAGTTTCCTATTGGGTGGAGAGTTACAATTAGTTTCCTATTGGGTGGGGAGTTACAATTAGTTTCCTATTAGGTGGGGGAGTTACAATTAGTTTACTATTGGGTGGAGAGTTACAATTAGTTTACTATTAGGTGGGGAGTTACAATTAGTTGACTATTGGGAGGGGAGTTACAATTAGTTTCCTATTGGGTGGAGAGTTACAATTAGTTTCCTATTGGGGGGAGAGTTACAATTAGTTTCCTATTGGCTGGGGAGTTAAAACTAGTTTACCATTGGGTGGGGAGTTACAATTAGTTTCCTATTGGGTGGGGAGTTACAATTGCTTTCCTATTAGATGAGGGAGTTACAGTTAGTTTACTATTGGGTGGGGAGTTGCAATTAGTTTCCTACTGAGTGGAGAGCTACAATTAGTTTCCTATTGGGTGGTGAGTTACAATTAGTTTCCTATTGGGTGGAGAGTTACAATTAGTTTCCTATTGGGTGGAGAGTTACAATAAGTCTCCTATTGGGGGTGGGGAGTTACAATTAGTTCCCTATTGGGTGGAGAGTTACAATTAGTTTCCTATTGGGTGGGGAGTTACCGTTAGTTTTCTATTGAATGAGGAGTTACAGTTAGTTTCCTATCGGGTGGGGAGTTACAATTAGTTTCCTATTGGGGGTGGGGAGTTACAAATAGTTTCCTATTAGTTGGAGAGTTACAATTAGTGTCCTATTGGGTGGAGAGTTACAATTAGTTTCCTATTGGGGGTGGGGAGTTACAATTAGTTCCCTATTGGGTGGAGAGTTACAATTAGTTTCCTATTAGGTGGGGAGTTACCGTTAGTTTCCTATTGGGTGGGGAGTTACAGTTAGTTTCCTATAAGGTGGGGAGTTACACTTAGTTCACTATTGGGTGGGGTGTTACAATTAGTTTCCTATTGGGTGGATAGTTACAATTAGTTTCCTATTGGGTGGGGAGTTACCACTAGTTTCCTACTGGGTGGATAGTTACAATTAGTTTCCTATTGGGTGGATAGTTACAATTAGTTTCCTATTGGGTGGATAGTTATAATTAGTTTCCTATTGGGTGGGAGTTACAATTAATTTACTATTTCGTGGGTGAGTTACAATTAGTTCACTATTGGCTGGGGAGTTACAATTAATTTACTATTGGGTGGGGAGTTACAATTAGTTTACGATTAGGTGGGGAGTTGCAATTATTTTACTATTGGGTGGGGAGTTACACTTAGTTTACTATTAGGTGGGGAGTTACAACTAGTTTACTATTGGGTGGGGAGTTACAGTTAGTTTCCTATTGGGTGGAGAGTTACAGTTAGTTTCCTATAGGGTGGGGAGTTACAGTTAATTTCCAATTTGGTGGGGAGTTTCAGTTAGTTTCCTATTGGGTGGAGAGTTACAGTTAGTTTCCTATTGGGTGGGGAGTTATAATTGGTTTCCTATTGGGTGGGGAGTTACAGTTAGTTTCCAATTTGGGTGGGGAGTTACAGTTAGTTTCCCATAGGGCGAGGAGTTAGAATTAATTTCCTATTGGGTGGGGAGTTACAATTAGTTTCCTATTGGGTGGAGAGTTACAGTTAGTTTCCTATTGGGTAGGGAGTTACAATTATTTTCCTATTGGGTGGGGTGTTACAGTTAGTTTCCTATTGGGTGGAGAGTTACAGTTAGTTTCCTATTGGGTGGGGAGTTGTAATTAGTTTCCTATTAGGTGGAGATTACAGTTAGTTTCCAAGTGGGTGGGGAGTTACAGTTAGTTTCCCATTGGGTGGGGGTTAGAATTAATTTCCTATTGGGTGGGGTGTACAATTAGTTTCCTATTAGGTGGGGGAGTTACAATTAGTTTACTATTGGGTGGAGAGTTACAATTAGTTTACTATTAGGTGGGGAGTTACAATTAGTTGACTATTGGGAGGGGAGTTACAATTAGTTTCCTATTGGGTGGAGAGTTACAATTAGTTTCCTATTGGGGGGAGAGTTACAATTAGTTTCCTATTGGCTGGGGAGTTAAAACTAGTTTACCATTGGGTGGGGAGTTACAATTGCTTTCCTATTAGATGAGGGAGTTACAGTTAGTTTACTATTGGGTGGGGAGTTGCAATTAGTTTCCTACTGAGTGGAGAGCTACAATTAGTTTCCTATTGGGTGGTGAGTTACAATTAGTTTCCTATTGGGTGGGGAGTTACAATTAGTTTCCTATTGGGTGGAGAGTTACAATTAGTTTCCTATTGGGTGGAGAGTTACAATTAGTCTCCTATTGGGGGTGGGGAGTTACAATTAGTTCCCTATTGGGTGGAGAGTTACAATTAGTTTCCTATTGGGTGGGGAGTTACCGTTAGTTTTCTATTGAATGAGGAGTTACAGTTAGTTTCCTATCGGGTGGGGAGTTACAATTAGTTTCCTATTGGGGGTGGGGAGTTACAAATAGTTTCCTATTAGTTGGAGAGTTACAATTAGTGTCCTATTGGGTGGAGAGTTACAATTAATTTCCTATTGGGGGTAGAGTTACAATTAGTTTCCTATTGGGTGGGGAGTTACAATTAGTTCCCTATTGGGTGGAGAGTTACAATTTGTTTCCTATTGGGTGGGGAGTTACAGTTAGTTTCCTATTGGGTGGGGAGTTACGATTAGTTTACTATTGGGTGGGGAGTTACAATTAGTTTCCTATTGGGTGGGGAGTTACAGTTAGTTTCCTATTGGTGGGGAGTTACAGTTAGTTTCCTACTGGGTGGGGAGTTATAATTCGTTTCCTATTGGGTGGGGAGTTACAATTCGTTTCCTATTGGATGGGGAGTTACTGTTAGTTTCCTATTGGGTGGGGAGTTACAGTTAATTTCCTATTGGGTGGGGAGTTACAATTAGTTTCCTATTAGGTGGGGAGTTACAATTAGTTTCTTATTGGGTTGGGAGTTACAATGAATTTCCTATTGGATGGGGAGTTACAATTAGTTTACTGTTGGGTGGGGAGTTACATTTAGTTTCTTATTAGGTGGGGAGCAACAATTAGTTTCCTAATAGGTGGGGAGATACAATTAGTTTCCTATTGGGTGGAGAGTTACAATTAGTTTCCTATTGGGTGGGAAGTTACAGTTAGTTTTCTGTTAGGTGGGGAGTTACAGTTAGTTTCTTATTGGGTGGGGAGTTACAATTAGTTTACTATTGGGTGGGGAGTTACAATTAGTTTTCTATTAGGTGGGGAGTTACAATTAGTTTTCTATTAAGTGGAGAGATACAATTAGTTTCCTATTGGGTGGATAGTTACAATTAGTTTCCTATTGGATGGGGAGTTACAATTAGTTTCCTATTGGGTGGAAGTTACAAATAGTTTCCTATTAGGTGGGGAATTACAATTAGTTTCCTATTGGGTGAGGAGTTACAATTATTTTACTATTAGGTGGGGGGTTACCATTAGTTTCCTATTGGGTGGGAAGTTACAATTAGTTTCCTATTAGGTGGGGAGTTACATATAGTTTCCTATTGGGTCTGGAGTTACAATTAGTTTACTATTGGGTGGGGAGTTACAATTAGTTTCCTATTAGGTGGGGAGTTACAATAAGTTTCCTATTGGGTGCGGAGTTACAATTAGTTTACTATTGGTTGGGGAGTTACAGTTTGATTCCTATTGTGTGGAGAGTTACAATAAGTATAGATACTCGAGTTTAGAGGTCAATAAAAGCTTTACCCTTAGTCTTACATAAGAACAACCTACACCAAAATTGTCCTTGTTTTATTTGTCGTTTAACGATATAGAGTAAATATTTGCATTGTATCTCGTTAAAATTTTATAGCATATTGAACAAACAAAAAGTACCGGTTTTTCTTACCAAGTTTACGGAGCGCTCACTAAGGAGGATCATTACGTTAAAAGTATTTATCTGATCGTAACGAAACTTTAATACGTCTTAAATGACATTATTTTTAACGCGTATATGAAGTTTTAATCTGATCTGACGTTTCTTAAAATAGTTGTTGTGAATTTTGTAAAACAACTTTTTCTCGGGCCTGGGTGGTCATAGCAGTATGAGGCTCATAGCAATGCAAGGCTTAACGTAAAACTACATTTTATCTACTTGTGATTATCTATTTTATATGGATTGATATTTAATCGGACCATTGAGGGCGGCGATAGTACATTAGCAGCCTGGCAATGTTGCCAGTTGACTACCGTCTTTCGAACTCGCTGCGCGCTCGTTCCTACTCACACCAAACTCTGACCTTTGTTCTTCGTTGAGTCATTAGCAACAAGCAGCAACTATCACTGTCTGTGTTATCTATTGTTTGCACATCGATCAAGATGCCAGCTAATCCGCAGTTAACAGAGGGAGAATTTGCCATGATTATAAGTGCAATATGTTTTTTTTAGATGCGAGAGAGAAAGTAATAATGATAAGAGGGTTTAGCAAAAAGTATCCAAGTGTATTGGAAGGTCGATAGCCACGGTGAAGAGATGTGCCGCTGCAATGAAAGATATTCCTCTTCCTCCCAGAATCCAAAAGTATGAAAGTATGACTAAAGCAGAGCTAATTGTTCACGCCAAACCTCACTTCAGGGCACCTAAAAAGAAGCTGGAACAGATAATCAAGAATGTTCGTCCTGACGACGAACACGTCTGGCTGCTAGTTGCTCATTGTGAGCTCAACCCTTATAGAGCTGGTTTGGTCCTACGTGAAAAATAAAATAGCTAATGTGAATATGAGTAACCAGGCGGAGAGAGGAAGATCAATGGAGGTGATGCGAGATCTCTGTAAAGAAGCCTTGAGGTCCATAACACCGGAGCTATGAAACAAATGCATTGAACACACCAAAAAAATAAAGAAACATTACTGGGAAAAGGATTGGCTAACAGAAGACGTCCCCGTTGTTGAGACACTTGTTATAAACTTAAATGACAGTTCATCTGATTCATCGGGCTGTGATTTTTCAGACGGTTAATAAGGGAGCAGTTAAATTACTTAAAACAATTCATCTTATAATAATAGCTTTTCGGCTGACACACCATTTTAAACCTGCCAATCGAGGTCCAAAGCCCTCATTAAAAAAGGTGTTGGGAAATGTTTAACTTCTTGCGGAAATGAAATAAGACACGTTTCTCTAACTGGTAGGTAAAATTAGCAGAGGATATTAGCGATGTTGGCCTACATAAGGGACGCATATTTCAGGATATAAAGAAGAATTAAATAGTTAAGTTAAATAGACGTGAATGATAGTGTATTTTTTTTTCTTAATCGTATTACCCTCCAGGGTTGGCTATTCCCTCGGACTCAGCGATGGATCCCACATTTACCGCCTCCATTTTGAAACTTCGGGATCGGGGATACAACTGGGGTGTGTGACCAGCACCTCTCCCAGGCAGCCTCACGTGCAAAGCGAACAGGGACCTTATGAGGGATGGGATGATTGGGAGGGATAGGCAAGGAAGAGGGAATGAGGCGGCCGTGGCTACCACTTTTCAAATTTCGTGGCAGAGCCGGGAATCGAACCACGGACCTCCGGGTTGGCAGCTAAGCACGCTGACCACTACACCATGGAGGCGAATATATATTATAATATTTGTATTATAATTCGTCAATTTCACGTATGGTTTTTAATTTATTTTAATTAATGTCATTTTTCAAGTCCTCGTACTGCAGCTCCTTCACCAAGATTTTACTCCTATAAAATAATATCTTCCTTGTCACGTGAGCGACCCATGGTTTAACTCATAGACATTCACTTTATCTTTCCGTTTCTTTTATACACCGGTATTGCCACCACAGAATTTCAACTACCATAATAGACTGTAGTTAAGTGAACACGGAACTGTCCTTCATCCATTTTGCTGAACTATGATAAAATATTTGATGTAGTGTAATGGTGTGATGATTGCTTCGTATAACTTGGATAAAAGTTCAGTTTTATAAAATATTTGATAAAATTTATTTGACACATTTCTTCGGTAGTGTGATACTGGCCTAACACAAATTACAAAACAACCACAACAGAAATTCACAGACCTTACGGCTTGGAACGCGCGCGTTTTATGTTTCACAGGGCAACGTCGCACGAGTTTCCTCGACCGAGCGCATTGTTCCCGTCGCTTGCTACGATACATTCTTCCCACATAACATCCTGATTAAGTATCAATCGATATAAAAGCATTTATCAAAAGTAGATAAAATGTAGTTTACGTTAAGCCTTGCATTGCTATGAGCCTCATAACAAGCCATATTTCGTACAGCTATGACCACCCAGGCCCGAGAAAAAGGTATTTTACAAAATTCACAACAACTATTTGAAGAAACGTCAGATCAGATTAAAACTTCATATACGCGTTAACAATAAGTTCCATTAAGACGTATTAGAGTTTCGTTACGATCTGATCAATACTTTTAACGTAATGATCCTTCTAAGTGAGCGCTCCGTGAACTTGGTAAGAAAAACCGGTACTTTTTTGTTCAATCTGCTATAAAAATTTTACGAGATACAATGCAAATATTTACTCTATATCGTTAAACGACAAATAAAACAAGGAAATTTTGGTGTAGGTTGTTCTTATGTAAGACTAAGGGTAAAGGTTTTATTGACCTCTAAACTCGAGTATCTATACTTATTTCCCCGACTAGCAGTTTCCTATTGGGTAGGGAGTTACAATTAGTTTCCTATTGGGTGGGGAGTTACAGTTAGTTTGCTATTGGGTGGGGAGTTACAATTAGTTTCCTGTTGGGTGGGGAGTTACAGTTAGTTTCCTATTGGGTGGGGAGTTACAATTAGTTTCCTGTTGGGTGGGAAGTTACAGTTAGTTTCCTATTGGGTGGGGAGTTACAATTAGTTTCCTATTGGGTGGGGAGTTACAATGAGTTTCCTATTGGGTGGGGAGTTACAATTAGTTTACTATTGGTTGAGGAGTTACAGTTAGTTTCCTATTGGGTGGAGAGTTACAGTTAGTTTCCTATTGGATGGGGAGTTACAATTAGTTTCCTATTGGGTGGGGAGTTACAATTAGTTTACTATAGTGTGGGGAGTTACAGTTAGTTTACTATTGGGCGGGGAGTTACAATTAGTTTCCTATTATGAGGAGAGTTACAATTACTCTAGTTTCCTATTGGGAGGGGAGTCACAATTACAGTAGTTTCCTATTGGGTGGGGAGTTACAATTAGTTTACTATTGGGTGGGGAGTTACAATTAGTTTCCTATTAGGAGGAGAGTTACAATTAGGCTAGTTTCCTATTGGGAGGGGAGTCACAATTACAGTAGTTTCCTATTGGGTGGGAAGTTAAAATTAATGTCCTAACTAATACGCAACACTATGGAAGTGTAACCAGGGCCGGAGAGAGTGGCCGCGGGCCCCGGTGCTGGGGGTATTTCGGGCCCCTGCCATTTATGCATTTTAGTTCAACCCAAATTCACTAATCACAGCCATGTATTTAGTGTATTATACATACATATATATTTGTAACTCTCCATAAAATGCATTACCGATTTTAAACCATAGTTTTGTAAAGTTTAAATGTCAAGTCAAGTAAGCACTCCAATTCGTTTTAATAATTCTCACTCGCAGATAAACAGTAACACATTCACTTTATAAACAATGCAGTTCATATAACTAATCCAATCCATTTGTTTTTAAAATCGATTGTTAACGTTTTCATTACCGGTACCTTATTTGTAAACTGAACTGAAAGGTTAGAAATAAAATATTAAAACACTAAATTCACCATCTTTAATGGCTCACAGTATAATTATGTACATGTACAAAACAATCCTACAATACAAACAGTTATATTAACTTAGGCTAAGACTCCCTTTCTGGCCTATTTCTGGAACAAATCATCTATGATATTGTCCAAATTGGTAGACTTCACAAATTCCGTTTCAACAGCCAAAACACCCAATCTTGAAAGTCTATTTTGGCACATTGTCGAGTGGGACACGTTTTTTACGCAATTGAGAACCGAGAAAGAAACTGTTGTGGGGATGGTAACAAATATTCTCATTGCTACATTAAGATTAGTAAATAGGGTTTCCAAATTTAAAATTTTAACTTTATTGAGAAGGTCCAAGGGCGTAAGAGTTTTGCTACCACAGTTAGCTTGGTAAATTTATTTCAGGTTTGGTAATTCATCAGAAAGGTCGTTTCCTATGTCATTAGAATAGCGCCTTACATGATTAGCTGATTTTCCGAAATTAATTCATCTGCCATTTCATTGCATTGCCACAAAACAGAAAACCCGCTACAAGGAGATTGTACTGATCGAAACCGCACTGTCATGTCCCCTATGATACTGTCCAGAATTACATTGAACACGTCATTTCTGAAATTAGTTTTTGCATCATTACTGTCATCATGACTGTCATCCTCTTCATCAGCTTGCCTCTTTCTTTTCTTTCGTCTCTTTTCGTCCTCTTCAAGTTGTTGGGGCCATCCTATATTTTTAGTCACTACTTCAGCTTCACTATATATACGGTCCCACCCTTCACAACGTATAGTTTTCAAGTCTTCTATCAGAGAACCTAAGTTCTTTGCCGCTACATCCATAGTTTCACCTCGGTGTTGAAGAACTCTGTTGACAATGTCTATTGATTTTAAAACCTGAAAGAAAGAAAGAAAGAAAGAAAGAATTCGTTTGTTTCCTTATTCTAAAAACATGACATCAGTAATATTCAAATTGCTATCATTATACAGCAACTGCACAGAAGATTATTGCACTTAACTATAACAAAGAGGAAACCTTCGCTAACGCTTATTATCTGTAAACAACTGACAATGTTATTTTAAACGAAACCGGTATCGCTATAATTTAAAATAACAAAAATATTTAAAACAGGATATGATTTTTTTGAAAAAGTCATTTATTGTGACTAATCAGTGGCGCACCCACAGGGGGATTAGGGGGATTATTCCCCCCCCCCCCTTCATTGCTTGAAAAGAAAATTAGAGAATAATTCAAAAATATTTGTCATTGTTATTCTGCATATAGATTATTTATTACAGTTTATGAACTACTAAATTGCATTTTGTGCAATTCACTTAATTATTTATTTAGCGTATGGCATTACACAAGAAACACAATAATGATAATAACAAAAATAATAATAATAATAATACAAAGTACTGAACCCTTATGATATCATCTGATATAATAATGATTCATATTTTATTTTGTTATATTTGAAAGAGGGTGTTCATACACGCAGCAGTGGATTCGTGTTGAGGAAAAATGTTGCAACTATTGGGAGTTGGACGACAAGGCAAGTATATTTAAACCAAGCTTTTGAGACAAGGAAAAGTGTGCCATAATTCCGGGAACTGAAGAGGTCAACGTCCAATATGCGTGGCTTCAGTTAGTAGGCCATGAGACGGTTGATACCGATTTACGCGGGCAAGAGTTGGGGGACCAGGATCTGACTGGAAGAAGATGCTTGTACGTCATAAATTGGGGAGGAGTCTCCAGGTCAAACTCTCCGAGTTGAATTTGAACCAACGAATGAAGCTAGGCACGCTTAAGGCCCGCGAAAAACTGGCGTGCCTTTGATTTGGCGCAAAATTGAATATTAATAAAACCCATGATCATTTGTGTCTCCGCCGATCAGATTCTTAACCTGCGTAATAAGAGAAACTCAATGAAATTAGTCGCAAGTCCGTAACTTAAAAACTCCGAATTATTTTTTAAAATTGTCCCCACTACTGTCAATTTGCTGTGTTCTCTATAAATGTAGCCAAGCTGGTGGTTGAACTGACTTTATTTCGATGTGTCGTGGGCGACACTTGTGTTGACGAAATATTAACTTCTAAACTCTGACGAGTTCTTCAAGTATTTCTTCAAGTATTGCGTGTGAATGGTAGAAGCTTCAGGCTTACAAATATTTAGGGAAAGTTTTTCTTCGAATAAATTGCTCAGAACTTTGAGTGGATATTATCAGCTCATTTAGCAATTTTAGTAGTAATTGTAGTACTGTGAAATAACTGAACATTTCTATCCTAAGAAAACCAAGATGTCTGGAACGAGGCCAACAGTTGGAAGGATGACCATGGACACACCAGCGACTATGTCCAAGTCCAGCTAAATAACTGCTGGGTTATGAGTGGCGACGTGAGCTGAGATGTTTTGGTGGAGGAATAAGTACCACATATTGATTATTCAATTTTAGTCGTAGTTAGATAAGCTGGGGAAATGTAAATAATTTTCTTGTATTTTTTATTGTAGTTTGATTTTTTATTCGGTTACCGACATTCGATTATAATGTCGTGCGTAACTATATTTTTTGTTCTGATTTAATTGATTGTAATGTAACTTGTAAATGTACAATGCGTGTACAGTGTATTGTTCATATCGCTTGAGCGGAATTTTATGGTTTGAGCGATAAATGGCGCTTTTGTAGAATAAAACTTAACGGTAAACTTAGAATTTGGGGGGTAACATTTTAACCTTGTGTTTGATAAACATGCGTTTTTATTGTGAATTGCCTAGAGAAATTGTATTTGCAGGGAACCATAGTTCTCTTTGTAATCTGTAAAACTAAGGAAGTAATGATTTTATGATCTTTGGGAAAGCAATATAAGTCTTTCCGTGGAATCCTAAATCTGGACGTATTTCAGGTGGAGAGAGTGAGGTGAAGTCATTACCCAGGTGTGCGTTATTTGGTGATGTGTGATGATGTGTGTCTACATGCGCGGGGAACATCGTGGTAATCAGCCCACGATTCCTGTCTGCAGCAAAATATAATTAACGGCAGTATGAACTCCGAGGAGGCTACTGGCTGAGATGTCGTGTCTTATAATTCCTGAGAGAATTATTGGGACAAAATAGGTATTTTATACACACATGTTTTCAGGAAATACAAGGTACTTCTAGGTTCGAGAGCTGCTGTGAGCAAGCTCCTGATATTATTATGTGACGCACTGGGTGAATGACATAATGGCTTCATATGTGACGGACAGATTTAAGATAACACTAATTAGGTTTGAGGCCGGGTTACCGTGTCCTCTTCTCTTAAAGTGAGATGAGCCTGTATTCTATTCTTGATTTAAAGGGTAGCTCGCCATACTCAGACCATAATTTTCATGCATTAAGTTGAATTGACATTTTTTTGTGTGTTATAATTAAATGTCATTGGGCATAGTGTTGTTCTTGTTTTTTTTAATCCCTTTGGATTGTTGTGGCCATTGTAATTATTAGAATGACGTTCGGTCATGTCCTCGTGTATTTTGTTGTAGTCACGTACGCTTGTGTTGATTTTACCAAGACCCGCTGGGCAATTAGACGTGTTTTGGCACGTTGTCAAGATCTCGTGCGGAGATCTATTTGTATAATATAAGGGTAGCGGGTGTCGGATAATTATTAAGTGTCTTGGTGTGTGTTCCCTAAGCTAATCTAATTTACGCAGAATTGCGGATTCGTTGCTTGACGGGAAACCATATGATAACGAATCTCGTAATCGTACTTATTTCCTTCATTTAGTCAAAACATCGTCACGCGTGCGCAAGTATAGATTTGAAGTAGACGTAGTGTTTCAAACGTCTTTTTATTAATAATCTCTCCTGAGATATTTATTTTAAATGTTAAACTGCGGATATTTGAATGCCACTTGATTGACGCAGACACAACTTAGGATTTGCAGTTGTGATCTATTTAGAAGTGTGGGAGTAAATTCGAGATGTTGTTTTTGTTGATTGTTATTTGCTTTGGTTATTAAACTTGTTATTTAATACTGGGTTACCCCCTTTCTTGAATTATTGTATTTGCCCTATGTATCCTTGTAATCTTGAGAAGCAAAATATAACTGCACGGCTATCATGGACCGAAACATTACCCGAAATTGAGTCTCGATACGCTTTTTCTACAAGGCTTCAGTACATACAAGCACAGATATCGACCTATAACCTTACGTCCAGTCTACTTATCCAGTCCTTGCTTGATGTTGCAGCACTGAAAACGTCGATGGGGTCACCTAGGTATGCTCTTATTTTGCAGTCTTCCACAATGTGCCTGATGGTCTGACTTGATGCACCACAATCACAGCAGGGGTCTGGCCGCTTCCCCCAATTGTGCAGGTTGTATGCACAAACTCCATGTCCTGTACGGATGCGGTTAATGGTCTTCCATATATGTCCCGGTTGTTCAAAGCCCTCGATTTTCTTTACAGGATCAATGAGGTCACGTACATCGGGTGGGGCATTTCTAGTTCATGTTTCACGCAATTTAGCTGCAATGTTGAAATTACTATCAGCAAGCTGTTGAGCCAGTCGCAGGGGTGGATTCCTGGACCGGAGCCGGTTTATTGTCAGAGTGGGAATGTCGTCATGGATTGGAAGTGCAGGGTTGTTCATTATTTTAGAATATTCCTTCCTCAGTGCATCTTATCTTCTTAACACCGGTGGAGCTATGTGGCTGAGTGTTGGGAGCCAGTAGAGTGGAGTAGTTCGTATACAACCGGAGATGGTTCTCATGGCTATTTTCTTTGCGTGGGGGCTGTTCATCCATACCGGCGCACAATATTCAGCTTTAGAATATACTAACCTGAGGGCAGAAGTTCGAAGCGTATCTGCTGATGCTCCCCAACTAGTGCTGCAAAGTTTTTGGATGAGGTTATTTCGGTTAAACAATAAAGTACCCTACACGTGACCCCTGGGTGGTGCTAAGCGAGCAACAGTATTCTGGCAGCCAGATTTATCCTCTTAGAAGATCTCCTGGCTGTGATACACATGAAATCAAATTCACTTGTAAAACCTAATAAACGTGTCAACTGATTACCGACACACTTCATCTTATTAGGGTACGTGGTAGTTAGCAGAGTGGTAGCACTGTGCGCTCTCACTCATCAGCTGGTCTAATGTTGATGCGATGTGATTGAATACAACAGTTTTACTCCATTGGCGCAGGGGTGACGGGATGGGCGATGACTCATCGTCTACGCAGTCACGATAGTGAGCACAGTACAGCCCCGTCAAACAAAACTGGTCCACTCGCACTGCCAGTTTACCGATTCAAGGGACATTAACTGAGTAGTAAATGTTACAACAATATAAATATAAACAACTAAACCCATTCCGGGTTACGCAGACGGGCGCGTTAAAGAGGGCCGACTTAACTAGGTTCTACTCTAGTTAGTATTTTTGTGACAGGTGTTTGCTTTTTATGATTTTTTATGTGACTTGAAATATCTTTGTTGGTCAATGAAATACTATTTTACCAGGAAAATAAATAATATTTTCTTTGGTAGTTAAGACCATTTATCCCGCAGATATTTTTGACTACCGTAGCTACTCGCCTCTTTTCTAAACGAATATATGGCATATAATGAATAATAAATATATATAATACGTATGATGTACTCTTACCTTGAACCAAATAGACGCAAGAAGAAGGCAGTTGAAGGTTTTGAAATATTTTTTTCAATCCCTCAAGGTCTCGACGACATTTAGAAGTTAGGCACAGTTCAGTCAATGCCTCCAGTTCTTCTATCCCTGGAAGGAAGGTGAACTGCGACTGGTTTAACGCTGTCTACTCTAGCAGACCAGCGAGTCTTCGACATCGAGTGAAGGGAGCTTGGTATATTTCCTTTCAAAATTTCCCATCTTTGGGGGCTGGAGCTAAACAGCTCCAAAGAATGTTACTGCAGCCACACAGCTCTCCGCTGCTTGTTCTCCACACAGATTCAAGAATTGACAAGTTTAAGCCGAGTAAACAGCTTCACTGTTAGCAGACAGAATTCGTGCCTGAGCTCCTTTGTACGCTCCTTTCATGTTACTCCCATTGTCGTAGCCTTGACCCCTACAGTCTTTTATGGGATGTCAAACTCCTTTAGCTTATCTAAAATAAGCTCTGCAATGGCTTCTCCAATCTTTTTGGTACAGTCGGTAAAGCAAAGTAGCCTTTCTCCGACTTGGTAAGGCTGAGTTTCATTTTCAGTCAAATAAACGTATCTCAAAAGAAACGCAGTCTGTTCAACATGTGCAGAATCTGGTGTTGTATCAACTATTATGGCATAGTATTTTGCCATTTCTCTTTCTTCTAAAATTTTCTTCGTATCTTGGGCAGCGCGAAGAGTAATAAAATTATGAATATCATGAGACAGATAATTCACTTGCATTCTTTCTCCCTTTTCTTGAAACGAGCGGACCCTATTTAAATGTTCATTCAAAACTGGATCATAATTGGCCAGCAGTTCTAAAATTCCCCAAAAATTGCAATTTGAGGGGTTCCCGATTTTATCAATACTACCCCGAAAAGCAAGTCCTCTTTCCGTTAGGAATAAAGTGACATTAAGAAGTCGCTTTAAAAGATCACGCCAATTGTCCTTTTCTTGTTGAATGGAGTACAAGATTAGGTCCGTTAGACATTTATAATTTTTTGGTTTGATCACCTCTGACTTCCACTCAACATAGCAGCTTTGATGACTGGAACTACTCTCATGTTCTGGCACTTTATTGAAGAGATTTTACCAGCGTTTTTCCGCAGAATATCCTTCAGAAAGAGCGAACGAAGATCGTTTTGGCTGGGGGAAACGTATTGAATATTCTGCAAGGTAAACAGTAAAACGCTTTCGTAACCTTGCTCCAAACAAGCCAATCACGAGTTATCAGTTCACCATTTGTAAGTTTCTTTTGGAAGACCGACTCAGAAACAGAATAACCTACCGAATCCACAGGCAAAGGAACATGAGGGTATTTTAAGTCTCGGCTGCTATCGAAAGCAGGGTCACCTACATCAACATATTTGTCTGGTAGGCCTAAAGGCAAAGGCAATTTGTGGCCTTTGATAGATTAAATATTCGTAGGCGACGTACAGTAGACTGAATAGGACTAGGAGTCCCTGTTTCAGTGATGGGGACTGGTTCTTCCTTGTTTGATTCGATTTAATTTTGTTCTTGTTCATTTGTAGGTAAAAAATATACTTTATAACTACTACTATCGGTGGGCCTATTAGTAATGTTACCTTTTTCTATAACTGACGATGATGAAGGAGGACATTTTAAAAACTGTCCAAGCGATAGCTGATCTTTCTTCGATGCTCTTTCCTTCAACTCCCTGTCTCCTCTGTCCTTCCTTTTTGAGCACCTGATTTGTGTTTGTAATTGCAACTCATAGTAAGTTTCACTAAAAACACACTATACGCATTCTAAATTGTAATCTGTAATCGAACAATATTAGGCCTACACACCGACACCATTAAAACTGACGTACCGTAGACAAATCACACAAACCGTGGCGAGTCACTAACACAACGTATTACTATTGGATTAGACAATCGACTGACAGTGGATGACAAAGCATTATTTTCGCAGCACAGCGCAGCTTGTGAGGGGACAGCGGGGAAAACCCTTCCTCAGTGCGGGAATCCTCGCGCACGCGCTTCATAGATTGTTGTGCAGCATTGCCAACATCAATTTTTCAAACAGTAAGCTTGCAACTTATGTTTGTTTTGTGATTTGTATGGTATATATACAAAATCAAATTAATTCAATAGCCACACACATATCCAGTTTCCCGGATGGAACTGGCTGAGGTAGGCCTTGAATTCTGTACCAACCACAAAAATTTACATTACATCATTAGGCCCGGGCCGGGCCCCGGTGCTGAAGCACCGGTCTCTCGCCGGCCCTGAGTGTAACAGACTAACGGAATAAAAGCACAATTATTTTTAAAAATCAGACTCGTTCCAAAGTTTAATTCAAACTTCTGTAGCATAATAATTTTAATACTGTTATACGTAAGTGATATATTCATATCCACTGAACCTAAATTAAGCCAACTGTGCAGGATCTGATGATGTTCGCTTGGCGAGCGGAATTAGTCATCCAATTTGCCCCCCCCCCCCCATTTATGTGAGAAGTACGTTATCAAGTGTATAAATAAGTCATGCATTTTAGTTCAGGCACTAGGAAATTAATGTTCTAGTTAATAATAAAACCAAAGTGAGTGAAGAAATAAATAGGAGGATTGTTAATGAAAACAGAGCCTATTTTGCCCATCTGAAACTCATTATGTCACAATTGTTGTCGCATAAAACAAAACTCAAAATTTACAAGACCGTGATCAGACCAGTGTTAACTTGTGGCTCAGAAACATGGAATATGTCGGTTCAGGACTGCAACAAACTTAGGGTGTTTGAGAGGAAAATAATACGGAGAATGTATGGTGCTGTATTGGATAGAGGAGAATGGAGGATACGAACTAATAGAGAAATAGATGAAGTCCTCAAAAGCGAAGACATTGTTCGATATATAAAATCACAAAGACTACGATGGCCGGGCCACATTGAAAGGATGGAAGACAAAAGAATACCAAAGATTATATATAAAGCCAGAATGGAAAGAAGACGACGCCTTGGTAGACCAAGGAATCGATGGAAAGATGAAGTGGAGGTGGACTTGCAAACAATGAGCGTACGACCCTGGAGAACAGCTGTCCAAGATCGAGATCGATGGAAATCTGTGGTTGGGGAGGCCAAAGCTCACACCGGGCTGTAGTGCCAGATGAAGAAGAATTCCCCACCCAATCTAATATGGCACACTCGTGTTGACCGACTGAAAAACGTCTAACATTAGTTGTCATATATGCCTAGCCAGGAAATTCTTGAATGCTGATATAATACCATCAATGCTTCTATTGTAAGCCCACCGAAGTTTTCCCGAAGACCAGAAGAATTGTTTGAGGAACAATTTGTGATATAGCCTAATAATACTACCGGTAATGATGATGATAATAATAATAATAATAATAATAATATAATAATAATAATAATAATAATAATAATAACAATAATAATAATCTTTAGAAACTGGACAAATACTTATTTTGCTTGTAACCAACTGGGACGAGCAGGATAAAGATATAAAACGGTCACCCTGTATTTCATTCATTTTGGACTGGAAACTACTGTATTTACCCGGATGCCAAACCAGATAGAAATAATGTCCATTATCACGGGTCAGAAAACTTGCACGGTTCACTACTTCCATTGGTGTGAGGGGAATGTTCACACATGTGCCGATCTGAAGAGCAGCAGATAAAGAGATTTATCAGGCATGCCCATGGAGAGGTTGTTGTTGTTATTATTGTTGATGTTGTTGTTGTTGTTGCTGTTGTTGTTTGTTGTTTGTTGTTTGTTAATTTTTGGTTGGTTGGTTCTTAAGTTTAGGGGCTGCGACAACGCGGTCATGTAGCCCCGTGTAGCCTACTTTGGGTGTGTGTAGATACGTCTGATAACTGGTGTTAATTGTGATGACTGTAATAGTGTGTGTTATCTGTTTTTTTTTTAAATTTAAGTACTGCAACTTAGAATTTTTCAAATAGTTGCTACTTTTGCCGCCAAGCGCCACCGTCAAAGACTACTAGGCCAAGTTCAGAACTTAGCTACTAGACGCCACCGCAGTCGGCTCTTGGAAACGAACGTAGAAACCTAAGAGCGTTGTTTACATTCTTAACCTATCCAATTTAGCTTCACACAGGTGCAATTAGTGGAAGGTTCTTTAACATGCCATAAATCTATGACATGGGACCGCCGGCTTTAATTTTTGGGGCTTAGAACATCTTGGTTATCATCCCCGTGTAGTTAGGTGTGTGTTGAATTTGTCGGATAGGCTATACTGTATTTACGTGATAACTAGTAGTATGTGTAGCTGTATTAGGGACAAGGTGCCACGGGACTTGAAATAAGGCACTATCCCGGCATTTGTCTGGAAGGAGTGTGGAGAAACCCGAAAAAAACCACACTCAGTGCCAAGATTCGAACATCTAATCTCCGGACTTGCTGCAGCTGCACGCGCGGTCGTGCTCCGCATCTACAGTGCGCCACGGGAGCCATGGAGATGTTACGTGCTGCTGTTGTGCACCATGCCATCGCATGCTTTCAGACTGTTCTGGACAATGGTGGATGCCATTGCAAGCACACTTTCGAGTCTGACGGAGTCACTAAAGAAACATGAAGTTGACACAAAATTAGCAATTTTTGAATTGAAGTTGTGACGACAAGTGCAAATCCGGAACAAGAAATGTCGGTAGTATCGACGTGCGCCTGCTTTCAATGTGTAGGCTATCACGAAAGCGCTGCGTGGATATCAGCAAAATATTTCGCCATGCGGATATAGTTTGCATGGTTGTGCGGATAGCGGATAAGCTGCGGACTTGTTGAATATCATTACTAAGACCCGGATGTTTAGGATATATCATTTTTTTTCCGTTATGTTTTCTTCTTCATGATAAATGTAAGATGATGATTTACGCTAATCTCATTCAAATTATGTCATTAAGCACAATTAACACTCCGAATTGAAAAGGGTTGCAATTCTGGCTGTACAACATTCATTTTAAACATAGAACTTGACATACATAGCCTAAGGAAACGATTTTCTCCTCAGAACTAAATGTGTTGCTTTAATATTTTATTCAATTGAACATATTATTGTAATGCCAGTAGATTCGGGTAACAATCGTGCGGATGTGGGGTGGATGCGGATAACAGTCGTGCGGATGCTGGGCGGATGTGGGGCAGATGCGGATAAGGTTTTGCAAAAGTTGTCCTGATCCGTAGCCCAAGAACATATACGTATTAATATGACACTGAGGTGTCCTTTGTTAGTGCTACTTTGAATTGTTAGGTGGGGGGTAGAGACACACACACATATACACACCCACACACAGACACACGGATATTTGGCCTGTGTAGATCTCATACCTGTACTTTCCTTTTTCTTTCTTTTTAAGGTACAAAGTAGGCTAGAATCATGAAGAGAAGACGCTATAAATGAGATAACTTGAGAGTGCTGAATGGTCCAGATTTGATAAGGGTTTCTTTTTCTGCTATGGAGATGTAATTTTAACCATACAGGCAAATGTCACAAATGTAGACTTTCTGTGTCCTGGTTTTTACTCTCACGTGCCTCAGACTATAAATGCCCGCAAGTAAATGGGTTAGAACTGAACACAATATTAACTCCCAGGTTAAGTTAACCTTGCATTGTATTCAAATCGAGGCCCGAAACGCTTGTTTATAAAAGCACGTTTTCAACAAAATTATCCAGGTATCTTAGGGAGTGAAATGGAACAGTCGGAAATCTTTGAATGTTAAACCCTTCCTGCCTGCAACTAAATCAGATTCAGACAGAGTTGTGAGAATACACGAGTTGGTTCGTTCTTTCAACAACCGCAGGGGCGCCTCCTCACGTGTAGGACGTAGTGGGCAATCATAGCAATACTTTGAGAGGAATAGGGGCACAAAACATACAAATAAATACGTTGTTGTTGTTGTTGTTGTTGTTGTTGTTGTTGTTGTTGTTGTTGTTGTTGTTGTTGTTGTTGTTGTTGTTTGATATGGCTTGGATACCATGGTCATTTGGCCTCGTCTACTTGGGTGAGTGTGGAATTTTGTCCGATAACCCGTGTTATTGGGATGGCTGTATTAGTGTGTGTAGCCTATTTGTAATTTGTGTTCCGGTCCCGTGGTGTTGGGATAGCACCCGGAGGCCCCGGGTTCGATTCCCGGCTCCGTCAGGGATTTTAGAAACTGACGAGAGGGCTGGAACGGTGTGCACTCAACCTCGTAAGGACAATTGAGTAGCTGCCTGACAGTGAGGCAGCGACCCGGTCACGGAGACCAAGATTAACGGCCTACGGGATCTGACACTCTGACCACGCGTCACCCCATAATCTGCTGGCCAAATGGCTGGGCAGAGGTCGCTTGGTTGATCTAGGCCCTTCAAGGGCTGTAGCGCCATGGGGTTTGGTTTTGTAATTAAGGTGAGGATTAGGAAGGAAGCGCCCGTGGCCTTAATTAGGAACCATCTAAGCATTCGCCTGGAGTAGAAGTAGGGGGGGGGGGGAGAAACCACGGAAGATTACTTCCAGGATGGCTGACGTGGGAATCAAACCCAGCTCATTCCAGTTTTACCTCACGAGGCTGGGTGGACCTTGTTCCAGCCCTCAGACCAGAATTAAATATCTTGACAGAGCCGGGAATCGAACCCGGATCTCCCTGCGACAGCCATGACAAATAAATAACCACTGTATAAACCCAGAGAAGGGTGCGTTTACAAGGTTAGAATGTCCACTGATGGGCAAACAACTCCGCGATTTCGTTTGGTCTCGTGGACGATAATGAAGAATGGAAATGACAATTTCGGTATTGCAATGTCCGGTATCGAGAGCGAACAATATCGACATTGTAGTTTGACCAGCATGGACTGGTCATGAGTCACTGTGGCGTTATGGTGATTGAAGCCATGTTTTAGTGTTACCTTAGTAAACAAAAGTTTGATGCTTTTCGGTCGGTCAACACGACTGAAAAGTATCATTTTTTAATGTGGCGTTTTATGTAAGGATACAACAACACAAGTTACAGTCGCGACGGCTCACGTGTACCCACCGCTCATCAAAGATTTCGGCTTGCGATTTATCCCCAGCCCCTAACAAGTGTTTCTCGCCCAGCAGGAGAGCGATTTAATGGGATAATGGGCTCCAAAAGGAAGGTACTCTCCAATACAAATAGCCTATGTACAGCAATGTTGCCAATACAGCCCTCATGTTACACGGTGATATTTATGACCACTAGAACCAGCCACGGTGGCCGAGAGCGCTAACGTGCTACCTCGTGTCTCGCTAGCATCAGGAGAGCGTGGGTTCGAATCCCACCTCGGCCGTCGTGAAAATGGTTTTGCGTGGTCAGGCAAATGTTGGGACGGTACCTTCTGACAGGACACGGCCGCTTCCTTCCACATTCTTGCCCAGTTTCATTCATCTTCATCCATTCCATCCCTCATCCCGGCACGCAGATCACCCACGGGCGTCGACTAGAAAGACCTGCACACCAACAGGCAAATGCCGGGACGGTACCTTCTGACAGGACACGGCCGCTTCCTTCCACATTCTTGCCCAGTTTCATTCACCTTCATCCATTCCATCCCTCATCCCGGCACGCAGTTCACCCACGGGCGTCGACTAGAAAGACCTGCACACCAACAGGCAAATGCTGGGACGGTACCTTCTGACAGGACACGGCCGCTTCCTTCCGCATTCTTGCCCAGTTTCATTCATCTTCATCCATTCCATCCCTCATCCCGGCACGCAGATCACCCACGGGCGTCGACTAGAAAGACCTGCACACCACCAGGCAAATGCCGGGACGGTTCCTTTCAGTAAGTCCACGGTCAATTTCCTTTCAACATCCCTTCCCTGACCCGTCCTGAAAAGAAAATGAATAGCCATTGGCTGCATTAATAATAATATTTTTAAAAAAGTATTACCACTATATGAGCGAAAAGAAGGGAAAACTACGCTTATTTTTTGTGTGGTACGTTATTTGTTTTGGCGTTTCATTGTGAAAATACCGGCAGCAGTAGAATACGCGGAAGAGGAGCTTGCCACAGAATCCTGCGCAGATCTTCGGCAACGTTCGGGTGGGCTCGGTAGTAGCAGAACACGCCCCTCCCACTTCGCTTCAGTAGCTCGCTGGCATCAGTTCAGAACGGACCGTCTGCCCAGCCGGAGGTTTGGCATGTTAAACTGTGACTGGGGTTCAAGTGAGATCTCAGCGCGTGTATGTAATGCCTTACACAGTAGTTATCACCTGAGCCAGGACACAGTAACCTATAGCCTAATTAGCCTTTATTGCTTGCTGCTTCCTTGCACTCGACGCTTGAATTACAGCTGTAGACCGCGTCTCGCAGCGAGCCCGCAAGGTTGAAGAATGCAGTGAGCAGTGAGCCAAGGCACACACAGGAGCCCATCAATAAGCATTAAACTGCGCCGATTGATATTGGTCTCTGGGCATCGTTAAGTTTCGGCAATCTCTTCTTACGGGTACTCTAGCTACGCTCGCTAAAGCGCAGCGTTAGTTCATGGGGCCAAGTTCTCTGCTGACTCGGTAGACACGTGGGTTCGAGCCCCACCGTCGGCCATCTTTGAGATGGTTTTCCATGGTTCCCCTTTTTCAAAACCAGGCAAATGATGGGACGGTACCTTCTGACAGGCCACGGACGCTTCCTTCCACACCCTTGCCCAGTTTCATTCATCTTCATCCATTCCATCCCTCATCCCGGCACGCAGGTCGCCCACGGGCGTCGACTAGAAAGACCTGCACTCGGCCTCTCAGGAGGCCACAAGACATATAATATGAATATGAATGCTAACAGGTTTAAATAAGCAACACAAGAAGTGACAACTACAAAAGAAACCTGCCTTAAACGAAATCGAGCGGGACTCACAAATATTTCCGTTAAAGATAGGTTTCCGGTTAACGGAGGTAGGTCTATGCTACATGTATATAAACATGGACATGCATATAATGGGCATACTGAAAAAAATAAAATGGTGTACATATCTAAATGATAGACTGTAAGAATTGCAGCCAATGGCCACAAGCTGGGCATTTTTAATCGAACGCCCGAGGGCCCCCAACAAGTTCAATTTCAAGTAGTTACAACTTCGGTTATCGGATGCTACTGTCACTAACACTAGCGGCGAAAGTAGGAACTTCTAGAGCGTTTCTTACTTGCCAAATATAACGTACACGATTTGCTACACACCGCCAATTGCAATGGTAGGTTCTTTTATGTGCCATACATCTATGGTGTAGGCCTACATAGTATTGTATTTACACATTTCTTCTACGAATTAATACAGTACTGTCTCACTTTTACTGTCGTGTTAAGATCAAGCACAACTCTTGCTTACGAAGCCATAATGACTACTGCCGAACCATGTCTGTAATGTAATTTATTGTAAAGCGCTCAGATAAAAGCTCAATACTAAGCTGATTATCAAGGGCCGGGAAAGAGACTGTCATTTCTTGGTTGACAGCTCATTGAAACGAGCATTGGAAAAGACTCGGGGAACATGAAATGCACATTTAGCCGTACACTTTGACGTGTAAATTGGAGAACAAAAGAGGGAAGACCTACTTGCGCATTCCTTGTTAGCTACAGAATCAACTGTTACAGCAGACAAAGTAGAATTTCACAGGGTGCCTGGAAATTTTCTAAACACTGCCTTCCGAAACTTGGAAAACTTTCCGTTAAAAGTCGTACGTTGATATCCGTTGTCCGCGTAATACAGTTTGCGTTTAGTGAAAGGAATTTAACCGTTTAATATTTCCGTTTAAGACAAGTTTCTGTTAAATAAAGGGTCCGTTCAAGGCAAATTTTACTGTAGACTATTAGCAATATCACAGCACCTTTAAACAACGAAGGACATCTGTTGCCGAGAGAAAGGAAGCCAGCACCAAACACTCATAACTAGAGACGGGAATTTGCCTATTTGCCTATTTTATTCCTGTGTTTTGAAACGTAGGCTTTCGAGATATAAATCCGTATTAGGTTCTTTTAGGCTAGATTTCGTTGGTTTTATTGTGCCTATAAATGCCTATTTCAAGGGTTTTTGCCTATTTGGAGTATAATTGCCTATTTGATGCCTTTTGACTTTATTTTAAATTGCATTATATTGTAGCTGGTGTGCTCGACAGAATTATATTCTCATTTCTCAATATGTGTTTACCTCACTAACAAGAATGGGAATTCTCGGGGGTCACCAGAAATAGCACTTGGGAAATTTCCATCAGAAGAAACAAGAAACAATTTGACCTTGAAGCCTTCAAACCCTCCAACCTCGCAAGACACATGCGAGAACCAATCAACGTTGAATTATGTTGCACAACCCGTATCCCCTACCTCCCTCTCGATGCGAACTCTGTAAGCGTACGCTTTATCTTCACTTAAGATTCAGAACTTTGTGTGATTTATTGCGAAGAAGAAGTGATCCGTGGCAATGCCGAAAGATAAATTATCGAAGTCTTACTGCCTGAAGCAGTGGATCACAGGGGATACCAATTTCACTACCGATGGAAGAGTAGTCTTCTGCCAAGCTTGCTGTAAAGAGTTAATTCGTTTGTTTCTTTTATGTTTTTGTGATTGAGAAGTACGATCGCATTTCATTGTAGCATTTATAGGCCTATTAATCTATGTATTGTGGCAAGTTGTTTTGTTGCAATGCTGTATTAGATATGCACTCTCAATAATTTATGTATAAAATGTAAATAATCATTTAATTACTGAACGAGGAGTGAGAACGCTGGTGGTCTCTTGTCACAGAGTGGATGAAAATTAAAAATTGGTATTTTGAACTCTTACTCATTTCCTGTGAAAACAGAGATTTACAACTTAAATGCAATTGTTTTGAAAAATTAGCGAGTAACTTTCACCAGCGCTATGTGTGGCTCTAGTCTGGGGGAGCGTTAAGCTCCCAGGTTAGGGCCGCGAAGCTGCCAACAAACCTCTAGAGCATATCCTCTAGAGTATTGCTAAATTGTGGCAAAAAGTAAGGTTATGGGCGAATACCAAAATTTCAAATTACGCGGTTTTCTAATTTTCAACGAGGATTGCAGGCTTGTGGGTACACATCATGCAGGATCTATTGCAGGCAACAGAAAATAGAGATGAGTGGAATACCCCTGGTGGAGTCATGTAGGATTGTTGAAGTAGTCAGGGGAAGTTTGGAAGGAACCTCTGGGAAGATAGCCGCTGTCAGGGAAAAGTTTGATAGGGTCCTGCAGAGGAATCCAGGATGGGAAGCAGTGGTAAAGGTAGCCAGTGTGCTACGAGGTGAGGTATATGAAGCAATTGACCTAAAACCAGATGCAGTGGCTTCGTTAAAGTTTTGCCCAATCACTTCATGTGATGTTGAGAGATCTTTCTCTCAATATAAAAACATTCTTCATGATAGGAGAACAAACTTATTACCAGAAAACATTGAAAAGTTGCTTGTTGTTAATTCTTATTATTGTAATTAAATATGTTATTAAATTATAAGAAATTTTTTCATGCCTATTTTGTTGCCTATTTTACACGTTAGTGCCTATTTACATGCCTATTTTGGCCATTTTAAGAGCCTAGATGCCTGCCTATTTTAACTGTTTTTAGTGCCTATAATTCTCGTCTCTACTCATAACTAGTTGGGTAGGACAGAGCGCCGACAAGGGATCCGTTGGCCATCACAACTATACATTCATTCAGTTGATTTCATGTTGGTTTCAAGTAGACGATTGCAATTTAAAATCAATTCCACAAGCAAACCAGTAGGCCTACATTTTATTTCATTTATATAAGAATACTCCTACCTGAAAATTCATCCACCATGCACACGTTCTATTACTAACTTAGTCCGCCTCGTTGCATAGTGGCTAGCATTCTTGGCTGTCGCACCGGAAGTCCAGGTTTGATTCCCGGCCCTGCCAAGATATTCATTCTGGTCTAGGGGCTGGAACAGGGTGCACTCAGCCTCGTGAGACACGCCTGAGAAGAGGTGGGTTCGATTCCCATCGCAGTCATCTTGGAAGTGGTTTTCCGTGGCTACCCACTTCTATTCCAGTCAAATGCCGGGATGGATCCTAACTAAGG
The DNA here is from genome assembly GCA_946902985.2 of Meconema thalassinum. NCBI lineage: Eukaryota > Metazoa > Arthropoda > Insecta > Orthoptera > Tettigoniidae > Meconema > Meconema thalassinum. The sequence goes on from OX336389.2 coordinate 1,037,980,020, forward strand.
TCACGAACGCCTCCTTCCCAATCCTCATCTGAATTACAAATACATACACTAATACAGCCATCACTATAACACAAGTTATCACACAAATTCTACACAGACTCAAGTGTATCGGACTTCATGACCACGAGGTCGTAAAGTCCCTAAATCAATCAACAACAACAAAACATTCGCAAGGAATTCAGTCATTAAATACAACATACAACATGTTTGCTAGCAACAACAAACTACTTAACTTTCTAAAATCTAATTTTAATTTCAAAATTGTTATTCAGTTTTTGAAATTTGTCCATGCTTTGTGTTGTTGCTCGACAAAGCCTTTGGAAATCTCAGTGGACACGATGTTACCTTGATAACTGGTGATTATAATGTGAAGGTCAACAAGTAGATTTGGTTGGACACTTTGGACCAGATTCATTCAATTATAGAGGAGACAAGCTCTTCGAGTTCTGTCAGGTAAACGATGCGGTAATTATATGGGCATCTGGTGCAAACATCGTAAGGTAGGCTACTGCACGTCTCTAAACATGGATATCCCCTACTGCAAACATATAACTTAAGGGACCATATAAAGTACATAACATTCTTGAAGATAAGCGTTTAAGAAACAGCAAGCCTATGGAAGCAATGCCCGGCTCAGCTGGAGTCAACCCATGTCCCACTAGTTGAGAGCCATGGCCTTTTTGTTATTATTTCATTCTCAATTTCGGATAAAAGCTTTGGCTTTAATGATTGTGGAATATTATATTTTATTTTAATTAAAGTAATTTTACGTAAATTAATCTTATTATATTTTTTGTTACATTAGTTCATATAGCGACACGTTTTGCCCTTCTCAGACGTAGTAGAATGGCACCACGCTCTCAGGCAATATTAATGTATCATTCATCAAGGCTGTAAGTATCACTGATTCTTAGTTGTATTACTCATCTTCACAAGCTGCACGAAACGAGGTTTTCGTGTCTCGGAGGACTACAGTCAGGCTTTCTGCTACTTTCAAAACGAGACTCGCAATTCAGTTTCTACTCGAAGTGATGTTTGAAGCTAAAAGAAGGATAATGATGATGATGACGATGGTAACTGTTGTTCTAAGGTCACATATAAGTTAATATTTGTTTATGAATTAAAACATTAAAAGCGAATATACTTACCATGTAGACTACTATTGTTACTAAGCAACATATTGCAACATTGCAAAGCGAGGCGACGCGACGGTAGCGCGATATAAACAGTGTGACAATCGGTTTGCTTTGATTTCGTATGTATAATAAAAACACAACCTCCTATTACTCTCCAGTGCCTTCGCTCTTAAGAACCTACCAAGAACAGCAACAAGTGCCCTTGAAGCGTGTGACAAAAGTTATTTTCCCTAACTTTTATACCCTTATCAAACGGCAGTTTTGCCTGTCTCTGTAGCTACCAACGAACGGAGTTTTCCGAGTTTGAATAGGCTAAGAACATATTTAAGAAATTCTACTTCTGAAAACAGATGCAACGGTCTAGCATTGTTATCTATTCACAGAAACATACACAACACTGCCGAAGGTAATGCTTCAAGAAACCTTGACTTTATATTATAGTGTAAGTTGTAAATCAAAACAGTTGGTTAGTTATTGAGGTTTTAAGGGACAGAACAGCGAGGTCATGTGCCCCGAATCAAAGCAGTAATGTTCCTTATTTCTATCTAAATACTATAAAGTGACCAAGATGACTGTATTAATAAAAAGTAACAGAAAATTGTCTTAGTTGTGTTTGACATTTACCAAACATAAAACATCACAACAAATTGGTTGAAAAAGTTATGCCAGATAGCCTTAAAATTCATCAGTTTGCACCAAATTAAACAAAAGTTTCCCAAGGGAGGAACCCCGGTCCCCCTCTTGGTGGGGGGGGGGGCTATTCAATGCCCCCAAACCCGCGGATGGGACCCCCTACACCAAAACAAACACCCAGTAATAGTGAAAATTAAATCAAATTGAACTTGACATCTTTTGCTGCTACTAAAAATCGAATTATTCCAATTGATCAATAATTTCCAATATGAATGCTGTATTTGATTCGTATATAGTCTATGAATATTTCAACTATTCGAATTATTCGAACATTCGAATTACTAGAATTTCCAACCTATTCAAATTTCGAAATATTATTATCATTCAAATGTTCGAATAGTTATAATAAACATAGAAAAAGAAAGAAAGAAAGAAAGAAAGAAAGAAAGGAAGAAAGAAAGAAAAACGAAAGAATGGAAGAACGAAAGAAATAAAGGAAGAAAGGAAGAACGACAGAAAGAAAGAAAGAAAGAAAGAAAGGAAGGAAGGAAGGAAGGAAGGAAGAACGACAGAAAGAAAGAACAAAGAAAGAAATGAAGATAGAAAGAAAGAAAGAAAGAAAGAAAGAACGAAGGAAAGAAAGTAAGGAAGAACGAATGAAAGAAAGAAGGAAAGAAAGTAAGGAAGAACGAAAGAAAGAAAGAAAGAAAGAAAGAAAGAACGAATGGAAGAAAGAAGGAAAGAAAGTAAGGAAGAACGAAAGAAAGAAAGAAAGAAAGGAAGAACGGAAGAACGGAAGAACGAAAGGAAGAAAGAAAGAAAGAGAGAAAGAAAGAACGAACGAAAGAAAGAAAGAAAGAAAGAAAGAAAGGAAGAACGAAAGAAAGAAAGAAAGAAAGAAAGAAAGAACGACAGAAAGAAAGAAATGAAGATCGAAAGAAAGAAAGAAAGAAAGAAAGAAAGAAAGAAAGAACGAAGGAAAGAAAGTAAGGAAGAACGAATGAAAGAAAGAAGGAAAGAACGAAAGAAAGAAAGAAAGAAAGAAAGAGAGAAAGAAAGAACGAACGAAAGAAAGAAAGAAAGAAAGAAAGAAGGAAAGAAAGTAAGGAAGAACGAAAGAAAGAAAGAAAGAAAGAAAGAAAGAAAGAACGGAAGAACGAAAGGAAGAAAGAAAGAAAGAAAGAAAGAAAGAAAGAGAGAAAGAAAGAACGAACGAAAGAAAGAAAGAAAGAAAGAAAGAAAGAAAGGAAGAACGACAGAAAGAAAGAAATGAAGATCGAAAGAAAGAAAGAAAGAAAGAAAGAAAGAAAGAAAGAACGAACGAAGGAAAGAAAGTAAGGAAGAACGAATGAAAGAAAGAAGGAAAGAAAGAAGGAAAGAAAGTAAGGAAGAACGAAAGAAAGAAAGAAAGAAAGAAAGAAAGAAAGAAAGGAAGAAAGGAAGAACGGAAGAAAGAAAGAAAGAAAGAAAGAAAGAAAGAACGAATGGAAGAAAGAAGGAAAGAAAGTAAGGAAGAACGAAAGAAAGAAAGAAAGAAAGAAAGAAAGAAAGAAAGGAAGGAAGAACGGAAGGAAGAACGGAAGAACGAAAGAAAGAAAGAAAGAAAGAAAGAAAGGAAGAAAGAAAGAAAGAACCCCTAAGAGTTCACGACTGGTTAAGGATAATAATATTGGTTTTACGTCCCTTTTAACAGCTGTGGCTTTTAGAGACGCCGGGTTGCCGGAATTTTGCCCGAAGGGGATCTTCAACGTGCCAGTAAATCTACCGATACGGCTCCGTCACATTTGCGCACCCTCAAATGCCAACTGACTGCGCCAGGATTCGATCCTGCAACCTAGGACACAGCATGCTGAGACACGCAGCCAGTCGACTGGTAAAGGAAGGAACAAGGAAGCTTGTAGTTTTGCGCGCTCATAAGCCACGGGTCCTCCTTATTACGTGGACGTGACAATTCATCTCGAAAATCCTGCATGCATTAACCGGGAATCGAATCCAGACCTTGATGGAGAGCAAGCAGTTTGATTGCTGCACCATCACTCTCCCACAATGTGATGCGCCACGCGGTATAGCCGTGTGCGTTTAATTCCTCATCACGACTGCGATGAGGAGCTGCAGCAAGATCGGAGGTTCGTATCCCGGCACTGGCAGCGGCTGTCCTGTGTGTGGTTTTCTCCGGTTTTTTTCTTTCCTTTCAAGAAAATGCCGAGATAGTACCTTATTTCACTTCCTGGGGCACCTACCCTATCCCTGTCTCTAATACAGCTCCACTTACTACCACAGCTATCACAGAAACACAGGTCATCAGACAAGATTAACACACCCAAATACACGGGGCTGATGACCAAGATGTTTCAAGCCCCTAAAATGAATTGGGAACAATATAATGTTTGAAGTCTCGAAATTCCATAAAGGAGTGCCTACGACGATGGTGTGTTCCCATATAGGCTAAGACACCCTCAATGTACAGTTGGCCTTCACACTGTAGCCTACTGTACTTGGCTGCGGAAATTTAAGAAAAATCTGGACAATTTCTCTGTTTCGTTTATAATTCAATGAGATGTGGGTCAAGTTCTTACAGATTCGGTGCTAGAATACACAAAACAATGTTCTTTGCATTATCAGGCGGAACAGGATATCTACGGTATCAACAATACATCATATCTCATAATGCTATTAATATTAATTTGTCATTGAAGACACAATTCATAATCGAGTCAGAAAATATATATTTGAGTTTCCCTGAAGATTGGCCACGCCTCCCTCCGTATGTGGATGTGCTGCCCAACAAAGTAATTCAACTGGGTTCATTTTCCTCTGTTGAAGCTTGAAGGAAGATGAACCTTAAATATACTGTACTAGCAACCCGACCCGGCTTCTTCGCCCGGGAACAGTTATGAATGCATTACGTGATAAGTGCTTTTCTTTTCCAATGTCAATGAACAACGACCAATATCCGTTTTACGTCTCGGCTTGATTGGTTAAAATCACTGACTGGACTATCAATTATATTATCATGGATATGCATGTGCAACAAATTGTTGTCATACGTAGGCTAATTTAAGAATGGCGAGGTGCTTGAAAATCAAATCCCCCTTCCGTCCAATCTTAACTTGACTGTGAATTTTGCGGATCGAAAAGTTTACAGGCGAAATGAAGGAAAGCCGAGTTGCACTTCCAGGGAAACTCCAAACACAACCACTCTTCTTTAAAGTTTTTAACTCAACACGACTCGACAGTTTGCTGCTGGCTGTATCTGGGGCAATAAGCTCGTCCGCTAGCTAAGCTGTAACTGGGTTGATAGACTCGCCCCTAGCTAGCTCGTAAACTGTCGCCTCAGTAACTGAATGGAGATTGTTGGAAGAAATTAAAACGTAAAAACACTTATAGTAGGCGATGTATTGAAGATAGAGATATGCTCTCCCGGGCTTTTTTGGAGAACTTTTCATGCTAAAAAATTCTTACAGTCATAGTATATAGATATTTTTAACGGTTTGCCCAGCGTAAGCTTAAAAAGCGCACGGACGCCAGTTTTTTTTCGACTCTTTCACTGAAATCGTTAGTGCTTGACTTCCTTTGGTCATGAATAAATTATTTTCTACAGAAACCTTCCTCAAGATATCCTTGACATACTGGTGAAACCCGCATCAAAATCCATCCAGTGGTTCTCGAGTTTACCCGTAACATCCAAGAATCGGGGACTTCGTTTTATACTAAGTAGAGATTGTAGGGGTCATAACAACAAGGGTTTAGTTAGTTATTGTTGTTTTAAGGGAACAGCGAGGTCATCTGCCCCTAGAACTTCACACAAATATACTTTTCTTCAGTACAATGAATTTAAAGAAAATGAACCCAACGAGAATTGTTTTGTTGGATGGCACATCCACATACGGTGGGAGGCGTTACCAATCATAAGGGAGATCTGGAAACGAAGACCATTGTCAGATATGACGTATTGCATTGAAACCGTCGATATTAATTTTTCATTGGTTGGTTCCTCAGTTTGGGGGCTGCGACAACACGGTCATGTAGCCCCGTGTACTTTGAGTGCGTGTAGAATCAGTCTGATAACCGTTAATAATTGTGATGGCTGTATTAGTGTGTGTTATCTGTAATTCAGGGAAGGACTGCAGACTTCAATTTCAAGTAGTTCCTACTTTTGCTACCAAATGCTACCGTCAACGACACCTAGCCGCGAACTTGGCTACTAGATGCCTCTGTCACCACTCCTGGCGGCAAACGTTGGAACTTAGAGCGTTAATGAAATCTAACCTACACATTTTAGCTTCACAGAATTGTAGTTAGTGGAAGGTTCTTTAACATACCACAAATCTATGACATGGACCCGCTGGCTTCACTTACCCTCCGAAGGAAGGCATACTGAGGCAGCGAGATTAACTGCTTTTTGTTTGATAACTGAAGGTTATTGCCATGATTGTCTGACATTAACCATCTTGCTCAATTATTGGTTCCGTATGGACTAATTAATGATAGGACTCACTTATATAGTTTAATAAATGTTGTTATTTTAGACTGGGGCTGATAAGCAAGATGTTAGGCCCCTTAAGACAACAATTATCATCATATATTTTAGACTATACCTGTGTGTTGTTTAGTCCCATGATCTCCTTCCCATCTGGATAGAAGTTCAGTTGAAAGTAAAGTACTAGTGACCGAACACCCCTTAGATTAAGAGTCCGACTGGCTGCGTGGCTCAGCGGTAACGTTCTCGCTTGCTGAGCCCAATATTGCAGGTTCGTATCCTCGCGCAATCAGCTGGCATTCCAGGGTGCACAAATGCGAGGGAGCCGTGTCAGCAGATTTACTGGCACGTTAAAGATCCCCCTCGGGGCGAAATTCTGGCACCGCGGCGTCTCTAAAAGCCAGAGAAGCTAAAAGGGACGTACAACCAATAACATTATTATTATTATTATTATTATTATTATTATTATTATTATTAAGAGTCCTATCCTGAGGTACTGACGGGTACATTATTACAATATTAAGCAGCTATAAAATTCACTATCAACAATAACATAAGTTTTCCGTACCGAAGGGCAGTGTTACTCCGGGTTTGGACGTTAAGAAAGTAATTTTCAACTCCGTCTTCCAGACTTTCCCAGGGGAAAAAGTGATAGGACAAGCTTGCGGCTGAGGTCGAGGTCGTGCGTCGTTGTCGCTCCCAGGCAGCCTTGAAGCGGTCATTAAGCCCATATCGATGTAAAAGCCTTTAAAGATTAAAGGCGAGGTCTATGCTTCCTGCAGATATGAGTGTGATTATCCGTCCCTTTCGTGTGCTATCGCTACAAGAGATTTCTCGAGCTATTGATCACCTAGAGCAGGCGTTCTCAACCTGGTGCTCTCGAAGACCACGGTGCTCTTTAAATGGAATTTGGTGCTTACGTCATACGAGCCAAAAAGTGCTCGCGAACACCACGGTGCTCTTTAAACGGAATTTGGTGCTCTCGTCACACGAGCAAAAATGTTCTCGCGAACACAAGCTGTCTTGAGATCCATTCTACAATTCAAATTTTGTTGCACGAGCGGGAATAATTGTGTGTCCTTTACAAGGTTTGACAGTCAGGAATTTTATTATATTGTGAAATAGTACTTTTTAATCTACAGTAGAAATAATTGGACATAGCTGTTTTATGAGTAACACGAAAGATGCTGATTCGACTCGACCGTCCACATGTAAATGTACAGTATCTTATCTGCATAAGGCATGCAAGCAGTTGCAGCATGCCTGGTGAGCGGTGAATCCCTACCTAATTCATCACTTCAGAGGAAGAGAGAGGCAAAGGAAAGAGAGAAGCATGTTTGTATTATTATTAATAATAATAATAATAATAATATATTCGAATTAATACACCCCAGGGGCTCATGACTAGTGGGACGTGGGTTGGTGACCACGGGGCCCCATCTGAGTTCGGCATTACTTCCACTTACTTGTGCCAGGCTCCTCTCTCTCATCTTTCCTATCGACCTGCCTTGGTCAACTCTTGTTCTTTTCCGACCTCGACGGTATTAGGGTATCCTAGGCCTAGGGAGTCTCTCAATTTCCCGCCTTAATAAGGCCTTGTCTCATCTTTTCTGATCCCTCATTCTTCGAGGGGTCAGACCTCTTCAGTTCTCTTCATATCTCCTGCCTCCTGCTCAAGGCCCATAAGGTGGCAGGGTATGTGTAAACCCACCACTTCCGGTGCACCCTCGATAGGGCTCACGGCTGGTGAGTTCGGGAGTTGGCGACCCCGAGGGATTCCTGAGCTGAGTCCGGTTTATCCCCCTTTTTCCTTTGCTTCTGGGGCGGACCCTCTCCTCTTTCCCTTTCCTATCTGCCTTTCATGGCTCTCATTCCTTCCAAGTCCCTCAATCCACAATCTTCGAGGGTTGAAGGCATTTCTTCTCCTCCTGTCCTTTATTTGCCTCATTCTCCTTTTATTTTCCATTTCTTCTTCTAGTATGTAAGTGTGTAGTTAGTTTTAGCTGTAAGTGCAGTTTTAGTTTAGGCTACATTCTCATCTCATCTTTCACGATCACCCTAACCATTAGGGGCCGATAACCTGGATGTTAGGCCCTTTAAAACGGCAATTATCATCATCATCATCATCATCATCGAATTAATAGTGCTCGGGTATTTGGCATGGCATGAAGGTGATGCTCACCGTCTCAATAAGGTTGACCAAAAGCCTATCATACGGACAAACATGGTCCCCCATACAGCTTCCCTCCGCAGAATTAGAAACCTGTTATCTTTAGCCTTTAATTAATATTGTTTGGGGTTATATTTCCCAGTCGTTGGCGGCCTTGTGGTACAGGGGTAGCACGCTTAAAAGTTCTGGGTTCAATCCCCAGCTTCGTTACAGAGTATCGAACTGACATGACGGTTTAAACTATGTACACTCAGCCTCGTGAAGACAATCTGAGAAGCAGCAAATTTGGTCGAGAAAGCCAAGATTAACGGCCGAGGCGCTGATCTCGTGTCACACCGCAATCTGCAGATCATGTGACAGAGCAGCCAACCCTTGATAATAATAATAATAATAATAATAATAATAATAATAATAATAATAATAATAGCCTATCGTATGGCCTCGGTGCCGGGTGCAAGCTTTGTTAATTAACTCCCGGAGGGCAGCTTGCATGTCGAATTTTATCGCTCCTTGGAACACTATGAAAGTCAAGGAGGTTAGATAGCTAAGCTCCTTGACACTATAGCGCTTTCTAGTAGAGAAAGGAGGAACTTTAGTGTTGGCGGAAAATCCCGAGATTGATTTTGCCATTATGAACACGGCCTACTGAATTCAAATGGTCTCTTTAACATGCCAACAACGTATGATATGCATGACGTGATTTTTGTCACCTTTCAAAAACCACTTATCATGGCAGAGGCTGTTGAACCCGTTGGTTAATTTCATTTTGTACTAGCTTTCATTACCCGTCGTTTTAGGGTTCATGGAGTATAGGAAGGCAGTTTATGACGATAGATCTGTAAGCTAGTTTCTTTACAACGTTGTTTACACACAAAGTAAGCTATTTTTGCATTGAAGTTGCGGGGACAAGTACAAATCCAGAACACAAAACGTCTCATACGTTCAGCAGACAGGTTCACACTAAGCAAGTTACTCTGCCACTGCTCAAGAAAGTATTGCATGCGCTCCTGGTTCTCACCTGACTGAGGCAGCATTGAGATGTGGGCAGTCTCTGCGCGTGCCCAGTTAGGGGCATTTTGTATTCCTCAAATTTTGCCTTGATCCCCAGCCCAACAAATAGTTCCATGAAGAACTAAATAGCATATTTTCAGATATCCTATTGATCTTCTCCATTAAAAACTCTTCCGCCTATTAAAAGGATCGCCATGTTGAATTGTTCTATATTTAGGCCCCATACAGATATGTACCAGTAGATAAAAATTATTGCGTTGGTTCATTATACAAATGTTTACTTCGACCGCATTAGGAAAAAAATATTAAGAAACTGAATTTTTAAAACTTCGCACAACCGCCATCTTGAGTTTGTAAAAACAATTGAATTAAATTAGATTCCAGTAGATTACATTCTATATAAACATTTTCACTGCGCCCGCATGATGAAATCGTGAGAAAACTCCATTTAAATATTTTAACTTTGCTTAGCCATCATGTTGGTTTTGTACTTAAAAGGTGATAGGCCTACCAGTAAAAGTTTTGAATATATAGAATGTCGGTGAAATATTTCGTGCGACCGCCATGTTGAATTGGTGAAACGTAGGCCTATTACCATTTGAAATTCACGATCACGCTCGGACGAGGTAGTAGTAGCCTATATCCTTATCAAGTTTCATTGAAAGCTCTCCAGCCGTTTAGATTCATTAGTGGGGAACACACACAGATCACTCATACCCATGGACAAAGGTGATCTCATAAACCTATACCTGTATTTCATTATGACAAAAATAGGCTAAAAATATGCCCAAGTTAAAAACAAAAAACTGTAAAATTAGCCTGAAACAACAATAACTATAAAATAGCTGTCAATAGAACCGATCAGTCCTACTCCTGGCAGGAGACAGAGTTCAGGTAGCATGTGTATGGACTCACTCCACAGTCCGTGTGAAGAGACTGATAGATATCTTGTGATTTATTATATGCTTGTTGAGTTGTTCTCGTTGTTTCATTTGAATAGTTGCCGAGATGCAGCCCATCACTTCCGAGTGAGGCGCGCTATGACGCGTGATGGGCTCCATCCTTGCAACGCTGTACAGCTTTCTCAGTATCGGCTACCTGCTGAACCATGTCCTATTGTCCCGTACAAATACAAACCGATATAAAATAAGTGAATTAATTTACGTATTTCACAGTCATACAGCATAACCTTTTCATGTATAAGGATTACAACGCGACTAAGAACTACATTTTCCAACCACCGCGAGCCGGGAAAATTTTACCTTACAAAAATGATAACAACTTTGTTTCTTGGACACAAAAAAAATTAAATTAATAAAACAGTTATAAAACATTCCAATGTATATGGTGTTAAAATTTGGATTTGATCTGATGACGGACTTCTGAGATAATAATTCTTAAATGTGACCCATGGTTGAAACACGCTTAAAAACGGGCACGTTTTGTGTTCCAACTGCGATTTTTTTAAAAATATAATATAAATTAACAATTCCAAACCCACATGAACTAACGTAGCCTACAACAGAACGACGAAAATGATTATGTTATTGGATTTTATGTAAGTCTAATGGTTACTTCACAAACAACCTTCAAACTCGAGTGCACATAATACGAGGCACGTCCAGAAAGTAAGTTACGTTTGGTAATTAAATTAAATTGTGTACAGATACAGAAAAAATATTCATTGCACAACATTCTACACCTCTTAAACTACTTTTCCAATTAACTGCCGAACTTTTGCAGGCATTTGTCATAGCGTGGCACAAGTTTTTGGATACCTTCTTCATAGAAGTTTGCCGCCTGTGTCTTCAACCAGTTGGAAATATCTTCTTTCAGCTCGTCGTCATTATTGAAGTGTTGACCGCCAAGGAAAGACTTGAGATGTGTGAACAGATGAAAGTCGCTAGGAGCGAGGTCAGGGCTGTACGGAGGGTGGTCAAACACGTCCCAGCCAAATCCCTGTTGGGCGTTTTTCGTCACATTTGAAGTGTGTGGTCGTGCGTTGTCGTGAAGAAAAACAACACCTTTTGACAGCAACCCTCGGCGCTTATTCTGTATTGCGCGGCGCAATTTCCTAAGTGTCTCGCAGTAAGCATCTGCGTTGATTGTTTGACCACGCGGTAAGAAATCAATGAGTAAGATGCCTTTCCAGTCCCAGAACACTGTGCACATCATTTTCCGAGGTGTCAAGATTTGTTTCGGCTTAACCTTTGCTGGGGATGAAGTGTGCCTCCATTCCATTGATTGCCGCTTACTTTCAGGGGTGTCGTAAGAAACCCAAGTTTCATCTCCTGTGACTATCTGTGTCAGAAATTCTTCGCCGCCTTCATTGTAACGGGTCAAAAACTGAAGTGCACTACCCATCCGTTTTGTTTTGTGTTGCTCCGTAAGAATCTTTGGTACCCAACGTCGGCAAAGTTTACGAAAGTTCAGTTTTTCGGTAACAATTTCATGAATTAGTGATCGTGAGATTCGGGGAAATTCCATAGCGAGAGCACTAATTGTAAACCTGCGGTTTTCCCGGATCTTGTCATCAATCGCGTGAACCAGTTCTTCTGTAACCAAAGATGGACGCCCACTTCGTTCTTCATCGTGCACTTCACTACGTCCTTCATTGAACAGTCGGACCCATCTTCTCACCATTGAATCACTCATCGCATTTTGTCCATACACTTCGCAAATTTGCCGATAAATTTCAATTGGTTTCACTTTCCTAGCATTCAGAAAACGAATCACAGATCTGATTTCACAAGCGGTGGGATTTTCAATCAACACCGACATTGTACGAGTAAACATGCACAACAACGCGTACGTGGCTGACAGCGCTCTCCAAATGGCGCACGTTTCTTCTCCTTGATACAGAGCGTCTACCGCGCATATGCAGAACTGTGCTGCAGCGGAACGTACAACTAGTTGAAGTACCGGCGGCACACGTCTATGAAGAAGGTATACAAAAACTCGTGCCACGCTACGACAAATGCCTGCAACATTTCGGCAGTTAAGTGGAATAGTAGTTTAAGGGTTGTAGAATTTTGTGCAATAAATAATTTTTCTGTATCTGTACACAATTTAATGTTATTACCAAACGGAACTTACTTTCTGGACGTACTTCATATTTTGGTCGACAGTAGGCCAACTGCTGTACGCTTGAACCTGGAGACAAAGCACTGACGTCAGTAGCGTCAGTGATGTAATTCAAATTATGTGACGTCACGACCACGAAGGAGCTGGAAGCAGGTTACATGGTACTGTTGGTCCAATTATAGAAGAGGAGTTATGACGTGTCATATCTGATCTGGGGTTGCCATGACAACTGACCAGTGATTGGCTGTGAGGTAGCGGCAATTTGAAGAAGATGAACTCTCTGGTGGGAGGTGTCGAAGACTTTATCAATACTGATGCAGAGCGGATTCAGCCTTCTTGATATTACTCAAATCACATCTGACAAGTTGTACGTTACGGTGGTTCTATGAGTTCACCAGTAAAACATCACATCGGTCGAGTGTGGTAGACCAACTCATGTCATGGGGATAGTCGAGTCTGGGCTATCACCATAAGAGTGATTTTAGGGATTATATTCCATCACTACCGATAAAACAGAGGACATATCACGTATCTATTCAACCAACTTAACATTTAATCCAACGCATCAAGACAACGAACTCAAGATGGACGACAACGATGCAACCCAACATCACGTAGCCTAACTACGGTGAACCACGAGGACGAGAGAAGATCTTCACGGGTGAGCCAAATTACGCAAATTAAGCAGTCTCTATTTGCAGTAAATTCATCGGCACGTAAATTCCAGCTTTTGTTTTAAACTTTAACTTTCAGACCACATCCCCTCCCTATTTTCGCCGAGCCAAAGTAAATTCAGTGGAGTCATTTGTTTATTATTAGCCTATTATTCTCATTTATCGTCATTTTCTTGTTTTTTTTAACATAATTAAATCTTCTATATTATTGGATGCAGGCCTTTCTTCCTTAGTAGTTGGAAATAGCTTTTTAAGTCATCTCTTATTCCCAAAACAAATACTATCACGGTTAAAGACGGAGTCTTACCACGTCTTGAGAAGAAGAGATCTCAGCTTCTCTACAGAATTTGTGTTTATATGTTTGGTCATCTGAGGGAGATCATGACCATGGCGTCCACCAAGTAATTAATTTAACCATGTTCAATATCTTGCAATCACTTATTATTTCAATTTTTCAACTCAAATTTCATTCGTCAGTCTAGAGGGAGATTTACCGTGGTATTTCCTCAGTCCCTCCAGGAAAGCAGTTACAAGGTTATTGAAAGTCCCATAGGTGAACTTATTTTAATGGCCTCCATCAACATGCAAAATTTCAGTTTAATTTTGTAATAGATTCGTAGATATTGAGAAACGGTGAATTATTTTGGATGATCGCTATGCTAGATTGTACTTTATGTAGGCCATAGATTTATGTCCCAGTTATTAGTATTGTTTTAAGGGTCGGAACAGCAAGGTCATCTGCACATATGCACCAGCAGATGGATATTATTGTTTTGATTCGTTACACAAAAGTTCACTTCGATTGCACGATTAGAACACAATAAATAATAACTAAATTTTAAAATTTTGCACAGCATCATCTTGAATTCATGAAAACAATTGAATTAAATTAGATGCCAGTCGATTAAATCCTGTACCAAGTGTCACTTCCCTCGAATGATTAAATTGCGACACAATTCCATTTGAATATTTTAACTTCGCTTGGCTGCCATGTTGGTTTTGTACACAGGTTTACATACATAAACTTATCCTAGTATTCTCTATCACCATACATAAATTCATGGTGTTATCAGTTACTATTTTGGAGATATAGAATGCCGGTGAAATAATTCGCACGACCGCCATGTTGAATTGATAAAACGTATTAAACATTGAAACGTGCAGTCGAGCTTGGACGAGGTCCTTACCGAATTTCATTGAAATCGCTCTTGCTGTTTAAATTTTATTAAGGGACGCACACACACACACACACACACATACACACATACACACATGAACAAAAGGTGATCTCATAAGCCTACATTTCATATGATGATAATAGGCTAAAAATAACTATAAAATTTAAAACATAAATAAAACAAAAACGTGAATACAAACATGCAAGACACTATTAACTACAGTGTCTACAACCAAACTATTATAGAATAGCTTTTCAGTCGGTCAAAACGAGTGTATTCAATTAGATTGTGTGGGGAGTAACAATTAATTTAATCACCTAGTGACTGAAAAAAATACATGAATTAATTATTTATGCACTTAATAAAACACTTCTCACACAAATGGGGGTATTAATTGTATGCCTAATTCAGTTCATCAAGCAAATATCATCAGATCCTGTTCTCTTAGGCTATCAAATGTGCAGTTGTGGGAGTGATTAGCTCCGAATATATTCCTCTCAAATGGCGCTTTAGCTTCAAAACAAACAGATGGGAGGGTTTCTCAGCTAAGCTGGATCAAGAAATGGCCAGATTGCAAGCAGAATCATACGGTAGTAAAGGCTTCTTGGAACTTGTGAAGAATATCTCTAGGAAGTATAGGCCTATACCCCGAGGTTGTCTAATTCACTTCGTTTCTGACGCCAACGCTGACTCTAGGAACCTACATTACGAAGATCAGGAGAAAGATAGACCATTTCGCAGACGACATTTCGCAGAGCTTGTGAGGAGCCTTGGGGATGGAAGAAGGGAACGATGGATGAACCTGCTAGTAAACCTTGGCAAGGCTCAGAGCAACAAAAGAGTGTTGAAGCTGATCAATCAACTGATTTTGGTATGAGAAAATCACGACGTAAATTAAGTTTGGACGTTACGGTGAGGAGAACGATTTCCTCGGCCAGTTCTTCACCTCAGCAGAGTTGGACTATGCCATCAAGGGGTCAACAAAGCTACGGGTCTAGATTACATCAGGACAGAACAAGAATTTGAAGCCAGGAACAATCCTATGGCTGGTTCATTGATGAATAGATGCATTAAGACTCTGCACTTTCCAAAGCTGTGGAGGGAAGCACAAATGGTGGTGGTTTTACTAAAACCCGGCAAGGAACAGACAGATGCACAGATCCTCCGACCTGCCACGTTCCAGTACTTGGACATCAAACTGGATCGCATCCTCTTGACGGGATCGACATTAGAGAGAACCCTCAAGTGCTGCATTCATCAGCCTTGACACTCTGATGCGCGCCAGGAGAATACGGGAACTAGTTTGGGGAGAATCTGATCACGGCAAGCAACGAGTTCACCTGCATGGCCACTGGTTGCTAAAGACGGCCACTAACTTGGGTCTATTTAAGGAAGGGTCAGGGAAGGATCGTAGGTCGTGGGCCTGTCCCGGCATTTGTCTGGTGGTGAAAATGGGAAGCCGCGAAACCATTTTCAGTACGGCCGAGGTGGGATCCAAACTCACGCTCTTCCGAAGCTAGCGAGGACGAGTTAGCGCGTTAGCGCTCTCGGCCACTGTGACCGGTAGGCAGGATTTATACACATGGCAAATACACGAAGGTGACTTTAGGCCTATATGAAAATATGCAATAACCCAGGGTATCATGTGTTGTTTTGTATATGCAGCTATCTCTTCAAAACTACCAGTTCCCAGCCAAAGTTATCTCACATTTTCTGATCACATCCCCTTGCCTCTTCTCGTTGAAAAGAAGCCTGCGCACAGGCCGTCAGATTGTGCAATAAATCAATACCAGGCTCCATCATCCCAAATTGGGAATGAATCACATCGAGTTTATTATCTCTCTCTCCTACTAAATGAGAAGTGCAGTCTGGGCCCTACAGTATGGTCCGGGGCGATCGCAGCATGGGGATGGATTCTTATAGCATTTCATAACACAGTAACTGAAGCCCGTAAACGGAAATAAAACTCACGGGGCAGCACAACACTGATATAAGCCACTTTTAGTGGAAACGTAGAAACAGCGAGTTGAATTTGTTTGGGTTTCGTAGAATGAGTCAAAACCAATTTTGTTGGAAGTGTGTGTTGTGAGGTGCTTGGCTAACTTAATTGCCGTATAATAATAATAATAATAATAATAATAATAATAATAATAATAATAATAATAATAATAATAATAAATGCATAATCTATTGCAGGGCACCTGAAGCGGGTGACATAAATTCAATTTGTAGCCTACCTTTCACATTTTGTAAAAATGATGATAAATTAGACTGTTGAGATCAACCGGCATGATGAGAGTGTATCTGTCTGTTCGTCTGTCTGTCCTTCATTTTGTGTGTGTGTCCCAATCAATTCCTAAACGGCTCCAGCTTTCGAAACCAAACTTGGTATGAGTAAAGATCCATACAAGGACATCTCAAGGCCATATTTGTAAATAAAATCAGTGCAACCAACTGCTGAAAAATAATAATTGGCATTTGAACTCTAAGTTGGGTATCTCAGAAGGTATGCATAGGAACCGTTCCAAAATTGGCACACATACAGAACATAATATTTCAAATTAATTTTCAGGAGCTCGTTTACGCGTTCTACGGTTCAATGTTTAACTATAAGTAACTTTCATACTATCAGCTGTATTTCTTCCAAAATAATCACATACATAGATCATAACATTTCAAATTAATTTTGGACAACCCATATACGACAGTGTTCCAAACACGATTCTATGCTTGCTGATAGGTTCAATGTTTAACTGAATGTAACGTCATTTCTATTCATTGGACATCAACCAAATTTTGTGGGTGCACTGAAGAGCTTAAATTAGGCATATATCCAGTCACCAGGGCTGACAACTGTTGATAAATGCTCTCTATAATTTTGAACCCAAGTCTCAATATATCAGAAAGTGTGCAGGCCAACAGTTCAAAACTTTGCACACCTATAGAACATAATATTTCAGATTAAGTTTGAGTAACCCTTATAATATAACAGTGCTGCCAACATGATTCTACGCGTCCTGATAGGTTCAATGCTTAACTGCATGTAACGTCCATACTAACGAATGTATTTCGTCCAAAATTGGCACACGTATAGATCATAATATTGCAGATTAATTTTGAGCAACCCATATATGTCACTCTTGCCAATTTGATTCTACGCGAGCTGATTGGTTTAATGTTTAACTGCATGCAACGTCCACACTAGCCTATATATTGGACTTCAACAAAATGTAATGTGTGTATAGTGTACCTTAAGAGGGTCAAGATAAAAAAAAAGAAACTCTAAACGTTTAACAAAACGTTTCATCGAGACATCGCAAACACGTTTCTTAATAGTGACTCCTAGTTTAAATGTCATTATCTGATTGCTGGAAAATCCCCCTTATCAACGCTCATAACACACCACTGCACGTTGAAAATCCGCGTATAACTGTTGAGCGTGTTTGAGTCTTCAGTCTTTTGACTGGTCTGATGCAGGTCTCCATAACTCCCTGTTCTGAGCTAATCGTTTCATATCTACATAGCTATCACACTTATCATCCGAAGCAATCTATTTATGCCTAACATATTCTAACCTTTTTCTACCCTTACAGTTCTTGTCCTCAACCCATCCTCCCATAACTAACCTTGCTATTCCAGGGTAACTCAGTATGTGTCCTACCAATCTTCACTAGTAGTCGCCAGAAACATCTCTCCTCGCCCACTCGTTTTAATACCGCTTCATTTGTTACTCTATCTACCCATCTGATCTTCATCATTCTCCTGTAACACCACATTTCAAACACTTCTATTCTTCTCTTTTCCGCTGCGCCAACAGTCCAAGTTTCACTTCCATAGAGCGCCACGCTCCTGACAAAGGCTTTCAAAAATGACTTTTAAATATGATACCTAAATCTATAGGCTATTTGATGTCAACAGATTTCCTTCCTGTAGAAATGCTTCCCTTGCTTGAGCCAACCTACTTTTTATATCCTCTTTACTTCGCCCATCACTGGTTATTTTGCCTCCTAAGTAGCAGAGGTCTCCCACTTTCTCTAGCTTTTAATGTGCGAAAGCTAGAAAATGAACAGTTTTGCTTAAGCAAGTGTTAACTTTAGATAACACTAAATATTTTACATGAGTAAACAGAAATATAGCCGGCCCTGTGGTGTTGGGGTAGCGCGCCTGCCTCTCACCCGGAGGCCCCGGGTTCGATTCCCAGCTCCGTCAGGGGTTTTAGATACTGACGTGAGGGCTGGAACAGGGTGCACTCAGCCTCGTGAGGACAATTAAGTAGCTGTCTGACAGTGAGGCAGCGCCCCGATCACGAAACCCAAGATTAACGGCCGAGGGGACCCGATGTGCTGATCACGCGTCACCCCAATATCTGCAGGCCAAATGGCTGGGCAGCGGTCGCTTGGTAGGCCTAGGCCTTTCACGGGCTGTAGTGCCAGGGGTTATTATTATCATTAAACAGGAAATTTTAAAAAAACATTAAATTAGTATAGCTCAGGAAGTTCAAGTGAAGTCCTGAGTGAGGGCGCTGCCGGTGCGAGCAAGCGAGGGAGCAAGGGGGGGAAAGCAAGTGGTGGGCGGTGGAGAGAGTGACACCATTGGTAAATCATTCTCACGTGTGCGCTACCCAGCGCCAGTTGGTTTCTGAGCAAGTCACGCCTTTCCGCGGCAGCAAATAGCAGTAGATCCAGCAACATGATGACTAGATGGATAAGGGGGAAGCCTAGCAGCTCGCATATTTTCCAGGGCTTCAGATGAACTTGTCGCGCTGTAACTAACAACGTACATAATCTAGTCGTTTGTCATCAATCCGAAGATTGGTTTTATCTATACTAATATAATAAAGCTGAAGAGTCTGTTTGTTTGTTTGTTTGTTTGTGTGTTTAATCTCCAATCTCTGGAGCTACCAGTCGGATTCGAAAAATTCTTTTTGTATAAATTATGATAGCCAGATTCAAGAGGAATAGTTTAGGCTATGTAGCATTAGGCTACACCTTTCAGGTAACCTTAAAGATTGATCTTTGTTCAGTAAGTCGGGAGAACAAGCGCCCCCAAACATCTTCAATAATACCTAAGTCTATTGTTGCCTGGCAATGCAGGCTGCATCACGTCGCCCCTACCAATGTTTCGGTGCAGAATTGCGAGATGCTTATAAATTGCAGTCACGGGGATCAATTAGTGCAAAAGGATTTCTTAGGCCCCTTAAAACAGTTATCATGATGACAATAGTATGCCTCTGTATAAAGGCGATGGTGTTGGTGCAGTATACTGAGGTTATCAGCTGCGATAAGCGTTGGTGCTTTCCGATTCTCATCCTTGAGCGCTCCAGTTCTGTAGCAGTATTCATTATCATCCATAAAACAAATAAATCCACCGAGCGAAGCCGGGCACTACTGCTAGTTCGTAATAAAATTGTCATCAATTTACATTTTTTATTATTTAGCTGTGGGGGGATTGATCACTAATGGACTACTAATAAGGTAAGCGAGGAGATACATCGCAGAATAATGGCTGGAAACAGGGCTTATTACAAAGACCTGAAATTACTGAAATCCCATTTATTGTCTAGATCTACAAAACTTAATATATTGAACCCTTGCAAAGAAGCATATGAGACTCAGATTCGGGGCGTAACAGGTCATATTCGTAAGTTGCTGTCAGGGCGCTTCATTAACTTGCAGGGTAACATATAACAAAATAACATGCAGGAAAGAGTGAAGCCAGGGTTAAAACAACTGAATTTAATAACAAATCACCATATTTACATAAACAATTAACAACAAAAACTCCCACTTGACTCCCGCTTAATAAAAATGCCAAAAACTTAGGCGATATCTCTGGAGAGATTAATTACCTGGACCAAGCGTCCTTAAATAAAGATACAAAAAAAAATGACCATATAAGTGCGTATGCCGTTCTACATGCACCACGATGTGTACTTTGAATGCGTGATTCGTTATCATCCAGAATGACCCTTCAAACAACGAATCCGCATTTCCTAGAGCTAGACCGACACAAGGGAACACAACTACAATACTTAAGTTAAATCGACACTTCCTAACTCTACTATAAACAAACACAAAATTTCCGTGTGAAATTGGACTTAAATTGCCGTAGCAACATTTACTGCCTAAAAACTTAGGACTTCTCACACAAATCAACACAAGTACATTAACACGTGACCAATTAAAAAAAATACTCAAATGACCGCTGTCAAAATTTACAAATACTCTACCACTACACCACACGGGTGTGACAAACAAAAATTACATGAAATCGAGTCATCAACAAAGCAATAGGCAAACAGCCAACATTTACGTTAATCACAATATTCTTATCCATACAAGGTACAACAATCCGTTAGACACATGGCGAACTCCCCAATTAATTACGGCTTAAAAATTAGCCATCATAATGAACAGGTTTGCTACATGAAAGCTTACAGGGTTCAGTCGGACAAATAGGACTGCCTATCGAAATAAGTCACAGGCAAAACGGGCGGTTTGTGGAACTCTGCATGTCTGTCAACCCACGTGTCAATAGCCTCGACCTCCCAGAACATGGGGTCGAACCTCGAAGAAATGTGCCCCAAAGCACAATAATACGTGTGTGTCAGAAAAACAATATGGACAAGAATCAGCAGTCTCCCAAGAGCACTCTGTCTTTCCATCTAAAAATACAACAGCAGCAAAAATATATAAGGGCGGTAGGACAACTACCCCCTCCTCACGTAGAATCAACACACACTGAATCACACGTATGGGTTGTGACAGACCCTGAAATAAAAGACACAAATAATATCCACATGCTGGCGCCATCGTTCTATGCCGTGACTAGTCACCTGAAAAGGACTCAAGAAAACTCTATCAAAATTAGAACGAAGGTGTTCTACAATTACTTTTAAGTTGGTGCACTCGGCTACCCTAACATGAATAATAACCTGTTCAGCAAAATGTTTTACAATCATTTCCTCCCATTCCTATTTTAAAAATATTAACGTTAATAAAGCACCATTTATCGAATGTAACGGGTTCCGCAATTGCATGGATAAAAATCACGCACGCCCGCCGCGTACATTACATATGACTCAAGAAAAAAAATATCAACAAACACTTTGGCCACGCGCCAACGGACATTTAAACATATAGTGTCGGTACAAGAAAAACAGCTAAAAACAAGAAAGAAAAAAAAACATGACTATTTACAAAGTTCCCCGGCCAAATCTAACTACATAATTGAAATAATCCAATTTTAGTACATCACCGCTTCTGCATGTAGGACTAAGGACATCCTCCTCAACCCATTGCCCTATGGACAATTTAGCACTCCATAGTAGTCGTCTGCGTTGATTTCTTGAAGCTCATCCCAACTTCAAACCACGTGCTGATCATCTTGGTCTCGACTCCTTGGCAGAAAAGTTCAATGTTAAATATTTGCCTATCTATAATCGCTTGCAGGCTACTCAGTTCACCCACAATTGTCCTACTGCGATTAATAGCGAAGACTGGCCCTAATTATATCGCACATACGCACTATAAAAACACATACAATACACACAATTTATACATAAAATATACATCTCGAGTCCGCGCCACTGGCTCGTTAACAAGTTCAAAATCCTGGCTGCACTCGCAGTCGCTATCTCGTCCGGTATTTCCGTCCCGTCTTATGGACTTCGGTTCTGGTAAGCGCTAATGAGGGTGATACGATACTTCCCCCTTAAAGTTGAACTCGTCGTCTTTTAAAGAATGTTACAGTTTATCACGCGCTGGCGTGAAATGTTTAGATCACACAACTTAGTTGATTTTAGAACAAAATGTATTATAGCTTATAAAATTCGGTACTGCAAACGCTGCGACTTTAGCTCCCCAGAGCTCAGAAAATAAAATTAGCTTCACTGATTTTAGAGCGTAAAAATCACATTTTCAAACTGGCGTGGAGTATACCTCTGAAGGCTCCACACAATAATACTTAGATAAATTCGAGCGTCAAAATCACACTTCAAACTGGCGTGGAGTATGCCTCTGAAGGCTCCACAAGATAAGTACTTAGATAAATTCGAGCGTCAAAAATCACACTTCAAACTGGCGCGGAGTATGCCTCTGAAGGCTCCACACAATAAGACTTAGATTGGCGTCAGGCCAGACTATTTATGAGAAACTGACAAGGGCGGCGGAGTGGGGCAAAGTCGGATAAAAACTTCCAGAGTTTTTGTCTCACAAAGATGGGGCTAGTGTCATTCTTCTCCAAATAAATCCAACGTCTCAAATTACTCGAGCGGAGATTAATCCGTTCGGCGGTTCCTTAGATACACACTTCCGCGGGCTTTTTACTACTGACGCCGTCCACCTCGTGGTCACGGCTTGGTCTCTTGCGATTGGCTGATTCAATCGTATGTTCGTTGAGAGGACCTCGTGATTCTCCCTTTATGTCTCCAATTTTGGTACAGTAGTTGCACAATTTGGCCTTGAACTCGACTAATTCTGGCCGTCCCCAGGAATAGCTACCAACTCAGCTTCTGTTGCAACCATTACGAAATGCTGGCCTCCCTAATATCCAAGTCGACTTCCTTATGTGCTGCCTGGGCCGTAGTAATAATAATAATAAATATGAATACTTATTTATCGAAGATCAATAAGGGTTCATTTATCCTCAGCAAGGTTTTGAAATTCGAAACAATTTATTGGTTTGGATTTCAAAAACAAAATCCACTGTAGTAACAACACATCTCTTTAAATCTCACTCAGCTGCTCGAGTGTATGCCCCTCTGACTCACTTAGTGTGCTCCCTTCTCGCTGGAATGTCATTCATATTTTCATTAGGTCTCCCCCTTCTCCTCACGTAGTTGCCACTCCCGTCGTCTCAGCTGCTCGTTGTTTACAAACAAAGTGCGTACTCACGCGCTCCCCGTGGATTTGAGTGTTTGCTTTCAAAAAAAATAAATTTCTGGCAATACAGATTCTGCATAATCATCTTTCCTAATCATCAAATGGTTCCCTTCTGTAGTACGGTTTCAAATTGGCGCTATTAAAACAGATTTTGCACCAGTGCTCACTTCTTCTAATCTGTAGGCATTGTTACCCAGATTCTTAATTACCCGGAACGGGCCAATGAATTTCGGACAGAATTTGGCGAAGACTTTGTTCTTAGGGTCGGAGATCGGTGGTCTACGAACCAGCACTAATTCTTGTTCTTGTAACTCTCGGTGAAACTTCTTTCCTCGGTACCGTCTCAGCCTTCGGTCCGCTTGGTTCCTCATGTGCTCTCTCGTTCGCTGGATTCGCAAATCATGCGCTAATAATGGATCCCTTGGGCAAGGAATGATCTTGTCCCAAGTTCTTTCCGGCAATATGTTGTGGTGTACAATCAGTGGGACTTGACCCGTCGACTCGTGCTTAGTAGTGTTCATGCACATCTCAATTTCCCCTACTTTGTCTACCCATTTATTGTGTTCGTTAGGAATCATTACTCTGTAGTATTTAGCGACACAGCGAATTGTTCTTTCGCTCGGATTTCCACAAGGATGACGAATACTTGAAAATATGTGTTTGATTCCTAGGCTCTCCAAACCTTGCCTAAAAACATTGCTTGTGAAATAGGTACCGTGATCTGATAGAATGGATTCCGGCTTCCCAAGCATCGGAATGACTTTGTTCTTAATTCGACTAAGGACTTGTCTTGATGTCGTCTTCTGAATAGGACATAGCACGACCATCTTCGAAAATACATCGACACATACCAAAAGGTGTCGGCATCCACGCTTTCCTTTTACTAAAGGACCAAAGCAATCAATCGCGAGCATCTCGCATGGTTTCTGCGGTAATAGTGGTCTTGGAGGTTGTTTCAGAATAAAGTTGTTCGGCTTTGTGCGCTGACAAGCGTCACACGTTCTAATTACTTCAACAATGGTGAATCTCATCTTGGGCCAAGTAAAGGTCTCCCCTATCGTAGCTTCAGTCTTATCCGTGCCGATATGTGCTAGGCTCTCGTGAACATGCCAAGTTAATCCCCTCTGTAGTGATGCTGGAACTAAGATCCGCAGTTTAGTATGATGCTCATCCACGTACTTATGTAACAAGTTATTCAAGTAGTGAAATCTCGCTTGTTTAGCACTGGCTTCCCGGTACTCCGGTAAATTTGGTTGTAACTCCTTCCTATAGAATTTTATCATCATCATCATCCATGGGTCAGCTTCTTGCTCCTTCCGAATATCCTTCAATCTTGCCAAAAACTCACGAGCCTTAGGTGTCAAGGTAATATTGTGAACTTCCGCTGTTACTTCGTTTCCGTCCTCAGGGTTTCTACTCAAGGCATCTGGTATGACGTTCAATTTCCCAGGACAATGCTCTATTGTGATGTCAAACTGCTGTATGTAGATGGACCAGCGCGTAACTCTCTCACTTGCTATTGTTGTCTTAAATAAAAATGTCAGTGCATGGTGGTCGGTCCTAACAATGATGGAATAACCGTAGATCATCTTGCGCCACTGTTGGAGAGAATATAGAATTGCTAGTAGCTCAAGTTCCGTAATTGTGTAGTTCCTCTCATGTTTCCGTAATTTACGACTCGTGAATGCCAAATAGGATTTCTTCTTGGGTTCTTCAGCGTCCTCTTGGTACAGCATAGCACCAATCCCAATTAACGAAGCATCTGCTTGAATGATAAATTGTTTCTCAAAATCCGGATATCCAAGTTTCACACAGTTTTCCAATAAATCCTTCGTTGCTTTAAAAGACCTGTCGCACTCCTCGTTCCACGACCATCGATTCGCTTTCTTCAACATCTCCTGCATGGGCGCTACTGTTTCTGTGTAACCAGGGCAATTTTCTTTGAAGAAACCTGTCACTCCCAAAAATGCTCTAACATGTTTGACTTTGGTAGGTGTGGGAAATTTCTTAATAGCATCAATCTTGGCTGGATTAGGCCGCACGCCCTCGACATCAATTATATGTCCCAAATATAAAATTTCGCTCTGGCAAAAATGTGACTTTTTTAAGTTGATCTTGAAGTTCATGGTTCTCAGGTTGTCCAGCAGTTTATTTAAATTTATCAAGTGTTCTTCCATTGTCTCAGAAGCGATTAATATGTCATCAACATATCTCGTGGTGAAGTTCTTGACCTCCTCAGTCAGATTTCTATCGAGTGCTCTAATGAGTGCACATCCCGCAGTTTTCACGCCAAAGGGCATTCGACACCAGATATAACTTTGATTATCGAATAAAAATCCCGTCAACAGTTGGGATTTTTCTTCAAGTTCAAGATGGTGGAAACTATTCGTCAAATCAACACTTGAGTATATCTTCTTCCCACGGAAGCCTTTCAAAACATCTTTGATCCTCGGTGCTTGGTCGTGCTCAACTAGCAGTTTGCTATTTAAAACTCGCGCGTCTAGGCACAGCCTAATTGATCCGTTTGGCTTGGTCACAGCCAATATTGCGTTCAGATAAGGAGTTGCAGCTTTCCTTATCATGCCAGAATCTAATAAGTTAGTAATAATATCCCTCACCTGAGAAAAATGCTTCTCTGGGATCGGGTACAATTTACTTTTAAATGGGGTCCAATCTGTTACCTGCATCGCATATTGAAAATTTAAAACTTTCCCAGGTACGGTGTCAAACGCTCCTTTATGTAATCTTAAAATTTCTTCCAATCTTCTTCTATCAGATTCCCCTACGATGGCTTCCTTAAGTCGCTCCTGAAGTAGAATTTCGAATTTGGTTCCTCCCATTTCTTCTTCCGCCAAATGCACCCAAAGTTCCTGCGAAATATCTCGGCTATCCATCTCTAGCACTGCTGTCTGGTTAACTTGCTCTCCCCTCAAGATCTTATCTCCGGCCTCATTAGTGCATTCCTCAACAACCCAAGTATTTGCCTCTCTCTCCAGCGGATTCTCTTCCATATTTAAACCCACATGATCCAATCCTTCTACTTGTTTGAAGCTTACAGTGTTGTTATGTAAATCAATTACAGCATGAAAATCGCAGATGAAGTTGGCTCCTAAAATTATATTGTAGTTCATCTTTGGAATAACAATGAATGTTTGTGAAAACGTATGGTTCAATATTTCCAGATCTAGAAATGCTTGCTGTTTACAATTCATAGCTTTGTCAGGAATGACACCTCTGACTTTCATTAGCGGTACCGGCATAATAGGAACAGTCTGTTTTCTTGCTATTTCTTTTATCAAAATTTCAGTGACTAAGCTCACCTGGCTACCTGTATCAATCAAACATCTCACCCTCATACCTCCAATATGCGCGTAAATAATTGGTAGCTGTCTGATAACATTTTCACGGTTCTTCACCACTTCCTCCAGGCAGTCGTCTGGGAATGCTACCCACTCTTCTATATTGGCCACTATCATCTCTTCTTGCTCCCTGGCGATCTCCGTTTCTAGCCTGTCTCCTTTCAGTTCATTTGGGTTTTTTTTTTATCCCGGGCCCCATTAGATGTGTTTCGCCGGTTATCATTCTGCCGCTCCTGTTGCCTCAGTAAACTCTCTGCCCCCTCTCCTTGATGGTTGTCTGGGCTCTGTCTGTTCGCCATGGCACGCCCCCACTTCTCCTTCTCCGCTTCTTCATTACTTAATTGATCCAAGTATTTACGGGATTCAATATATCGTTCGTCCCAGTTATTCCTATAATCCCCTCTGTTTTCTTGGCGATAGTCCCTGCCGTAACTCCATCTACCATCTCCATTTCTTTGGTAAGGTCTACCTTGTCTCTGGTTTCCCCTCCAATTCGTGTATTCCCGCTGGTACGTCCACTGATTATTTTGATTTTGGTTATTCTGATAATATCTCCCGCGGTTATTCTGATAATTCTGATTGTTGTTATGGAACTGGTTTCGGCCGTCAAAATCTTGTCTTCTTGGCGTGAACTGTGTCCCTGTGGACTGTGTCTTACTTTGGTTCCCCTGGCCGTGGTTATTTTGGAGTCCCTGAACTACCTCTGCCGTGTTGACACATTCCAAATTCCTTCTTCCTGTCTGTGGGCTTACCATACTCGTCTCATCTAAGTGTCTGAGTAATTCTTCGGCTTGGACTGCGGTCTGAATGTTTCCTGCTACTAATAATTGTTGGATATGCATTGGGAGTTGTTTTCCGATGGTTAGAACCATATTCGGCTCGCAAGGCGGGTCATCAAAATCCCTGAATTTTACCAATTGCTGACTGAAGAATTCTGAAAAACGGGTTGGATGTGTACTGTGGTATTTGCGCGTGTACAGGTCCATTCTTAACCCTTGCTGTAACGAAGGACTCCAAAACTTCTTCAAAAACGCCTCGCGGAATTGAGCCATGTCTGTAAACGTGTACTTGAAACTTAAAAACCAGGTCAGGCTAGGTCCTTCTAAAAATTTTTCCACCAGTCTTAATTGTTTCTCCGGGCCGATGTGTTGGTCATTAGTCAGTTAATTGCCGTAGAAATGCTTTGGGAGTGGTTCCTGAATGTTCTTTAAACTTATCGGGCTTAAAATCATTACCCCGAATGACTTGGATGACTTGGGCTGGTGCCAAGTTCGGTTGCGGAGTTGAAGTCTCCCCCCTGTACTGCTGGAATGCATTAGTCGTTAGTCTGGGACTTTGACCCCGACTCGTGTCCTCAGCCAACTTCGAACCTGCCGGACTTCCAATACTTGTTTGCTTTTCCGGAATATTTTCGTTTGAAAATAATGTCGCATTCTCTAACGATCTAATCTCGTTTTTTATGATTAATTCTGAGTGTTCCTGTAATTTCGACTTCATATTTTCCTCCAGTGCCTGCATTCGCTTTAAAACTGCCAGCCTGTCTTCCTTATTCGCATGAGCCTGCTGGTCCCAATCTCGCCGGATCCTACTTTTTAAGCTATTTATTTTCTCCTCGTTCCTCTCCTGATTTTTCTCTAGCTCTTCACTTATCCGTTCCTGCGTTTTCACTAGTTGTTCCCCCACCTCTTCTCTTATAGCCTCTTGCGTTTTTATTAGCTGACCTTCCAAATTATCCTGAGTTTTGACGAGCTGCTCCCCTACTTCTTGTCTTATGACCTCTTGTGTGTTTATTAGCTGGCCTTCCATCTCTTTTCTTATGATCTCTTGTGTTCTGCCTAATTGCTCCTCTAAATTTTCCCGCAATTGTATCCGCTCGGTTTCAGCCTTAACTTCGACTTTATCTATTTCCTTTATTAATTCCAGCACGTTGTTATCTACCGAACTAATTTGCTGTTGTAGTTTCTCTTGGGTTTTCTTCACTCCCGCGGTGTTACTGACACATGCTGCCTCTATCTGCTTGAGTTTATCTGCCACCATCTCGTCAAATTGTACTAATTTTTTATCAAATTTCGCCTCCAATTTCTTCATTTCGCCTAACTGTTTGATATTGTTTTCCGCAACCTCGCCTGCCAGTTTCTCTACTTTTTGAACGCTCTGATTAATATCATTCGTGATTTTTCATAACTGTTCGGTTTGTGTTACCGCCTGTTGTGACAATTTGTGGTTTAGTTCATTGAATTGTTTGTCAGTGTCTAATTTCTGGACTTCTAACTGGACCGAAATGTTACCGCTCATATCAAGTAATTGTTTTTCACTATGCTCACGCTGAGCTTCTAATTGTTCTTTTAATTGTTCTTTTAATTGTTCTTCCGTCTTTACGGACATCTGCACTAATTGTTCTTCCGTTTTCGCGGACATCTGTTCTAATTGTTCCTCCGTTTTCGCGGACATTTGGATCGACATCTGTTCTAACAATGCCTTAATTTCATCAACAATCGCCATTTCACACACACAAATATATTCAGAGGAAAACAGGGTTATGGGCTAAGGTTTCAGCCCTATACGCACATACATGTCACACATTTAAATATTACTGGCTCTAATTTAATGAAAATTTCAGTAACAAAATTTACTGAATACAAAGACACTTATTCCCAAACAACAAAATAACCCCTAGTGATCTGCTTTTAAATTCCTAACCAACAGAATTTACGAAACACCAATTAACCGAAGTCAATTAAATGTCAAATATAAGGCAACATCTTCCTGCTTTGACTGAGTTCATTAATAATGCAAATTTCTAATTTTAATGTGGGCGCCAGAACAAGTTTATAACAAATACCAAATCAAATTCTAACCTTGTTCAATATTTCTAACTTTAGGAACTCAGTGATTTTACTAATGCACATGGCGGTACAACATCGCCTCCATTTACTGAATTTACATGTCCGCTTGACCTGGCATCATTTCTCAACGAAATAAATATGAGATCAGCGAAGCAACAACAACAACAATCCCCACTTGGGCAGCCATTTTTGTTTTATGAACCCTTGCAAAGAAGCATATGAGACTCAGATTCGGGGCGTAACAGGTCATATTCGTAAGTTGCTGTCAGGGCGCTTCATTAACTTGCAGGGTAACATATAACAAAATAACATGCAGGAAAGAGTGAAGCCAGGGTTAAAACAACTGAATTTAATAACAAATCACCATATTTACATAAACAATTAACAACAAAAACTCCCACTTGACTCCCGCTTAATAAAAATGCCAAAAACTTAGGCGATATCTCTGGAGAGATTAATTACCTGGACCAAGCGTCCTTAAATAAAGATACAAAAAAAAATGACCATATAAGTGCGTATGCCGTTCTACATGCACCACGATGTGTACTTTGAATGCGTGATTCGTTATCATCCAGAATGACCCTTCAAACAACGAATCCGCATTTCCTAGAGCTAGACCGACACAAGGGAACACAACTACAATACTTAAGTTAAATCGACACTTCCTAACTCTACTATAAACAAACACAAAATTTCCGTGTGAAATTGGACTTAAATTGCCGTAGCAACATTTACTGCCTAAAAACTTAGGACTTCTCACACAAATCAACACAAGTACATTAACACGTGACCAATTAAAAAAAATACTCAAATGACCGCTGTCAAAATTTACAAATACTCTACCACTACACCACACGGGTGTGACAAACAAAAATTACATGAAATCGAGTCATCAACAAAGCAATAGGCAAACAGCCAACATTTACGTTAATCACAATATTCTTATCCATACAAGGTACAACAATCCGTTAGACACATGGCGAACTCCCCAATTAATTACGGCTTAAAAATTAGCCATCATAATGAACAGGTTTGCTACATGAAAGCTTACAGGGTTCAGTCGGACAAATAGGACTGCCTATCGAAATAAGTCACAGGCAAAACGGGCGGTTTGTGGAACTCTGCATGTCTGTCAACCCACGTGTCAATAGCCTCGACCTCCCAGAACATGGGGTCGAACCTCGAAGAAATGTGCCCCAAAGCACAATAATACGTGTGTGTCAGAAAAACAATATGGACAAGAATCAGCAGTCTCCCAAGAGCACTCTGTCTTTCCATCTAAAAATACAACAGCAGCAAAAATATATAAGGGCGGTAGGACAACTACCCCCTCCTCACGTAGAATCAACACACACTGAATCACACGTATGGGTTGTGACAGACCCTGAAATAAAAGACACAAATAATATCCACATGCTGGCGCCATCGTTCTATGCCGTGACTAGTCACCTGAAAAGGACTCAAGAAAAATCTATCAAAATTAGAACGAAGGTGTTCTACAATTACTTTTAAGTTGGTGCACTCGGCTACCCTAACATGAATAATAACCTGTTCAGCAAAATGTTTTACAATCATTTCCTCCCATTCCTATTTTAAAAATATTAACGTTAATAAAGCACCATTTATCGAATGTAACGGGTTCCGCAATTGCATGGATAAAAATCACGCACGCCCGCCGCGTACATTACATATGACTCAAGAAAAAAAATATCAACAAACACTTTGGCCACGCGCCAACGGACATTTAAACATATAGTGTCGGTACAAGAAAAACAGCTAAAAACAAGAAAGAAAAAAAACATGACTATTTACAAAGTTCCCCGGCCAAATCTAACTACATAATTGAAATAATCCAATTTTAGTACATCACCGCTTCTGCATGTAGGACTAAGGACATCCTCCTCAACCCATTGCCCTATGGACAATTTAGCACTCCATAGTAGTCGTCTGCGTTGATTTCTTGAAGCTCATCCCAACTTCAAACCACGTGCTGATCATCTTGGTCTCGACTCCTTGGCAGAAAAGTTCAATGTTAAATATTTGCCTATCTATAATCGCTTGCAGGCTACTCAGTTCACCCACAATTGTCCTACTGCGATTAATAGCGAAGACTGGCCCTAATTATATCGCACATACGCACTATAAAAACACATACAATACACACAATTTATACATAAAATATACATCTCGAGTCCGCGCCACTGGCTCGTTAACAAGTTCAAAATCCTGGCTGCACTCGCAGTCGCTATCTCGTCCGGTATTTCCGTCCCGTCTTATGGACTTCGGTTCTGGTAAGCGCTAATGAGGGTGATACGATACTTCCCCCTTAAAGTTGAACTCGTCGTCTTTTAAAGAATGTTACAGTTTATCACGCGCTGGCGTGAAATGTTTAGATCACACAACTTAGTTGATTTTAGAACAAAATGTATTATAGCTTATAAAATTCGGTACTGCAAACGCTGCGACTTTAGCTCCCCAGAGCTCAGAAAATAAAATTAGCTTCACTGATTTTAGAGCGTAAAAATCACATTTTCAAACTGGCGTGGAGTATACCTCTGAAGGCTCCACACAATAATACTTAGATAAATTCGAGCGTCAAAATCACACTTCAAACTGGCGTGGAGTATGCCTCTGAAGGCTCCACAAGATAAGTACTTAGATAAATTCGAGCGTCAAAAATCACACTTCAAACTGGCGCGGAGTATGCCTCTGAAGGCTCCACACAATAAGACTTAGATTGGCGTCAGGCCAGACTATTTATGAGAAACTGACAAGGGCGGCGGAGTGGGGCAAAGTCGGATAAAAACTTCCAGAGTTTTTGTCTCACAAAGATGGGGCTAGTGTCATTCTTCTCCAAATAAATCCAACGTCTCAAATTACTCGAGCGGAGATTAATCCGTTCGGCGGTTCCTTAGATACACACTTCCACGGGCTTTTTACTACTGACGCCGTCCACCTCGTGGTCACGGCTTGGTCTCTTGCGATTGGCTGATTCAATCGTATGTTCGTTGAGAGGACCTCGTGATTCTCCCTTTATGTCTCCAATTTTGGTACAGTAGTTGCACAATTTGGCCTTGAACTCGACTAATTCTGGCCGTCCCCAGGAATAGCTACCAACTCAGCTTCTGTTGCAACCATTACGAAATGCTGGCCTCCCTAATATCCAAGTCGACTTCCTTATGTGCTGCCTGGGCCGTAGTAATAATAATAATAAATATGAATACTTATTTATCGAAGATCAATAAGGGTTCAATATATAAGACCCTTATTAGACCTGTAGTAACATGTGGCTCAGAAACTTAGAATTTATTAGTTGATGATGCCAATAAATTAAGAATATTTGAAAGGAAGATTATCAGGAGAATATATGGCCCAGTTCAATAATTGGATGGATGGACAATAAGGACAAATGCTGAAATACAAAACATACTAGATCAAGAGGATAGGGCCTATATAGTTAGATTTATTAAAGCGCAAAGATTGAGATGGTATGGACATGTGGAAAGGATGGAGGAGAACCAAATGCCAAGGAAAGTAGCCAAGTCAAGAATGGAAAGAAGACGGCGACAGGGAAAACCCTGTAACAGATGAATGATGAAGTGGTAGCTGACTGAGGACAATGAATAGGCCTATTCGTCCGTGGAGACCAGCAGTTCACGACCGAAGCAGATGGCGGAAGATTGTAGAAGAGGCCAAGGCCCACCCAGGGCTGTAGCGCCGGATAAGTAAGTAAGTAAGTAAGTAAGGGGGAATTGATCCAGTAGTTTCGCCACTCGCGTGATATTTGTGGGTGTGTAAAATACAGTATGTCTGATAACCAGTGTCATTGTGATGGCTGTGGCAGTATGTGTGTATTTGTAATTGAGGCTAGGATTTGGAAAGAGGTGGCCATGGCCATAATTTAGGTACTGTGCCCGTATATTCGAGAAGTAACCTGCCGGAAATCCAAAGCTGGGCTGGATTGCAAAATTATGAAAGCATCCGGCTAATTATACTATCAAAATCCGCTCCAACAAGGTCTTCGACAATATACGCAGAAGACTGCAATGCTATTATGGATAAACAATAAATACACTGGGGCTCAGGTGAACACTTACCTTATATCTCTAGGGGTTAAAATGGGTACTCAGCTTCACACCTGAAATGGGGCTCCAAAATATAATTTCCTTTATATCTATAATAAGTCACTCAAAAGACGACGTAGAAAACGAACTAAATAAATTTATTAACATAAGTAAACTATAATCTAAACAATAAAAATTCCCTAACTCAAAAATTAATTAATACATATTTACACTCACTCACTCCTCTCCACCTATACGCCACTGAAATCAGAATAACAGAAATTGAATTTTGAAAGGCCTCTGCCTATTACCAGTGTTAAAACATTTAACAAAAATTCCTACGTGTCTAGCATTCTTTACAAGCTATTAACAGTCTTGAGCGCGTCGAAAGCGTGCCTCTGGTCATGTGACACGATTATATAATGACACAGTTTCTAGCCAGCCATCATCCTGTTTTCATTCATAAAAGCTGTCGGCCACAACAACTCTTCCCATTTATACAAAACATGACTTTGATTTTATAACGGAGCTATTTCCACTCCTAGCCACACACTGCCGAGCGAATGCATCTCGTCGCTCCAAAGTTGCACGTTTCAAATTATCATTCACTCCGAACAAAACTTTCAATAAATCAGTCATTCCTCTCTCAAATTCGTTTAAACTTTCACACAACAATCCAAGCATTCTCTTATACCATTCTAGACTGACGAAGTTGTCTACATCCATACTTAACAATTTAAAACATTCATTCCAAAAATATTAACTCTTATATACAGTACAAGTCAAAAACATACGATCAAATTATTATTCCTAACATTTTATACCCTTGATTAAATCATTGTGAAAACTATTTATAGTATGTATTTGCGTTATTATTAACGTTCACTATTATAACGATAAAATCTCGTTATATATATCTCTCTGATCCTTAGCTCTGATCAAGTTTAATCTTTCTGCACATTATAAATCTCAGAATCCTAAGAGAGATCTCCTCCTTTACAAAATACTACTACACCATGACATATTTAGGTTTATAGTCGTTTTCAGTCTAATGTATTCAATCAACAAAGATCAAACACACGTATTTACTCAGATCCGTGTTTAATAGAAATGTTAATAATTAGTATTAAATAACAGCAGTTGACAACACTTTTCCCACTTCAATTTCCGCTCATTATCACTCTTGTCGTGTATTCACATTTCGGAGTTCTTGATAGCTCAATTCCATTACTATAATGCCATATTCTTACCAAAATTAGTCTTGCCCTGCAATGACTTCTCTTATTGCGGAAACTGCCTCGCGATTACACAAAAATTTCTCTAAAAGCCTCGTATACCTTTGTACACGGAAATACACTCTTCTTCACTGCTTGTTGAACAATTCTATTACACAAAATAATTGTTACCAACATCTCTTCTACAAAACTAGCATTTACAATTATTGGCATTTTCCTCAGCGTTGCAACAATCAACCGCTGGCATCTTGAACAGCAACATCTGTTCTTAAACCGTTACCTTTGTTCATAATGACCACTTTAGACATAAGGTGAATGACCTCCATGAGTTTACTTAAAAAATGTTACTTGGATATCGACTAAACTGTTACATATACATTTAATAAAAAATATAATTATGTTCCACCGTACTTATCTGGTTTCAAAGTTACACGTCTTGCAATATTACGTCCACAATATGACGTGACATTACATATTGTGTATAAATAACCACAAATGTTATTTAAGTGTCCGATAAAAATCAATCTCGACTGGGATAAACTAGCTTTGAATTCCCTAACGTCGGATGAAAGTATCTTCCATGAAGATATATCTCTAATAATGTTTGAATTGACGAAAGATCTTAGCTTTCTTTATTAAAGTAAGGATTGTCAATTTCGGAATGTGTCTCCATTTTATACAAAGAATGTCTATGAGTATATGACTTCCTATCGTATTCATGACGAATAGTTCTTGTCATATCGACGTAAAGTTCATAATAATAGTGATATTATAACAATATACCACACGTTGTTTCTTCTTATCTTGAAGTTTCTTCGTTACAAATAAGATGCCCAAATTAAATTACTGAAAAGAATTTAATTGGCATCCTAGACAAACTGTCTGAATCCTTAACTCAAAATTAATTGAAAAATAAAAATTACTGATCTTCAATAAAAATAACTGGAATACTAATTCCTTAAACAAATTTAACATCTCAGTTTAGAAACTGAATCGTAGAATATCAATGTGAAAATGACGAAAGACAATCATCTCACATGATCTTGTAGAATAAAATGTTGTTACATAGTCTACATGAAGTACAAATATATATCGAAATATGGACAAAAGGTTTGCTCTGAATGTCACTATAATGCTCTAACTACATAATAATGTACACTTCTTCCTTGAAAGAAGACTTCTCGATGTTCTGGTTAAGTATTGGGAAAATACTTAGATGTTTCCCCATCCAAGAAACAAAGTTGGACCCCAGTCCACTCCCTCGAACCAACGACCTCGGAGAAGAAAGGAATTTCCCCTCCGGCAAACATCAAGCTCCGTCTGCGATCGAACTGCAACCTCTCGTTCATAGATCTTCATTGTTGCCGGGTCCACCCTGGCATCTCGACTTTTCTTCTGATTAATCTTCATTCTCCGTCTTTGATAGAGTTTCCATGTCATTGTCGAGCAATATTGTAGGTTCAGCTTCATAGTTACAAATACATTCGTAATGGAAGGACTGGACCCCAATCGTCGATAAAAATATTCATATAGATGTTCTATGAAATATTTATGTAGCTCGAAGATGGTATGTTCAAGTCCATGAAATACGTTAATGCACGAGATGGAGTTGTACATAACGTTTCATGGATACTTGATTCGTAGAAATTCAAGAGTAATCTTATTATCGAAACTCCATGCTGTATCTATTACTCTGTTTCAAATATATCCCTGGTGCATATAAGTCCTTAGTTCATCATCTCAAACATGTTATGTATATAGAATAATATTTCCACTTGCTGAATATACGCAGTCATAATTCTGGTGTAACAATAAACTGCTCCAATGTTAAAGTCAATCACTGTTACTCACATGAACTTCATAAAGTGAATCTGTGTTCGCTGCAATCTTGTTGAAACTAAAATGCTTTTCAGCTATTGAGTCCGTCACTTTTCTTCTGCACTTCTAAAAAGGCAATATCTATTAAAGTCTTCGTTGACGCTGAAATTTTATAATATACTACTATGCGTTCGGAACTATATTCTGTACTAATTTGCTTTGATCTATTCTCAAATAATAGTTAGTTATTGCAATGTTAAGACTCATCGCAACTTCACTCAAATCGAAAGCACGGGCGATCTCCAATATCTACCCTCTATCGTCGCTATCCCCACGAGTGGTTGAAACACCGTACTCGGCTAAGACCTTCGGGAATACAACTCTCCCGGAATAGACGTCTGCACTCCTCAATCTTTGCAGGAAAAATAACTCTGTTGCTTGGCGTCCCCTCTCCAAGTCAACATTTCTGGCCGCCATTTCTGTTCCCCCCAGAAATTTAGCGCGCTACTTGAAAAATGCTTATTACGGCGTATTTCGTCCTTTCGTCGCCTTTCAAAGTATCTGTAATATTTTCTCCTAACATTCTTCTTATTACCAATGAATGAAATAACTTTCTTGGGGCCTAAATGTAATAATTCTCCATATAATTTATTTGAAGGTAATCCCGTCTTCACTAAGGCCTCTTCTTATTGGCTGTGGGCTTATGTCCAATTATATATTTTATAACAATATTCAATCATCATCCGTAGCAATTCCACTGTTGCTAGGTCATTTTCAACCTTCTAGAATATTCTATTGCGCAACAAATCACGTGATGGGATCTCCCTCCTTGTTCAACACATTAACACGACTCGTTTGTGTCAAGTTCCATGATTTATATTACCATGTTAAATTAAATTATATCATGGGCTTCAAAAATAATCTCATTTTACTCCCAAATAATTCATTTTTCGGGGGCAGTACGATCCCCGAATTTTCCTGGAGTTGAAGTGGAAAACCACGGAAAATAACGTCTAGGACTGCTGAGGTGGAGATCGAAACCATTTCTCTTCAGTTTTGCCTCAGACCCAATTCCAACACTCAGACCAGAATTAAATTTCTGAGCGGAGCCGGGATTCGAACCAAGGGCCATTGGATCCGGAGTCTTAATACACACCCCGAGATACTTTGCTAATAATGTAGACATAATTAGGCTTATATAAACCAGCGACGTAGCAGGAGTCCCACACTTTCGTCCAGAATAGGCCTACCCTTGTATGATTACTCGAGTAGGCCTGCACATGAACCCCCACCCCAGTGGCACAACAGCCAATTATGCTACTCAGACATTTGGTCTACAGATTGCGGGTTAACGTGTGATAATAACAATTGCTTTCATTATTGCATTAAGACCACGGGAGCGTGATGGCGCAGTGGCTTAGCTGCCCGTCTTTCACCCGGACGACCGGGGTTCGAATCCCGGTGACAGCGGGGTGGAATTTTCACCTGAAAAATCACGTGGTGTCAGGAAGGGCATCCGACCTTAAATCCCCGGCCAAAACAAAAAAAAATGAGCCTGACTGGCTCCGGTGACCCCAATTAATTGGGAAAAGCCGAAGAAAGATGATGATATTGCATTAAGACCACCTCGTGGTGTAGTGGCTAACATTCTTGCCTGCCACACTTCAGGTCCGGGTTCGATTTCCGACCTAGAAATTTAATTCTGGTTTGAGGGCTGGATTAAATTCCCACCACAGCCATCCTGGAAGAAATTTTCCACGGTTTCCCACTTCCATTTCATGCATACTGGGATGGTTACTAACGTACGGCCATGGCCGACTCATTCCCAATCCTGACCTGAACAAATACACCTAGGCTACTAATACAGACACCACAATAACACAGATGAAAGAAGCGCTTCAACCTATTAGCATGACTATGCCAGTGTACCTCGCTATGATAAATTACATCGCCGCAATGACAATGTCAGCCAGAAATGAAGGAGGCTTGAAGTTTAACGTAACCGTTAATCTCGCGATCATGAGCCACGGGACCTCCTTTTTACGTGGAATCCGAACCACAGGACATGGCATTTCACTTCGAAAATCTCATATGTATTGACCGGGAATCGAACTCGGTCCGCCTTGGTGAGAGGCCAACAGCTTGACCGCTGTGCCACCATGCCCCTAGTCGGAAATGACTGGAACTGCCGATGATTGAGTCCATGATCGAATAGGCCTATATATTAATTGTAGATGTCGCTGTGTTCATCACATGTTGTAAATGTAATGCTTTTCCATATAGAACTTGTTGATGAATAATGCAGTGTAATTCAAGAGGCATAGGCTATCACGTTAGTAAATTCGTTTCTTATTCTTCCAATTAATCCAGTTTTTGTACCACTCATATTCATGCTCCAGCTGTAGTTATAGCTGCCCATCCATATCATCCTAAATCGAGATACTTCGATGTTTCACCCAGTTGAGAAACAAATTCTCGCCTGTTGTAGTTCCATGGATGCTTCTTAAAGATGCCAGCTCCTCAGTTATTTCACACGCTTTGTCAATGCCACGAATAAAAATTCAAAGTATCACAATATCACGGACGTCATTACTTCCATCCAAGCCAACGGAAGGCTCTCGAATGATTTTGATTTTTCGTGCAGTTATGAACACAAATTAGCCCCGAGTACTTCTCTTCTTCTCGTCATTGTGCTCCGCGATCAGCTGACCGAATTTATAAGTTTCTTTTCAGGACACATTTCTTCTATTACAGAATATGGGCCGATAACCTAGATGTTAGGCCCCTTAAAACAACAATTATCATCATCATCATCATCATCATCTATTACAGAAAGCAAGTTTATACAGTTCTTCACACAAACTCCTCATAAGAAAAGGTTCCCCTTTCGCAGCTAATAAATGAGCAACTAGCGCGGACTGCAACTATAACGTACAGTAGGCCTATTTTCCTCGATCTGTTTCGTGAACATATGTTATTGAGCGGTGAGACCTTTCATTATATTTGAAATATTTTCCTTCCGCAATACTCCTTCATATTTATTATACCAGGTGAATCAGCTGATCCTAATAATATTGTTTTATGCAGCCCAACTAACTCATGTTGTCAGGAAGGTCGATATTTCTCTGCTTGCATCCTGTATGATACTAATGCAGTGCATGCATATCCCGCAAACGATACTGAGCGCTATTAATCTTCCCTTCGTATTAGCCTGTGTTTATTATTTATCTCGCGTAATAGTCTGTAGACAACCGACAGTAGTGGCTACGCTGGCTAACGCGCAGCATTAGGTCATGGGGCCAAGCTCTCTGCTGACTCGGTAGACGCGTGGGTTCGAGCCCCACCGTCGGCCGTCCTTGAAATGGTTTTCCGTGGTTTCCCATTTTCAACACCAGGCAAATGCTGGGACGGTACCTTCTGACAGGCCACGGCCGCTTCCTTCCACATCCTTGCCCAGTTTCATTCACCATCATTCATTTCATCTCTCATTAACTCCTCTCATGAGGTTGGCGTCAGGAAGGACATCCGGCCGTAAAAACCATCGCCACAAAGACTTCCATCGCATCTCATCCCCGACCTCGTTGGAAAAACGGGAATAATAAGGGGTAGACATACATACAATAGTCTGTAGACACATCGAGGGAAAAAATAGTAGTGTTCAGTATCGTTTGCAGG
Source organism: Meconema thalassinum (assembly GCA_946902985.2). Classification (NCBI taxonomy): domain Eukaryota; kingdom Metazoa; phylum Arthropoda; class Insecta; order Orthoptera; family Tettigoniidae; genus Meconema; species Meconema thalassinum. Next base: position 1,038,020,265 of record OX336389.2, read on the forward strand.
ATATGCTTGCAGTGCATTAGTACCATACGGGATGCAAGCACAGAAATATCGACCTTCCTGATAACAACGCTAGTTGGGCTGCATAAAACAATATTATTAGGGGCAGCTGATTCACCTGGTACGTCTATACAGACCTGTGCTTAGAACCATAATGCCGCCTGATGTTGTATTCTTTAAAAGCTGAAATATTTTCCTTGCGTCTCAGGCGCATTACTTTTCCACTGTTCTCAATACAAAAATAGTCATCAGTCAATTTTTCTTTCAAAACACAGCACTCACTGCCCACTTTTCTACGTTTGGAAAGGGACATTTTCGTTAACAAATAAATTATTTATTAAGAACGTTAGTTCACAGTGAAGTAGTAAACCACAATGAACCTCCCAAAGCAAACTGGCCATTTGCTGTTGATGATCCAAGATACCTGTAGGCCTACCTACCCAAGGGTGGATCCAAGGGGGGAATAGAGGGATTGTATCCCTCCCGAAAATTTGGAAACTATTAAGGACTTAAATAAAAATAAAAGTATTCATATTAATTCAATATATTCATAGGATCTGAGCGTTTTCTACGTTAATTATTTTCAATAAAATACTAAATGTACATGTAATGTAGGTGCTACAGGCTTTCAATTTTCCTTCCTTTCATAGAATATTTCATGAGTCAGCTCAAGGACATATTTTTGAATCATAAAGGGATCCTACAAACCATACAAACATTGCTGCCCAAAAGCATTGTGCAAGCCTCAGATGAACATCTGCAAGAAGCAGTTGATGCCATAAACCAATGGCCGGATGAGATTGATGCATCAACAGAGTCATTCTCCAGTGAGCTAAAGATGTGGAGAAGAAGTTTCCTTGAACAGAATGATCATTATGAGTACTCTAAGGATTTTATATCATCTTTGAATAGGTGTATGTATGTCTACCCCTTATTATTCCCGTTTTTCCAACGGGGTCGGGGATGAGATGCGATGGAAGTCTTTGTGGCGATTTTTTACGGCCGAATGCCCTTCCTGACGACAATCTCATGAGAGGAGTTAATGAGAGATGAAATGAATGATGGTGAATGAAACTGGGCAAGGATGTGGAAGGAAGCGGCCGTGGCCTGTCAGAAGGTACCGTCCCAGCATTTGCCTGGTGTTGAAAATGGGAAACCACGGAAAACCATTTCAAGGACGGCCGACGGTGGGGCTCGAACCCACGCGTCTACCGAGTCAGCAGAGAGCTTGGCCCCATGACCTAATGCTGCGCGTTAGCCAGCGTAGCCACTACTGTCGGTCATCTTTGAATAGGTGTAATGGAATTATTTTCCCCTTCATACACAAGGTGTTGAAGATTTTCTGCACTTTAAGTTTACCGGTAACTACAGCAACACCAGAAACGTTCGTTCTCAACGTTACGGTATCTGAAGGCGTATTTGAGGAACACCATGGGAGCAGACAGTTTAAATGGACTGCCGATAATGTATATACAGTAGTCTACATAAAAGTGTGGAAATTAAAACTCAAGAAGTACTGGATAAAATGTGTAAAATGTCTCGTCGGCTTCTTCCTTAAATGTAATTGTAGGAACTCTTTAAATCTGATAGGGCCTATATGTTTATGCATCCGATGGCATTTCCAGATTTTCTAATTGTAGCACCTCATCAGATCCCCCCCTCTCGAAAACAAATCCTGCGTACTCCCCTGTACCTACCTATATAAAATCATCACTTTCCGGGGACGTCTGCAGCTGCAATTCCAAGAAACGAATGAAGAAAGTCTGATCCTTACCTGCTTTTATGGTGGGAATAATTACGCATCTTAGAACTTTCCTGCAAAGAAACATCACGCCAAGAAGGAAACTACGATTAATTCAGAGATTTTTCTTATGCTTGTATCTCCCTTCTCCGTAAATTACAACAAAGTTTTTATTAACTAAGTTTTCCGGTATCTACGAAAAACATAGGCCTACATTGAAACTTAAGCATATGATATAAACTCGGCCGGGGGGGGGGGGCACGACATAAGACGCCTTCGCGGGCCGAGTGCGCTTGACGATCGAAACTGCTCACCCAAGTGAATTTATTAATCTCATGTAATTTTGTTTGCAGGATTATGGAAACACCCATTACAATTGGGTACGATCGTGTTGACCGACTGAAAAGCATTAACTGTCGACCGTGAAAGTCAATAAGCTATTTTTTGATACCTCTATAACAGGGGCATCCAGCCTTTGCACGCTCGGCGTGCTATCTAAGCTGCACCGCACGCCGGCAGGGTGGCTCTTGCCTCTCTTGGCTGGACTTCCTGACTGCCGGCGCTGCGACAGCTTTTCGCAGAGTCTGACCGAGTCAAGTTGGAATCGCTAGCACACCGAATGGAATGTAAACAAACAAACAAACAAACAAACAATCAAACTGTTCGTCCAATGCGTTGGTTGTTAGACACATCTACATGGTGTTTCGCGCATTTCTCCACGCATTGGTAGGCTACTTGTAGATTACGTGCTTAGCATTAAAAGTCACAAATAGACTACTCATACGGTATCACGGCATTGCAATTTCGATCACATTATTGGTTTCTCTTTCTTGTTTTCGTTTTGTTTCAATTTGTTTTCATATAGGCCAATATAGCCTACTGAATAGCGTTTGTCGTTCGACCGATCAACCACAACATAGCGAAGGCAGTATGGGAGGGAGTGAGACGGGAAAGCGAGCGAGAGAGACAGACAGGCTTCCCCCACCATCGTTGTAAGGCCGGCGTGCTGTATGGACACCTCTGCTCTATAGCAATGAGATAATGTAAGGTGGGAGATTTCAGTTCCCTCAGCAAAGAAGTGCGGTGCACTTCATATGTGAGACCAAACACTACCCCAGTGGCGGTCCGGGTAGGGTCACCAAGAGTCCGCTGATGAGCCGGACTTGGTGCACCCAGGCGAAACCCTGGAAAAGACACTGTAAAAACCTAGCGCTTTGCCGTGAAAGCTAATATGCTATCCCTTGCCATTTATTCTATGTAGCCTATCGTTTCTGATAATAGACTACATATCACATACAGTAGCCTATGCCACTTATATAGACTACAGTATAAACAAGAAAAACAAATAACAAAGAAACAAACATAATTTCCAGTATTTACAACCCGCGGGTCGCATATGGCCCTCAACGTCGTATTTGCGGTCAAAATTGCATGAGATACAGTAGCGAGTTTTGTCTCATTATTGTAAGTTAAAATAAGAAAATTATAACAATGTACGATTTCAGAACACCTCGCGGCTGGCTAAACTAATGCTTTTCAGTCGGTCAACACGAGTGTAGACCTATCAAATTGTAATGGGTGTTTCCCTAAACCTGAAAACCATTTACATGAGATAAATAAATAAATAATGTGAATTAAGTAACCGACAACGCTGGCCACGCTCGCTAACGCACAGCGCTAGACCATGTGGCCAAGCTCTCTGCGGACTCGGTAGACGTAGGTTCGAGCTCCACCGACGGCCGTCCTTGAAATAGTTTTCCGTGGTTTCCCATTTTTAACTCGAGGCAAATGCTAGGATGGTACCTTCTGACAGGCCACGGCCACTTCCTTCCAAATCCTTGCCCAGTTTCATTCACCATCGTTCATTTAATCCCTCATTAGGCCTAACTCTTCTCATGAGGTTGGCGTCAGGAAGGACATCCGGCCGTAAAAACCATCCGCCACGAAGACTTTCGTCACATTCCATCCCCGACCCCGTTGGAAAACGGGAGTCATAAGGGGTAGACATACATACAATTGAGTGAATTAAGTGTAAAAGATCGGATGATGATCGCTTGACGATCAAAACTGATCATCCAAGTGAATTTATTAGTCTCAAGTATTTTTTTTTTCAGAATTAGGGAAACATCCAATACATGGGTACAATCGTGTTGACCGACTGAAAAGCTTTAAATTTTGATTTTCAAGGCAATATTGCCTTAAATTAATCGCCAAAAATGGCTTCCAGCATGATACTTTTCTCGGCCGAGTAAATCAAATCCAGCAAGAGACACGGCAGGAACCCACAAGAATTGCTTGTTTTTAGAATAAGTGTCACTTTATTTGCCAGTGGCTGGAAACTGTGCAAGAAGAAGAAGAAGAAGAAGAAGAAGAAGAAGATATTACACAATTCGTCAGAAGCGGACATTCTGATTTCATCGTAGATTTTCATCAGGGGGCCCTTATACTGTAGGTTACTTCGGTCCACCTCGTGGTGTAGTGATTAGCATTCTTGGCTCTAACCGCAGAGGTCCGGTTTGGATTCCCGGCTCTGCCAAGAAATTTAGGCTAATTATGATCTGAAGGCTGGAACGGGGTACATTCAGCCTCGTGAGGCAGAACTGAGAAGAGTGAGTTCGATTCCAACCTCAGTCAACCTAGAAATGGTTTTCCGTGGTTTCCCACTTCTACTCCACGTGAATGCCAGGATGGTGCCTAACTTCAGGCCTCGGCCGATTCCTACCCAAATCCTAACCTTAATTAGAAATGCACATAGGCTACTAGTACGGCCATCACAGTGACACAGGTTATCAGGCAGATTCAACACACACATAGCCTAATTACACGGGTCTAAGTAACCAAGTTCTTGCAAATCCCCTAAAATAAATCAACAACAACCTTATACTTTGCTTGGGTGAGGACCTTCAAGAACTGAGCTACGACTTTGATGTTTTTCTTTTTTACCGAAGGAGCTGAGCTTATGTGTCGATTTGTAATCTCCATTGAAGGCTTAAATTACCGGCACTGTATCCTATGTTCAGCTATAGCAGTTTGGAACCGTTATTAATCATGTACGTAATCAGGGTTATAAAAGGGACCAGGGATTATTATTTCGTTACACTTGTGAAAATATTGTTGTTGTAATTATTTAAGTTCTCAGTCTTTTGACTGGTTTGATGCAGCTCTCCATGCTTTCCTGTCCTAGGCTAATTGTTTCATCTCTCCATAACTACCACATCTTACACCCGAGCCAATCTGTTTAACATATGAAGAGTCCACGGCAAGAAGGGGGAATGTCACTCAAAATATAAAATCGAGATATCAGCGCGATCTGGTAGGCCTCTTTGCGACGTATTGAAGGCACAATTGTGTCTGGCTAAGAAAAATGAGGATCGTGAGAATATAGCGTTTCAAGTTGACGCGTACATATAGTCTAAGTCCGTACAAGTAATGAAACTTTAAAACTAGTTTCCTGAACATATTACATTATTTGACATTCCCCCTTCTTCCCGTGGATCCTTCATATTCTAACCTTGGTCTACCCCTACAGTTCTTGTCCTCGACCCTTCCTTCCATAACTAAGTTTGCTATTCCCGGGTGTCTTAGTAATCTATGTGTCCTACCAACCTATCTCTTCTCTTCATTAGCAGTCGCCAAAATCGTCTCTCCTCTCCCACCCGTCTTAATACCTCTTCATTTGTTACTCTATCTACCAATCTGATCTTCATAATTATCCTGTAACACCACATTTCAAATGCTTCTATTCTCCTCTTTCCTGCTGCACCAACAGTCCAAGTTTCACTTCCGTAGAGTGCCACGCTCCAGACAAAGGCTTTCAAAAAGGACTTCCTAATTCCTAGACTAATACTTTGATGTCAATAAATTTATTTTCTGTAGAAATGCTTTTCTTACCTGAGCCAACCTACATTTTATATCCTCTTTGCTTTGTCCATCACTGTTTATTTTGCTTCCTAAGTAGCAGAAGTCTCCTACTTCCTTTAGCTTTTCACCTGCCAATTTGACGTCAATAGGGTTTCCTGATTTCTTTCGGCTGCATTCCATTATTTTCGTTTTACATATATTGATTTTCATCACGAATCCTTTCTAAAGACGGGGCCCGTACCATTTCAAATCTCATTCAAATCCTCTGGTGAATCGGCTAAGATGAAATGTCATCAGCAAATCTCAGAGTTGAAATGATTTCTCCTTGAATCTTCACTCCTACTTTAATTTGTTCTCTAATTTCCTTGTTCAATGTACAGATTGAAAAGTATGGGTGAAAATATTGAGATGAGTAGTCTAATTTCATATTGGATGTTATGTTTTAATAAATTGGAACATAGGCCTGCCGTACTAATTTACAGAATGTAGGCCTATAGGTAGAGCCCTGCGCGGATAAACAAATCGTTATCCGCATCCACTCCGCATTCGCACGAATGTTATCCGCATCCGCCCCGCATCCACAGGACTGTTATCCGCATCCGCCCCGCATCCGCGCGACTTTTATCCGCATCCGCACGTTTGTTATCCGAATTTACTGGCATTACAATGAAAAATGAAAATCCACAGCCTGCTTCCAGTCTCTGACCGGGTCAGGAATGGAATGAATGAAGCCCCCATCTAGCGGCGAGGATATGAACTGTGCCGGCTGCCGAGGCCTGACGCACTCCTCTGGGGCAATGATTAAAGGAATGACAGATGAAATGAAATGATAGTGGAGAGTGTTGCTGGAATGAAACTTTTGACAGGGAAAACCGGAGTACCCGGAGAAAAACCTGTCTGCCTCCGTTTTGTCCAGCACAGATCTCACATGGAGTGACCGGGATTTGAACCACGGACCCAGCGGTGAGAGGCCGGCGTGCTGCCGCCTAAGCCACGGAGGCTTTTGGCATTACAATAATATTCTTAATTAGATGAAATATTAAAGTAACACAATTAGACATTTGAGAAGAAAGTCGTTCGCCTAGGCTAGGTATGTCATGTTCTAAGTTTTAAATGAATGTTATACAGCCAGAATTGCAACCCTCTTTAGTCCGGAGCAATAATTATAGTCTACTTAATGACATTATTTGAATGAGATTAGTGTAATTCATCATTTGTCATGAAAGAAACATAACGGAAAAATATAATATTGAACCCTTATCATTGTGTCCAATAATAATGTTTCATATTTATTAAAAACGCTGGAAATACTAAATACATGATATGCTGGATATTTGAGTAAAATTGATGTAGCAAGCAAACTGGACTTGGTAAGACGGGCTATGTGCTGGCTGGAAGCTACCGACAGTTTCACAACCAATGCTATTCTTATTTTTCTGAGAAAATCAGGTATGACGCTGAGGCGTACGTGACCATCGACAGGCCACAATGATGGGTCCAAGACAAGGAGTGAGAGAGAGGAGAAGTGTCATGACGTCAAAATAAGGGCGGGATTTGTAAGGTCAGAACTCCGACGCCAACTTAACTGACCAATGAAAGGATAGGACGCCAGAACATAGCATCAGTGTGTTTTTGCGCGCCAATCGGTTATAAAAAGATCTAGCGATCGGTTTGCATGTTCGGCGGCAGATTCGCGACCTGTGAGAAATTACAAGATTTTTGAGAGGTCACACATAATTATAGGCCCATTATTTAAAATATTGAGGAGCTGTTTTCTCCCTCCATGGGAACTTTTAGGCTTTCTGTATATAAACAAATGTCTGAGATGAACCGGGGCACTCCTAATTATTCTTCGACAGTCAATTTAAGACGTCCTTAAGACGGTATGGTTTTAAAATTCTAGTTGTGTGTCGACGAAGTTATAAATTTCATAAATTGTGAGATGGCAATTAGCCATAGAATAGGGAAAGTCTACGATTCTGCATAGGACTATATGAGGAAATAAAATACTCATAGAGCAGATAGAACAGTTTTAAAACTTTAATTTAATTGTGTTTTAACAGCAGCAAGATGACGACCATGGAAAGAAAACAACAAGTTTCATCCTCCATTACCATGAGTGTTATGGGCTAAAAGGCCTAATGATGGGAGATGACGAGGCGGGAGGCCTCTGGAAAGCGGTTTAAGTGATGAGTATTAAAAAATTGATTTATTGATTTTGGACGAGGGGAATCGCGAGAGATGTGTGGAACTTTGTACAGATTTTATTTGTGTGGTTTAATTTAAATTTAGGGTTTGATTTCTTAACTGACATGCGTGTAGTAAATGTTGGCATTGCGTGACAATTATGTTATACAATAATTTTGTAACTTAAATGTTGTCTTTATGTATACGTAATTCTTATAGCGAAATGGCCGCATATGATTAACGTAGCAATAAAAAGTGTAGCCATAAATGAGAACCTAGGAACGACAATGATAAATGGACTGAATTAATGAATTGTAAAACTAAAACTAGACGTGGGGGGAAAATTAGTGTTTTAGTTGCTTTGATAACTCGGGTTAATTCTGATTCCAGTTATTAATTCTTTATTGTCATTTGGACAAGTCATGTGTCATTTATCTGAAGGGTGTGCTGGTTCATATGCTGCGACGAGATCTTCGAGAAAGTGCCATGTGTTTTTGGGTGTAAGTGTGATGATGAGGAAAGGTAAAGCCTGTCCTTGACTGCGACATCATTCCGGCAAATTAGTTACCCTTGGGGGTAAGTTTGACCTGGAGATGTGTTCTTAAAAATCCCTGAGAGGATGTTTTGAGATAATGTGATATTTTGTTTTTACGCGTTTAACAGGTGGCGATTAGCAAAGGTTGCTGGACGCTGGCTATGGGCCAGAATCTATATTTAGCGTGGCACTCATTACTACGTTTGGGGAAGGAATCAGACACTAACTCAGATATGCGATCACTGACCCGGCTGTCCCCAGCTCTGTTATGACACGTAAATGTTTGCTTTAAAGCCTAATGAGTTAAGGTTATTTTATTTGGTTTAATTTGGGGAGTTGCCATGTTGTCGATCCAAGGTTTTTTTTAATCATGACTACGACTTATTTGTTCATTGTTTTAAAACGCCAAATTTTCTGGCGTGAATTTAAAAATTTGTATTTTGTTGTTGTTGGCTCTTATTTTCAAGGCCATTGTATTCATTATAAATATAATTTGGCAGCCGGCCAAACTTGTTCATGTCATGTTATGCTTTCCTAGTGTTTGTGGTATAAGACGGTAATTCCGCAGCCCATATTTTAAATAATACACACGTGTATTTGGTTGTGGTAATCTAAGGTTAGAGCATGTCAGTAGTGTATTTAAATATGTAGTTGTTGTTCCCACATTTCCGTAATTCGTCTTCGCAGTACGGAGTTCGTTCCCGAACCGACTGTTTTGGTCGGAAACGAGCGCCTGTCAAAGTGCTCATTACTTGAACTAGTCTTAAAACGCGTGTCGCTCATAAATATTAAATTCTTGTACTTTTTATTTGTTTGTTATTTTTGGATCTTGTGATCCGTTTTCTTTTGTTACTTTGAATTAAGTGACATTGCAGTCACAACGCTTGTTTGACAGCTGTCATGCCGTGTTATCATGGTACGTCAGACTGGTCAGTGTCAGATCTGTTCACGTGCGAGTGAACTAATTTAAGGGTGGTTTATTGTTAAGTGTTTTATGTTTGATTCAGTTATTAAATTTCATTTGTTAGTAGATCCTGTTGTTTTCTTGGCTTTGTAATAATTAGTTAACCTTATCAACCCTGGAAGTTATATTGATAGCATAAAATCTCTAAATCACATTCACAAGAATCCATTACGACCCCGAAATTTCGAATCTTGTCTATATGCTATTTTCCAAGGGTATAATATGTCATAAACATCCAGGTCGTAGTACTTATATTCAACAAGTTCGGACTGTATTCTAAAAACTATCCACAAATTTACCCCATACATTATCCGCAGTTTATCCGCTATCCACACAGCCATGCAAACTATATCCGCTTGGCGAAAAGTTTTGCGGATATCCGTGGGTAACCGCATTCGCGCAGGGCTCTCTCTATCTATAGGTAGAATCACTGACTGTGAGATGAAATCGATCGAGGAGAAACTAAAGAGAAGTGATAAGCAACAAAGCAAGCTCACTAGAAAAGTAATGATCTGTTGTCGACAACAGAATGGAATCTAACTATATTGAATAAAACATTGGAGTGCTAGGGGGACCCAATAAGCCCCCTACTGTTTAATATACCAACCATGGATGTGACTCAAATTGTGGAGGATAACGACGCGACGTCTCTATCTACATGTAGGCCTATGCAGATGACATGGTTTTGACAACCACTTCACTTGAGAGGTTACAAGCAACTTTTAACCCTCTACTTGTGAGATGGTATTACGGCACTGTGACGTACATTGTGAAGTGAGGTCTGAGTGACCGACGTTTAATCTTGCTTGTTCATAGGCACCAGGGGCGGATCTAGGGGAGGGCGAGGAGGGCGAGGAGGGCGACCGCCCAGGGCCCCGCGGTCCGGGGGGCCCCGCGCCATGGACTGTTTTAAATTTAATTGATTAATTAATTATACTTTTCATACTAATTTATAATTCATATTCTTTTCTCAGTGCAGCTATGATCTCCCGTGACCGTTTAGCAAGTTTAGATTTCAGTGAAATGATGGAAGACTTCAGCCGGGAAAAAAGTCGCAAAGTAATATTTTAATATTTCATAGTTTACATAATCTTCTTCAAGGGAACTTAAAGGTTTATCTCATATTATTAAAAATATATACTGTAGTGTATTAAAAATATTGTCACTATTCTTTATTTTATAATTATTACAAAACCATTTTTCATTTGATTTGATTTCTTTTTTTATATTTCCTATTGTTGTGGGTCCCACCTTATCATATCGCCCAGGGCTCCGCAAGGCCCGGATCCGCCACTGATAGGTACACACAATAAAACTATTTACTTGAAATTTGTCGTGTTAGTACTTCAACTACCGTACTCTAACACACGATACAAATACAAACATCTCTTAAAATCAAAGTATAGGTCTTTAGTACTCATATTACGTTTGTAATGCGAAAAAAAAGTTTTCTCTGATCATTAGATTTAATTAATTTTAAAAATGAAAACTTGACAAAATAGACTAGCATTAGGCTATACAATTATTATTTAGAAACAAATATACGAGCACATGGTTGACACAATGAAACAGCAAAACATTCTTCAGCTCGAAGTGCATCTCCCGCCTGCATGCTCAGCGTGGAACGTTAAAACTGTGAGGTGGGTCACTGATACCGTTCGAAAATTTTACAACGCAATCGCCCGCACTTAACAGTAGCTAGAGCTGCACTGAGCTATGCAGTGACTCAAGGCCATGTGCTGGGAAGGTACACAAAAGAAAGGGCGGGAAGTAACAATAGAAGGGATAAAACTAACACTTCAAAATATTATTGCGGTCACCCTAACCCAGTGGTCCTTAACCGGTGGTCCTCGAATGCCTCGGGAGTGGTCCGCGGGAGAAAAGGGTCCACCAGCATGTATAAAAAAGTGGGCAATAAATGGGGATCTCGAAAACGATGCGCATTGAACGAGAATCATCCGAATGTATTCGCGGCGATGACTATCAGGTTTGGAATTGAAATATATTTAAAATAGGTGTTATTGAGGATGGGTTACAACTGATAAGGTGTATTGGGGGGAGGGGGTGGTCCGCACATGATTCAATTTCAGGCTGAGTGGTCCACAGACTTCTACGGGTTCAGAACCATTGCCCTAACCGCACCTCACAAGAAGAGGGTTAACAGACTGGCAAGCTGGGCCGACAAAAATGAAATCAGACTGAACGAAGACACAGTGTTCATGACCTTTAGAAGAGGAGGCAGGCTATCGATTCATCATTACGTACAATACAAAGGAAAAAGACTAAAATCAGTAAATAACTTCAAATTGAAATATTGAAGGTGTTCTTGAAGAAGGTGCTCAACCTCTCGAAATACCCCCCTCGCCGCGTGTATATGTTAGTCAAGCAACAATTTATATAGAAGACTAGCGACCAGCCCCGGATTCGCCCGGTATCTTTAACGGTTTACCCAGCGTAAGCTTAAAAGGCGCACAGACTTCAGGTCTCAGACGCGATTCAGAAAAGCCAAGGTGAACAGGAAACTCCAAACACATAGCCTATACTCTTCCCTGAAGTCTCTTGACACGACTCGACAGTTTGATGCTGGCCTAAGCTGGGGTGATAGCTCGTAAACTCGTTCCGAAGCTAGTAATTTAAATTTCCACTGAATGGAGATTGTTGGAAGTAATGAAAGCGTAAAAACACTTAGGCCTATAGTGGCCGATGTATTAAAGATAAAGGCCTACCTTCCAACTCCTCGACCTTCCATTCCAACTTTCCTCCCCAACGGTACTTGTAGCTCACCCATTGGGTGTCCGTAGAGATATGCTGTCGCGGACTTTTTAGTAGAACTTTTCATGCTGAATAATTCTTATACCGGTAGCCTACTCATAGTAGGCCTATATAGGCCTAGATACTTTTAATGGTTTACCCAGCGTAAGCTTAAATGCGCACGGATGGAAGGTTTTTCTTCGACTCGATTCACTGAAATCGTCACTACTCGGCTTCCTTTCGTCATAAATGAAAGTTTTTTTCCTACAGAAACCTTCCTCGAGAAATCCATTGCAGAATGGTGAAACCCGCATCAAAATCCATCCAGTGGTTCTGGAGTTTCCCCGTTACATCCAAGAATTGGGGACTTCGTTGAGGTGCTATGTAGAGATATAAGAAGTCAATGGAAGCTACCCTGAACTTGAGCATATGATTATGAACTGCTGAACGAACTTTGCGATAAGAGGAGGGGTAAATGGAGTGATGTTTACTGCACAGATGCCATGATGACTTGCGAGCGGATCAACGCAAACTATGAACCCCGCCATATGAACATGCGAATGGCAGTGCACGGCTTTCACCTCAAGGTCTGTGCAGAAAAGAAGTACCACCAGCCAGATTCGTACAACACTAGAAGCAGAATGGATGTTCACTGTCAATATTATAGAGAAGCTTTCTGAAAAGAAAAAAAAGAAGATCCCTTGTGTACTGCCTCCAAATATTTTAACTTGTTGCCCCTAACTCTAAGAAATGTCAGCACCATTTCCACATTTAAATTAAACTTTAAAAAATGGCTATCAGACAAGGCAATATATTCCGTAGAAGAATTCGAGGCAATGTGCACAGATATGTAAGTGTTGTTTGTATAAATTATTGATTATTTTATTTACCTGTACCCCTGCAATTATGTATTTTATGTATAAGTATGTATATTATGTATAATTAAGTATTTTATTATTTGACGATTCCCACATGTTTATTAACCGCTTGTGCATTCTGTGTGGGAAACTCCGTGGCAGTTATCATGTGTTATATTGTATTGAACGCAAGATATCTCTAACGCAATTCTGTACCAATTAATGCACATTGTGCGAGATCCTCATTATTAATGTAATCTACGCACAGTGTGCATTTCCTTATTATTTTATTGTACGGTAGGTTAATTTATTTAATATGGCCATTGGCTGCAATAAATGTTTATTATCAAAAGTAATGAATGATCTGAATCAGAAACGAGAGGCAGTAAAATTACCCACTGTTGTCAATCACACTAACTTCACTGTTCTGCCCCTTAAAACAACAATAACTAACTACCGGTACCTAACGTCTACTTAGGACAGTTGTTGTTGTCGTGTGGCCTCCTGAAAGGCCGAGTGCAGGTCTTTCTAGTCGACGCCCGTGGGCGACCTGCGCGTCGGGATGAGAAATGGAATGGATGAAGATAAATGAAACTGGGCGAGGATGTGGAAGGAAACGGCCGTGGCTTGTTAGAAGGTACCGTCCCAGCATTTTCCTGGGGTTGAAAATGGGGAAACCACGGAAAACCATTTCAAGGACGGCCGACGGTGGGGTTCGAACCAGCAGAGAGCTTGGCCCCATGACCTAACGCTGTGCTTAAGCCAGCGTAGCCACTGCTGTCGGTACTTAGGACAGTGATAATTTCATATTTTATTACATGTACCTTGGCCCATACACAAATCAATACGCTTTCCAGAAACTAGGGACGAACAGCGGAAGAGACAGCCCAACAGTTGTCAGATACCCAAACATTGAACTTGTTTTTCTGGATATTTTATTTGTCAAGTTTCAAATTGTGGCCACCAGGGGAAAGCGCGGATTGGCTCCCAGGCACATCACTAGAGTGCCCCCATTGGATTGATCTATAACTGAACACGCCCCACTGAGGTGCACTCGTACTCCATGTTGTTCTTACCAACTTTAATTTTGCATTCATTTAGTGTTTTCTGATGTAGATACCATTAGACGATTTAGAATTGGGCCTTTCTATTGACATATTATATTTTGAAGGTTTAGGATTTTATTAATTCAACTTGCATGCTGATTATAACAAACTTTCCATGACGAAATATATGAATAAAGAAGGAAGGTTTCCGGAGCTTGCGTGGTGTTCGGCGGGTAGGCGGGGCATTACGGGAAAGGGGGAGGTAGTCTGGAGGCGGAGTCGAAATTCCACTTAGCAAGCAGCCAACGTTGTGACCAGCCAAGATGGCGGCAGAACATCCAACGATTCTGTACAGAGCAGGTCGACACACGGAGAAGGAATGTCCTGCCGGCTCGCTTCCCAAACTGCTTGTGAGTGTTTCCGGAAATTACCGGTAGATGTCGCCTTGCCCAGTATTAGTTGAAGGGGAAGAGAAAGATGGCCATGTTGCTTTTCTCCCACCGTAACAAAAAAAAATGGAGGAAAAGACTGGGTATTATATAAAATAGAGATGAGGCGATAGAATGGAATTTGTAATAATAATTTAACTCTCAAGCTAATTAATTGACGAGGGAAAACACGAACACCTGACGAAATGTGATATTTGTTGTGTGTGAAGTGCCAAGTTTGTAATTACCGTATGTTTTTGTATGTTTGATATAAAATGTTTCAAAGCAAGTGCCTTCTTGACCAAATCTGAAATCACGGAACTTCACATGAATTAATTTCGATCCGTTATACTGTGTTTATAACTGGGGTAAACTATTTTGCGAATGAAAACAAGTACAGTATCTGGGTTTCCATGATTTCAGAAATACTCCGCGGCTCAGTCAGTGGAGTGTGTGTAGAGCATAGCGTTTGATAGCGGCTACTGCCGGAACTTCGACCCGGACCCAGACCCCAGTTACTGGTGCCCCCTGTGAGATGCCGAGGACACCACCACAAAGCAAAGGTAAGAGCTGGACAAGTGAGGTGTTGTTTGCTTCGAAACAAGGTGGTGTATTTACGCATGCCTTCTCTCTGTGTTATATTTCATATTTAATTAGACTTCTTTTTCTTCATTTCATCTAAAAAGTGCTGAAATATTTTTTTTCTCCACTCCAAAATTAAAATATACTCTATTCATGTAATTTTGTGAAATATTTTTCGTACGCACACAAATGAATATTGTGTCTGTGAAATCAAAGGGAAAATATCCGATTATCCACAATGTTCATCTTAACGAGAGCCTATGGATAACGGTGTGGTGTGTTTTGATCTGTTGTGAGGGATGTTTCTGTTAGCCTAGTGCATAATTTATGGTTTATGTTACGTGTGCATGATTTCAGTAACTCGGAAGACGATGGAGTTATTCTTTTTGATTGAATATACAGTAGGCTTTCAGGATTTCGTCCATTTATAATTTCGTCGAAAATGTTACTGATCAGTAAAGCTAAGTAGGCTACTATACGTGTTTTTGGAATATTGTTGTCCCGAATAAGAAGTGCCGGAACAAAAACCGATAAGCGATGTAATCATTACAGAAAGTAATAAACACTGAAAACTTTGTGGCATTTCAAATTATATTTAATGTAGATTGAGTGGCTCTTGACAGAAGATGTTTGAAGAATCATATTTTAAATAATTGTTCACCCTATAGGCTACTCCTCCCAGGACCACAAAAGCACGGATGCAGTAAAAGTGGATTTATTGTTTTTTGTTCCGACGCTCATCAATAATGTAAATGCATAATCTCAATACTATTCATAATGAGTGTTATAAAGCATGCATTCATCTGAGTGATGTTGTCTCTCTTCCACAGTAGTGCCGGATAGGACTACCACTAGTAGTAGACTATGTCATTTCAAAAATGCTACATCAAAAAGAGTAAATTCAAAAAACTCGTGTTCATAAGCCCCCCGGGACCTTCTCTTTACGTGGAATCCGAACCACTGAATATTATATTTCGCATCGAAAATCCCACATGTTAACCGGGAATCGAACCCGGTTCGACTTGGGGAGTCTAGGAGCTCGACCGCTGCACCTGACGCCTCTAGTAGCCTAGGCTATTGTAAATTAGTCTGATAGGAACATATGACCTGTGGAAGCAGTAATTATGTACACTGGAGTTTGAAGATAAATAGCATAGGCTAATAACCAAAATGCATTCAGAAATACAAATTATATTATCATTTTCATTGTTTAGTCCTGCATTGATTGACTGATTGATTGTTTGTTGATTGTAAAGTTAACTACCGGTATATCTTTTACGATGGGCATAACGTAAAAAATACCGGTTTCTGGAAGTTTTCGAGGGAAACGCTGACAAAAAGAAAAGAATAAATAAATTACAACTCATACCTCCATTGTGCTACAGCAACCAAATTTCAATACCTGCTAATCAGATATGTTTTCTATTCATATTCGAAGTTTTAATTTTTGTCTACACAAAAAACAAAAATATGAATTATGTGGAAGCCTCGCAGTTCGAAACTGGACTTTCGTAGAAATTGGTTTTTGGGTGCGTTGTAATCCACACAGGCTATTCTAAGCATCCGTAATGTGTAACTACTGTCGACCAAAATATTATGTGCACTCGAGTTTGAAGGTTGTTTGTGAAGTAACTAATAGACCTACATCAAATCCAATAACATCATCATTTTCGGCGTTCTATTTTACGTTAGTTCATGTAGGTTTGGAATTTTTAATCTATATTTTAATATTTTTTTTATCGCAGTTCAAACACAAAAAAGTGCCCTTTTTAAGCGTGTTTCAACCATGCGTCACATTTGAGAATTATTATCTCACAAACCCGTCATCAAATCGAATCCAAATTTTAACACATTATACATTGGAATGTTGTATAACTGGTTTATTAGTTTCAAAATTTTGTGTGTTCAAGAACGAAAGTTGTTATCATTTTTGTAAGGTAACTTTTTCTCGGCTTGGGGTCGTTGGAAAATGCAGTTCTTGGTTGCGTTGTAATCCTTATACATCAAAAGGTTATGCTGTATGACTGTGAAATACGTAAATTAATTCACTTATTTTATATCGGTTTGTATTTGTCACTTCCGAGCGAGGCGCGCCATGACGCGTGATGGACCCCATCTTGGCAACTTTGTACAGCTTTCACCGAAGCGGCTAACTGGTGAACCATGTCTTAATTCCCCGTACAAATACAAACCGATATAAAATAAGTGAATTAATTTACGTATTTCACAATAATACAGCATACCTTTTTGATGTACTGTATAAGGATTACAACGCAACCAAGAACTACATTTTCCAATCACCCTGAGCCGAGAAAAGGTTACCTTACAAAAATGATAACAACGTTGTTTCTTGGACACACAAAATTTTGAAATTAATAAACCAGTTATACAATATTCCAATGTATATTGTGTTAAAATTTGGATTCGATCTGGTGACGGGTTTGTGAGATAATAATTCTTAAATGTGACGCATGGTTGAAACACGCTTAAAAAACGGGCACGTTTTGTGTTCCAACTGCGATAAAAAATATTAAAATATAAATTAAAAATTCCAAACCTACATGAACTAACATAAAGTAGAACGACGAAAATGATGATGTTATTGGATTTTATGTAGATCTATTGGTTACTTCACTAACAACCTTCAAACTCGAGTACACATAATATTTTGGTCGACATTAGGGTTGAAGTAACTAACTTACAGTTTCCGCTACTTACCAAAATATCGAAGTCACAGTTACTTTGTGAGAAAAGAAACTGTAATGGTCGAAATCACGCATCGTTACTTTTGTCCAAGGGCTGGAAGTGGCTTTCCGTGGTTTCCCACTTCTACTCCAGGCGAATACCAGGATGGTTCCTAACTAAAGACCATGGCCGCTTTTTAATTTTACAATCTGACAGCAATTTGAGTTTGACAACGCACACAGAATAGCTCCCAAGTTAATTTAAATAATATTTTGCTAAAAGGGGCGGAACAGCGAGGTCATCTGCCCCTCTTAACACAGATAAAGTAACACCAATTTGGTACAGTTAAAATTATTTGTAGGTGGATGCCTGGATATAGAAACAGCCTAATATTAATAAAGCAAAAAATAATAAAATAAAACTAATAAATATAATAATAAACAAAACTATACGGAGTACAAATATCAGAGGGATCTACTCAGCCTCGGGTGGTCCAAATGAGTAGAGGGGGTTCGATTCCCACCTCAGCCATCCTCGAAGTGGTTTCCCACTTGGTCTCCAGACAAATGCCATGCTACCTAACGTAAGGCCACGGCCGCCTCCTTCCCTCTTGCTTGCCTATCCCTCCCAACCTTCCCATCCCTTCCCATCCCTCATAAGGCACCTGTTCGCTTTGCAGGTTAGGCCGCCTGGGCGAGGTGCCCGTCCCACGACCCAATGTTTCAAGCTCCAGGACACTGCCCTGGAGGCGGTAGTCTAATGGTGGGATCCCTCGCTGAGTCCGAGGGAAAAGCCAAGCCTGAAGGGTAAACCGACTAAAAAAAATACAGAATGTATTGACAATGCCTAAAAGATTTCCACAAAGATGACCTGGGTTCGATTCCCAGCTCTGTCATGCATTTTAATCCTAGTTGGTCAGCATCTAGAGAACAGTTGAATTTTTGTTTCACTTGAGGTCATTTAGCCCCGTGAACTTGGGCGAGTGTGACATTTTGTCTGATAACCTGTGTTATTTTGATAGACGTATTAGTGTGTGCGTTTGTAATTCAGGTGAGGATTGGGAAGGAAGCGGCCGGCACACACTACTACAGACATCACAGTGATAGCCTACAGGTTATCAGACAAATTCTTCACACACCCAAGTACACGGGGCTATATGACCACGATATCGCAAAGCCCCTAAAGAATCAACAATAAATCTTGACAGAGACGGGAATCAAACCCGAAGCTCCGGGGTGACAGGCAAGAATGCTAGCTGGTACAGATCGAGGTGTTCGGGAGGACAGTTGAGCTGAGTGGTGAGTAGTGGGTTCGCATCCCACTCTCGGCCATACTAGAAGCAGCTTTTCATAGTCTCCAAAGTAAACTCAGATCGCAGCTGCCTCCTTCTCAATCTTAGCCACAAGTTACAAGCACACGCACTGGTATGGTCATTACAATAACGCAGGTTAACATATATAGATTCCACACACATTCAATTACCCGTGGTGATGACCATGAAGTCGTAAGCTCTAAATGAAACAAATCGCTTGCTCCGGCTTTGTTTAAAGGTTAATTACCACTGTTCTGTCAATTAAATACAATAGTCTATGCTATGTGACCACCTCATGGTGTAGCGGTTAGCATTCTTGGCTGTCACCTCGGATGTCCGGGTCGATTCTCGGCTCTGCAAACAATTTAATTGTGGTATGAGAGCTTGAATGGGGCACACTCAGCCTCGTGAGGAAAAACTGAGATTAGGTGGGTTTGATTCCCACCTCAGCCATCTTGGAAATGGTTTTACGTGGTTTCCCTTTTCTACTCCTGGCAAATGCCGGGATGGTTCCTAACTGAAGGCCACGGCCAGCTCCTACCCAATCCTAGTCTCAATTACAAACACACGCACTAATAAAGCCATCACAAAAACACAGATTATCAGAAGAAATTACGCACACACCAAAGTACCCGGAGCTAAAAGAGCAAGCCCCTTAGGTGAAACAACAAAAACTGTAGACTATATTTAATGAAGGAATGGAATGTAAAAAGAAATGAATTTAAACAGAGAAAATACATTTTAAAAAGAAAACATGTTAAAGCTGCTGTTGAAGGTCAAAAGCCCTCTTGAGAAAAATAGACAGGGAATGTGCAGGGTTGGGGAGTAACGTGTTTCTTGTAACAGTAACTCTTTACGTTAACGAGAGGGTAACGAAGTTACTTTTTAAATACGTAACTGTGACGCCGTTACTTTTAAGAGTAACGAAACTGCTAGTTGGTTAACAGGTTTTTTTTACGGTAATGAAGTTGCTTTTCAAATACGTAACCGTGAAGCCGTTACTTTTAAGAGTAACGAATTTGCTAGTAACCGTTACTTTTTAAATAAGTAACTGTGACGCCGTTATTTTTAAAAGTAACGAAACAGCTAGTAACAGTTACTATTTACGGTAAAGAAGTATCTTTTTAAATAAGAACCTGTTGCGCTATTACCTTTAAGAGTAACGAAACTGCATGTAACAGTTACTATTTACGGTAACGAAGTAACTTTTTAAATAAGAACCTGTTGCGCCATTACCTTTAAGAGTAACGAAACTGCATGTAACAGTTACTATTTACGGTAACGAAGTAACTTTTTAAATAAGAACCTGTTGCGCCATTACCTATAAGAGTAACGAAACTGCTAGTAACAGTTACTTCTACGGTAACGAAGTTACTTTTTAGCCTATTTTCATTTATGAAAAATAGGCTTATGAGATCACCTTTTGTCCGTGTGTGTGTATGTGTGTGCGCGTGTGTGTGTGTGTGTCTAATAACTTCTAAACGGCTGGAGTGATTTCAATGAAACTCGGTGAAGTCATAGTAATATTTCGGCCGACCCCGACCGTGCCCTTCAAATTGTATTAGGTCTCAACAATCCAACATGGCGGCTGTGCAAAATATTTCACCGGCATTCCATATCCCCGAGACTATTACTGATATCATCCTGAAATTTTGTAGACTACAGTGATCGAGAGTACTAGTAGATGTTCACCTATGAGACTTTCAAAAACCTCGTAACTACAAAACGAACATGGCGGCCAAGCGATGTAAAAACTTTTAAATAGACTTGTCTCGCGATTTAACCATCCAAACGCAATGAAACTTGTTACAGCAAATGTTTATACACATTGTAAATGCACTGGCATCTAATTTAATTCAATTATTTACATAACCTCAGGATGGCGGCTGTGCGAAATATTTCACCGGCATTCTATAGGCTATCTCCGAAACTATTGCTGATATCACCCTGAAATATTGTACGGTGATAAAGGGCACTACTCGAAGTTTATATTAGAGACGTTCAAAAAACCTGTTAGCTAAAAATCGAGCATGGCGGCCAAGTAAATTTGAAACTTTTAAATAGACTTTTCTCGCGATTTAACCATCCAAACGCAATAAAACTTGGTACAGCAAATGTCTATACACATTGTAATGCACTGGCATCTAATTTAGTTCAATTGTTTACATTAACTCAAGATGGCGACTGTGCAAAATATTTCACCGGCATTCTATATCTCCGAAACTATTACTGATATCACCCTGAAATTTTGTACAGTGGTGCTACTAGAAGTCCAGGTATGAGACTTCTAAAAACCTGTAAAATACGAAACGAGCATGGCTGCCAAGCGAAGGTGAAAAATTTTAATAGACTTTTCTCGCGATTTAACCATCTGAGCGCAGTGAAATATGGTACAGTAAATGTTTATACACATTTTAATGCATTGTCATTTAATTTAGTTCAATTGTTCACGTAACCTCAAGATGGTGGCTGTGCGCAACATTAAAATTAAGTTTTTATATCTTGTGTAATAATCATGCGATCGAAATGAACGTTTGAATAATGAACCTACGCAAAAATCGTCATCTAACAGTACATAACTCAATGGCCTACCTACATATAAAAAATCCAGCACGGCGACCATCCGAAATATTCAGACGGTACAGTACTCAATATCTATTAATCTATGATAGCAATCAAACTGAAATTTTGTATGTTGATGGAGGCTATTAACATAAGTTCACCTATGAGATTTTCAATAACCTGGTGAGCACAAATCCAACATGGCGGCGACGCGAAATATAAATATTTAAATGGACGTTTCTCGCGATTTAACCATCCGAGCACAGTAAAACTTGGTACGGTAAATGCTTATACAAATTTTAATCCACTGGCATTTAATTTATTTCAATTGTTTTCATAACCACAAGATGGCAGCTGTGCGAAATTTTAAATTCTGGTGTCTAAATCATGCGATTGAAGTTTGAATACTACACCTACGCAGTAATCTTCATGTAATAGTACATAAGTCTAAGACCTACATATATGAAAATCCAACATGGTGACCATCCGAAATATTTAGTCGGATCTCAATATCTACGAATCTATTACTGCAATCAAGCTGGAATTTTTGTATGTTGATAGAGGCAATTAACATAAGTAGGATGTATGAAAATTGGCTGTATATTTCTTCACGGAACTACTTGTTAAATAAGTAACTGTGAAACCGTTACTTTTGAGAGTAGCGAAACTGCTAGTAACCGTTACTTTTTACGATAACGAAGTTACTTTTTAAATAAGTAACTATTATTTATGTAGCTTATGACTTTTAGTGCCGGGAGTGTCCGAGGACATGTTCGGCTCACCAGAGTATGTAGCTGTTTCAATGCGGACAACCATGGGGTGAGCTGCAAGTTCCGTTGAATTTCTAGTTCTGACTTTGGCTACCAGTGATGAACATTGGAACTTTTGATAGAGCGTTTCAACGAAATATAACCTGCAAATTTAGCTTCACACAGGTTTAATTAGTGGAAGGTTCTTTTGAAAATCCACAGCCTGCTTCCAGTCGACCGACCGGGTGAGGTAATGGAATGAATGAACCCCCATCTTGCGGCGAGGATATGAACTGTGCCGGCTGCCGAAGCCTGTCGCACCCCCCTGGGTCAATGATTAAATGAATGACAGATGAAATGAAATGAAATGACAGGGGAGAGTGTTGCTGGAATGAAATTTGTGACAGGGAAAACCGGAGTACCCGGAGAAAAACCTGTCTGCCTCCGCTTTGTCCAGCACAAATCTCACATGGAGTGATCGGGATTTGAATCACGGACCCAGCGGTGAGAGGCCAGCGTGCTGCCGCCTAAGCCACGGAGGCTCCGAAGGTTCTTTTACATGCCATAAATCTATGACATGGGACGGCCGGCTTTACTTCCCCTCCGAAGGAAGACATACTGAAGGATTTTAACGCTCTTAAAAAATCCGACGACTTCAGCCAGGTATGAGCCTGCGATCTTGGGCTTAGAAGCTAAGCATGCTACCGACTATGCCACCGAAGCCGCTTAATGGACTATGTAACTGTGATGCCGTTACTTTTAATGATAGAGCGTACTGTCACTCGTCCTGCTAGAAGGACCTTCCGGAAGTACTTTTGTACACAGCGGTGCGTCCTTCCAGTAGGACTTCGGACCCTAATGGCAAATGTTTGAACTGACCTTCTAGCAGATCGCGTCCTTCCGGCAGTACTTTGGGTTATCGAAGCGTAATAATACTGAAGATCTGGTACTGGGCAAACAATTAAAGTCTGCAAATATTCTAAAACAGTGTAATTTGACTTATATTGACTAATACAATAACTGTCTCGTAATCACTTCAAATGTATAAACGTGTTTTCTTACAGTACAGAGACTATATAAATGTATGAGAAGTATAAGAAAGTTGTAAACATTTTAAGATCTAAAATAGGCTATATTAAAATGTATTTAAAAATGGGATTTATTACCCTACAACTTTAGCCATTTCAAAGAAGTAATATCTAAAATATCTAAAATTGACATCTAAAATACTGTATATAATGAAAACATGTTCGATTTCTTGCTTTTCGACTGTAATCATTTCAGTACACATCTACCGGTACGTAAGTGCCATGCCATTTAGTGGTATCATAATTACTAGCAAATAACGAGCGACTCCATGCATTTCCGCTGTTTGGAGCATCGAAATAGGTAGCAAAAACATAAACACGGTCACCCTTACGTATAATTGCCGCCATTACTGAACGGTCAGAGCTACCAACTTCAGACTTGCATGCGCTGATTCGTTACATTTCCCTCTTTATAATGAAAAAAAAAAAAAAAAAAGAACGGTCTTCCCAGCAGGACGCTTCGTCCTCATATAAGCAATTGAATTACGTACTCAAATGAGGACGTAATGTCCTGCCGGCAGTGCCTTGTACGTTCTATCATTAAGAGTAATGTAGTGGCGAAAATGCTTGTTACCTTTTCAAGATGGAGCAAAGAGCTGTCAATAGCACATAGGGATGGAACCAACAACTCCCATCTCTATACTCGATATAAACAATTATCATAAACGAACCGTGATTTTATGATGGATTTGAATGATCCGAGTACCTGCGCCTATCTATTCCTTTTAAAGTACGCCCACACTAGTACCATAACTGTTTCAAATGCTCTTTAGTAACACTAATGCTGACATGTCTCTGTATAGACCATTTACTTGGAGGCATGAGGATAGAAAACTTCCCACAATGTTCTGTGGTAAGGTCTGCAAGAGATTAGGCCCGCCCCTCAATCAGGGTTTATGAACCATTCTAGGTATAAAACGTGCTAAATAGTTCCTGTAGCAACTATATTTCGCGCATGTTTCTGCAGTCAATTCTGAGAAACACATTTTCTCTTAGAGATCCTAAGAACACAATGCAACTTTCTTTTTTTAACTTCCGACCTGTTTCAAAGGTTTGGGGAGGGGGCGGAATTGGACCAGAACCTCCTGTCATCTTTTATGATGTAGGCACCAATTGTTATTTTAAAAATCATCCATGAGTATTACTTCCCTGCTGAGATTGAAGTTAAAACGTGTTTGTGTCTAGAATTGGGCCATTGTTTTGGAGCCGTCAAACGCCGGTATGTTTATTTTCTTAAAATCGGATGTAAAATGTGCACAGGGGAATAAATAACACAGAGCAGTCGCAGTTCCGCACCGAACCTTAAGAAGCATGTGCAGGTAAGACATCGGGAACTCGATAATTAGGTATTATTTTAATACTAGCGAACCCGTGCGAGAACTCTCCCATAATGGGTTGTGTGCGCCCCATGTGTACAGACTACCCGCCCGTCCCTAGTGCTTTGGGGGCTGTACGCGACACAGTTTTACAGGGGCTATCGTCTTGTTTACTTGTTTAAAAGCACTTTATAAACAAATGAATATATTTCCGTTGACTTTTCAAGAAATGCATAATTTTTCCTGTAGCCTACTATTGAGACAATTTGGAAGATTTTGGTACGAACCACACCTACTAACTCCCACTGGTTTAGGAGCTTGAGTTTTGTGAAACATACCCCTTAGCGTATTAAGTTTAACTGCATAGCCTACTATTCACTTTTCATGAATTGAATTATTATTTGCGACGAGCGCCAGGTTGTTGTAGCGTTGTATTCAAGTGCTAGTTTATTGTTACGATTTTGGACAAGTAGGCTAACTGTAACAGTAACTTCGTTACTTTTTTGGACAAGTAACACTAAAGCCCTGCCAGTTTGATATGAACTTCTTTGTTGTTCTTTGAGTATTCAGTATTTTGACTGGTTTGATGCAGCTCTCCATGCCTCCCTATCCTGAGCTAAACGTTTCATCTCTACATAGCTACCACACCTTACATCCGAGGCAATCTGTTTAACATATTCTAACCTTGGTCTACCCCTACAGTTCTTGTCCTCGACCCTTCCTTCCATAACTAAGCTTGCTATTCCTGGGTGTCTTAGTGTGTGTCCTACCAACCTATCTCTTCTCTTTATTAGCAGTCGCCAGAAATATCTCTCCTCTCCCACCAGTCTTACCTCTTCGTTTGTAACCCTATCTACCCATCTGATCTTCATCATTCTCCTGTAACACCACATTTCAAACGCTTCAATTCTCCTCTTTTCTGCTGCACCAATAGTCCAAGTTTCACTTCCATAGAGTGCCACGCTCCTGACAAAGGCCTTCAAGAATGACTTCCTAATACCTAAATCTATATTCGATGTCAACAGATTCCTTTTCTGTAGAAATGCTTTCCTTGCCTGAGCTAACCTACTTTTTTTTATCATCTTTGCTTCGTCCATCACTGGTTATTTTGCTTCATAAGTTACAGAATTCTCCTACCTTCTTTAGTTTTTCACCTGCCAATTTGATGTCCATAGAGGTTTCTGCTTTATTTCGGCTGCATTCCAATATTTTTGTTTTACATTTATTAATTTTCATCATGAATTCTTTCCTAAAGACGGAGTCCATACCATTCAAAAACTCATTCAAATCCTCACGCGTGTTGGCCAAGATGACTAATTTATGTCATCGGCAAATCTCAGAGTTGAAATTATTTCTCCTTGAATCTTCACTCCCACTTTAAATTTGTCTCAAATTTCCTTCATTGCTTGTTCAATGTAAAGATTGAAAAGTATGGGTGATAAGTTGCAGCCTTCCTTTACACCTTTCTGAATACAAGCTTCTCTCTCATATCCTTCAGCTCGAATGACTGAACTTCTTTGTGCCAAGAGAGAATTGATATTGTCCGTCCAGAGTTAAGAGGCGGCCGTAGTGAGATCCTATTTCACATTTCATTTCAAAACGTTGCCACTAGTTTCGTTGTAGTCGCTCTCCCCTAGTAGTTGCATGGCCCGTACATAGGTATCAGCACGGATTACCCCCTACTGTGAGGGGTGGTTCAAGGTCGCGCGTGCGAGAAAGTTCAAACTGCCCCGGGGTCCGACACGGAGAAATGCAATCTCGTGGCAATGTGCCTCACGAATATCGAGACCAGGAAGTTCGAAGTGATAGTCTGTATAGGCTACGGTACTTCCAATTGAATGGCCGAAATATTTTGCTATAGATAAGCTAATAGTTAAACTACGGATTACGGAATTCACAAGTGACTGAAATATCCTTGGCGTTCCTCGTGATGTAGCGGCTAGTATTCTTGGCTGTCGCCCCGGAGGTTCGGGTTCGATTCCCGGCGCCGACAAGAAATTCGATTCATTCTTGTCTGATGGCTGGAATGGGGCATTCCAGTGGCAAAATTGAAAAGATGTGGTTTCGATTCCCATCTCAGCCATCTTGGAAGTGGTTTTCCGTGGTTTCTCACTTGTACTCTGGCTGCGTGGCTCAGTGGTAACGTTCTTGCTTGCTGTTCCCAAGATTGCAGGATCGAATCCTGGCGCAGCCAGCTGGCATTTGAGGGTGCGCAAATACGAGGGAGCCGTGTCAGTGAATTTACTGGCAGGTCAAAGATCCTCTTTGGGGCAAACTTCCGACACCCCGGCGTCTCCTAAAGCCGCAGATGTTTAAAGGGACGTAAAATAATAACATTATTTTTATTATTATTATCACTTCTACTCCAGGCAAATGCAGCCGACTCCTTCACAATCCTCATCTGAATGACAAATATACTGTACACACTAATAGAGCCATCACAATAAGACGGGTAATTAGACAAATTCCAAACACACGCCAAGTACACGGGGCTAGATGACCACGATGCCGCAACAATTACTTTGAAATGCGCTAATGAGTTTCAAAAAATACGGGAACTAGTCCTCGCACGGGGAAACGTGTTTTACAGGTGTTATAAGGATGCGCAGTGACCGACCGCAGTAGTTACACTTGCTAAGGTACAGCACAAAATCATGGGTGCCAAGCTATCTTCAAACTCGATAAACAAGTGCGTTCGAACCCATGGGCCGTTGTTTCAATGTTTAACTGCATTATTATGCATATTTTATATTATCTTGGTAAGTCTTTATTATTATTATTATTATTATTATTATTATTATTATTATTATCATCATCATCGGGATCTTGCCCGGTGTGGACCCGTCTGTCCAGCCCTCTAACACCGGCGGTTCTTCTTCTTCTTCTTCTTATTATTATTATTATTAACTGGCCTCGGTGGCCGAGAGCGCTAACGCACTACCTCGTGCCACGCTGATATCGAGAGAGCGTGGGTTTGAATCCCACCTCGGCCGTCTTATTATTATTATTATTATTAATAATAAAAATATTTTCCGGATCTTGCATGGGGAGGGGGGGGGGAGGAACGCCTGTTCAACCCCCTACCATCGGCGGCTTCTCTTACTAATGCTATTATTATTACTAATAATAATAATAATATTTCTAAAATTATTATCAGTTTCTGCAAATTTAGGAGGATTATAAATTAATATTACATAATTTGGCAATAGAGGTGGGGGAGGGCAGGATTCTCCAGCCCCAGGACCCATCACCACTCTCTAAGGCCTTGCATCCGGGGGTGACACACAAGAACGCTTCACCACGAGATGGTCTTTAAAACAGTATGTTATACTTAATGTGATAACGGAGAAAGAAATTAAAATGTTATTCTTAAAGCTCTACCATTTCCTTACAGATCTCACTTACACAAAACTGCCTATGTTGCGAAGTTCGAAACCGAACCACAATAAGGTTTCACGCCGGCGTTGTTGTTGCTCATGCTCCATTTGATTGTGCATATTCAATCATTTACTTTCATAAACATCTTCATACTGACATTATGGGGTTTGAAGCCATTTTTCAGTGTTTCCTTAGTAAACAAAAGTTTGGTGCTTTTCGGTCGGTCAACACGAATGTACCCAAAAGAGTTGGGTTATACCCTCATCCTGAAAAAAATTACAACTCTTTTGGGTACATTCGTGTTGACCGACTGAAAAGCACCAAACTTTTGTTTTATCTTCATAATAACCTTAATTGTGATAAAGAATCGTTCAGACTAAACTAATTCCTGAAAAAAGTTGAAAAGTAAATTTTCAAACACTTTTGTTTGAATATTTCAGTTTACGATAACATCGAAAAGATACGTAAGGAAGCCTACACCCTAGTATACCTGTAACTTAGTAGTATGGTGAAAAACTGCTGTTTATTTCCTAGAATTATACGTATTTTCGTGTTTTTGTAAGTAACCATGACAAGTTATTTTTTTCTTTTATTCTTAACAAAGGAGATATTTAAAGAAATGTAGAATACATTTTTTGAAATTACATTTCTCATCACACAGGATTCAACGATAAGCTATAGCATATTATTATCAGGACAGAGTGACTTCAGCTCATCCTTTCGCATTGCCTTTTCCTCATCAACAACCAAGAAATTTCCAGAAACTACAAATTCAGTTGCTCTAGGGAAAGAAAACTAAGATCCGTTTCCCACGATTATCACATCACCATTCATGAACAAATATGGTGCAATTAAATGGGGCAATTGTGATAAATAACTAATACATGTAACTTTTTCTATGAGTGTATTTACATATTTATATCTTGTACCCCGCCCATCATTGGGCACAATCGTGTTGACCGACTGAAAAGCTACGAAAGACAATATTATAGCCTATATAAAAAATCAGTAGTAGTGGTGAAAGATTTCAGTCTATTCCTGTAACAACTTAGACCAGGAACTCATCCTAGCATCAACTCTTACCGCAGATTCATTATAAACACAAATACGGTACTTTTGATTGCCTGTAGCAGCCTTCCCTGGATACCATAATACTGTACTTCAGAATCCTCAGTTTCTTTTCTCTTGGTACTCTTCCGTACGCCTTCTCTAGATCTACAAAATACAAAAGTCTATTCCTCTCGTAGTATTCCTCAATCACTTGGCACATACTAAAAAAAATATATCCTCACATCCTCGTTGTGGTCTAAAGCCACTCTGGGTTTCCTCCATCTTACTCTCGGCCAATGATTATGCCTGAGTATACTTCAACCTGACCGCGTTGCCTACAAAAGTAAAGAACCTCAAGTCCATAACATTTGTGAGATGAAGTGTGCATTTGGGTCATACACATTTTATCCCCCAATAAATGGTTTGAATAATGAAGAACTATTTACATACCTCAAGATCAACAAGGGATATACAGTAGATACCCGATTAGAGTTCCTGGCTGTATCAAGGGACAACTAACAGGCGTCCTGAGCCACAGCGACTGGCTGCGTGGCTCAGCGGTAATGTTCTCGCCTGCTATGCCCAAGATAGCGGGATCGAATCCCCGGACAGTCAGTTGGCATTTGAGGGTGCGCAAATGCGAAGGAGCCGTGTCAGTAGATTTACTGGCACGTTAAAGATCCCCTTCGGGGCAAAATCCTGGCACCCCGGCGTCTCTAAAAGCCACAGTTGTTAAAAGGGACGTAAAACCAATATTATAAATATGAGCCACAACATCCGGCAGACTCCCGCTTAGCATCACGTGGCTGGGAGACCCCACACCAGACCATACCAAGACTTAAATTCTTGGCAGAGCCGGGAATCAAGCCCGGGACCTCTGAGGTAGCCGACAACATTGCTGGCCACTGCGCCACGAGGTGTTTTATACATAGCACAGTATGTATTAAAAGGGCATATCAATAAACAGTATGGCTGTAAAAATTATGCTATACGCGTGTAGTCTCCACCCCCGCCCCACCAATTACGTAGACATGAAAAATGAATGAAGCTTGTAGTTTTACGTGACCGTTAATCTCGCGATCAGAGCTATGGGACCTTCATTTTTACGTGGAATCTGAACCACAGGACGTGATATTTCACTTCGAAAATCTCACTTGCCAGGAATCGAACCTTGGTGAGAGCCAAGCAGCTTGACCACTACACCATTACGTCCCCCAAAAAGTGAAGGAACGTGGGAATCATATAATCCCCGACTACTGTCGACCAAAATATTATGTGCACTCGAGCTTGAAGGTGGTTTGTGAAGTAACCAATGGACCTACATAAAATCCTATAACATCATCATTTTCGTCGTTCAGTTTACGTTAGTTCATTTAGGCTTGGAATGTTTAATTTATATTTTAATATTTTTTATCGCAGTTGGAACACAAAAAGTGCTCGTTTTAAAGTATGTTTCAACCATGCGTCACATTTACGAACTATTATCTCACAAACCCGTCATCAGATCGAATCCAAATTTTAACACTATGTGCATTGGAATGTTGTATAACTGGTTTATTAAAATATAAATTAAAAATTCCAAACCTACATAAACTAACGTAAAATAGAACGACGAAAATGATGATGTTACTGGATTTTATGTAGGTCTATTGGTTACTTCACAAATAACCTTCAAACTCGAGTGCACATAATATTTTGGTCGACAGTAGATACGTAGACGTCAAGAACAGATGATGAATTAGAATAAACCAGGCTTAAAAATAATGCCGGGATAGATCGTTGGTTTCTTAATATACGTATTTGGGCCATAATATATTTTGAAATATATATTTAAAAATCTGAACTCAAGTCCTAACGATTTCAAAATGCTATACCACACAGAAGTGAGGAATGGATTTCGGGAGTGAATCCACACTGCGAAATAATTGACGTTCATCTTTTTACAGCATATAAACACATCACTCCTCGGCGCCTGGAACATTACCAGTACTCAGTAAAATAGAGGGTACATAATAATGTAAACAGAGTTTCATATTGGCATATATCATCTACTCTGTTTTGAGTCTCTAATCTCCGGAAGGACGAAATGTTTGTAAAACCGGTCAAGTAACGGGAAAAAATACTCTCCCAAAAGTCTATCATATCTCTGTATGAGTTCCGCTGTAGGCTAATCCTTTTTGTCTTCTTGTAGTATGAAGCTGCCCTTGAGTCTGGTAGTGAAAATTGTGTTTGATGTCGAAGTTTCCTATTTCCTTTTCTCCCACTTTAATTGTAATAGTAATACTACTAATAATAATATTGGTTTTACGTCACTTTTAACTACAGTGGCTTTTATAGACGCCAGGGTGCCGGAATTTTGCTAGTAAATCTACTGACACGGCTCCCTCGCATTTGCGCACCCTCAAATGTCAGCTGACCGCGCCAGACTTTAATAATTGTATAGCCTCTTCCGGGATAAAATTGTTCGTGTAGGATGGGCATTTGATTTAAAAACACAGTATTCACCAATAAGTCAATCCGTGCTCATTACAAAGCCTTACTATTTTTTTTAAAGTCATAGTACTAATAAAAATTGTTGCACGGTAAAAGGTATAACGTGCACTTTAAAGTTCTATTGCAGCTTTTAAGACAATAGCAATACCGTAGTGGAATGAGCTTGTCCGCTGCTCATTGTATGTGAAAGGGAGGCATGTGCTGATCTCCCCACTCCCCTGCATGGGGAAAAGCCTGAGCTGGCCTAGGCCAAATGTCTCAACTAATCTCTGTCTCTGTCTTGACCTGTTTCAAGGACAGGACTTTGCGACGTGACATCTGACGGAAACTGTCTGAACTACCAGCACCTCGACACGGCTAGCATTAGCAACTCAATATGCTTACATTTTCTAAAATCACGATTAAACATATACAGAGTTCTTAATTTGAAAATATGATTCAGTAGCACAATAGAGAAAACTATAAGCTGTCTTGCAGTGGAGTTTGTTTCTGTTTTCAACATCATCTGAAGGCATTGAAGAGGTTTGGAAAATTGCAGTTCAGAACTCTATTTTATATGGAGAATTGTGATTTTAACTACACTTTTTATAACTATCTTTGTATTCCTGTTCGATATGCTTTTGCACCGATGAAAAGTGTATAAAATATTACAGCGGGCTATAGGAACAAAATAATTTTACCTTGTCCCGTTTCTTTATAAAACGTTTCACAAACTTTTCACCCATGTTACAACAAGTGCTGGGCTGGCGGTCGGCCGTTCCCACTCCGGCCGGCTCTTAAGAGTGTACTACGGGCTCTTATGGCACAAGCGTTGCCACGTCTAGCGACCGTAGAAGGGCAGCTATTGTACAGCACTCCACACGAGTAGTACAGCCCGCTGCCGGACTGACTATCAGCAAGCTGCTCATCCCGACGGAATTTCGTTCCTTCGCGCCATTATAATCTGCAACCTTTTACTATAATTCCCGTAAGAATAACAGAATTTGGATGATCAGTTTTTAATAAAGATAAAGACTGAGTTATTCCCTAAAGGAGTGGGGGAGCCGAGGATAGTAATTGATTTACATAACAATGCTTAGAACGGATTATAAATACTGCGACGATTTACTATTTATTTACATTGGAATTTTAGTTACGTACGGTATGGCAATGACAACACAATTGAAATGACGTGAAAGCTAATCTGAATCATCCGTTAGATACGGATCAATTAGTTTAATAGACTACGTAATATGGCAATATATTCTCCAAGGCAGGGGCGGATCTACGGGAGGGCGAGGAGGGCGACCGCCCAGGGCCCCGCTGTCCTGGGGGCCCCGCGCCATGTTTTTTTTTAAATTTAATTAATTAATTATACTTTTCAAACTAATTTGTATTCTTTTATATATTTTTTTTTTCAGTGCAGCTACGACCTCTGTTGACCGTTTAACAAGTTTAGATTTCGGTGAAATAATAGAAGACTTCAGCCGGAAAAATGTGGCGAAGTAATATTTTATTGTTTACATAATCTTCTTCAAGGGGATTTAAAGGTTTCTTTCATATTATTAAAAAAACGTACTGTAGTATACTCAAAGTATTGTAACTATTCTTTATTTTATTATTTTTACAAAACTACTTTCCATTTGATTTCATATTTTTTTATTTCCTATTGTTGTGGGCCCCGCCTTATCATATCGCCCAGGGCCCCGCAAGGCCTGGATCCACCACTGCTCCAAGGTCAGCCTAGGTCAGTGACAGGATACAAATCATCTGTCGCAGTGAGTCACTTTCATCTGCGGAGGCGAAGAGAGTACCCGGAAATAACAAGTAATTTTGTTCTTATCATAATGATACTTCACATATTATTACACGCGTAGATGAAAGATTTCTTTACAAGTTGCTTTACTTCGCACCGACACAGATATGACTTATGGCGACGATAGCAAAGGAAATGGCTAGGGGTGGGAAAGAAGTGGCCGTGACCTTAATTAAGGTACAGCCCCAGCATTTGCCTGGTGTGAAAATGGGAAACCACGGAAAACCATATTCACGGCTGCCGACAGTGGGGTTCGAACCCACTATCTCCCGAATACTGGATACTGGCGACTGCAGCTATCGAGCTCGGTATAGATAGATGAAAGTAAACAAAAAATGCAGTGGCACAACGTACATTGGACAATGAATGGCAAATACTACAGACTGATGTGGGAAATTGCGACAATCTGTTCTTTAAAATATTTCTCAAAACAATCATTATCCATTTCATAATGAGCCTTAGAGGTTTATTTTACACAAAACTACAAGCTTCTCATTCGGCACAAATCGCGTAATTTAACTGCATGAAAGTTCTGTTACGCACATTATTGCAGGTGAGTAGTTAATAATAATAATAATAATAATAATATATCATCACGGGTTTTTCAAAAACGTACAGCAGCACTTTTCTCCCGATTCTTGGTCTTTATATAATTGTAGACGTTACAAACTATCTGTCGTTCTCTGCGCCTTAAAATTTCCCCGGGTTTACGTTTCGCAAACGGAACATCAGCCAAATATTTAATGTCACTTATACCTAAATCACAATTATTTTTATATTACACAAAACAAACCTTACACTCCAACACTGTTTCAAATATCTTGGAGAGATCTGGACTCGTGCGTTCAGTGGAGAGCTAAGACACGTACAACAGCGTGCGTGCTGTTCCATCCAGCGCGCAGACTCTGCTGTCAGATACATTACAAAATCATGTTGCATATCAAGAATGTAAGAATTACATATCATTAAATGAATGCTGAGGAACATGTACTCTCCACCCATGGCCATTAACCTAATAAATAACATAGTGAAAATCCAGTTTTAAAGACTTCGAAGTCATCAATTCTGGGGGAGTCCGCTAAATGTAAAAGCCCATAAGAGCCCGTAGTACACTCTTAACTCTGGACGGACAATAGGCAGTGATGTTCGCTGGCGGGCCATAGAGGTTGAACGTGGCAACACCGCATTGACTCCTCGACGCGTCTCGCCAGCCGCCACTCACCCCAAATCATAACATATACCTGTCTGTTAGCCTCTTATTATTCCCGTTTCTACGGGATCGGGGATGAGATGCGAGGAATATCTACGAGGCGGGTGGTTTATGCGACCGGATGCCCTTACTGACGCAACCTCGTAAGAAGAGTCAATGAGAGATTAAATGAATTAAACTGGGCTAGGAGTCTGAAGGAAGCGGCCCTGGCGCCTTAGACGGCAACGTCCCAACAAATCGCAATGCCAATCCTTAAATAGGCCTATATTTAGGCTATAAATTAAACCCATTCATTTACTGTCCATAATGACCCCCTTGTGGTGTAGTGACTAGCATTCTTGGCTGTCATCTCTGAGGTCTGGGTCCGATACCCGGCTCTGCCAAGTAGGCCTATATTCATTCAAGTCTGAGAGTTGGAGGGGCAGTCTCCTGAGGCAGGACTGTGAACTGTGTAAAGAACATGTGTTTGTGCCCAGGATTAAGGGTGTCATCAGATAGGCATGAGTGGGCAGGTTTTGTCCAACCTGTTATTCCCATCCCTCCCCCTCTCAAGTTCCTTTCTGAAGTGAGAATTTAGAAGAAACCTATAACAAATAATGGTTGTTGTTAATTCATTTAGGGGTGCTGCAACCTCGTAGTCATTTAGACCCGAGTACTTGGATGTCTGTAGAATTTGTCTGATAACCTGTGTTATTGTGATGTCTGTAGTAGTGTGTGTATTTGTAATGCAGGTGAGGATTGGGAAGGAAGCAGCTGTGGGCTTAGCCTAAGTTAGGAACCACCCCAGCATTTTCCTGGATTAGAAGTGGGAAACCACGGAAAATCACTTCCAGGATAGTTGAGATGAAAATCGTACCCACCTCTTCTCAGTTTTGCCTCACGAGGTTGAGTGGACCCCGTTCCAGCCCTCAGACCAGAATTAAATTTCTTGGCAGTGCCGGGAATCGAACCCGGGCCTCCGCGGTGTCAGCCAAGAATGCTAGCCACTACGCAACGAGGCGGACACAAAATATTGTAATAAGCCTGTAGGCCTATAACACAATACATTCCTTCCAGGGTTCTTTAAGTAAGTAGCCTACGTAACAGTTACCATTACTATCAATAAGGGCTAAGT
The DNA here is from genome assembly GCA_946902985.2 of Meconema thalassinum. Lineage (NCBI taxonomy): Eukaryota > Metazoa > Arthropoda > Insecta > Orthoptera > Tettigoniidae > Meconema > Meconema thalassinum. The sequence goes on from OX336389.2 coordinate 1,038,055,966, forward strand.
GGATGAAGGAGGTATGTTAACATTGGGGGGGGATGAGATTTTCCCATGAATGAAGGTTGTATGCGTTAGGCTAACTTATGACCATCATTCTGAATCTCTCTGATGCTCAGGAACATGTATTTCTTGTTGATGAAGGAGGTATGTCACATATAAAAAAAACATTCTATAGGACAATAAGGAGGTAAGAAACACTTAAATGTACATGGAAGAAGAAGAAGGAGGTATGTACACAAATAACTTTAAAAAAAATAGAATACTATAATACTATAATAAATTAACATTTTCTACGGTAATAAAACAAACATACCTATAGACCTAGCAATAACATTATGAATAAAAACAATAAACAATATTTATGCAAAAAGTACCAACGTAAAAACTTTAGGAGCTAATATCTCAGAAGTAAGTTTTTGTCACATGCCTCCTTCATCCACTTAGCCCTTCAATTTATACTTTTCAGGCGGTCAACACGCTTTTGCCGAATTTGATTATGCAGGGGTAACTATAGGATGTACGAGTATAACACGCTTTCTTGAAAAACATGTTATATATCGACGGTGTCAATGCAATAGGCTATCTCGTATCTGACAATGTTCTTTGTCCATTATTTTCCTTATGATTGGTGTCACCTCCCAGCCGTATGTGGATGTGCCGTCCAACAGAACAATTCACGTTTCCTGTGGAGGGGCATGAAGCAAAATCGTGACATCGCGAACGAAACTCGATTTGTCGTGATATATCGATTTGAATTGCTGCCTGTGATTGGCTAGTTAGAGTGATTTCACTTCTGACTACTAAGTAATTCTAACTTAGCACTGAAACGCCAGGTCGGAAGTAACGATGCCTGAATAGACAAGTACAGGGTGGTTATAACTTAAATATAGCGTGAATTGTTCCGTTGGACGGCGTATTCACATACGGCTGGGAGGCGTGACAAATCTTCAGGAAAATATTGGAAAAGAAGAGCATTGTCAGATACGAGGTATTGCATTGACACCGTCGATATAATAATACCGCACCTAATCTAACTGGGCAAAAGCGTGTTGACCGACTGAAAAATATTGTATAGGCAACACTGAAAAAATGGCTTCAAAACTTCACGTTACCGTTACTTACAAAGAATAATAACGAAGTTATCATTATAATTAGTTTGTGTGAAAAGTAACTGTTTTACAGTTATTAAAATAACGCATGTTTACTTTTCCGTTGCATTTGTAGCTGAGCTCGTTAAATCATGCACCATGACCGCGCGGTCATCTGCAGCAAGTCCGGAGATCGTAGGTTTTAAATCCGGCACTGACAGCGGCTATCCTGTGTGTGTATTATCACCAGTTCTTTCTACACTCCCTCCAGGCAAATGCGGGATGGTACCTTATTTAAAGTCCCAAAGCACCTACCCCATCCCTGTCCCTAATATTCAGCAACTCACGCTACTACAGTCACCATATAGGCCTACATACACGTTATCAGACACATTCAACACACACCCAACTACACGGGGCTGATGACTAAGATGACCCAAACTCCTAAATTGAATTAATAACAAAACAAAATGAATTGGCAAAAATTAAATGATTCTTGTGACAGTCTCATTTCTGTAGATGAATTCCTTAGGAACAAAATTCAAAATTGTTAGGTTATACCCTGACTTTCCTGGTGACCACATGATCACTTCTTTCTCAATCCTTGTGAGAATCGGTCAGAGGCCACCTGGGTCCAGATGACTAGACATAGGCTATTTCAGATCTATAATCACAAGTTCGCCCCAAGGCACTGCCAGTTAAAAGAGTGAGATGAGTCCGGAGTCTAAGATAAAAGCCGATGTGGATTAACGAAAGTTTTCTAGTCTACTTAGGCCTCACATGTGTAAACTGTGGTGAGAAGCACGCAGATTCGTTCCCCGGGTGCAGGTACATCAAGACGGCCATAAACCACCGGCAATTAAAATCAAGACAACGCTCAAAACATCCCCCCAGCCACAAACACATCCCCTCACTACTATCACTCAAAGTTTCGCCTCCAACAAGCATTCCCCCACCCTCGGAAACCCATAACGCCACAGCCAACTCGCTCATCATTACACAAATATTGCAGCTACTCCAGCAACTGACCGCTACACAGCTGCAATGAAGCATACACAGCACTGCCAGGCACTGAACTCAGTACTGCGTGGCGCGCCTGCCCGGGAGTAGGCCATGGCATATCCACCTGGAATGGCGTGTCGCGCGGCTGGGAACAAGCGCCACAAACACAGGAGTCATAAACACGGACCAAAACTCTCCCAAACAGAACACATTTTTCGCGACTGCATGGCTCGTCTGCCTGGAAGTCACACATCCGGTGGTCACCCATCCGGGGTGGCGGGCCATGGGCCGTAAATACATACAAAATTCACCCCCAAACTGAGGCTTATTATTATCCATTATTACTTATTTACAACCCACCTAAATAAGGTCTATAAATTTTCCTTCTTACCTCTAACAATCAGCCCACTAGCGGCAATTCTTCTTTCAAAATCAGTCCACTAGCGGACTTTCTTCTTTCTTTAACTAAATCTTATAAACAAAAATTACAACCACAGAATCATTATTATTAGTAGTATTATTATTATTAGTATTATTAAAAACTATTAAAATCCTGAAGCTGCTACTGATGCTTTCGGCCATGGCTACACACTGCGACAAGCGGAATAGACATGACGATTCTAGTATTTACTAGTTCCGAACTGCCCCATGGGCAGACTGATATATTTTCTCACCCCTTCCACGCCCCTACTGTGACTTCTCCTACGAAACAAAATCATCCTAACTACTACTAGCATTGCTAAAATCTCGCAACTACTAATTTAGGGCCAACTATACTATCATTATAAGGAAGCCCTAAATAATATACCATTTATTTAATCTCCATCTTTTTGAATCCCTCCCACTAACTAATCTTCCTATACGAAGGAAATCAGAGTAAAAGGAGCCTCACTATTAAGAGGCACCATTCTCTGCTCCCATTACTATCAGCAACCTACTGAACGAGAATATATATAGCCTATAAATATATAAAGGTATAAATGTGAACTATACAAATGTGCCGTGCGTAGGAACCAAACTCGCACTCTCCCACAAACATCACCGATTAAGGAAGTTCTAGTTGCAATATTCCATTCTCATGCTGGCCGGCGCACTGTCAACATTTCCTTGTAGCAAAGGGTGGGATTGGTCTCGCCCAAGAGTTTATCACACATCTGCCAGGGAAGGAACAAGTGACAAACGCCATTACAGTGGAATGAAGGACCATTGCCAATTCTATGCTACTTATCGTAACTAGCACACTGTTCGTGAATCTGCCTATGAAGGTTTGCAACAGGCTACAGCCAAACTTGCGACTTTGCGCGGCGTCAGAAACGCCTCGATCCGGTCGCAATAGTACGTTACAGTCATTAACATGTATGCCATGGTTGGTCGAAAACGGCGACAAAGGTGTAACAGGGTGCGTTTTCTCGGTCCATGCAGTTTATTATAGACGCGACCATACTAGTGCGTCACATTAACCAGCTACTCGTAAATTGCAAGATGGTATAATCCAACACGGCCGGCCCCGTGGTGTTCATGTAGCGCGTCTGCCTCGCACCCGGAGGCCCCGGGTTTGATTCCCGGCTCCGTCAGGGAATTTAGAAACTGACGCGGGGGCAGGGACGGGGTGCACTCAGCCTCGTGAGGACAATTGCGTAGCTGACATTGAGACAGCGCCCCGGTCACGGAGACTACGCGACACCCCATAATCTGCAGGCCAAATGATTGGGCAGCGGTCGCTTGGTAGGCCTAGGCCCCTCATGGGCTGTAGCGCCACGGGGTGATATTGAATTATAATTCGCGAAGTTGATAATCGACCACAATACTAAGCAAAATATAACACAGAATTTTTCATCACGGTGGCAGAGAATACCTCTCCTTTAACCACAGCCACCTAAATACTCGTCTACAGCTCTACACTATGATTCCACTGACGCAATAAAATTTGAAATAGAAGGCCATGGAAGTCGTCGAGAGTCGATTAGAGTACATCGCCCAACAACTCTGCCATGGCCTCCTTAAGCTCTAACGTAGCTATGCCATAATAAAAGATAAAGTTTTTGGTCTTGCTGAACCAAAACATAGAATGATGCATATGTTTCTATTCATCTATTCGCTTAGTATAGCGCACACTTCAACGAGTGGGAACTACAGTACGGGAACGTATATAAGGGGAATGCCCCCCCCCCCCCCTTCCCCTCTCCCCGAATTTGTTGTCACATATAATATTTGTTTTTGAATTAACATTAAAAACTAATATAGGCTACTTATCATGTAGTAGGCCTATTGTTACTAAGCGACCTATGGCAACGTGCAAAGCAAGGCGACGGTAGAGCGATGTAAACAGTCTGACAATCAGTTTGCTATGATCTTATGTGTAATAACATAACCTCCTATTACTCTCCAGTGCCTTCGTTCTTGAGAACCTATCAAGAACAGCAACGATTGCCCTTGAAGCGTGTGACAAAAGTTTTCCCCTAACTTATATACCCTTATCAAACTTTTGGCAAATTTGCCTCTTTCTAGCTGCCGGTACCGCCGAACGGAGTTTGAGTTGGTTGAAAACATACTAAGAAATTTTACTTCTGGAAACAGACTCAACGGTCTAGCATTGTTACAGACATCGCCTATACATCACTGACGATGAAGTTATAAACCGATTTCGTAATGCTTCAAGAAACCTTGCCTTTATAATATAGTGTAAGTTGTAAATCAAAACAGTAATGTTAATTCTTTCCATGTAAACTCTATCAAGTGAGCAAGATGATTGTATTAATAAAAAGTAACATAAAATGGTCTTAGCTGTGTTTGACATTAACCAAACATAAAACATCACAACAAATTGCTTGAAAAAGTGATGCCAGTTAGCCTTAAAACTCATCAGTTTGCACAAAATTTTAAAAAGTTTCCCGGGGGGAACCCCGGACCCCCAATTATTTGGGGCATATACTATACCCCCTAACCCCGGTTGGGCACCCCCGAAATAAAACTCTATATACGCCCCTGCTACAGTAAGTGTGCTTGCATTTGTCGCCAGGGTAACTAGGTGTCGGAAATTTGTCTATGCTAATTTCAGAGTCCCAGCCCAAAAACATAGCATATCTATGTTAAAAGATAGTCGTGTGGCACAGTATACCTCTCCTTTAACCACAGCCACCTAAACCCTACACTATGATACTACTGGCACAATAAAATTTGAAATAGAAGGCCATGGGAGACGCCAAGAGTCGCTCTAGCCTGGCCAATGAGACATGTCGCTGCTGGGAGAAAGCAAGATCGATCGTTTCAGACGCCGCACAGTGGGCAAACGTCTAAATCTTTGTCAATGTAGACAAAAATTGGTATAATTGGGTTTTCAACCTTGGTGATTACGAATGTGACATCACAATTTACAAGTATAAAATGGTAGATCCAATATGGGGGACAAAATTTGAAAACTTATGAAATAAAGGCCACGGCCGCTTCCTACCCAACTCCTACCTCAATTACAAATACACACATTAATACAGACATCACAGTGACACAGGGCATCAGACAAATTCTACACACAAGTAAACGGGGCTATATGAGCATGATGTTGCTAAGCCCCTAATGAATCAAAAATAACAACTTTTGCCATCATAGCTCTCCTGTGAGTCATACCGTATCCATCGCTGCACTTCCATCAACTGGTGGGGAAACCACCGATTTGCAATATTCGTCATGATCAGGCGCTTCTTTAAAACGCAGCACAGTTGTATGCGATAATCCTGTCTCGTGGCCTAACTCCAGGCCCGACGAGAGGGAGCTGCTAAGGGGGCTACAGCCCTGTGGCCCGAGCGTACTGGAGGGCCTGGAGAGACAACCACAGTTATTATAGCTGTTCCGTCTTTAATCTAAATCCGAGGAATCCGAATGGGACTGAATATTTTGAAAAAAAAAAATAGCCCTCTTAACACTGATTAACGTATACACATTTAGAATGGAATTAGAAGTTTAGAGGTGGACACCAAAATATGAAAAGACCGAAAATTAATGGGGGGAAAATTAAATAAAAGTAATAATTATACCGAATAATAAACAAACAAAAAATACGGAAAACAAAAATTCAATTTTCAAAAAAGAAATGAGTAAATGTACAGTGGGAAATTTAGATTGCTGGCCCTAACCCACTCTCACTTATAAAGCGAATGACGAGATCAGCAGCCACCACGTCACCGGCTAATAGCCTATAAGTTTGAGTGTCAACTGCAAACCAAGGTTTCTTCGTAAGTCAACAAGATCCACACACTCGGTTAAAATGTGGGCCACGGTGAATACGGCTCCACAGGTACAAAGTGGGGGGGGGGGGGTCTTCCCTTCTCATTAGGTACGAGTGGGTGGATCTTGCATGACCAATCTTTAGCTTACACAAAATGACGTACTCCCTCCGTGACCGGAAAGAGCTCCGCCACACGCGAGTAGTTCCCTTGATCGCTCTCAGCTTATTGGGTCAGCTAGCCACTGACTCTCCCAGAATGCCAGTACTTGTCGGCGTAACTGAGAGCGAACATCACCAAGGGAAATCTTTAACAGATAAAGTTAGTAAACTTTAAACTAATACTTATAAATTATGGCAATTCTTGAGCCGTTGTGGAATGAAAAACTTGAGTCCAATTTCAGACATTTCAAAAGAATTGTTATTTATTTACATATTGGCAAGTATGGCAGCAGGTCATATTTCAAGCGTTGCAATGTCAAAGACAACTTTGAAAATGTAGGTAGGCCTAATTCACGAAAGTTAAACGTAAAATATCCACAAATAAATAGGAAATGAGATTATGAGCCAGCAGCATGTCTCTTTGATGAAAATTCAGTAAATTAAACAGCGTCCCACATCATTTCACATACCAAATTTTGAAATTGTAGTTTGAAAAGGAAGGAAGCTTGTAGTTTAACGTGACCGTTAAAATTGTAGTTTGTTTTTAAGAGAAAACATGACTATTAGGATTTCGTGCGAAGAACTCAAATATAGGGGGGGGGGGGGGGGGGGAGTCATCGCCATGCGGCACTTGATCGTTCTCTACGGCCCTGTCTAACTCACGTATCGTCGCCTGACGTCGATCACTTCCTCTTCACGGATCGAGCCACTCTTTCATCTCACCCCTTGAAGGATGGAACCCACCTCACCACTGTTCTTTTCGGTAATGCCGCTTCCCCATATGTCTCACGAAAACCTTCATGACGCGTTGTCCTGATGTGCTGCCAAAGGCACTGAATTTTCAGCCAACTTCTCTGTTCCTGTTTAGTGAACACGGTGAAAACACAGCACACAACAGTATAGACTACAGCAACTTACACGAGACTGACAAATACGGAAGGGAACACCATATGTACGATGTCTTGCAATTTTATAGTGTTTTGCTCGCACGCAACAGCCTATTCGCCTAATAAAACTATTCCCTATCACCTCACGTTCTCAGGAACGAACGAATCATCGCGATGAAAAGCTCTGTGAACATGACGAATCCTAATGTGGACACAAATGTATGTCTACCCCTTATTATTCCCGTTTTTCCAACGGGGTCGGGGATGAGATGCGATGGAAGTCTTTGTGGCGATGGTTTTTACGGCCGGATGCCATTCCTGACGCCAACCTCATGAGAGGAGTTAATGAGAGATGAAATGAATGATGGTGAATGAAAGTGGGCAAGGATGTGGAAGGAAGCGGCCGTGGCCTGTCAGAAGGTACCGTCCCAGCATTTGACTGGTGTTGAAAATGGGGAAACCACGGAAAATCATTTCAAGGACGGCCGACGGTGGGGCTCGAACCCACGCGTCTACCGAGTCAGCAGAGAGCTTGGTCCCATGACCTAATGCTGCGCGTTAGCCAGCGTAGCCACTACTGTCGGTTAATGTGGACAAAAATGTTGCTCGAAAACTTAAGTCAAGGTCTAAACACAGTAGATTTAAACACACTAGTACAGATATCACAGTGACACAGGTTATCAGACATATTATACACACACCCAAGTACAGTTAGCGGCAGTTTGCTCTGCACTTCCCCATCCTACTCCCCCGGTATACTACTGCACCGTAAAACATTTGCCACGCTGAGCGTATCTGTGTCTGTGAGAACGTACTGTCACGCGCGTCAATGTTCGCAGATAGGGAAGTATTCATCACGCTCCCAACACCGCTCCACACCCCTCCCCTACTGCTGAGTTCTCAAGATCAAGTGCACAGCTAAACGCCACTAAACACGGAGCTGAGACAGTTGCGACGCATGATTTGCCTATTTTAAGTTATAAGTGTTATAAGTTTATAACGTGTTTACGTGGTTATTGTTTAATTGTTATGTTTCAAAATTTTATAACATTGCTAAGTGTTAAATCCTATTGCTTCAAGTTTTATTGATGGGGAAAATTGAAAAATAAGGTTTATGCCACAAACCCTCACACTCTAGATTAGAGCTGGTAATAATCGATTTTCAATTAATCGATTAATAATCGATTAATTGATTAATTTGAAATTAATCGGAATCGATTAATCGAAGCTCCTTAAAACCGATTAACCGAAAAATCGATTAACCGAATAATCGATTAACCGAAAAATCGATTAACTGATAGACACGAGATAAGAAAATAAGTTTTGAAAATGGTTTAAATGAGAAGTCATCGCTTAAGTTGAGTTAGGCTTATTTTCGGAATGATGTATAGAAATCTATAAAAGTTAAACTCTGCGTAAAGAGACGTGTCCTTCCTTGTTTATGTTAACAATAACCTAATAACAGTCAGTGACCGTGGAAGGACCAACATCAATCAAATTGGGAAGGGTTTCAGGAAAATAAAACAAGGAGTTTTCAGCAATGCTTTTGAATCTTGTTCAATTTTTGTTGGAAAGGCTGTTTAAAATTTAGGACAGGAACATTTTTGTTTTATTCTGGTTTACCCTAATTTCCACAAATACCTGTAGGTTGTAACTCTTCAGGCGGTCAACTTGAATTTGCCCAAAGACTGGGCGGAGTCCAATGTATAAACTAAATGAATTATAAGTAAATAACACCTAGGAACATTACATGTGTTAGTTATGATCGCTATTACAATCACTATCACTATTACGTCGCCACACTCGAATGGGTAAGAGATTTCACGAGCCCTTCATCCAGGAAAGCCGCCAACAGCAATGAGGTTCAGTCATGTTTTGGGGTGGAATCATGTTCGGTTGACGTACGCCTCTAATTCCTATCCACGGTAACATGTCTGGTCTGGTGTATACAGACAACATCGTTACAGGATTTGCTACCACAATGGGTGAGGGCTTTACACTAGTGGACTATAATGCTCGTGCCCATCGAGCTAGGGTGGACAATCAGTTCCTTCAGATGCATGTCATACAGAGAATGGAGTGGCCTACCTATTCTGCGGACATGGACTGTAATGAACATGCCTGGAAAGAGCCCAAGAGGGCAATTTCGCACCGTCCCAATCCTCCAACAAACAAAGAGCAACTGATTGAAGCTGCTTTCCAAGAGTGGGGGAATCTGCCCCAAACCACGTTGTATTCGTCGGTGCTCAGTATGCCTCGTCATCTGCAAGCATGGATTAGAGCTCGTGGTGGCCATACATGGTATTGATATGCCCCAACATGAAGAGGACGGTTGTGTGCTCAGTCCCACATTATCACTTTTGTTATTCGTCGTGTGTTTCTGTCTCTTTTGCAAAGCAGATTGTGTGTGGTTTTTCTTAGTATGTACCCTATATTGTGTATAATATGATAACATACACATAGCAAATTGAACAAGTTACTGAATCACAATATGCGAAACCTTTTTTGAGCATTGTATAAGTTTAGTTTGTTTAATAAGGGTTTGTGAATTATTTATGAGTATTATGATCGTGCATACAAATAAGAATAACACAATATAATAAATAAAATAAAATTAGAGCATGCACGTGAATTCTATTATGCATAAGTTTACATATCTCAGCGGAGCCTTGGTCGTGCAGTTGTTACGCTTTAGCCTGCCTACTCCCGCCGGGGTCATTGTGATCATAACTAATACGTGTAATTTTTCAAGGAGTTCATTTACTTATTACTCATATTTTATATACATTGCACCCCGCAAAGTCAATGGACAAATTCATGTTGACCGACTGAAGAGTTACAACTGACAGTTTTTGTATAGGCCATACTGAAAGAATGGCTTCAACATTTCACAAACATGATGCATTATTTAAAAATAAATGTGACAGTATATTTCAATAGACGGTCTGTTTTGGTGCAAAAATACTAGCAAGTACTCATTTTCTGGGACGAGGCAGCTCCGCTTTGCAGTCACAATGTTTCCAGCGGGGAATATCAAGTATTTTGTCGCTAGTTTAGCGGGCCTTTGATATATTGTTTATTCATTTTCCACCTGTGAAAAAGGGTGAGTATGCAAGTCAGGCGGTGAATTCCCAAGATAGACGTCCAGCTCGTCTTTTGCAATGATTGCAATATTTACGCTACATCTACAAGATTTCCTATTTTTACCGCGCTTTTTATAACTGCTAACGGCCGAGGGGACCCGACGCGCTGACCACGCGTCACCCCAAAATCTGCAGGCCAATTGGCTGGGCAGCGGTCGCTTGGTAGGCCTAGGCCCTTCAAGGGCTGTAGTGCCACGGGGTTAGGTTAGGTTAGTTTTTATAACTGCCCTACCATGAGATCATTGAGTTTTTATCGAACTTGCCTACTTGTTGACTTTAGACATACCTTCGTTCGTAAGACGTCACATTTGTATCTTTGGAGTCGAAATTTAATGTTTTTCGGACGGTCAAATACTTTTTACATGAGATTAATAAATACAATTAGATGACCAGTTTCGATCGTCAAGCGATCATCAGATCTTTACACTTCGGCTATTAATCTGTGTCGACACGTATGGGTTATGATATTTACAATACATACACTTTTTTAGTTGCAGTAGTAACTAATCTAGCACAAATAGTAAAGATATGTTATTTTTTGTTGAGTTACTGATAGTTGTGATTGATCTTCAAGTTTGCTTGCTTAGTGCCATTATGTGATTGTTATTAAATGGTCAGGTTATTGTGTCAGCATAATCGTCCTCACGCTGTGCACAAAAATGGACCACACATCGCTCAAACTGCGAAGTGCACCATTTAATAACTATCAGTGTCTCAACAAAAAGCACATATCTTTAGTTTGGTAGTTTAATTGCTACTGCAAATAAATAAGTGTATATATTGTAATTATCATTCCATACTTCTCCATATACAGTAGATTTAATAGCCTACGTGTAAATGATCTGATGATGATCACTTGACGATCGAAACTAGTTATCCAAGTGTGTTTATTAACATCATGTAGTATTTTTTCAGGATTAGCGAACAAATTTTGATTTCTAAGGCAAGCCTGAAAAAGGGCTTCCAACACGGTAATCCTTGGAGTGAAGTTAAATGAAACCTCAAAGCAGGCGTTGATCAGTGGCTAGCATTCTTAGCTGTCACCACAGCGGTTTGGGTTCGATTCCCGGCTCTGCCAAGAAATTTAATTCTGGTGTGGGGGCTGGAACGTGTACACTCAGCCTCGTGAGGCAAAACTGATAAGAGGAGGCTTTGATTCTTACCTCAGTCATCCTGGAAATGATTTTCCATGGTTTCTCATTTCTACTCCAGGCAAATGCCGGGATGGTACCTAATTCAAGGCCACGGTCGGTTCCTACCCATATTCTACCTGAATTACAAATACACACACTGGTACAGACATCGCAGTGACACATGTTATCAGACAAGTCTTAAACACACCCCAGTACGCGGGGATACGTGACCACGATGTTGCAAAGCCCCTAAAAGAATCAAAATCATCATCCATCATGGGACTGCCCCAGCCAACCATGTCGAGTGATTGCATTAAGAAACCAAGTTGTGTCATAGTTGGTTGATTCTGTGAGAGCGTAGTTAAAAATGCGAAATACATTGCTTAATCGGCAAAACAAATCAAAAACCGATTAATCGATTATTCGAATAACCGATTTTTCTGAAAACCGATTAATCGACTAATTGTTTAATCGATTAATCGTTATTTACGATAATTAATCGATTATTCAGTTTCCTGAAATTAATCGATTAAAAGTAACAGCCCTACTCTAGATCAGTGGTTCCCAACCTTTGCCAGCTGATGCCCCCCTTTTCAGATACGGGACTTCATCGCGCCCCCTCCTCCTCCTCCTCCTCACCCCCCCCCCCCCTCCACTCATCGCTTCTATAACCTCTTCGATTGACGCGGAGGGTATAGACCTAACCTAATAACACTACATAATGAAATAATTATTTCTGATAAAATACAGTAATATGAAGTACGCGCTTTATAGGACTATCTATTACATACTAACTTCATTTTAGCACAATACAAAGAACACACCTTTACAACAAATCCTTAAATTAGTCAACAAATGTCAGTGAGAGGGTTGACACTGTTTTTTTTTTGTGGTAAAATTCGGTATGTTTTGTTTGATATTTGACAGAACACAGCGGAGATCACTTGCAACATCAAGCCGACAGTGCTGCTTTGTTTCTATGACAATCAGCGTTGAAAATCCTGACTCGCATAATTATGTCCTTAAATATGGGACAATGACACGCAATGCAAATTTGGCTATCACAGGATACACTGCAAAACAGTTTACCCAAAAGTCACCCAGTCCTAATATTTTAGAATCATCTTTTAGCTTTGATTCACACTTCAAATCTATGGCTTCTTCTTGAAGTTCTGCTGGGAGAGCTTCATTGTCAATGGCAAACAAATTTCCTGTTAACATCCAGGACCATTTTTCCGACGAGATATCAGGAAAATAAAAGTTGAATTCTTGTGCCAGGGAATCCAAATGTGACTGGATTTGCACCTACGTTTATCACCATCACGTTCATTTTCCGGCAAGATTTCATTAAGGCGGTGAAAGGATGAGAAGTTGTTCAACTCAAGCTGGCGTTTCCATAACTGTATTTTTCCGGGGATGCATAATATTGGAGTTTTTGCCTTGGAGCTTTAAGTTCAAACTGTTCAAAGCTTCAGAGAAATCACAATGATATGCCAACGAGACGATAAAATTGGCATTGATTTTGCTCCTTACAACACAGCAAATTCCTTATTTCACCTCCAACCTCGCAGCTCCACAGAGGTTTGTGCCGACAGTTGGCAATTACCAGTACTTTTGAACGATTGACTTGGCGCGACAATCACTTGGAGAGATTCGAAAAATATTTATTATACAAAATTGTAATATTCGAGTTAAAAAAAACTTAATTCGGAAATCACTCCACGCCCCCCTTGATAAAGCCCCACTCCCCCCTAGGGGGGCGCGCCCCCCAGGTTGGGAACCCCTGCGTCTAGATGAACTCAAACAAAATATCATGAGAGAAATTGAGGCTATCTCGGTAGATGAACTAATGCGTGTGAATGAAAATTTCCTTAGACGATGCCAGAAATGTGGAGATGCAGGTGGAGGACATTTTCAACCTTCTGTGACAAGTTGAGTAATACTTTTACTTTGAGTATGTGTTATTATGTGTGCTTATTTATATGCGATTCGTATGGGCGCTCTCTCGACCCGAAACTCAGCAAGTTGCCATCTGCTCGTCCGACGCGCCACGCGGCCGGCCCACTTTGAGTGAAAGACCCTGCATTTTATCTAATTAAAAATATTATTGTAATGCCAGAGGATTTGGATAACAAACGTGTGGATGCAGGGCGGATGCGGGGCGGATGCGGATAACAGCTGTGTGGATGCGGGGCGGATGCGGAAATAACCTGAAATAAATTACATGTGATTAATAGACTATATACTGCATTATATATTGGACTATTGAAGAAGGAGAAAACTTAGGGATGATATGTTTCGCTCGTCAAGTGAACATCATCAGATCCAGATCTACAAGCTCTACAAAACACTACCAAATCTACAATGACACCCACAGACAGTCTCTGCCCTCCAAAAACAAACAACAACAAAACGTCAGAAAACTTAGTGTAGTAACTAAGATTGATAACAAACTATTAAGGCATTAATTAAGCACACGAAAGAAGAACTACGGTAGGTTATATATTCAATGTTGCAAAACTTAGAAATGACGAACCCATCAACAAAACAGCCTTCCTTCCCCAACTAATCTATAGGTATGCTGTGATACACTTAAACAGTATGTCGTAAACTACCGGTATTGTAGAATTGTCAACTAATATTCAGAAATGGCCTACAAGTACTCTGCTGTGGTGATAGTGAAAAGTTATAACTATAGCATACGAAATATTGGTACAGTAAAACCTGCCCAAAGCGGAACGCAATCGTTCCTGATTTCTTTTTCCGTTTTCACAGGTTTTCCTTTTACAAAGGGTCGAGTTTTAATGAGAAAAATACACTACAAAGAGATACTGTATTATCGAATATGATTACTATGAAATAACTTGAGTTTTTCTCACTTTAAATCACACAATTAGACTAATTCTTTAGCCGGACGTTTGTTTTTCTCGTGTTCTTCAATAACTCTCCCCCCGTGTAAGTGTCTTATGTTTAGAAGTCATTGTCACTGAATTATAGTACGTAAATAAATGCAGTACACAGTAAAAAGAACACCTTTAAAGATCACTCAAGCTCACTGCTTTCTTCTACTCTCGGAAACTGTGTGTATCACAAGAGGTTTGGAGAAAGTCACTGTACATTCCATTCACTTACAGATGTTGTGAAATGTAGCATAGTCTACCTGCTGCATCCTTGAGGAAAAATTAGAGTTAATGTTTCCCAGAACTTTGGTGCAAGTACAGTCGCACTCAAAATTTAGTACATAGCTTTGTATTATTGATAAGATAATCCGTCTTAGTCAGGTTATTTACGCCTAGAGTTCCGGAATTTCATTCCGTTTCCGCGTTATGCAGTTTTCCGGCTTACAGTGTCATTTTACATAAGAAATACCTCCGTTCGGAATTTTGTTTTCCGTTTGTCCAGTTTCCCGGTATATAAAGGGTCCGGTTTAGGCAGGTTTTACTGTATATTGGCTTTCACGGCCCGTGAATTAAAACTCAGCATTTTTCCTAGGTTTATGCTGTGTCTTGTGTGGGGTTTTTCCGGACACCAAGAGCCCGCTGATGAGCCAGCTTGATGTTCCTAGGCGAAACCCCACACAAGACACGGCAAAACCTAGAAAAATTGCTGAGTTTTAATACGATATATTGTTTGCCTACTATTAATTTGTTTAAAGATCTGATGTTGAGACTTATCTGAAATTGTGGACTGACTACAACCTACTCGGGCAACCACGTTTTGACACAAATAAAATATGTTCAAATTATTACTTTGAAGATTAATTCTTTGAATTTGAGTAGCTTTTATAAAAGCAGTCAACTCTTGAAAAGGTTTCATATTATGTAAGAATGTAATACCGCATCCAAGGTTACATTCAAACAATAGTGTAAATGTAAGAAAATATATAAGAAACATCCACAGTAGGTTATAGCAAATCTATAAATCAAGCATTTTGGAGTTCAAAGAAAGAAATTAAATTTTGAATTGATTTAGGGGGCAGAATAGCTAGGTTATCTGCCCTTCATCCAAGAAACAAATCCATGTCTTAATAATACTGTCCTGTGGTCATGCGAAATAATACAATAACCAGTCTTATAATCAGGACATGGACTCCATAACGTCGTCCAATCTAGATCTTGATCTTGATAGAATTTGGTATGTTCCTATGCAACGAGGTAAACTGGAACGAACTATTATTGTGGAGCAAATCATTACGGTACGAATTGTGTGGTACAGTTGGTCGGGACAGCCCGTTTGCCCTCTGTAATTACCCAAATATTCCCACACAAACCTGCCATCGATAATATTACGGCCTCTGATTTACCATACATCAATAGCAACACTATTTTCATCACAGCCTTCACTTCCACATTCTATATCCGAGTCCTCATTCAACGAAACCTAACTTCCAACATCATCATCATCCGTTAAAACATTGTGCATTTCCGAATCCACAATCACACGAATAAGTTTGCCTGTCATGATGTCAACAAGATAATTATCTCGCTCTTTGAGAACCGATATACCATACGTAATCGATACATACTCAATAGATTTGCACATCAAATAAAAGATCGAAGCTTTATTTATAAAAAGATGGTATATTGGCTTTCACGCCCAGTGAAATAAAACTCAGCAATTCTTCTAGGGATGTTATGGCTGCTTGAACTTTAAGTTCTCGCAGTAGAGAGGCACAGGTGCGCTTCATAAAAAGGGAGGTAGCGCGCAGTTCGCTACTCCTGTAGGGGTCCAAGTGGGGACACCAAGAGCCCGCTGATGCACCAGCTTGGTGTCCTAGGCGAAACCCCACACAAGACATGGCACAAACCTAGAAGAATTGCTGAGTTTTATTTATAAACATTTTATCTTGCTGGTCGTGTAATAGTTCAATAACCGGCCGGTAGACAGAAGCACAAAACAGACTCTGGTTCAAGGAGCGCAAGGAGCATCAAAGCACAGAATATTCACTCTGTATATTTTCGAGCTTGTCATTCAGACCTGATGATGTAATGTTTGGGTAATGTAGCCAAGTAAGTGGAAACATCCAACACCACCTAGACGTCAGAATTGACCATATATCGAAGCAAAGAAAATAAGTGACCGAAGGATCTAGGAAGGTTTTGTCGATTACCTTTGCCAACTTATGCAATGAAAGTTAACTCTCATCGACTTTAGTTATCAAGAACATATCATTATTGATTGTATTAAGCAACTGATTTTTGTATTTAACAACGAAAAATTACAGAACCATTAATGTTGGGAGGCAATACGCCTGCGGAAATTAAGATCTGTTTACTAGTTTTGTATAACAATGTTGGTAAAATTTCGAATTTAGATGGATCAGGCGCGCTTTTATTTGCCCATTTTACATTATAGAGAGTACAGAAGAACCCGGAGGTTCGCAACGTCCTCCAAGGAGTTCGCTTAAATTATTTTGTAATGTCAATTCCTTCGAAACTCCACCAATGGTATCCTTACCTTGACGCGGTGGTGGAGCTTGCGTGGTCAAATGATCCTGAGAGCTATGCCGGCGGTAGCGTAGCTACTGGTAGGGTCTCCCAAGCCGGACAGGTCGAAGGTGATGATCCAGACTAAACGGGATACTCTGGCCCTCCAGGTTGGGGGTTGGACGTGGGGCTAACAACCCCACACCATAAAAAAATAACCTGTTATGAAACAAGGACAATTGCCTCGGAAGGACGGACTTAACAGAAGACAACTTTGGCCTGGCTTACGGAAAATAAGATTTGTATATTGCGACGTGGAATGTAAGAACGATGTTGAGACCAGGAAATATGAATGAAATAGGAGAAGAGATAATTAAATGTAATTTAGACATTGTAGCGTTACAAGAGGTAAGATGGCAAGGACAAGGAAGGATGGATAAAAGGGAATATTCACTAGTGTATAGTGGTCCAAATAGCAGAACAGGACAACATGGTACAGGATTTATGGTATCCAAGGCTGCAAGGAATAGTATTATGGAAAATGAAGCCATAAATGAAAGATTTTGTAAACTGCGCATCAAAGGAAGATTCAGGAACATATCCATATTGTCAGTGTATGCACCAACTAAAGAGAAAGATGAGGATGAGAAGGAAGAGTTCTATGAACAATTAGAACAGATATGCGGTGAGATACTGAGATACGATACATTCATAATAATGGGTGACTTTAATGCAAAGATTGGGAAGGATCTATTGATGAGATGTGCAGGGGAACAAACACTACATGTTGTTAGTAACCAAAATGGCACACTACTTGGACATTTTGCCATCAGGAACAATATGGTGATCAAAAGCACATGTTTCCCACACAAACGAATACATCTAGGTACTTGGAAGGCTCCTGATTCTGCAACCGTGAATCAAATAGACCATGTGTTAATTAATGCAAGATACTCTTCGTCAATTATAGATGTGCGGAGTTTTAGAGGACCAAATTGTGATTCAGATCGCTATCTAGTCAAAGCAGTACTTAGAGAAAAGCTGGCTAAAACGAAAACAGAATCTGAAACCTGGAAGAACAGTATAAACGTTGAAAGACTAGGAGATGAAAGAATTAAGGAGGAATATCAGAGAGAAATACAAAAGAAATTAGAAGAAGAAAAAGAGAGAGATAATCTCAATGAAGAGTGTAAGAAAATAGAGGAAGTAGTTAAACTAGCTGCAGAAGAAATAATCGGAAAGAGGCAGCAAATCCGGAATGAATGGTTTGATCAAGAGTGTAGGGAAGCAATAAAGAGAAGAATAGAGCAAGAGAGAAGATGATCTTGAGAGGAACAAGAAGCAACTGTGAACATTATAGGCAGCTGAGGTTGAATGCCAACAAAGTATGTAGAAGAAAGAAAAAGGAACACATAAAGAAACAATTTATAGAAATAGAAGAATTAAACCAGGGAAGTGAAGTAAGAAAATTCTATGCGGCAGTTGGTAAAATGGGGAAAGGTTTCCAACCTAGGGAAAGAAGATGCAAAGATAGACAAAGAATGATACTGAATGATGAGAACAAAGTTTTAGATAAATGGTCTGAACACTTAAAGGAACTTCTAAGTGAAAGTGTATAGACAGAAATTGAACAACATAGGCAACAAAATGAGAGACAAGAAGTAATTGGATCAGAATCAGAGAATGAGAATACAAGTATTATGAGTCCTACAAGATTTGAAGTGGCAAATGTAATGAAGAAGATGAAAAACAACAAATCACCAGGGGAAGACAGTATAGTAGCAGAAATGATAAAATATGGAGGAGCGGCATTGGAAGATAGAATACATAAACTATTGGAAAGAATATGGGAAGAAGAGAACATGCCAGATGGATGGAGGGGAGGAATAATATGTCCTATATTTAAGAAAGGAGACAAACTAGCATGTGAGAATTACAGAGGAATCACTCTATTGAATGTTATTTACAAGATCCTATCAGGTATCTTGAAAGAAAGAATGAAGGTATTTTCTGAAGAAATTCTGAGTGAATACCAGTGTGTCGCTACCGTAGCGTAGCGGTCAGCATGGTTAGTTGCCGCCCCGGAGGTCCTGGGTTCGATTCCCGGCTCTGCCACGAAATTTGAAAAGTGGTATGAGGACTGGAACGGGGTCTACTCAGCCTCGGGTGGTCCAAATGAGTACAGGGGGTTCGATTCCCACCTCAGCCATCCTCGAAGTGGTTTTCCGTGGTTTCCCACTTCGTCTTCGGGCAAATGCCGGGATGGTACCTCCTGTAAGGCCACGGCCGCCTCCTTCCCTCTTCCTCGCCTATCCATCCCAATCTTCCATCCCTTCACATCCCTCATGAGGCCCCTGTTCGCTTTGCAGGCGAGGCCGCCTGGGCGAAGTGCTGATCACACCTCCCCAGTTGTATCCCTCCCGACCAGATGTTCCAGGCTCCAGGACACTGCCCATAGAGGCGATAGAGGTGAGTTCCCTCGCCGAGTCCGTGGGAACCACCAACCTAGAGGTAAATTGACTAAATAAAAAATAAAATAAAAGAACATCAGTGTGGTTTTAGACCTAACCGGAGTACAACGGATCAAATCTTTGTAATTAGGCAGATGATGGAAAAGTTGAAAAGTTTTATGAACATGATATTGACCTCCAAATGCTCTTTATAGATTTTAAACAAGCTTTCGATAGTGCATGTAGAGACAGACTATATGAATTACTAGGAGAAATGAGGATACCTGGAAAGATAAACCGGCTGATAAGGATGACACTAGATAACACATGGGCACGAGTGAAAAATGGAAATAAGTTGAGTAAACCCTTTACAATTAATATGGGTGTAAAACAAGGAGATGGATTGTCTGCAGTACTCTTTAACCTTGCACCATGACGAATAGAAATAAATAGTGTTATCACTCACCGAGTTCAACCGCGCCCCGCTCGGCTAGCGCTAGCGGCGCTGATCCCCAACGCTACACAGTCAGCTGTTCAATAGTGGGATACGCGCTGGGCTACGTAAACCTCTTTACGAAGACTGCGGTTACGCTGATTACAACAAATTGTGTGTTTAGACTTATGAATAATACTGTCAAAAAGTTAGTATTAATATTCTCTGTCCCCATGTAGAACTATCATTTAAAACCCTCCGTTAGTCGCGCATTGGTCTGACAACTCCATGGTTCGTTATATTAGTTTTAATATCAAGCCAACAGTTCAAGTTATGATCTTATCGTCTCGTGACATCTTACACCAAACCTCAGTAAGCATTTTTCTGGAGTTGTGAAATAGCGTGCCTAAAAATAACTTTAACACGTGCAACATTTTGTCAGCGTGAGATTGATAGTACCAGCGCTCCCAATGATGTTACATTCTGTCATTGAGTGGCAGGTGTGCTGTTATACCGATTGTTTGGCTTAGTATGTTACCTTAGTTAATATTAGTAAGGAGATTGCGCCTTACGAAAACCTAAGGATGCAGATGAAGCGTGTCACCTTCTGCTCAAAGATAACGAATAGCTAGTTCATGATTCAGTAATTTCAAAGGAATTTGTGACTCTGATACTGAAGACAAATTTGAAACAAGATCCGAAGATCAGGAGGACGGTAACGGAAGCGAAGAATTGGATGACCGTTTATTTTATTGGCAGGTTGACCATTATTATTATGATTATATGTCCGACTCATTCTTGGCCACTTGGCTATCACCACGGAAGTCCGGGTTCGATTCCCAGCTCTGCCAAAAAATAATAATACTGGTCTGAGGGCTGGAACGGTGTTCACTCAGCCTCGTAAGACAAAAAATTTAAGAGGCGCGTTCGATTCCTACCTCAGCTATCCTGGAAGTGGATTTCCGTGGTTTCCCACTTCTCCTCCGGGCAAATGCCGGGATGGTACCTAACTGAAGGACACGGCCGCTTCCTACCCAAATCCTACCTCAATTCCAAATACACACACTACTACAGACATCATAATGACACAGGTTATCAGACGAATTCTAAACAAACTCAAACACACGGGGCTACGTGACCACGATGTCGTTAAGTCCCTAATGAATCAACAACTATTATTATTTTAGGCCTATTATTATTAAGACGGATTTTGTTTGTTTTATTTTAGGTAAGGAAGGCACGAAATAGAACAAGTAACCACGGAAGGCTGCCTTCATTCCGTATCCTACTGGGCGCCTTTCGTGATATTACATCAGTGGATAGATATTTCGGTAAATTTTGAAAAATGTGAGGTACTGATCCTGGTTTTAATTTCCACTTCACGCGAGGAATTTCCACGTTCTCATAGTTCACTACGAAACAGCCCGCCTTTATAATAATTAAATCTTCCGAAAAACGCTCGTCACAGATTCTATTTTTGATCGACAATTGCTTATCTTTCCACGCAATAACTCTCGCCCATTTCGCAAACAGATTTGTTTCTTTTGGCGGTGTGAAAAAATGCCTACCATCAGATTTTCTTCGTAACCCGATTTACTTCCAGGAACAAAACATGACGACATTTTCCCGAAACAACAGAAAACTTAGTTGCTTGCACACACAAAGCACTGCACAGACATTCATAAACTATTACAAAGAAACAAATTCCCTCGAATAATATGACTTCTCGCGCACAGGATATTACAGTACTAACCTCGCGGGTTACTGTCACACGTGCTTATGGTTCGGCGCGACTTCCGCGCCACACACTGGCTGGACCATGAACTACAATGCTTAAGTAGCGGAGTGATGACACTGTTTATTTATATTCGTCATGCTTGCACTGCATAAAGCAATTAGTAAAGTAGACCAGGGATACACTATTTTTAACAAATCAAGTCAGATCTGTGCTAATGCAGATGATGTAGTGATCATAGCAAGAGAGAAGCGTACACTGAAAAGAGTATATTTAGAATTAGAGAAAGAAGCAGAGGCGGTTCTAGCCCTGGGCCGCCCCCCCCCCCCCCAGTTTTAGTGAAATAATTATTTTAAAATTCCTTGGTTACTAAATAAATTGATAATTTACAGATACAATTTATCTAATATAAAACAAACTAATGCATTTAATTAAAGTTAATTTTTCTTTCAATTTCAAGATTTATTTATTTTATTATATGTAATTTAAACACACAATTGAAATCGTGTTTAAATATAATATTTTTAAAATGCGTAGTGCATACACCAAGAGTATTACACTCTTTTTCCCAACTTTATGACATGCAAGTTCAGAAGTTTCCAATGTAGACAAACCTCCATGCGATACAAGTGCATCGATATCTCCCCAACTCTGTGACAAAAATGTGAGTGCAACTGTTTCTAATATAGACGAACCAGTACCATTTTATATCAGTGCATCGATCTATGATGGTCCATGCCAACCACGTAAATAATTTTATAAACAAACGTTACTATACAATAAGAACAGAAGTTTTAACAGTAAATGGTTTGATAGGTATACAGTTATTGAATACTCTGAGAACAAAGATGCTGTTTTCTGTATCGTCATTTCGTTCAATCTGATTCAAGCATGCTGAACATGTTTTCAGTAAATCTGGATTTTGCAATTGGAAACGAATATGAGAAAAACGTGCAAAGCATGCTGATAGTGAATGTCATAAATCTTCAATAGTAAAGTGAAACAGTTTTCTGGTAAGTGAACGTAGCGGCACAGTGATTTCGAAACTAAGCGAGAAACCTCTGGTTATATTGCGTAACCGCTCAGCTGTGGCAACAATGGCCCGAGTCGCATTACTTTGTGCTCGGCAAGACATTGGGCGTAGAGGCACTGGTACATTACGATGGCAGTGGTAGAGGTCATCGCCAAACAGTTTTGGATGATGATAGTGTTAATAATAAGGGGAATTTTGATGAAATTTTAAATGTAATTAAACTAGAAAGTGAAAGCACAAGTAAACAGTCTACCAAAGAATGCAACTTACTCATCTAAAGATTCTCAAAATGAATTTCTTGATATCTCAGCTAATATAATAGTTGAACATATTGGAGAAGATACGAAAAAATATAACAATGGTTACGTTTCGTTAATCCTGGATGAGTTAGAGTTGTTAGTAAAGTGGAGCAGATGTCCGTATGTGTCAGATATGTAGGACAAAATTCTATAGAGGAGCGTTTCATTGGTTTTATACATTTGTCTCAACTGAATGCTGAAAGTATAGCTAATTCAGCTTTAGAGTACCTTGTTTCAGTGGGCTTCGATCCATGCAAGTGCATTGGACAAGCATATGATGGAGACGCGGTTATGTCAGGGAAGATAAACGGTGTGCAACGTTTATTGCGACAAAAGGTCAATAACCCTTGTGTTTACGTGCATTGTTATGCACATCGCTTAAATTTAGTTTTGGTGGACATTTCAAAGCCAGTTTGTAGACGTGGTAGGGGACACTTTTGGTTTACTGGAAGCAATTTATGCTTTTCAGTCTGTATCTACTGTAAGACACCAAAAGTGTTGAGATATAGAGTGATCTTCATCCAGGAGATTCGTGTTTTAGAGATACCTCTTCAAAGTGACACGTGATGGGTATGTAAATATAGAGGAGTAATGTATTTTCAGAAACGTTTTGCTTCAGTTAAAGCAGCTCTAGAGTATTTTTCAAAGTCAGCTAACAAGTAAGAGGCAGCAGAAGCAAAAGGTTTGTTGAAACAGCTTTGTAAAGTGAAGGTGATGTTTGTGTTACAAATCTTTTCTGATATACTCGAGCTTGCCAATAGAGCCTCTATGTCCTTACAACAAAAACATGTGGACTTCGGAGGGGCACATAGATTGATCTATGGTCTTGTAAAATCGTTGCAAGAAAAACGAAATGATGATTATTTTAAGGAACTATGGGCGGTTACATGTGACTCTGTTCAGTCGTTAGGCGTGAAAGTTTATAAGCAATCTAGAGTCTCAAGTATTCCAAAGAACTTTTCAGACTACGTTTTATTAATGCCAGTCTCTGCGAAGAAAGAAGAGGAAAATGTCACATTATCAGAGACATGTAAAAGAAATCTTTTTGAAATATTAGACAACATGGTAGAAGAGTTAATGCGTAGATTTACTGAAAATGATTTTGTGTGCAATGCAATGGATGCCTGTAACCAAAGAAGTGAAAACTTTTTAAATTTTGAATATATATATTCTCACGTTCTGTGAAAAGTATAATCTAATCTTCACAGACCGTAAGGTGCTGCAGACTGAAATCAGTTAAGCTAAGAATGTATTTAGAGGCAAATATCCAAACACTTCCTCATTCTTTTTTTCTGAACTTCTGAAAATGGAAGTTGCTTTTACACAGCTACTATTATTTATCAAGTTGATGCTGACTCTTCCTGTGTCACCTGCTTCTGCTGAGTGCAGTTTCTCTGTCGTGAAACGAATAAAATCCTATTTAAGAGCAACAATGGCAACAAAGAGGCTTTCCAATCTCGCAATTCTTTCAATTGAAAGAAAATTAAGTGGAAAATTACTTCACGACCCTTCTGATATAGTGAACCAGTTTGCCCAGAGTGGAAACAGAAGAATAAATTTATGTGACAGTGAAATATGCTATTTTTTTACCAATGATAGTTTTAGCCTACTTTTCTCATTTTGCAAA
This sequence comes from Meconema thalassinum, assembly GCA_946902985.2. Lineage (NCBI taxonomy): Eukaryota > Metazoa > Arthropoda > Insecta > Orthoptera > Tettigoniidae > Meconema > Meconema thalassinum. The sequence goes on from OX336389.2 coordinate 1,038,080,597, forward strand.
AATGAGGAAAAAGTAGACAAATGAGATCGATCCGGGAAAATGTCTGGGCCCCCCTAGTTTTAAGCTTCTAGAACCGCCACTGGAAAGAAGCTACAAATATTGGGTTAATAGTGAATGAGAGTAAAACTAAGAACATGGTAATGTCCACATCTAACACAAGAAGAGCCCTACAGGACATTACAATAGGCGATAAGACATTTGAGGGTGTGACACAATTTACGTATCTAGGAGTACTTATTAACAACCAGTGTGATATGACAAACTGTATTAAAGATCGATTACAGGCTGGAAACAGAGCATACTATGCAAACATCAAGATGCTCAGGAATCAACTTATATCACGAACAACCAAAATGAAGATATATAAGACAATGATAAGACCAGTAGTGACCTATGGCTCTGAAGCTTGGACATTAACTATGGATGATGAGAATACTGTTTTGAAAGGAAAATACAGCGAAGAATGTATGGCCCTGTTAGAGAGGAAGATGGATGGAGAATACGATATATCCATGAACTAAACGAATTGATTGGAAAACAAGATATCGTAAAGTTTATAAAGGCACAGAGAATCCAATGGTTGGGAGTGGGGACATAAAATAGAGAGGATGCCGGAGTGCCAGATGCCCAAGAGAATGTTGAAAGGGAGATTATTCTCCAGGAGGAGGAAAGGACGTCCTAAGAAGAGATGGTTGGATACTGTGAATGCAGACCTCGTCGCAATGGGAGTGAGAGGATGGAGGAACAAGGCGATGGATAGATCAACATGAAGAGCAGTTGTTCAAGAGGCCAAAACCCACCCCAGGTTGTAGCGCCATGGAGAAGTAAGTAATTCCTTGGAAAATACAACAAATGGACGTGGACTCCCTTGGAAGAGACAGCATTTTTGAATCCAGATAGCATAATAAAAATTAACAGCGTCTTGTAATTTCCACTCGTTTCTGTTAAGAAAATGTGCACGTCTTCGTCTCTAATCGGGTTCAACCCAGATAATATGCTCAGTCCTTTTTTAAGGACAGTTGCATCGGTCTAAGATATTGTGGCACTATTCATATTAGGGATATTTAATCAGTTATAATAATGGTGATGGTAACATTCACTTTCATTTGAGACGGTTTTACCTTTTAGCTTCCAGTCTAGTCTGCGAGCCTCTGTTTGCGAACAAGTCTTCTCCCATGCTTCTATACCTCTCATCTGCAATCGTTAAACACTGAATCTAACCAACGTCCCCTAGAATTGGCTCTGCTTCTCTTACCCTCTACTGTCTAGCCGGGCTCATTAACCTCTTAGGTAATATCTCTTCCCCCATTCTCATCACATGACCCCACCATCGGAGTCGGCTCATACGAACAGCTTCAACTATCATGTTCATTTCTATTTTAGCCTTTATCTCTTCATTACGAGTATCTTCCTCCCATTGTTCCCATCTATTTGTCTCAGTAATCATTCGTGCTACCCTCACATCAATTACGTCCAGCTTATGCATGAGATATCCTGAGTGTACCCAGCTCTCACTTCCATACAGCAAGGTCAGTCTAAATTCTGAGCGATGTAGGGAGAGTTTCGTCACTACACTAACTTCTTTCTTGCAGAACACAGTACATCCGAACTGAGAACTCACTGCATTGGCTTTTCTGCACCTCGACACTATCTGTTTTGCTATACTACCATCCAAGGGGCGTGGTGGCGCAGCGGTCAAGCTGTTTGCCTCTCACCTAGGTGGACTGGGTTCGATTCCCGGTCAATGAATGCATGTGAGATTTTCGAAGTTAATGTCATGTCCTGTGGTTCGGATTCCACGTAAAAAGGAGGTCCCGTGGATCATAATCACCAGATTCACGGACACGTAAAACTACAATCTTCCTTCCTATACTACCATCCTGAGGAAATACACAGCCCAAATACGGTACTTGTGTTTCTTCCCTACCGACATAACCTTCGTTTTTGAAATGCTGATTTTCATGTCATATTCCCTACATTTCTGTTCAAGTTCTAGCATGTTGGCTTGCAAGCTTTCGACAGAGTCCGTCATTACAATCAGGTCATCAGCATAGGTCAGACTGCTTACCTGGTTTCCGCCTAACTAAATCCCATCCAACCAGTTTATGCCCTTCAACTTCAACAAACGGTCCGTATATAAAATAAACTAGTGGTGGAAGATTACAGTCTTGCCTGATCCTGTAACAACATTAAACCAAGAACTCATCCTACCATCAACTCTCACTTCATCCTGATTAACGACATAAATACTTTCAAATATATGTAACAGCCTCCCCTCGATACCATAATCCCTCAGGATGCTTAGCATCTTTTCCCTTGATAGTCTGGCGTATGTCTTCTCTAATAAAAAATAAAAATAATCTCTTTGTATCGGATTATTTAATTACATTCGCCCCATTTTGAGAGCAGTTATTTGGTACTCATTCAGCAGAGTGGAACAACTACAAAGAAAGGTAATTATGAGAAACCATTAGGCTACATTGAGCTCCGATTTCTTTGTTAGTTAAATAGCTTCCTTAAGTTTCAAGTAACACTGTTCTGAAACTTAATGTACAATTTATGCACAACAATGTGAGCTGTAATCGTAATGCAACCTTCCAGGCTACAAAGGGTCCAACCCTCAAATCTGGACTTTGTAAATATATTTTATTCAAGCGTCATATAATTTTATTTAACAGTGTGAGCATCATTTCATTATGTCATGTGTATTGTATCATCATCTCATATTTATTGAATGATAATTTGTAATATATCGCGAGGTTTGTGCCTGATAGGAAAATTAGTTTGGCTTTGTGACAGGAAGCACCACTGCTAGTCATCTATTAAGAAATTATGGGTAAGATCTCCAAGGGAAATATGAAATCAGTAATTCTGAGAAGAGCTGCAACCGGCGGGGTAGCAATGACCTGAACTCAAAGAAAATTTCAAACAGTACATTTGAACTTAGCATCATTAGATTTAAATGTGATTGGCTGGTATGAGAGTAAGGGTGGTGCTATCACGTGGGTGGACTAAATGTATGTAAGAGCGTGTTGTGAAGCTCTCAGCCCCCATTTTGCATTGGAAGATGATGTTTGCAGCTTTGAGTATTTTGTCACTCACAAGGGGAGGATACGATCCATGGGTCACCGGTTCGAACCATCTTTAGTACACGTGTAGGGCATGACCAGGCGTATGAAAATGAAACTCCACAGCCTGCTTCCAGTCTCCGACCGGGTCAGGAATGGAATGAATGAAGCCCCCATCAAGCGGCGAGGATATGAACTGTGCCGGCTGCCGAAGCCTGTCGCACTCCTCTGGGGCAATGATTAAATGAATGGCAGATGAAATGAAATGATAGTGGAGAGTGTTGCTGGAATGAAATTTTGACAGGGAAAACCGGAGTACCCGGAGAAAAACCTGTCTGCCTCCGTTTTGTCCAGCACAGATCTCACATGGAGTGACCGGGATTTGAACCACGGACCCAGCGGTGAGAGGCCGGCGTGCAGCCGCCTGACCAGGCGTATACCAGGTGCAAGTAGCAAGGTGCGCTTCTCAGCCGTTTCCGAGAAATTAATTAATTGCAAATACAGTGCAGCGTCTATGTGCGTTGTACGCTAGCAAGAGGCCACCAAGCGCGTGCTGCAGCGGAAAGTACCCTCCTTCGTAAGCGCGGGTTCGCTGGATCGAATCCCACCAGTGAGCTTTTGCAGTGTGTTGTGTTTTTCCCTTTTTTATATATATAAACATTGACAATTCGTACAACTGTAGTTGTCGTGAATAATGTTTATTTTGCAGTCAATTGTAATAACGTGTTATGTGAGCGGGAAAAGAGATGTTGAAATCATTGTATCGGGGTCAACGTTTGTGACATTACATTTCGCTCGCTATCGTTTTATCCTCCAGGGTTGGCTTTTCCCACGGACTAAGCGAGGGATCCCACCTCTACCGCCACTGAGGGCAGTGTCCTGGAGCTTGAGACCCTGAGTCAGGGATACAACTGGGGTTTGTGACCAGCACTACGCCCAGGCGGCCTCACCTGCAAAACGAACAGGGGGCCTGATGAAGGGATGGGAAGAGTGAGACGGTTAGGCAAGGAAGTGGGAAGGAGGCGGCCGTGGCCTTACAGAAGGAACCATCCCGGCATTTGCCCGAAGACGAAGTGGGAAACCACGGAAAACCACTTCGAGGATGGCTGAGGTGGGAATCGAACCCCCTCTACTCATTTGGGCCACCCGAGGCTGAGAAGACCCCGTTCCAATCCTCATACCACTTTTCAAATTTCGTGGTAGAGCCGGGAATCGAACCCAGGACCTCCGGGGCGGCAGCTAACCATGCTGACCGCTACGCTACGGAGGCGACGTGACATTACATAATGTACAGAATCGGCATTGCAAATACAAATATGGTCAGGTGTATTCAATTATATGGAGGCTATACATTATACATTGAAGGCCCAGTCTGTTCCGTTCATTGCACGTCTGTGAACCATCAGCCCACCCGGTACCCCGCAAGCAGTGACTCATGCTATGGGTATTGATTGGAAATTGCCAATCCCTGACTCAGGGTCTCAAGCTCCAGGACACTGCCCTCAGTGGCGGTAGAGGTGGGATCCCTCGCTTAGTCCATGGGAAAAGCCAACCCTGGAGGATAAATGTCTGTTACGCACAAAAAAACACAACCCACTGCAAAGGCTTACAGGCGGGATTCGATCCATCGTTCCCGCGCTTACGAAGCAGGGCTCTTACCACTGCACCGCGCGCTAGTTGAATTCTTACTAGCGTACAACGCACATAGACGCCGGACTGTAATTGCCATTAATTAATTTCTCGGAAACGACTGAGAAGCGCATCTTACTACCTGCACCTGGTATACGCCTGTTCATACCCTACGCGTGTACTAAAGATGGTTCGAATCTGTGATCCATGCATCGTATCCTCCCCTGTCAGTATCACGAGTATGGTAGTCTACTTGATAAACCGCACTGTAATTTCAAGTAGCCAAGTCAAAGGCATTCCGCTCATCAGCTGTACGTCTTTGGGCACGCTGCCATGTCCAAAGTACCCAAGCGCTAAGTCATTCATTCAGAGCGGAAACATGTTTGTTAAAAGCTATCAACGTGTTAAATCAGTAATAGTAAATGTACCGACAGTCGCGCAGATTCGGGTAAAGGGAGGTATGTTCGTGATATAATTACGTTTTTATTGATATGTCTGTTATTAACGAGTATCCATACTAGCCAATTTATAGCAGTAAACTATGCTACTGTAGTATAACTGAAATAGCATTGTTATATTTTATGAATCCACATTGTTCATAAGAAAATATATTATATTATTCTAAATGTGGCAGGTAACTTCGTGACAGGGATAGCTAATTTTGTGATAATTGTAAGGTGAGTCGCCTCCGTAGCGTAGCGGTCAGCATGGCTAGCTGCCGCCCCGGAGGTCCTGGGTTCGATTCCCGGCTCTGCCACGAAATTTGAAAAAAAATGTGGTATGAGAACTGGAACGGGGTCTACTCAGCCTCGGGTGGTCCAAAATGAGTAGAGGGGTTTCGATTCCCACCTCAGCCATCCTCGAAGTGGTTTTCCGTGGTTTCCCACTTCGTCTTCGGGCAAATGCCGGGATGGTACATTCTGTAAGGCCACGGCCGCCTCCTTCCCTCTTCCTAGCCTATCCATCCCAGTCTTCCATCCCTTCCCATCCGTCATGAGGCCCCTGTTCGCTTTGCAGGTGAGGCCGCCTGGGCGAAGTGCAGATCACACCTCCCCAGTTGTATCCATCCCGACCAGATGTTCCAAGCTCCTGGACACCAAATAAAACATAAATAAAATAAAATGGTAAGGTAACTTCGTGAATGATGCCTTACTTTTAGTGTATATTAATTTATCACACAAGAAATACATGATATCTTAGCAATTAATGAATGTCACAGTAATGTACTCTTCATTTTCATAGACTTTACTCGGAATCACTTCCCATTTCATCAGTACTGTAACTGATCGGAATTTCTTGTTATAAAATCCTTCAAGGAGCTCCAGGGAACACGTGCTCCTTTTGATGCTTGATAAACTGACATATTCTGCTCTGTTACCATTTTAGCAGCTGTGACTAACTGTTTTGATTCATACTGCCGGTATTTTGTTTTTTCTTTTGGCATATTGACCGATAATGCAAAGGAGAATATTGAATTACAAGAGGGTCAGGTAATTTCGTGATGCCTTAAATTAGGAAAACATATGCAAATCTAGAGAATAAATTTAATTCTGAATAATTTCGTTGGCATCAAGTATGGTTTAATGCTAAAGTGCACACTTAACTCACTACAGGCATAACTATCAAGTAACGCAGTAAGTTAACTTAATGTATTATCAGTAAGGTAATTTCATGATACCCTAAATTAAAAATTTAACATAACACAATAGCATAATAGCTTGATTGTAAATTTAATCCTGAACAAATTTCTTCATATGCATTCGTATCTTAAATTGGTCAGTTTACCTGCTACAGGCGAAAATGTAAGAGCGCACTCAGTCAAACGTTTTTGTTCTGACAATCAGCTAAGAAAAGTACTTCACGAATTAAGCGATAACGGTTCGTACTTTCGCAGAATTATTTTCCCAACCATACATGCGGACATTACACACCTAAAGCTATAATTTGATACTAAACACATATATCTTAACTTGTTATTAGCGTTTGAATCTTTATAATAACAGACATAGCACAAAACCTGCCACCACTATGAAAGAAAACACCTCACTACAAACAAAAGGTTTGGTTGTGTCCGCTAGACCGCGATGAAGACCAATACAGGTAGGCCTACCTAGAGACATCTGTTGAGAACTCAGGGAACTACTACTGACGTTGAAAAGCTTAGTCTGCAATAGGGAAGTTCATGATACCGTACTTATTCAAAGATTTATCACGAACTTACCTGTATCACGAAGATACCTCCCTTTACCCTACGTGTCGAGTGCAACCTAGTAGAAATCGTGGTTGTAGCGACCCTGCTAGTAGCTTACAGTGCCCCATGCGACCCATTGGTCGAGAGAAGAATTGAAGGTCTTATTTCCAAAGTGACGTAAATCCATGAAATCCAAAACTTCAGAAATCGTGTTTTTGTATCTTCGTATAATTACATTTAGATATGATTACGAATATAATGTAATTTCATTCATTAATTTTATGCACATCCTGACACTGTGTTTCAAAAATCTCCTCTCAATGGACATGGTGGTAATCGTCTCCTGTAAGTTGGAGTTAATAAATCATATATTGACGTACGCTTTGAGTGGCATTTATGAACATTTAAATGGTTTAAACACAACAAACACAAAATGTTGCTCTACATATTCTTCAAAGTTAGCCATGGCCTTGATATATCACGTGATATCACGTGATGTCCAGAGAGCCATCGGATTGGTCAACATGGATATAAGACACATTGGAAATAAATACGCGTTGGAGTTACATCATTTGGGAACGGATTTTTATGTGCTAAAAATCTAGAAAATATTTTATTTTTATGTAGCAAAAAAATTCAAAATATGTAAGCCTAATAAAAAAACACAAATATTTTGTTTCAATAATTTAAAAAATTAAATATTTATTGTAAAACGTCACTCACCATCATGTTGAGACACTGGAGGGTTGAAAAAACTCGCTGTTGCAGTGAACAATGAAAACTTTCTACAAGTTTTCAATCACGAACCGATGCCGGTTGTCTCGGAACAATGCACGATACCGGGAGAAGGACCGTTCAACATCACAGGAAGATACCTCTTGTATAGTTCATCAAAGGAATGCCACTGACATGCAAATTTTCAATTTCACCAATGTCCACTTGCTCATGCAAAACTTTAGCAATTTTACTCACAGTATGAAATCTATCATGTTTTGCGAACACACTTTTAAATTTCTGTTTAATAGCTTCTACTTTGGTACCATTGAGCGCATTAAATTTTTCTCAATGTCATGCTCCTCATTATTGTCTCAGTCAACAAGTTGGTTGATGTTTCTTTTTTTTTTTTTATAGAGTGACACAAAAAACTAAAATTTGCGGATATGTAAGATAATTTATTTTGTAATGTACTGTCCTTAAGTAAGTTCTGAAGAATTTCAATTGAGGCAGCGTCATCCTTATTTAGTTCATCTATTACTGATTTAATATTTTCAAGATTGTCTGCATAATACACTACTGGTTGTAACCATGTCCCCCAACGAGTAACTATGGGTCTAGGCGGAAGTGCAAGATCTGGATTTTTAGCTTTGAATAAATCTATTCTCGTTGGAGCTTTTACAAACACTTTTTTGCCGTTTGAAATTAATTGGTCCCCTTCAGGATACAAGGCACGTACAGGTCTGACGTTTGTTTTTGGCCGGTGCTTGCTTGTTGCGTAGAGGTCTTCGACCAGCCAGAAAGCCTTATTGTGAGTATGCACAGTAACAACTGCATGCACGCACGAATGATCTGAAGGAACGAAGGAAGGCGGTTGAACGGTTAGCACAGTGGATGCGCGGATTTCACGGCCACCGGCCAAAAATAAACGTCAGACCTACCTGTTCACATACTCTGTGTAAACCATGTACTATACAAGTTACATATATCATGTTTGGGAAACTTCCAGACAGACCATCTGCTGCCTTCTTCATATACGGAGCAGCATCCCTAAGTAAGAGTAAAACATTATCAAATTTCACCCCATTCGGTCATAACAATTGCAGAGATTCATTGAATAAGCGAGCCATCGTAACATGATTTGATGCTGATATTTCTCTACATGGTACACCGCTTGGAAACAATTTCATCATTTTCTAGCGCACCTACCACAACATTTCCCACCTTCCTGCCACTAGAGTCAGGTGATTCGTCCATGATTACCCACATTTTTTTTAAAACTTTCACATTCTGCTTCGATTTTTCCTAGCATTTGTTCGTAACACGCAGGGACATACAATTTTCTTAAAGTTGATTCTGCTGGTGTTGCGAAATTAGTGTATTTTGTTCTAAGCTCTGGACTTTTCAATTTATATAAAGGAATATCTCATGAAAGAAAAGCTTTGCATAAATCTGCATAATATTAGGTACTTTTTGAAACTGGGGTATGAGAAAAGGAAGCTGTTTCGCCTAAAAGAACTTGTCTAGTAGAGGTTGCACGTGAAACGGCAATTTTATGTTTACTACCTGCTAAATGCTGTAAGACTTGAGATCGCTGATCCACATTTACAGATTTCCCACATTTTTGACAGAAGAGAGTCTTTCCATTACTTGTAAAAATTCCACTAAATTCAGCAACATATTGCTGCAAACGGGAATGAATACTAGGCTTTATTTTCGGCATTATCAGTTTTCATCAATCACTAACAAGAGTTTAGTGCTTTTCAGTCGGTCAACACGAATGTACCCAAAAGAGATGGGTTATGCCCTAATCCTGAAATAAATTACATGAGATTAATAAAACACTAGGATGACCAGTTTCGATCGTCAAGCGATCATCATCAGATCCAATACACTTAGGCTATAAAATCTATGTTTGAAATACAGGTGAAAATATTTACAATATGTACAATTATTTAGTTGCAGTATTGGTACTGCAACTGTCAGTGTATGCTAAATGCAGTATATATGTTAGGTGAAATGCTAAATGGTGATGGCTATCCGGAGATTGTACTTTAGAGAGATTATATGGTTGTAAACTATGGTTAAACTATACAATTTTAGGCTAACTACTTATCTGATTGTCTTCCGTACTACAGCTATTCGCAGTTTCCGTGCTCACTTGAACTCGCTGTGCGGCCGACTGCGGTGGTTATCTTAACGACTGGTTTTTCCCTGCCTTCCCCCCCTGTCCCTACGTGCTGTGGGGAGTGATCGCGATGTGTTTATGTGAGGTGTTGCCCACCTAGATAAGATGTATGTTATTGAATGAGGTGGATCTACAACTATTAAAGACCGTGGATTAGTCCTCGCCACGCGTGGAGCATAACCCATTCGAACTAAGCGTTGACGGTCTTATGAGGACGTCCCGGCACCTTTAATACTGCCTCTAATATGGGCCTTGGTTTATTGCAGAAGAAAAAGTACATCGTACACCTGATCCAGATAACATTTACCTATTAAAAACCCCCTAATTTCCCCCCTTTTTTTATCTAGCTTGGCTGTGTCGCTAAATTGAGTTTTGTTTCCGACAGGGTGTGTTTTTTAGTAGCGTGAAGAGGGGTGAGCTCTCCATGAACGTGTGTTCATTTAGATTGTTGGGATTGTTTCGTTTGGCTAGGTGTATCTCGATTGCTTCCTTTATGTCAAGAGCTCTGCCTTTCGATTCGTGATGGATTATTTTAAGGTCCGACTCTATGTTGGTAAAGCTATGCCCTGCGTCACACATATGTTCGCACACGGCTGAATGTGTTCCGTATCTTATCGCATTTCTATGTTCATTATAACGTGTGTCTACTCGCCTTCCACTCTGCCCGATGTAATTAGCTTGACAATCGGTGTCTTGGCACGTTATAGAATATACCCCTGACCTTGAATACGGGTCACGTTTATTTAGATTACTATTTAGGAGGTGCCTAGCGGTTGTGTTTTTCGTTGTGAAAGCTATCTTTATGCCTTGCTTTTTGAATAGGTTAGTGATTTTATATGTATTCGCATTCACATAGTTGAAACGCGCAAATTTTTTCTCATTACTGTCCGGTTTGGGAATCGTTTTATCTTTATTTTTATGTTTGGCTATAATTTGATTTATTTTGCTTGGCGAGAAGTTGTTTTCCCTTGCTATTTGCATAATAGTTCTTATTTCCTTATTATAGTTGTCTTTTGACATGGGTATGTTTAAAGCCCTGTGCACCATTGAATTGAAACCCGCTAGTTTGTGCGTACTGGGGTGATTAGACTGATTGTCGATTGCATGCGAGGTTTGTGTTGCTTTCCGGAATATGGAATATGAAAGGTCGTTGTCTTTACGTTCAATAGTTATATCGAGATAATTTATTTTCCGGTCTATTTCGGATTCCTTAGTGAATTTGATAGAATGGTGAAGGCTATTAATGGATTGGAGAATTGTTTCTTCGCTAGTTAGTTCAGTATCGTAGATGCAAATTACATCATCTACGTATCTTTTCCATATTACTATTCCCTTTGTTGAAGTCTTTTCTAAGAACGCATTTTCTAGTGCATTGATGAAGATGTCAGCGATTAACCCACTTAGTGGCGATCCCATTGCTAGGCCTTCTCTCTGTGTGTATATTTTATTGTCGAATTGAAACACGTTTTGGGTGAGAACGACCCTCAGTAATCTCACAATCTCTTCAATTTCTTTTGCCGAATTGTTGGATTTTAAGTTGTTTTCGATAGTGTTGATTGCTTCAATAATCGGAATATTGGTGTACATGTTAGTTACGTCGAAGGATACTAGCCTGAAGCTAGGTTTCATTTGTAGGGTGTTCAATGCTGTTACTAGTTCTGTTGTGTTCTTTACAGAGTTGTTTTTGTCGTTGGAAAGACGGCATTTTAAGATTTTTAGTAACTCTTTGCTGATTTTGTAATTAGGGGCATTCCTACAATTGACTATTGGTCTCATTGGGCATTCCTTTTTGTGTATTTTTGGTTGTCCCCTCAATGACGGTATTTTCGGGTTCATGTTTATTAGTTTTGATTTTTCGGCTTTGGTCAGTATGTATTCTGTTTCTTTTAGCGCACTTTTTATTTGTTTTTGGAATTTGTTGGTGGGGTCTTTTGTTAATTCCTTGATTTCGTTGTTGTTTAGGAATTCGACTGTTTTTTCAATGTATTCTGTTTTGTTCAAAATTACTGTAGTGTTTCCCTTATCTGCTTTTGTGATGATTAAGTCATGTTCTTTTATTTTTTGTTTCAACGACCTTATTTCTTTGATTTGTTTGTTGTTTTGAATGTTATTGCTATCGCCCTCTCGTTTGAGGATTTTTTTGGCTTCGTTGGTGGCGAGATTTTTGGTTAATTCCCTGTCTTCTGCTGGGAGCTTGTGACTGGCTATCTCAATATCTGTGATTAACTGTTTTATATTGTGGTTCGTGTGTGCGTCTGTGCAGTTGTATTTCAAACCTTTGTCTAACATATTCATTTCACCTTGAGAAAAGGTTACGTTCGTTCTGTTGTTTACTCTGCTGTGGAAATTGAATTCATTGTTATTCGTGTGTTGTTCGTAAGATTGATGGTTCTGTGTTTCTCCTAGTTTTCTTAATTTATTTTCTAGCGTTTCATGCTTCCTCGTTGCTCTGATTTTGATGGTGTCATGTAGGTGTTCGGTGAAGCTGTCCCATTGGGCTGCGTGCCAGAAATTACTTAGTTGCAATTGAATGTCGTATAATTGTTGGTTAATTTTTTGCTTTCTTATGTATGCAAATCTTAATTCGTTTTTTATCCAAAGCGCTTTGGCTTGTTTAGTTGAAATGATCGAGGCTGGTGTGTTCGGTACGGTTTTAATTGGTACGTATTTAGGGGTGAGGTTTAGTTCTATACATTTTTTGTTGAACCAAATTGACTTGTCTAAATTCATGAGTTTAAGCCTGAGTGATTTGAATTTCTTGGCTTCACGATTTGCCTGACTAGCCGTGAACATTGTGGTGTTTGAAGCCATATTTTCAGTGTTGCCTTAGTAAACAAGAGTTTAGTGCTTTTCAGTCGGTCAACACGAATGTACCCAAAAGAGATGGGTTATGCCCTAATCCTGAAATAAATTACATGAGATTAATAAAACACTAGGATGACCAGTTTCGATCGTCAAGCGATCATCATCAGATCCAATACACTTAGGCTATAAAATCTATGTTTGAAATACAGGTGAAAATATTTACAATATGTACAATTATTTAGTTGCAGTATTGGTACTGCAACTGTCAGTGTATGCTAAATGCAGTATATATGTTAGGTGAAATGCTAAATGGTGATGGCTATCCGGAGATTGTACTTTAGAGAGATTATATGGTTGTAAACTATGGTTAAACTATACAATTTTAGGCTAACTACTTATCTGATTGTCTTCCGTACTACAGCTATTCGCAGTTTCCGTGCTCACTTGAACTCGCTGTGCGGCCGACTGCGGTGGTTATCTTAACGACTGGTTTTTCCCTGCCTTCCCCCCCTGTCCCTACGTGCTGTGGGGAAATGTTATCTGGATCAGGTGTACGATGTACTTTTTCTTCTGCAATAAACCAAGGCCCATATTAGAGGCAGTATTAAAGGTGCCGGGACGTCCTCATAAGACCGTCAACGCTTAGTTCGAATGGGTTATGCTCCACGCGTGGCGAGGACTAATCCACGGTCTTTAATAGTTGTAGATCCACCTCATTCAATAACATACATCTTATCTAGGTTGGCAACACCTCACATAAACACATCGCGATCACTCCCCACAGCACGTAGGGACAGGGGGGAAGGCAGGGAAAAACCAGTCGTTAAGATAACCACCGCAGTCGGCCGCACAGCGAGTTCAAGTGAGCACGGAAACTGCGAATAGCTGTAGTACGGAAGACAATCAGATAAGTAGTTAGCCTAAAATTGTATAGTTTAACCATAGTTTACAACCATATAATCTCTCTAAAGTACAATCTCCGGATAGCCATCACCATTTAGCATTTCACCTAACATATATACTGCATTTAGCATACACTGACAGTTGCAGTACCAATACTGCAACTAAATAATTGTACATATTGTAAATATTTTCACCTGTATTTCAAACATAGATTTTATAGCCTAAGTGTATTGGATCTGATGATGATCGCTTGACGATCGAAACTGGTCATCCTAGTGTTTTATTAATCTCATGTAATTTATTTCAGGATTAGGGCATAACCCATCTCTTTTGGGTACATTCGTGTTGACCGACTGAAAAGCACTAAACTCTTGTTTACTAAGGCAACACTGAAAATATGGCTTCAAACACCACAATCAATCACTAATTCACTTCACTTAAATAGCGGTACTGAAAAACGGCCTGATTTAATCAATACGAAGTGACTGACTCATTTCTTAATACAGAATCATTTTAAAATTTATTCAGTAACAAATATTGCCAATGTATGTGATTATTATGGATTTTCTGAAAATATGTATTTACATATGTGTTTTTATGTGAAATAAGAATACGTGTTTACGCTTGGGGAAGCACACTAGGAATAACACGTTCCGTAAATTGTGCTAAAACCAACGGAAAAAAATAAATGTAATTACATAAAAATCCTCTCACTATACATCACTTTGCAAATAAACTTAGTTCTTAGATCTCTGTTAATCTATACTAATATAATAAAGCTGAAGAGTTTGTGTGTTTATACGCGCTAATCTCTGGAACTACCAGTCGGATTCGAAAAAATCCTTTTGTATATGATAACCAGATTCAAGAGGAATAGTTTAGGCTATGTAGCATTAGGCTCCACCTCTCAGGTAACCTTAAATATTGATTTTTGTTCAGTAAGTCGGAAGAACAAGCGCTCCTAAGTCGATTGTTGCCAGGCAATGCGGGCTGCATCAAGTCGCCCCTACCAGTGTTCTGGTGCAGAATTGCGAGCTGCTTATAAATTGCAGTCACGGGGAGTAATTAGTGCAAAAAGATTTCTTAGGCCCCTTAAAACAGTTATCATCCTGACAATAGTATGCCTCTGTATAAGGGCGATGGTGTTGGTGTAGTGTACTGAGGTTATCAGCTGCAATATGCGTTGGTGCTTTCCGATCCTTATCCTTGAGCACTCCAGTTCTGTAGTAGTATTCATTATCATCCATAAAACAAATTAATCCACCGGGCGAAGCCGGGCACTACTGCTAGTATGGGATATACGGCATATTGCGACTTAAAACTTTGCTATACGTTGAGAGAACCTGTAAACTTGCTTATGAACGAAGAAACTGAAAATCCGTCAATTTTGGATTTACGGCACTTTGGAAATAAGCTCTTCAATTTTTACGGCACATAACCTAACCTAAGCGGAATTTTAGCAGAGACATATGTGTCAGAAATTCCCATATTCCACCGATACATCAGTGCTTTGGTCGCTAGTGGCACGATGGCAAATAGGCACGGTCGCATTCGGCACGACACCGTCTCGCAGGACAGTAGGAAGAATTCCTTTAGAAAATCCGTTCAGGAATTCCTAGATTAGGGGCCGGTTCCATCAACCTTGCGTTAAATTTGGCTAACAAACCGTTAGTTAACAGATCGTTATAATTTTAACATTCTGTTATAGATTACGTGTTCCACAAAACTTTTTAACAAGTCGGTTAACAAACGATGCGTTAAATGTCACTTGCTGTAAGGATCAAGGAAGCAGTGAACGGCATGGATGGTTTTTCAGACTTCTGAACTGTGTCTAGTCAACTTGTATTCATTTGTTTGCTATTCTCGAACTCAAACGACGGTGCTGCCGTTATCTGGAACTAGCGTAAGGGCGATGGAAACATAAACAAACAGAACTGATGCGACTGATCATATAACATGTGATTTGAGTAGATGGGTTTCTTTTTTTCTCTCGTATTTTCAGTTATTTTTTATAATAATTGAGGCTAAGAGATGTGTAATTTATTTGCTCAGTTCCGCTGTGCTCTTCAAATTCAACAATTGCCATATCAATGCTTTACTTCCACACAAAAAAAAAAGCTTTTCAGACGGATTGGAGTAGATTAGGCCTACTTCGCGTCGCAAAGCCGATTTCGAAGTACTGTATATGATCGTATGCGGCTGCCATTTTACAAAGGAGAATTCTTTTTTAATAAATATTACCGGTAATGAATTTCTTAAAATAACCAGTACCCTACATTCTCCCCTGCATTACAAACTAGGCGACTTTTAGCAGGCTCGATTTGACAGCTGTTCTTCCCATGTGGCAAAAATTACTTTAGGGGTCGCTTTATCGTAGGCCTACAAGTGGTTGTCTTTTTTTTTTAACTTGCCCCATTGCTGCTTCAAATCTGTGAAGCTCAGTTTTCCTAATAATCAGGTGCCTTGTAGGCTCTTTATAGATCAAAAATTTGTATGTGCGTTTATATTTAAATTGCATCGTGACACTGTTTATCTAAACTATGTAAAAATGAAAACTACAAATCAACACTCATGCTGAACAACTGAAAGCTTTGGATACAAATCAAATGGCTGTCGTTTCCACTAGTTTTATTCATCATTTGAAAATAACATTTTGTGCACTATAAAACTACATTATTGACCATTACGTATTGATGTTGCTGTCTTGAATAGGCTATATGTACCAATTTCATTACAAGTAGGCTAATTTGTAGGTTAGGCCTAGGCATATCATTTACTGTAAGTGGCCGGTTGTAAGGTAAAGTCCTTACTGTATTTATGCACAACACATCTCCAGAAACTTCTTTTCAGACAATTGCAACATGTCATGAGAACTTGGCAAGAATTTTTGTTCTGTAGCATTATTCAAATACGGTAATCAAAAATAAAGAATACAATAACTGAGCACGAAAGACATTAACTGTATTTGTTTGTAAACATTTTAACACCATGTTAAACTCCTTAACTGAGCAAGAATGGGATGTTAAAATAACGGATAGTTTAACGATTTGTTAGCACTAATGTTGGTTGATGGAACACCATTTCGCCAACATATCCGTTAAATTACCTTAACGTGTCGTTAAAATTTTAACGAAGGTTGATGGAACCGGCCCTAGGACTGTTAAACCACCCGACTCCAGAGGAAGGCAGTCGCCATCTCTATGAGTCCAGCCACATATTATATTCCATCACATCAACTAGAAGCTTGTCACAGTTTAGGTCACTGTCTAAGTGGTGATAGTGAAAATTTCAACTTGTAAAGGCACTAATCCGAGCTCATGTTTGTAAATAGTAAAATATATTCTAATTTTACCAGATGTCATTCTTTTAAATTTGAGTAGGGATGAATCACGTTATAGGTAAATGGTATTGATCATTACATAGTGTGTGTTGTCATGATTGTGTTCAATTGTTATGGAATTGTTATGTGTATGGGGAGGAAACATTACAGTAGAAATAGTAGTGTCCTCTTTATAGAACGGTGGGCAAAAGGGGTGCTAGTACAAAATTGCTTTATTTATATTTATTTATACACTTAGTGGCCAAAAGTCATGGAAAGGCACGGAAAATAATGTTAATAACTGAGTTGCTCCTCCGCGAGCCCTAAAAACGGCAGCAATACGGCGAGGCATCGACTTGACAAGAAATGGGTTCCTGACACCCAGCATTCAATTGGGCGGTGATCTGACTCACAGTAGCCCTTCGATCGCCCGTATGGTTCTGCTGTGGTGACGTGATGTCCATTCGTTAAGCGGCTGTGGTCGTCCCGTGCGGCGGTTTACGCGGATGGTAACATTATCTCTGCGATATTAAAGATCCACCCTCGACACCGTTGACCTCGGAAATTCCGATTCGCGTGTACTCTCCGAAATGCTATGACCCATGCGCCGTGCGCCGATGATCATCCCTCGTTCAAAGTCGGTTAACTCGCGACGTGTTGCCAATTTCACTACACTTGTGTCTGTGACAGTCGCTCTGCTCCGCCGCAGCTAGCCGCAAAGCTCACGAGTCATACACGGCATATTTTCTCATGGAGCTACCCTTCCCGCGACTTTTGGCTTCACGGTGTAGGTTGGCTTGATGATATTTTAACTATCTTGGAAGCATTATTGTACATTATGTTGTGATATTTCCACCAATTCCACGAGATGGTGCTGTGACTCATGATGAATATGGCTACCGGTACGATATGAATCACTTACCAGGTGCACAGTTACGAGCTGAAGCCGAAATAGTTTCCAACAATGAGGAAGATGTAGCCTATTGAATGAACTAGAGGTTGAAGGGGTTGAAGAAACTGATGATGCCACCAACCAAGTCAAGTAATGGTAATCACAGTGTCATAAACGACGAAACCATTCGTAGGAGTTCTTCCACGCTGAAAAGCAGTATTTTGTATGGACAGAGATTTAGAGTCTGGAGTTATTTATTGACCTCAAACGTATGCAGTTAGCAAAAACCAGGCCCCTATAGATATATGTTGGCAGTATTTGATGATGATGATGATGTTGAAGAACTATAATCGTTACGCATTACGTAAAAACCAACTGGGTGATATTTTAGATGCAAAATGTGAACCTTTATCGGTATTGTTCTCCTCTGGTTCTTAATTCTGTATTAAGGTGGCAATTGAAATGGAAGGGTCTAATGATTCCCATAATAACTTGTTGCAAGTTCCATTCAAGAAACAGATTTAAGTTCATAATGAATAATTTACATTGCTGTGATAAGAAGGAATTTAGTACTGTGTACTACTTATGGAATATTCGCGAAAACAGCCTTTAATACGTTGAATAAGAAATGTCAGAAGTTCGCACCTCATCTTGAAAAGTAAGTTTACAGTGCAGGCGAGAGACCATGGTCTCATGTTTTGGGCGCTATGGTCATAATCAGTTAATTCGAAGGAAACCCTTATATTTAGGTACAGGTTATGGCTAAGTGTAACCAACAGAGGATATGTGCCCGCAACAAAACTTATTTACAGTACTAAAAAATATAGGTAGTTTACTTTAGGTTCTACGGTGGTACTTCTATATTGTGATGCTCTTGCAACCTTAGGGTGGTACCCTTATCATTTTTTTTACAACTACAGTATTTTACATTTATTCCTCTTCTGGATGAGTAGATTGCAAGAGGTGTAGGATGCATAAGAGAGAACCGTAGATCTCAAAGTGTCCAACCAGAAGAAAAGAAAATCTACAAAAACCGGACCGAGACTCTTATTATTTCAAGACAACAGCTGACGAGAGCATTGTTATTGCAAAATGAAATTATAACAATGTAGTGTTCGTTGCATCAAGTGCAATAACGGTTGTAGTTGTGCACACTGCAAGAAGGGTTTCGGCGAAAGAGGAAAAGTGAATTACTGAGCCATAACCCCATCTTCTTAAAGATCAAATTCGGAGATGGTGAGTGTAGACAGGGCAGATCAAAATGTCTGCCTGTATCGGATATCAGAAAACGTAATGTTCTCCACTTATCTGCCACTGCATTGATGTTTATGAGCAAAACGCTGGGCAGATTCACAAATGTATTAAGTGGAAATTGGATCACCTGGATCTTCTATGTGTCTGTTGGGTAGTCAGCCCGGAGGCTGGTCGGATCCTCAAAAAGTACCACCGTAGCCTTAGTGGGTAGAAACCCACAAAAACGTAAGGAAGCGCTATATTTAGGCGCACTAGGCAAGGTGAGGAGTGAGGTAGTTTGCTATTGCTTTCCTCACTGAGCCAGCACAGCAGTACCAACCCTATGAGTGGAACCTTTCACAACATCCATAGGCACTGGTTGTGTCCTGAAGGCCATATAATCTTCCATAAGCTTCCATATAATCACAGCCATGAATGAGACTGAGACATCGGTGAAAAGTCACATTCTACTCTAGCCTGTGCCAACAGACAAATGCAAATATACTGCATTCATCAAGAGATGGTAAACAGGCTCTTCTTAAGTCCAGTATAAGGACAATATCTGCGAAGCGCTGCCGTCCATCTGCGCTTGAGAATGCAGACTCAAGGTACGATCATGTTGATTTTACAATACAATCACAAGGGTAACAGACCAGATGCAAAATCTGCCAAAAGAAGTCATCTAAGGAATGTACAACGTGCAATGTATCTCTGCATATGGAAAGCCAGTTCATTATTGTTTTGTATTGAACACTTAAGCTGAACCGTGTTGTTATTCAAACACTCACACCTCCACCGCTGGAGTTGATTTAACTTAAATACCCCCCTGGAAACAAACCTACAGAATTTACTGCCTTTAAATACAGGCCACAAGTGAATTTAACATCAATATCCCGACTTTAATTGGGCGCCAAGGTTGATCATATGGATCTTCCTGAATAGAATAGAATAAAATAAAACAGCAGTTTTCCCGACATTGAGACCCCTTTATCCCTGGTATGGGGCATTATACATGCGTTCTGCTGATGTAACCAGGATCATGCAAGACAAGAATAAACACACTTTGAATTTAAAAACTATGTGTTGGCTGTACTTCACATACATACACATTATATACAACACAAGAAAATACACTGAAATACACTTGGATTTGTGGTACAGTACCTGGCTTCACTGATTCTACACTCGATATTAGCAACAACACTTGCGGTCAATCTAACCTAGGCATATCAGCCTTCTATTCATTATTTACAGGTCGTACAGAGTGTACGCAACTTCTACACAAGTTAAGACTGGTTTACTTCACTTTCTTTCTCCTCGAACTGTTGTTTCATTTCTCCCTTCTCCCCATGACTTCACGATGAAATATTTATGAGTGGTGATCATCCTTTTGGGTGTGATGAAAGCATTACCAACAGCCTATGGTATTTGGACCGAACCATGAAATAGGTACAATGTAGCTACCAATAGCCCCTAACAGCACAGTGGTTTGCTAAAGTCTCTGTTGATCGTGTTACGATACCATGACCTGTAACAACGACCCGGATTCGCGAGTAGACATGGACTCTGCTGTATAAGCAAGAAGACGACTTCAAAACCCCGAACACGCCATTTTAAACACTGGCGCATGTATATTCCTCCACCAAAAGCTGCTCTTAGTCCAGCTGGAACTATTTGGCGCGCGCCCGCTCAAAGCGGATATACGTGGCAACATACGAACATTTGACGATCGTAATTCGCCTGAGCTAACTCTTGGATTGACACAAACAAGTTGAATTACCGCTTAACTTTTCCTCATATGCCAAGTTCCAGGCTTCGAAATTATGATTCATATGTACCTTACTATACAGCCACCAATTGAAACTTTAACGTTACTAGTTAAAATAAACACATTAACCCCTAACTAAAATGAAATAATGCTTTTACTTCAGGTAATAATAAAGTCTTTTATATCCCTGTCCCCAAAACGTAATGAATCGCAATAAATCCCGTATTCTATAATATCAAACATCCAAAAACTGATAATTGATAAACAGCGAGTCTAGTCGGCCCGGAAAAGCCGAAAATGAATCCGTACACAAAAATACACTCAGGCACAATAAAAATCACCGCTCATCCCCCGACTTTAACCCAATATAATAAGATATGAATAAAATACCGGTACCCCAAACTAGCCGCACAAGGCGTAAACCCAAGGGTGAGCTTATGTAACTGAATACATTCGGTTACATTATTTGTGTCAATAAACTAAACATTGTTCAATTTTTCAATGAAAATAGCAATATTATTTCATTTTAACAAGTCGTAGTATTTCCAATAGGATTCACACCGTCCTTTTTACACGACACCTTTCTCTCTCTCTCTCTCTCTCTCTCTCTCTCTCTTAGCGTTTATCCCACAGTGCAGGGTCCTCTCTTCCATTTCAGTCTGTCGTTGGCATCTTCCGGTTTTAAGCCAACATCGTGCATGTCGACCTTGATATTGATGGTCCAACGCTGTTTATGCGGTTTTCCCTGGCCCTACAATCTTACCGTTATATATGTGTACATATTTATATGTCCACATATATAATAATATACCAATGTTAATATCAACCTATGATGCCTGGTAGATCGCGACCGCGATGGGACAGGCGCAAAGCCTCAAAGGGCAATCCTTATCTTTCCAATCCTCTATGCATTCTCTTCTACTATGTAGACTAACTGCATGTCGGAGGCACCAGTAGTAAGGTCGGGTGCCACGCGGGGGGTGCGGGAAACCTTTTCGCCCCCCCCCCCCCCTCCCGAAAAAGAAAAGAAGAAGAAGAAGAAAAAGGTCCAACGTTTTGCTTGTCTTCCACGCGGTCGCATTCCACCTGGGTTAATTTGAAGAGCTGTTTTAGCGACTGAGTTTTCTTGACTCCTCAATATGTGACCATACCAGCGGATAAAAATTGAAAAGTTAATAGTTACAAGATGAGTTTGCTTACATTAGTCAAATTTATGTAGCAAAAACAAATGTTTATCCCAATTGTTGTTGTTATATTTGGGTTAAGGAAGGAATTCTGGTTGTTAGCGAATAAGGACATGCCAGAATTGTTTTCTATTTCATCCATATATTTATGCGAAAAGTCTTTCTTCAAATACCTATTTAAATTATAAATATAGCCTATTGTCAGAATGAATTTGCTTCTTCTTTCATACTTTATTTAAACAGAGCAATAACATTTTGGTGCTGTCATTGTTTATTCCTATAGGGGCTTAGATTACCGTGGACTTCATCCCTGGATGTGTATAGAGTTTATCTGATAACCTGTGTTTTGTGATGACTGAAGCAGGGTGTGTACCATCCAGAAATTTGCCTGAAGCAAGTGTGGAAAAACCATCCTCAAGTTGGCCACTGTCTGCGCCAAGATTTGAAACTTTCATCTCCCTGTCCTGGCGTGCCCATGTTCGGAGGTAGAAATGAAATTATGCATCAGCATTCTTTTCTTTTTATATAGGCTACAGACTGAATTGTTTATACTCCGTCCAAAATGTGGAAGAGTAGCCTGTCGCAGTTAATGTCTCTACGCAGAAGGTAGGCGACGTTGTGGAGTCTGTCCAACACAGTAGGCCTATAGGAGCACTCGCCAAGTGGTCGTTGCATGGCTATAGCAAAGTAAAGCCAATTCCACGAGGCACTTGGAACAATGGAAGGTAAAGGCTTTTAACCTTCATGACATGGCGCTAGATATGATGGAGTTGTCAGCTCCATGCCCGGCCACCTTTGCTCCCAGGAATTACTCTGGTACTCATTTCTGTTGTAAGCTGAGTCATTTGTGTTTATGAAAGTGGTGGTTTTGTTTCTAAAATCCACTACCTGGGTGGGAACCCTCTCCCTTTCAGTTAAAATCTCAGCGCCTCTACCGACTAGGCTACGCAGCACAGCTATATCACGTCCAGATTTCTACAGTGGCTGGTAGACAGAAATTTTTACCTGATGGCGCAAACCAGCGCGAGCCCGAGAGCTTAGTGGAGGAAAGGAGGAGAAGGAAGGTAGTGGAGGGGGTCACTGCTGCTGTGCTCCTGGGAGACACACTAACGTACAATACAGTTACAGTTGCAGCAGGAGCCGATGTGAGCATTTCCGTAGCAACAAGCGAAGTGGAAGTTTCTCCCCTCTCAAACGCGCTGCAGCACATGGACTCACCCGTACCGAATACGAAAGTCATTGCGTGCGCATGTGCAATCAGGTAATAATCGCAGTCTACGGCACATATGCTAGGACGAGAAACTCCTGTCTCACCTGGTAGTTGCATGAACTGCTTCGGTTATTGCTGATCTTCCACGACCGCTCAATTTAAATAGACTGCGATATTTTTTGTTCTTTCTTACGCAGCTGTTTAACACATGTTGTTTCGTTTGATTAACAATTATTTATTTAATGAACACAGCTTCGATAAAATATGTTGACCATACTGAAAGTTAGGTCGCCCACCTTTGTTGTGTTATAATGCAGCTGGAGTCGCCATCTCTCGAAGAATTGTTAGTGCATTGCTAGCTTTTTGAGTACCGGTAGTGAAGCATTCTGCATTTACTGTACTTACCGCACTGTTTCAAATAACTTGGCGCTCGAAAAAAACATTGAAATCGAAAACATCTACGTTAAGACTCTTTGTTATTAGTCAGTTCACGGTAGTCACATGTCTGCAGCGTACAACGGACCAATCACTGCAAGGCGAACCGCACGCATTTGTGTGACTGGGCGTCAAGTCAGGTGAAGCAGGGAGTACGAGAGTGTAGTGATTCCCTTTTCCCATCAGGCCGTTCGTCTCTTACTTTGAAAGCGAACTCGCTCGCTATATTTTTCGAAAATGAAATTGATCCTGTCTCACTCTATTCTACCATCTTGGTTATTTGAACTATGTTCAATAATACACTGCTCAAAAAATTAGAGGGACAACATTTGAAACACTTGCATTGTTTTGCCAGGAATGGGTGGAGTGAAACAGCCATGTTATCTGGGAAATGAAACCTTTATTTAACGGAAATGTACATATCCTGTGCATGTAGTAGCACACATGTTGGTGCTATGACCAGAAATGCAACACATTGTCGTCAACCAAAGTGGTGAGTCCTTCCATAAATGCACGGAGTGCACAAAGAGAAACAGTTCAATATCTGCTAGACCCTTCCTCACATCTTCGTGACATACTCCTGACAAGTCTGCGAACAGTTTCTTGTGGGATTTTGTCCCACTCCTCCACAAGGGCCTCTGCAAGTTGTTCCCGAGTCTGAGGCTCTACAGGACGGGCCCGAAGTTGTCTGTCCAGCATATCCCTTAAATGCTCAATGGGATTGGAGTCAGGACTAAACGCAGGTCAATGCTGGAATCGTGACGTCCTGTAGAGTTTCCATGCTGGCTGCTGCTGAATGAGCTCTCGCATTGTCGAGTTGTAGGATAAACTGGAGACCCATTACAACTGCAATGGGCATAACATGATCTAGTACAATCTCGTTGATGTACCTCTGAGCATTAAGTCAGCCTCTGATTATCTGAAGGTCCGATCGGCCATCAATTGTGATGCCACCCCAGACCATGATAGAGCCGCGGCCAAAGCTGTCCGTTTCCTGGGCTTCTGCTCCATTATAACGTTCGCCACGACGACGATAGACACGTATACGCCCGTCGCACCGTGTTAGACGAAAGCGGGACTCGTCCGTTAACAATACATTGCGCCAGTGAAGCAGTTGCCAGTCCCTATGGTCCTCAGCAAATCGAAGTCGCTCTCTCCTGTGCCGAGCAGTTAATCGTGGGACCTGATGAGGTCATCTTGGTCTTAAACCTGCCTCTCGGAGTCTGTTACGCATTGTTTGGTCACTGACACTGCTACCAGTTGCTGCTCTTAGATCATTTTGCAGGTTCCGGGCGGTCGCCGAACGCCGGCGGAGAGAATAATTCACCACATAGCCTATCGGTCGTATCTAGCCGATGATTTTTGTTTTCTCCCTTGCCCTGGCTTTCGTGTGTACAAATCATTTTCACAAAATCGTTTCCAAACCCTCCCAACAACAGATGAAGCCACATTTAGCTCCTTAGACACTGCACAAATAGTCCAATCTTACTGAAGTACTGTCACTGCCCGAACACATTCTGTCTCATTCATATGCCTCATTTGGACTATTGCAACGTACACCAAATGGATAGTAACGTATTCTTCACTTACACGCACTTCAGGACAGCGTGCGACATTGCTCGTCCATTTCACTCTGCGGCCTAGCACGATACATGTGTCTACTGCCGCTAAGCCATGGCATTCCAACAACATGTGGAGGTGTCCTCGCATTCTTAAAACATGTCGGAAGAATGCGAGCAACAGTAAATACCATTATCACTGACTACGTACATGGTACACGCGATCAAGTTCCTGTCCCTCTAATGGTTTTGAGCAGTGTATTTCATCAGTTATATTTTGGTGAAAGTAGACTAATTATCCCACTTAAATGTCAAGTTGAGGGTTGTGGTTCTACTTCGTAGCGACGGTTTGCGTTCTTCACTTGTTTGCTTTAGGATGTGTTGTATCCGCCCAAAAGTTTTAACTTAGTGTTTGCGTTTAGGCTACCGGTACCGGTATTGATTATATTGTTTTTTTTTAACCTTCATGCGTTCGCGCCAAATTGAGTCACACCGGCGTTCGCGCGGGCTGTCAGTTGACCGCCCAAGATTCTTCACGATTTTCATAATGTTTCTTGTACTTTGAATGAATGATTGAATGCAATGAAAACCATGGAACTCTGATACAACTCGACAAACATATGTATGATCAAAATTCTTTATTTAAACAATATATAGTAAGACATCATACCAATATAGATTTTAGCTTAAAAAAAAAATCGTCAACCATTATCTCTCAAAAGTAATAGTTTTCCAATTAAACTAGCATATTCTCCGTCATCTAAGTCAATGTCTGAGTCACTGCCATGGTCACTCACTTCGATGTGTTCGGGATCATAGTCCGGGTCATTATCAACGTCAGCATCGATGAGTGCTTCTTCCGCTTCCTCTTCATCTCCGTCATCTCTCTCGATTTCCGCCAGCACCTGAGCTCTCTGATCATCTGTTATAGACGGTCCCTACACAAATAAATGAATAACGATAAAAAAAAAAAAAATGTTGACACAGCAGAGAAGGAAGAACAACAAAACTGATAAAATGAAGCCGCAAACTTCATGCATACACAATATCTGGAGGACTGAAAAAGATATAAACTGTAGCAATCGTGCAGAAAATAATATAATGTTACTTACATTGTGCATTGATGTGGTGAAAAATCTTCCTCTGCTTTCGCAAGGCTGTCGCCTGACAACCAGTGTGACGAAATAAATTCCCCTCAGCGTTCGCGAGACTGTCACCAGACCGCCCGACACTGCGTCTCCGAGTTGATAACTGTACTGAGTGACATGAGGGAGGAGGGGGTGAGTCAATCAAACCTGTGCCGGAACAGGTGGTCAAGAGTGTAACTTAGGCCCGTTCTTACAATCTCCGGTTAAATCTTTACTGGCACTTTTACGGCAAGTTTACTGGAACTTGATTCTTACAATACCCGGTTAGCGACAAACTGACAGTAAAATAAGCCTTAACCGGCAGTGAACTTTACCGGAGGATTCTCCTCCCGTAAACTGCTTTACTGCCAGATTTTCTATTAAAATCTCAACGCCAGCGATTACATACATCGTCAATAAGCCTAGAACTATCCATGATTTCATGGGTTTCGTAAAATTAATGCTGATGCTGTTCAAAGAAGGAGACAGAAAGGATATAAGAATCAAAGTGATTATTACAAGGAGTTAGATTATCAAGACTTTTTTAGACGATTCCGTTTGACGAGGCCTTTATTTGTCTCATTTGGAGATGTACTTCCATATCTAATAATCTCTTTATAATCGTAACGTAACAAACAGATTGCGCCAAGAACACAGATCAAGATCAAGGAATATAAAATATATATTTATAATTTACTCCCTGACGCAGATCCACTCATGCCAACTATTAATAAGAATTTATTGCAGCCGAAAGGCCAAAAGAAGAGAATTTACATCTTACTGTACTCAGTCAATGATAATGTTCTTTTGGAGCACTTTGATAGGTGGTGCCAACTATTGAGAGGTATCAAGAAATCTGCAAATAGAACCAGAAATATGACAATTATGAGCAGATCTACTAACCTACCATAAGCATTAACTGGAACATGGTAAGAAGGATCGAATGTTTATCAGGACTTCACTCCGACCGTAAAGCCAACTGTCAGTTAGAGTTTACTGTCACTTTTCTGGAGATTGTAAGAACGGGCCTAAGGAATACATGCCTGTCTCACCTCACCCAAAGCTCACTAGGGGGTGCATCATTCGAAATTCCAAAAAGGCGGTCACCAGCCCGTGTGAACGCTTGAAGGTTAAGTGATCAGAATGGCAAAATCACATCGTTCTTGGCGTAAATCGAGATGGGTTTGCGAGTTAACATATCCAGATTGTGAAGGTACGTTGGTGGGCCCCAGCATAATATGCTATTTGCACAATTTTGATTCTGTCATCTTGTCAGAAATAATATAATTGCAATATTTCGTAATTATTTTAAAATACACCGGTAGGATAAGTGGAAGACGAAGGTTAAACTCCATGGCTCTAGACCGTTAACAGTAGCCGAGTTTCACCAATTAGTAGTTTTGTAACTCTGAAAACAGTATATTTTAAATGGCATAAAACCTTTCAAAATACCGAACACTCGATTTATATGTTGTTGTTGTTTCCTATGGCTAGCCCGGATTCCAATCCATCAGCTTTCTTGCGTTCCAATAGAGTTGTGTGAGGTTTCCAGAAGTTCTAGCAGTCACATCAAGTTTGTTGCAATGTAGCAGGTGCCCCTTATCCATTTTACTTCCAGGTTCGTGACAAAGTGTGCATTCTTCAGATCTCAGGATGTTGATTCTTTTCAGATGAGCTGCAAGGCAGTCGTGGCCAGTGTTAAGTCTGAAGAAGGCTACAGCTTCTCTTCTTGGTGTTAGTTTGTATTGATCCCATTTAGCATCAATGTCTTTCCATAATTTGGTTTCTGATGTTTTCTTTGCCATTTCTTCATACCTGTTTTTGATAGTATTTTTCAAGATCCTTTTTGCTGACATAAAATCAGTCTGACTGACAGGTTGTTGTAGTGTGGTACCTTTTTTTTGCTAATCTGTCTGCCTCTTTATTTCCTGCTATTCCAACATGAGAAGGGATCCACTGAAATGAGATCTGTTTGTGGAGTCTTTGAAGGGTTTTTATCATACAAAAAATTTCTTTCAGTTCTTTATTTTGGGGCTTATAATTTGATGAGATGGCTTGGATGGCTGCTTTTGAATCTGTAATGATAACACATTTTTGATAATCAATGTTTCTGCCTAATTGACGGAGTGCATGTGAAATTGCTCTTATCTCAGCATCAAAGTTTGTTTTGTTTTGGCCTACTGGGAAGTAAGAGTGAGAAGAGAGATGAATGTATTCCTGCTCCAGTTCTATTTTCTTTGTCTTGTGAGCCATCTGTAAATATTTTTAGCCATTGATTAGATGGATATCTTTCTTCTATTGTACAGAGGGCCAGTTGTTTTAGATCTTGTGGTGAAGAGTCTTTCTTGCAGACCTCTTCTAACAAAGTAAGATCTGTAGTCACTTGTATATATTCAATGGGGTTGACTGGCATACAGAGTGGTTCAAGTTTTATTTGCAGATTGCTCTTATTGATATATTCTTTGGCCAGACTTAAGGGATCTTTTTGTGTTTTAAGATTGGGGCTAGAAACTGGTTTTTTGATCCATGTCATTTGAGGTAGTCTTTGTATACTGAGATTTGCATTGGCTGTTTGATGTTTCATCTCTTCTTCTATTGGTAAATTGTGGGTATATAACTGCAAGGCGGTTATAGGTGTGGTTTTGTTGCACTTGTTATGATTCGTAGGGCATTATTCTGACACTTCTCGAGGCGATCAATGTTTGACTGGGGTGCTGTAGAGAGTACTTCACTGCCATATTTTATGATAGGTTTGATGTAAGTATTGTAGGTTTTGTTGAGTGTGTCTTGAGTGCTCCCCCAAGTAGCTCCTGCTAGTCTCTTCAGTAATTTCATCCGTTTGCTTACCTTATCCTCCACATTTTTTATGTGTTTGGTCCAGTTCAGCTTCTTGTCCATGATGATACCTAGGTGCTTTGTACTTTCACTTTTTGGAAGGTCTTGATTACTAAATTTAAGACTAAAAGTTGGATTGTGGTGTCTCAGGGAGAAAAACTGGTATACTGTTTTGAAAGTATTGATTTCCATATTATTGTTTTCAGTCCAGTTTTTGAGTTTTATTAAGTGCCTGGTTCATTCTGTGTTCAAGAAGCATTTGCTGATTTGGGCTGTTACGTGCTGTGGTCCAAATGATAACATCGTCTGCAAACATGCTGATATTCACATTACCTACTTTCTTTATTGTTTTTGGAAGATCGTTGATGTAGGCCTACACATTGAATAAAGTTGTGCTTGATACAGCTCCTTGTGGGAGGCCTAGTTTTGGTTGTTTGCAACCTGAAGTTTTGTTGTTGTAACGAACATTGATCATTGATGTACCGGTAGTCAAACAGTCTATGTGACGGTTGGGCTCAAACGTAGACACTTTAAATTGTAAATCTGATGCAACATCACTTCTGTTTCTATAGCCTACTCGTTCGTCATGAAAACGAGAATTTTAAATGCTGATATTCACAAATTTGTAGGCACCAATGGCATTAGCCGTTGTATTATAATAGTATTCAGTGATTCCCTAATCCTGGAAAAATGTACCGTACCGTAGGCCTACATAAGTTAAGATTAATAAATAGGCTACACTTGGATTTGTTTCAGGATTAGGGAAACACCCATACAATTGGGTACAATCGTGTTGACCGACTGAAAAAACATTAAATAGGAAACACTTTATTGAACCACAAGGCAAGCCGATCATGTTCTAAACACAAATTATTTTCTGTCACCAAAAAAGGATCCAGATGCTATTTATCATTAGAAATCGGAAGTAGTCGTATTCGCTTAAGTTTGAGGGAACTCTTTGGTCGCTCCCACGGATTCTCGGGGGAAAAGCTGGGCTAGATAATGCAGGGCCCTTATAATACATTCATTCATTACAAATAATTATAAAATCATTGGTCTGGCCGAGGTTAAGCCCGGTAAGCGACAGACGAAGGTTAGGAACCATGGATCTCGACCGTAAAACGTAGCCGAGTTTCAACAATTAGTAATTTTGTATGTATCGCTCCTAAAGTTATTTATTCTAACCATGCCAGGTTTTTGGGGCGAACTTCTTTCAGGGAACGGCACATTTGCGTTTTAATAACAAAATTATCAATGTTTTAACTTTGCAATGATAAACCGACGAAAATATTAGCCGCCTTGTTGGATAAGACTTGGAACAGGCAATGTTGCTAACGTAACTCATCACACTCCCCTAAAGCCAATGTCAGGATAAAACCATTGGTGCGGGATTAAACCACTGTCGGTACGGAAATTACTACAAGCCTACATCCCAAGTTAGATCTGTTTTTGTACGTAAAGCCTTATTAACATAAAGAAAACTTACATACGGTACGAGCCTACTAAGCGCCTAACGAAATTTGCAACAATTCCTGCAGTCATTTTGGGCCTACTGACAAAATGCAGTTATACCAACTTACGTCTCGTTAGCACCAAATGTGGTGCTTATCGCTAGGGTTTGTTACATTACGCGAGCACGAAAGGTGGTTCTTTTTCCATTCACTGTCGGATTGTCTTCGCGTCGCTCGGGGGAGGGGAAGAAGCTACAGACAAGACTCACTCCAGAACGAAGTATGGTAGCCTAATAGGCTACGTAATAGATTATTTAGGCGACCCTATGACCTTATTCGGTCCGTTAGTAAGCTACGGTACTCCTATCGTCATCATCATTATCATTCCTTGGTGTCTCACAACTTTGTCATGATAATTCTGCATGGGGTCACAACTTTACCATTACCGGTACGGTACCGGCACAGGCATTATTATTATTGCTTAATAATAATACCGCATTAATAATAATAATAATAATAATAATGTGGTGTTCCTGAAATCAGTTCACCCCAAAAACCTGGCTCGGTAAGAACAAACGACTTTAGGAGCCATACATACAAAATTACTTATTTTTGAAACCCGGCTACTTTAATGGAAACTAACCTTTGTCTGTCACCTGTTGGGACCAGTAAGGGAACACAACATTAAAATCATGAGGCCATGAGGGCTAATATTAACCACAACAACATTGTTATCAATTAATGAAGAATATTAGTAATTATATTCATGTTGTGAGCCGCTGGTAATTGATAATAATATTGAAGTTGAAAGCCTCTGACAGATAATAATAATAATAATAATAATAATAATAATAATAATAATAATAACAATAATATTAGCTTACTAGCGGAAGGAGGTGATTGGTCACCTACACATATCGGCAGCTTTGTTTTGGAGTGATCCTCGTCTGCTACTTTTCCCCCTCTCACATTCATACATTTTCATTTGAGACTATTTTGCCTTTCAGCATCCAGTCTAGTCTGCAAGCCTCTGTTTGCGAACAAGTCGCCTCCATGATGCCCTGTTAGGAGTTACCACTGCTTCTGCACCTCTCACTTTAAGATCGTTCATCACTGAATCTGGCCATTGCCTCCTAGGTCTACCTTTGCTTCTCTTACCCTCTACAGCCAAACTCATTAACCTCTTAGGTAATCTCTCCTCTCCCATTCTCCTCACATGACCCCACCATCTGAGTAGACTCTTACGAACAGCTTCATCTATCGTGTTCATTTCTAATTTAGCCTGTATCTCTTCATCTCTTTACCTCTTTTTCTCTCAATGAGATTAACAATTCCTATATTTTTTTTTAATGGTTGCTGGCTAATTGTAACCATTGAGTTCCTTTAAAAGTACGCTTGGTATCATATGCATTGGTGTGCCCCTGGAGGGTGTTGGGAAAAGTGTACTCAGAATGGCTCTGTTAGTGCCGGGATTGCTGCAATACCCTATCACAGTCGTGGCATGCTATTTAACGTGGTGTGTAAGGTGTGGTAATTGCATAATAAGTTTACAATTGCCTTTAGCTACTCTGTGTGATCTAGATGTTTCAGAATATGAGTCATGAATGCACTGTTTGAACTTATCTCAAATTAGCTAGTATTTCTACTAAACTTAGAAACTACAAGAGCTAGGAACTTGAAACTTGCAAAACATCTTTCCCTGGGGGCAGGCCCATATTTACGGGCGGACAAACTGGGCAATTGCCCAGGGCGGCAGGTTTTAGGATTGGCAAAATATCTGGAAAACTGTACAAAACCACTTGGCCATTACACGTCTAGTATCAAAACTTTAAATCCTCCCCACACCAGGGAATTTTCACTGTCGCACTTTGCCAATGTGCTGATTATTTAAGGACATCACAAAAACAGAGACTTGTCTCGGTGTCCTTACTGTTCAGTCTGACTTGAAAGTGAAATTGGACTAATGGAGAAATCATAAACTTGTTTGAAAATGGCAAGACAAGGAGGAAGCCCGTTGTTATTTAAATAATTGGTGTTTTGGCCATTGGTTGTGTATGATATCCGTCAAAATTCAATGTAAATTCTTTGTATTTAGTTTCTTTCTATTTCTTTAATCCTCCAGTAGACACGCGGGTTTGTGGAACGCAGTTTGACGCACTGGGTTTGGTGGTCCCATGCTACTGCTTCTCAATAATCGTTCATTATTTCAACTTTATATTCACTGTCTATATGGTAGTTCACATTTTCAACAATTAATTCCAGTATTTCATCACTAACAAAAAGGTTCCAACATTCAAATTCAGTTATAACATTCTTACTAGTCTTTACAACACCAGGTAGTTTTGTCAGAATATTGTGGGGCCATGCCTGAGGAAGTCTGTTGTTATTTAAATAATTGGTGTTTTGGCCAATGGTTGTGTTGGTTGTTGGTTCCTTGTTCCACTTCGTGCCATCCTTGCCTAAAACAAAAAATATTAGCCATAATAATAATAGTAATAGTTGTCAACAATTATCATTACCAGTACCGGGAAACCATGGACTGAAGAACTGAAGAAACTCTTCAGTGCCCAAATGAAAAGATTTTGGGAGAAGAAAAGATCAACATCATTTGCTAAATGAGTTCTCTTGCGCTCCTTAGATGGGCATTTCGATATGGAAAAAAATAGAAAATAAAATAATAATACTAATGGCCTACTTACCAATAAAATATTAATGGCCATCCAATTCATTGCTTCCAATACGATCCTCCTGATCAATTTCATAGTCAGTATCCAAGTCTACGAATCTTGTTTCAACATTGACGTCAGTATCAGAGTCATCACTTTCTTCGAAATTATCATCAACTAGCGATTCATTATCTTTCAACAGAAGACGACATACTTCATCTACATCCTTAGGTTTTCGTAAGTTGTATATCTCTATACAGTAAGGACACGTACCAAACTAAATAATCGCTCTAACAGCACACCTGCAACTCACTGACAGAGTGCTAAATCATTGGGCGCGCTGGGGCTGCCAGTCCCACATGAGAGTCCATTAAATTGAGCTTTGAATATTCTATTAAAAAAAGATAATTTCAACCACAATAGCAAAGAAAAATGGATACAAACAGAGGTAGACATAGGAGGTGATGGTTAGATTCAGTGTTTGATGATTTCGAGGTGTGAGGTGTAGAAGCAGAGCATGCCATAGTGCTAACTGCTAATACGGGATCTTGGGGGCGACTCATTCCAGATTAGACAGGACACTGAAAGGCAAGACAGTCTCGAATTAATGAATTAATGAATGAATGAATGAATGAATGGTGTTTTATGAAAACCTCAACGATAGGAGCACTAGGTGTGGTGTGCTCTAAAACGAGGACAGATTACAACTCTTACATTTTCATTCATTGTTTTGCTGTATCAATGATTACATACTTTCTTTAATCTGAAGTACAAATGGTCAATATACAGGGTGTCCAGAATAATTCAGGATGTGAATTCAACCAGTTTATCATGGTGGAAGTTCAGCATCTGGCAACTTTACATCGGAAGTGTTAGTCTTGTCTCCGTAAAAGAGCAGTTGTAACAGCTCAATGGTATAATGTGCTTTATGATTGCATTTAGCTCAAAATTTACAGTTTAAATCCCCAGAAGTGTGTTTATGTTAGCTGTTAATTTTGTATCATTTTATAGATATTAGTTTAATAATTTACCCTTCATTCCTATGTTCTCTGCTCAAATGTGGACATTTGCACATTAGTATTCAATATACAAGTGCTTTCCTTAATGGGTAATATGCAGATATGAAAGGGATATTGACATAATACAGATATTAGCACTGTACATAAGAATAATAAACGCTGTGGTTAGCATTCTTGGCTGTCACCTCTGAGGCCCGTGTTCGATTCCTGGCTCTGCCAAGTAATTTAATCCTGGTCTGAGAGCTCGTGAGGCAGAACTGAGAAGAGGTGGGTTCGACTCCCACCTCGGCCGTCACAATGATCTATGCTCCTAAATGAACTGTACCACATTTGAACTAGTTTATCTTTCAGATTTATAGCAACTAAATCAGTTAATTTTGATATGTCATGCTAATACGCTGCAATGGTACTTTTGCAGGTGAGAAAGGGAATTCTCCTAGAGTAACCTTGCGGCTACACCAAGTAAAAGGAGAGAAAAGAAATGCCAAAGCCGCTGCAACCGAGGTAACTCCCTACGAGGTTAACAGTAGGTAAGTCATATCATTCTCATGTATGAATGTCATTTGTCCTTTCTTTGTATTAAAACTCAGACAATAATTCAACTCAGTAAACTTCTATACGTACGTCTTAAGGACCAAAATGCATATTTTTTAGCATGTGTAATTATTCTGCAATTGCTGTAGTAATAGTTTGTGATCAGGTGTATAGCCAGGGAACTCTTCCCAAAATCCTGCAAATCCACCAGTCTGTGAGGTTAATGAGGGAACACTGCGAGCATGATTCTCCCAATGTCACTGAAACTTAGCACAAATGTTGGTCATATTGCAAGATAAAACCATTGTGGTGTTATTGTGTCCCCCAAATTCACATGGACAGTCCCTACAGAGGGAGACTTAGAGCAAGCTAGGTGGACATGTGCACCGAGTTCTCAGCAAGCCCACCCATATGGGTTACACCAAGTCTCCTCCCTAGAGATGCTCAACTGATCTGACCAACATATTTACTAAAAGTTGGGAGATCCATGTTTGTGCTGTTCTCTTGTAAGGCTCCCCTCTTGAAATAGGAAAAAAAAATGTCCACAGGAGAATTATGGCATTTGGAGATTGGAGACCAAGTACAAGGGTGGACCCCCAAAAGACGGAATTTTGTTATAAAAATGTATTTACGGTATTACCTTTTTTACAATATTCCTTCAGTCATCTTCAAAGTATTCTCCATTAGATACGATGCACTTGGGAAGTCTTTTGTCCCACTTTTTGAAGTACCTCTGGAACTCTTCAACTTTGATATCATCCAGTGCCCTTTGCAAAGCTGTTTTTATCGCCTCCATATCATCAAAACGCTTCCCTTTTAGCTTTGTTTTCATTCTGGGGAACAGAAAAACGTCACACGGGGCTAGGTCAGGGGAATACGGAGAGTGGGGAACGACAAACCACCCTTGAGAGGCCAAATAGTGGTTCATAGGTAAGGTCGTGTGTGCGGGAGCGTTTTCGTGATGAAGGAACCAGTCGCCTGATAGCCAAAGTTCCGGGCGTTCTTTCCTCACATCCTCTTGCAAACATCACAAAACTCCCAAATAAAAATGCTGGTTAACAGTCTGGCCAGGGAGAACAAACTCCCGGTGCACAATTCCACGAACATCAAAAAAGAAAATGATCATCGTCTTCACATTCGACCTCACGTGTCTTGCTTTTTTTGGTCTGGGTGAGTTGGGAGTCTTCCACTGGCTTGACGCTTGCTTGGTTTCTGGATCACATGCGAAACACCAACTCTCATCACCTGTAATGACTTTGGTCAAAAAGTTTGGATCACTTTTAATCTCGTTTTACAAGTCCTGGCTCAACTGCAATCTAGTGTTGTTTTGATGCTCTGTGAGAAGGCGAGGAACAAATTTAGCGGCAACATGTCTCATTTGCAAATCCTCAGACAAAATACACTGGCACAAGCTCCAATTCACACCTGTCTCTTCTGAAATTTTGTTGATTGTGATAAGACGATCTTCGTTGATTTTTTGGCGGACTTTCTCAACGTTTTCATCATTTCGAGATGTGAAGGGCGCCCAGAACGAGCATGGTCTTCAACACTCATCTCACCACGTTTAAAGCGCCCAAACCACTCAAAAACTTGCGGCTCATAGCATCTTCCTTGAAAGCCTGTTGAAGCATTTAGTAAGCTTCTGTTGTCAATTTTTCAAGCAGGAAACAACATTTTAAATACACTCTTTGTTCATTTAAATCTTCCATAAAGACTTCACAGGCAGAACATGAGAACAGTGAGAGAAACAACACTACGATCAAACGGTCACATACAAACTGATGCCGTCTAGGCAGTTACCGGTATTTCGTGAAGGACTCTATAACCCTATCTATTGGGTAAACTCTTTACTACGTCCACGAATGGCACCGCACTCTCAGTCCGTTTTTTCGTTGGGTCCATCCTCGCATATTTTCTCTCCACACACCTGTTTTGCACTCTTGTCCGCGAAGTTAACATAGCCTAAGTTACGTGCCACACAAACTTGTCATGTTGGGATGGAGCTTGCTTCCCCTACCAGTAGGCTCTCTGCCACACACTGTGCTCACTGACCCAGTAGCACGTTCAACCCAGTGAGACAATGACCCACATTTTGGAGGTTTCTTAGAAACGAGAAGAATAGGGGATAGAAATTCACTTTATAATCTGTGTGCTAAGCTGTGTGCAAAGCTAGAGGAAGTAGGAGACTTCTGTTACTTAGGAAGCAAAATAACCAGTGATGGACGAAGCAAAGATGATATAAAAAGTAGGCTAGCACAGGCAAGGAAAGCATTTCTACAGAAAAGGAATCTGTTGACATCAAATATAGATTTAGGTATTAGGAAGTAATTTTTGAATGCCATTGTCTGGAGCGTGGCACTCTATGGAAGTGAAACTTGGGACTGTTGGAGCAGCAGAAAAGAGGAGAATTGAAGCGCTTGAAATGTGGTATTACGGGAGATTGATGAAGATCAGTTGGGTAGATAGCGTAACAAATGAAGAGGTATGAAGACGGGTGGGAGAGGAGAGATGTTTATGGCTACTACTAATGAAGGGAAGAGATAGTTTGGTTGGACACCTACTAAGACAACCAGGAATAGCAAAGTTAGTTATGGAAGTAAGGGTCGAGGGTAAGAACTGTAGGGGTAGACCAAGGTATGTTAAACAGATTGCCTCGGATGTAGGGTGTGGTAGCTATGTAGAGATTAAACGATTAGCACAGGACAGGGAGCCATGGAGGGCTGCATCAAACCGGTCAAAAGGCTGAAGACTCAAACAACAACGCTATATTTCCATTCACGATTATCCGTTAATTGTTATCACTAGGGCACGGAAGTTGAGGAAAAATCTTTTTTTATTTTAGTGTCCGAAGACGAGGCCCAACATATGTACTTGTATGTTCATTTTGGGCCACTTTTGGCCCGAAAATAGTGGGTTTCATTTGTCCTTCTTTGCCTTTTTTTAGAGTTTTCCGCTTTATTGGTCCTTTCTCATAGCCTTTTTAGGTCTTAATGCCTTGTATTGCAACTTCATCTTCTCTTGGCTACTTTTCTAGTGCCCATTCTCCTTTACACCTGGAGATATATTTAAACACAAATTGTGCCAAATATTTAAACACAAATTGTGCCAAATGTTCCGGCATTTTCTTTTGAAAATTATATACCTGGAGATATGACATAGGCTACTGCAATAGTGTATTCTAAATTCTTTAAATATGAAATTCCTTTTTCAAAATATGTTAATGTAAAAAAATAGAAAATGTGTCAGAGAACAAGCATTTCATTCATGTAACTTTCTCACTCTGTATGTTGCATATGACCAGAAGTTTGTATTTTTGAAACATTATATGTAATTATATGTAATTGAAACAAAAATGATCAATTTAAAATCACTTTTTTTATGTCCTTTTTCCCAGTTTAAAGTCTTTTTATAGGTCTTTTTAGGCAATATATTGATAGATCTTCAACTTCAGAGCCATAGTGATCACCCTGGTGTAGATACTCCTGTACCACCTTGCGTATTTACAGTTGCTGTAAGTAATCGAAGCCCAGACCTAAGCGTGTTTGATGTTTATTTATGCGGTAGTTTTAAAGACAAAGTGTATCGATCTAATCCCCATACTCTAGTGGAGCTGGAGAACAATATACAGCAGCAGATATCCCTCATAACGAGAGGGGGATTACAACAGGTCAATGCCAATTTATTTACACGGTACTACGCCTGTCTGTCAGCTATTGGAGATCATTTCCAGCATCCTCTGTGAAAAGGTAAGTTCTTTAATGATGAATTGCTGACGAATTTACTGTTAATTACCGAATCCTGCCTTCGCGCTAGCGGTGGCCTGGGCCGGGTTGACTGGCGAAGGTGTGTACACTCCAACAAAATCTTCACCCTGTAGATGCAGGGTAGGAACTAAGAATTCATATGGGTGAGAGCAGAACAAGGGTTCACTGTATCTGCAGCCTAGCCACTGGTCACATATTCGCACCAATCACGGAAGTCATTGAGGTTTCCAACCGCATGAACCTGTCAATGATGGGTAATGAAGGCTTCCATTCTTATACATAAAGCAAGAGAGTCTCTGTTTGTTTGCCTGTCTATTCCTGATAAAAATCTATACCGTTTCACCAATCTGGACCAAATTTTTCATACTTACCTATTAGGACCCTGAGGGGAACACTGTCTACTGGAAATTTGAATAGCCCTATCCACTTCATAAATTCAAGCTCTTTGGCACGTTGGTGTTGGTGCAAAATACTTAATTTGTCGATCGGACATTACTCTTGCACACAACCAAGTATTCACTTACTCCTGAGCCCCCTTAAAACAAAGTAACGCTTACAATAGTACAGGATATCTGGATTAGTATTTCTTAAGAGGGATCGAATCTCAATTCTTTCTGGGGCAGATGACCTCGCAGTTCCGCACTGACTAACTCAATTCTTTCTTGGAAGTATGGTTAATAATATTTAAATTTGTACATCTTCACCTGGTGTTTTGTGGTAATAGATACTTCCCTCTTTGCAGGAGTGCCAATATGGAGGGGAAATCAACAGATGACGTGTATGAGTTTAAAACAAAGGAAGCTAATCCATCTGCTGGTGGTGAAATATCTGGCGAGGGAAGTGGCAATGGCACAGAATCCCACAACAGCTCTCTACGGCAGGAAGCTTTGCACGAACAAGTACAAAAACGTACCTTCGCTGACATCAATGAAGGTGCTGAAGAAGGAGAAGATGACACAAGACGGAAGAAACGTAAAGATAGTGAAGGTACCAAGGAGAGCGTGAGAAATGGTGGCAGCAATTCTGGTAGGTCTTTTGGGGGAAGAAATGCAACTGGTGGTGGCAAAAGCCTCAAAAATGCAGAATCTAAAGCAGGAAACATTTCAGGAGGCAAAGGTTCACATAGTACTGGCAGTGGAGAACGAACTTCAAACTCGTCTTCTGGAAGTAACTCAAAAGTCTCCAGTTCAACAGGTTCCTCAGTAGGAGGATCAGGAAAAGGAATGGAGAGCGAATGTGATGGTGAGGAGGTACGGAGCATAAAAAGCAATGTTAGTAGCGCAAGCAATGCTGAAAGCACAAGTTCGAGTAGCACATGGACTGGAGGGCCTAAGGTTCCTCCACTGAAGATAGTAATACCACAACAGTCTTCATCACTTGAACAAGAACAGGGTAATCGCAATGGGAAAAATGGTAATATGAGGCATCACCAAGCTTTACCATATGTTGTAGCTTCTAGCAATACTGACTGTACAGAGAAAGATACTGGACCAGTTTCATCATCCAGTGGAGGGCCCAGTCCAACAGAAACTGCTGGTAATGGGGGGAAAAATGACGAGAAAAAGGACTTGGCCTTGGCTCTGTTAGAAGATCAAAGATTGAATCATCATCAAAGAGTTCTGCGTAGTTCTCATCGATCTAGCAGTGGAAATGCGGGAAACAGTTCAGCCAATGGAGGAGCAACTTCAAGTAACCTGTCAGTAACCAGCAGTGGAGCTTCTAGTAACTCAGCAGGTTCTCCCTCAGCTCCTACATCTCTTGACAGGTGTTCAAATAGTGCTTCTCCTCCGCAGAGTGGAACTCAATCCCCAACGTCTGTGGAGCCTGCATTGTCAGTTCCTGTATCTGAGTCGCCAGGAGCAAGTTCAACCAAACCATCACTTACTGCCTCAGTAACTTCCCCTAAAACCGAAGAGAAAAAACCTGAATTACCTGAACCACCAAAGCAGCAGCAACAGCAGCAGCAACAACAGCAGAATCAGTCCACATCTCAGCTGCAGCAACAACAACAATCACCCCCTCAACAGCAACAGCAGCAGCAGCCACAGCAGCAAAAACAACAGCAGCAACACCAGAAACAACAGCAGCAACAACAGAAACAACAACAGCAACAACAACAGAAACAACATCAGCAGCATCACCAACAACAGCCACAACAAGCTCAGCAACAGCAGCAACCTCAACCCCAGCCACAACAGATACTGCAGCAGCAACAACCACAACAGCAACAGCAACAACAACAGCAACCACAACAGCAACAACAGCAGCAGCAGCAGCGAACTGCACCTTCACCACCACAACAGCAGCAGCAACCACAGCAGCAACCACAGCAACAACCACAACAACAACATCCCCCTCCTGACCTTCATCCCAGAAAGAGAAAGATGAAGCCAAATAAAGAGAGTCAATCAACAAATACTCCAGCTGGATCGTCAACATCTTCTACTGATAATGCTGAAACCAGCAGTGCATCAACTGAACCTCCACCACTAGACATGCCAGTCCCTAACGGTTACCAAATGTATCTCGACATACGCAAGCAGGTAAGTTCTTGTAACATAAATTTGGTTTCTAGACACTAAAATAAAGGGAGAAGCAAGTTAACACTACTCCAAACAGTTTTATACACTGTTCAACTTTCTGTATACCACATCGTACAAACTTAAATAAATATCGTAATTTCTAGAACCTTGCTATTGTATATTCCATGCAGGAGACTTAAAGTGCAGGGAAGAGAGAGAGGTAACATTGAACAAGTGAGGTGAACACACACAATTGTTCTTCTGTGGATTGCAGTAACACTTGATTTTGAACCTAACTGCACAGATTGGGCCAACGTGGCAATAGAGCACTCTGATTGGCAAACAAGTTCAGATATTAATCCTCGTGTCAGTAACCTAGTAAATGTGTAAAACTCCTCAAATGTGCTTATTCTTTCCATGGTTTCATGGATTTCCTCTACTCATAATATAATTATGATATTTCTGAAGACGCAGTAAATATGTTTGGCGTTGTCATGCTTTCAATGGAACAAAATCTTGTTTTGCAAACATATTATTTCAAGTGGATGGTGATTCATAAAACTGCTGTCAGCAAGGATCAGAGAATGGGTTTTCTCTTCATAGGCTAGACTCGTGTAGCTTTGTTTGCGTAAAATATAGTTCTCTGTGATAGAAAATGCCTCCACATTTAAAGGCAAAAGTTTACAAGACCGTAATATGCCCAGTGACAATCTATGGGGCACAGTGCCACCCAATGACAAAAAAGCATGAGCAGACACTATACGGTGTACAAAGGAGATGAAGATGCTCCGATGGTCCCTAGGACTGACTCCATGTGACCACTTACGGAATACAGATGTTCGACGAAGATTAGGCATCGCTCCGATCGTGGAGAAAGTGAGGGAAACTCGGCTCCGCTAGTATGGTCACGTATTGAGGAGTCAAGAGAACTCAGTCGCTAAAACAGCTCTTCTAATTGACCCAGGTGGAATGAGACCGCAT
This sequence comes from Meconema thalassinum, assembly GCA_946902985.2. NCBI lineage: Eukaryota > Metazoa > Arthropoda > Insecta > Orthoptera > Tettigoniidae > Meconema > Meconema thalassinum. The sequence continues at coordinate 1,038,122,594 of OX336389.2, forward strand.
GGAAGACCAGCAAAGTGGTAGACCGACAATATCAAGGTCAACATGCACGATATTGGCTTAAAACCGGAAGATGCCAACGACAGACTGAAATGGTGGAGATGTAGCAAAGCAGCGGACTCTGCACTGTGGGATAAACACTCGGAAAGAGAGACAGTCAATTGAAATTAAATTAATAAAATGTACCAGTTTCTTTCAGCGGTGTTGTTTTAAAGAAACTAGAGTGATTACGTTCAAAGCTTTGTTGTCTCTTTATAACAACATCGCTGAAGAAGGCCATCGAAACTGGTATATTTTATTAGTTAAATTATATTAATTTAATTATTGTTGGCTCAACCAATCAACTTCTCTTGTCTCTGCAACCATTGTTCTCTGTCTACAGAACCTCGTTTCATTTCACAGTAGGAACCATAATGAAGAGTTAGGGTGATGTCTTGCAGGAAAAAATTTCTCGGTCAACCTCGGCCTTTCTTCCCTGTGATTTTTCCTTCCAGGAGATTAGTAGGGAAAGAGTTATGTCGCAAGATGTGGCCTGTAAATTTAGCTTTTCTTTTATGGATCGTTGGTCTCAGTTCTCTTTTCCCTTGAATTTCTTGCAGAATACTGATGTTAGTCCTCTTTTCAATCCATTTAACCCATAACATTCTCCACCAGACTCACATCTCAAACGCTTCAAGTCGCTTTCAATCCTGACCTCTGATCGTCCAAGATTCACATCCATACAGAAGCACACTCCACACAAGGGACATGGCAAATTTCTTTCTAATTGCAATATCCAAATTTGCATTTGGCTTAGGTGTAATAAATTTATTAAATACCATTTTAATTTAATCGTCAGTAAGGATAGCTCTTAGATATGACGTATGTAGAGTATTGTCAATGAGTAATACAATACCAGCCATAGCGCAGCACAGCATTTCAGTTAAATTCCAAGTAATGTCTAGTTCTGGTGGGGATTAGGCCAGTCATGTTCAATTACAGAAAAGGCTATTAGGTTAGGAATGGTTTTCCCTTTGATAATTATAATGTTCCGCAACTGAGCCTTCACCATGGATCAGTTCACACCAAATGACTATTCTTGGGTGACAGGGAAAAAGCTAATGTCAAAGAGAGACAAATTACTGCATGTTATATAAATGCACGTAATTTCCTAGGGTCAAAGGGAATGTGTGTCCCCCAATATTTTACTGATGGGGGCCTGACACCCCTACCAAAAATTTTTACCGTGAGGACATAAAAATAAAACTTCATTATAAACTAAATATTACACTTAATATTATCCTCTCCTAGCATGGGTCCTGAGTTGTCCTTTCTTGGTGTAAAGATAACATGAACTTGCCATTATTACTGTTACGTGCCACCCCCCTAGTGACACTTTTGTTAACTGGATTACAGTGGGTTGAAGCACAACACAGATTGTTCCTTTAAAGAAATAATTAACTTTATTGCGGCCAGAAAGATACACTACTCATCAGCAAATACAAGCAATTAGAACCTTACTCCAGTTTCCTCAAGTCTCTTCCTTATGGAGAGCTCTTGCCCCCTTTCACTTGTCAACAAACCACAGAAGTTAATCCGTGCTAATGAGTCCGGTGGCCTTGACAGAAACTACTTGCACCTCTCCCTTATGTACACAAACTACAGTTACTTACGATAACCTGCTACACGCTGCTTCGCTGCCCACGAGCTGGGAAACAATGTCACTGGATTTCGTAACTCGCACGGCACTCCGCCACAATACCTCTGTTGCTCAGTGAAATCACACTCGCTCAAAACGCAGGCAGTCCCCTGTATGCTTCTCACTCCCTCGCTGTCAAGAGAATCGGCTTCACTAGGGGTTTCGCAAGTCGCCACACTTCTGTCGCTCAGGATAAACGGTCGCACTAGCTCGTAAAACACACACTCACTGCTTGACAGGTCGCTCTTATATAGCAGGCCGGTGACTCAATAAATGCTTCTAGACCCATCCAGGGTTCACGGCTTCTCGAGGCTTCCATCGCTGGCTGGGTCACGAATATTCTGGACCATCCCTTTGTCCAAGTAGACCTGTTGCATAAGGCGCACGCAATACACTGAGGCTGAGCACAGCCCAGCCCTGGGGCAGTTGTGACTCATGCGGCGAGTGATGAAACAAACTCACAGCCGTAACACCACCCCCTTCCTAAAAAGCTGATCGTCCCGATCAATCATTGGTCCGTCTGTGTCCCTCCGTAGGCTGCCAGGCGATCTCGATGCACGATCTTCATCTTCGCCCTCGGGCTCCGCTGGATCCTGTAGAAGACATCGTTGATCCGTTTCACGACTCGGTACGGGCCCTCCCAGGACTTCTGCAGTTTTGGGTGACAGGCCTTTCATCCGTAATGGGTTGAAGAGCCAGACCAGGTCGTCCTCGTGGAATCCGCCGGCATCCGTCTGTTGGTCGTATAGGGTCTTCATTCGGTCTCGATCCGCAGTTTCCTCCTCGCGAACGTGTGCACGTCCTCCAGTTGGTCGACCAGTTCTTGACAATACTGGCTTACCGGGACCGGATCATTCCCAGGTCGGCCGAAGGCAAGATCGACAGGTAGACGGAGCTCCCTCCCAAACATGGCCCGGGCTGGTGTGCACCCGGTGGCTTCATGCACGGCGGCGCGGTAGGCCAGGAGAAATAGTGGAAGATGTTTGTCTCAATCCCTCTGGTGCTCGCTGACGACTATTCGGAGATGGGTCTCGATGGTGCGATTGAATCGCTCTACCATCCCGTCGGACTGAGTGTGTAGCGGCGTTGTCCTTGTCTTCCGGATTCCCAGCAGCTGGCATAGGTTCTGGAACACCTGCGACTCGAAGTTCCTCCCTTGGTCAGAGTGCAGCTTCAGGGGTACTCCGTACCGGCTGACGAATTCCTTCACCAGGGTCTCTGCGATCGTTGCGGCTTCTTGGTTAGGGAGCGCATACACCTCCGGCCATTTGGTAAAGTAGTCGCTGACGACCAATATGTAGCGGTTCCCTGCCTCGCTTAACGGGAATGGCCCAGCAACATCGATGGCCACTCTCTCCATGGGGCCGCCCACGTTGTAGGTCTTCAGTGGACCCCGTCGTCTTCATCCTGGGCCCTTGCTGGCTGCGCAATCGTGGCACCTCGCGCAGTGGTTCTCCACGTCAGTTCGGCATATGATCCAGTAGAACCGCTCTCTCAGCTTCTCCAGGGTCTTCTTTTTCCCTAGGTGTCCACCAGATGATCCTCCATGAACTTCCTTCAGGACTTCCTCCGTCATAGCCTTTGGAACGACGACTTGTTCCCGAGATGTCTTCCCGTCGGTGCTCTCCCAGGCGAGGCAGATGAGGCCATCCCTTACAATCAGCGAGTCCCACTGCGCCCAGTAGGACTTAAACTTTGGGCTGCAGTCACTCACAATGTTCCACCCGGGTCTGGGGACACAGGCCCTCTTCCATTCGGCTATCAGTCCCAGGTCATCATCTTCTGCTTGTGCCCGCGTGAAAGATTCGCGGCTCCAGTTCCCTTGAAGTTCCACAGTAGTCCGTCGGCACTGTATCCCGGTGTTCTCCTCCATTCTAGTACAGAAGGTGCAGTCTTCGGGGCACGGTCTTCGTGACAGGGCGTCGGCATTAGAATGTAGTTGGCCTTTCCTGTGCTGGATCTCGAAGTTGTACTGTTGAAGCCTCTCTAACCACCGCGCGAGTTGACCCTCGGGCTGTTTGAAGTTCAGGAGCCACCGCAGGGATGCATGGTCGGTCCTGATGAGAAATTCTTGCCCGTACAGGTACTTGTGGAAGTGTTCGATGGTCTTCACGATGGCGAGCAGTTCCTTCCTGGTGATGCAGTAGTTCCTCTCAGGCTTTGACAAGGCTTTGCTGAAGTAGGCCACTACTCTCTCCTCGCCGTCTACTATTTGCGACAGGATTCCCCCTATACCAAAGTCGCTGGCATCGGTATCGACGATGAACCTTGTTCCAGGTCTGGGGTAGGCCAGAATAGGCGCGGTGCACAGAGCCTGCTTGAGTTGTTCGAAAGCACTGTGGCATTCTGCTGTCCATGTGAAGAGTTGGTCCTTCTCAGTCAGTCGATGCAGTGGTTTGGCGATGTCGGCGAATCCTCTCACGAAGCGACGGTAATAAGTGCAGAGTCCCAGGAAGCTTCGTAGTTGGGACTTGTCCTTCGGAAGTGGCCACTCCCTCACAGCTGCGGTCTTTTCTGGGTCGGTGCGCACCCCTTCCTCGGAGACAATATGCCCAAGGTACTGGACCTGCTTCCGGAAGAGCTGACACTTCTTGGGGCTCAACTTCAGCTGGGCAGCCCGTAGCTTCGTCAAGATCTCTTTCAGGTTGCTGCAGTGCTCCTCGAAGATTTTTCCCAGAACGATTACGTCGTCTAGGTAGACCAGGCAGGTCTTCCAGTGTAGTCCCCTCAGAATGGACTCCATTAGCCTTTCGAAGGTTGCAGGGGCGTTGCACAGACCGAATGGCATGACGGTGAACTGCCAGAGCCCGCTGCCCACAGAGAACGCCTTTTTCTCGCGGTCCTTAGGGTGGACCTCCACCTGCCAGTAGCCACTCTTCAAATCCAAGGTGGAGAACCATCTTGATCCTGATATGGTGTCCAGCGTGTCGTCGATCCGGGGTAGAGGGTAGCTGTCCTTCTTCGTGACGTCGTTCACCCGCCTGTAGTCCACGCAGAACCTGGTGGAACCATCCTTCTTCTTCACTAGCACGACCGGAGAACTCCAAGGACTATGTGATGGCTCGATCACCCCTTGCTCCTTCATCTCTTCTACCATCCGGTCGACTTCGGCTTGCTTGGCGAGCGGGACACGTCGGAATGGGGCCCTAATCGGTGCGCTGTCCCCAACGTCGATTCTGTGCTGGACCAAGCTTGTCCTGCCGAAGTCTTTGCTCCCCACGGAGAAGACGTCCTGGAATTCGTGTAGCAGGTCCCGAAGTTGGCGTGATTGTTCCTCTAAATGGTCCTGGGATCCTTGGTACAGCTTCTGTAGTTCTTCTGGCAGTGTGCGTCTTCTTCGGTTGTCCGTCTGCAGGTGTCCGTCCGTCGTATCTGTGATGCGGGCAATCCAGGTAACGGGCTCGCAGACTCCTAGGTTGGTGTCCCGGTGAACCGTAATATCGTAGTCGTTCAGGTTGGACAGTCGGACGTACGGCCGAGACGTCGTGTTGATGAGGGTCTTGGCAACTAGCAATCCTTTTGTCTGGATGTCCTCATATTTTGGCTCGATGACAGCCGCCACTCCCTCAGCAGTTCCGTCGACAATTACGGCAGCGCTGACCTCCGTCCTGGCGGGAACGATGACGTCTTCTCTCAGCCTTACTCGTCGTGCGGCGGCTGGTTGCTAAGCAGGTTCCTCACTTCCGAAGTGCAGAGTGTTGGTACTCAGATCCAAGATGATGTTGTTCTGGTCCAGGAAGTCCAGTCCGATGATCACTTCATTTGATACGTCAGCCACAAGCACTGGATGCTTTATCACCCGTCAACCAATGACAAACTCCAGTGATGCTTCGCCATGTACCGGTGGGGTCTCTCCGGTCGCGGTTATTAGCTGGAGGTTCCTTTGTGTGGGTTGCACTCTCCACTTCGGGATCATGGTGGGACTGACGATGGTCCTCGATGCTCCCGTGTCGATTAGTATGGGCCAGCTCTCTCCGTTGACGACTCCGTCGACCATCAGGCTGCTATTATCCCTCCGTAACTGCGTCACACGAACTTGGACTGCCGGGGCTTGACGACTGTCACAAGCCAACCTTTGCCCCCCAAGGCTGGCTGATACTTGCTTTCCTGGGCCGCGCGGTTTCGCTACGACTGACTGTCCCGACGGAAACCCTTGGCGGCTGCGATCACCGCAGTCCTTGCTCAGGTGGCCTCTCTTACGGCAGTTCCAGCAGGTCGGTAGTCCTCTTCCGGGCCGCCTCTCCGGATGTCCTTCGGCTACGTTTTTGTTGGTGGTACTGCGACTCTTGAAGAACCGGCCTAGCGCCTCCATCAGTTCATCGGCCAGGGGCTTGGTCTTGTCGGCTTTGGCTGGTTCGTCGACGTCCACCTGACGCACCCGCGCGCGCATTCTAGATACCTGCTTTGCCGTCTCGAACTCAAGTGCGTGGCTCAGCGCATCTGCCAGGGTCTTATTGCGCGCGAGTCGCAGCGCCAGTTGAGTGTCCGGGTCCCGTAGCCCGTCGGTGAAGGTCTGCATCGCTATCTGCTCCAGAAAGTCGGCCGGCGCTGTTGGATAGGTGAGCCTTACGAGGCGTGCGATGTCCATCTCGAACTCCTGCAGGGTTTCCGCGTTGTTTTGCACCCGGGTCCGGAGCTGCATTTGGTGGGCCTGCTGAAGATGGCTATCTCCATATCGGGACTCCATATGGGCGATTAGTGAAGCGTAGTCCTGGGATCCAGTCGGGATGGCCTGAAGGACGTTAAGGGTGTCCCCTCTCAGCGCTCTCAGCGTACTGTTCCAGTTGTTTATGGAACAGGCTGCCTTGAACTGACTTAAATAGGTGCTCCACGGGACCTTTCCGTCGAAGGTTGGGGGCGTCACTCTGCTCTGTCCCGTTCCTGATATTCCCGGTGTACCTGTGGGTGGGCGTCGGCGCAGCTCGGCAACTTCCTCTTGAAGAGCGTTGAATCTCGCTTCCATCCCCGTCGGCGGGCGTTGGTTCAGCTCAGCAATTTCCTTTTGTAAGGCGTTGAATTTCTCTTCAACCCCTTCAGCGGGCGTTGGCGCAGTTCAGCAACTTCCTCTTGTAAGGCTTTGAATTTCTCCTCCATCCCCATCAGCGGGCGTCGGCGCAGCTCTGCAACTTCCACTTGTAAGGCGTCGAACTTCTTTTCCACTGCCGTGACTTCCTCACGCAGCCCCTGTTCTAATTTGCTTTGGCTTTCCTCTAATTTCGTCAGCAGACACTCTTCCAGATTTTTCTGGCCATCCAGAAATTTGGCGGTTAGGTCCTCTGCTAACTTATTCTGCCTGTGCTCCATCTTCCTCTGGCTGTCCTCTAATTTCGCTGTTAGGTCCTCGGTTAAATTCTTCTGACCGTCTTCAATCTTCTTCTGGCCGTCCTTCAGGTCCTTGGCTAAATTCTTCTGGCCGTCCTCCATCTTGGTTTCCATGCTACTTAACTTTTCTAGTAATGCTGCCAATTGCGCTTCCATTTTAGATGTTTGTCTTGTAAAGGGCATGCACTCACAGGAAAATTTAAAAAAATGACCTGCTCGGGTTTTGAAACCAGGACCGTCAGGTGTTGTGCATGTATTTGAGTTCGTAATCCGGCTTCTGACACCAGTTGTTACGTTCCACCCCCCTAGTGACACTTTTGTTAACTGGATTACGGTGGGTTGAAGCACAACACAGATTGTTCCTTTAAAGAAATAATTAACTTTATTGCGGCCAGAAAGATACACTACTCATCAGCAAATACAAGCAATTAGAACCTTACTCCAGTTTCCTCAAGTCTCTTCCTTATGGAGAGCTCTTGCCCCCTTTCACTTGTCAACAAACCACAGAAGTTAATCCGTGCTAATGAGTCCGGTGGCCTTGACAGAAACTACCTGCAACTCTTCCTTATGTACACAAACTACAGTTACTTACGATAACCTGCTACACGCTGCTTCGCTGCCCACGAGCTGGGAAACAATGTCACTAGATTTCGTAACTTGCACGGCACTCCGCCACAATACCTCTGTCGCTCAGTGAAATCACACTCGCTCAAAACGCAGGCAGTCCCCTGTATGCTTCTCACTCCCTCGCTGTCAAGAGAATCGGCTTCACTAGGGGTTTCGCAAGTCACCACACTTCTGTCGCTCAGGATAAACGGTCGCACTAGCTCGTAAAACACACACTCACTGCTTGACAGGTCGCTCTTATATAGCAGGCCGGTGACTCAATAAATGCTTCTAGACCCATCCAGGGTTCACGGCTTCTCGAGGCTTCCATCGCTGGCTGGGTCACGAATATTCTGGACCATCCCTTTGTCCTAGTAGACCTGTTGCATAAGGAGCATGCAATACACTGTGGTAGAGCACAGCCCAGCCCTGGGGCAGTTGTGACTCATGCGGCGAGCGATGAAACAAACTCACAGCCGTAACATTACTATAAAAAAAGAAGTCTGTGGGTTCTCAGCAACCCTCCAACAACATGAAATACCTGAATCATATGAAGCTGACGGTACTGACAGGAGCATTGTAAAAGTCTTCGGTCCAGACCAGAGTTGGGCAAAATACTCCCAAAATGTATTTTAGATACAAAATACTCACAAAAAAGTATTTTAGGCACAAAATACATTTACAAATTTCCGGAAAATACAAAATACAAAATAGTATTTTAAAATACAATTCGAATTACAAAACACTTTCATTAAAATATGCCTCTCATCCCTTCGAACTGTTCAAAATAACAACTATGTATTACTACTTGACACCCGCCCCGGCTTCACCCGGAAATTTTAACGGTTTACCCAGCATAAGCCTAAGCTTAAAAGGCGCATTTTTTTCGATTTCAATGATCTACGAACTATGTCCACTTTCCGTCTCAGCATGATGAATTAAAATCACCTACTGGACTTTTAATTATATTATCATGGAGATAGCATGTGCAACGAATTCTTGTCAGATGTAATTTAAGAATGGCGAGGTGCCTGAAACACAAATCCCCCTTCCGTCCAATCTAAACCTGACTGTGAATTCTGCAGAACGAAGGCTGAAACTGGGGTGATAGGCTCGCTCGTTAGCTAGCTCGTAAACTGTCTCTGAAGCTAGTAATTGAGTGGAGATTATTGGAAGAAATGAAATCGTAAAAACACTTAGAGTGGGCGATGTATTGAAGATAGAGATATGCTGCAGAATTTTATGTAGAACATTTCATGCTGAACAATTCTTACACCCATAGTATATGGATATCTTTAACGGTTTACTCAGTGTAAGCTTAAAAAGCGCACTCTTTTTTTTTCCCCGACTCGATTCACTGAAATCGTTACTGCTCAGCTTCCTTTGGTCATAAATAAATTATTTTCTACAGAAACCTTCCTCGAGAAATCCATTATAGAATGGTGAAAACTGCATCAAAATTCATTCAGTGGCTCTCGAGATTACCCGAAACATCCAAGAATCTTGGACTGAGTTTTATACTAAGTAGAGAATATAGATATTACTCTTATTATTGGCATAGACGGAGACGCGCATTAACCCTTGGATACTCGTGCGGGCTACAGGTGTAGCCCAGTGATTTATTTTGTTGTAGCGCAGAGTATATTTTTTGCTAGGAATATTGAGAATCTCTGTAGCTGCCTGTTGATGCTGTATTTAACAGACGGGTGTGTTTCCGACTTAACTAATTGCACCAAACTGACACCAGATGCATTAGAAGTCGTATGGGCTACAATAGTAGCATCGCTGTTACAGAATTGAGAGTGCTGAGGAAACGTTGTCTCACAGGAGGTGGCCATGGAGATGACTTTCAAATCAGTCAGTGTTTAGATGAAAGCAGTGATAGGTTGAGTGTAGTGGAAATAAAGTAGGCTGTTGCTTCTTGTGTGGACGAGGGAGGGATAAATCAACAAGGAATAGGCCTAGATGCACAAAGTGCAATAAAAATCTTCTCGGATCATTGTGCCCATTTGCATTGAATGCTTGGGTGACAAATTTGTGTGAGCATGCTTAATATATTTCCTGGGCTATAGTTTGTAGCCAAAAGGGCAAAAATAAAATTCAAGAATTCGAGAAAAAAATAAATGAAAATACTGAAATTCTTCATAATAAGTGCTGATTTTCTAAGGAAATTATCTAACCTAGTACCCTATTTTTGTTTAATTCCAATCCAAATACACACTAATGTAAGTATTTAGGTTTACATAAAAATAATGTAACAGTTCTAGTTCGATTAGTTGTATTTCTGTTGCAGTTTTACTGAAGATGTACGATAAAATTGAATTTTCTTCTTAGGTTTGTATTTTCTCTCCATATGAAAATAAAAGCCTACATAAAATCCTCAGATTTTGCTTAGAATACTTCTATATACTACTATTTAATATATTATTAAAACTTAACACCAAAAATAACGTGTGCGAGTCCATCAGATCAATTAACTGTTTGGGCTACATATGTGGCCCACGCAAGTAACGCTGTATCTATTACTAGCGCGAATGTCGGAGGGTTAACGGGCAAGGCCAATGGTTCAAATCCCACCGTCAGCTTCTGATAGAACTATATCTTTCAACGATCATCTAAGAAAGACTGCTACCAAACTCAAGACACGGAATAACATTTTCCTGAACCATTTGGTACCACTTAAGGTCCAGCACCAATACTCTCCACTGTCCAGTTGTTGCAACTAGGCAACTCAATTATTCTCTTTAATCTGGCTTGTAAAGCAGTGAAAATGTCTTGCGATCTTGCGACAGAACATTAGGAGTGTATTCTCACATTCGGGAAAAATATTTTGAATTTTCAATGCCTCTAAAATACAAGAAACCGAGGTGTATTTTATGGGCTTTGGGAACAGTCAAACCATGTAACCATGTAACCATGTTACATTTCAATAGCCACTGACTTTCACTTCCTGCTTCACTGAGCTAATGCTCAATCAAGGGCCAGGAGAGAGGAAAGGACTAGGTACGAATGATCTGATGCTCTCATCGCAGCAATATGTTCGTCAGGGTCTAGATGCTCTCATGGCCAAATCCAACAAGAAAGAAAAGAAAGAAACTTGCTTTCCACAATCCATAGAAATATCAGAATCCAGCTTCAAAATACTGATTCTGGTAAATTAAATGTTAAATGGTGTCCTGACGAGAACAACTTTGGAAACATAGAACATAGTAAAATAAAATGTCAAATTATGTAAAGATTGTGTTGTTTTTTTTTTTTTTTTCACGAAATATATAAAAATATGTATTATATCCAGAAATATGGACAAACATGAAGAGTAAAATATGCCTTCAATCACTCCAGATTTACAGTATAAACAAGTGACAAAATTTTAACTGTAGCTGATGCAATAAGAAATAAGTAATTACATAGAAATCCCATAACAGAAATTTACTTATTTTTTAAACTGTAGCTTATTGTGAAATTAAGTTAACAGATGTTTAAATTATGTTCCCATAGGTTGATCGACGTAGGAAAGGATTATTTCCAGTTCAGCCTAAACCACCCCAAGGCTTTAAGGATTACCTAATGAATCGTTGCACGTATCTTCTGGCAGGCAATGCAGCATCTCGTATGTCTTCAATTCCTTCAGCAAAACCTCCTTCTAACTTGACAATGCTACTGAAGGATCTTTTTGCAATACAAGAAAGACATCGACACAGGCTGAGAGTGCAGGTAACAATTCAACTATCCTTAATTCCTTCCTTTATACCAGGCACGTCCAGGAAGTAAGTTCCGTTTTTATATGTTGCCTCAGCATCACTGCAATCGCAGTTCGGTGAATGTGCGGTAGTTGCTCTAAGTCAAGGCGTAGGAGATGACATCATTGGAGATCGCTTTCTGTTGTTTATGCTTGATAGCATTGGTTAGAATGGCAAAGTTGTTTTAAAATCCTGCCACTTGTGAGATTAAATGAGGAGCCTATTTCCAAAAGTCGAAATCTGCACTTTCTAAGTTACTGAGAAAAAAAAAAACAACAACACATACTTAAATGGCAAAATTCAGGAAATTTTATGTTAATGTGAGAGTTTGTACCAAGAATAACATAAAATTTCCTGAATCCCACCATTCAAGTTTTTTTGTTTTTTTTTTTTTGTTTTTTTAAGGGAACGAAGTGCAGATGTTGGATTAACAAAGCAGATGTCGAGATTTGGAAATTAAGTCAAACTTTAATATTGATTTTTAACCACAAATATCATGTTTTGGAACATCTTACACCATCCATTTGATGCGTTTCTGCAAGAGGAATACAAAATCAACAAAATCTATTTTTTGTAAAACGTGTCAGATGTCGACTTTTGGAAATAGGCTCCACATATGCCATTCGTTTTTTGAAAGCGAAGAAACTAAACCAGTCAAAATTCATCGACAGATTTGTGAGGTGTACAGAGAAAATGCGATCAGTGATTCAATGGTAAGGAGATGGTCTGGCAGTTCAATGAAGAGCATGATCAAGTGCACGATGGGCGTCCATCTTTGGTTAGTGAAAATTTGGTTTGTGTGGTTGAAGAATCCGTCAAGGAAAACCGTAGGTTTACACTATCTGATCTAAAGATAGCTTTGAAACCATTTTACTGTGTTGCCTTATTAACAATTAATATTGTAGCTTTCAGTCGGTCAATATAAAAATCATTCCAACATATTACTGGAATATGATTGAGATTTATATAATTGTTAAGGACTATTGAAGAATATATATAATATATACACCCACTCAGAACATTCTTAGTCGGCTGCAAGACAGCCAAATGTGTAAGTGCATCGTAACTTTGCTGCTGGGTTAAAGTCCGAATATTTTTCATAATATATAACATGACATGAGTGGACAAGAAAAGACACGCAGTTCAACTCCAATTGTACCCCACAAACATTTTTCAAAACTTTAAGCTGCCACATTGAACAGGATTTTAAAGTCCCGTATTGACAAGACTCGTCCCTCTAACTCATATTTCATCATCATCAAATTCCAGCTCCAGTCACCCGTGTGCTGTTAACGAGCCCTCGCCACCTTTTCTGTCCATGAATAGTTGGTCTACATGAGTCCTTCTCCAGTCCTAGCCCTTTGTCTTCAAGATCATCCTTGATTTGGTCCAACCATTTCTTCTTTGGTCTTCCTACTGGTCTTTTTCCTGGGATAATCTTGTTGAAATAAGCTTTTGGTGACCTCTCATCTCCCATTCCTTGAAGATGCCCATACCATCCTAATCATTGCTTCTGCAAATATTTTGTAGCACTGATTCTCTCCTTGTCCTTTGAAGCATTGTTGTTATAAACTTCATTTCGGATGCCTGAATCCTACTTTCTTCTCTTCTGGACAGAGTGCATGTTTCTACTCCGTAAGTTAGAATTGGGATGTAGTATGTCTTAAAAAGTATATGTTTACACTTCCTGGGCACTTTATTATCCCACAGTAGTGTTCTAACTTGTACATAGAAGGTGGCTGTATTACTAGTCCTATCTGTTACTTCACTGTTGCTGTTGTTATCCTTACTCAGTATGCTACCAAGATCTTTAAATTGATCAACAATTTGTAGAAGCTGATTATTCAAGTAAATAGTTGCATTAGACAGTCCTGTTGTCATCACCACTGTCTTACATTGACTTATTTTCAACCCATATTCCTTGAACAGCTTGTCCCGTGAATCCAGTTGTTCTTGCACCGCTCTGGCACTTTCTCCCCAAATCATGACGTCATCTGCAAAGACAAGGGCATTTGTTTGATTACCCTTTTCTTCTTTTATTCTCTTCAGGATTATGTCCATCACTGTGATGAATGGCAATGGTGACAGTGAACTTCCTCGTTTTGTCGTGAACCATCTGCTTTCCCCATTACCTATTCTCTCTAACTGTGAATTGAATACATCATTACCATAGCACAACATACGAAGGAAGCCAAAACAATTTTTACTTTAGACAAGCCTATAATTCATAATTGACGAAGTACAATGGATTTACTGAATATGAGAACATTTTAACATTTTATTTATAATGCATATTTTTTAAAGCTCTATATTTTTAGAAATAAGGATGTCTTAGTGATGTTTATATTATTGTCGCATGAGCTGAAGATGAGTCAAAAAAGATTTGAAACAATTGTTCACTAAGAAACATTATATGTATTGACTAGGTGGATTCTCGAGTATTTCTTAAAATATATATGGTATTGTAAGTCAATACAGAATAGAACAAAAAATAAAGACTAATATGGTCTTTTTTAAAGCTTGCATGAATATATATAAATCTTAATCACATGTAGTTATTTCATTTTTTGCACATATTCCAATAATTTAATAATTTTTTGTGTTGACCAACTGAAAGCTACAATATAAACTATCTGATCTTTCTACGAACTAGGAACATTCCACAGGGTTGACAACACAGGCACAGGCGGCAATGCTTTATGAAGAGGGCAAGTGCCTCCAAAATGGTGGGAGCTGTGCGGAAACATAGTTTATTTGATGTTTGTTTGTCTGTATCTGTAATTGTTTTGTTTTTATCACCAAATGGACCTTACCGTACAACGTGCTGCAATCACATCATTACAGTTCTTCAATTTACTTGTCCCGATCCGGTGGACACACCAAGGATATTCAGATGGAAATTGAAATGCAAAATGCTCCAGCATTTGTGTGAAAGCGGGAAACAACTGGCATGCACAGGACCTCTTAGCCTATGGCTGTTCAACTCTCCACTATTATGTCAACTGGCACATGACAAACGACAACAATTACAGTACATGAACTCAATAACCAGCAGTTATACTGTCCAGAGCTTCTATATCTACACCATACTTGATGGATTGACTGTGCAACATGCCTGATCCAGGATGTGAGCAATGAGAAAAATAATATGGTGAACACACACTATTCACTGTGTGATATTTTATGAGCTATAACTAAAATAAAGTAAAGACGAGTGCATTTTGTAGAAATCTTCTATATACTTAAAACACTAAGGTGACTTTTGTTACCACGAGATTGAGAGAACGGTTGAACCGATTGACTTCGTAAAGCACTCTGACCTGCAGATTTGAAGAGTGTCTGCATAAGAAGAAGCATATGTTGCCATATATTTTTAAATAAAAATGCACTATTCGTGGCTTTCTCATGTGTGCATAATCGCTTTCACCCACAGGAGACAAATGGTGGACAGTGGACAAAAGATTCTTCACGTTGCAGTGATCGTTGTTAATGGCAATTATAAAGGAAGGGAAATGTTGTTTATAATGTTTGCATGAGATTTACTGGAATAGAATTATAAGGGTAGGGAAATACTGAAGAACTTAAACTGGCAGTTGTGTTGTAACGTGTTTTTCGAGGGGTTTTATGCAACTGGCATAAGTCAGTAGGAAGCCATTCTATATTTATTTACGCGGCAAATTGTTCAGCCAAGAGAATTTTTCATGTTAATTTATTATTATTATTAATTTATTATAATTATTATTAAGGTATTTTCGGAGCATTTTATAAAAATTATTAGCATTCAGATAGGTTTTCTATGTCTTAGAAAACGCTATCAAGCAAATTATTACGAACGACAATATTATAGAAAATTATGTGATTACGGAATTTTACGGAGTTTTGTCAGTTAGGGTATTTGAGAGACATGACTCACTGGGAATTCGAATACAAGCTGATTCCTGTCGAGAAGTATTACGCAAGGCTGGGTCGCAAGGTCTAGCAAAGGCGAATTGTTGGAACGGAAATCGACTTCTCCCTCTCGCGCGCCGAGTGTAATGAGGCAGAGGAGGGGAACTAGCGGCGTGCTCAGCCAATCAGTGAGGACGACGTAAGCTAGATGTCGGTACCATGGTGGGGGAGCCAACGTGTGGATATATCGTTCGACGCGCCGTGAAACGAGGTCTATCTGTGAAATACTTGCGGAGTATGGTTATACGCGGGGGACGCTCCGATGTTCCGTGGAAGGACTATCTGTGTAGAACTTGCGGAGTACGGTTGCAAGTGCGTGTCGCTCCGATGTTCAGTGGAGTTGAAGACTAACTTTTGCAAAACTTAACCAGTGCGGTTGTACGAGTGTTTGGGTCCGAGGTATGGACCATAGAATTATCTAATCTACCAGAATATCATCAAATTCCGACGGAGATGACGACGTCCAGGAGACTGTGGGAAGCTCACAGCATCAGCAAGTACGAGGGAAATGCCTTGGCAATTTCCAATGGTAAGCGCAAATGACGCAGAAATACGCAATCTCTCATTTTTCTTTGTTTTACATTTCATATTTCAGTAACTTCATAGCTTGGAAATAAGAGTAAAATCAATTTATCAGACTCCGTTTTCACGTAATTTTCTATCGGTAATATTCAAATCACAACGCTCCAATTTAAATTTTGTACTTATTATTATTATTAATTTTGCTATACTTGTTTTATATAATAAATTCATTTCTTTTACAATGCAATCTTTGCTTTCAGTAGGTAGCATTAGATATAGACCAATTCCTTCTCCTGATACAATTGTTTGTTGGGTTAATGATCAAATCATACCACGATCTGAGTGAATAGTGTCTTGAAGGTGTTCTGCCAGAGCTAGACGTTGTTAAATACAAATTTAGATTTCAACATTGCATTGAGGTCTTGGCGCCCATTAAAACAACATAGCTTAGGCAAAGGTAAACAGTTACATTTATCTCCCAACAGTGTGGGCTAGCCAAACTGCCACATTGTACGCTCAACGTTAGGGGCTAGCAAAACGTTACACTTGTCGCTCAACGTGAGGGCGAAAGAAACCATTACATTTGTCGCCGACAACTTGGGGCTGAAAACCTAATAACATTTGTGGAAGGAGAAGGGTATATATTTCTGTGCCTGTATTTTGGGGGTTATTTGTCTTTATCAGTGTATATCATTATGGGGGATGAGAAAGAAAGACAGATGAGGTTACGTAGTGGTCATCAACGGGAGAGTGATGATACGAGCAGTATGTCGAGTGATGGTAGTACCGGGGTAGCGGAGGTAAATCCCGATACTGAAACAGGGAGTGTAGGCGGCCAACCAGAATTAAAAACTTTACTTCTCGAGTTCATGTATCAGAACAAAGTTAGTAGTGATGCCTTAAATGCAAAATTAGAACAGAATAATGCAAAATTAGAAAAGAATAATGCAAAATTAGAACAAAACAGTAGGGAAAATAAAGAAAGTACAGAAGCTTTAAATAAAAAATTAGAACAGAATAATGCAAAATTAGAACAGAATAATGCAAAATTAGAACAAAACAGTAGGGAAAATAAAGAAAGTACAGAAGCTTTAAATAAAAAATTAGAACAGAATAATGCAAAATTAGAACAGAATAATGCAAAATTAGAACAAAACAGTAGGGAAAATAAAGAAAGTACAGAAGCTTTAAATAAAAAATTAGAACAGAATAATGCAAAATTAGATAAGAACAACAAGGAAATTAGTGTGAAAATGGAGCAGATTAGAGGAGAAATCAGAGGAGTAATGGAAGAGAAGGTTAAAGAGATCATTGCAGATGTAGACAAGAAATTAGGAAAAGAACAGGAGGAGTTAGAAATTAGAATCAGTACACAGGCTGAAAATTTAAAAGAACTAGTGCAACTGGAAACACAGCAGGTCAAAAAGCAATTGGGGGGAGAAATTGACAAAATTCAGGTAGCAACTAAAGAGGTTAAGGAACAGCTGGGGGGTAGAATTGAGAAAGTCCACTCACAAATAGTTGCAGAAGTAAATGATTTAAGAGAGAGTAATAGAGAGAGCATTAGCAAGATTGAGGAGAAACAAGCAAAGCTATATGATAAAGTAGAAGAATCAGAAGGAAACATTAAATTAACAGTAAACAGTATTGAGAGGAAGGCTGAGGAGAAAATCGCAGAATTAGAATTAAAATTAAAAGCTAGGATCAGGCAAGAAAATAGTCAGAATAGGCCAGTTTTTGTGAATAGCACACACAGGGAGGTAGAACTGGGTAAGTTCAGCAATCGACAGGGGTGCCCAATGGAGTTCATGAACACTATAGAAAATAAATTCGGGGAAAGGTTGGAAAATGGTAGTATTGAGTGGTGCCAGGTAGTTGAAATTTTAGAACAAGTGTTTGTGGGGGAAACGAGGAATTGGTTTGCTGTCTACAGAGACAAGTTTACTGATATCAATGATTTTAAAATGAAATTCTGTGAAAAGTTCTGGAATGAGGTTATTCAGTCGCAGCATCGTGAGGGAGTAGTGTGTGGTAAATATAACCCTAAAGGAAGCTCCACCATGACCGAATACTTTTTAGGGCAGGTATTAGTGTGTAAATATCTTGATGGCTTGAAGGAGGAAAGTGATGTGGTAAGGTTGCTACTTAGGCACTTTCCCTATAGGATCAAGGAGGCTGCTTGTATCCAGAATGTAAAGACTATATCACAAGTAGAAAATTTGTTAAGCACATTTGATGCACTAGGGAGAGGGGGTTATGAGGACAATTTCAATCGGAACCAGGGTAATAATAATAATAGACCTAATGAAGCCAGGCATCAGGAAGTTCAAGGGAACGGTGGCGAAGGGGCCAACGCTCAAAATAGGAATAATAATAATCAGCTAAATCAGAACAGAGGAAATGGCTATGGGAATCAGTATCAAGGGAGAAACAATGATTTCAGGGGAAATCAAGGGAGAAATTATAATGACAATAATTACAACCAGAATAGGGGTCAAGGAAGAGGACAGCCTAGGGGTAGTAATATACAGCAAAACAATGACAACACAGCCCAGAACATCCAGACCAGTTCAGTAGTTAGTAGTACTACGGCCAGCTGTAGCGGTTCTTTAAACGCGAACCAGGCTGCGAAGTAAGGTCAGAATCTCAGTCTGTAGCATGCCCTGTCCATACAATTATACAGGAACCCTATGACCTAAATGTAAGAAATGAATTATTACATGAACTAAATGATGAAGGTATTATTCAGGAAGTGGTTAGTAAGAGCCCCATAGTTAAATTTAACGTGTCCGAGGTGTACACAGATGTTTTAATTGATAGTGGTTGTATGAAGAGTTGCATAAGTAGTGCATTTTATGATAAAATGAAAGGAACTGGAGTAAATTTTGAGGAGATGCCAATTAAAAGCACTTTTGTTATCACAGCTGTTGGGAAGAGGTCTAAAGTAATTTCTAAGCAAGTTTTAGTAGACATTAAAATTAATAATCATGTAGAGAAGCAGATTTGCCTTGTAATTCCAAATTTAGTATTCAGTGTTATCTTGGGTTCAGAGTGGCTAAGTAGAGTGTCTGGTAACTTATGTTATGATGTAGGGAGTTGGAAATTTAAATGGGGAGATTCTGAAGTAGAAGTAGCGTTCAATGACCATATTCAGAGGAGTAGTATTGTAGGTGTGATTTGTACTTTAAATGAGATATCGCCAGCCGTAGAGCGGGGTTCTCCATGTTTTGTGGGCAGTGTGATTACGAACGGAAGTCTAGAGGACTCGTTACGTGAGGCTGCATTTCAGGGTAATATAGAGGTGGAACAATGTGTTCGGCTCTATGATGTGTTATTGTGTAATAGGAGAGTTTTTGAGGATCGCATTGGTATGGCCAATTGCTATACACATTCATTGAACGTTATTGATAGGTCAGTATTCACAGGACATAGATATCCTGTACCTTTCGCTTATCAGAGTGCAGTTGAGGCACAAATTAACCAGATGCTTGAAGATGGGATTATTGAGCACTCGAACAGTCCATATGTTAATTCTTTGATAACGGTACCCAAGACCGACGGCACTGTTCGTATTTGTTTAGACGCTCGTTTGGTTAACAGTAGAATTAGTTCAGATCAGCTGAAATCTATGTCAATAGAGGATTAATGCAAACATTTGAGGGGAAGAAGTATTTCACTTGTGTAGATTTGAGTTCCAGTTTTTGGCAAGTGCCACTTATGTACGAAGATAGACCATTTACAGCTTTTAGTCATAAATATAACCTTTATCAATTTTGTAGAACACCTTATGGGTTAAAAAGTAGTTCAGCAGCTTTAATTAGGGCTTTAAACATCGCATTAGGGGATGACACAGGAGAGTTTGTAACCATTTACATAGATGATATGGTAATTAGTTCACGCAGTTTTGAGGAGCATCTACGTCATTTAGATATAGTTTTTCAGAAGTTAGATCAGGCAGGGTTCACTTTGAAGCTGTCTAAGTCGTCATTCTGTCAGTCAGAAGTGACATTTTTAGGTCATAGAGTGTCGAGTAGAGGTGTAACACCAGGGGAAAGTAGGGTTAATAAGATACTTAATGCAGAGGTGCCACAGAATGTTAAACAGTTAAAAACGTACCTGGGAATTTGCAACTTTTTCAGGAGGTTCGTTCTTAAATACTCAGGGTTGGTAGAACCATTCAGGGAATTGCTTAAAAGTGGGACTCGGTGGAGATGGGAGTCCAAGCATGATCAGGCTTTTAGAGCGCTGAAGGAAGGTTTTGAGAAAGCTGTAGTGCTGAAATATCCGTTAAAAGATAAGGAATATGTGGTTATGACAGATGCTTCACATATAGGCATTGCTGGAGTATTATGTCAGAAAGATGATGAGGGTAATCTGTGCATTGTATCTTTAGCCTCGCGAGGACTGACAGCAGCGGAGAAAAGATACACGATTACTGAGTTAGAGCTTTTAGGTATTGTTTTCAGTTTAGGGAAATTTAGAATGTATTTAGTAGGGGGGAAATTTGAGATCCACACAGATCACCATGCATTACTGTATATGAGGACTTGTAAACTCAGTTCTAACAGAGTTAGTAGGTGGATTCTTGCTCTGCAGGAATACGAATTCACAGTAAAATATATTAAAGGTAAAGATAACATTCTTGCAGACATGCTATCGAGGGACACTAATTTATGTAGGGATTATCCTGTGGTTAAAGCAGAGGACGGTATTTTAATATGTGCATGTGTGGACAGTAGCAACAGGGCATCGTTACAGACACTGAGAAATATGCTAGTGGAGCAACGTGATGACGTTAAGTTAAAGGAGCCACTGGCTAGGTTGGAAATAGGTGAAGAAGAGTATGTGAAAGTAGGACGGTTCACGTACAAGATGCAGGATGGGCTTCTTGCAAGGAAATGTAGGAATAATCGGTGGGCAATATGTGTTCCTGCCACTTTGCGGGAGGAGCTAATTTGGTTCATTCATAGGGAATTAGGACACTTTGGTGCTGCCAAGGTCTTCTATGAAATTGGTCGTGACTTTATTTGGAGTAAAATGGGAAGGGACGTTAGGAGGATTTTAGCTAAGTGTGACACCTGTCAAAGGAGTAAATATCCAGTTAAATATTTAGTGGGGGAGAGATCTGGAGTTCTCACCAGTAGTCCTGGTGAACTACTGTGTGTGGATTTATTTGGCCCGATCGTTAAAGGACAGTACGGCTACGAGTACATTTTTATAGTTATTGACGCTTTTAGTAAGTATGTCAAGCTATATCCGCTAAGGAAAGCCACGGGACTAGCGTGTAGCCGTCTGATCATTAATAAGTATGTACCTGAGTTTGGCATTCCTCTCAGGATACTATCTGACAGTGGACCATAGTTTACTGCAAAGAAATGGAGAACCAGTATGCAGGAAGCTGGTATAACACACGTTCATTCCTCTGTAAGGTACCCTCAGGGTAATTCTGCAGAGCGTCCATTAAGGGAAGTGGCTCGTCTTTTTCGGACTCTAGTGCATGACAAGCATGCGGCCTGGGTTGGACATCTTCCCAAGGTCGAGACTTGGCTGAATTCTGTCCAGCATGAGAGCACGAAATTGACGCCATACGAAGTTCACTTCGGAAAAAGACCACAAAATGAACTAGCGAGGGTGTTGGGATTAAATGAGGGTAAGCAACCGGGGATGGTTTACATTGTCCAGTTGGCGAAACAGAATTTATCTAAGTCAGCACAAAAGAGAATTCGCCAACAAAAAGAAACTAAATTTGACCTATTCGAGCCGGGAGACAGAGTCTTACTTAGAGTGCCGAAACAGTCAAATAAGCTAGAGAAAGTCATGTCCAAGTTCTTTTATCTCTACGAGGGCCCATTTATAGTTTCCAAACGTATTGGCAAAACAGCATATGTGCTGGAGAATAGTGAGGGAAACAGATTATACGGGACGTATAATATACATAGTCTACGAAAATATGTGTCATAAAGTGAGTGTGTTTAGCTGGCGAGCCAGCCTATCAAATGAGTAAGTGTGGTATTTGGTGCGTGGGAGGATCTGGTCTTAAGGCAGGCGTATCAGAAGTCACACAGGGGGGTAGTATGTAAGTAAATGAGAGTTTTTAAGGTACAGGGAAATATGACGGGATTGTCGGATGCTGTTGAGCACTAAATTGTCTCGATGCACCAAGGCCATTTTGGCAGCGCTGATGGGTTCCCATTTATCTCCAAGAGATGGGGGAGCGCTTGTATAGGGCTTGTTAGCTTAAGGCGTCCACGAGATAAAAGATGGGCCATCAGAATGCGAGACAGTCCTTCATGAAACTCATACATATCAGCACACGTGATTTCTGTTTACGGCCTCGCCATGTAAGATTTGTAAGTGTGTAATTTAAGATAATTTGTACAATGGTATTATTTGTGTGAGGAGAAATGGTCTGTGTTGAGAACTAGTATTAAGTAGAATATGGTTAACGGGAACTTAACAAGACAGGGCGATTACGGCACAGAAATATTTGGTGTTATATGTAATGCGCATTTACTGTTTTTTTTTTCAGAAGTCAATATTAATTTAATCTACTTTAAAGAGAGATTAAGTATTATGGTCACGAGGCGCTGCCACAATAGTGTGATCGTGTGGTCAGTGATAAGTGGAATTAAATGTCACCATAAGGAGGGGACCTCCAGTGAAATTAGGAAGTTCTATGGTGACATAAATATATCAGAACACCTTCAATGCGTGTGATATGACATCATAAATACATAGTGCTCACACATTAATTATGTCTATTTCTCCAACATAGAGAAATTTGAGAGGCGGAAATATCCATGGAACACTACTCTATATGTAAAACATTGGACTGGTTGCAAAGTGCAATCCATAGTGACAACAAACTTTGACGCAAAGTGCGTGAAGAAAAAATATGAGTGTATATATCTGTAATTTAGGGTGATTTCATTTATGTAATATGTATTTTGGATGGGGTTTATTAACGTGTCTGGGATAATCGGATAATGGACCGTCGTCACGGTAAATCATCCGATGATCCGAGGCGAATATGTAACGTGTTTTTCGAGGGGTTTTATGCAACTGGCATAAGTCAGTAGGAAGCCATTCTATATTTATTTACGCGGCAAATTGTTCAGCCAAGAGAATTTTTCATGTTAATTTATTATTATTATTAATTTATTATAATTATTATTAAGGTATTTTCGGAGCATTTTATAAAAATTATTAGCATTCAGATAGGTTTTCTATGTCTTAGAAAACTCTATCAAGCAAATTATTACGAACGACAATATTATAGAAAATTATGTGATTACGGAATTTTACGGAGTTTTGTCAGTTAGGGTATTTGAGAGACATGACTCACTGGGAATTCGAATACAAGCTGATTCCTGTCGAGAAGTATTACGCAAGGCTGGGTCGCAAGGTCTAGCAAAGGCGAATTGTTGGAACGGAAATCGACTTCTCCCTCTCGCGCGCCGAGTGTAATGAGGCAGAGGAGGGGAACTAGCGGCGTGCTCAGCCAATCAGTGAGGACGACATAAGCTAGATGTCGGTACCATGGTGGGGGAGCCAACGTGTGGATATATCGTTCGACGCGCCGTGAAACGAGGTCTATCTGTGAAATACTTGCGGAGTATGGTTATACGCGGGGGACGCTCCGATGTTCCGTGGAAGGACTATCTGTGTAGAACTTGCGGAGTACGGTTGCAAGTGCGTGTCGCTCCGATGTTCAGTGGAGTTGAAGACTAACTTTTGCAAAACTTAACCAGTGCGGTTGTACGAGTGTTTGGGTCCGAGGTACGGACCATAGAATTATCTAATCTACCAGAATATCATCAAATTCCGACGGAGATGACGACGTCCAGGAGACTGTGGGAAGCTCACAGCATCAGCAAGTACGAGGGAAATGCCTTGGCAATTTCCAATGGTAAGCGCAAATGACGCAGAAATACGCAATCTCTCATTTTTCTTTGTTTTACATTTCATATTTCAGTAACTTCATAGCTTGGAAATAAGAGTAAAATCAATTTATCAGACTCCGTTTTCACGTAATTTTCTATCGGTAATATTCAAATCACAACGCTCCAATTTAAATTTTGTACTTATTATTATTATTAATTTTGCTATACTTGTTTTATATAATAAATTCATTTCTTTTACAATGCAATCTTTGCTTTCAGTAGGTAGCATTAGATATAGACCAATTCCTTCTCCTGATACAATTGTTTGTTGGGTTAATGATCAAATCATACCACGATCTGAGTGAATAGTGTCTTGAAGGTGTTCTGCCAGAGCTAGACGTTGTTAAATACAAATTTAGATTTCAACATTGCATTGAGGTCTTGGCGCCCATTAAAACAACATAGCTTAGGCAAAGGTAAACAGTTACATTTATCTCCCAACAGTGTGGGCTAGCCAAACTGCCACATTGTACGCTCAACGTTAGGGGCTGGCAAAACGTTACACTTGTCGCTCAACGTGAGGGCGAAAGAAACCATTACAGTGTGTGTAAGATGCTTACTTACCTAAATAGTATGCTTGCTCATCGTTGTCTTGGTGGATGAAGTGGTAGCATTCCCTACTGTGATTATACAATGCAGAAACAAAGAAGTTTGAATCCCACCTCGGATAGGTTTTATCATTCCGCTTTCTTCTTTCTTGCTATTGGTGTTCCATTGTCATAAACATATTTTACTTTTATTATTCCCGTAAAGTAAAGAATACTCTGCGATTTACTTAAGAGATACATTTTAACTCTTAGATGCACAAACAAATGCGTAGTATGGTCTGCCATCTACCCGGTGTGGCGTAGTCGAGAATATATCACGTTGCTTCTACGAATTGTTAAACCTTTCCCTTTATATCCCATACCTATGTACTGGTAGAAGGTGACTACTGGGATTGCTTGTGTTAATTTAGATTTTGATGTAGCATAAAATTTGTTCCTTATACTGTATATCAAAAGTTTTGTGATATGTTTAGTTTATCATGATGTTTATAAAACAGCTTTGAAAAGGGGTATTGTTTATATGTATCTATGAGATACGTGCGACCATTGGTGTGACTTATTGTTCCTTGTTGCCCCCTTAAAGATATTAATATGCAGCACTTTTAAAACATTAAATGCATTCTTGGATATAAACATGTAGTCTGACATCTTAGACCTCCCATTTTGATGGCCAGCAGTGAGATAAATCTAGATGATTAAAGTGATAGAAGCCATTTTTAAGTGTTGCCTTGTTGTATTAAAGAAAGCTTTCCAATGTTGCTTGTGTTGACTGACTGAAAAGCTTTCTTTAATAAATCTAGACGAGTATCTCTCACATACGCGAGGCCGTTCATAAACTCTTGGAACACATGCATATCCGTAAGTTAATAAAAATGTATAAAATGTTTTGTATCAAATGTGGTTTAGTGCATTGCTATGCTCAGTCTTGTTTTGTTTGAGGGTGGAATCCTTCAACATATGTTGGCAGTTGTCCAACAGACTTATGTCAACATTAATCCTTTGGCAGTGGTGGTGTTAGACTATTCATGTGTATTGGATACCTCACGGCACTGAAGAAGGAATACATTTTTAATTGTATAAGTTGATATGCTGAAAAAGTTTGAAGGTGGTGTGGATGACCAAAGATTGTTAGAGGCTGAGGTTCAGTGGAGAAGCCTGCAGCTCGAGTGGACTGAGGAATGGTAGAGGGGTACCAGTAGCAGGAAGGGAGATGAGGGGTGATGTTAGGAGAAGAATGTTGTGACATGTACTTGAGGTTGGACTGGCATTTTTTTTTAAATGTATGCATTTCTGGATAAAATTAGAAACAATGTTAAACAAAGGGTTTATCCTCATTTGTAAGTTTATGGGCTGAAACTTCTGTGCTCTATGTATTTCGATGCCTTCTAAAATATCCATAAGCATATCCTTTTGGATAGCGTGAAGTAGTTTTATGTCATTTTCTATGTTGTTCAAACACGTGTTCCCCTATTGCGGAAAATCTCGTGTTTTATGGCGTTATGTTTCTTATATCTTGCAATATTATTGCGTCCAGATTACCCAACGTAAACAGTGTCGCATGTTGCGAATTTTACCTGGTATATTCCTGATTTTTTGGAAAAGATCCAAATTTTTTACCATGTGAGAAATATTCTTCTGTTATTCTCCATTAATAGAGTTTGTTGTTTTTAGCATTTACAAATCCAAAATTTTGCCTTCTGAATTCCAAATTGAGCATTTTGTAGCCAGTCTGGAATTACTAACATTGCATACCATATTATGTATTATTTCCAAGGCATTACAGAAGAACCTAACATACAAATATAAGCACATTTATACTGTCATTGTATACAAAACATTCAGGTTAGCATTTTGATCATTGACCATGGAGGATATCACTTCCATTTAAAGATTTTAAAAACAGTCTACCCTAAATATAGCTAATATTTCAAAAGTGTTTAATGTTCTTTGGTGTATTTTATTCAAAATTGTGAATATCTTATTTCAAAGAAAACTAATAATTTTGAGCCACATTGTGTTTTATCACGAACTAGCAGTAGTACCCGGCTTCTCCCGGTGGAATGATGATAATATCTCAGTCTCCTGAACACTCAACGTGATAAATTTTATTTATGTAGACGACTACTACTGAACGGGTGTATCAAACTTACAATATAATGGAAATACATATTTTAAAAATCACAGGCTAGGTAGACTGTGGTGTTGCTTAGTAGTATAATGGACGTAACATCTAGGTCATTTTCCCTTATTATGATAATGTAGCAGCTTCGCTTGCCCCTAACTGTTGGGTGATAATTGTAACTGTTGACCTTTGCCTAAGCTATGTTGTTTTAATGGGCGCCAAGACCTCAATGCAATGCTGAAATCTAAATTTGTATTTAACAACGTCTAGCTCTGGGAGAACACCTTCAAGAATCTATTCACTCAGATCGTGGTATGATTTCATCATTAACCCAACAAACAATTGTATCAGGAGAAGGAGTTGGTCTATATCTAATGCTACCTATTGAAAGCAAAGATTGCATTGTAAAAGAAATGAATTTATTATATAAAACAAGTATAGTAAAATTAATAATAATAATAAGTTTAAAATTTAAATTGGAGCGTTGCGATTTTAATATTACCGATAGAAAATTACGTGAAAACGGAGTCTGATAAATTGATTTTACTCTTATTTCCAAGCTATGAAGTTACTGAAATATGAAATGTAAAACAAAGAAAAATGAGAGATTGCGTATTTCTGCGTCATTTGCGCTTACCACTGGAAATTGCTAAAGCATTTCCCTCGTACTGGATGATGCTGTGTGCTTCCCACAGTCTCCTGGACGTCGCCATCTTCTTCGTTATTTGATGATATTCTGGTAGATTAGATAATTCTATGGTCCGTACATCGGACCCAAACCGTACAACCACCATGGTTAAGTTTCACAAAGATTGTCGCTAACTCCACTGAACATCGGAGCGACACGCACTTGCAACCGTACTCGGCAAGTTCTACACAGATTCTTCTTGTTCCACGGCGCGTCGAACGATATATGCACACGTTGGCTCACCACTCCGGAGCCGTCTTCCAGCTTACTTCGTCTCCACTGATTGGCTGCACCCCACGCGCTATACTCCCCTCCTCTGCCTCATTACACTCGGCGGTAAGGGGAAGTCGTATTTCGTTCCAACAATTCGCCTTTTCTTGACGATGCGACCCAAGCTTGCGTCATGCTTCCCGACAAGATTAAGCTTGTATTTGAATTTCCAGTGACTCATGTCTCTCATAATATACCCTAACTGACGAAACTCTGTTAAATTCCGTATTCACATAATTTCCTATGATATTGTCGTTCGTAATAATTTGCTTGATAGCGTTTTCTAAGACATAGAAAACCTATCTGTATGCTTATAATTTTTATAAAATGCTCCGAAAATATCTTAATAATAATTATAATAAATTAATAGACTAATAATAATAAATTAACATGAAAAATTCTTTTGGCAGAACAATTTGCCGCGTAAATAAATATAGAATGGCTTCCTACTGACTTATGCCAGTTGCACAAAAACCCCTCGAAAAACACGTTACATATTCGCCTCGGATCATCGGATGATTTACCGTGACAACGGTCCATTATCCGATTATCCCAGACACGTTAATAAACCCCATCCAAAATACATATTACATAAATGAAATCACCCTAAATTACAGATATATACACTCATAATTTTTCTTCACGCACTTTTCGTCAAAGTTTGTTGTCACTATGGATTGCACTTTGCAACCAGTCCAATGTTTTACATATAGAATAGTGTTCCACGGATATTTCCGCCTCTCAAATTTCTCTATGTTGGAGAAATAGACATAATGAATGTGTGAGCACTATGTATTTATGATGTCATATCACACGCATTGAAGGTGTTCTGATATATTTATATCACCATAGAACTTCCTAATTTCACTGGAGGTCCCCTCCTTATGGTGACATTTAATTCCACTTATCACTGACCACACGATCACACTATTGTGGCAGCGCCTCGTGACCATAATACTTAATCTCTCTTTAAAGTAGATTAAATTAATATTGACTTCTGAAAAAAAAAACAGTAAATGCGCATTACATATAACACCAAATATTTCTGTGCCGTAATCGCCCTGTCTTGTTAAGTTCCCGTAGACCATATTCTACTTAGTACTAGTTCTCAACACAGACCAGTTCTCCTCACACAAATAATACCTTTGTACAAATTACCTTAAATTACACACTTACAAATCTTACATGGCGAGGCCGTAAACAGAAATCACATGTGCTGATATGTATGAGTTTCATGAAGGACTGTCTCGCATTCTGATGGCCCATCTTTTGCCTCGTGGACGCCTTAAGCAAAAATATCCTGTTCAAGCGCTCACCCATCTCTTGGAGGCAAATGGGAATTCACCAGCGCTACCAAATTCTGGCCTTGGTGTATCGAGACATTTTAGTGCTCAAGAGCATCTGACAATCCCGTCATATTTCCCTGTACCTTAAAAACTCTCATTTACTTACATACTACCCCCCTGTGTGACTTCTGATACGCCTGCCTGGAAGACCAACTCCTCCCACGCACCAAATACCACACTTACTCATTTGATAGGCTGGCTCGCCAGCTAAACACACTCACTTTATGACACATATTTTCGTAGACTATGTATATTATACGTTCCGTATAATCTGTTTCCCTCACTATTCTCCAGCACATATGCTGTTTTCCCAATACGTTTGGAAACTATAAATGGGCCCTCGTAGAGATAAAAGAACTTGGACATGACTTTCTCTAGCTTATTTGACTGTTTCGGCACTCTAAGTAAGACTCTGTCTCCCGGCTCGAATAGGTCAAATTTAGTTTCTTTTTGTTGGCGAATTCTCTTTT
Organism: Meconema thalassinum; assembly: GCA_946902985.2. Classification (NCBI taxonomy): domain Eukaryota; kingdom Metazoa; phylum Arthropoda; class Insecta; order Orthoptera; family Tettigoniidae; genus Meconema; species Meconema thalassinum. The sequence continues at coordinate 1,038,151,794 of OX336389.2, forward strand.
GTGCTGACTTAGATAAATTCTGTTTCGCCAACTGGACAGTGTAATCCATCCCCGGTTGCTTACCCTCATGTAATCCCAACACCCTCGCTAGTTCATTTTGTGGTCTTTTTCCGAAGTGAACTTCGTATGGCGTCAATTTCGTGCTCTCATGCTGGACAGAATTCAGCCAAGTCTCGACCTTGGGAAGATGTCCAACCCAGGCCGCATGCTTGTCATGCACTAGAGTCCGAAAAAGATGAGCCACTTCCCTTAATGGACGCTCTGCAGAATTACCCTGAGGGTACCTTACAGAGGAATGAACGTGTGTTATACCAGCTTCCTGCATACTGGTTCTCCATTTCTTTGCAGTAAACTGTGGTCCACTGTCAGATAGTATCCTGAGAGGAAGGCCAAACTCAGGTACATACTTATTAATGATCAGACGGCTACACGCTAGTCCCGTGGCTTTCCTTAGCGGATATAGCTTGACATACTTACTAAAAGCGTCAATAACTATAAAAATGTACTCGTAGCCGTACTGTCCTTTAACGATCGGGCCAAATAAATCCACACACAGTAGTTCACCGGAACTACTGGTGAGAACTGCAGATCTCTCCCCCACTAAATATTTAACTGGATATTTACTCCTTTGACAGGTGTCACACTTAGCTAAAATCCTCCTAACATCCCTTCCCATTTTACTCCAAATAAAGTCACGACCAATTTCATAGAAGACCTTGGCAGCACCAAAGTGTCCTAATTCCCTATGAATGAACCAAATTAGCTCCTCCCGCAAAGTGGCAGGAACACATATTGCCCATCGATTATTCCTACATTTCCTTGCAAGAAGCCCATCCTGCATCTTGTACGTGAACCGTCCTACTTTCACATACTCTTCTTCACCTATTTCCAACCTAGCCAGTGGCTCCTTTAACTTAACGTCATCACGTTGCTCCACTAGCATATTACTCAGTGTCTGTAAGGATGCCCTGTTGCTGCTGTCCACACATGCACATATTAAAATACCGTCCTCTGCTTTAACCACAGGATAATCCCTACATAAATTAGTGTCCCTCGATAGCATGTCTGCAAGAATGTTATCTTTACCTTTAATATATTTTACTGTGAATTCGTATTCCTGCAGAGCAAGAATCCACCTACTAACTCTGTTAGAACTGAGTTTACAAGTTCTCATATACAGTAATGCATGGTGATCTGTGTGGATCTCAAATTTCCCCCCTACTAAATACATTCTAAATTTCCCTAAACTGAAAACAATGCCTAAAAGCTCTAACTCAGTAATCGTGTATCTTTTTTCTGCTGCTGTCAGTCCTCGCGAGGCTAAAGATACAATGCACAGATTACCCTCATCATCTTTCTGACATAATACTCCAGCAATGCCTATATGTGAAGCATCTGTCATAACCACATATTCCTTCTCTTTTAACGGATATTTCAGCACTACAGCTTTCTCAAATCCTTCCTTCAGCGCTCTAAAAGCCTGATCATGCTTGGACTCCCATCTCCACCGAGTCCCACTTTTAAGCAATTCCCTGAATGGTTCTACCAACCCTGAGTATTTAAGAACAAACCTCCTGAAAAAGTTGCAAATTCCCAGGTAAGTTTTTAACTGTTTAACATTCTGTGGCACCTCTGCGTTAAGTATCTTATTAACCCTACTTTCTTCTGGTGTTACACCTCTACTCGACACTCTATGACCTAAAAATGTCACTTCTGACTGACAGAATGACGACTTAGACAGCTTCAAAGTGAACCCTGCCTGATCTAACTTCTGAAAAACTATATCTAAATGACGTAGATGCTCCTCAAAACTGCGTGAACTAATTACCATATCATCTATGTAAATGGTTACAAACTCTCCTGTGTCATCCCCTAATGCGATGTTTAAAGCCCTAATTAAAGCTGCTGAACTACTCTTTAACCCATAAGGTGTTCTACAAAATTGATAAAGGTTATATTTATGACTAAAAGCTGTAAATGGTCTATCTTCATACATAAGTGGCACTTGCCAAAAACTGGAACTCAAATCTACACAAGTGAAATACTTCTTCCCCTCAAATGTTTGCATTAATTCCTCTATTGACATAGATTTCAGCTGATCTGAACTAATTCTACTGTTAACCAAACGAGCGTCTAAACAAATACGAACAGTGCCGTCGGTCTTGGGTACCGTGATCAAAGAATTAACATATGGACTGTTAGAGTGCTCAATAATCCCATCTTCAAGCATCTGGTTAATTTGTGCCTCAACTGCACTCTGATAAGCGAAAGGTACAGGATATCTATGTCCTGTGAATACTGACCTATCAATAACGTTCAATGAATGTGTATAGCAATTGGCCATACCAATGCGATCCTCAAAAACTCTCCTATTACACAATAACACATCATAGAGCCGAACACACTGTTCATCCTCTATATTTCCCTGAAATGCAGCCTCACGTAACGAGTCCTCTAGACTTCCGTTCGTAATCACACTGCCCACAAAACATGGAGAACCCCGCTCTACGGCTGGCGATATCTCATTTAAAGTACAAATCACACCTACAATACTACTCCTCTGAATATGGTCATTGAACGCTACTTCTACTTCAGAATCTCCCCATTTAAATTTCCAACTCCCTACATCATAACATAAGTTACCAGACACTCTACTTAGCCACTCTGAACCCAAGATAACACTGAATACTAAATTTGGAATTACAAGACAAATCTGCTTCTCTACATGATTATTAATTTTAATGTCTACTAAAACATGCTTAGAAATTACTTTAGACCTCTTCCCAACAGCTGTGATAACAAAAGTGCTTTTAATTGGCATCTCCTCAAAATTTACTCCAGTTCCTTTCATTTTATCATAAAATGCACTACTTATGCAACTCTTCATACAACCACTATCAATTAAAACATCTGCGTACGCCTCGGACACGTTAAATTTAACTATGGGGCTCTTACTAACCACTTCCTGAATAATACCTTCATCATTTAGTTCATGTAATAATTCATTTCTTACATTTAGGTCATAGGGTTCCTGTATAATTGTATGGACAGGGCATGCTACAGACTGAGATTCTGACCTTACTTCGCAGCCTGGTTCGCGTTTAAAGAACCGCTACAGCTGGCCGTAGTACTACTAACTACTGAACTGGTCTGGTTGTTCTGGGCTGTGTTGTCATTGTTTGGCTGTATATTACTACCACTAGGCTGTCCTCTTCCTTGACCCCTATTCTGGTTGTAATTATTGTCATTATAATTTCTCCCTTGATTTCCCCTGAAATCATTGTTTCTCCCTTGATTTCCCCTGTAATCATTGTTCCTCCCTTGATTTCCCCTGAAATCATTGTTCCTCCCTTGATACTGATTACCATAGCCATTTCCTCTGTTCTGATTTAGCTGATTATTATTATTTCTATTTTGAGCGTTGGCCCCTTCGCCACCGTTCCCTTGAACTTCTTGATGCCTGGCTTCATTAGGTCTATTATTATTATTACCCTGGTTCTGATTGAAATTGTCCTCATAACCCCCTCTCCCTAGTGCATCAAATGTGCTTAACAAATTTTCTACTTGTGATATAGTCTTTACATTCTGGATACAAGCAGCCTCCTTGATCCTATAGGGAAAGTGCCTAAGTAGCAACCTCACCACATCACTTTCCTCCTTCAAGCCATCCAGATATTTACACACTAATACCTGCCCTAAAAAGTATTCGGTCATGGTGGAGCTTCCTTTAGGGTTATATTTACCACACACTACTCCCTCACGATGCTGCGACTGAATGACCTCATTCCAGAACTTTTCACTGAATTTCATTTTAAAATCATTAATATCAGTAAACTTGTCTCTGTAGAGAGCAAACCAATTCCTCGTTTCCCCCACAAACACTTGTTCTAAAATTTCAACTACCTGGCACCACTCAATACTACCATTTTCCAACCTCTCCCCGAATTTATTTTCTATAGTGTTCATGAACTCCATTGGGCACCCCTGTCGATTGCTGAACTTACCCAGTTCTACCTCCCTGTGTGTGCTATTCACAAAAAGTGGCCTATTCTGACTATTTTCTTGCCTGATCCTAGCTTTTAATTTTAACTCTAATTCTGCGATTTTCTCCTCAGCCTTCCTGTCAATACTGTTTACTGTTAATTTAATGTTTCCTTCTGATTCTTCTACTTTATCATATAGCTTTGCTTGTTTCTCCTCAATCTTGCTAATGCTCTCTCTATTACTCTCTCTTAAATCATTTACTTCTGCAACTATTTGTGAGTGGACTTTCTCAATTCTACCCCCCAGCTGTTCCTTAACCTCTTTAGTTGCTACCTGAATTTTGTCAATTTCTCCCCCCAATTGCTTTTTGGCCTGCTGTGTTTCCAGTTGCACTAGTTCTTTTAAATTTTCAGCCTGTGTACTGATTCTAATTTCCAACTCCTCCTGTACTTTTCCTAATTTTCTGTCTACATCTGCAATAATCTCTTTAGCCTTTTCTTCCATCACCCCCCTGATCTCACCTCTAATCAGTTCGAATTTGTCACTCATTTCCCTACTGTTTTGTTCTAATTTAGCATTTAAAGTTTCAGTACTCTCTCTATTTTCCTTACTGTTTTGTTCTAATCTGGCGTTTAAAGTTTCATTACTCTCTCTATTTTCCTTACTGTTTTGTTCTAATCTGGCGTTTAAAGTTTCATTACTCTCTCTATTTTCCCTACTGTTTTGTTCTAATTTAGCGTTGTTTTGTTCGAGTTTTGCATTATTCTGTTCTAACTTTGCATTTAAGGCATCACTACTAACTTTGTTCTGATACATGAACTCGAGAAGTAAAGTCTTTAATTCTGGTTGGCCGCCTACACTCCCTGTTTCAGTATCGGGATTTACCTCCGCTACCCCGGTACTACCATCACTCGACATACTGCTCGTATCATCACTCTCCCGTTGATGACCACTACGTAACCTCATCTGTCTTTCTTTCTCATCCCCCATAATGATAAACACTGATACAGACAAATAACCCCCAAAATACAGGCACAGAAATATATACCCTTCTCCTTCCACAAATGTTATTAGGTTTTCAGCCCCAAGTTGTTGGCGACAAATGTAGCAGCTTCGCTTGCCCCTAACTGTTGGGTGATAATTGTAACTGTTGACCTTTGCCTAAGCTATGTTGTTTTAATGGGCGCCAAGACCTCAATGCAATGCTGAAATCTAAATTTGTATTTAACAACGTCTAGCTCTGGGAGAACACCTTCAAGAATCTATTCACTCAGATCGTGGTATGATTTGATCATTAACCCAACAAACAATTGTATCAGGAGAAGGAGTTGGTCTATATCTAATGCTACCTACTGAAAGCAAAGATTGCATTGTAAAAGAAATGAATTTATTATATAAAACAAGTATAGCAAAATTAATAATAATAATAAGTTTAAAATTTAAATTGGAGCGTTGTGATTTTAATATTACCGATAGAAAATTACGTGAAAACGGAGTCTGATAAATTGATTTTACTCTTATTTCCAAGCTATGAAGTTACTGAAATATGAAATGTAAAACGAAGAAAAATGAGAGATTGCGTATTTCTGCGTCATTTGCGCTTACCACTGGAAATAGCTAAAGCATTTCCCTCGTACTGGATGATGCTGTGTGCTTCCCACAGTCTCCTGGACGTCGCCATCTTCTTCGTTATTTGATGATATTCTGGTAGATTAGATAATTCTATGGTCCGTACATCGGACCCAAACCGTACAACCACCACGGTTAAGTTTCACAAAGATTGTCGCTAACTCCACTGAACATCGGAGCGACACGCACTTGCAACCGTACTCGGCAAGTTCTACACAGATTCTTCTTGTTCCACGGCGCGTCGAACGATATATATGCACACGTTGGCTCCCCACTCCGGAGCCGTCTTCCAGCTTACTTCGTCTCCACTGATTGGCTGCACCCCACGCGCTATACTCCCCTCCTCTGCCTCATTACACTCGGCGGTAAGGGGAAGTCGTATTCCGTTCCAACAATTCGCCTTTTCTTGACGATGCGACCCAAGCTTGCGTCATGCTTCCCGACAAGATTAAGCTTGTATTTGAATTTCCAGTGACTCATGTCTCTCATAATATACCCTAACTGACGAAACTCTGTTAAATTCCGTAATCACATAATTTCCTATGATATTGTCGTTCGTAATAATTTGCTTGATAGCGTTTTCTAAGACATAGAAAACCTATCTGTATGCTTATAATTTTTATAAAATGCTCCGAAAATATCTTAATAATAATTATAATAAATTAATAGACTAATAATAATAAATTAACATGAAAAATTCTCTTGGCCGAACAATTTGCCGCGTTAATAAATATAGAATGGCTTCCTACTGACTTATGCCAGTTGCACAAAAACCCCTCGAAAAACACGTTACAATAATAATAAGGTAATGAAAAATTACTACTAAACGAACATGGTGTAATTTTAAATTGGATATAGGTAATTCAGATTTCTACCTTCGATGTCTTCCAAAGTCTGAACCTTATTTTCTGGCTTAGGCCTATACTCGAAGCGTCTAGTGAAAAAGCTGATGAAGTACTGCTCGGGTCCAAGCTGCACGAACCTGAGAATATCACAGTTGATGACGATATATGATGACAGACGTTCGGGGGGGTTCCCGGTCCTATACATTGGCCGGTGAATCACTCACTCTTTCGTAACCCTAAAGTGGTTTGAGCAAAGGCCCTGTATGAACATCAGCATAGTCAGCAATAACTGGTAACACGGCGGCCTCCGGACACTCCTCTCATGTCACCTCGCGATGAATCAGCAAGCTATTCTCACACCTGCCCCCTCCTCCAACCCTCCACCCCCCAGGGTCTCACAACTTGTGGGACGTGGGTTTGTGACCACGGGACCCCAGCTGAGTCCAGCATTGCTTCTACTTACTGGTGCCGGGCTCCTTTCAGTTCCCTTTCCAGTCAGCCTCCCTTGGTCAAACTCTTGTTCTCTTCCGACCCCGATGGTATCAGGGTATCCGAGGCCAAGCGACTCTTTCACTTTCCCGCCTTAATTGGCCCTTGTCTAATCATTCCTGATAGCCTCATTCTTCGAGGCGTCAGCCTTCTTTTTCTTTTCTTAATATCTCATGTCTTCTGCTCAAGGCACTCAAGGAGGCAGGGCGTGTGTAGCCCCACCACTTCTGTGGTGCACCCTGGATAGTGCTACATCCTCAAGGGCTCATGGCTGGTGAGTTCGGGAGCTGGCAACCCTGAGGGTTTCCTGAGCTGGGTCCGGTTTTACCCCTTTTTTCCATTGCCTTTGGGACGGAACCTGTCCTCTTTCCCTTTCCTATCTGCATTTCGTGGCTCTCCTTCCTTCCAAGTCCTCAATTCTCATTTATCTAGGGTTGATGGCATTTCATTTCCTCCTGTCTTTTATTTCCCTTATTCCTTTCTTTTGTCCTTATCTTCTTCTAGCCCATAAGTTTTGTAGTTAGTTTTAGTATTAGTTTCATTTTCACGATCCCCCAAACCATTGGGGCGATAACCTCGATGTTAGGCCCCTTTAAACATCATCATCATCATCATCACAACTGGCATTGTGCAATTGGGTTACTGGGGCATTTAAAACTTCCTGTTAAGTCCCTCACCCTTTCGTGTTACATTCATAATTTGTAGCTAGAATCCTTCCCTGGAATCCACACAACAACAGACCCAAGTATCATCGCAATCGGATGAATGGTATATGAACGCATAGGGGACATACATACACTACAACTATTGAATTGGCACGTCAAACTTACAAACTAACGTAATAGTAATAATGAATCACAGTCGAGCAAGAACAACATTTTGTTGAGATGGGTGAAACGGTGTAGATTTTTAGCAAAGGGCCTAAATGCAGGGAAAGGATTGGTGTGCCCAAATTTTCAAGTAGAGAGGGTTACTCGTCGGGTTCCAAAGGTTATGTATGTAAAATTTGGTTGAGATGGGTGAAATGGTGTAGATATTTGCCAAAGGGCCTAAATGCAGGGAAAGGAGTGGTCTGCCCAAAATTAAAAGTAAATGCAGGGAAAGGAGTGGTCTGCCCAAAATTTCAAGTAGACAGGGTTACTCGTTGGGTTCCAAAGGGTAAGTATGTAAAATTTGGTTGAGAAGGGTGAGACGGTGTAGATTTTTGCCAAAGGTCCTAAATGCAGTGAAAGGAGTGGTCCGTCCAAAATTTCAAGTGGACAGTGTTACTCACAGGGTACCAAAGGGTAAGTATCCGAACGTTGGTTCTGATAGGTGAAACGGTGTAGATTTGTGTCAAAGGGCCTAAATGCTGGGGATAGAGTAGCCTCTCCGCAATTTCAAGCAGACAGTGTTAGTCGCAGTGTTCCAAAGGGTAAATATATAAATTTTGGTTGAGATCGGTGAAACGGTGTAGATTTAGGCCAAAGGGCCTAAATGCAGGGGATGGAGTGGTCTGTCCGCAATTTCAAGCAGACAGTGTTACTCGCAGGGTGCCAAAGGGTAAGAATACGAATTTTGGTTCTGATCGGTGAAACGGTATAGATTTGGACGAAAGGGCCTAAATTCAGGGAATGGGGTGGTCTTTCCGAAATTTAAGTGGACAGTGTTACTCGCAGGGTTCTAAAGGGTAAGTATACAAATTTTGGTTCAGATCGGTGAAACGGTGTAGATTTGTGCAAAAGGGCTTAAATGCAGGGAATGGGGTGGTCTGTCCGAAATTTAAAGGTGATAGGGTTACTCGTCGGGTTCCAAAGGGTAAGTATACAAATTTTGGTTCAGATCGGTGAAACGGTGTAGATTTGTATACATAACAGACAGACAGACAGACAGACAAACTTTGTGCTTTATATATATAGATAGATTACGGTAAGTAGCCTATGGCTAAAGTCTACTCGTAGTCATAGAAAATGTTATAATGTTGTGGGTTTTTCGTCCCTTTTAAACTACTGCAGCTTTTAGAGATGCCGGGGTGCTGAAATTTTGTCCTAAAAGTGATCTTTAACGTTCCAGTAAATCTACTGATATGGCTCCCTCGCATTTGCGCACCCTCAAATGCTAACTGAAGGTGCTAGGATTCGATCCTGCAACCTTGGGATCAGCAGGTGAAAACGTCTCCAGCTGCGCCATGCAGCCAGTCAGTTATAGAACATGACGGTACATTACGTGATGGTCTTAAGACAAATTTCACTATAAACCGCATACACTAGCCATTACTTACAGTATTTCTAATACTGTACTTACTTACTTACTTGCTTACTTACTATCTTTCTTATCTAGCATTTGAAACATCTTCATGCAGGATGAAACTATTTCACCCTTTCCCTTTCCATGTTCATTAACATTACAACAGCAAGTGATTATGTTTTCCTCTCTTTGCAGCACATTGTGGAGAAGGAGAAACTTGTACTGGCTGTTGAGCAAGAGATACTTCGAGTTCATGGACGCGCTGCAAGAGCTTTAGCAAATCAGTCAGTACCATACTCAGTATGTACCATCTTAAAGGATGAAGAGATTTATAATGTAATATCACCCGAACAAGAAGAAAAAGACCGCAATGCTCGTTCACGGTATAATGGCCGACTCTTCCTCAGTTGGCTGCAGGATGTTGATGACAAGTGGGAGAAAATAAAGGTACAGTGACCATGTTCTATGAGAGGACTTGAGCCTCACACTGTGTGAGAACGTGTGTTCAAGTTACAGTCCACTAACAATGTATCATTATCATTTGACTCCCTTACTATAAGGTGCGTTCAAAAAGTAACGAGCTGGAGGCATAATTACAGAAACCAGTACCTGTATGTTAGAAGTATTGGCCCTGGCTGTTGAGGCACTTGTCCCACTATGACACAAGGCGGTGAATGGCTGTCTCATAAAATTACCTGGGCTGCGATGTGAACCAGTTTCGCACGTACAGCTGGACGTCGGCGTCCGAGGTGAATCGTTGGCCCCGCAGAGCCCTTTTCAAGGGACCAAACATGGCGTGACCACAGGGAGAGAGGTCTGGACTGTATGGAGGGTGGCCGAGAACCTCCCATTTGAATTGTAACGACTTTTAAAATCGTTACATGAAGAAAATTAAACATCCAAGATTTGGTTACACAACTGCAATTATTTCACAACAGTCTGGAGCTGGTATATTTCGCTGGCACTCCTGCTCCCAGCTAATTGGTTTCCAAAACTATTTAACTACATTTGTGCCTGAGAAGGAGATGACATTAATACCCTGGGAGAAGATTGACATTTCTACGCTGTTGTGAAGTGCGCACTTGCCTGAAATAATAGGTTCCTAGAAACCCCTTTAAGCCCCATTAGTGGATTGAGTTTCTACCCTGGGAACATTTCGTCGTAGCATTTCTGAGTAAATGCTAGCAATTCGGGTCATGGGACCACTTGTGGTACCAACATTTCTCATGGACTCTGTCCTTGTTATGCTGATCTTCACTCCCAGGTTATATTGGCACGACCGAACTGTACAGGGGAAGGGGTGGTCACGTTGTTGCTAGGGAGCTAGTCTTCAGCGAAACAGTCAGTATCCAGCCTTCTTGCATCTCACACGCAGAACTTGAAGTGTGGAAACCCGCTCCTCGGGGGAAATTTTCATTTCCCCTGGGGAGAGGCGGAAACAGTATAGTAATACCAAAATATTCTTTTGCTTGGGGTATCTGACAAAACTTGGATTTTCTAAGACTGTTAATTTTAAAACTTTCATATGACTATCGTAGTGCATTTCCTAGCCACGTGTCGTGTGGCAATTCAGAACTAGATATAAGACAACATGTTTTAGGTTAAATGATTTTGGAAGGGAATGTGGTCCTCCTCATTTTGCGTTGCATTATTTCAGGGTGGGGATTCTTCATTTGTTTAGTTTCATTTTGATCTTAAGGGTGGGTTGTTGGTTTTAACTTGGTCAGAACGACTCCTCGACAACTCAGTTGAGAGGTGTCCTTCAGACAGTCTGGTCGTAATGAGCGACTTGTTTGGTTGTGTTGAACAACTTTGTTTTCTGGAGTAGCCTTTGGCTTACTTCATGTCGTTATTCCTTTCATACTATTTTGGGGAATTACTTAAGTATTCTTAATTGTGAATTATAATGCGGGAATACAAATCACCACTTGGACAAGGGATGTGTTGGTTGAAACGTGTTTTACATTCACGGGGTTTTAATTTCGCGTCGCCCTAATCATAAGCTACTGGGATCATATGTTTATTATGTGATGTTTTTATTATATTTAAGGTGTTGCCTAGTTTATTTTGGTTTGTAATACTTATGTTAATACATGTTATTAGTCATCTTGAGGTTTTCGTGATTATTTGTGCATGAAGGTCAGTGGAAATGGTCACCTAGTTCCTTCCTCCGCATTTTGGTTGGGAAATGTTCGCATTCGGTCTCAGGGTAAGTCCAGCCCTTCCAATTAACAGGCTTGTCCTGGCCTCTCCTGTTTCCTGCCTTGATCTAAATTATTGAGGGTGTTTCTAAGACTATGAAAATAAGAACGCTCCCCCTTTCCTCCTTAGTGGCGAATGCCACTGGACGTTTGGGCCTCTTTCTCGGTAACCTCAGTGTCACCGAATTACTTATCTTTCTAATTGTGCAAATTTTGGGCTATATCAAGGCAGGAAAAGGTGAAGCGTGATATGAATTTCTGCAGGAGTGCCGCGACTGTGTTGGCCGTATGAGGTCGTTGCATTGTCGTGGAGCGACCACGGCGGCTATGGCGTTCACTGTCACTCGGCGGTCCTGGGTAATGAGTACATCAACCAGTTGGACGTTGTCATCGGTAATGCAGGGGGGTGCCCCAGACCGGCATCATCGGCTAACGACACCCGTCCTTCCCTGAAACGCTTGTGCCACGCCTTGACTCTTGCAAGGGACATGCAGTGTTTGCCGTACACTTGTGACATTTGCCGATGAATGTCCGTTCCCCCTACTCCTTCCGCTGTCAGAAACCGAACAACAACTGTTTGCTCTTCGGTTGACGCCTCCATGACACTGTTTGCAATGCGACTGGCAGCGTTGGACGATTGATGCATGGTGCTGCTCACTTTGTATCGTCACGAGATGTGCACACGTGCCCTCTAGCGACGGGCTGTGACCTTCCACGCTCTGGTCGGAACCACACCTCGTTACACACGCCACGATTAGCCGATGTAGTTACCGGTTTGCGCATTCCAGCCTCCGGCTCGTTACTTCTTGAACGCACCTTATTCAAACATGGTGATTTATAGGATAATTCCTTACTGTCGGATTAGTTGTATTCACTGCTGCCACTTACGTTACGTAGTCACCTTGTCTGTAGACACTGAAAATGGAGCTTATAATGTAACTCGAAAGTTGGCAGTATGTGCAGTGTGTGTCGCTGTGACGTCATTCGGGGTTTGCCAGTCTTTGCACTGTTAGATAACAACACATAACATAACCTACAGTGAAGTCCTTCTCTAAATGACGGGACCTCGCAGGCAACTGTGTGTTGCAGTGTGTCGAGCAAGACACTGGTGCTAGCAACAGCGTAGCTCCCAACTAGTTCAACACATTTACACTTTTTAACGTATTTAATAATCATTACTTACACGAATTTCAGAGTAGTTGCTGGAAATGCTGTCATTGATTTTCTTAGCACATGTTGCACCGACATAGGAAGTTTTGGTACACTCGCTGTAATTCATCCTCACTGATATTTCGTATCAGTACAGTTATTTAGTTCTCGAGACCCTCCAGAGTACGCGGATTGTTTCTGTATACCTTTTGTTTGAGGTTTCCCAACAAGTAAAAACCGCACGGCACTGAAACTTACAAACACGTTTACAGTACGACTTCTTCCTGAGAAGATAAGTTTCCACTAGTAATATTTATTGTTTTGTTCTATACCTTACCATGTTCATGGGATAAGAGATAGGCTACAGTACCTCACAGCAAGTCTTAATTATCTCAACTAAGGTACCATGCCAGCTGTATATGTAATCAATGCTATGACAGCATTCGGGGCTTCCCAACCCACTGTTTAGTAGTATAACTGCCTTGGAACTAATTGGCCGTTGTGGAAATCTAGTAAGAAGCTTAAGAGAGAGACTCCTTACCTCAGCCTGCCATGCGGTGTCCACTGCGTCACCCGTCAGTCATCAGTAGTACACTCTGTTCCCACAACAACTGTCACTCTCGCAATATATAGCAACAAATATTTATTTCGCTTGTTATAAACTGTGTTAGGGATTATTAGAACATTTGTTTGTGGCGAACCCATCGTACAAATAGCCTAAAATTAATATGATAGTGTGTGAGTCGAGGCCTCAGATAGAGGTCCTTGATTCACGCCCCGATCCCGATCACTGGAACCGGGAAACGAAGAAGAAAAAGAAGGGATTTTTAGAATAATCTCTCTCGTTTGTCCTCTTTTTGTCCTAAACTTCAGTTAAGACTTCACAGGTGATATCGCTCATTTTGCACATTAAAAAATACGAACTATATGAACACACACTGACAAGCAGCCGACCCGGACTGACTGTACCTCTGTTAAGTCTGTCACAAAAAGCAGCCCATTCCCAACCCTCATTCACATTCCAAGTTGTCAATCAATGTGAGGTTGGCCTGTTCGCTAGCTTTTCTTTCTCCATCAAGGGCCAATTTATTCCTAGGTACTTATACATGCCGTGACTCACCATGACCCGTCCGCCACACGCCCTCTGCGAGCTTCCATCATTCACTGTATAATGCAATGCTTATTGAAGAACAATAATACATTTTCATTTTATGTAGATTGAATATTACTTACTGTATATGATTGGAACCTGATTATGCCATCTATAATTGACCTACTGTTAGTGATTTTACTATGGTTACGAAAATGAATACAATAAACCCTCAATTTAGCAGACTAATTGGGGCGGAGGTTCGTCTGTTTAATCACAATTTTTTTTTAAGAATATCATTGAATATATGGAGCAAGGATGTCCCTCAGAACAGCAAGAAGATCATATATCGGACGTACTATGTCCCTATCCTGACGTATGCCTCAGAGACCTGGGTTATGAAAGGAAGAGAGAAGAGCAAAATACAGGCCAGTGAGATGAGGTTCTTGAGAAGCAGTATTGGAGCTACAAAGATGGACAGAATAAGAAATGAGAGGACCAGAGAATTAATGAAGGAGGAACCATTACAAGATGGTATAGAGAAATCTAGACTTAGATGGTATGGACATGTAAAACGAATGGAGGAGAAGAGGATGCCCAGGAGGATAACGAGACGAAGTGGGAAGGAAAGAGACCGAGAGGATGACCGAGAGACAGGTGGCTGAAGGGGGTGGAAGAAAGCGTGAAGAAGAGAGGAGAAGACTGGACAAGGGTGGAGGCTGAGAGATGGTGGGAAGACAGAAGATGTTGGAGAGGCTTGTGTTCCAAACAGACCCGGCCAGTGGCTGGAAACTGTGCAAGATGATGATGACTGAATATAAAAAGACACTTAAAATTGTACTGCATATTGTAAAGTTAGTGTACATAGGTACCACATTAGTTGAAGAAATCACTTTATGACTGTAAATTAGAAGACTGATAAAATGCATCAATCTTCAGTTGCTGTTTCTTAATAATTAACCCTGCGGAGTGCGCGCCTTACGAAGTTACCCGGACGGGCGCGCGCTGCATGGAGTGCGGCTCCCACTAAATATCACTTAAATGCACATTTTCGGTAGTAATCAAGGGATCAACAGAAATTACTAAGTTTCAAAATGAATTAAGACACACAGTTTGACAAATTAATTTTATTCTGTGAAAAATGGAATGCAGAAATGACCGTAACTAGAAGGTAAAGAGAAGCAATATTGAAATAAATGAGATATTTACCAGAAAAACATAGCGAAGGTGCAATAAACCTCAAATTTAACAAAATGTTAGCCTTCACTTAAAAATGTCATGATCAATAATCGTCATCAAGTTCTGCAGTATCTTGATTTTTACACGTGAAACAAAGTACCTCCCGAATACAGTGATTCTTGCAGACGTGTAGGGCACACTCTTTGCACTTTATGGTTGTATTATTCCACTTGTGACGACCACAAAGATGTCATGGTCCGGTTCTCCTCTCCTGCCTATATGTGGGAGCTGGTAGCTCACGATACTTCGCCAAAAACAAGCTGACATCCCTTGGCAGAGTTTTCATGGCTGCTCTCAGTCGAAGGTGGCATTCCATCAACTGAAAAGCCAGGTCATTTAGGAAGAACCTTCTTCTGCGCAATTTCTCGGGATTATTTGCGAAGAAAATGATCATTGAATTTATTCCTGCTATATCCAGCGAAAAAAATACAGTCAATGGCCATCTTCTTGTGATTCGAGAAGTCGAGTAAGATGCTGACATTTGATCTACTGTGTCGACTCCTCCCTTCGTCACATTGTAGTCAAGGTTCACAACTGCCTTATTGGTGTCCTTGTCAATTTCATCAGAGTCGTGCATAGTCGACAAAAATAACACACCCTGTGTAGGTTTTGTCATCACGGACAAAAGCGTCATGTTGTACTGGAACCCAAACATACAAAACTTCAGAGCAAGAAACAATTCGTGGAAAAAACAAAAGGAAACCCTTATATTTATGGTAATGAAATCCATCTGAAACATATTTGCCGATATGAAAAATATTATTGGAACATTCAGAGCGAAAAGCGTTATACAAAATAATACTTACATCACAACGGACTAGATGCATGAACTGTAAAACAAGCACACACGGAGCGAACACGTCCTACACCAAGCGTGAAAGAAACTGTTACGGGAGCGAGCGCGCGCTTCACTCAGTGTGGCATCCAGTACCTGTCAACTTCCACAGCCCGTAGCCGACTGACAAGGGGCATATAAGCGATCAATTGTGTTGAAACCTAGTGGTGATGTAATGAACATAGCATACCTTGGTTCCCAAGGCGTAAAGTAACTGCATTCATCAGCAAAGTTAAAATGAACTATTTTGCCGCACTGAGTGCGGCTGAGCGCCTTCCGGAGGGTTAAAGATCGAAACTGCCTAAAATGTTCATAATAAGTCAACACTCCCGGATCTGATGATTTATCTAGGGACTAGGGACTGGATTTTTAGGTTTATAAAATTATCAATTTAGGATTTCAAGAACATAAAATAGTTTTCTTTTTAGGTTCTTAATAGGTACAATAGGTTTTTAAAGTATAGGAAAAGTTGACATAAACTGTGCAAAGCTTACCATTAATGCCTAACTGTCAGTAAAAGATCTGATTGTAATGATAGTGTAAATATTTTACACAATGTTACATCTTTTAAAATATTACTGAGAACTTCACAATCTTAAGGAATATTTGCTCTCCTTAAATATGATAATTATTCACATTCAATAAAACCAAGGATGTCAGAGGTGATTTTCACACTCTAGTCCGTTTAATTAACTTTGTTTATTTAGAATATAGGGAACTTGGAAACAATATTTATCCCCACTTTTCTGACAGTAAATAACCAAACAATAAGATATAAGCTGAAATGTGCTGAAAGTATTTGAATTTTCTGGCAGGTAGGATTTCTCTCGATTGACTAGAGCTAGGAATAAACACTGTCTTGTGGTTTACTTTTAAAAATTATGGGCTAAAAATTCAAATAAATTACAATAAATGGAACAAAGTTTTAATTAGGAATTTTTAGGTACATACTTGGATATCATTTCGGTTTATCTAGTTACTACAGAATTCATAAATATGGCTCTTTTGAGTGTGATTCGGAAAGGTATTAAAGTATTTTTGTATTTAGAAGTAAGGAAAAAAATAGGTAAAAGCCTAAGAATCCGGTCCCTTGATATGACGTTTTCAATATGGTCTCTGATATCTGACAATATAGGACTGGGTAAAACTAATTCTTCTTCCTCACCATCATCATCATCTTAGTCCTTCATGACACTTTCTGCTATTTTCTCCTGGCACGCTGGGTGTACCTTGCGTAAATTTCCGCCAATAGCCGTCAGACCTGTTGTCACGTTGGCGAACTGGGGCTAGCAGCGCTTCGTATGGTGGCCTATTGAATAACGTCCTTCCGAGGCCAACTTGCGGAAGCGATGTGTCCATAACAGTTTCACTCCCCTGGACTGGGGCTGAGCTCTGTCTAGCGTGCCGGCCGCTCACGTTGTGTGGTCATAGCCCGCAGGCACAGAGACGACACTACTTCCTTCTGACAATGTCACGCCGGGTTATAAGCTAGCAGGAGCCTGTACAACCGGCGCAGAAATACGGATGCATTATACGATGAATGTCATGTGTACGTGGACACGAAAATTTTAAAAAAATATCTTGGTAGGATTTATTCTGTCCGTTGAATCGGGGTCCGCTAAATCGAGGGTTTACTCTATCTATGTTTGCAGCTTCATTTTGGACGAGAAATGTTCTTCAAAGAATAAATAATTTGCTTTATAGTGGTTAAAGTAAGATGACTCAGACTACAGTACCGGTATACTGTATAAATAAGCATTTCCTGGAATTGAAATGTGAATCCTTCCAATAACATTTCAAGAATGGTCAGTGATGATATGTGGAATTAATTTGTTGTTTATCAGGCTATTTTAAGGGGTGAGGAAGACTTACATTACTTGTCAGTAACACTTGCCAGCGTTAACTCATTTTCACAATAATGAGGATTATAGGAGAGAGCAGATGATGCATGATATATAATCCTGGAAACAAGAGAGAGGGAAATCATTTCCCACAACACATTGCTGAAGTTTCAAATCTTTTGGAGCAAAGTTTGGGGTCCGTGCAGTTGGTTTTTTGCATCCTCAATCATTTATATGATGCAGTAATAGGATGTAAGATGTGGTAGCTATGTAGAGTTAAAACGTTTAGCTCATGATAGGAAGGCAATGGAGGGCTGCATCAAACCAGTGAAAAGACTGAAGAAGACAACAACAACGAGAACAGGATTAAATAAATAATTAATTAATGAATTAATTTCCCCATAATATGGATTGTAAGAGAGGGTCAAAATGCTTTTACTCATAGATATTTCTTATAGCTCTATTATGAATGATTTCAATCTCCTTTTTCAAATATTTTGGGCATTTTACCCAAACTGAATTCAAATGATGAAGGTGGTTATGTATTATGAAAAAATGAACATTCTGAAGTAAATGTTTTAGGATAAAGTAGCTCAATTTCTTAATTGTTCCAGCAGCAGGTGATCAAGTGTTTCAGTGTATTCTTTCCAGGAGAGATTTTCATCAATAATTAGGCTTAAGTGATAGGATGATGAAAGTGAAAGTAGCACTGAGGGGAGAGACCGTAGAAATAGTGCAAGTGTATGCTCCACAAGTAGGCTGCGCCTCTGAAGAGAAGGAGGAGTTTGAAGAGGAATTGCAGAAGCAGCTGGTAGGAAGAAATATGATTGTTATGGGTGACCTCAATGCCCATGTAGGAAGAGAAAGACAAGGTTATGAGAGTGTTCTAGGACCAGAGGGTTGGGGTGGAAGAAATGAGGAAGGAAAGAGACTGTTGGACTTCTGTCAGAGGAACAGCCTGCTAGTTGGGAACTCCTGGTTTAAGAAAAGAGAGAGCCACACAATCACATGGTACAGTGATGACTTGACCAGGAAGTCGGTGGTCGACTATATCCTGTATGAGAAAGAACTAAATAAGAACATCACGGACATCAAGGTTATACCATCGGAGAACCTGGATAGCGACCATCGATTACTGGTAATGAACCTGAGAGGGAGTAAGGAGAAGAAAGGGACTGAGAACCAGGAAAGACGTATAAGGATATGGAAACTGAAAGAAGGGGATAGAAGGGTCGAGTACCTCAAAATGGTAAAGGAAGGAATTCCAACAGATGAAGAAAGAGGGGTGGAAGAGGAATGGGCTAGATTTAAGAAGACACTAGTGGGTGCAGCAGAAGCAGTATGTGGGAGGACAAGTAGTAAGAAGAGGTGGAAGGAAACACCATGGTGGAATGAGAAGACAAAAGATATAGTAAGGGAAAAGAATAGAGCCTTTAGGAGGTGGTATCAAAATAGGACGGTAGAGACTAGGGAAGAGTACCAGGAAAGAAAGAAGGAGGCGAAGAGAGTGGTGGCTGAGGAGAGAAGGAAGTGGATGGAAGAGTGGACAAAGATGATGGAGGAGGATAGTGAAGGTACAAAAAAGGTCCTGTATGGGATGGTAAAAAATAAGAGGCGGAAGGATCCTACGGATTATGTTAGAATGGTGAACAAAAGGGGACAAGAGATAGAAAATAGGGAAGAACTGAAGAAAATGTGGAAAGAATATTTTGAAGAACTTCTGAACCCAAATGGAAAAGATGGTGAGGAGGAAGAAATCGGGGAAGAGGAAGATGAACTGCAAACAGAAAAGGACTTAACATGGAAAGAAGTGGAAGATGCAGTGAACAAGATGAAAGGAGGGAAGGCACCGGGTGTGGATGAGTTGAGTGTGGAGATGGTGAGAGCAGCAGGAGAGGTGGGGATACAGTGGCTGTACCGAGTGATTAGGACAGCATGGAAGGAAAGGAAGACCCCAGAGGACTGGAAAAAAGGAATCATTGTCCCGATCTTCAAGAAAGGTAGTAGAACAGATTGCAGAAACTATCGGGGAATAACACTGATGAGTCATTGTGCAAAGATCTTCGAGAAAGTTTTGGAAAAGAGAATTAGGACAAGGATAGAAGGAGGGATGAGGGAAGAACAACATGGCTTCAGAGCAGGAAGGTCCACAGTGGATTTGATTTTTGCTGTAAGGCAGTTACAAGAACAGCACTATGAGTATGGAACAGATCTACTGATGGCCTTCCTGGACATTGAGAAAGCATATGACAGTGTATGCAGAAACAAAGTATGGAAGTCCCTGGAGGATAGAGGAGTAGAGAAATGGACTATAAAGAGGATAAAGGAGATGTACAAGGGAAGCGTGAGCTGTGTGAAAGTGGGAGGAGAAAGATCTGACTGGCTGGAACAAAGAAACGGCCTGAAACAAGGAAGTGCACTGTCACCGTTACTTTTCATTGTGGTGATGGATGACATAATGACCCAAGTGGCACAAGTAATTGGGGATGGAAAGATGAAAGCAATGGTGTTTGCAGATGATTTGATGATTTGGGGAAACAAGGAGGAGGAGGTACAGGAACAGTTGGACGTGTGGGAAGGAATAATACAAGGATATGGGATGAAATTTAGCATAAATAAGAGTGAGGTGGTGATCACAACAAGGAAGAGGGAAAGAACCACAACGGGAATAACAATTGGTGGGGAACAGCTGAAGAAAGTGGAGAGTTTCAAGTATCTGGGAAGCCTGATACAAGATAATGGAAGAAACGATAGAGAAATAAATGAGCGGGGGAGGCAGGCAGAAGCATTTCGGAGGAGTGTGAGAAGCATGTTATGGAGCAAGGATGTCCCTCAGAACAGCAAAAAGATCATATATCGGGCGTACTATGTCCCTATCCTGACGTATGCCTCGGAGACCTGGGTTATGAAAGGAAGGGAGAAGAGCAAAATACAGGCCAGTGAGATGAGGTTCTTGAGAAGCAGTATTGGAGCTACAAAGATGGACAGAATAAGAAATGAGAGGACCAGAGAATTAATGAAGGAGGAACCATTACAGGATGGTATAGAGAAATCTAGACTTAGATGGTATGGACATGTAAAACGAATGGAGGAGAAGAGGATACCCAGGAGAGTACATGAGACGAAGTGGGAAGGAAAGAGACCGAGGGGAAGACCAAGAGACAGGTGGCTGAAGGGGGTGGAAGAAAGCGTGAAGAAGAGAGGAGAAGACTGGGCAAGGGTGGAGGCTGAGAGATGGTGGGAAGACAGAAGACGTTGGAGAGGCTTGTGTTCCAAACAGACCCGGCCAGTGGCTGGAAACTGTGCAAGATGATGATGATGAAGTGTTTAACAAATGAGACTCTACTAAGCGACATATTATGAGTGATGTTCAACTTTGTTTTATGCTTTGATATAATTAAATATTTGTTTTTTCACTAATTTATTGCATAAGGTAATTTGAATACATAGTATATTTTGCTTTTCAGGAATCGATGCTAGTACGTCATCACACTGAAGCAGAGTCACTTCATGCAGTGCAAGGAATGGACTGGGAGTGGAAAATGAAGGAGCTGGGCATTTGTGAATTCAAAGCAAAGCCCATAATAGATGAGTCCCATGTACCGATGGTACATGTGAGTGATGACTTCGACTTGCTTCCTGCTTGAGCTGTGGTGTGAGCTAGGGTGTGTAGATGGGAGAAAACAGGCTAGTAAAGGTAAATTTATGCAAATAAGAAATTGTTGAACAGCAGAGAAGAAAGAATCCCAGGTCTATATTTGTGTATTTTCATCTTATCGAGACGGGTTTGCACTGAAAAAATATGAGCTTATTTTCCTTGCCATATATGTAGTACTGTAGTTGTAATCTTTGGGTGTTCACTGTTCACCAAAAAAAAAAAGTGTATTGATGTTTCTCTTCTGGTCATGAATACAGTTGCACATGATGTATATTTTTCATGTGTTTAGAAGATAGAGAGAATGTTTGTATGGAGGGAATGTGAACACAGTGTATTTTGAGATTAGTAATTTGTAAGTATATTAGTTGTATTGTAAGTCAGACCAATATATCCTGTTGATGTATTTATGTGCATGTTCATTACTGTATAAAGAACTTCAAAGTTCCTTCAGTATCAGAGAACTCATATGTGGTATATCGTAGTTTTGGGATGGGGCCACCACATGTTACAGTAGTAGCCTATATGATAATACAGTGTATTTTAATGTTTGGATGGAGTGTACAATATTTTAGTGGGGTTGAATATTTTAACTCAGTATTACTGTTGAGGTAAAGGAAACCATGCCATACATCTTATGTTTTGCTTTCAGCAATTGGTTTTCTATAGTAGGCCTACTTCAAATATTAAAATCGGTTTTAACCAATTTCTGGAAAATGACTGTCAAAGGTTAAACCAAGCACTTTCTTTTAAAGATAATGCTGCTTACCAGCTGGTGTCATATTTAACATTTCAAACCAACACACAGTGTTGAAATCTAGATTAGCCTATCATTTTTGGTCCTAATTATTGAACAATGTTTCAGAACGACATGTGGCATGGTATCCTAGGCCACAAAATGTATCAATTTCCAGCTGAAAGGGGAAGTTGAAATGACCATATCTGTACTGAGAGGATCAGGAGACATACCGGTACTGTAATGTGTATGTCCTCTATTGATATTAGTCGTCACTAGTCCTCCTTTCTGCATTGTGATGTGTTGCCAAGTTGCTTCATTTGTCTTTACCAATGGAGGTTGGACATATTAGCACTATGTAGTCATATGGTTCAGATCTTGTCATCTTACATGTTTGAGGATTTTCAAGAGAGTTCTTACATTTGCAGGTAATAGGGGTGTGTTTATGCATTGATGTGTTGTTGTCATCGGTGTTCATATGTGTGTGCCATTTAGAACTCTATGTGCATCCTTATTATTACAAATAGAACATTGTCATAGGTATTGAGCCTCAAGTAAAATATTTCCTTTTTATGTGGAGAATACTAGATTGATAAGTAACTTACTTTTACATTATAAGCATTAAGGCTTGCAATGTTAACAAGGTATTTTCTAAAATACAACCAGTACCACTGCCTCACATTGGTAATGACTTTTGAAACATGTAATATAACTTACAGTAATTCTTAAGTGAAGTCTGAACCAACAAATGACTTGTCTAGTCAGATGTCTCATGTCTCATGAAAATTTGCCAGGTTGTTACTTAAGAAGTAATTCATTTTATTTCTATAATTTGCCAAGACCCCTTACCGTATATCTGTTGATTAGCAGTACTCTAGATAATTTAACAATGTTTGTCTAGTTTCAAAGTCTGCAATATTCACCTCTGTGGTGATACCACTTTTTCTTGATACTTAATACTACAATATTTTAAAATGTAATTACAATTCTCAATGTTCAAGGTCTGATTGGACATTTGGCTATGAATGCAGGTTTGATTATTATCTGCATTGAAAAGGTGGGTTCCCAAATGTAGCCTACAAAGTAAATTTTTGTGTATTTTGGACTATTTATAGCCATCATACGGTTTCCTATAAAGTTATTCCCTATAAGGTTACAGTTATTGGTTATTTCCAAATTACAATGATAAATTTAGATATACTGTACATGCATCAAATATCTAAATCAAATTAAGCCAAGCAAAATGTTATAACATTTATTGACTAACCCCATAAATGTATGCAGTGCATTTAATCTCTTCTTCTTCTTCTTCTTCCCAAATTGCACTTATATCATGACAGTGGATACATACAGGTAACACTTTCAAATATTCAGAGTGTATTTTTCCAGTTAACAATGCTTATTGATCACATATTGCAATAGTATACTTTAAAGTAAGATCAAAATAGTGCTTCCATTTTTCCTTTTTTCCTGTTTCTTGAAATTTGACTTAGTGAGTTTGGAATCCAACTTCTCAGTTTTGCATAAAAGGACAGATTTAATAAGATATGATGCAACTTTTTCTTGATATTCAATACTGTTTAAAAAATAACCACAATACTTCCAATCCTGATGACAGTCAACCAGAATTTGCAAATGTAATAGGTCCCATGCCTCGAGTAAAATATTTCTTTTTAATATAAAGATAAATTAGATTTGAGAAGGCTAGTGAAACACTGATAATTAGGACTACTTTCTTTGCATAAACATTAAGGCTTGTCATGATATAAGTTGAACACTGTATTTTTTAAAAATGTCCTATGATAAAAACATATAAGGTACATCCGGTACAGACGCCACATCATCGGCTTTAACTCGAATCCGAGTATAAATCTTCTTCCTTCAGTCCACTTTGTGGATGTGTTTATGGCGACTAAAGAGTCCAATCCTGGCATAGAACAAGCATCCACACAAGTCACATAGTATTGCTGGAGGAGGACGTGGTTGGGCTGCTTGAAGTTTCCTAGCTTGACGCTTAGCCTCTTCATGTGTGAGTCGATCCCTTTCAAATGTTTTTACAGTATCCGAGATGGTACGGCGCCAAGTTGAGCGGTACATCCGGTACAGACGCCACATGCACTGTAGCCATAGGTTAACATCGTTACAGCTAGATGGCAGTGAGAATGCTTTTTCGGTATCTAAGCAATAACCACTGTCTGTGGATGTGGTGCAAGTTGCTTGCATATTACGCAAATTTTAGTCAATAACATGAGGTGAGAGCATGTTTCCTTGTGATAACGTTTTTCCTTGTGTTCATTTATTGTACTGTATATTAAGTAGGTTTCAAACGTTTAAATCAGCCGTTTTTAGTACAGAAGAAGTCTTAACCATTACTGTAGTAGATAGTAAGCTTGTTTT
The DNA here is from genome assembly GCA_946902985.2 of Meconema thalassinum. NCBI lineage: Eukaryota > Metazoa > Arthropoda > Insecta > Orthoptera > Tettigoniidae > Meconema > Meconema thalassinum. Next base: position 1,038,176,110 of record OX336389.2, read on the forward strand.
CGGACATGTTAGCCTTGAAATACAACAGGAGGGTACATTACATTATAAATGTATATTTTTCAGGCATTCTTTCTCAATATTTGATCACACGTCAACAGCCAGCCCTGTAGTGTTGGGGTAGCGCTCCTGCCTCTCATTTGGGAGAGTTGCCACAAGCAATTCGGTAGAGATGCCCCATTGATATCATATTTTAAAAGCGATCTGGAAATATTTAAACTATTCAGAGAGTACTGGTATTCTATTTGAGTATTTTATTATCTATGATTCTTAACATAGCTAATTCATTTCGTCTCATCAAGACCTCAAATTTTTCATACTTAACTAGGGTAAAAACTCATCATGACATAGTTTTTGTGCTCAACTACTAAAGTTAACACAACATACCGGTACACTATCAGAACAAAGGTCCATTTAATTACCTGTGATATGTTATTTTAAAACAAGTGTTCTTAATCTTCAGAAAAACATTAACTTTTAACTAAAAAAATTCCTAACAACAATAGAAGATCATTGTTGATGAAATACATTTTTAATGCAATATTAGAACACTAAAAGAAAATTCTTATTTATGTAATACCCAAAAACCCCGTGGCATTACAGCCCATGAAGGGCCTAGGCCTACCAAGTGACCGCTGCCCAGCCATTTGTCCTGTAGATATTTGGGTGACGCATGGTCAGCGCATCGGGTCCCCTTGGCCGTTAATCTTGGTTTTCGTGACCGGGGCGCTGCCTCACTGTCAGACAGCTACTCAATTATCCTCATGAGGCTGAGTGCATCCCGTTCCAGCCCTCACGTCAGTTTCTAAAATCCCAGACAGAGCTGGGAATCAATCCCGGGGCCTCCGGGTGAGAGGCAGGCACGCTACCCCAACACTAGGGGGTTGGCAATTGACATGTGATGGATTATTGATAATTCTTTAAGCATTGTTGAAGAAGGCCAAAGAATGGCTGAAAAATGTACATTTACAATCTAAATTAAAATAAAACATAGTTAGTATTGACGAGGTGGAGTATTTTCAAGAGATAAATTCCACTTTTCAAAATATAATTGTCTCATAGTATGTTCTAATACTCAATTGTATTAGAGTTGAAGAAATTAGCTTATGGTAAATTTGACTTTGTTATTAATTATTTTACTTGCAGCATCTCTCCCGAGCAAAGTTGGCATCTAAATCGGGTTCCAGGGAGAGACGCCAATTCTATGCTACAATTCATATGTTCCTTCTTTTCGCCAATTTATTTTCTATTACTAATGCTTCACTCGTATGGGACCCATTTCAAACATTTTCAAATTGTGCTCTATCAATTTGCAACAATTTTTAAAGTTATTTTACTGAGATATGACAAAGGATATAAAATGTGCAGCAACACTACCGGATTTACCTCATAATAAATGGACTTTTCCAACTTTATTATTAGGTAATTACATGTTGCTTCAACTTAAATTCAATCATGCTAGAGTTTAAATCAAAAAGGTAAGAATCTCAGAAGTCAATTTATTCAAGTGCTAACTTTGAAACTAGGCATCTAATACATTTTAACATTTTGCAACCTAATTCTTTAAGATGCTCTCTTGTGAATAATAAATAAAACTGTTAGATTGATGGTTGAGGAAGAAGTGCATTGAACATTACATTCTCTTTCTTGCCCAGGTTTACTTGTACATACTGTATAAGGAAAGATCTGCGATTGACAGAGATCAAGCAAGCTTATCAGAAGGAAGCTGTACTTGTTTTCTATTGTCTCATGTGACTTTCGTTAAAAGTACTGACATATGATAACTCTATGCAGGGTTTGTACTGCTTAAGATCATTGTCCGTCCTTACAACTCTGCATAACCACGTAAACTATAAATTGAAAGCTATATATTTCTGTTGAAAATTTTGGATGTCTAATGTAGTTACTGTGTTTGTGTAAATAAAGGAAGGAGGGTGGGGGAGCATCATACATATTTGTTATTCCCCCATTGCTATGAAAGCCCTCAAGCTTAGGCTACTCTGCTAAAGAAAGGTAATGAAAATTTAGAACTTCTTGATCTGCACCAAATAATCACTCTACAGTGCATGTGGCCTTTCTTCTGTAGTTCAGAGAGTCGGATTCTTAGCTTTAGACTTACTATGCAAGCCAGACAATGACCATATGGTATGTGCATTCAGACAAAGCTTCCATTTCATTCCAGTGTGTGGACAATTCCACACATACAGTACATATTTTTATTTCAATTTTTTCAATAGCTATTTCACAGAGTTGGGGACTAAGATTTGTTTAGAATTTCAATGTTTGTCTATTGTTTTCACACATGTGAATCAAATAATGTTCATTTTGATGAAGATTCCATATGTTCCTGAGGTGCTATAAAATATATGCTTCGTTTCTTAAACTTGTTTTTACTGTCTAATACCTGAAAATATTCAGCGGGCAGAGGAGTGTGTGTGTGTGTGTGTGTGTGTGTGTAAGTGTGTGTGTCTCAAGCTGGGTTAAGAAGTGTTTTTGTACACATTATTAAGTGACTTAACAGGTATTCCTGAGCATGCTTAGAAAGATATACCGTAATGTAAGATGGGTACCGTATGTACAGGTAGAATATGTTGAAATACTAATGAATATCAGTCTAATATTTGTGCCCTTTGCTTGAATTATTTTCAGCCCTTAAGTTAGATTTATGTATTTGTTTTCTTTCATAACTTTCCTTAATACAATATTTTGTTTTTCTCCATCACCAACACATATGTATGAATAAAAACTCAAAAAGTTCCCTTTCTGACAAATATATGCATAGCTTTAGTTTTAGAGTTAGTGCCATGACCTTGAAGTTACAAATATCTACATGCATCAAATGCGATTCCTTTAACGTACAGCTGTTTGCCGAGAATTTTTTAGATTGACCCTGCTTGATACATTCAGTCAGGTAGGAACAGAGTGTGTGAAAAAATGGGCAGGCATACAACAATTGTACCGAGTGCAATAGGCACTAAATGATATAGTGACAGCCTCATTCGGTGCTTGGCTGGGGTCCAGCTATTTTGCTCCTTACTCTTGAGCTCTTGGAACCTCAATAATTATACCACTAAAAGTCACCCTGGGGATAAAAAACAACCACCCGAGTCCCTCCGTGATTGAGATCAATAATTTTAAACAAATTTAGATTTTTATTTCTGTTAAGTGGAGTTAATTCATAACAATTTTTGGGTCTTTAATGTACCTTAACTATCATCTTGAATTGACATAGTAAGGCCTTTTTCTTTTCTTCAGTTATTAATATGTAAATAACATAACATTCCAGTAACCCGAGTTGCTAAGTGATGGTTAGAGCTAGGATTTTTATGTAATATCAACATGCAAAATATGTACATATTTATGTAATAATATTAGGTGATATATGTAATATTACATTTAAAAATGTTAAAATATGTAATATTAATTTAATTTTTATACAAATAATATATTTAACATGAAGATTCCTCATTTTATTCATTATATTTTTGAAAAGTAAAGTGTGGTACAATAATTAATTAATTAATTAATTAATTAAGCATGTCCATATTATAGCAAACTTAAATAAATTCCATTATTATGTATGAAAAATTGCAAAAAATTAATACAAGTTTCACAATTATTATAATTTTCATAGTCACTGTTTAAACTATCTGTCCACTAAATATTACTTTGCAGACCTCAATCTACTTACTTCACTCCAAATTACAATGAACTATCAGATACATCTCCAAGTTTTCTATCGTCATGGAATGCCGCTGACCAAAAAGGATGTTTTTGTATACAGTAAATGATCTCTCCACATCACAGGAAGTTGCTGGTGCAAATGTAAGTAGATTACATTTTTCAGGAGAGATATCTACTGGAGGATTCTCTTCTTCGCCGCCGAGGATCTTGCACACCGCAGTGAACATGAAGAAGCCAGGGTTTCTCTCCATAACAGATTCAAATTTCTTCATTACTTCTACTACAACAGTCCCTTCAACAGCTCTTAACTTTGATTTCACATCTTTCATAATGTCCAGTGATTTCTTCAAAGGCATGCCACGAGTTTCTAATTTTAAAATACTCTACTGTCAGCAATGAATCCAAAATTGCTTTGGATATGAGCTAATTGGCACTGTACTTTAGAATCACTGAAAGCACTTTGGGCATCTCTCACTGAAACTGCTGATTTACCTGTAAACCAATTTATCACAGACTTCACATCTTTAAAATGTTCACTTTAAAAGCAGGCAGCTTCGACTTTCTGGACAACACGTTGAAAAGTAGAGTCTCGGGCATTCGCTGGACAACTGAAATAAACTAAAGTCCAGCCGCTGAGTCTCCGGCAGGGTGTGGACGTGTTTCCCATCCCCTTATCTCCACTAATATCATTCTCGGAATTCCTCCCTGGCCCTTTCCCAGCTGCTTATGAATTGCTTGGAAAATCCATTTCATGTACCTGAGTTTCTAGTGAACAAATATTGTCATACAGACTGTTTTGAATTACCGGGTGATACCGAGCTTTCTAATGGGTTTTCTCCACGGGGGACAACTAGGAAAATCCTAACAGAGGTTAGGTGCCCCACACTCCAAACTGGACGTGAAGGTAAATATTGTCGGAATGTGTCAACCTGCACTGATCTTCACTATCTACTCTTGTTACCTCAAAGATTTATTAGAAAGTTTTGGAATTATTCCAGATTCCTGGATTTCTTAAGCCTTGCACTTAAAGCTTAAGTTCGGTCATTTTCTTTGTGTTTCACAGTTCCTATTCAGATCTGCACTTCTTATTTTTAAGTTGAAGCTTCGTAAAACTGTCTACGTATGCAAGTAATAGCCTGTACTGTGAGCTTTAAAACGATATGTGCGAACCAAAATGCTTATGTATTCTGCTATAAACTATGTACACTCAAGACTCATCTTCAACCTTTTGTGGTGTTCTTATCTGCTCAGCAAACTTCGACATGTCATCTGCAGTGACAACACATTTGTCATGAATGTTCCTTAAAATTCGCAGCATGGAACCTGGAGAAAAATCAATTAGCATACTGATCCAACTCTTCCCACATCATTATCATTAAAAACCATTATAGCACTAACGACTGCAATTTGTACAACTGTTGCAGACACCGTTTATAGAAAAGGCTACTACTCAGGAAAGGTGTTGGAAGTGCTACCATAGTTTTCCTCATCTCATGCCTCATCATCAGTGGTGTAACTAGCGTTTCCTTCTGGAGGGGGATGAGCTGAGTCAAAATTACATTGGGGGGAGGGAATGTGAAGGCTCGGACATAATGAGACAATGAAATCAAATATACGATCCTGAACTTCCAAACCTCCTACCTACATTTTTTCATGTTAAATTCATTAGCATTTGATACGTTGTATTTCCCCTCATCAAAGTGCAAATGCTCAAAAATTAACAATTTTATTGATATTAAATTATAAAGTCCAGTTTTCTCTGCGAAATCATCTGGCCCTTTCTAATCCCCAACATTGTATAAACATTAATAAACTAAAGTTTACCTTAAAAACAGCAATACAACTTTCCAAAATGATACTCACATTCGGATACTAACAGAATGGCAACTGACAAGTGATGTGCTTTTGGAAAAGGATGAGGAAAGATAGTGCCACAGCTATTTCACTGCCACCCTTCTGGCTAACTGAACAGCTGACTATATTGCTCATTCAGTAAGTGTTACGTTAGGGTAACGCTAAAGAAATTATGCTAGTAAAAATTAGAAAAGCTTTCAAATTAGTAAGTCTAAACTTACATAATCCGATCATTTGTCATCAATCCAAAGATTAGTTATATTTAAAATTTAAAAAATTACAAATTTCATATTTTTATTATTTGCCTCTGGGAGGGGATTGTTCCTCATGATCACCCCCTGAAGTTATGTCACTGTTCATCATGTGAACTTTATGAGTGCATTTTAATGAATTGAAACACTACAAAGTTGGTATTTATTACTGTTTTATATGGTCAATTTAATTAAACATTTTAAGGTGAATTTCGTTTTTAGAAAAGATGCTTTTCTGTTCTTGTTGACACTTGTTAGTAAATTTATTTGCCCATACATGTCATACATCGACACAGTGCTAGGCTACACTATGAAACTCAGCTTTCCTTTGTTATATCAGATTAACAGTTGCACATTACAAAATTTGATGAGACACGTAACTTCAAGGTCACCTCTAAAAAAATATCTGATTATTGCCCAAACTTGACTGGTTCTTCAGCTGTTGAATTCTGTCCAGTAAGGTTCACATACTCCTCGTCTTGTCAAAGGCTGTGATGTCCTTTTAAGTTAAATGGTTTTGACACAAACAATACAGATTTAGGACCAATCAGAGCAGGGGCGTGAAACTCCTCCCAAACGTGGGAAGGTCAAATTTATAAACTGCAGTTGCCTACCTACCAGAGAATGCTTTTTTAGTTTAAGGCTTTAAAGCTTGAAATAACATGGTAATGTAGGCCTAACGCTATATTAAAAAAAACAAAGATGATTTTTATTCGTAATTTCTAATTAAAATATAAAATACGATCAGAATATGAATACAAAGCATAAACCATTTGCCAACTTCTAGCAAAAGACCTGAACACTGACTACCGTCGATCTTTGTTTACAAACTGTTAAGCAAGACGCATGTCATCTAGCTTATCAACCATTTCCGAGTAGGTGGCCAGAAGACAACAATGATTCAGTCTAATTTGTCACAACGTAGATCGGAGGTAGTCATTAACCCTTCTCATCACCTCAAAACTTCTCTCTGCAGAACAGCTTGAAGTAGGTACGACGAGCAGTGACAGAGTACAAACATAACAAAGTAATCAACAAAGTTTAAACAGAAACTGATCAAATGCTGGATCTCCACACGTAATAAGCGTAGCACCAGATGTCAAATTTCTGACGCCATGTCTATCACTGCTTTTCGAACTCTGTCAGCGCAACGCAGGGCTCATGCGCAGGGTGTGCTTAAAACGCAAGATGTGGGAGGGAAGACGTGTTATTTTACCTAGTTTGTTTTGAAAACAAAGGTGCAAGCGGTGTTGTTTCCCAGCAGGAGTAATGATTTTGTGTGTTGTGTGTCACAGTATCTTACCTCAATTTTAAGCCGGAGATCATAAATAATCGTTCGAAAATGCACCTTTTCAGATCGTCATGGTAAGAGGACAAAGCTCAAAGCGCCTCAGCGGGAAACGGGGCAGGGGAAAACAAACTGTTCGGTAGAATAAAGAAATTACGACTAAGCAAGGCTGGATAGCTTTTCCGATTTTCTGCCCAACGCATTATTAAATCATTTATAGAATACTTTCAGGTTATTTTACTATTATTTATCGAAGGGCACTTAAAAATTTTGTCTTTGCCCCATGTTTTACACCCCTGAATCAGAGTGTCCTTATGGTGTTTGAAACCATTTTTCAGTGTTTAGAAATCAAAATTTACAATAATTGGACACAATCGTGTTGACCGACTGAGAAACATCAAAATTTTGATTACTATAATTCCTGTTGTGGATTAAATCACAGGTCACTTGATGTTTTCTTCTTTCTTTGGTTGCTATGTCTTCTTCATTCATAAATATTGTAAACCTAATTGAAGAACGAACCAACGGTGCAGTCTGCAAGTGCAGCTGCGGATAGTGGGGGCTAGCTTGAAGCTGAATGGGGCAGTGTAGATTTCATCATCACATTTGGATAGTCATGCATTACACATTAGCTGCAGTTTTCACCTTCCTAGCTCATCAGTAAAGCCTAGAGACACGGTCGTGTTGTGTGTTGCATGGAGAGGTTTTGTTCATCACTATTCCTTGCAGTCTCCTTTATTTCAACACATGCAGCTTAGTTTGCTCAGTGTATTAATTTCATTAAAGAATGAACTCATCTCCTTGTATGTATGTATGTATGTATGTATGTATGTAATGTATTCTTTTTGTGAGGAAATGTCCTTGCTCTTGATGTTACATGGATGGCACCCACTGTATTTTACGACTGAGTAATGAAATCCCAGAAAGAGTGTGTTTATTAGTATGGTACTAGAAAAGAAGTCTTTTTATATTGTATTCATCTTTCTGTTTATGTTTGTACATCTGAAGCTGGTGAGAATGTTAGTGTTTTTTAGCATATAGATCCTTCATGAGGAAAATTTTCTCCTTGCTCGTAAAATAAAATTCCAGGAAGAGGGAAGCAAGTTATGTGAAAATATGTATATTGCTGTGTTAGTTTGATCTCATTTGTTCCTTCAAAATGCTGTTATAAGTATCTTCAAAGTTTACTGATATGTTAATATCCTGTATGTCAATATAAATGTACGGAGTATAGAATAAACATGTGTATCACATTTTTTTGTCTCTATCCGTATTGCACCCATTCCCAGCTTTTACTCAGGTGTTTCAATCAACTACCTCCAGGATGCAAAACATTTTGGTTTTATCATTTCAAATGATCTTGTCGACTTCGTCATTATGCTTGGGTCTAACGTTATGCGTTACTGTTACGGCGTGTATGACGTCATCATGCTGTTCAGTGCATATGCACCGAGTCTGAGTTTACTCCTGGGAGACGGCGAGTGCGTGATGTCAGACAGGAAAACAGGGTGACTCCTAAAGAGGTGTGCAAGATGTCAGACAGGAATACAGGGTGACTCCTAAAGAGATGTACACGATGTCAGATAAGAATACAGGGTGACCCTTAACAAGGTGTACAAGATGTCAGACAAGAATACAGGGTGACTCCTAAAGAGATATACAAGACGTCAGATAAGATTACAGGGTGAATCCTAAAGAGGTGTACACGATGTCAGACAGGAATACAGGGTGACTCCCAAAGAGGTGTAGAAGATGTCACACAGGAATACAGGGTGACTCCTAAAGGGATATACAAGACGTCAGATAAGAATACAGGGTGACTCCTAAAGAGGAGTACAAGATGCCAGATAAGAATACAGGGTGACTCCTAAAGAGATATACAAGATGCCAGATAAGAATACAAGGTGACTCTTAAAGAGGTGTACAAGATGGCAGAGAAGAATACAGGGTGACTCCTAAAGGGGTGCACAAGATGTCAGACAAGAATACAGGGTGACTCATAAAGAGATGTACAAGATGTCAGATAAGAATACAGGGTGACCCTTAACGAGGTATACAAGATGTCAGACAAGAATACAGGGTGACTCCTGAAGAGATATACAAGACGTCAGATAAGAATACAGGGTGACTCCTAAAGAGGTGTACAAGATGTCACACAAGAATACAGGGTGACTCCTAAAGAGATATACAAGATGTCATATAAGAATACAGGGCAACTCCTAAAGAGGTGTACAAGATGCCAGATAAGAATACAGGGTGACTCCTAAAGAGATATACAAGATGCCAGATAATACAAGGTGACTCTTAAAGAGGTGTACAAGATGGCAGAGAAGAACACAGGGTGACTCCTAAAGAGGTGCACAAGATGTCACACAAGAATACAGGGTGACTTCTTAAGAGATATACAAGATGTCAGATAATAATACAGGGTGTCTCCTAAAGAAGTGTGCAGGATGTCAGAGCAAAATACAGGGCGACACTTAACGAGGTGTACAGTATGTTAGATTCAATTCAAATACAGGGTGACCCTTAAAGAGGTTTGCAAGATATCAGATTCAAATAATGGACGACCCTTAAAGAGTTGTAAAAGATGTCAGACTCAAATACAGGGTGACCCTTAAAGAGGTGCCTGCGGGAAGCCTAAGTTAAAGGGTAATGGAGTCTGTTGAAAGAGCCCCCTCCTGAGCCTTTCTAACATGTGTAGCATTTGTAGCATGCGTCATTTGAAATGATATAAAGTCTAGTCTCTCAGACTGTATCTGTTTCACTACCAGTATTGATATCCTGGTATTTTATTATGAATCAGTTACATACTGAATAGCAGACATAGGTTATTGCTCCTACCACAATCTTCTAAATTTGTTGTAACGTAGATGTGAGGATACATATTTTTCTATGTTTTGCTTCACAAAGTTGGCAATATATTTGACAGTCAACATTCTTCTGCCCCCAAAAAAGACAGCTCGAGGTTATCCCTCTTCCGCCCTCAGATATAACATTGTTGAGGTGAGCCATTCAAACATAAACCCAATAACATGACGAAGAGAATACAGTGTTATCACTGACCGAGTTCAAGCGCGTCCCGCTCTTGGCTAGCGCTTGCGGCACAGACCACCAACGCTACAGTCAGCTGTTCAAAAATGGAATACGCTGCGGCCTACGTAAACCTCTTTACGAAGGCCGCGGTTGCACTGATTACAACAAATTGTGGTAATTCTGCACGCCGTGAGAACATGCCTTTTCGTAACTTTTAACGAGGTATATTAGTGAAAATATAGGATTTATGATTTACATACCTTTCTTGGAGTTGTTGGGAGTCGTTTCACAATCTCAACTACAACTGCCGCACATCAATAATGTTTTTTTTACGAAAATAAAGAATTTTTATCGTGTTCGTTTCACTACGGACGCCATCTTGGACACTCGACAGACGGAAATGTGACTACGTTACCAACTTGTCGCATACAAAATTCACCATTCACCATTTCACACGTAAAGACGTAAAGTACTGCCTGGCCGAAAATTACTGCTAGTACCACAAGCAAGGGGGTCTGGGGCGTAAGCCCCAGGTTAGGTTTGTTTTTGTATGTAAAACATTAATAAGATAGAATTTATGAAGTAATTTCACATGCCACACAATCCATGGTTAAAGTACGACTGACGAGTTGGATTTGGCGCAATAGTATATTACATTATCGACGCTCTTTTGTTTCTTTGTATACCCGGTGCGAGATAGTATCAAATGCGTGGGGTTGGCATTCCTGACTTCGTGAGAAAGATGTCTTCCAGAGACTTCATTTCAACTATATAAGTAGTGTTGCTATTTGGAATGGGTGGGTGGGTCTATGACAGCGGACGAGTCAACATCTATTAATTTATCGTCTCCAGATACCATTACTACAGGTACTTTGGCTAATTTCATTACTCAATTTTTTTTTATACACATGTTCTCACGGTGTGCAGCGCTACCCAAATTGTTTGTTTAGACTTATGAATAATACTGTCAAAATGTTGTTATCAATATTCTGAGTCCCCATGTAGAAATATATTTTAAAACCCTCCGTTATTGCGCACGGGTCTGACAGCTCCATGGTTTGTTTTAGTTTTAATATCAAGCCAACTGTTCAAGTTATGATCTTATCGTCTTGGGACATCTTACGCCATACCTTAGTAAGCATTTTCCTCGAGTTGTGAAATGAAGAGCCTAAAAAATAGCTCCAGCGCGCCCAATGATATAATATTCTGTCAATGAGTTGCATGTGTGATGTTATAGCGATTATTTGGTTTGGTACACTGCCTTAGTGAATATCAGTAAGGAGATTACGCCTTACGAAAACCTAAGGATGTAGATGAAGTGTGTCGCCTTCTGCTGAAAGAAAACGAATCGCTAGTTGATAATTTCAAAGAAATTGACGACTCTGAAACTGAAGACAAAATTGAAACAAGATCCGGAGACTTGGATACTGACCATGATATTGATCAGGAGGATGGTAACGGGAGTGAAGAATTGGATGGCAGTTTATTTTATGGTAGGTAGGCCATTATTATTATTATTATTATTATTATTATATGTTCACCTCAATCTTGGCCATCACCGCGGAGGCCCGGGTTCTATTCCTAGCTCTGCCAAGAAATTTAATTCTGGTCTGAGGGCTGGAACGGTGTTCACTTAGCTTCGTGAGGCAAAACTGATAAGAGGCACGTTTGATTCCTACCTCAGCCAACCTGGAAGTGGTTTTCCATGGTTTTCCACTTCTACTCCAGGCAAATACCAGGATGGTACCTAACTGAAGGCCACGGCCGCTTCCTACCTCAATTAAAAATACACACACACCTACAGATATCACAATAACACAGGTTATCAGGCAAATTCTACACACACCCAAGTACATGGAGCTACATGACCACAATGTCGCAAAGCCCCTAAAGAGTCAACAACTATTATTATTTTAGGCCTATTGTTATTATTATGTGGGATTATATATTTTTTCGTTTTAGGCAAGGATGGCACGAAGTAGAACAAGGAACCATGGAAGGTTACTCAGGCACGGCCCCACAATATTCCGACAAAACAACCTGGTGTTGTAAGGACTAGTAAGAATACTAGAACTGAATTTGGATGTTGGAATCTTTTTGCTAGTGATGAAATATTGGAATTAATTGTTGAAAATGTGAACTACCATATAGGCAGCAAATATTAAGTTAAAATAATGAACGGTTATCGATAAGCAGTAGCATGGGGCCACCAGACCCAGCGCAACAAAGGACGTTTGGCAAACATGTTCGCCTAATTGAATAAGACAAAATACGGAATAAAATGAAGCACTACAAAAAGCAAAAGCAATATTGTGCATTACCCTACCTAATTGTAAGAGAATAGGACCACCTTGTGGTGTTGTGGCTAGTGTTCTTGGCTGTCGCCTTGGAGGTCTGGGTTCTATCCCCGACTCTGGCAAATTTAAATTCTGGTGTGAGGGCTGGAACGGATTACGCAACACTCAGCCTCGTGAGGCAACACTGAGAAGAGGATGTTCGATTCCCACCTCAGCCACCCGGGAAGTGGTTTTCCGTGGTTCCCCCACTTCTATTAGAAGTAAATGCTGGGTTGGTTCCTAACTTACGGTCACGGCCGCCTCCTTCCGAATCCAATTCCCAATTTACAAATACATACACTAGTACAGCCTTATAATATCACAGGTTATCGCTTATCTTTCCGCGGAATAAATCTCGCCCATATCGCAAACAGATTTGTTTCTTTTGGCGATGTGAAAAAAGGTCTACCATCAGCTTTTCTTCTATAACCCGATTTATACCCAGGAACAAAAGAGTACGACATTTTCTCAAAGACATAGAAAATTTAGTTGTTTGCACATGCAAAGCACTGCACAGTTTCTAAAGACATTCGTAAAATATTACAAAGAAACAAATTCCCTTGCATATATGACTTCTCGCGCATAGTAAATTACAGTGCTAACCTCCTGGGTTTTGCAAGTGTTTGAGGAACAGAGCAACTTCCGCGCCACACACTGGCGGGGCCATGAACGACAATGCTAAGAGAGCGTAGTGATGATACTGTTTATTTCTATTCATCATGCCAATAAGTTGTGCAGACAAATAAATTGAAAAGTGCCAGTCTTAAGCTTCAGATAATGATAATGATAACAACTACTGTGAATTTTCGGCCACCGGAATGCCTCTGAAGAGGATCTGCTGACACTGCACCCTCAAATACCAACAGATGCGATCCCACAACATTGGGAAAAGCAGATGCACCACGCAGCCGGATCCTTAAACAAGTGGCATGTTAAACTATCACCACATTGTGGGATAATGTTTCTCTTGTGATTGCGACAGAAGCCCAGATATACAGTATATTTGAAAGAGTTGTTTAAGAGATAAAACATGTATTGACACATGTGAGGATGGTAGGAGATTTTTTTTTCTTCCACATTTTCATGGATTTCAGGGAGTAGCAGCCTTTCAGAATAAATCAATTCTTTACTTGTCTTATAGACGGTTAAGATATTGATAGTATAAGCCAACTAATAGCTACACTGCGTTCTGCTGCACGGCTGAAAGCAACGGAAAACTACAGCCGTAAAGCTCTTCCCGAGGATATGCACCTTTCGATGCATAATTACATGTGATGATGGCCTCCTCCCTTGTAAAATTCCAATCCGGAGGTGAACTAGTCCCCCGTTCTGATCTCCGGGTGGGGACTACTCGAGAGGGGGTTAACATCACAGAAGTGACAAAGAGGAAATCTGACATTCTACGGATCGGAGCGTGGAATGTTAGAAGTCTGCTGGGAAGTGGAAGGTTAGAAAACTTAGGAAGAGAAATGGATAGGTTGAGGTTGGATTTGGTTGGGATTAGTGAAATGCGCTGGCAGGAAGAACAGGACTTTTGGTCAGGAGACTATAGGGTCATTAGCATTAAATCAAACAATGGCCAAGCAGGGGTTGGTCTCATATTGAGTAGGAAACTTGGACAACGGGTGGAATATTATGAGCAATATAGTGAACGGATTATTGTAGCAAAAATCAATACAAAACCTACGTGCACCACAGTGGTACAAGTCTATATGCCTACCAGTCAAGCTGATGATGAAGATGTTGAAAAGGTCTACGAAGAAATAGATGAAATTCTGAGGTATATCAAGGGTGATGAAAATGTTATAGTAATCGGAGATTGGAATGCTGTGGTAGGAAAAGGAAGAGAAGGGAAAATAGTAGGAGATTTCGGATTAGGTAAAAGGAATGATCGAGGAAGCAGGCTGATGGAATTCTGCACCGAGCATGAGTTGGTCATAGCTAACACCTTATTCAATAACCACAATAGAAGAATATACACATGGATGAGACCAGGAGATACAGGGCGTTAAGAAATAGACTTCATTATGGTCAAGCAGAGGTTTCGAAACCAGATTTTGGATTGTAAAACATATCCCGGTGCTGACAAAAAACTCTGACCACAATCTGGCTGTTATGAAATGCAGATTAAAGTTGAAGAAACTGAAGAAAAGTCAAAGGCCAAAAAGGTGGGCAATAGACAGACTGAAAGAGAAGGATGTAAACGAAAGATTCAAGGAGAGTATAAAGGAAGGACTAATGAAAAACCCTAAACAAACTTCAATTGCAGATGAATGGGCACTTTTGAAGAATGAAATAACAAAATCCGCAGAAGAAAACATTGGTAGGAAAGAAAGAATAGGTAGAAAACCGTGGATCACTCAGGATATACTAGAATTGATGGACGAAAGGCGGAAACACAAGAATGTAAGAGATGAAAAGGGGAAAGCAGAATACAGACGTCTGAGAAATTAGGTTAACAAGAAGTGCAAGGAAGCGAAAGAAGAATGGTTGAAAGAGAAATGTGCAGGCATAGAAAATTGTCTGAAATTAGGAAAAGTAGACACAGCTTATCGAAGGATTAAGAATACTTTTGGGGAAAAGAAGACTAAATGCTGTAATATTAAGGACACAAATGGAAAGCATCTATCAGATAGGGAAGAGAAGGTTGAGAGATGAAAAGCTTACATAGAATGTTTGTATAAGGGAAAGGAGATTGAGAATCATGTAACAGAAAGGGAGGAGGAAATTGATGAGGATGCAAAAGGGGATTTAATATTGAGATCAGAATTTGACAGAGCATTGGAAGACTTAAGCAGGAACAAAGCACCAGGCATAGATGATATACCGATTGAGTTGCTACGCTGCATAGGAGATGAAGGTCTTATCAGGTTATTTCACTTGGTGTGTAGGATTTATGAGACAGGTGAGGTACCCTCTGATTTCAAGAAGAATGTTATCGTCCCTATACCGAAGAAAGTGGGAGCTGACAGATGTGAAGATTACCGTACAATCAGCTTAATTACTCATGCTTCAAAGATCCTGTCTAGAATAATTTACAAGAGGATGGAAAGCCAGATAGAAACGGAATTGGGTGAAGACCAGTTTGGTTTTAGGAGAAATGTAGGAACAAGGGAAGTTGTACTAAGTCTCAGGCTGATTTTGGAAGGTAGAATAAGGAAAGATAAGGTAACGTTCATGGCATTTGTAGACTTAGAAAAGGCTTTTGATAACGTTGATTGGACTAAATTGTTTGGCATTTTGAAAACGATGGGAATAAAGTACAGGGATAGGAGGGTGATCTACAATCTATACAGAAACCAGACAGCAGTCATTTGAGCTGAAGGACATGTGAGAGAAGCTGGTATTCAGAAAGGTGTAAGGCAAGGCTGCAACTTATCACCCATACTTTCCAATCTTTACATTGAACAAGCAATGAAGGAAATTGGAGAAAAGTTTAATGTGGGAGTGAAGATTCAAGGAGAAATAATTTCAACTCTGAGATTTGCCGATGACATAGTTATCTTGGCCGACACACCTGAGGATTTGAATGAGTTTTTGAATGGTATGGACTCCGTCTTGAGGAAAGAATTCATGATGAAAATTAATAAATGTAAAACTAAAATATTGGAATGCAGCCGAAATAAATCAGAGACCTCTATGGACATCAAATTGGCAGGTGAAAAACTAAAGAAAGTAGGAGACTTCTATTACTTAGGAAGCAAAATAACCAGTGATGGACGTAGCAAAGAGGATATTAAAAGTAGGTTAGCTCAGGGAAGGAAAGCATTTCTACAGAAAAGGAATCTGTTGACATCGAATATAGATTTAGGTATAAGGAAGTCATTTTTTAAGGCCTTTATCTGGAGCGTGGCACTCTGTGGAAGTGAAACTTGGACTATTGGTGCAGCAGAAAAGAGGAGAATTGAAGCATTTGAAATGTGGTGTTACAGAAGAATGATGAAGATCAGATGGGTAGATAGGGTTACAAACGAAGAGGTATTAAGACTAGTGGGAGAGGAGAGATGTTTCTGGCGACTGCTAATGAAGAGAAGAGATAGGTTGGTAGGACACATATTAAGAAACCCAGGAATAGCAAGCTTAGTTATGGAAGGAAGGGTCGAGGGCAAGAACTGTAGGGGTAGACCAAGGTTAGAATACGTTAAACAGATTGCCTCAGATGTAGGGTATGGTAGCTATGTAGAGATGAAACGATTAGCTCAGGACAGGGAGGCATGGAGCGCTGCATCAAACCAGTCAAAAGACTGATGACTCAAACAACAACATAAATTTAATATGCATATTTTTTGAACAAAAATAAATTGGTGTGAAGTAAATTTAAATACAAAACAATATTCAGTATATTATATTGTAAATATATATCAAGCAACTACATTGAACATTTTTGCATCACATGGCAGAGAGTTGATGATTCATTCTTGGGGACTTGGGACATCTTGGTCATCAGCCCCATGTACTTGGTGCATGTTCAATTTGTCTGATGACCTCTATTTCTGTGGTGACTGTAATTTTAAGTGTCTAGGATTGGCATAGATGCCCCAGGACTTGAAACAAGTTACCATTCCAGCATTTTCCCGAAGGTAGTGTGGTAAAATCACACTCAGGATGGCAGCAGGCAGTGCTGGTGTTCAAACATTTGATCTCAAAATTTCCAGCTCTCCCATATAATCATAGTGAACCAGTATCTAAAATATGAAGGTTCTATTGTTCGTAATATAATTTTAACTACTATAGCGTGCTACAGTGATTTATAATAATAATAATGTTATTGGTTTTACGTCCCTTTTAACTACACTGGCTTTTAGAGACGCCGGGGTGCCGGAATTTGTCCCGAAGGGGATCTTTAACGTGCCAGTAAATCCACTGACACGGCTCCCTCGCATTTGCGCACCCTCAAATGCCAGCTGACTGCGCCAGGTTTCGAACCTGCAACCTTGGGCTCAGCAAGCGAGAACGCTACCCCTGAGCCACGCAGCCAGACTACAGTGATTTAAGTGGATAGGCTATAGTAGACATGGTGAAAACCATTCTCTCCAGCTGACTATGATGGTTGAGGACCTGGAAACCAGAACATGATGTTAACGACTAAGAAAAGGAAGACTAGGTCCTAGGCTTTGATATCACTTACTGGTAGCATAAATGGGCCATGTAGTTTTCAAGTGACAATTTTACTGCCTGGCAGAGATACCTGGCTTCGCCCACATTGTGTTCTAAGAAAATCCTAAATCTAAACAGGGATCAATACAAAGAGATATAGAACTTTTAACATGTTGTGTGGATCCATGCTTCATTCACCACTCTTTTTCCGACTTGACACACCATGGTTAGGAGAATGCGGCAGTAAATCATAGCCTACAGTCCCGTGCAAATAAATTCGAATGTGACAATAAAATACACAATTTACTTTTTTGTTGTTGTATTTATTCACCTTATACATACCTTGAATGTTTTCTGATAGCTAATATGTCCTCCTTTCTCTTTAATAAGTTCTTTCACACAATTTAGCATTGATTCCACAAGCTTTGAGCATATATTTTTCAGTTCATTATCATGAAACCACACTAATTTTTGTGAAACAGTTAAGTTTTCAGTCTACTTTTGCAAATAGCATGCAAGTATTCTGTCGGATTTAAGTCAGGAAGTTCCCTGGCTACTCTTAACACACAAATATTGTTGGCACTAAAAAAAATTAACTTCATTTGAAGTATGGCAAGGAGCCAGATCTTGCTGAAAAATTCTGTCACCGTCTGGAAACCTCTTCTGCAGTTCACCAACAACTCTCCTTTGCAGTATTTGGATGTAGCCTACAGGTTAGATTTCATCATCCCTTCAATTGGTACTAAGGGTCCCAATCCTTCATGTGTGAAAAACCCCCAAAACATCTTCTGCACGGGGTGTTTTATGGTCTGTTGCAATGTGAAGTTGTTGCCTCATTATTGAACCCTCCTGCCCCTGCACTTGAAAGTGACTCATCAGAGAAAAGAATTTCCTTCCAGCGTTTGATTGTCCAATAATAATAATAATAATAATAATGTCGAACCTGCCCTAACGGACACCCTTATTCAGCGGACACCTGCCTATACGGACATTTTTCCTTGGAACCGATTTTATTTTACATAAGACAAGTGTTAAATTAGCCTCATTTCAGCGGACAACGCCATCTGTCCCGTCCACTTGACTTAAGCGGACACTTCACACGCTGCAGGACATTTTTTACACCGGACCATGTCATCCTTTCTTTTAAAACCATTCTGCAGACATACGGAAATCCCTCTTGAATGTCTGTACTACACCTATTTCGAGTCAAAGGAGAGAGAGAGTGAAAAGTAGGCTACATAGCAACGCTGTAGTAGCCGTAAAGTTAATTCTTCTATACATTCCTCTTTCCAAACCTTTTGTTATGGTGTTCTACATACTGGTGTACATTCCGAGAAATCTAATTGTCCAGGATTGCTGCCAGTGACTGTTTACTCACGAGTTACGTGGGGATTTTCTTCCCTGCTTGCATCATTCTATTCATAACTCAGATTGCCACCGATAAGGTAGAGCTCAGGTAGTCAACTTGAGAAGGAAAAGACTTGCAGTACATGCGCTAATTAGTGAGACAGAAATACCGTAGCATTTCAGTCGTCGAGTAAACATGAGTAACAAGGGACGAACGTGTTTAGACCTCGAAACAAGAAGAAATGTGATTGTAGAAAGTGACAAAGCTTGCCGAAAAATTCAAATGCGGGAAAACTCAAATAAACAAATAATCAAAATAACGATGTGTATGTTTAAGGTGGATGTACTTTGCCTTTAAAATGTTCGATTATTTTTACAAACTTGTTTCAGCTGACACCTCTCATAACGGACATTTTCCTTCGGAACCGACAGTGTCTGCAGAAGGGAGGTTTGACTGTAATAATAATAATAATAATGTAATTGGTTTTACGTCCCATTTAACAACTGTGGCTTTTAGAGATGCTGGGGTGTCAGAATTTTGCCCCGGAGGGGATCTTTAATGAGCCAGTAAATCCAGGGACTCAGCTCCCACGCATTTGCGCACCCTCAAATGCCAATCTGAATGTGCCAGGATTCGATCCTGAACACTTGGGAACAGCAGGCGAGAACGTTACCACTGCGCCATGCAGCCAGTTGTGATTGTCCAGTCCTGACACGAAGTAACTACGTGCCCACAAAAGACGTTTCCTGTGCATTACTCATGTTAGAAGGTGTTTCTTTACAGGTTTGTGGGCTTTCCTTTCTGCTGCCAGAAGTCTACGACAAACATTAGAAATGTGCAGATTCACTGCCCTTTCCCCCAGTTCAAATGAAGTCCACAGCAGTTGACCTACTATGGTTTAATTTACTTCTTCTGAGCAGAAAACGTTCATCAGTTGGGATCGTTTCCTTTTTCCTGCCACAGTTTCCCTTTTTAGCCTACTTTTCACATTTTGCAAAAATGAGGAAAAAGTAGTCTTATGAGATCGATCCGGGAAAATGTGTGTCTGTCTGGCTGTGTGTGTGTCCCCCCTATCAACTCCTAAATGGCTGGAGCAATCGAAATAAAATTTGGTAGGAGTAAAGATCTATACCTGAATATCTCACGGCCATATTTGAAAATGATGTCAGTGCTACCAACTGCTGAAAAATCGCAATTGAAATTTGAGCTCCATGTTGGATATCTTGGAAGGTATGAATGGGAGCTATTTCAAAATCGGCACACATATAGATAATAATATTACAGTTTAATTTCCAGAAGGCCATATATGGCAGTGTTGCCAAAATGATTATAAGCCTACTGATAGGTCCAATATTTAAATGCATATAACTTTTACACTATCAATTGCAATTCAACCAAATTTCGTATGTTGTATGTGTACATAACCAGATATGAGTGAACGTATTGTTATGAACCACCAGTGCTGCCAAATGTTAAAAAATGCTCTTAATTTCTTTTATCCAAATACCAATATATATGAGAAAGTATGCAAGCCGACAGCTTTAAACTATGCACACGTATAGTACATGACATTCTATATTAATTTGGAGTAACTTATATACGTCAGTGCTACCAATATGATTCTAAGCCTGCTGAGAGGTCCAACTTTAAATACATGTAACTTCCATACTATCATTTGGATTTCAACCAAATTTCGTATGTGCTATGTGTACCATAACAGCTATGACTATGCGTATTCTTAAGAGCAACCAGGGCTGCCAACTGTTAATAAATGCAGTCTCTATTTTTGTTACCCTAATATCAATATATCAGAAAGAATGCAAGCCAATAGCTCTAAACTTTGCACACGTATAGTACCTGGCATTCTAGATTACTTTGGAGTAACTAATATACGTCAGTGCTGACAACATGATTCTAAGCCTGCTGATAGGTCCAATTTTAAAATGCATGTAACTTCTATACTAACTAATGGATTTCATTCAAAATTGGCACAACAATAGATCATATTATTTCAAATTATTTCTGACCAATACATGCATGACACTGTTGCCAACATGATTTTACGCGCGCTGTTAGATCCAATGTTTAACTGCATGTAACGTCCATGCTATTCATTGGACTCCAACCAAATTTTGTATTCTGTACCTTAAGAGATGGAACTAAGAATATATTCAGTCACCAAGGCTGTCAACTGTAGTGCTCTATTAGGCTACATTATGCCAGGTATACAGTATTTCGAACTAATTAGAAATTTCGATATTATCAACTTAATTTCGTCATTATTCTAGAAAGATCCATATCGATAAATCATTGGCATGAATCTTAAATTTTAAGAAAAGTAGGCTCTTTAGTTCGTCACGGAACTTCTTGTCTACGCTGAAATTGAACCAGTTTGTTTGTGCTGCTGAATAATTCTATTTATAGTGCCTACACAGTCACCAAATTCAGTAGCTAATAGAAGTATTTTGAGATAATGCTTGAATCGCACTACGCTTCCTAGGAGTCGAATCCATTGAAGAAATAGGTATTACTAAATGCACAAGGAAACCTTAAATGAATAACAGTGCAAATAATGTATAGAGAGTGCAGGATCTAAGAATAAATAATGTGTAGCACACTGTTGCCAACCATTGGGGGAAAAAAAATCCCTTGTTCCGATTAATTTGCACAGGACTGCATGTACAGTATCACTCACAAAACAGCCGCCTGAACACACTTGCATAAGGCATTGATCTGGAAAAGGATATATAAAAAATGAAGGAAAATACTACCTAATGCTATTGCTCAACTTGGCCATTGTTAATTCATTTTATTGACTTGGGATATCTTTGTCATCAGCCCCATGTACTTGGTTGTGATCAATTTGTCTGATAACCTATATTTCTGTGGTGACTGTAGTAGTGTATGTGTAACTAATTATTAGGGTCAGGAATGGGATAGGTGCTCCAGGATATGAAATAACATACTATCCAGGCATTTGCCTGGAAGGAATTTTTTGCTTCAGTTAAACTTTCATTTAATTCTGAGTTGGTGCAAAAGGTTTAAAATTGTGACAACACAGTTTTCTTTCTGTGTAGGCAAGCACACATTTCCAAAATAGCACTCACCATTTGTGCACTAATTTTATTTCTAGTTTTAGTTTGAATAGGATTTAGCTGACTGAAAATTCTTTCCACCTCTGAATTAGATTAAGGAAGACCCAGTACGGGGATCTGCTGTCTTCCTCTCCTGTAACTTCATACTGCATCACATTACACTTGCTCGTTTTCATACCCATCCATACAGGATTTTCCCCCTCTCCCTCACATACAATAGGAAGATTCATAAAAGTACAAGCCATGAGCCATACATTTTTTATACACAAACAACTACTATATACAGGGTGTCCCACCTAACTCTGCGACCTCAAATATTATCGGAATGAAACAAGATGTGAAAAATCTACTTGCGCAGGAATGTAGCCACGTCAGGGGGGTCACACAATGGGAGGATATGCACAATCCAGGAAATTATAACAATATCACTTTCAACGCAAAGAAACCTACTTTTTTTTAAAATGGAACATAAATGTTTTTTCTAGCAAAATCAAAAGTAAACATACAATTAGTGAAAACAGAATTGGTTTCACTTCTCTAAACCTCATACCTTCTGAAATAACTAATGTTGTAGAGGATGGCAATGGAGACACTGTTTCTCACATTGAACACAAGTGTAGAACTGCACGCATAGTACAAAAGGTACAATTACCGATTTCCTAAACAAACTTGTGGCCTATAGCTTAAAGAAACGTCATGTTTTGAAATTACATCCAGCACGGAAAAAGCATTCACAAGTAAGCAGTAACATCTTAAGTGATGAAACTGTGTCACTTCAGCAGATGTTCAATGTGACCACCGTTTGCATCAATGCACTTCTGTAGACGGTGAACAAGAGAGCGTTGTACTATCCCAGTGTTTCCACAGATATTACCGCACACGCCGCAGTAATACGCTGTTGCATATTCGCTATTGTAGTTGGGACTTCCTGATAGACTCTATCTTTCAATGCGCCCCAGAGAAAGTAGTCTAATGGCATTAAGTCAGGGGACCGAGGTGGCCATCTCACAGGAACAGCACGTCGTATTCACCGATTTGGAAACTCCACATCCATTACATCTCTGGAAACACGTGCAAAATGTGCGGGGCACCCATCATGCTGGAACCACATTGATACACGAGTTTCCAATCCCACTTCCTCCATGAGAAGGGGTAACGGGTCTTGAAGAAATGATGCATATCGCTGTCCGTTTATTGTTCCCTGATAAATATAGGGACCTACAATACGGTTGCCAATGATACCGCACCGAACTTTGATACTCCACTGTCGTTGGTTAGCAACCTCGCGAAGCCGGTGGGGGTTTTCCACGGACCAGTAGTGCATGTTCCTCAAATTCACATTGCCATAATTTGTGAACGAAGCTTCATCCATAAACATAACATCCCTTAGGAATGCGATATTATTGTGCAACTGCTGCAATGCAAAACGACAGAATGCAATGTGGGCTTCGAAGTAATTCCCGTACAGTTCCTGGTGCACTGACATATGATGCGGATGAAATTTATGCGTGTGCAAAATTTTGCCAACACTAGAGCTGCTTATTCCAGAAACGCGTGCAATGTGTCATACACAGCAGCAGCCAGAACAGGCGATTTCGTTACCGTTGTTAATTGCTCTGTTTGTACGTTGACGTTTTCTGGGAACCCAACTTCCTGTTTCTGAGAGACTTCTGCACATATTGGCAATGATACGAGGCGACGGACACCGTCGATCTGGGTAGCGTTCAGTATACAATGTCACAGCTGTTGTTGCATTTCTGTGACATTAGCCATAAATTAAAATAATGTCTAGCTTTTCTTGATTACTGAAGGCCGGCATACTGGTATGTACTAGACGAAACAAGAGAGCAAAGAGGTAGAAACAAAATAGGGTTCCAAATATCAAAGTATCTGCGAACATAAACATAAGATTTGTAGGTAGGCTACAGTAAAATTGGTATTTACCCATTTCACACTGACAGAAGTACAGATGACCAGACCAGGGGCCACGAGTTCACTGAGAAGTGCAGCTGTAATGTTACAGTCTTGTTTCCTGAATGCTTTTAATACAGCGATGCAAACACTCCAGCTGTGTGCAAGTATCGTGCACTACACTGTTGTTAAACGTCACGAACAGTGTCTCCTTTACCATTCTCTATAACTTTAGTTATTTCAGAAGGTACAAGGTTTAGAGAAGCGAAACCAATTCTGTTATCAATAATTGTATGTTTACTTTTGATTTTGCTAGAAAAAAAATGTATGTTCCATTTAAAAATGGTAACATTGCATTGAAAGTGATATTGTCATAATTTCCAGGATTGTGCATACACGGTACTCCCATTGTGTGACCCCCTGACGTGGCTACATTCCAGCGCAAGTAGATTTTTCACATAATGTTTCATTTCGAAAATATTTGAGGGCGCAGAGTTAGGCGGGATACCCTGTATATATGCCAACCAATCATTGGAATGAAGAAGGATACTGATGAGTATTTGAATATTTTGAAATTATCCCAGCATCTGTATTGGGAAAACTGCCTTCAGTATTTAGTTCAGTACAGGCACGGCTGAAGAATATTCATACCCATTCAGTAGATCACATTGAAAATTTTAATGCGCATTGGAGAATGTGAAATTGATACCAAGGAGGTATTGTGTAGTTTAAGCAGTCATGTGTAACTCTGGAATACTCTTCATAACGGAATAAACAAAAATAACATCCACTAATTGAATTATTACTGGCTGCATAGAAATATGCAGCCTACTATACCGGTACCGTACTCAATTCAAATACTGTAGTACGAGTTGAAATATTGTGTGGAAATGGGCACAATAGAGTATAAATATTTGTTCTGCATATTCAAACGCAGTGACCTCCCTTCATTGAAAATGTATGTTGCTGAACTATAATGGACTCAGATTCTTATGTCTACATGACTTGGGAGGGCTCAGAAAGGGTAGTTTGGACCACTAATTTATATAGAGTAAAACACTATTGGAAATGAAATATTTTAAAATGAAAACAACTCATGTACAGTATATCCTAAAATATTTAGTTGTTTCATTTGAGGGGCTTGGACATCATGGTCATTTAGCCCCATGTACTTGGGGCTGTGTATGTATAATTTATCTGATAACCTGTGTTATTGTGGTGTCTGTAGTAGCGTGTGTATTTGTAAAGGAGGTGGTCGTGGCCTTAAGTTAGGAATCATCCCGGCATTTGTCTTGTGTAGAAGTGAGAAACCACAGAAAACCACTTTCAGGATGGCTGAGAATTGAACCCACCTTTTCTCAGTTTTGCCTCACGGGGATGAATGTATCCCGCTCCAGCCCTCAAACCAGAATTACATTTCTTAGCCGAGCTGGGAATCGAACCTGGGCCTCCGGCGGCAACAGCCAAGAATGCTAGCTGCTTCACCATGAAGTGGACTTCAATATTTAGCTGGCCCCATGGTGTAGGGTTAGCAACCTTGTCTCATACCTAGGAGACCGTGGGTTCGATGCCCAGCTCTACCAGAGATTTAAGATCTGACGTGAGTAGTGGAACGAGATGCACTCGACCTCGGACGACAATAGACTAGCTGCTTAATGAGATGTAGCGCTCCTCTGCCTGAAAGTAGGGTTATGTGGCTGAGGGTGTCATTGAGCTGTCACATGTCTCACTTAATCTGTAAGCATGAGCTGGGAGACGGTCATCCTTGGATGCTTGCGGGCCTCTGTGGCCCGTTTTTAACCTATTTTCGTCATGTGAGATCACTTTTGCCCGTGTACAATGTGTGCGTCTCCACCCTAATACGTCATGATTGACTGGAGCAAATTCAATCAAACTTGGTAAACCCCAATCCTACCCTGATCATGCCTCACAAATTTCACTAAGCGTCACCAATACAGCATGCGACTACGCAAAATATTTCACTGGTATTCAATATCTTGGAAACTATTGCTTCAATCAACCTGATATTGGGTATGGTGATAAAAGACTTAAAAAAGGTTGCATATGTGACTCACGAAAACCTGATAAGCACAAAACCAACATGACAGCCAAATGAAAATAAAATATTTAAATGGGCTTTACTGGCAAGTTAATCATCCAAGAGCAGTGAAACCAGGCATTTTTATTTGGAGCTTAATATACTGGTACTTAATGTAAATCAATTGTTTTGAAAAACATGTTTTTAGATCATGAAACAGCAGCAAATTTGAGTGGCCCATTAAGTGGTCCTGACAGTCAGGATATCAGGTACTATGGAATAGGAGGTGGTATCTTGGTCATATTCTGCTAGGTAGCTAGGACTACCCAACTCGCTTGTTTGTTCCCTGTGTAAGTAGATTTGCAACCTGCTTCACTTGTACTTTCTAAACCTGATAAAAATGTTACGAACAAGCCTCAGACCTATGGGAGTGATGGAATCCCACTCCCATCCGACAGATCAGGGACTCCTTGGAAACAAACAGGCAATCGAACCGGTATTCGATGGGGTGCTATTAATACCGAGGGTGGTTATGGAAGGAGGAATTTAGCGCTAGCTGAGTCAGTAAGTAGGATGAGATTGGATATTAATGAAGTTCAGATAAAGGGAGATGCTCCACCAATGGTATCCTTACCTTGACGCGGTGGTGGAGCTTGCGTGGTCAAATGATCCTGAGAGCTATGCCGGCGGTAGCGTAGCTACTGGTAGGGTCTCCCAAGCCGGACAGGTCGAAGGTGATGATCCAGACTAAACGGGATACTCTGGCCCTCCAGGTTGGGGGTTGGACGTGGGGCTAACAACCCCACACCATTAAAAAAAAAACAGTTACGAAACAAGGACAAATGCCTCGGAAGGACGGATTTAACAGAAGACAACCTCGGCCTGGATTATGAAAAAGAGATTTGTATATTGCGACGTGGAATGTAAGAACGATGTTGAGACCAGGAATGATGAATGAAATAGGAGAAGAGATAACTAAATTTAATTTAGACATTGTAGCGTTACAAGAGGTAAGATGGCAAGGACAAGGAAGGATAGATAAAAGGGAATATTCACTATTGTATAGTGGTCCAAATAGCAGAACAGGACAACATGGTACAGGATTTATGGTATCCAAGTCAGTAAGGAATAGTATTATGGAATATGAAGCCATAAATGAAAGATTTTGTAAATTGCACATCAAAGGAAGATTCAGGAACATATCCATATTGTCAGTGTATGCACCAACTGAAGAGAAAGATGAGGATGAGAAGGAAGAGTTCTATGAACAATTGGAACAGATATGCGGTGAGATACAGAGATACGATACATTGATAATAATGGGTGACTTTAACGCAAATATTGGGAAGGATCTATTGATGAGATGTGCAGGGGAACATACACTACATGATGTTAGTAACCAGAATGGCACACTACTTGGGCACTTTGCCATCAGGAACAATATGGTGATCAAAAGCACATGTTTCCCACATAAACGAATACATCTAGGTACTTGGAAGGCTCCTGATTCTACAACCGTGAATCAAATAGACCATGTGTTAATCAATGCAAGATACTCTTCGTCAATTATAGATGTGCGGAGTTGTAGAGGACCAAATTGTGATTCAGATCACTATCTAGTCAAAGCAGTACTTAGAGAAAAGCTGGCTAAAACGAAAACAGAATCTGAAACCTGGAAGAACAGTATAAACGTTGAAAGACTAGGAGATGAAAGAATTAAGGAGGAATATCAGAGAGAAATACAAAAGAAATTAGAAGAAGAAAAAGAGAGAGATAATCTCAATGAAGAGTGTAAGAAAATAGAGGAAGTAGTTCAACTGGCTGCAGAAGAAATAATCGGAAAGAGGCAGCAAACCCGGAATGAATGGTTTGATCAGGAGTGTAGGGAAGCAATAGAAGAGAAGAATAGAGCAAGAGAAAAGATGATCTTGAGAGAAACAAGAAGCAACTGTGAACATTACAGGCAACTGAGGTTGAATGCCAACAAAGTATGTAGAAGAAAGAAAAAGGAACACATAAAGAACCAATTTATAGAAATAGAAGAATTAAACCAGGGAAGTGAAGTAAGAAAATTCTATGCGGCAATTGGTAAAATGGGGAAAGGTTTCCAACCTAGGGAAAGAAGATGCAAGGATAGACAAGGGATGATACTGAATGATGAGAACAAAGTGTTAGATAGATGGTCTGAACACTTTAAGGAACTTCTAAGTGAAAGTGTAGAGCCAGAAATTGAACAACATATGCAACAAAACGAGAGACAAGAAGTAATTAGATCAGAATCAGAGAATGAGAATGCAAGTATTACGAGTCCTACAGAATCAGAGAATGAGAATGCAAGTATTATGAGTCCTACAAGATTTGAAGTGGCAAATTTAATGAAGAAAATGAAAAACAACAAATCACCAGGGGAAGACAGTATAGTAGCAGAAATGATAAAATATGGAGGAGCGGCATTGGAAGATAGAATACATAAACTATTGGAAAGAATATGGGAAGAAGAGAACATGCCAGATGGATGGAGGGGAGGAATAATATGTCCTATATTTAAGAAAGGAGATAAACTAGCATGTGAGAATTACAGAGGAATTACTCTATTGAATGTAATTTACAAGATCCTATCAGGTATCCTGAAAGAAAGAATGAAGATATTTTCAGAAGAAATTCTGAGTGAATATCAGTGTGGTTTTGGACCCAACCGGAGTACTACGGATCAAATCTTTGTATTAGGCAGATGATGGAAAAGTTTTCTGAACATGATATTGACCTCCACATGCTCTTTATAGATTTTAAACAAGCTTTCGATAGTGTATGTCGAGAAAGACTATATGAATTACTAGGAGAAATGAGGATACCTGGAAAGATAATCCGGCTGATAAGGATGACACTAGATAACACATGGGCACGAGTGAAAAATGGAAATAAGCTGAGTAAATCCTTTACAATTAATATGGGTGTAAAACAAGGAGATGGATTGTCTGCAGTACTCTTTAACCTTGCACTGCATAAAGCAATCAGTAAAGTGGACCAGGGAGACACTATTTTTAACAAATCAAGTCAGATCTGTGCTTATGCAGATGATGTAGTGATCATAGCAAGAGAATATCAGTGTGGTTTTAGATCCAACCGGAGTCACTGAAAAGAGTATATTTAGAATTAGAGAAAGAGGCTACAAATATTGGGTTATTAGTGAATGAGAGTAAAACTAAGAGCATGGTAATGTCCACATCTAACACAAGAAGAGTCCCGCATGATATTAAAATAGGCGATAAGACATTTGAGGGTGTGACACAATTTAAGTATCTAGGAGTACTTATTAACAACCAGTGTGATATGACAAACTGTATTAAAGATCGATTACAGGCTGGAAACAGAGCATACTATGCAAACATCAAGATGCTCAGGAATCAACTTATATCGCGAACAACCAAAATGAAGATATATAAGACAATGATAAGACCAGTAGTGACCTATGGCTCTGAAGCTTGGACATTAACTATGGATGATGAGAATACTGTGAAGTGTTTTGAAAGGAAAATACTGCGAAGAATATATGGCCCTGTTAGAGAGGAAGATGGATGGAGAATACGATATAACCATGAACTAAACGAATTGATTGGAAAACAAGATATCGTAAAGTTTATAAAGGCACAGAGAATCCAATGGTTGGGACATATAGAGAGGATGCCGGAGAGCCAGATGCCCAAGAGAATGTTGAAAGGGAGGCTATTCTCCAGGAGGAGGAAAGGACGTCCTAAGAAGAGATGGTTGGATGGTGTGACTGCAGACCTCGTCGCAATGGGAGTGAGAGGATGGAGGAGCAAGGCGATGGATAGACCAACATGGAGAGCAGTTGTCCAAGACGCCAAAACCCACCCCGGGTTGTAGCGCCATGGAGTAAGTAAGTAAGTAAGTAGATAAAGGGAGATAGAGAGGACGCAGGAGATTACAAGGTACACCTGTTAGGTGTAAAACAAGACAAGGGCTGTATGTTAAGAGCACCTTCGAGAGTAACATAGTTTCTGTGAGGTACGTAAATGAACGATTAATGTGGATAGATTAGAAAATGTCGGCAATCGGGTCAGGATTGTTTCAGTGTATGCTCCATGTGAAGTGGCGAATCTGGACGAAGCTGACAGATTTTATGAGGCTCTGAGTGATGTGGTAGTGGGAGTTAACAATAGGGAGAGTGTAGTAATGATGGGGGATTTAAATGGTAGGATAGAAAATAGAACTGAGAGGTATGAGAAGGTAATGGGTAAGTGGGGTGAGGATAGGGAAGTGAACACCAATGAGAAATGTTAACTAGACTTTTATGCTAGCATGGGGTTAACTGTTGTGAACTCATTCTCGAAACATAAGGAGATTCATAGGTACACATGGAAGGGTAGAGGAGCCACATTAATAATAGACTACCGTATTTACTCGGCTATAGCACTCCCTCGCTTATAGTAAGCCCCTTAATTTTCAAGAGCCAAAATACAAAATTCTTGGAAACCGACAATAGTACCCGTCCTTAATTATTGAGAGTCCTGTCCGTCGTTGTCTAGCAACGAGCGTGGCGCGAGCAACACAGCGTGGATGGGATACGGCCGGTGGTTGGCAATAATCACAGAATATACTTTGTATACCAGATGTTGGATCATTGTTTGCTGCTTGGGCCATATCATTCAATCGTACGCGAGCTCTGTTGCTAACAAGGCGTGACCTTGTTTGAGGAAAGAAGTCTCCGTCTTTCCTTCTGTGCGTAAGGGCAATGACTCACGCTATGCGACAAGTGACCGGCCGACATACGCACGCTAAGCGAGAGGTGGCCGGCCACACGTGCGGTACTGCTGCATTCACGTAAGGACGATACACTAGTGGTCGGCCAGCATATGCTCGCCAGTCTATGCTCTGTGGTGTATTTTGTAACGAACAATGTGTTAAAGGTAGTGATTTTGTATTCAGCCTGCATGTTCTACTGGCCACGCCCATCCACCACTTTATGGTAGTATCTTCGGTCGTTGCGGAACTCGTTGCGCGGATGTTGTGCTGTATCATTGCTGATAAACTTCATTTATTTTGATTAAATATACACTGTCAGAAAAAAAAAAAAGATACGAGCCTTACAGTAGTCGCATATGATGTGTAACATCTGACATGTTATCCTACTCGTATACTACACAGCTTGGACATTCTTAAAATGTTAATTTACACTCCATTTTCATATTGGTACTATGATGGATGTATAGATTGAATTGGAGATATGCTACTGTCACATTTGTGGCACAGCGGTCAAGCTGTTAGTCTCTCACCAAGGTAGACCGGGTTTGATTCCCGGTCAATACACGTGAGATTTTCGAATTGAAATGCCATGTCCTGTGGTTCGCATTCCACGTAAAAGGGAGGTACCGTGGATCATGATCGTGAGATTAACAGACACGCAAAACTACAAGATTCCTTCCTTCCTTTTACATTAATAATTCATAATAACAAAGTGACACACAACATCGACAGTACTCTCAAATACTGTGAGCACATTCCTCAGTGACTATAACATTCATTATTCTCAAGGCTCTCCTACAGTTCGTCGTAAACAATCAAAACATGGCTTCCTACAATCATGAAATGACCTAGTTTCACATAATGATGAAAATACAGCTTTTATTCCACTCATATAACAACATTCTGTTATGCATTTAATATTTAACTACTCACCCACAGCTTGACAATAATGCCGCTTACTTAAATGTCATTTGTCGTCTTTGTCCTACCCCATGTGAGATTCAACCTTGAACGTGAAGCTTCATAAACTGCTCAATGACAAATGAAAGTCGGTGAAACATTTGCCACTGTGCTCGTCAAACCAGTGCCAGCTAAATGCACTGCCTACTGTATTGCCATAACATTCTCGCCCTACAGAGCACACACTGCCTTGTTTCCAATACACACATTTTCAATTGTACATCCAGCTGGCAGTGCGTCTTCACTTCCGTCCCATTTTTCAGGCAGTGCGTCTTCACTTCCGTTCGATCCACTTCCGTCCCCAATTTTCAAAATCACTCCCACAAAACTATCCAGCAACCGAGCGGAAAGATGTTACACAACAATAATAGGTCACCTGAAAAGACGACGTCGATTTTGATCCAATGACGGCAGATGCCACCTGGGGGATAGTAGATGTACTGATAAGGGTTTCAACATCGTCCGCCAACAGATAGCGTAGTGGCATGGCTACCAGAGCGCCATCTGAAAAATGAAAATCCACAGCCTGCTTCCAGTCTTCGATCGGGTCAGGAATGGAATGAATGAAGCCCCCATCTAGCGGCAAGGATATGAACTGTGCCGGCTGCCGAGGCCTGACGCACTCCTCTGGGGCAATGATTAAATGAATGACAGATGAAATGAAATGATAGTGGAGAGTGTTGCTGGAATGAAATTTTGACAGGGAAAACCAGAGTACCCGGAGAAAAACCTGTCAGCCTCCGTTTTGTCCAGCACAGATCTCACACGGAGTGACCGGGATTTGAACCACGGACCCAGCGTGCTGCCGCCTAAGCCACGGAGCGCCATCTGTGTCTACCATTTAATAGGGAAAGCTCACAGCCATACAGCTTATTGTGGTGCAAACGTGTGAAGCAAGCAGGTACAATGCCACAGAGACGCACTCCTGCTTCCTAAAGCCAACTGAGCCAGTTTGAAAGAGGTCAAATTGTGGCCTTCCGAGTGCTGGGATGGTCCTTTCGGAGAAATGCCAAACAAGTTGGACGTGCTGTCTCTGTTGTGCAACGATGCCGGTATAAGTGGTCACGTGAAAATTCTCACACCAGAGACGTCCGCCAGGATCGTCGTATTGTAAGGGCAGCAGTGGCAGATCGTACAGCTACCAGAGCACAGAAACGAGGGTTTGTGAGCCTAGAAGTGTCAACACGAACTGTTCTGACACGGTTACAACAGTGGGGCTAAAGGCACGCACACCTCTAGCCCGTCTTCCACTCACTCCACAGCATCGACGTGCACGACTCGACTGGTGCCGTCAGAGGATCAATTGGAAGATGGAATGGCGTGCCATGGTCTTCAGCGATGAAAGCAGATTCTGCCTGCAAGCGATAGTCGTTGGAGCGTTCGACGTAGACCTGGTAGGCGCCGTCTTGTGGAGTGCATTCGTCCAAGACACACCGGCCCCACCCCAGGCCTTATGGTCTAGGGTGCAATAAGTTACAACTCTCGTTCACCTTTGGTGTTTGTGGAGGGAACGCTAACCAGCGCTCGGTACGTGCAGGATGTTGTTAGACCCGTTATTTTGCCGTTCTTGCAACAGGAAGGGGATGTGATGTTCCAACAAGATAATGCTCACTCACACACTGCCCGTGCAACT
Source organism: Meconema thalassinum (assembly GCA_946902985.2). NCBI lineage: Eukaryota > Metazoa > Arthropoda > Insecta > Orthoptera > Tettigoniidae > Meconema > Meconema thalassinum. The sequence continues at coordinate 1,038,209,402 of OX336389.2, forward strand.
CAACGTGCACTGCAAGACGTGTAGCAACTTCCCTGGTCACCACGATCGTTGGACTTGTCGCCAATCGAGCACGTGTGGGACATGATGGACCGACAAGTAACTCGTGCGACTCGTCCATCCACAACTCTTACAGAACTGTGAGAAACATGTCGAGCAGGCGTGGAATAACGTAGCCCAAGTCAGTATTCGCCACCTGTATGATCGACTGGATGCAAGAGTCAGTGCCTGCATTGCCGCCCATGGAGACTACACCTCGTACTAATATGGGTGTTTCAACATGGGTCGATACCTGGTATCTCTGAACCGCTTGACATTGATCGGTAAATTTTATCATTTCATGTTCTCCATATGCACTGTTGCCACAATAAATCTTGAGTGAATTGGTAACCTCTAAAAGGGTGACCTAATTTTTTCCCCCCGGCAGTGTATCATACTACATAGCATCAAAATAAAATAGCTTATTTTTACTCTCTCCCTTTCCCAAAATAATGTTTTTTTGCCAAGTTCGCATCTATAGTATCCCCACCACAATTCCGGAACTAAAAAAAGTGACAGTCAGTCTGAAAGACTAGACTTTGTATCATTTTAAATGCAACAAATTCTGAAAAATGCTAGAAAGGCTGGAGGCTTCTCGCTTCGCTCGAAGCCAAAGAATCTTAACATGTTAGAAAATTATCTGCATAATACTTATCTTGTTTCAAATTACTCGCGAACGGCAAGTGCAAACCAAGGGCAAAGCAAGGTGAAGCGCACGGGATGCCGCACGCTCTTCCATCCAGTCTAAAAACACTTATAGTGGGCGATGTATTGAAAATAGAGATATGCTCTCGCGAACTTTTTTGTAGAACTTTTCATGCTGACCAATTCTTACGCTCATAGTATATTGATATTTTTAACGGTTTGCCCAGCGTAAGCTTAAGAAGCGCACGGATGCCAAGTTTGTTTTCGACTTTTTCACTGAAATCGTTACTGCTTGGCTTCCTTTGATCATACATAAATTATTTTCTACAGAATCTTTCCTCGAGATATCCTTTACAGAATGGTGAAAACCGCATCAAAATCCATCCAGTGGTTCTCGAGATTACCCGCGACATCCAAGAATCAGGGATTTTTGTCTTATGCTAACGAAGTAGAGATTGTCGGGGTATGTATGCACCAAGCGGTACTATGACGTCACACACCTCAGTGCATCTGAGTACATTTCGTCCCTTCAACGTAACGCCAGACCCCAGCATAAAGACGAAGTTGACAAGATCATTTAAAATGATAAAACTTAGGAAAAAAGGGGGTCCTATAGCCAAGTAAATACGGTATATCATTACCGACTTTGAATTTGACTTTGATTAGATAAGGAATTGTAGAGTATTCAAGGGCTTCTATGATGAAAAATATCACAAAACTGATCTGCTGTGAATTAAACATAGTTAGACCTAAAGTGCAGAAAGTGAGGGCAGTTTGCAGACGGATTAGAGTTGAAAATCTCAAGAATAAGTTAGTTTTGTTGTTAATTCATTTTAGGGGCTTGTGATGTCTTTTTCATCGATACCATGTACTTGGGTGTGTTGAACTTGGCTGATAACCTAAATCAGGGACAAAGATGAGGTAGTTGCCCCGGGACTTGAAGTAAAGTGTACTATCCTGGCATTCGTCTGGAAGTGTGGAAAACCTGGGGAAAAACCACACTCAGAATAGCCACTGCCAGTGCCGGGATTTGAACCTGCGAACTCTAGACTTGCTGCAGCTGCCCTCACGGCTGTGGTGCATGAATTGTCGAGCACGGGTATGCCACGGCACCTCCAGAGAACTTGGGCAGAAATACATGGAAATGAATAATAATAATAATGTTATTGGTTTTATGTCCCTTTTAACAACTGCAGCTTTTTGAGATGCTGGAGTGCCGGAATTTTGTCCTGAAAGGAATCTTTAACGTGCCAGTAAATCTACTGACATGGCTGCCTCGCATTTGCGCACCCACAAATGCCAACTGGCTGTGCCAGGATTCGATCCTGCAAACTTGAGGATAGGAGGCGAGAACGTTACCGCTTAGCCATGCAGAAAGCCGCACTTGGAAATGATAGACGAGAAATTCCAAAGAGTAGATGGTAAAGAATTTCCCCAAAGAACAGTTCAAATGTGCTCCACATAACCCTAAAAAGTACCATCCTTCATTATTAGAAACAAAAATGGAATATCTAGTTTGTGCAGTAGTAAAGGAGACGCATGATAAGCTTGCCGAAGAATGCTGTGCAGATCTTCGGCCATGTTCGGGTGTGCTTGGTAATGGCATACAACGCCCCTCCCACTTTGCGGCAGTAGCTCTCTATAGAGTGACCAGGTTGAAAAGAATGTTGCAACGCGCAAGCGCACCAAAGTAGGGGAGAGTGTTTCCAGCTCCCTTGCCACTCAACTGCTAGTCTTTCTTCTGCGCATGTGCATCAGGTAGGGGGAGTGTCCCTCTCTCTTTCTCGCTGCTACTTGCTTCGTTGTCCTAGTCGCTGGACCTTCCGAAGTCGTGTATGGAGGGGGAAGCTCTTCAGCAGCTACGTAATGCGAGCCCCACCTCCAACAGTCCTTTCTACCTGGTAACTTTATAGCAGCAGTTCTGAACGGATCGTCTGCCAAGGTTTGACAGGCTGAACTGTGACTGGGTTTACGCTTGGTTTACAGCTGTAGACCGCACCTCGGAGCGAGCCACGTTGTTGAAGAATGGAGTGAGCAGTGAGCCCGGTAATCAGCATTCGGGGGACACACAGGAGCCCCGCAATGAGCATTAAAATACGCCGATTGATATTGGTCTCTGCGCATCGTTGAGTTTCGGCAAGCTTTTCTTGGGTCTGCTCTATCTAAAGAGTGCATTCAATAGGCTTTAATAATAAAATTTAAAAAAAAGTACCTCTGACGCTTCTGCATTGTCAGAATATCCTTATAGAATTCAAAAATAAAAAATACTTTCTAAGCACTGAAACACAACTTGATCTACTGTATTTACACCAAACAATGAAATGGAGGGAACTAGGCAGCCAGTACATCAGACGAGTTGCCACCTGCTGTCGGTACTGGAAAGTTCATGAACATCTGTATATTATTTGAAACACTAAGGTGATTTTTGTTTCCGCGAGATTGAGAGAACGGCTGAACAGATTGACTTCGTAAAGCACTCTCACGAAAGCTCTTGGCCTGTAGATTTGCAATGCCTATATAAAAAAAAAAAAATGTTACCATATATTTTTAAATTATTAAAGGAAAATGCAATATTTTGGCATTTGCACATGCGCACAATCGCTTTCGCCCGTGAAAGAAATGGTGGAAGAAAATACACCACGTTATACTGTAATAGAATTTTAAATGAAGGGTAATATTAAAGAACTTAAAGTGGCAGTTGAGTGTATAAATATTGTTTACCTAACTTAGTAGTTTGCTATTTACCCAATGTCTAGGTAGCCAGATTGGTAGCATTGTAGACTGTGAATTATATAATGCATCGTCGAAGGAGTTCGAATCCCACCTCGGATATGTATTTTTATTTCCGCATTCTTCTTTCTTGCTATTAGTATTCCATTGTCAAAACATATTTTACTTTTATCATTTCCGCAAAGTAACGAATTCTTCGCGATTTACGTTGCCATATACTTTTTAATTATTATAGAAAAATGTAGACTATTCCAGACACTCGCACATGCACACAATCACTCTTGCCATGAGAGATAATTGGCAAACATAATTCATTTGAGGGGATTTGACATCGTCACTCAGCCCCTTGTACTTTGGTGTGCGTGTAATATTCTCTCCTAAACCTGTGTTATTGTGATGGCTGTATTAATGTGTGTATCTGTAACTGAGGTGGGGATTGGGAAGGAGACGACTGAGGACTTAAGTATGGAACCATCCCAGTATTAGCTTAAGAGTGGAAGCAGGAAACAACAAAAAACACATCCAAGATGGTATATGTTGGAATCGATTCCACTTCCCCCTAAGTTTTACCTCTCGAGGCATTGCGCACCGTTCCAGCCCTCAGGCCAGAACTAATTTTCTTGGGAGAGCAGGGAATCGAACCCGGATCTCCGGGGTGATAGCCAAGAATGTAGCCTAGGAGTGGGCTTACCTGCGTTAATACGATTTTTGACATGGGACATAGCATTTTAACCTCCACTACGGTGGCTGGCGAAGTGAGTCTAGCTCATTCCAGTAGTTGGCGAAATGATTCTACGCTCCCCTGTATAATTTACTGTCATGGAAACCCAAAGGATTGTATCTATAACAAGTGATAGAAATTGCTTATTTAGAGCAGTTTCGTACAGTTTACAGTGGAACCTCGTTAGTACGCTTTTCAATGGACTGAAAAACTTTAACATAAAAAGCGGAAAAACATACTACCAAAAAATTATAATTAAACCTCATTAAATTGTTTCAATAAGGGAAAAGTAAAAAAAGTGTTAATCGGAAGTACGTGCTATCGAATCTACAATTAAACAACCTACAGAATTATTGTATTACTGTTATTGTTTACACAGCACAGAGAAACGAGAGCAATGAAAACAAGAGAAAAATATAGCCTACTATACCGGTACAGTACTCAATTCAAATACTGTAGTACGAGTTGAAATATTTTTTTAATTTATTGATTTCGGCTTAAATGCATGTTTTTCTTGATATTCTGTGGAAAGAAGTGCCGTATTCTTTGGCGTGAACTATTGGATATAACCAAAGTTTCTTTTGAGGTTAGACAAGCTCGCGCATGTACAGAAAAAAAAAAACACTTCCGCCATCACGCGATCTCGAGCAAATCTCAAAACATGGCAAAACACAGCACTGATTAGAACTAGTCCAAATGTCCCTCAAAACACCGAAAATTATATATAAATGTAAGAAACTGTTGTAACTTTGGAAGTTTTATTCTTATTTATCAAGTATGCGGTTCTATATATGTAAGGTGCTACCACCTGCCCTTTATGCTTTCGGTTTGTCTAAAACTCGCGCCATGTTCGCACATGTTTAGTTTGCGCGGTTACGCTATTGCCATCCATGTACATCAGTTCGTTATTATTATTAAACTCACATCAGTTCGCTTTGCTTATATATCTCTGGTTTCCTTATATCCTCTTACAGGTTATGGGCCCAGATGCGCGTGACTAAGTGCGTAAATAACAAATCGTAATTATTCGTAAAAACTTGCCAGAAGTTAACCTCAAAAATGAACGCCGGAAGTATTGGGAGAATTGAACCCCTCGGTAAGGATAATTTCGACACGTGGGCCGTGCAGATGCAGGCTATCCTCATTACGGGCGATTTGTGGGAATTCGTCGGCGGGAATTCTACGAAACCAGAACCAGCGGCTGGAAATACAAACGCGGTGGCAATTCAAGAGTGGGACAAGAAGGATCAAAAGGCTCTGTCGATGTCTCCAAGTGAAATAAAGCAAGTCAAGAATTGTGCCACGGCATGTGATACAAGGCGACGACTGAAATAGATCTACCAATCCCAGGGACCAGCTTGGAAGGCGACCTTACTGAAGAGGCTAACCTTACAAAAATTGGCGGACGATGGCGACGTGCGTGACCATCTGAACGATTTCTTCGACACCGTGGACAAATTGGGAGATATGAACATCACGATCAATCCGGAATTGTTGACAGTTATGTGTTTATACAGTCTGCCGGCACAGTTCAAGAACTTTAGGTGAGCAATAGAGTCACGTGACAACCTACCGACTCCCGAGGCGCTTCGGACCAAAATCATCGAAGAGGACGACGCACGAAAATCGAGCACACAAGGTGAAATAGCGGGAGCTATGTTCGTCAAGAAGAAGACTGGTCCAGCTAACAAGAACTATAAGAAACAAACACCCAAACTAAACAACAATAGTGAAATAGAAGGAGGCGGATCTGAGTTCCGGTGCTACGTGTGCAAAAAGCAAGGTCATCGAGCCAGCCAGTGCAGATTTAAACAAAGAGATCCATCGAAGAACAAAGGTAAAGACAGTTCTAATACTCAATCGGCAAATTTCACTCGAGAACTATGCTTACAGGCGACGACAACTCTGAGCAGTGGCATACGCAGAATATGGTGCCTCGACAGTGGCGCCACTTCACACATCTGTGGCGACCCTGCGATTTTTTCGAAGATCGATGAGTCACGAAGGGGTGTTGTGAAATTGACTGATGATTCAACGGCAGAGATCGTGGGAAAAGGCAGTGTTCGCTTATCTACTCGCATTGCGAACGAAGAGATAGATGTCTCTCTCTCAGATTTTTCTCACGTTCCAAACCTCAGGACAAACTTGCTGTCGGTGGGAAAGATCACCGACCGCGGCCACGAGGGGATTTTTGACAAGGAAGGTGCAGTCGTCATGAATGAAAAAGGAGAAGTCTTGATGCGAGCTGAGAGGAAGAATAACCTATATTACATCAGTGAGAGTCAAGAACGTGCAAGTATGGCTGCATCGACCAAATAACTGATCTAGAATTGCTACACCGTCGGCTCGGAGATGTCAACGTGGGCGACATCTTGGTAGCTGTGAAAAAAAGGCAGGGTTTCTGGCGTTGAGCTGAGGAATCCATCGACGACTCTGAACTGTAGAGTCTGCCTCAAGGGGAAGATGTCCAGGACGCAGTTTCAAAAGAAATCCGATCGACGGACGGAGCTACTCGATTTGATCCACACGGACATGTGTGGACCAATGCCGACTCCATCTATGGGAGGTTCAAGGTATCTCTTGGAATTCATCGACGATCACTCTCATTGGTGTGAAGTGAGATTTCTGAAGGCTAAATCAGAGGTCTGCGAAGCTACCGTCGAGTACGTTACCAGGATAGAGAATCAGAAAGGAAAACTAGTAAAGGTGATCCAGTCTGACAACGGCTGGGAATACCTGAATCGAGAGTTTGACAACTACCTGAAGAAGCGCGGAATCACAAGACGCCTCACAGTCCCTCACAACCCCGAACAAAACGGGAAGTCGGAGAGGATGAATAGGACTTTGATGGAGACTGCCAGGTGCATGTTGTTCGACGCCGGATTACCTCACCGCTTCTGGGCGGAAGCAGTGAATACTGCAAATTACATCCGTATCTCCTGCCATCAAAAAGTATCGGAGGCAAAACACCGTACGGATTGTGGACAGGAGAGATTCCTGACATCTCGCAATTCAGAACGTTTGGAAGCAAGGTTTACTTCCTGGACAGGCCTCCCGGAAGAGGGAAACTGGATCAACGAGGCAGAGAACGAGTGTTCATGGGTTACTGCGAAGAAACCAAGGGCTTTCGCATATACTCCCCTGACAAAGACAAAGTTTTGATCAGCCGAGATGTAAAATTCTTCGAGAATGAAAAGCCACTGGAAGAGACTAGGATGGAGCGCCCGGAATCCTCGAAGCAAGATATTTGTTGGGAGCTGTTCTTTGCAGAACCACCGCCACAATCACCAAGGGAAAAAGATCAACCAGCTGTCATGGAGGAACCAGCCTCTCAACCCGAAATCGGAGAAGATGATGAACCTTTCCTCGGTTTCGATGTGACGCCAGTGGATGATCATGATAGAACGACTGTCGAAACATCCGATACTATGCCTCAATTAATACAAGGACCTGGTCGACCCAAGATTCTGCGAACTGGAAAAAGGGGAAGACCGAAGAAACTTTTTCAAACAAATCTCCCAAGATATGGAGGAGCAAGAAGAAGACGAGGAGATTTTTCTAGCAGAGATTCCATTCAAGGAGGCAATAACAGGACCAAACTCAAACGAGTGGCATGGTGCCATGGTCATGGAAATGGAATCTATCCTGAGAAACAATACATGGATGCTGGTGGATCCTCCCCGTGATGCCAAAGTCATCGGATGCCGGATGGTGCTGCGCGACAAACTAAAACCTGATGGAACACTTGAGAAGAGAAAGGCCAGGCTGGTGGCTCAAGGTTTCAACCAGGAGTATGGAATCAACTACTTTGACACGTTCGCACCGGTGGTGCGAATGGAATTTGATTGATGGTTTGTCTCGCTGCCAAGCTCGGTGTAAAAATCAGACAGAACGATATCACAACGGCTTATCTGTATGGTGACCTAGACGAGGAAATATTCATGAAACAACCGAAGAACTTCAGGGAGATATTAGAGAGCATTGCGTTGTCTGGAACTGACGACGAAACCAAGGAGAAGGCCAAGAACATGCTTCGCCAGTTGCAGGTAGGCGACAAGGTCTGCTTACTACAAAAATCACTGTACGGATTGAAACAGGCCGGTAGAAACTGGTATGCCAAGCTGCGTGAGGTCTTGAGGAGGTGCGGTGCCAAACCAATTGCATCGGATCCGTGTCTATTCCAAATTGGTTCCGGAAATAACATAACTTTGATTGCTGTTTACGTTGACGACATGATGGTGCCATCAAATTGCAAAAAGACGATCGCCGAGATTTCCCGAGTCCTGAGTGAAAATTTCAAGGTCAAGGACTTAGGATTGGCCAAACACTTCCTAGGCATTGAACTAATCCAGGAGACCGGATGTATAGCCATGCAACAGCAAGGTTACATTGAAGCGCTTCTCCAACGCTACGAGATGGCCGACTGCAACCCTGTAGTCACACCACTCGACCCTGGAACGAAGTTGAGCAAAAATGAGAATCCCATTACTGACAAGTTGAAGTTGCCTTACCACGAATTGGTAGGCGTGCTGACATATCTGTCGACAACTATACGCCCGGACATTTCGTTCGCTGTCAGCTACCTGGGACAGTTCAACAATTGCTTCGGAGTCGAACATTGGAAAGCTGCCAAGAGAGTGCTGCGGTACTTGAAGGGTACTTCGAACATCGGGCTGATCTACGAAGCAGACACCCAACCGGTCCAAGGATTCGTCGACGCCGACTGGGGAAGCTGCCAAGAAGATAGGAGGTCCTACACGGGGTACGTGTTCCTGCTCGGCGGATGCCCTATATCGTGGGACTCAAGAAAACAAAGAACCGTGGCCCTTAGCACCACGGAGGCAGAGTACATGGCGTTGTCAGAGTGCGCCAAGGAAGCTGTGTACTTACGTCGATTTCTGCTAGAGTTAGGATTCAAAGACTTAGCCACTATGTTCATTTTTTGTGATAATCAAAGTGCAATTAATTTGGCAAAGAACGCGATGTATCACAGTAGAAGCAAACATCACTTTGTTTGTGAAGTCTTTGAGTGTAAATTTTTTGTTTTGAAGTATATCTCTACGAACGATCAAGTTGCTGACTTTCTCCACGAAGAGTTTAAGTCGAATGAAACATGAACGTTGCTTGGCGTTTGCTGGTTTGGAGAGTGTATGAACCTGTACTTGAGGGGAAGTGTTGTAACTTTGGAAGTTTTATTCTTATTTATCAAGTATGCGGTTCTATATATGTAAGGTGCTGCCACCTGCCCTTGATGCTTTCAGTTTGTCTAAAACTCGCGCCATGTTCGCACATGTTTAGTTTGCGCGGTTCCGCTATTGCCATCCATGTACATCAGTTCGTTATTATTATTAAACTCACATCAGTATGCTTTGCTCATATATCTCTGGTTTCCTTATATCCTCTTACAGAAACAAACATCAATTACCAAAACCTTTTAAATTGGTTAAGAATTTTGCATTACACTTACCTATTTTATAATCTTGTAACTTCGTAGTTGCAAACCGTAGCAGGTCAACTGATGTATTTTAGTCAACACACACAAATAGATTTTAACCTCAAACAAATGCATGTATGTAACAAATTAATAATTAACATATCTACACACTATTTACACACTTAACAAAATAACACAAATCACTGGTGCTTAAAAACGTATCCATTGTCGTTTGCTTACGACTTCTTTGTCCAAGTGAATACAATATACAGTGGAACTTGGATAATTCAAAACTCAAGGGACCAGTAAAAAAAATTTGAATTATCCGAAAATTCGAATTGAGAAAGTTCTTTGAAAAGGGTAGAGAAAATATTCAAATTTTAAGTTTTCATAAAAGAACCTTTATTAAAAATAATACTACATGGGTTTTTAACAAGTAAAGTGCTTATATACTAGTCTATGTATTACGTTTACATAATGATTTACGTTCAACAAAGCAGATTAACAGACAACGGTACTGTATAATGACTGTATCGTGGTTGGTTCTTAAGTTTAGGGGCTGCGACAACGCGGTCATGTAGCCCCGTGTACTTTGGGTGTGTGTAGAATCTGTCTGATAACCGGTGTTAATTGTGATGTATTAGTGTGTGTTATCTGTTTTTTAATTTAAGTACTGCAACTTAGAATTTTTCAAATAGTTCCGCCAAGCGCCACCGTCAACGACTATTAGGTCAAGTTCAGAACTTAGCTACTAGACGCCACCACAGTCGGCTCTTGGCAACGAACCTAGAAACCTAAGAGTGTTGTTTACCTATCCAATTTAGCTTCACACAGGTGCAATTAGTGGAAGGTTCTTTAACATGCCATAAATCTATGACATGGGACCGCCGGCTTTACTGTATTGTGAATAACCTCAAAAGTTTCAAATGATAAAATAAAACCAAAATGTACTATTCACCTATTTAACGGCAGTAGTAATCCAGCAATCTAGTTAAGTCTTAGAGAAATCTACTGTTTTTCAAAAATGTTTGAGACTTTTACCCGTTTCCTACAATTCTCTCGGCAACCACAAAAGTATCTAACAAATTTAAGGAACGGAAAACAGAAAACAATCGAGTAGGGGCCGCATGCCAGTGATATGTCGTCGTTTTTCGGGAATTCCTGACCCAACTGTTTGGCTTCCGATCAGCTTTTTACCCGTAAATACTTCGAATTATCCAAAATATAATTCGAATTAACCACGATATTTTAGCATTGATTGTATATAAAATGCTAGGGACCAAGAGAAAATTTCGAATTATAGAAGTTCGAATTAGCCACGTTCCACTGTAGCATCTAATTTTGACAGTGTGTCCATGAGGGTTTCGTCAACTGAAAAGCTTGAAATAAAGCTTCGGACAGTGTCTATTGATTCCAATGCCCTTCCTAAGGTTAGTATGGTTGGTAACACGTCTTCCTGCTCCCCCTCTTCTTCTTCTCCTTCATCATCATTCTTTTCCTTCGCATGCTCTTGAAAAATATCGTCGATCGGCGCAGTTTGGCAAATGGCAATGTCATCATCACACTGAACATAGCTGTCGAAGTTTTGAATTACAGAGTCTTCAACATTTTCTTCTTCCATTTCTTCGACCTCCGGAGTTTGATGGAAAACGCGAAATCCTGCCTTGCGGAAACAGTTGCCAATTGTGGTTTGCTCCACAGAGTCCCAAGAACTTTTCAAGAAATGCATAGCATCAAGAACAGTGATCTTATTACGTGTGCCACTGATGTTGGCCAACCTTTTTTGCACCAACATTTTCCAGTACTACTTCTTCACGCAATGAATGATTCCTTGGTCAAGGGGCCGAAGCCGACTTGTGCAGTTGGCAGGAAGGAAAACCACTTTCACATTCCGTGTGGGAACATTCACAGGGTGTCCAGCACATCGGTCAATTATTAATAAAATTTTTCGATTTTTACTCCCCACTTTTGCATCTAGGGCTCGCAAAAAATCTTCAAAAACCGAAGTAGGCGTTGGCTTTATATTGGCATGGAAAGCTCTTGACATTTTTAAAGCAACGAGGCTTCATTGCTTTACCGATAACAAGAGGAAGCAACTTCTCCATTCCACTCACATTGCAACAAAGAAGGATGGTTAACCTATCTTTGCTCAATTTTCCAGTATGGCAGGTTTCTCCTTTATACGCCAACGTCTTGTCAGGCAGAAGGCTGTTAAAAAATAAAATAAAAACATTTTGTCAGCGTTGAATACGTCTTGGGGCTTGTACTCTTTCAACAAGGACGGTAGCGTTTCATTGGTCCACGTTTCAACTGTGCCACTGTCAACAGCTGCTGCTTCACCCCGCATGCACTTGTAAACAAGACCTTGCCTCTTCTTGAACCGCTCGATCCATCCGTTTGACGCCGCAAAGTCTGCTACTCCCATCTGGTTCGCGAGGTAATTCGCTTTCTCACGAATTATGGTTCCATCCACTGGAATGTTTGCTGCACGGGCTTGGTTGAACCATTGCAGGAGCATTGTTTCCAGTTTAGAAAACTTCCTTCGCGCACACGTTATCTCTTTCCATTTCTATTGTCTTTGTACGCAACTGCTATTTTGTCTCGATTGCTAACAATAGTGTTTAACGTTGAAGGAGCGAGTTTTAATTTTCGTGCCAGTTCCACACGCTTAAGGTGAGGATTTCTGTTTACTTCAAGAATTTTCATTTTCTCATCACTAGTTAATGATTTAACTATCTTCTTAGGCCTATCCATTATTTCAATACGACGCAACAAAATGATCACTAGGTTTCACAACTTCTTCGGTAGTTTAATGTGTATTTGCGTGAATGCAGTAAATAGCCTACTCGGTCACGTCAACATTCGGTACATTTAGCTTGAGACGTAATGCAAGCGGCGAGACTGGCTGAACTATGTGCAGATGTGCAACATTGGACACTGATACCTGCAGTAGACACAAAATAGCCATGCCAGGGCAGGACTTGAGTCCACGTGGAGTGATTGAGGAAGCATTCTATTGGTCAACAACCGTCAGCTAATGGTCAGTAGCGAACAATGCTAATTGTCGGCGCGTGCTACTTACGTTTGAGTCGCTGCTAATTAAGCAGGAAAGCGAGACAACTATACCTGTTATGTCAAAACCCTCGCCTGCTTGCTGGCAAGGAATGTTGTCTCAGAGAGGCCGGGCCCACATTCCACTAGGGGTGAATGCTTTCAGTGCTGACGAAAATGTGATCGTACTAAGCGATGCGCCGCAAAATATGCAACAGGTACTTTTACGTTATTTTCATCAGATATGAATCGGAACTTGAAAATTACGACGTGATATGCGATAAAACGTACTAATGAGAAACGTGTTAACGAGGTTTCACTTTATATCAAAATGAAGAACGTCATCGCGAGCTGCGTTTGCAAACTATTGCAAAAATTGTTGCGGGCAGGTAATTATAAGGATTTTATTATTGGCGATCAGTCTCATCACATTCACCTCAGCAACCAACTTGTGTATGAAAGTCTCTGGACGGTGAATACACTGGTCATATTGAACTTCATTTTATAAAGCAATTGTTTATTGATTACGGTATTTGTTTAGAGTACATAACAATGAGCCTAATCATGCTGTTGATTTTGGTAATGGAAGTATTATTTGCCATTTAATATTTAGCGGCTCTGTTGATGCAGGACTCTACGGTATAGTGTGTTATCGAATACGACATTAATTTGGGGAGAAATGCTACTATAAAAAACCCGTCTGACGAAAATGAACATTGGTCAGTCCTATGTTAACTACAAATAGACGCAAAAAAGTGATAAATCGGAGAAAATTAGAAACCACTTTTAAAATCCAATATAAATATGCCATTTCAGAAACAATTCCAGATATTATGCCGTACAGTGTAGAGCCCTTGACGAACAAATGTAAACATTGTTCTGTATTGTATTTCTCTTACAAGAAATCAACGCTTGATTACTTTGGCCTTTGGTGTTGTAATGGTAAAATCGATCTGCCGGAATATAAAATACCTGACGGGCTGAAACAATTTTTTACTGGAGAATTTCCGAGAGAATATTTGGCAGTACAACAATGCTAATCTCTTGTTTTGTTTGGAGCCAATGTTACCGTGCCACATGCATATGGTCCATATTGTTTTAAAATTTCAGGAATATCACATCATCGCATTTCTTCCTTATATTTCAGAAATATAAGTGACGATTCTTACGGCCTATTGTATATATTAGACTCCTCAGAAGCTAATCGAGTCATATCTGCAAATCAACCGAATTCTTGCTTCAGGGAGGGCACACTTCATATTGTAAACAATATTTTGCAATACCTTTACATTCAACATTCAAAATAAGTCTTAATTTAAATGAGAGTTCAGTGCCTAGATAAAATTGCAATCCAGCTGACGATTTTTGATGGCTCATAATATGGAATGAATGGCAAATATTCATTCATTGAATCGACTTCTAAAATATATTATACGTAACGCCATTATTCCATTTTGTTGGAAAGTTATGGTTCTTGGAGGAGACTTCAGAAATACTCTTCCCTCTGGCCCTTCTCCAAAATATGCCCCTTACATAAAAACAAAATGGAATTTCCTGATTTTTTATCATTTTAAAAGATCTTGTAGACTTCTTCGTTACGCTGGGGTCTGGCGTTACGTTACGGAGACGGGACGAAATGTACCCAGATGCAATGAGGTGTGTGGCGTCATAGTACCGCTTGGTGCATGTGTACCCCGACAATCTCTATCCCCGATTCTTGGATGTCACGGGTAATCTCGAGAACCACTGGATGTATTTTGATGCGGTTTTCACCATTCTGTAAAGGATATCTCGAGGAAAGATTCTGTAGAAAATAATTTATGTATGATCAAAGGAATAACGATTCTAATGGGTTGAGGGGGTCTCCGCCCAATTGATTGGGCGGAGACCCCCTCAACCCATTAGAATCGTTATTGTACACGTCAATACGGACCTTGTGAAATGGATAATCCTCCCATTAATCTTGATCAAAGGAAGCCAAGCAGTAACGATTTCAGTGAAAAAGTCGAAAACAAACTTGGCGTCCGTGTGCTTCTTAAGCTTACGCTGGGCAAACCGTTAAAAACATCAATATACACTGAGCGTAAGAATTGGTCAGCATGACATGTTCTCCAAAAAAGTCCGCGAGAGCATATCTCTATCTTCAATACATCGCCCACTATAAGTGTTTTTAGACTGGATGGAAGGGGCACGTCATCCAGCCATCTCCCTCCGCGCGCTTGATCTTGCTTTGCCTTTGGTTTGCACTTGCCGTTCGCGAGTAATTTGAAACAAGGTCAAGCATTATAAAGCAAGATAAGTATTATGCAGATAATTTTCTAACATGTCAAGAGTCTTTGGCTTCGAGCGAAGCGAGAAGCCTCCAGCCTTTCTAGCAATTTTCAGCATTTGTAGCATTTAAAATGATACAAAGTCTAGTCTTTCAGACTGACTGTCACTTTTTTACTACACGTTAACGGTGCCTACCCCACTGTGGAAGGTGAGGAATCAAATGTTATTGAATTACCAGCCAGACTTTCAACGCATTATGATATCTTGACCGAGATTTACGGCGAAACATTCACTTCTGCGAAGAATATAATACATTTCTCGAAAGTTTGCATTCTTTCACCAAAAAATGAACACTGTAATGAAATTAATTTTAGTCATTCAACTTATATCCAGTTGTTCAAAAACCTACACCAGTGTTAACAGATAAAGTACTGAAGATGAAAGTCAGCTACCTACTTCAGTTTCCTACACAGTTCTTCAATTCCTTGGAATTAAGTGATTTGTCACCACATATTCTTACTCTAAAAGTTTGAGCCATAGTTAATAGTTATGCTCCCTAGAAATCTGAACATTTCCCATGGGCTCCTAAATGGAGCCAGATTAATTTTAAGAAATATGCATGAAAATTGCTTTGATTTGGAAATAATAAGTGCAGATAATTTTGGGCAGGGAGCCCTACTCCTTCGACTTTATTTAACACCATCCGACAAAACACTTCCATTTTCATTTAAGGGGCACCAATTACCAATTCGCTTGCCATACTTTATCACAATCAATAAAGCTCAAGGGGAAACTCTGGGACGTGTAGGTCTCTATTTGCCTCATCAAGATTTCAGTCATGGCCAGTTATATGTTGCAAAGTCGATATTTCGACACCCTTGAAGTTGCAACAGTGTCAAAAAGTAATCGTATAAAGAATGCATATAAGAAAATCCTTTAGTAAATATTTTTCCAATGACCGTCATGATTTGACGGGTTTCAACTAGTTATATATTAAGGCTGAAATACTAACTGTTCAAAGGTGCCCACTCCTCCACCATTATAATGTGAAAAACTGTCTTAAAAAATGGCATTTCATCAGCATCCACGTCTAGTAATTATACAATGGAGAATCTTATTCTCAACAGGGTAGGTACAGCACTTTCCACAACAAATTCCAATACTATGAGCAAAAGCTGAAAAAAAAAAAAAAAAAAAAAAAGTTTTTAATAATAATTTCATTTTACATTTGTTCACAATTTCATCTTCTCAGTGATGGTAAATTAACACAAATACAATCTTCCAAATACATTATTACACAAACCAAAACAGTTTCAACAATATCCCTGATTCTAGTTTCTTCTAGTGCTAAAAATTATGAAATTTAATATACATGTACATTAAAATTCTACAATAATTACATAATTACAGAACATAATATAAAATAACAAAACACAAAATTAAATAGTATAAATATTTCATTTTTACACAGGCCATCAATTATTTAATTAAGAAGCACATAAATAAGCCACTAAAAATGGGTCCATGAAGCACACTGTTGTCAAGAACACCTACACATGTTACAACTTCGATGGGAAGAACATTTTAATGACAGGAGTTGATTAATGGACAAGGGCACCAAATTAGTTTAAAAGCATAAATTAATTCCCACAACTGCATTTGGTTTGATTTCCTAGAAAAGTTTGCTTTCTCAAACAACTATAATCACCATGATGAAATTCTTTGAATAATCATAAAAATAGTACAACAAGATAGTAAGAATAAGGTTTACATCATACATATACAGTGATCTCTCAGTTTATCCTCTTTTAGTTATGCCAGCAGTATGGTACTGTATTGGGAATGTATAATATAATGTTATGCTTAGTTTTAAATTATTTTGCATTATTCATATCTTTATTTAGCAAGCATTCTCTTGCAATAATCTTAATGTGAGTTTAAGTTAAGCCACACTTAGTAATCTCTTGTGTCCGTTAGTGTACAATTCCTGTACCAAGCATTTGATATTTCTGTTTTTGTGGCAATTTGACATGTCTTTAATGATTGAGAAAGTTTATAGAACAGGTTCCACTTCCTGGAGTAGTGGCTAGGTATGAGGGCTGGAACGGGGTACACTCAGGCTCATGAGGAAGAAGTGGGTTTGATTCCCACCTCAGCCATCCCGGAAGTAGTTTTCTGTGGTTTCTCACTTCTACTCCAGGCAAATGCCAGGAATGTTCATAACTTAAGGCCATGGCTGCCTCCTTCCCAATCCTCACCTGAATTACAAACACTCACACAACTAGTACAGACACCACAATAACACATTTATCAGATAAAATCTACACACACGCAAGTATATACACACATACATTCATTTGAGACTGTTCTGCCTTTCAGCGTCCAGTCTACAGTAGTCTGCAAACCACTAATTGTGAACAAGTCACCTCCACTGCAGCCTCCTCTCCTACTACAACTCTCACTTTGAAACCGTTCAACACTGAATCTAACCATCGCCTCGGATGTCTACCTCTGCTTCTCTTACCCTCTACAGGCAAACTAACCTCTTAGGTAATCTCTCCTGCCCCATTCTTTTCACATGACCCCACCAAAGTCGGCTCATATGAACAGCCTCATCTAGCGTGTTCATTTCTAACTTAGCCTTCATTTCTTCAATATGAGTATCTTCTTACCATTGCTCCCATCTATTTGTCCCAGCAATCATTCGTGCTACCCTCATAACAGTTACCTCTAGCTTATATATCAGATATCCTGAATCTACTCAGCTCTCACTTCCATACAGCAAGCTCGGTGTACATACTGAGCGATGTAGGGCGAGTTTCGTTGCTACACTAACTTCTTTCAGAATACTGTAGATCGTAACTGAGAACTCACTGCATTGACTTTTCCACACCTCAACTCTATTTGCTTCCCCATACTACCATCCTGGGAGAATACACAGGCCCAAATACTTAAAATGTTCCACCTGCTCCAATCTAGTTCCTCCTACCTGGCATTCTACTTTCTTGAGTTTCTTCCTTACCAACATAACTTTAGACTTTGTAATGCTAACCTTCATACCATACTCCTTATATTTCTGTTCAAGTTGTAACATGTTGGCATGCAAGCTTTCGACGGAGTCCGTCATCACAACCAGGTCATCATCATAGGCCAGACTGCTTACCTGGTTTCCACCTAATTGAATCCCACCCGGCCAGTTTATGTCCTTCGGCAAATGGTCCGTATATGAAATAAACAGTAGTGGTGGGAGGTTACAACCTTGCCTCACGCCTGTAACAACCTTGAACCAAGAACTCATTCTACCGTCGACACTCACTGAAGGCCTTCTCTCAATACCATATTCCAAATAATAATAATAATAATGTTATTGGTTTTACGTCCCTTTTAACTACTCTGGTTTTTAGAGACACCGGGGAGCCAGAATTTTGCCCCAAAGGGGATCTTTAACGTGCCAGTAAATTTACTGACATGGCTCCCTCGCATTTGCGCACCCTCAAATGCTAGCTGACTGCGAATACCATATTCCGTCAGGATGCTAAGTATCTTCTCCCTGGGTACTCTATTGTATCCCTTCACTAAATCTACAACTGTCTATTTTTCTCGTAGCATTTCTCAGTTACTTGGCCCATACTAAAAATTTGATCTTGATATCCTCGTTGTGGTCCGAAGCCGCACTGGTATTCATCCATCTTACTCTCGGCCTATGTTCGAACTCTCCTTTCTACAACAGCCTACCTGAATACACTTTGCCAGGAACACTTATCAAGGAAATGTCTCTATAATTATTGCAATCTTTTCTGTTACCTTGTTTATAAATAGGGGTGATTATTGTTTTAGTCCAATCGGAAGGTACTTTTCCTAAAACTCATGCCAATTATATTGACTTATGCAACCATTTCAGCCCTGCTTTTGCACTATACTTTACCATTTCTGGCCTAATCTCATCTACTCCTGCTGCTTTGTGGCATTGTAGTTTATTTACCACTCATCTTCCTCAACTGTGATCCTGTTCCCATTCTCAGTCTCCTCCTACAAAATCTCAAAATGTGCCACATTGCCAGATATGTCTCCATTAACATTTAACATGTTTTCATAGCATTCCTCCCATCTTCCCAATGATTGCCTGGTTCTTTGAATTATCCAGAACACTGCTCATTTCCCTTTTACCTCCATTTCTAAGATTCTTTATAACACTCCAGAAAGGTTTACTTGCCACTTGACCTAAATTTTCTAACTCTCCAAATTCCTGCCATGATTCCTTTTTGGACTCTGCTGTTATTTGTTTGGTTTTGATCCTTTCCACTAAATATAGCTCTCTGTCTGCTAGATTCCTTGTTTCATAACAGAACTAATGATTGAAGTTTTTCCTTATGCTTAAAGAGTATATTTTGAATATACTGCATGTGTGATACAAGCAATACAAATTCAAACGAAGCGCATCAAATATAAAAATTCTTGGTAGTAGTAGTCATCCATGACAAAGCTTACTTTAAGGATGCCGAAACAAGGCATACCTACAGCCAATATAAGACTGAACGAAATTACATGTGACTGCATGAATTATATCTGTGTCTGGACTTAAAAGAACTGTTTCAGAAGAATAATTAAAGTCAATGTTGGTAGCAAATGATGATGTAATTTGCCCTCCGAGCGTGAGGCTGACCACATAGCAAATATCGTGATACCAATTCCCATGGACGCTCAAACAGCACCCTGATGAGGACCGGCAACAAACTTCAAAGTTTAGTGGTGATGAGAATCGCCATAAGCTCACGAGCAGTGCTGACCTTCTGGGCATGTGTAAACCGTGATATTGCGACATCGGCTCCAGTGGCTTCAGATACTGCGGCCTAACAATGGTCAGCACGATGCATATCTTACTGTGGCCTCCAAAGTTTAGAGATGGAGAGAGTCGCAATCAGACTGTTAGTGAAGTTAACATTATTTCTACGGCATGCTTGCTCGACTCCCAAGGCTGGCAAAACAATTGTAGTGGAACAAATATCTTACTGCTGATGCGAATCTCAAGGGGAGGAGGACACATCAAGATATCTGCTCTTGTGGCCACAGAAAACCACTAAATATCCTTCGTAAAATTAGGGTGTGGGAATTATTCACATCAGAATGGCATAGGGATATTTTTCCCAAATTTTCTGATGCCCTGAATTACAAACTTAGAAATAAAAAATACAAAGGTAACGCTCTGAACTCAACAATGAGAGTAATTTTACTGACTAAAATTCTGGCTAACCCAAGAAAATGTTTTCTTAATGCTGGAAACTTTCCTTCTCTTGTACAGAATTTTAAGAAAGTTTACCCAAATAGAAACAGAATGTATCAGTGGCCAAGCACAATGGGACTTGCCTCCATTGCTAGAATTTGAGTTAACGTTCAATTCATACCGATACACACTTTGTTACTTATTTCATGATCTATGATTTTAAATACAACAATACAATCTAGAATGTAAACATGTATAAACTAAGAAACCACTGTTCAAGAATATAACTGCAAAATCTCGATTACCCATTATGTGTAATTCAGGGGAGAGGGGAACAAACAAAACCACCTCCTGTTCTGATTCAAATAAATTACCAGCTCAAGTTGCACATGTAGGAAGTGAAAGGCAAGGATATGAAAATGTATTGGGAGCAGAAGGATGGGGTAGCAGGAATGAAGAAGGGAGAAAGTTGCTGGATTTTTGCAAGAGAAACGGTTTAGTGGTAGGCAACTCCTGGTTCCGGAAGAAAGAAAGCCACAAGGTAACGTGGTACAGCAGTGATTTAACAAAGAAATCTTTGGTAGATTACATGCTCTACGACTGGGAAATGAAGAGAAGTGTCAGAGATATAAAGGTAATACCATCAGAGGCCTTAGATAGCGACCACAGAATACTTGTAATGAACCTGGGAGTTGTTAAGGATAGCAAGAGGACAGAGTATCAGGAAAGGAGAATCAAAGTATGGAAACTCAAGGAAAAGGAAGTCAAGGAAGAATTCCAGAAGATAATAAGGGAAAGGATGCCAACGGACAATCCTAAAACAGGGGAAGAGGAATGGAAGCAATTCAAAAACACAATGGTGGAAGCTGCAGTGGCAGTATGTGGAAGAACAAGCAACAGAAAGCGGTGTAAAGAGACACCATGGTGGAATGAGAGAGTAAAAGAAGCTGTGGGAAGGAAGAACAAGGCTTTCAGAGTGTGGTTCCAGGAAAGAACTGATCTGGCAAGGGAAGATTATAAGATAAAGAAGAAAGAAGCAAACAAGATTGTCGCAGAGGAGAGGAAGAAGTGGATGGTAAAGTGGACAGAGATGATGGAGGAAGACAGCAGAGGAAATAAGAAAGTTCTTTATGGGATCTATGATTTTAAATACAACAATACAATCTAGAATGTAAACATGTATAAACTAAGAAACCACTGTTCAAGAATATAACTGCAAAATCTCGATTACCCATTATGTGTAATTCAGGGGAGAGGGGAACAAACAAAACCACCTCCTGTTCTGATTCAAATAAATTACCAGCTCAAGTTGGATGTACAGCTCAAGAGAAGGAAGACTTTGAGGAGGAGCTACAACAGCAGTTGAATGGGCAGAGCATCATTGTCATGGGAGATTTGAATGCACATGTAGGAAGTGAAAGGCAAGGATATGAAAATGTATTGGGAGCAGAAGGATGGGGTAGCAGGAATGAAGAAGGGAGAAAGTTGCTGGATTTTTGCAAGAGAAACGGTTTAGTGGTAGGCAACTCCTGGTTCCGGAAGAAAGAAAGCCACAAGGTAACGTGTTACAGCAGTGATTTAACAAAGAAATCTTTGGTAGATTACATGCTCTACGACTGGGAAATGAAGAGAAGTGTCAGAGATATAAAGGTAATACCATCAGAGGCCTTAGATAGCGACCACAGAATACTTGTAATGAACCTGGGAGTTGTTAAGGATAGCAAGAGGACAGAGTATCAGGAAAGGAGAATCAAAGTATGGAAACTCAAGGAAAAGGAAGTCAAGGAAGAATTCCAGAAGATAATAAGGGAAAGGATGCCAACGGACAATCCTAAAACAGGGGAAGAGGAATGGAAGCAATTCAAAAACACAATGGTGGAAGCTGCAGTGGCAGTATGTGGAAGAACAAGCAACAGAAAGCGGTGTAAAGAGACACCATGGTGGAATGAGAGAGTAAAAGAAGCTGTGGGAAGGAAGAACAAGGCTTTCAGAGTGTGGTTCCAGGAAAGAACTGATCTGGCAAGGGAAGATTATAAGATAAAGAAGAAAGAAGCAAACAAGATTGTCGCAGAGGAGAGGAAGAAGTGGATGGTAAAGTGGACAGAGATGATGGAGGAAGACAGCAGAGGAAATAAGAAAGTTCTTTATGGGATGGTCAAAAGTAAGAGAAGAGGTCTGCGAGAGGATGTGGTAATGATGGACAAAAACGGAAATGAGGTACACAACAAAGAGACACTCAAGACAGTGTGGAAAGAGTACTTTGAGGATTTCCTGAATCCAAATGGTCATAGGGAGGAAGACAATGTATTGGAAGATGGAGAAGACAACACAGGAATGGAAAAGGACCTGACTTGGAGAGAACTGGAAATGGCTATAGACAAGATGAAAGGAGGAAGGGCACCAGGTGTGGAGAAGTGAGTGTTGAAATGGTGAAGGCAGCAGGGGAGGTTGGGAAACAGTGGCTGTACCGTGTGATGAGGGTGATATGGAAGGAGAAAAAGACCCCAGAAGATTGGAAGAAAGGATTAATTGTCCCAATATTTAAGAAAGGAAGCAGAAAGGAGTGCAGAAATTACAGGGGAGTCACACTCATACCTCACTGTGCCAAGATATATGAAAAGATATTAGAAAGTAGAAAACGAGCCAAAGTGGAGAGAAAATTGAGAGAGGACCAGTATGGATTCAGACCTGGGAGATCAACAGTGGATCTCATATTTTCAGTGAGACAGCTCCAGGAACACCACTACGAATTTGGAGAGGATCTGTTGATGGCCTTCCTGGACATCGAAAAGGCCTATGATAGTGTGTGTAGGGAGAAGCTTTGGAAAGCAATGGAAAACATGGGAGTGGAAAAAGAGACTGTAGGCAGAGTGAAGGAGATGTATTGTGGAAGTGTGAGTTGTGTGAAAGTTGGAGGGGAAAGAACAGACTGGTTCAGACAAATGAGTGGCCTGAAACAGGGTAGTGCGCTGTCACCCCTTCTCTTTATTGTGGTTATGGACGAGGTAATGACACGGATAGCAGGAAAGATAGGAGAAGATAAGATGAAAGCAATGGTGTTTGCAGATGATCTCATGGTCTGGGGAAACAAGGAGGAGGAAATTCAGGAGCAACTGAAGGCTTGGGAAGAAACAGTGGGAGAGTACGGATGGAAGTTCAACATCAGTAAATGTGAGATCCTGTTAACGACCAGGAAAAAGGACAGACCAATGAGTGGGATAACACTTGGAGGTGGACAGCTGAAGAGGGTGGAAAGTCTCAAGTACTTGGGAAGTATAGTGGAGGAAAATGGGAGAAATGACAAAGAGATTACGGAACGTGGCAGAGAGGCAGAAGCATTTCTGAGAAGCATTAGGAGCTTAGTGTGGAATAAAGATGTCCCACAAAAAAGCAAGGAAGTGTTATACAGAAGCTACTATATCCCGATACTGCCTTATGCTTCAGAAACGTGGACAATGAAGAAAAGAGACATAAGCAGAATACAGGCAGGTGAAATGAAGTTCCTGCGAAGTAGGATCGGAGTAACAAGAAGAGACAGGGTGAGGAATGAAAAGGTCAGGGAAATGGTGAAAGAGGAGCCCTTGCAAGGTAGGATTGAGACATCAAGACTGAGGTGGTATGGACACTTAAAGAGAATGGATGAGAAGAAGATTCCCAAGAGGATACATGAGATGCAGATGCAGAAGAATCGACCAAGGGGAAGACCAAGAGATAGATGGCTGAAAGGAGTGGAGGAATGTGTCAAGAAGAGAGGCGAGGACTGGACCAGAGTGACAGCGGAGAGGTGGTGGGAAGAAAGAACTAAGTGGCGAGGCTTATGTTCCAAACAGACCCAGCCTGGGGCTGGAAACTGTACAAGATGATGATGATGATGACCTGCTCAGCAGAAGCTTGCAGTTATTTGGTACCGATAGGACTCCCTTAGTCTCCCATAAGTCCAATCCCTCGTCCACGTCGTGGGAGACGGGCAACAGCACAAAGTAGGGGATTGCCTGTAGGGGCGAGGTACAGTGGGGACTTCGTGTGCCCTGGGACCATTACGGTAGCTGTGAAGGTCCTACAGGAACCCTGAAAAGTGACGGCTAACGGGGCTCTGGTGAAGCTACGATAGGCCCAGCAAGCCAGTAGTGGACGAAACCAAATGCTTTCAAGAATGGAACGAGCCTCGGACAGGACGGATACAATGGACGACGACCTAGCTGTGTTCATGGACTAAGATTTGGAACTTTAAACATAAGAACGCTGACGGGGAAGGTGGAGGAAATAGTGGATATGATGGAAAGAAGGAAGTTTGATTTATCGGGATTGGTAGAAACAAAGTGGAAAGGGGAAGGAAGGAGAGAACTGAGAAAAGACTATAGACTGTACTGGAGTAGGAATGAAGAGGGAAAGAGGAATGGAGTGGGAGTAGTAGTACGAGATGGTTTAAAAGAAGAAGTGAAGAGAATAAGTGATAGGATGATGAAAGTGAAAGTAGCACTGAGGGGAGGGACCGTAGAAATAGTGCAAGTGTATCCTCCACAAGTAGGCTGCGCCTCTGAAGAGAAGGAGGAGTTTGAAGAGGAATTGCAGAAGCAGCTGGGAGGAAGGAACATGATTGTTATGAAGGATCAGAATGCCCATGTAGGAAGAAAAAAGGAAGCTTGTAGTTTAACGTGACCGTTAATCTTGAGCCATGTAGGAAGAGAAAGACAAGGGTATGAGAGTGTGGTTGGACCAGAGGGTTGGGGCAGAAGAAATGAGGAAGGAAAGAGACGGTTGGACTTCTGTCAAAGGAACAGCCTGCTAGTTGGGAACTCCTGGTTCAAGAAAAGAGAGAGCCACACAATCACATGGTACAGTGATGACTTGACCAGGAAGTCGGTGGTCGACTATATACTGTATGAGAAAGAATTAAATAAGAACATCACGGACATCAAGGTTATACCATCAGAGAACTTGGATAGCGACCATCGATTGCTGGTAATGAACCTGAGAGGGACTAAGGAGAAGAAAGGGACTGAGAACCAGGAAAGACGTATAAGGATATGGAAACTGAAAGAAGAAGACAGAAGGGTCGAGTACCTCAAAATGGTAAAGGAAGTAATTCCAACAGATGAAGAAAGAGGGGTGGAAGAGGAATGGGCTAGATTTAAGAAGACACTAATAGGTGCAGCAGAAGCAGTATGTGGGAGGACAAGTAGCAAGAAGAGGTGGAAGGAAACACCATGGTGGAATGAGAAGACAAAAGATATAGTAAGGGAAAAGAATAGAGCCTTTAGGAGGTGGTATCAAAATAGGACGGTAGAGACAAGGGAAGAGTACCAGGAAAGACAGAAGGAGGCAAAGAGAGTAGTGGCTGAGGAGAGAAGAAAGTGGATGGAAGAGTGGACAAAGAAGATGGAGGATAGTGAAGGTACAAAAAAGGTCCTGTATGGGATGGTAAAAAATAAGAGGCGGAAGGATCCTACGGATTATGTTAGAATGGTGAACAAAAGGGGACAAGAGATAGAAAATAGGGAAGAACTGAAGAAAAAGTGGAAATAACATTTTGAAGAACTTCTGAACCCACTTGGAAACCACGGCGAGGAGGAAGAAATCGGGGAAGAGGAAGATGGACTGCAAACAGAAAAGGACTTAACATGGAAAGAAGTGGAAGATGCAGTGAGGAAGATGAAAGGAGGGAAGGCACCAGGGGTGGATGAGTTGAGTATGGAGATGGTGAGAGCAGCAGGAGAGGTGGGGATACAATGGTTGTATCGAGTGATGAAGACAGCATGGAAGGAAAGGAAGACCCCAGAGGACTGGAAAAAGGGAATAATTGTCCCGATCTTCAAGAAAGGTAGTAGAACAGAATGCAGAAACTATTGGGGAATAACACTGGTGAGTCATTGTGCAAAGATGTTCGAGAAAGTTTTGGAAAGGAGAATTAGGACAAGGCTAGAAGGAGGTATGAGAGAAGAACAACATGGCTTCAGAGCAGGAAGGTCCACAGTGGATTTGATTTTTGCTGTAAGGCAGTTACAAGAACAGCACTATGAGTATGGAACAGATCTACTGATGGCCTTCCTGGACAATGAGAAAGCGTATGACAGTGTATGCAGAAACGAAGTATGGAAGTCCCTGGAGGATAGAGGAGTAGAAAAATGGACTATAAGGAGGATAAAGAAGATGTACAAGGGAAGCGTGAGCTGTGTGAAAGTGGGAGGAGAGAGATCGGACTGGTTGGAACAGAGAAACGGCCTGAAACAAGGAAGTGTACTGTCACCATTACTTTTCATTGTGGTGATGGATGACATAATGACCCGAGTGGCACAAGTAATTGGGGAAGGAAAGATGAAAGCAATGGTGTTTGCAGATGATTTGGGGGAACAAGGAGGAGGAGGTACAGGAACAGTTCGACGCGTGGGAAGGAACAATACAAGGATGTGGGATGAAATTTAGCATAAATAAGAGTGAGATGGTGACCACAACAAGGAAGAAGGAAAGAACCACAGCGGGAATAACAATTGTTGGGGAACAGCTGAAGAAAGTGGAGAGTTTCAAGTATCTGGGAAGCCTTATACAAGATAATGGAAGAAACGATAGAGAAATAAATGAGCAGGGGAGACAGGCAGAAGCATTCCGGAAGAGTGTGAGAAGCATGTTATGGAGCAAGGATGTCCCTCAGAACAGCAAAAAGATCATATATCAAACGTACTATGACCCTATCCTGACGTATGCCTCGGAGACCTGGGTTATGAAAGGAAGGGTGATGAGCAAAACACAGGCCAGTGAGATGAGGTTCTTGAGAAGCAGTATTAGAGCTACAAAGATGGACAGAATAAGAAATGAGAGAACCAGAGAATTAATGAAGGAGAAACCATTACAGGATGGTATAGAGAAATCTAGACTTAGATGGTAAGGACATGTAAAACGAATGGAGGAGAAGGGGATACCCAGGAGGATACACGAGACGAAGTGGGAAGGAAAGAGACCGAGAGGAAGACCGAGAGACAGGTGGCTGAAGGGGGTGGAAGAAAGCGTGAAGAAGAGAGGAGAAGACTGGACAAGGGTGGAGGCTGAGAGATGGTGGGAAGACAGAAGACGTTGGAGAGGCTTGTGTTCCAAACAGACCCGGCCAGTGGCTGGAAACTGTGCACTGGAAACTGTGCAAGATGATGATGATGCTGATGAGGACTGCATTGGTGATTGTATTTACCATACCTTAGGCAGTCTGCCAATTGTCTGATTAGTCGTCCCGAACGCTATTCAGTATCAGGATGCTTATTGTGACTAAAGTTACTATAGTAAAGCCATCGTTACTTCCGACTTGATGTTTCAGTGCTACGCTAATGCTATTTAGCGGTCAGAAGTGAAATCATTTTAACCAGCTAATCACAGGCAGCCATTCAAATCGATATAACACGACAAATCGAGTTTAGTTCGCAATGTCACAATTCAGCAGGCAACATCGCAAACGAAACTTGATTTGCCGTGATATATCGATTGATTGGCAGCCTGTGATAGGCGTTGCACTGAAATGTCAAGTCGGAAGTAACGATGGTTTTACTATAGTAACAAGGCATGGCAGAAAAGCTTAAATGTGTTCTATCTATAACAAAGAAATTACAGTCAAATTAGGAAAGGGTGAATTGGTATCAAAACCGATTAAAGTATTCATGTGGTTGTACATTGTTACATAGGATTCAAACAGCTGAGTGATGCGCACATGAACATTGTAAACGGAGCGAGTGCAGGTGCTCCAGAGGAAGAGCAATCCAGTGAAGACAAGGCAATTGAGGAATCGCGCATCATTCACACCAAGCTTATCCTCCAAGCCATAAAAAGCCGGCCCAATAGTCTCTGACAGTAGTCTGGCCTGTGGATGCTACAGTACATTTTTCACTAGAGGCACTGTTACACAGCATTTCACAGGTGAATTAACAGTCAAATGGTGAATTCTTACATGCCATTTTACAAACAAGGATCTATAAATACAGTTCCTGGAAATAGTTGTCATTAATTTCCTTGTAAAGAGCCAAATAGGAAATAATGGACTGAAGGGATAAGCACACAATGAAGGAATATAGGCATGTTACTTCCAAAAAATTACTCTGATGATAAATATCTATACAACTCGAGTATCGACCAAGGATTGGCCCCGACTTTATACATTGGACAGCCAGTAGGTGGGTGATTTTCTTGAACTATAGTATTCCAGATGTTGTACATTACAATACGGATATGGGGTAGGAGGAACATCATGGTCATCATCTCATGAGTCGACAGTTCACCCCCAGCGTTGTCTCTGTATCTGCCCTTAAAGACTAGCAAAATTGAGGAGCGTTTTTTTCAAAACTCGACATATGCAGCAAACAACATTTTTCAGTTTTTTTTTTTTAAATTTTAAATATGCTTGAAATGTTTCATATTTTCATCAATATTAGTTCCAAGATGAATAGGATACCTGAATAGAACGTTAAAATGTAAGGTGTAAGAGGGAGAATTAGAAGTACAGTAAATTTCTCAAGTTTTTTCAAAAGTCGATAAATATAAATGTACTGGTTAAATGTAACTTGACACTAATACTCAAATTGATTAGAATTATTTACTTATTTTGGAAATTAATATTTTTTAAAAAATATTATTTTATTTTTTATTGATTAGTAACCCCATAACCTATGGTGTCACTATTTGAGGATCCAACCAGACACCAGCTGACTACCTTAAAGACAGAACTGCATTTTCATATATATTATAATACATTATTTACATGGTTATTATTAGACTCCAATGATACATTGCTTGGTGCTAAACATATTAAACACATACAGTATAACCACTGTAATCCGTCACCTTTGGGACTGAGGATAGGGTCGGAACGCAAAAGAGGTCGGATTATCAGAAAGTACAGAAAAATACAGATTTATATTAAAATTTGGAGCAGTACACAGAGATGGGATATGGATGAAAAGACCTACCAAAGAGCTATATGAACACACAGACAGACTCACAGATATCATTAGAAAACGCAGACTAACTTTCTACGGGCACATACAGAGAATGAACAATAAACGACTTACAAAGAAAATCTTTGATGTAGTAAACAGTTCAAAAAGGAAAACAAATTGGTATCATGAAATAGAAGACGATTTAAAGCAATTAGGGATCAACAAGCAAATGATAGAAGACAGAGAAAAATTCAGAAACAAAATTAAGAACGCCAAATTTTTAGTAAGTGAAAGGAAGAAGATAGGAACATTGTGGACGGAACAAAGGAAACAGGAGCACAGTCAAAGGATGAAGAGATTTTGGGAAGAGAAGAAGGGAAAGAAGTGAAAATTGTGACATCATGAGATACTTAAGTTCAAACACTGTCCATAAGGGCAACAATGATGTAATAATAATAAAATAAACAATCTCTGAACTCAAGATATCGGGGTTCCTTTCCTTCTTTCTTGGTAGAACCACATCCACAATGTGTTGTCAAGCCATTCAAGTTTAGGTTTTTCAATGTTTTTCGATTCTTAATTTCACCATCTATCATCACTCTACGTGATTCAATGTCTTGCCGATTTCTTCTCCAATCTTTTATTGTCGTAACGCCTGCATTGAGTTCCTTGGCATTTTTTTTTTTTTAGCGATTCCCCATTGTCCAGTCTTCGTAGCACTGCTAATATTTCATTTAATGAAAGAGTAATGAGTTTACGTTTCACTCCTGACATGTTGAAAAAACACGCACAACTGTACAGTACACACAATGTACAGTAACAAATTTCTGTACAGTACTGTAACGAACAGAGAAGAACAATGTCGTAAAACCAACGAACATTAAGCACTAAATACTTCACAGTGCAGTACGTACTGTACAAAACACGGACAACAGAAACAATACGATAGATGACGGAGCAATAAAACGGAAAAGCAATAAAAACAAGTACCTGTAAACAACAATGGCGCGACGGGTAATGAGTCACTGCTACAACTCGGGGCAAGTTCGGCTCGAGCACGGTCGGATCAACCGGAGTGGCAGACCAGCAGAGGGCAAACGAGAGGGGTTCTACTGTATTTCAAGATATGGTAATTTTAGCCTATGATATAAATTTGTTTCTTGTGAATGGACATATTAATAACACACATGTTAAATTAAACGAAGGACTTACAATATACAGGCTACACAAATATTTAAGAACTCGCCAAAACTAATTCATGGACATCCGAAGGCTTTTACTTGTCTTCAAACACAACCCTGTAGAAGTCCACAGCATCATATGGTATTTCAAAACACTTCAAAAGGGTTGAAACATCCTTCTTCTTTTCTTTGCTGACCATATTTTTCTTCCGTAAAACAGTGGATGTTAGCATTGCTTGATGGCAGGATTTTGTTTTCAGAACTTAACTGGATCTGCAAAGTAGGTTTCTTGTTCCGATTCAGTGGCTCTCTTATGTTCGTATCATATGTTTTAAATGGCAAACTAGTTTGTAGCACCTTCTGTGAACTCTCATTTAAATCTTTGATTTCCCAGTTCCTGCTCAAACCTTTAAGATTTCCTCTAAAATATCATAATATTGTTTGTAAGATTTCTCAATTCTACCAAACACACTGTCTGCAGCCATGCAGATGTGTCTACGAACAGGGAAAAATGAGGAATCTTATTGAATTATGGTTTTCTTTTTAATCAAGGAAAAAAACGAGTGTGGCCAGCATTGCACTGTTTGTTTTGGCTGCTACAAGAGTCTTAAGAATAAATGTATCATGGTAGGGACATCATTGTGCTGTTTCTTTTCTAGGTTACAAAGAAAGTCCAATAAAGCCAATGCAACATGCTTTAAACCTCTTGAGGACTCTGTTTCTGGCCAAATGTAGAAAAATATGTTATAGCTTCTCTGCTCCTCTGAGTGAATCAAAATGCAAAGATTGTATAACCACACTTGCCCTAGGAGACTTCACTCACAACTTCGGAATGGGTTGATTTTGTTGTATGTCAAAGCATATCTTGGCGACACCTGGACTTTCTTCCTTCATTATTTGGTGGTAAAACCGCTTTGCATGAAGTTTAAACCTATGCAATCTATAGCATGTTCTTAGTTCAATCTTCTTCTCAAGACTCTTTCCTACCTTTATTTTCACGAGACCATTCTTACAAGTGGAATAGGTATCAGTGTGAGGAGTCTTGGACGATAGATTGAAACACTTGTAGAATATATGCTTGTATTTTGACGAGCTCAGTTTCAGTCCAGAAGATTTCCTTTCTTCACAGAATTTCTTCCACATCATCATCTGGGTATCCTTCCAGCAGGCCGGGTAGGATTTTTATGAATAATATGCCTCCATCAGTTCCTGTCATTACAGAGTTCCCCTCCTTCCACATCCTGAAGTGTTGTTCCTTTCTCGATAAGGTCTGCATGTACAAGGTCCAGCCATCTCCTTCTTGGACGTCCAGCAGGTCTTCTTCTGGGTATTGCCATTTCCAAGTACTGTCTGGGGATTCTATTCTCCTCCAACCTCTACACATGCCCAAACCATTTCAACCGTGCAATGCATAGTCTTTCTTCCATCGTATAGGTCACTTGCATGTCATTCCTAATGCACTCTTTTTTAATTCTGTCTCTTCTTGTTTTTTTTTGCATAGCCGATCATAAAAATTTCATTTCACATGCTTGCAGTTCGCTGATGACTCTTTTCAATAACACACAGGTCTCCAACCCATATGTTATAATTGGTAGGAGGTAAGATTTGAACAAAGTTTGTTTGGCTTTTTCGGGGACTGCTTTGTCCCACACAAGGTTTCATACCTGATAGAAGAACGTGGAACCTTTTGTCACTCTGTTCTGGGTTTCCAATTTAGCACTCCCCTGGTTCGATACAATACTTCCAAGATAATTGAAGCTTTCTACACACTCATACCTGCCAACTTTCAAAAAGGGCTTTCAGTAAAACTCTCGCACACCAAAAAAATATAATAAATTTCTATATACCCCGGCTTGAAACAATAATCCTCCTGGGCTACGAAATAAGAGTGATTCATGCTTTAAACAGGATATTTCAATGAAGTCTCATATACTTACATCATGCGCCAATTATTGACGAACATGACCCTCAAGAGACAGGTGTGGTGAATTTTGGTTTGGAGCATAGATATAACACGACTTCCTTGAAATAATATAACTAGGTAATACAGTCATCACTCACTGGAAATTACTTTCACTTTTAAATTCATAGCTGTGTTTTTCTTTTAGCTCGCTACAATAAGTCTGGAGAAAAGGTGCTGGCATAACAGGGACCAGAAATTCCTGTCTTCAAAATAGAAATAAACTCCAGATATTCATTTGACCTGACAAAATTCATGTATTTTCTTCACTTTGGAAAATTACGAGTTCAACAGCATTAATATAAAAAGCACTACAGTAACCGATGACATAATAAGGGTCTGATTTAAGAGCTAGAGTTGTGGCTTGCTTCGCTTTCTTCAGAAAGTCAATAGAATATGCGTTTGTATAACATGCTTCAGAACTTCCGGCATTCAAAATAGAAATGGCTTCCAGAGTTCCATTGGACATTGATGACCTGAACTGTGTCCTGTTCTTCTTAAACAGGCTAAAAATTCGTTCAACACGGAGATAAATCGCGATTTACATAATCGGAGTCACTTTTAGTCGTTCAACGAGATTTCCTTTGTCCTCGATATCGGGCACGGGAAAATTAGCATTATTACACAATCGGCAACGCTTGTTGTCCGTTTGACAAGAATCCAGTTGTCCTCATCATCGAATGCGGAGAAATACTGCAATCGCTGCCGCTCTCGACCGTTTTACGAGATTTACTTTGTCCTCGCGGTTGGAGAACGCCATAATATGCAATCGGTGCCGCATCCGGGCGTTCAAAGATTGTCTGCCTGTTTATCTGTCCAGGCAGAATGGCGGAGGCAAGATCCAGGTTGGGCATGGTTAAAATTCACGAGCAGTTATGGACACATTGTATGGTTGGCGCCGTGACTCCCGCTGTCCCTATGCTGTAGTTGGGAGTTCACAGTGGATCATAAGGAGAAATGAGTATCGCGATGCTACGTAGTTATTTTTAAATGGATTTATGCACTTCTCGCTCCCCGTACGCTTTTAAGTATACGGTCATGGAAAAAGTGGCGAGTATATTTCGGAATGCTTCATGATGGGTGCCCAATCACCTTTGACAGGATTCCCGCAGTCTTTGTGATCACAAGATCGCGATCCGCCACGGGTTTTATGATTTTACGCAACTGGCGTCGATCTCGGTCCGTTTCACGAGATTCCCGCAAGAAAGTCGTGCGGTCAGCCGGCCGTCTCGAGGATATGATTCTGGAGGATGAACGCTCGAAGAAGGTATCGAATATTACGAATTATTCTGAGAGGATTACTCGAATAATACAAGAGGGCACAGTTCTTTCGAATTCGAATGACGAATTATACAAGTTTTCGAGATGACCGGTTAGATTATATATCCGATGGAAACAAAGTTCGAAGGAAAAATAGACATATAACGGAATTTTGAATTAACCATGCTGGATGTTGCAAATTTACAAGAAAGATTGACTTTTAAAATAAATGTATTTCAAAGCTATTTTGGGATTCTTTTTTGATACGATACCGTAACATTTCGCAAGATTGCGGCATTTAAATTATTTCGCGTTATTTCTGGACTTATATTTGAGATAGTCTCCAAATTTAGAGTTCAATAACAGAAATGAGAGGTTTCTGTTGAGTTTCGAAAGTTTTCGCGAATAAACGTGTCGCGAAAAGTCAGTTTTCCTAATAATACAGAAAAATATTTCACAATAAACTAAAAACTCTTGTTGATGTCGAAAACATACGTTGAACCGATATATACCACTCAAGGTAACCTCAGTATGCATTTCCCTGACTGCGAGCATGGGAAAATATAGCTTACGCAATCGGCACCGCTTGCGTGCAACTTGCTCCATCGCTATCTGTGAGCCTAGTGGCACGAATTTAAATGATTTAAACCGACCTCAGCGAATTTTCAGTCACCTCCAAATATTCAGACAAAAATTAGCTACTTTTTGTTACTGGTAGACACCCTGATAATTCACATGTTAGTCCGTGATCACAACACGACCTACGCTTTGTAATTCGTGGTGACGTAGAAAAGAACTACTTTTTATACAGAACGGTGAAGGTTATCGAACTAATCAACGCATTAAAGAACAAGAAAAAAAAAAAAAAAAAAAAGTTATTCCAGATCTTTCATTCAACACAAACAAATCAATAACCCTCGATTAGGGTTCAGGCAAATCAGGATGCATCTCGTGGACTGCTAACGATCTGGTGAGTGTAGTTGAGAGCGATGTATCAAATGTGCGCTGGTTACAGCGAATTTTAAAAAGATCTTGGTACGTAACTCCATAAAATATTATAGTTCATCCGTAAAACGGAAAAACCATAAAAGTTGGCAGGTATGCACATTCAATTATCTCTCCATCAAGTTTTAGATCACATTCTCTGGGTGTTCTACTCAATTCCATTGCTAGTTTTCTTCTTACTCACAGTTAATTTATACTCTTTAAATTTGTTGACCCAGCAATCTAATTTCCCCGACTTCCTGCTCTGTTTCTCCCCAAATAGCAACATCATCTGCAAACACTAATGCATTCAAATCTCTAGGTTCTGTAGCTTTAATTTCCTTAATAACTACATCCACGAGTGCAATGAAAAGTAGGGGAGACAATGCACTACCCTGTTGTACATCTCTCCTTGTTTGGAAGCAATCAGACCTACCATTCCCTATTTGTACACTACTTTCACAGTTTCCATACAGCAATTGGATCTTACGAATTAGAGTACTTGGGGCCCCTAATTTCTGCAGACATTCCCATACTTTGCTCCTTGGAACACTGCCATAAGCCTTTTCTATATCTAGGAACACTACTATCAGATCTTTCCCTTTTTCACAGTTCTTTTCCATTAGTTGTCTAATGGCAAAAACTAGGTCTATTGTTCCTCTGTTGCCTCTGAAACCATGTTGTTCTTCTTCAAACTGATGTTCTATCCTTGTTCTATTCGCTATGATATTCTCCAATATCTTGAGGCAATGTGGTAGCTGGGTAATTCCTCTGTAGTTCGTACACTTTCTTCTACTCCCTTTCTTGAATATTGGTATGATCAGTCCTTTTTTTCATTCATCTGGTATCTTATTTTCTCTCCAGATTACTCCTAGTGTTCGATGTAACCACTGAAGACCTTTTATGCCTACTGCTCTGATTATATCTGCAGATAATCCATCTACTCCTGGTGATTTTCCTCCTTTCATAAGCTTCAGGGCATTTTCTGTTTCTGACCACGTAATTGGTCTTTCTTCTTCTCCTTGTATGATAGGTTCATTGTCTTCTTACTTCTCTTCCTCATTGCCATTTAACAACTTGTCAAAATAAATCCCCATTTCTTCTCTTAGGTTTTCTATTTTCGGGATTAGAATTTCATTCTCTGTTTCAATTTCTCTAATATCCTCATTGTCTGATTTCCCACTCTTCATTATTCCATACAACATCTTTTGATTCCCTTTTGAGTCATCCTCTAATTTTTGTGTGAACATCTCCCAGCTCTTATCCTTCTCTTCCTTCACAATTCTCTTCACTAACAATTTCTGATCTCTATATTATTTGTTCGAGGTCGGCTAATTTTTGGTTATCTTGTGGTAAGACACCTTGCATTTGTTTTTGCTTCTCCACATCAGCACATCTCTTTGCTATATTTCGGTCTATAATAGATTCTTTTACTTTTTCACTCCACCAACTGGTCCCTTTCTTCTTTCTTCCTCCTCTCGTTTTGCAACAGAATTCTGCTGCACGACTCACTAATGTTGTTTTGAACAGGTTCCATTCCTCCTGTGCACTTTGTGTTTCATTCTTCGGTAACTTTTGCCATACTTTTGCCACACATCTTATTGACGGTAAATTCCTTCTCGTAGACTTTTCTCTGCCATGATGACTCTCTCTGCATTTATAATTGTTAATGTGATCCTTAATGGCAACAGTTATGTCCTTGTGTTCCTTCCCTGTTCTGTCCCCCCCCCCTGCATTTCCTTAGGTAACATTCCTTAACCGGCATGCCAGTTTCAGAATCTTCAAGTTTATTATTCATGTTGTATTAGAGTGGAGTAGCTCCTCACAGTAACCTGAGTAAAATTTATCAAGAAGCGAGTTTAATTGTCGACGACAATGAGGGGTAATCGCGGGAATATTTGCTGCGCAGTTCCAATAATACATTCTGTCAATAAAGATGTCTGGCATTCCAGAGTAACAGAGAAAACACTTCCGATGATCAGTAATAATGCCAAGTGATTAATAGTTCATAGCATTAATCGACTTTTGCTTTAATTTTCCAAGAGCATATATCGTCTTCTGCAAAAACCTTGCGACTTCGACCACTTCCATACACAGCAAATATCGACTTGCGCCATAGAGGATTGTACGGGATGGTAAATAAGATCGAACTGATACCATTAGCATACATAACTAAATTTTGCATTTTTATTTTCATTTATTGAATTTTGAGAAAAAGCTCCTCAATTATGGCAGGTCTATAATCATTAGTATTAATGTCACAATTATTATCACCAACTTCCATCTAACTTATTTACTACAAGGAGTAATATATGAGAAGAGAGAAATGCTCTCATGTTTGGAAGGTCATAGGGCCATGAAAGGCAGAAAGGAAAGGGTAAGAGGAGAAGAGGTCCTCCCCAAATTTACTAGAAAATGGGAGAAATTAACTCGGTTCATGAGCACCTTGGGATTGCTAATTCTCGAGCTCGCCGGCCATGGAGCCCTTGGGGGTAGGGATTACTTAGTGTTGAATGGGATGTAACCATGCGTGGTGGGTTATACACACCCAACACTTTTGTTCGTCTCTTACAACAGGCAGGAAATACTGAGCGTGTATTCGATTCTCCACCGAGAGGGAGAAGATGAAAAGAAATGATGTGGTCTGACCCATTGAAAAATTAGAAAAGGGCCATTAGGGTCATTTAAGGCCGGGAAAGATTTAATGGCCCTTGACGAAGAAGAATACATGAAAGGAATAAATACCAATTGGCTCCATTATCAAAGATGAGAAGGTCATTAAACATCGCACACAGGACTGGACTGGGAAAGGATTTAGGCCTGAACAAATGGTATGATATTGCAGCTGACATGAATTCTTAGTAGTACAATGCGAGCAGATTTTATCTTCTACTTCATTTTACTCAATAATTGAAAATGATGTACAGTAAATATAGCTTACAACTACATCTGTGCTGACTTTAGGTTCCGACAATAATGTTAGGGCGTGTTAATGTGAGGTTGTATCCTAGCACTGCAGTGGTCGAAATATGCACTACAATGTGGACCCTGTTTACGAAGAGAATGCTGCGTGACAGCAGGCTTTATATTATTGAAGGCTAAGCACCGAGGCATCGACATGTATATATTTATTATTACAGTACGCGACAAAACTTATTTGACTACAGAACACACATAGCATAAACCTTGTGTTTAAACACTTGGCCAGGAAAGCCAATGTGCCAGCAAATTTCATTTGTAGCATGTTTAGTAAATAGAAGCGTCATTTTCAGGGAAGGTTGTGTGTGTTTATATTAGCTATGTTTTTCAGTTATCCGAGCCATCTCAAGCCTGCATTAACATGAATAATCGAGAGTTTACCATATTCTCAATAAATGGTAGTACGGTCAACAAAATATAAAGCATAAATTATGAAATCATTGATTCTGACTTGTGCTGTACAATGTCCTTAATTGTAAGCATTATCTTTAAAGTAATCTTTCAAATAATTCTTTACCTTTTCCTTTCATACTTAGTTTATTATCACAATCATCATTTGTAATCTCAATCATACATTTCAATTTTCACCTAATAGATACAATTTACATAATATTTTGACATGATAGTCAAATTAAAACCTGTGAATTACAATGAAATAGGATATAAAAATCAAGAAACATATCATTCCTTACACAAGACTTGTACACAAAGTCGTAATATCATTTATTCTGTTGTTTAGGTGGCCCATTCATCATCATCATCATCATCATCGACATCAATAGGTCCATTCAGGGAAGCAAACTGCAATACAGAATCAGCAATAAGTACAGGTAACGAAATGAAACTAGCTCTGAGACAATATTAATGTTATTTGCAAAAAATACATGCCATGGCTTCCATTCATAAATTCTCAGAACTGGAGTGAACATTTTTGAAGAGGCTGGGTAACGTAACTATACAGAACGAATATGAACTATAGGGACAAACTTCAGGTATCAAAATATGACAGGAAAAGAAACAAAGTTCATACCCTGCAAAAAGACTGCCACAAGTGAAAAGTATCTGATTTTGAGTTCACTCACTCACTGTGCATTACACACTCTACATGCTGAAAAATTGCCACAACTCCAACTTATGATTAACTCAATAAATGGCAGTATAAAGCAATTTTGAAGCTTGTGCTTCATTTCTGCCATCAGCTGTGACATTTCGTTTCCAAGATCTCATGTGTTAACTGTGAATAGGGGAGGCCTGGGTGGGAGGCAAGAAGCTTGACCACTATACCATCAAGCCCCCTAATTTCACAATAGACATACACATATCATAAAACAGGAAATCACAATGGGAAAACAGTCTGAGCACTAAGGTTCGAATGTTAAGGAAAAGTCTTTTTTTATTCTGAGCTCATTTTACACGAAATCTGAAAAATAAGTTTGAATGACGGGTCCCTGACCACGTTTAAAGCAATTTGATGTTGCCTATAAATGCATATTTCGGCCATTTTTATTGTTTTGGTCATATTTGGTCATATTTTAGTGATAAAAGGTCACATTTGGTTATAATTTCAGCATTTTTGGTTAAATTGAGGCATCGTTAACAAGGTACGTGTTATCTGCGTCGAGTTTCAAACACAGGATTTCCGAATAGTGTAGTAGATATATTTTTCTTTCTTTTCCCGGAGCAGGTTTAGAAGACTTGATTCCAAGAAGGCTCTCCTCTACGGACGTCTTTTAGCACATCTTTCTGAACAAGTTAGATTGCGACACTGTACGCATGAAGTCACGGAACATGACGATAGTGTGCTTCCGCCTTTCAATAGGATGTCACTCCAGTAGATATATTTAGCTCAGAAGTAATTAGCAAACAAGGAAATGCCATGTTATATCTCGCCCAGTTCTTCCTTGCAGGACCGGGTGAAAGCTCCCTTGCTCTTCCACTACCAACGGATTTCAACAGATTGGTCACACTTGTAGTACTGCAGTGAACCCCATCATGCCAAAAGTGAAGTGTAGTGAAGCTGTAAAGTTCAGGAAGTATGTGAAAGAGTTCGGTGAAGAGACGTTCAGTACTGACGGAACAATTCTTTTTTGTCAAGCGTGTGAAGTTAAGGTAGCGGCGATAAAGTAATTTAATGTGCAACAACACTGCGCTACAGCTAAGCATAAAAGCTGTGCGAATCGAAAGTCTTCTGAACAGAGCAGGCAGGCTCTTTCGTTTGATACAGCGAAATCTTCCGTCAACCAAACTTTCCGATTTCTCAAAAGACCTGTGCGAAATGTTGATATCTACCAATATTCCGCTTAACAAAGTGAACAACGAAAAATTCCAAAAATTCTCAACTAAATACACAACACAGTTGATCCTGGACGAGGCAACATTGCGAAAAAGTTATTTGCCCACCTGTTATGAAGACGCACTTCGAAAAATTAGAATTAGTGTAGGCAACAATAGCGTCTAGGTATCCATTGATGAAACTACGGATGTTTGTGGTAGGTATGTTGTGAATGTTACAATTGGCACGCTTCTTGTGGATTGTCCGGGCGATGTATATTTTCTTCATTTCGGAAGTTCTAGATGCAGCTAACCATTCCACAATTGCAATAATTTTTGACAATGTCATGAAACTTTTGTGGGATGGTGATGTTAAGCAAGAACGAGTCTTGCTGTTACTAACCGATGCTGCACCATACATGGTGAGAGCAGCAAGGGGACTTAGGCACTTTACCCAAAAATGGTCCATTTAACGCGTCTTGCTCACGGATGGCACAGAATTGCTGAAGAAATACGTCAGAATTTTCCTGATGTTGACCGGTTAATATCAAACGTCAAGAAAATATTTGTGAAGGCTGCACTGAGGGAGACAAAATTCAAAGATCACGCGCCTTCTCTTCTTCCTGAGCCAGTGCTCACCCGATGGGGAACGTGGCTTAACGCAGTAGAGTACTACTTGGAACACTACGAAACTGTGCAAGAAATTGTTTCTACTTTTGCCAGTAGTGAGGCATCGTCAATAAAAATTGCACAGGAACTGTTTTCCAATGCTTTGTCG
The DNA here is from genome assembly GCA_946902985.2 of Meconema thalassinum. Classification (NCBI taxonomy): domain Eukaryota; kingdom Metazoa; phylum Arthropoda; class Insecta; order Orthoptera; family Tettigoniidae; genus Meconema; species Meconema thalassinum. The sequence continues at coordinate 1,038,249,836 of OX336389.2, forward strand.
GGACAATTAGTATATACAGAGTCCGCCAGAAAAAAGTATACACTCTTTGTCAGACGATATTAGGATATGGACATTCTCAACTGTTATCATAGTTTTTAAATGTTGTAGTATGGCCTTTCGCACCACAGATGTCGGTATTTGCATCACGATAGTGGGAAGAGAAAATTGCTGGAGCACGCTTGACGTTCGAGCAGCGAAAATACATTCTGAAGTGGTTTATCAGGTTTGTTAATGCCGTTGAAGTGCAACGTCAGTGGAGAAGGGAGTTTGAAACAGAACCCCCAACATGCCTAACAATTAAATGCATTACTGGATAGCGACCATCGATTGCTGGTAATGAACCTGAGAGGGAGTAAGGAGGAGAAAGGGACTGAGAACCAGGAAAGACGTATAAGGATATGGAAACTGAAAGAAGGGGATAGAAGGGTCAAGTACCTCAAAATGGTAAAGGAAGGAATTCCAACAGATGAAGAAAGAGGGGTGGAAGAGGAATGGGCTAGATTTAAGAAGACACTAGTAGGTGCAGCAGAAGCAGTATGTGGGAGGACAAGTAGTAAGAAGAGGTGGAAGGAAACACCATATTGGAATGAGAAGACAAAAGATATAGTAAGGGAAAAGAATAGAGCCTCTAGGAGGTGGTATCAAAATAGGACGGTAGAGACAAGGGAAGAGTACCAGGCAGAGGCGGTTCTAGCCCTGGGCCGGGAGGGCCCGGGCCCCCCCAGTTTTAGTGAAATAATTATTTTAAAATTCCTTGGTTACTAAATAAATTGATAATTTACAGATATAATTTATCTGATATAAAACAAACTAATGCATTTAATTAAGTTAATTTTTCTTTCAATTTCAAAATTTATTTATTTTATTATATGTAATTTAAACACACAATTGAAATCGTGTATAAATATAATATTTGTAAAATGCGTAGTGCAAACACCAAGAGTATTAAACTCTTTTCCCAACTTTATGACATGCAAGTTCAGAAGTTTCCAATGTAGAGAAACCTCCATGCGATACAAGTGCATTGATATCTCCCCAACTCTGTGACAAAAATGTGAGTGCAACTGTTTCTAATATAGAATGAACCAGTACCATTTTATATCAGTGCATCGATCTATAATGGTCCATGCCAACCCCGTAAATCAGTTTATAAACAAACGTTACTATACAATAAGAACAGAAGTTTTAACAGTAAATGGTTTGATAGGTATACATTTATTGAATACTCTGAGAACAAAGATGCTGTTTTCTGTGTTGTCATTTCGTTCAATCTGATTCAAGCAATGCTGAACATGTTTTCAGAAAATCTGGATTTTGCAATTGGAAAAGAATATGAGAAAAACGTGCAAAGCATGCTGATAGTGAATGTTATAAATCTTCAATACTAACGTGAAACAGTTTTCTGGTAAGTGAACATAGCAGCACAGTGATTTCGAAGCTAAGCGAGAAACCTCTGGTTATATTGCGTAACCGCTCAGCTGTGGCAACAATGGCCCGAGTCGCATTACTTTGTGCTCGGCAAGACATTGGGCGTAGAGGCACTGGTACATTACGATGGCAGTGGTAGAGGTCATCGCCAAACAGTTTTGGATGATGATAGTGTTAATAATAAGGGGAATTTTGATGAAATTTTAAATGTAATTAAACTAGAAAGTGAAAGCACAAGTAAACAGTCTACCAAAGAATGCAACTTACTCATCTAAAGATTCTCAAAATGAATTTCTTGATATCTCAGCTAATATAATAGTTGAACATATTGGAGAAGATACGAAAAAATATAACGATGGTTACGTTTCCTTAATCCTGGATGAGTTAGAGTTGTTTGTAAAGTGGAACAGATGTCCGTATGTGTCAGATATGTAGGACAAAATTCTATAGAGGAGCGTTTCATTGGTTTTATACATTTGTCTCAACTGAATGCTGAAAGTATAGCTTGTTTCAGTGGATTTCGATCCATGTAAGAGCATTGGACAAGCATTGGACAAGCATATGATGGAGCCGCGGTTCTGTCAGGGAAGATAAACGGTGTGCAGCGTTTATTGCGACAGAAGGTCAATAACCCGTGTGTTTACGTGCATTGTTATGCACATCGCTTGAATTTAGTTTTGGTGGACGTTTAAAAGCCAGTTTGTAGACGTGGTAGGGGACACTTTTGGTTTACTGGAAGCAATTTATGCTTTTCAGTCTGTATCTACTGTAAGACACCAAAAGTTTGTTGAGATACAGAGTGATCTTCATCCAGGAGAACGTGTTTTAGAGATACCTCTTCAAAGTGACACGTTATGGGTATGTAAATATAGAGGAGTAATGTATTTTCAGAAACTTTTGCTTCAGTTAAAGCAGCTGTGGAGTATTTTTCAAAGTCAGTTAACAAGAAAGAGGCAGCAGAAGCAAAAGGTTTGTTGAAACAGCTTTGTAAAGTGAAGGTGATGTTTGTGTTACAAATCTTTTCTGATATTCTCGAGCTTGCCAATGGAGCCTCTATGTTCTTACAACAAAAACATGTGGACTTCGGAGGGGCACATAGATTGATCTATGGTCTTGTAAAATCGTTGCAAGAAAAACGAAATGATTATTATTTTTAAGGAACTATGGGCGGTTACATGTGACTCTGTTCAGTCGTTAGGCGTGAAAGTTTATAAGCAATCTAGAGTCTCAAGTATTCCAAAGAACTTTTCAGACTACGTTTTATTAATGCCAGTCTCTGCGGCGAAAGAAGAGGAAAATGTCACATTATCAGAGACATGTAAAAGAAATCTGTTTGAAATATTAGACAACATGGTAGAAGAGTTACTGTGTAGATTTACTGAAAATGATTTTGTGTGCAATGCAATGGATGCCTGTAACCCAAGAAGTGAAATCTTTTTAAATTTTGAATATATATATTCTCACGTTCTGTGAAAAGTATAATCTAATCTTCACAGGCCGTAAGGTGCTACAGACTGAAATCAGTTTAGCTAAGAATGTATTTAGAGGCAAATATCCAAACACTTCCTCATTATTTTTTTCTGAACTTCTGAAAATGGAAGTTGGTTTTCCATAGCTACTATTATTTTTCAAGTTGATGCTGACTCTTCCTGAGTCATCTGCTTCTGCTGAGCGCAGTTTCTCTGTCGTGAAACGAATAAAATCCTATTTAAGAGCAACAATGGCAACAAAGAGGCTTTCCAATCTAGCAATTATTTCAATTGAAAGAGAATTAAGCGGAAAATTACTTCACGACCCTTCTGATATAGTGAACCAGTTTGCCCAGAGTAGAAACAGAAGAATAAATTTATGTGGCAGTGAAATATGCTATTTTTTTACCAATGATAGTTTTTAGCTTACTTTTCTCATTTTGCAAAAATGAGGAAAAAGTAGAATAATGAGATTAATCCGGGAAAATGTCTGGCCCCCCCAGATTTAAGCTTCTAGAACCGCCACTGGTACCAGGAAAGAAAGAAGGAGGCGAAGAGAGTAGTGGCTGAGGAGAGAAGAAAGTGGATGGAAGAGTGGACAAAGATGATGAAGGAGGATAATGAAGGTACAAAAAAGGTCCTGTATGGGATGGTAAAAAATAAGAGGCGGAAGGATCCTACGGATTATGTTAGAATGGTGAACAAAAGGGGACAAGAGATAGAAAAGAGGGAAGAACTGAAGAAAATGTGGAAATAATATTTTGAAGAACTTCTGAACCCAAATGGAAAGGATGGTGAGGAGGAAGAAATCGGGGAAGAGGAAGATGAACTGCAAACAGAAAGGGACTTAACATGGAAAGAAGTAGAAGATGCAGTGAACAAGATGAAAGGAGGGAAGGCACCAGGTGTGGATGAGTTGAGTGTGGAGATGGTGAGAGCAGCAGGAGAGGTGGGGATACAGTGGTTGTACCGAGTGATGAGGACAGCATGGAAGGAAAGGAAGACCCCAGAGGACTGGAAATAAAGGAATAATTGTCCCGATCTTCAAGAAAGGTAGTAGAACAGATTGCAGAAACTATCGGGGAATAACACTGATGAGTCATTGTGCAAAGATCTTCGAGAAAGTTTTGGAAAAGAGAATTAGGACAAGGATAGGAGGAGGGATGAGGGAAGACCAACATGGCTTCAGAGCAGGAAGGCCCACGGTGGATTTGATTTTTGCTGTAAGGCAGTTACAAGAACAGCACTATGAGTATGGAACAGATCTACTGATGGCCTTCCTGGACATTGAGAAAGCATATGCCAGTGTATGCAGAAACAAAGTATGGAAGTCCCTGGAGGATACAGGAGTAGAGAAATGGATTATAAAGAGGATAAAGGAGATGTACAAGGGAAGCGTGAGCTGTGTGCAAGTGGGAGAAGAGAGATCAGACTGGTTGGAACAGAGAAACGGCCTGAAACAAGGAAGTGCACTGTCACCATTACTTTTCATTGTGGTGATGGATGACATAATGACCCGAGTAGCACAAGTAATTGGGGAAGGAAAGATGAAAGCAATGGTGTTTGCAGATGATTTGGGGGAACAAGGAGGAGGAGGTACAGGAACAGTTGGACGTCTGGGAAGGAATAATACAAGGATATGGGATGAAATTTAGCATAAATAAGAGTGAGATGGTGATCACAACAAGGAAGAAGGAAAGAACCACAATAGGAATAACAATTGGTGGGGAACAGCTGAAGAAAGTGGAGAGTTTCAAGTATCTGGGAAGCTTGATACAAGATAATGGAAGAAACGATATAGAAATAAATGAGCGGGGGAGGCAGGCAGAAGCATTTCGGAGGAGTGTGAGAAGCATGTTTTGGAGCAAGGATGTCCCTCAGAACAGCAAAAAGATCATATATCGGACGTACTATGACCCTATCCTGACGTATGCCTCGGAGACCTGGGTTATGAAAGGAAGGGAGAAGAGCAAAATACAGGCCAGTGAGATGAGGTTCTTGAGAAGCAGTATTGGAGCTACAAAGATGGACAGAATAAGAAATGAGAGGATCAGAGAATTAATGAAGGAGGAACCATTACAGGATGGTATAGAGAAATCTAGACTTAGATGGTATGGACATGTAAAACGAATGGAGGAGAAGAGGATACCCAGGAGAGCACACGAGACGAAGTGGGAAGGAAAGAGACAGAGAGACAGGTGGCTGAAGGGGGTGGAAGAAAGCGTGAAGAAGAGAGGAGAAGACTGGACAAGGGTGGAGGCTGAGAGATGGTGGGAAGACAGAAGACGTTGGAGAGGCTTGTGTTCCAAACAGACCCGGCCAGTGGCTGGAAACTGTACAAGATGATGATGATGACTGGGAAGTTCGAGACACATGGAACGATTTGTGATATTCACAAAGGAATATCGGGAAGAACGTGTACAGCTACTTGTCGTGCTTCGTCGGCTCCCGTTTTGAAAGGTTTGCTAATTCTCCACAGAAGCCTGCTATGCAATGTGCGCGGGAAGTGGGGATTAGCAGTACAAGTGTACGACGAATTTTGAAAACAGCTAAGTGGAAAGTTTACATCCTACGAAGACTGCATGATCTTAATGAGGACGATTCCGATCGTCGAATGCAATTTTACGAATGGTATCAGCAAATGGTAACCCATGATGAACAATTTCTGACGAAGTTAGTGTGGTCTGATGAAGCCCAGTTTAAACTTAATGGAACAGTGAATCGACATAACTGGGTCTAATGGGCTCCGGAAAATCCGCATGTTCATGTGGACAAGGCGGTCAATCTACCAGGGGTTAATGTGTGGTGTGAACTGTCGTCGAGGGGCTTACTAGGACCCTTTTTATTTGATGGTACTGTCACTGCAGCAGTGTACTTGGGAATGTTACGCACATTAATTTTACCAGCTGTACTTTCGCTTTATGGAGCCGATGATGAAGTCTTCTAGCAACAGGATAAGGTGCCACCACATTACCATGTAGCAGTACGAGCTTTCCTGGATGACAATCTGCCGGGACATTAGATTGGACGAAGAGCGCCCATTGAGTTCCCCCCCACGGTCGCCAGATCTTACCCCTATGGACCTTTACCTGTGGGGAACTGTGAAAAATCAAGTCTATCAACGTAAGCCGCGCACGCTGAAGGCCCTTTGCCAGGAGATTACTGCGGCATGTGCAGCGGTCCCCATTCAAACATTGACGGACATAGTTGCAGCGACCACTCGTCGTTCTGCTGTGTGTCTGGCAGCCAACGGTGAACATTTAGAACAACTCATGTAACCATATGTTTAACTGAAGACAGTACATCATCATCATCATCATTTCCCCTTATCCAGCTCCTGCCGGGTCGGGGTATTTATGGCACTTCTCCACTTTCCTCTTTCCTTCCACCATTCTTCTTCCACGATCTTGTCCCAGTCCAGATTTCTTTTTCTTATGCTGTTCTTCACTGAATCAATCCACCTTGTTCTAGTTCTTCCTCTTGCTCTCTTACCCTTGCACTTTGCCTCCAGCATCTGTCTTGGTATTCTATTTTCCTCCATCCTCTTTACATGTCCAAACCACCTTAGTTTATTCTTCTCAATTCTCTCATTTAGTTTTCCCATCCCAACTTCCTTCCTAACATCTTCATTCCTCACTCTGTCTTTCCTTGTCTTTCCTATCATACTTCTTAGGAATTTCATTTCACTGGCTTGGATTCTACTCTCTTGCCTGCTTGTCAGGGTCCAAGTCTCAGCTGCATAAGTTAATACGGGAACATAGTACACTTTATACATTACCTCCTTGCTTTTCCTTGGCACTTCCTTATCCCAAACAAGTTTTCTTACACTTTGATAGAATGCATTGCTCTGCTGTACTCTCCTGCCAATCTCCATGTCCAACCTACCAGTTTGCATCAATTCACTTCCTAGGTATTTGAAAGTGTCCACAATTTCCAAACTCTGACTTCCAATTTTCACAGTGCCCTTTCCTTGTCTTTCCCCTCTTGTCATCACCATGGTCTTGCTTTTCTCTATACTGATTTTCAGGCCGTACTTCTGAATATTTTAGCTCAGTGCATCTAGTTGTTTTTGCACTTCTTCGGTGTTCCTTCCCCAGACACAATATCATCTGCAAATAACAGTAACTTCATTTCTTTTTGTCCATATGCTTCCCTTGTTTCCTTTACAATTTCATCCATCACCATTATGAAAAAGAGAGGTGACAGCACACTCCCCTGTCTTAGTCCAGTCTTGTTCCTAAACCAATCTATCTTTCCAACTGGGGTCAGTACCCTGCTAACACAGTTGTTGTACATTGCTTGCACCATTTCCAACATTTCTCTTACCAGTCTCTTCTTAACCATGGTTTCCCATACCTTCTCTCTGGGGACACTATCATATGCCTTTTCTAGATCTATGAAAGTCATGATCAAATCCTCTCCATATTCCCAGTTCTTTTCCATCACCTGCCTCAAGCTAAAGATTGGGTCCACTGTGGATCTTCCACTCCTGAAGCCGTACTGTTCCTCTTGCAACTCTCCTTCCACCTTTCTTCTCATTCTTCTTTCTAATATCCTTTCCAGTATTTTTACTATCTGTGATATGAGGGTGATCCCTCTATAGTTATCACACACCTTCTTGTCCCCCTTCTTAAACACTGGTATTATTAGCCCTTTCTTCCAGTCTTCTGGTACACATTTCCGTTTCCACACACACTTTAGCAGTCGGTACAACCATTGCATACCAACAGGTCCAGCAGCCTTTATCATTTCTACACTGATTTCATCCACCCCTGTTGCTTTTCCCATCTTCATTTTCTGTACTGCTAATTCCACCTCCAGCATTGTTATATCATCTTCTGTTATAGAGTCGTCAGGTTGTGTCACTTCCATCTCACCAGTACAATTGCTCACATTCAATAGCTTATCGAAATACTCCTTCCATCGTCCCTTTATCTCTTCTGGGTGTGTTAACAACTCTCCATCTTCCTTTTTTACTAGCTTTGTAGTAACTCTTTCTTTCCTCTTACTTCTTAGAAGTCCATACAGCATCCTTTTACTGCCACTTACATCTGTTTCCATTCTTCGTGTAAATTCTTCCCAACTTTTCTTCTTTTCTTCTCCTACCACTTTCTTACACCTCCGTTTGCTGTCGATATACTTCCTTTTGCTTTCTTCTGTTTGATCTCTGTTCCATTCTTTCCATGCAGACTTCTTTTCTTTCACTGCTTTCCTCACTTCTTCATTCCACCACGGTGTCTCCTTCTCTTTCACTCTCGTTGACGTCCTACCACAAGCACTCTCTTCTGCACCAACAAATGCCTTTTTAAAGTGGGACCATTCCTCTTCTATGTTTTCCACTTCAGTAACTGGGATTTGTTGCTTCAATCTCTCCTGAAAATCTTCCTGTACAGTTTTGTCTTTCAATTACCATACTTTTATTTTACTTTCTCTGATCTCCTTTAGGTTTTCCAATTTTTCCCATCTAAATTTTGCCACCACAGCTCTATGGTCCCCATCAAATGCTTCTCCTGGTAAAGCTGTCACATCTATCAGCTTTCTGCGATTAGTCCTTTCCACCAGAAAGTAGTCAATTACTGATTTTGTTCTTCTATCGCCCCAACCATATCTCGTAATTTTCCTGCTGTTTTTCTTCCGAAACCATGAATTACCCACTATCAGTCCATTCCTTTCACAACAGTTTACAAGTTTCTCTCCATCCCGGTTCTTTTTCCCATATCCATAGGGTCCAATGACTTCTTCCTTTCCTTGTCTCTCGTTTCCGACTTGTGCATTCATATCTCCCATGATCACCACTTCTACATCTGAAATTACTCTTTCTACATCCTCCAGGAATACTTCAATATCTTCTTCTCTGTTTCCAGTCTGTGGTGCATACACTTGTATGAAGTCCATCACATCATTTTTCATCTTCATTCTAATTTTCATTATTCTGTCACTCACACACTAGACCACTTCAACATACTCCTCCAGTTGTTTCGAGGTTATCAGTCCCACGCCATTTTTTGCCTCTTGGCCACCACTCCAGTATAATGTATATCCTTTCCTCAATTTCTTCCTTCCTTTACCTTTCCATTTCACTTCACTCAGCCCCATCAATCCAACATTCTCCCTCTCCATGAAGTCTACCACCTCCTCCACCTTGCCTGTCAGGGTCATGACATTCATGATTCCCACTTTCATTTCGGTTACTGGTCGCCCATTTCTCACAGTTCCGCCAGTACCAAAAGAACTGCGCATCGCCTGCAGGGTACGCCCTAACCTTCTCCGAGTCATTTGAAGTGCCATTTCCATTTTAGGCTATTATTACGATGGGGTCGCCACTCCCAAAGGCATTTTATGAAGCTACTGCCAGCTATTATACAGGCCGCCCCTACCATGGGAAACAGACGCCCTTGCAGCCGCCCCTAACCTGGGAAACAGACGCTGCCCATTGATGATGTACTCATACTATTCCCTGAGTACTGGGTTGCCTCTTCTGCAATCTCCACCGTTCCGAAGTCCACCTTCTCCGCTGCAGATTCCATTGAGGTCTTCGCACGTAACCCTGTGCACGGGGCCTATGTTATACCCCATAGGACTGGGTCCTCACCAGAACTTAGCCGGTACTGTAGTTCCATGGTATATTACAGTACCATTGCCCACCCCCGCGACGTGGACGCGCCTGGCAAGAATTATCCATGTAGCCAATTATAATTGCCTCATGGACCGGGTTAAGGAGCTGTCTAAATCCAGCCTCCAAGGCCATACTACATGTGTAATCAAAATTTAAATGTAAAAGAAACACACAATAAATAGTTTTTGTTCCGTAAAGAGTGTGTACATTTTTCTGGCAGACCCTGCATTTCTTTAAATTATTTATTTATATTGAAAATATTGGTGGTGAAGGATGGGGAAACAGGAATAAGGAAGGAGAGAGATTGTTGGAACTGTGCAAGATAAATGGGCTAATGGTTGGAAACACATGGTACAAGAAGAGAGAGAGCCATAAAATTACTTGGTACAGCAGGGATTTGACTAGGAAATCAGTGGTGGACTATATTCTATGCGGGAAGGAGACAAAGAAGAGTATCACGGATATAAGGGTAATACCTTCAGAAGCCCTGGACAGTGACCACCGTCTGCTGGTCGCCAAGGTGAGAGGACTGAAGGAAAAGAGGAGAACTGAGAACCAATAAAGAAGAATAAGGACATGGAAGCTGAAGGAGGATGGAAATAAGGAGAAGTTCCAGATATTAGTGAGGAACAAATTACCGAAGGATGATCCGAAAACAGGTGAAGAAGAATGGAATAGGTTCAAGGACGTGTTGGTAGAAGCAGCGGAAGTCGTGTGTGGCAGAACTAGTGGAAAGAAAAGGTGGAAGGAAACACCAGGGTGGAACCCCAGAACTAAGGAAGCAGTGAAAAAGAAAAATGAAGCATTCAGGAAATGGTTCCAACAGAGGACAGACAGAACAAGAGAAGAATACCAAGAGCGGAAGAAAGAAGCAGGAGAAGTAGTGAAGGAAGAGAAAAAGAAATGGCTGGAGAAATGGACAGAAATGATGGAGGAGGACTGTGATGGCAGTAAGAAAGTGTTGTATGGAATGATAAAGGCAAAGAGAAGAGATACAGGGGAAAATGTCAGAATGGTGGACAGGAATGGAAAGGAGGTCGAAAATATGGAAGAAGTAAAGGTTATCTGGAGAGAATACTTCAAGGAACTCCTAAATCCAACTAAAACCAGCGTAGTGGACATTGTGGAGGAAGAAACAGACAGTGACCAAGACATTTCAGAGAAGGAATTGACATGGAAAGAAGTGGAGGAAGCATTAAGGAAGATGAAAGGGGGAAAGGCACCGGGAATAGACGAAGTGAGTGTGGAGATGGTGAGAGCAGCAGGGGTGATAGGAACCCAGTGGCTCTTTCGAGTAATGAAAGTGATATGGAGGGAGAAGAAAATACCAGAGGACTGGAAAAGAGGGATAATAATACCCATATTTAAAAAGGGAAGTAGGAAGGAATGCAAGAACTACAGGGGAATTACACTCATGTGCCACTGCGCCAAAATATTTGAGAAGGTACTGGAGAGAAGAATTCGGACAGAAGTTGAAGATGGGCTGAGGGAAGAACAGTATGGATTCAGGCCAGGAAGATCAACAGTTGACCTCATCTTTGCAGTAAGACAGCTACAAGAACACCATTATGAATATGGGAAAGATCTGGTGATGACCTTCTTGGATATTGAGAAAGCATATGATAGTATTAATAGAAACAAGGTATGGGAAGCAATGAGAGCAAAAGCAGTGAACAAGGAGACAGTGGCAAGAGTGAAAGCAATGTACGAGGGAAGCAAAAGCTGTGTAAAGGTGGGAAGAGAGAGAACGGAATGGTTTCAACTGGAGAGTGGTCTGAAACAGGGAAGTGCCCTCTCACCCCTGTTATTTATAGTGGTGATGGATGAAATCATACGAAAAGTGGTAAATAGCATTGGGGAAAGGAAAATGAAGGCAATGTTGTTTGCTGATGACCTTCTGGTATGGGGAGAGGATGAGCAAGAAGTACAAGAGCAATTAGATGAGTGGGAGAAGGTAGTGTTATCATATGGGATGAAGTTCTCAGCACAAAAGAGTGAAGTGGTCATCACAACGAGGAAGAAGAACAGACTGGATATGGGCATAACACTTGGAGGACAGCAGTTGCAGAAAGTAGAATGCTTCAAGTACTTGGGAAGCATAATTGAAGAAAAGGGAGGCAATAGGATGGAAATAAATGAGAGGGGAAGGTGCGCAGATGGATTTTTCAAGAGTGTTAGGGGGATGATATGGAATAAAGATGTACCACAAAAATGTAAAGGAATCATCTACAAGACCTACTTTGTGCCAATTTTGACATATGGTTCAGAAACATGGGTGATGAAGGAAAGGGACAAGAATAAAATACGAGCAGTGGAGATGAAGTTCCAGAGGAGTAGGGTAGGAGTGACAAGAATGGACAGAGTAAGGAATGAGAGAGTCAGGGAGATGGTAAGAGAGGAACCATTGCAAAATAGAATAGAGCGATCTAGGCTACAATGGTATGGACATGTGAGGAGGATGCAAGAGGAGAGGATACCGAAGAAGATGTTTGGAATGGAAATGACAGGAAGGAGGCCAAGGGGAAGACCAAGGGACAGATGGACAAAAGGAGTTAAGAAGAGTGTGGAGGAAAGAGGAGTGTGCTGGGACACAGTAAATGACGAGAGATGGTGGATGGACAGGAAACGGTGGAGAGGCTTATGTTCCAAGCAGACCCGACCAGCGGTTGGAAACTGCTCAAGATGATGATGATTTATATTGAAAACTATCTCTCGCCTAGAAACTGCTGGTTTAGAATTATGTGCGAATTTAGGAATAGTAAAGGACATGGTATCCCAAGTAGAACAAGCAAGAAGTAGAGCGTCAGTTGCAGTGAAGAACAAACTTAGTAAGGTGCCGAGTGCAAATGAAGGATACGCAACAATGTGCAGAATTGGTGCCATTTTAGAGGGTAATAGATCTGGTTTAGGCGAAAACGACCCGGAGCTAAGCAGCAGTGAACTAACTATGTTCAAATGTGCTCCTGTGACATTATGTGACGTAGAAAGGAGCTTCTCCCAGTACAAGAAAATACCGAGCGACCTTCGAAGGAGATTTCTTTCCGCCAGACTGAGAATGCTCATGGTCGTTATGTGCAATGCTGGCAAAGAAGAAAATTACCAAGTATGTACAATTATGAACACAATATACTTCCTGTCAGGCAGTGTCTTCTAACTTACGCCGACAGATACAAATAAAGCATGCTAATACTTCGTTTTTTTTGTTTTCTTTTAGGAAAACTGAGCAAGAACTGCATCTCAAGGCTATGATACTGAATGAATGCTGAAACATTTAATGTACTGAAGCTCTCTGTCAGTTTGTATGATGAAATGTGTCTGGTGTATTATCGCTGATCACATTTTGGCACTTAAAAGACGTTTACTGTATGTTAGTGATACTCTACCTATCCCAAAAAATTCATGTCATATTTCATAGTTTTTTTTAGGTCATATTTAATAGTTTTTAGGTCATATTTAATAGTTTTTAGGTCATATTTAGCTAGTTCTTAGGGCATATTTTGTACTTCTTTAGGTCTTAAAACTTCCGAACCCTACTGAGCACACTCTTGGGTACAGCTTCACCTTTCCTCTTTTTCTTCCTCCAACACCAACAACCACGAGAAAATATTTGATTGTATTGCAACATCTGCTCTGAAACGTGTGTCTGCTGTGTACACACTACTGTATTCTTCCCGTTTTGAGCTTGATAATGTTATTCATATTTTGCATTAATATACTGCCTTGAAAAGAACTCTCATCAATTCACTTTCCTCCACAACAATATAATTTTTAAAAATCTCTAAAACAAGCATAGGCACTCATCTGCAAGCCTTTCAATCGGGGCAAAGGTCATGACTTACCTCCATTGTTGGAAGAATAGGACCGGAGTCGTGCAGTGAAGCAAAGTATCGAACATCTCTGTCTTCATCTCGCTGAAGTTGTTCCAATGTTCTCATGATTGTCCTATACTGTGAACTATCCCTCTGTCGGAAGTACGCTGTAAACAACACCATACACAAGATCATTCACACATTACACAACACATTGAAGTAGCATGGAGAAAAAAGGATCAGTTACAAATTATAATGCATTTTATGACACACCATTCTTGCTTTCATTTACATACAATCTCCACGTTATTTCCTACAAAACATAATAAGAATCCTGAGAAAATCTAACAAATGGTACAAGCAACCAATGCAAATAGGACAAACATAGTGACAGGGAGACGCGGAAGGAGAGACAATAAGGATAAGGACAATCTCCTTAGTAAAAGACTGACACAAAACTAGCTTCGATGGTGGGCATTCACCCCACCAATCCAATGCCATAGCCCCCAATGAGCTTGTTTTGATCTCACAGTCTCATCAGATTGGGCAGTATCAGTTCAGATGTGTACCGATGGGGCATTATTCAATGAGATCTTCGTCTTCAAGTGGATGGTGGGAAGGAGTGGAAACTGGACAAACACAGGTAAAGAAGACTGGGAAAGTAAAAAAAGACAGGACAATGAAGTAGGAATAAACTTATAGAGGGAGAAACAATCAATGGACAAAAAAAGGAGGTTAGAAATACAGTACAGTTAAGCCTACCACCAAGAATTCCTCTAAAATTGGTCTTCTTAACCTGCCAGGACGCGCGCTCTGTTTTGAAACGTATAGGTCTGCGCTGGGTAAATTTTATCCAAACAGTTTATCATTATGAAACACCATAATCACTCTCCTCTCTTTTCAAGAAGCAAAATGCCATGTTTGCATTGAGATCAGAATCTAATAATATATTGTAAGTAAAAAATTAAAATTGTTGTGCAGCCAAATCCTTCGTACACGTATGAATCTAGAGAAGAGTATGTTCATTGTATCTCCATTTCTATTAAGAGCACCACTTTTATATATTCAGCTTAAAAAGTCATTATTGATGCGACAATGACAAAGGCGAACAATTGTTCAGATATATAACACAAATTACACATAACAATACAATGATCAAATCTATTCCTTACAATCAGAAGTTTACATGTCTTAGATCAGTGATTGGTAAATGTTGTTTACTGTAAGAGGATATAAGGAAACCAGAGATATATATGCAAAGCGAACTGATGTGAGTTTAATAATAATAACAAACTGATGTACATGGATGGCAATAGCGTAACTGCACAAACTAAACGTGTGCGAACATGGCGCGAGTTTTAGACAAACTGAACCATAAAGGGCAGGTGGCAGCACCTTACATATACAGAACCGCATACTTGATAAATAAGATTAAAACCACCAAAGTTACAACACTTCCCCTCAAGTACAGGTTCATACAATCCTTACCCTCTCCAAACCAGTAAACTTCAAGCAACGTTCATGTTTCATTCGACTTAAACTCTTCGTGAGAAAGTCAGCAACTTGATCGTTTGTAGAGATATACTTCAAAACAAAAAATTTACACTCAAAGACTTCGCGAACAAAGTGATGTTTGATATCAATATGTTTGCTTCTACTGTGATACATCGCGTTCTTTGCTAAATTAATTGCACTTTGATTATCACAAAAAATGAACATAGTGGCTAAGACTTTGAAGCCTAACACAAGCAGAAATCGACTTAAGTACACAGCTTCCTTGGCGCACTCTGACAACGCCATGTACTCTGCCTCCGTGGTGCTAAGGGCCACGGTTCTTTGTTTTCTTGAGTCCCACGATATAGGGCATCCGCCGAGCAGGAACACGTACCCCGTGTAGGACCTCCTATCTTTTGGCAGCTTCCCCAGTCGGCGTCGACGAATCCTTGGATCGGTTCGGTGTCTGCTTCGTAGATCAGCCCGATGTTCGAAGTCCCCTTCAAGTACCGCAGCACTCTCTTGGCTGCTTTCCAATGTTCAACTCCGAAGCATTTGTTGAACTGTCCCAGGTAGCTGACAGCGAACGAAATGTCCGGGCGTGTAGTTGTCGACAGGTATGTCAGCGCGCCTACCAATTTGCGGTAAGGCAACTTCAACTCGTCAGTACTGGGATTCTCATTTTTGCTCAACTTCGTTCCAGGGTCGAGTGGTGGGACTACAGGGTTGCAGTCGGCCATCTCGTAGCGTTGGAGAAGCTCTTCAATGTAACCTTGCTGTAGCATGGCAATACATCCGGTCTCCTGGATTAGTTCGATGCCTAGGAAGTGTTTGGCCAATCCTAAGTCCTTGACCTTGAAATTTTCACTCAGGACTCTGGAAATCTCGGCGATCGTCTTTTTGCATTTTGACAGCACCATCATGTCGTCAACGTATACGGCAATCAAAGTTATGTTATTTCCGGAACCAATTTGGAATAGACACGGATCCGATGCAATTGGTTTGGCACCGCACCTCCTCAAGACCTCACGCAGCTTGGCATACCAGTTTCTACCGGCCTGTTTCAATCCGTACAGTGATTTTTGTAGTAAGCAGACCTTGTCGCCTACCTGCAACTGGTGAAGCATGTTCTTGGCCTTCTCCTTAATTTCGTCGTCAGTTCCAGATATCGCAATGCTCTCTAACATCTCCCTGAAGTTCTTCGGTTGTTTCATGAATATTTCCTCGTCTAGGTCACCATACCGATAAGCCGTTGGGATATCGTACTGTCTGATTTTTACACCGAGCTTGGCAGCGAGACAAACCATGAATCGAATTGATTCCATTCGCGCCACCGGTGCGAACGTGTCAAAGTAGTTGATTTCATACTCCTGGTTGAAACCTTGAGCCACCAGCCTGGCCTTTCTCTTCTCAAGTGTTCCATCAGGTTTTAGTTTGTCGCGCAGCACCATCCGGCATCCGATGACTTTGGAATCACAAGGAGGATCCACCAGCACCCATGTATTGTTTCTCAGGATAGATGCCATTTCCATGACCATGGCACCATGCTACTCGTTAGCGTTTGGTCCTGTTATTGCCTCCTTGAATGGAATCTCTGCTAGAAAAATCTCCTCGTCTTCTTCTTGCTCCTCCACATCTTGGAGATTTGTTTGAAAAAGTTTCTTCGGTTTTCCCCTTTTTCCAGTTCGCAGAATCTTGGTTCGACCAGAACCTTGCATCAATTGAGGCGTAGTATCGGATGTTTCGACAGTCGTTCTATCATGATCATCCACTGGCGTCACATCGAAACCCAGGAAAGGTTCGTCATTTTCTCCGATTTCGGGTTGAGAGACTGGTTCCTCCACGACAGCTGGTTGATCTTTTTCTCTTGGTGATTGCGGCGGTGGTTCTGCAAAGAACAGCTCCCAACAAATATCTTGCTTCGAGGATTCCGGGCGCTCCATCCTAGTCTCTTCCAGTGGCTTTTCATTCTCGAAGAATTTTACATCTCGGCTGATCAAAACTTTGTCTTTGTCAGGGGAGTATATGCGAAAGCCCTTGGTTTCTTCGGAGTAACCCATGAACACGCCTTCTCTGCCTCGTTGATCCAGTTTCCCTCTTCCGGGAGCCCTGTCCAGGATGTAAACCTGGCTTCCAAACGTTCTGAATTGTGAGACGTCAGGAATTTCTCCTGTCCACAATTCGTACGGTGTTTTGCCTCCGATACTTTTTGATGGCAGGCGATTACGGATGTAATTTGCAGTATTCACTGCTTCCGCCCAGAAGCGGTGAGGTAATCCGGCGTCGAACAACATGCACCTGGCAGTCTCCATCCAAGTCCTATTCATCCTCTCCGACTTCCCGTTTTGTTCAGGGTTGTGAGGGACTGTGAGGCGTCTTGTGATTCCGCGCTTCTTCAGGTAGTTGTCGAACTCTCGATTCAGGTACTCCCTGCCGATGTCAGACTGGATCACCTTTACTAGTTTTCCTTTCTGATTCTCCATCCTGGTAACGTACTCGACGGTAGCTTCGTAGACCTCTGATTTAGCCTTCAGAAATCTCACTTCACACCAATGAGAGTGATCGTCGATGAATTCCAAGAGGTACCTTGACCCTCTCATAGATGGAGTCGGCTTTGGTCCACATACGTCCGTGCGGATCAAATCGAGTAGCTCCGTCCGTCGATCGGATTTCTTTGGAAACTGCGTCCAGGACATCTTCCCCTCGAGGCAGACTCTACAGTCCAGAGTCGTCGGATTCCTCAGCTCAACGCCAGAAACCCTCCCTTTTCTCACAGCTACCAAGATGTCGCCAACGTTGACTTGTCCGAGCCAACGGTGTAGTAATTTTAGATCAATTATTTTGGGCGATGCAGCCATATTTGCACGTTCTTGACTCTCACTGACGTAATATAGGTCATTCTTCCTCTCAGCTCGCATCAAGACTTCTCCTTTTTCGTTCATGACGACTGCACCTTCCTTGTCAAAAATCACCTCGTGGCCGCGGTCGGTGATCTTTCCCACCGACATTTGGGGCCGATAACCTAGATGTTAGGCCCCTTAAAACAACAATTATCATCATCATCATCATCATTTCCCACCGACAGCAAGTTTGTCCTGAGGTCTGGAACGTGAGAAACATCTGAGAGAGAGACATCAATCTCTTCGTTCGCAATGCGGGTAGATAAGCTAACACTGCCTTTTCCCACGAACTCTGCAGTTGCATCATCAGCCAATTTCACCACACCCCTTCGTCACTCATCGATCTTCAAAAAAATCACAGGGTCGCCACAGATTTGTGAAGTGGCGCCACTGTCGAGACACCATATTCTGCGTACGCCACTGCTCTGAGTTGTCGTCGCCTGTAAGCAGAGTTCTCGAGTGAAATTTGCCGATTGAGTATTACAACTGTCTTTACCTTTGTTCTTCGATGGATCTCTTTGTTTAAATCTGCACTGGCTGGCTCGATGACCTTGCTTTTTGCACACGTAGCACCGGAACTCAGATCCGCCTCCTTCTATTTCACTATTGTTGTTTAGTTTGGGTGTTTGTTTCTTATAGTTCTTGTTACCTGGACCAGTCTTCTTCTTGACGAACATAGCTCCCGCTATTTCACCTTGTGTGCTCGATTTTCGTGCGTCATCCTCTTCGATGATTTTGGTCCGAAGAGCCTCGGGAATCTGTAGGTTGTCACGTGACTCTAATGCACACCTAAAGTTCTCAAACCGTGCCGGCAGACTGTATAAACACATAACTGTCAACAATTCCGGATTGATCGTGATGTTCATATCTCCCAATTTGTCCACGGTGTCGAAGAAATCGTTCAGATGGTCACGCACATCGCCATCGTCCGCCAATTTTTGTAAGGTTAGCCTCTTCAGTAAGGTCGCCTTCCGAGCCGGTCCCTGGGATTGGTAGATCTGTTTCAGTCGTTGCCATGTATCACGTGCCGTGACATAATTCTTGACATGCTTTATTTCACTTGGAGACATCGACAAAATGATCAGCGACCGAGCCTTTTGATCCTTCTTGTCCCACTCTTGAATTGCCACCGCGTTTGCATTTCCAGCCGCTGGTTCTGGTTTCGTAGAATTCCCACTGACGAATTCCCACAAATCGCCCGTAATGAGGATAGCCTGCATCTGCACGGCCCACGTGTCGAAATTATCCTTACCGAGGGGTTCAATTCTCCCAATACTTCCGGCGTTCATTTTTGAGGTTAACTTCTGGCACGTTTTTATGAATGATTAAGATTTGTTATTTACGCACTTAGTCACGCGCATCTGGGCCCATAACCTGTAAGAGGATATAAGGAAACCAGAGATATATAAGCAAAGCGAACTGATGTGAGTTTAATAATAATAACGAACTGATGTACATGGATGGCAATAGCGTAACTGCGCAAACTAAACATGTGCGAACATGGCGCGAGTTTTAGACAAACTGAACCATAAAGGGCAGGTGGCAGCACCTTACATATACAGAACCGCATACTTGATAAATAAGATTAAAACCACCAAAGTTACAACATTTACAAATCAGTTTGTTGCACTTTACACACAACGTTTGTGTTTTGCGATCTGTCTTCTTAGGGCATACCTCACACCATCCAGCTCGGCGTTTTTTTCTTGGCAGGTTATCTTCGTCTTCTTCAACTAATCCATTCAAAACTGTGTTCAAACACTTTATTTGGGCTTGAAGATCTGATGGTATGGAAGTTGGCATAACTTGTTGTGCAGTATGTTCCTTGGTCAGCTCTGAGGAAATGTCTTTAAAAAATTGTCTTCTATGGAGCACCAAAGTTCCAGTGTTATTAGCCTAATGAATGACAAATGCATTTATTCCAGCAATGTTGAAATATCCAAAAAATATTGTCAACGGCCAGCGGAAGGACTTTCTGGACACTGGTGTATGCCCCCTCATAACTCATGAGCAATGTCCACATCACCCTTGGTTTTATTGTAAAAAGTCATTATCACAGCTTTCTTCTGATCTCCGGTGTCAGGATCTATATCATTATCACTGTGCACAATGGAGGCAAGTAATACCACTTTTCCTTTTCTTGGAATGTATGATGGAAGAGTGACTGAATTTGTGAAACAAAACAAGGATGAAATCTTTTCTCGACCTTTGGAAGATTAGAGTTCAGAAGGCATTTCACGTTTATTTGCCCTTAGAGTACCTACACATGTGGTCCTGTGGTTCTTTAGTAAATCATTTGCCAATGGCATACTCAGGAACCAATTGTCCATGATTATGTTCCTCCCAGTGCGATCAATTGGAAATAATAGCTGCTTCACTATAGCATGTGCACTATTATCCTGACGACTGGACCTTCCAGTTGTTGGCCAACATAAACCTCTAAAATTACTTATGTAGAATGTACGAGCATTAGTTAATAAAAATATCTTGAGGCCGTATTTGGTCGGCTTGTTTGGCATTTACTGTCTAAAACTGCAGCGACCACAGAAAGGTGGTCGTTGGTGGCAAATTCACTACTTTTGTACGAATTCTGTGTATTCTGCTCGAATATTTCAGTTACTTCTTATAAGACCGCAAGTTTATCGGTCAAAAGTCTCCAATTCCTAGATAATACTGTCAAATCGAATGCATCATGAGAGAAATATAATGTATATACTCGAATACCACCCACCCCTGAATAAGACCCGCACCCTTATTTTGAAGAACAAAATTTAATTTAAAAAAAAATATATATATATACATACTCAAAATTATTTCCAATCTTTACTAAATAAACAGAATAGCATATCTCCAAAATAGTTTCCAACAGTTTTGAAGTCGTCCTAAAATAACACACATCAACCGATTAAAAATACAAATAAAAGTACACAAATACTTCATTCGTCATCGTCATCAGAAGTACCAACTTCAGAACTTTTATCACCATCACTTTCCCACAAAATGTCGTCATCGCTGCCATCTTTAGCATTAGGAATAATACACTTCATGAAGCTCTTCCGTATGAGATCTCCAGAGATACGATTCAATGCCGTCAAAATCCACAAACAGAGCAGCTGAACTTCCGGGCACTGAATGTGACCAGTTTGAGTCAGTGTGTGATTATCGGCCGCCATCCACTAGGTATACAGCTGTTTCAAGGCTGCTTTGAACGGGCGGTTCACGCAGACTACTAGTGGCTGTAGCATAGATGTCATCCCGCCCGGGATGATTGCTAGGTCGGTTTTCCCATCCTTAGTGAATTTCTTCACAGTGTCTGTTGTATGGCCGCGGTAACTGTCCAGAACAAGCAAGCTCTTTCATCGTAATAATGCACCAGGGCAACGTTGTCAGACACACTTTAACCAGTCTTCTACTAGTGAACTGTCCATCCAACCCGAGTCCTGACGATAACACCAGCGGGTATATTTTCCGGAAGCATATTTAGTTTGAGAACAACGTACGGCAGAAGTTTGGTTCCATCAGCGAGTATACACAACATTACATTACCGTACACCGTTGTTTCTCATCACCACCTGTTCTGTTAGTAACACTTTTAGAATCCTTAACATTCACAGTACTGTTCAGTGGCATTTCAAAGTAGACTGGCGTCTGATCTGCATTACCAATTTGGGAAAGCAAATATGAATTTCCCTTCCGCAACTGAATTATGTGACGATGAAAGGAAAGTAACTCTTCTTCATAGGCACCAGGAAGACGCTGTGAAATTGAGGTACGCCTTCGTATGCTCAACCCATTTCTTTTATAAAATTTTGGATCCACCCTCGGCTTGCTTTAAACCCTACCGTAGAAAGTATTTATAAAGATTTTTTTCAATTTCCGGAAACTGTACACTCAGTCCGCAGAAAGCTCCACAATCACCACTACTTGTTAGCAACACGTTTTTTTTCTTTCTCCAATCCCGAATACATGACTTGTCTATATCATATTTCCAATAATTTCAACTTCCCTCACAACTTTCAGTTTCTCACTCACAGTTAACGACCGCAAACGCTTTGTAGAATTCATGTTTACACTCTGAGACTGTATGACGCCACGTGCTTACGGTAAAACAAAGTGATAGCCAGACGAAGGTTAGCACCATCTCAACACCCTACATCGCGCGTGGCAGGCAATTTAAATCTTGAAAATTTGGTTGGCTCAAATAAGACCCGCACCCCAATTTTTCACGTCCGAATTTGTTTAAAAATTTGCGGGTGGTATTAGAGTATATACGGTAAATCTTTTCCTGGAAATAGTCACGATGAAAATGTCAACGCCACTGCCATCAGTGGCCCAAAGACTCCTTGTGTTGAGATGCACTGTTCGCAGCATACCAGCATGGTATAGAAGTGCAAACAAAACTTATATTCCTAATTTTTTAGTTTCTGTGGCATCTCTCTCCCTAGAAAATTTGGACTTCACACTTTCAATGTAAATGTTTGTAATCCTACAATAAGATCAATTTCCATCGTCTACCATTAGCCCCCAACAATGAATAGCAGTCTTTGCATTTCAAGCTTCTCCTTTGGGACCTGGTAAACTAATAACGACTTTTTGCACTCAGGTGCAGCCCTTTTGAGGAATGATACTTTTGTACGGCCCTTTGAGGAATGATACTTTTGTACCACATGGGAGCATCCTTCCCCTTATAAACATCAAGTCACATACCTAACGGTACATCATCCTCATTAACTGCATGTTCAGATTCACTGCAAGGAATACCTTCGTGTTCTGACGCACAGCTCTCCTGCTCGGTGGAGTGAGTCCACATGCATGCTACTTTAACTATTTCCGACCAGGAGTAGGGATGTTCAATTCTCTTCAGAATTATTTGATGTTGATTGCTGTTTCAGTCAAACTCCATACTCAATAAATTATGTGCTAACATTGATTTCTTGCTTTTGATTCCAACATTTGTCAATACTTTATTCTTTGCTAAACATCAAGTTAGTGTAATTTACTCCACTATTAGGGATTTTAAGGGCAAGGCTGTCCCCCATTTTCCTATCATAGGCCTTTTCTTTCCTTTCTTCAGTGATGGGATATGACCTAGAAGTTGCCCTCATAAACTGCCTTCTTTAAATCTATGAACTCTGCAACGACTGGTAATGAAAGCTAATAGGAAAATATAACAAGGTGGACATAAAACACACACATGGGACAGAAAACGGAGGACAAAAGCATATTAAAAGGACAAACACAATGACAGGCCTGTGTGGGCAGAGGAAGAGATTAAAGATAAACCAAGGACAAGCCCTACAGCCAGACACACCTCTATCTTCTTAGACGAGCATTCACATCATTAATCCAATCAATAGCTCCCGACAAGCAGGGTATTTTTATTGGACTGGGAGGACAAGACGAACTTTGCCTTTTGACACACACATTTTTTGACGCGAGTTTGCCACATTTAAATACACTAAAATGTTGTAAGACTGAGCCCGGATCAAACCCACTACCATGGGTCTTGAGCCAACTACGGCCCTTAACCCTATATACAAAGCTTCATCTAAGAGAGGAAATTTTAAAGCATAAAGTATTACTGATTGATGCTATTGATGCTAAAGTAAGATTAAAAAACAAATCTGAATGTACTGGGCAAGATGTCAGAGAAGCATCACTGCCCACACCTGGAGGGCCAAATATCAATAACTCCTGTTTTTGTTACTTTTCAAAAACCACAGATATATTTTAACACAAAATTCTTGACCGTGATTGTTCAAGAAGAATGCAGCACCCGCCTGCTATGCACTGTTTTGAGAGACAAAAGAACCGGTTGCTGCCCGCCCTCCTGACAAAATCGAAGGTCAAAACGAGTCTGTTATCCAGACTTGGGATCGCCAACTCCCAAACTCACCAGTTGTGAGCCCTTGAGAGTGTAGCTTTCACTAGGGTGCACAATGCATGGTGGGGCTATACATACTCTGTCTCTAGCCCCTTTTGCAGAAGGTAGGCGATACCATGAAAAGGAAAGAACAAATTAGGGTTATAGGAAAGAAAAGGCAATGGCAGATTAAGGAGGGAAAATTAAAGACAGCATAGGCCTTGTACACCCTAATACCTTTTGGGGTCAGAAGAGAACAAAAGTTGACGGACGATCGACAGTTGAGACGAAAGGTAAAAGACCGGCACAAGTAACTGGAAGCAATGCAGGACTCGACTGAGGTCCTAGGGTCCCACTCTTTGTGAGGCTATATACATTAACAATAGCAATTATAAAAATTACAATCACATACAAACGTTTTTAATGTCAGAAAAAAAAAACAATTCTGGATATCATTAGGTTTAAACACACGAGCCCTATGTTTATAAAAAGAGCAAATATAAGTAATCACACCATGTTAACATTTAACAGTGCCTATTATGCAAGCGGTACCCACCAAGTGAGGAGGGGTGTGCTATTAGTGGTCTAGCAGCCTATTCAGACAAGCACAACTGAATCAAACTGTGCAGAATTTGTTAGTGATGACATAGGATTTCACACGTTGGGTTCCCCAAAACCTAACTGAGAATTGAGAGGCAAAACAAGCAAGGTAGAGTGTACCACTCCAGTGACACTGATAATAATCTGTGAATGATGGTCAGTAGTTCCTCG
This sequence comes from Meconema thalassinum, assembly GCA_946902985.2. Taxonomy (NCBI): domain Eukaryota; kingdom Metazoa; phylum Arthropoda; class Insecta; order Orthoptera; family Tettigoniidae; genus Meconema; species Meconema thalassinum. The sequence goes on from OX336389.2 coordinate 1,038,274,186, forward strand.
TTGGCCACCACGTACAGAATAAATGCTTAACTTGTGCCATGTTCACTTTGGAGCAATCAGTTTTAGTTTTGTAGTAATTTCAAACAAAATGTATCAGCTGGTCAGTGTCATTCGAAATTTCACACCAGTCTTAATGACTATGCATGCAAAGACACATACGCAAGAGGACAAGGAAGCCAAAGGAGCCACTGCGACACCCCACTCACTCCAGGCATAGTACCTTATTCATGTCCCAGGGCACCTCTTGCAATCCTAGACCCAAATAATTACCTTACACTACAACAGTCATCACGGTAATCCAGAGCATCAGAATACCATTAGACCTAAAGTGCAGACAGAAAGGGAGGAATAGCTTCAGAACACGGAAATTAGGCACAAATACATGGAAATGACTGGTGAAAGGTTCCAAAAATAGATGGCAAGAAATTCCTAGTCACCCAAACAGAGAGTAACAATAATAATACAAAAGCTACAGATTTTAAGTCTCTTTTCACTACTGCAGCTTTAGAGACACTGGGGTGCCAGAATTTTGTCCTGAAGGAGATCTTTAATGCGTCAGTAAATCAACCGACATGGCTCTCGCATGACTCAGTACTATCATATGGCAACCAAGAGGGCTGGAATCCGATCGCACAACCTTGGGCTAAGCAGGTGACAAGGTTACTGCTGAGCAATGCACTCAGCCGGAGGTGAGATTACTGGAATGCATTACTACAAGTACAATAAGAAGGGTAGGGGGATAAAGAGGACAAGTCCATTTTCAACTGAAATTATCTTTTGATGTCATCAACCCTTTGATAGGTACACTCATCGCTTGAGAAATGAAGGAGTCAAGTCGATATATACACAATAAAAAAAGAAATGAACCACAGGGAAAGAAAGATCTGTCCAACAAGAAAACTCAGACCAATGTAACAAGTGAAATCGACTATGCTTAGCAGTAGTGATTCTTGCGACATGATGCAGTGTTCCGCGTAAAGTTGCGCGCACCAGGTATTGTCAATATTGTCAATTATTGAATGTTTTGTTCTTATTGCCATTTGCTGCTATTTTTGGCCATTCACTAAGTTATCCTTGTGAAGTTTAGCAGAACACTAAGTTATCCTTCAGCAGAAATTATGGGTTTGAGACCTAAAGATGTTGCCAGGGCAGTTGCTCTGATCGATGATGGTCGCAGCCTCCTTTATGCAGCAGCTGCAATAGGTGCACCGTACACTACCGTCCAAAATCCTGTCAGAAGATTCACAGAGATGCAAAGCTATTCCAGAAGAGCTGGATCTGGTAGAGAAAAGAAGACTTTGCCTCGAGATGACAGATTTATTGTCAGCATGGTCTTAAGAGATCGCAGAACTACAGCATCTGAAGCAAGGAATCTACTGCAGCAAGTACGGGGTGTCAATGTAAGCGAGAGGACAGTTCGGCGACATCTCCATGACAGTAATTTGGCGTCACGGCAACCTGCTAGAGGGCCAGAACTTACCCAACAACACCGAATTGCTTGTTTACAATTTGCCAAACAGCATTCTGAATGGACAATGGCGCAGTGGGGTACAATCTTGTTTTCTGATGAGTCGAGATTCGCTCTGAGATCTCCAGATGGTAGACAAAGAGTCTGGAGGCGGCCTGGAGAGCGATATGCGCTGTGTACATTATCTCCTACAAGACCCTTCGATGGAGGTTCGGTCATGGTTTGGGGCGGCATCTCTGTGGATACTCGAACAGAGTTAGTGATCATTGAGAATGGTGCACTCAACGCTGACCGCTACATAAATGAAATCCTCATCAACCATGGCATGCCGTTTGCTCCATTCATCGGAGATCAGTTCGTGTTCATGCATGACAATGCCCGACCACATGTTGCAAACTGTGTGTTGCAGTATTTGGACAGCATAGGAATCACTAGACTAGACTGGCCAGCTCGTAGCCCCAACTAGAACCCAATTGAACATGTCTGGGACATATTGGGTAGAAGAATTCGAGGTAGCAATCCATTACTGGAAACATTACACGACTCTAAGAAGGCTCTTCGAGAGGAATAGGACAGTCAAGACCAGGAAATCATCGCAGCCATAATCGAAAGCATGCCCAGGAGGATAGCGGCTCTAATTGGGGTTCGTGGTGGAAACACCAAGTACTGAAACTCTCATCTCCGCGGCATTTGGTGAATACAATGATGTCATCTATTCTGCTCGTGTGCGTCATCATTCTCGATTTAAAAAAAATGCATATTTCTTTGCTAAAGATAAAGTGAACATTTTAGCATAAGTGTCATTTAGTCACAAATAGTGGTCAATAAATTAATGTAAACTTTGTGAAAATGGACTCTGTTTTACGTGTGGAATGCTCAGAAAGGTTCAATAATCAATCAGTAATAATTACTAAACTGCTGATGAAAAAATGGTAAAATAATTGGAATTTGAAATTGGTACTTTAACACGCGAGGCTAGTGATCTTTCTTCTTCTTTTTTTCTTTTTGCTGGCAGTGTATATCACTTTCTTGTGGACACGATAACTACCATTATTATGCACCAATCACATTCAAACTTATACATAAAATATAACCAATCAAAATCTCGGTAGAGTTCGTTAATGGACAAAATCAACAAGGGGTGGAAATGGGGGGCTTTTTCGAAAAAGTGAAATATCACTAACTTTCTTAATATGTCAACAAACTAAACCATTCAAAGTTCGAACTATTCTTCGAATAAGGGCCAAAAACTTATATCATTAAAGGTTTTTGCTAGCACCAACAATTGACCAAAGGGGTGAGAAAAATTGAGTTTTTAGAGAAAAGAAATTCATACCATCCTTAAGAGGCACAGAATCAAAACCGTATAAACTGGTCAATAGTCCTCGGAAAATTACCTAAAACTTCTGTCTGAAAGAATTTTTGATATGACCCACCCTTACACCAAGGCATGAGCCAATAGCTTTTGGAATTACAAGGAGACGGGGCTTCTCGTATGCTGAACATGGGAACGTTTGTAGGTATACAGTTGGCCAATTTAGTGAATTCAAAACATTTTTCTTTGCCCGGTGAAATCTACCTCCGCATTCTGGCGTTCTGAGAGGGATTTTTGGAATTCAAAAGGAAACCATGTGAGGAATTCAGGAATCATTGGAAAAATTAAGTCGGCAATAAGGAAACCCTTTGGGGATATAAAAAAAGTATCTTAGAAATGGAGAAAGAAAGGAAATAGCCAGTATTTGGGATAAATAGGGTAAGCTCATTGTAGATCCTAAGGAAGTGTCTCACAGAAGGTAGGAATAATTGAAAACCTGCTCGATGTAGAAGAGAATCATTCTGATAATGACTGAAATTTGGAAATTCAGAGGGAAGAGCATGAGGTGGATAGCAGAGTTATAAATGAGACGGTAGAACAAATTAAACTATGAAACCACAAAGCAGCAGGAGTAAATGAAATTCCAGCCAGAAATACAGTAGAGGAAATAAGGGATTAAAGTGACTGATCAGAGCAAAACAATTGGCATGGGATTTGAGGAAGGTGCCTTCTGCTTATTTTAGGGTCTGTGACATCGTGGTTATATAGTATAGTTCTTGGTTCATGTAGTTACAGAAGTGAGGTGACATAACTGTCCACTTTGTTCACAAATCATTTATTGAAGACCATAAAATTTAAGTCAACCGGCTGAGAGCGCTAACACGCTACCTCGTTGGCATCGGGAGAGTGTGGTTTCGAATCCTACCTTGGCCGTCCTGAAAATGGTTCCCGTTGTTTCCCATTTCATCACCCAGAAAATGCCGGGACGGTTCCTTTCAATAGGTCCACGGCCTATTTCCTTCCAAAATCCCTTCCCTGACCCATCCTGAAAAGTAAATACATGGCCATTGACTGCATTAATAAAATTATTATTATAAAGTTTGGGTTCAGTGAAGTTGAAATCGTGTAAGCAGTTTGGCTCATGCTGATGGCCTAGTCGACATGTCCCAAGTTTGCAGGCTAGCATTATTCCAAAACAGCTTTTGTAATTAGTGTAACTGTGGTGTTTGACAGCTTCATTAACATAGGATTACAATTAACGGATAAAGGCTGTATGCAACTGTACCGACATACAAATAACGAGATTATTCAGCATTTTAACATTTTTAACTCTCAATAGAGTGGACATCAACTGCTGCCTGTTCAATTATTCTCTACTGATTAAATAAGTTAATATTTAATAGCCCAGAATAATTATATGACTTATTTTTATTTACTTGTAATTCACTATGAAACTTACGTTTAGACATAACGTTACATGCCAAAGTGCGTGCAACAGCCAGACGCACATTGGGAACCAAGTCATTAGCGATCTTTTGAAGGTGGCTCAGAAGTTCTTGATGGAAAATGTGTTCAGCAACTGAATTATCACTAATTATCCGTGCACAAAGCAATGCATAGGTTTGCCGACGATTCCACTTGGCGTGATGTGCAAACGCTTCGACTACTTCGGCTGCCAAACTCCTCAGCAGAGGTGGTTCCGCTGAGGTGTGTTGCATCAACTGAGACATCTGCACAAATGAAACAAGGTAATTTCAAAAGTTGGAAGTGACATAAATTACAAATAAAACAAGTACAGTGGAATCCCGTTAATACGTTCCTCAGTAACACGTTTTCCCGCTAATTACGTCGAATTATAAAAGTCCCGGTCCCAAAGCACTAAATTGCATGTAAAATATTGCATTAGCACGTTTTCTCGCTACCGCTTACTACGTTCAAATGTTGACGTTCTTCCGTTCAATATTTTGGCCAGTCCTTGCGTATTTGTCAGTCCAGGTTAAACAGCGAGTGTGCTTCCTGTCAGCCAAGGTTAAGTGATTGCGTAAACTTGGCGCCACGACGTAGCGATCGAAAGCTTGGCCAAGGTTAAGTGATTGTGTAAGCTCGGCGTGGCAGCAGTCAAGAGCGTAGCTTAGTTTAGCAGCGAGTGTGTTTCCTGTCGTGTCATCTATTCATTCAGTGACGATAGCTTGCCGCATAGTGATATAGTGTTCTTGGCTATTTTTATCTGGGCCTTATTTACGTGTTTGGAATGGAGAAGAAGAAAGTGAGGCAAATAACAAACAGTGAAAAACAAAAATCCTTCAAGAAGTGGATCGGAATCGAAATATGAAGCGTGTAGATGTAGCGCGAAAGTAGAACATTCCTCCGTCAACTTTAAATACAATTGTTAGCATTTGATAAAGATGGGTCTATTAACTCAGCCCAATCAATACTTATAATTTCTTACTACAAAATTTATTTTAACATACTACACGGACATGTTTCGGGCAACAACTTTGCCCTTCCTCAACCTGTCACAGATTCATCAACAAAGTATAAATTCAAAAGACACTACTAGTATTTAAAGCTACCCAATGTAATCAATGTTATTTTGGTTATCGGTAACTGTGACTTACTCTTATTGTACTGGACAAAAACTTATTTGGCATTCACATGGGTTCCGTCTCTGCTTGGATGCTGCAATGTATAAAATTTGAAAGTAGAAATTGTGTGAGTGAAATACAAGTGTGGCCTATCCGGAAAAAGATATGTTAATCTTACCTGTAACAAATCGAAATAAACAATGCGCAGCGAATCAATCCCACACACGATCTCAATGAGATAAATTTTGAATTAAATATCCTGTATGAAAATATTAATAATTTTTTTCTAAAACAATCGGTAGATAACAAACATACGCAACCCAATCTCCCCACGCCACCTCACCACCCTCCCCCTCACGTTTCCCCATAAACAAGACACCTTCCGCTCCTCTACGTCACGCAACCCTCCCTACCTCCCCTCCCACAGTCCAGACCAGTAGCGACCTACCACAGCTGCTGCTCGTTCAGTGCGCGCTTGACGCAGTGTATAATGTCGCTAAAGCCAACAGCATCATTACAGGTAAGATTAACAGATCTTTTTCCGGATAGGACACACTTGCATTTCACTCACACAATTTCTGACGTTCAAAATTTTATACATTGCAGACCCATTTGAATGCTGAATAAGTTTTTGTCCAGTACAATAAGAGTAAGTCACAGTTACCGATAACCAAAACAACATTTGATTACATTGGGTTTATACTCTCACACGCAATATCTTTCTAAAAAAAATTTTTTTTTTTCATTCACAGGAGATGTGAATCATATTACAATGACGTAATCTAATGCAGCATGGGACCTCCAATAAATATCCGATGTTTATGGTCATAGCATTTTTCCTTCCGCATAGCAAGAAATACGAATAGAAGGAACAAGATTGTAACAGGACTACTCATATATTCCCAACCAAAAATTTAAGAAACAACTTTTTAATGTGTCAACAAATTTTTAACAACTTTTTAGAATTTGTGTGAAATTGATTTAAATGTATAGTTTTATCCACATGGAAAATGTACAATTATGCATGGTTTAAATACCGTAATAGGAGTGTCTTTTAAATGTATACATTGCTGATGAATCTGTGACAGGCTGAGGAAGGGCCAAGTTGTTGCCCGAAACATGTCCCTCTAGTATGTTAAAATAAATTTTGTAGTAAGAAATGATAAGTATTGATTGGGCGGAGTTAATGGACCCATCTTAATCAATTCTAGAATTGTCAATACGGACCTTAAGCAATGGATATTAATCCAATTGATCCCAATTGTTAGCAAACGTAAACTGATTAAGACTGCTTTTTAAGAAGGGAAAAGTGCTCAAAGAAAACTTAATCACCAGGGTCAGTTTCCAGAATTAGAAGAAGCTGTTCTAAAGTGGTTTGTGCAAGCGCGAGCTTTAAGTGTGCCGGTAGACGGTACTGTGGTTTGAGCTCAGGCAACACTTATTTTACAGAAGATGGAACTTGATGATTTTAAAGTACCTAATGGCTGGATTGACAGATTCAAGAATCGACATGACCTAGTTTATAAATGTGTGCGAGGAGAAGCTGCTGCCCTGGATAATGAGGCTACACTGTGTGAAACTATTGAGTTAAAATGATTTAAACCGACCTTAGAGAAGTTTCGTTACCTCCAAATATCCAGACAAAAATTAGCTACTTTTCGTTACTTTCCGTTACCGGTAGACACCCTGATAATTCACATGTTATTCCGTAACTACAACACGACCTACGCTTTGTAATTTGTGGTGAAGAAGAAAAGAACAATTTTCTTATACAGAACGGTCAAGATCATCGAACAAATAAACGCATAAAAGAACAAGCAAACGGTTATCCCAGAGCTTTCATTCAACACAAACAAATCTATATCGATCGACTACGATTCAGGCAAATCTGGACGCATGTCGTATTCCCAGTCGAAAACTGTAACGATTGGATGAATATAGTTCAGAGCGATGCATCGAATGTGTGCTGGTCACATAGCAATGTATCAGCGACATGCAGAAGCTTGTTCTGGCACAAATTTTAAAAAGAAGATCTTGGTACGTAAATCCGTAAGACCGTAAAACACACTGCCTTTCCGTAAATGTTATGGAAAAAAAACGTAAAAGTTGGCAGGTATGTACTACCCATACAATAATGATATTGTAAAGTAAAATTGCTCAACTACTACATAGGAAAAGTAAAGCATAAATATACCTTTAAAAAAAGCAAAATTGCTAAAATTAACCATGAAAAATATTTTGGACCACCCATTCCCCATTTAAAATAAGGCATTTATTTTTACATCTTTTTCCTGGGGACCCCCTGATGTTTATCTCTAACAAATTATACATTTCTAAATATTGAAAAGATTCCGTGCTTTTGCTCTCTTATTTCCGGATTTGCAGATCACGCATGCTGTATAGTTCACGCCACGGCTTTTGGCCGGTGAGCCCCGGTTCCACAGTCGTACAGAGGGCAGGTGGTGAACGTCAGGCATGTGCAATTGATATGCGAGTTGCTTTCTGCGCAGCTGAAAACTCACGTATCAACTGCACATGCCTAAGACTCACAGACTGTCCACTGTACGACTTTGAAACAGGGATTGACCGACCAAAAACCGTGGCGTAAACTGTACCTCCACCGCCTGTTGGCAAACAATTATTAATTTAACTACTATAATGGGAAACTATACAACTACAGGAATCGTAGTCTCTTTTAGTACAAAGTCAGCGGGAACACCAGTCCAGCAGGATGCAGCAATGCCACACTATATTGGCCCTATCTTCCCAACTTAAAATGTTGTAACTCTTGAATGAAGAGTTCTATTAGAAAAAAGAATAGAACATAAAATGCTTTAATTGTTATTTCTAACAATGTTTGTCCCATGTAATTTCTTCATAAAACAAATAATTACAAAGATAAAATTGAAAAACCAAAAGGAGACCCCCTTCATGTACTACAAAAATTATTTCTAGCCTAGATTGGTGCCCAGATGGTCCTAGACATCAATATAAAACGTCAACCTAGGAATGCATAGGAACTAATTCGGAAGAACAGAACCGGTCAATATCTACCACCACATCCGTTTAGAACGATTAAATTCACTTGTAGAGAAGATTGGCTCTAGGAGAAGTATATACTGTACATAACTTGTATCAGTATAATATAATAGTTAAAGAAATGGATTAATATGACATTTAAAACAATACCATAGCGTATACAAGAGAAAGTGTGGAGACTCCCGAATCTGCCACATCTTTAGTGTGGGTAAATGCTGCGCCCGTCGACAGACAACACAGCGGTTTTAAGTGCTCGCTGCAGTATTTAGTCCTCATTTCTTGGTATTGAAAAGTGTATGCGATCAAGAAGTGATTTCCACGATAAAAGTAAGTTGCTGCACAAAAATGAAGTAATAAATTTTAATTACTACAGACAGGTTTATGCCATGGACAGGTCCCTGAGTTTACAGGCCTTAAACCTTGTCCAAAATTGACTTCCGCACACATAAACCCTACGTCTTTCCAAAGAATGAACGCGAGACTAGCTTTCAAATTATTCAGCAATGAGAACGCGAATGCCATTAAGTTCTTCCGGCAAACTAATCCCGACATTTTTAGCGGCAGTGAGAATACAGAATTATTCACGAAACACATGAACAATCTAGCAGATGCGCTTAACTCCAGAATACCAACGAACGCACTCTTCAACGATGTCCCTTCGCACAAGACATTGTATGTCTACCCCTTATTATTCCCATTTCCCAACGGGGTCGGGGATGAGATGCGATGGAAGTAGTTGGTGCGGATGGTTTTTACGGCCGGATGCCCTTCCTGACGCCAACCTCATGAGAGGAATTAATGAGAGATGAAATGAATGATGGTGAATGAAACTGGGCAAGGATGTGGAAGGAATCGGCCATGGCCTGTCAGAAGTTACCGTCCCAGCATTTGCCTGGAGTTGAAAATGGGAAACCATTTCAAGCACGGCCGACGGTGAGGCTCGAACCACGCGTCTACCAAGTTAGCCGAGAGCTAGGTCCCATGACCTAACGCTGCGCTTTAGCGAGCATAGCGAACACTGTCGGTGCACAAGACATTAATAGACTTTAATGAAATCATTAGCTCAGAAAATAATACATTTTCCTCAAACAGGACAATGAAATCTCTTCGAGTCACGCTAAAGAGTACCTTAGAAATCACTCAATATGTATGGCTTTAGGTTCGTGTTGACAGGGAAATTCAATCAAGACCCCTTGGAATGTCATTTTGGATTTTAAGGTCCGTAAGTTGTGACGATCACCCATCAACTATAGATTTTCGGCATTTGCATATGTTACAGTGCGTGTATGTTCCAATTGAGATGGCTACATCACCGCCCTGGAACTGTGAACCTAAATTAGAACCACCTCTCACGTCATTTGTTACTCAAATGCGATTATGTGCGAAGCAAACCGAGGAACAAAACATATCTGTTAAGTTGACTGTGGAGGACAAAATTAGAGACAAAGTGGTGATAACTGACTGAGAGAATGATCTTCCCCTTCCTTATGAAGACAACATTGCGAAACCATGCTTGGTTTACTATCTAGCAGGGTACATTTTCAAGCAACTAAGAAAAGGAATCAGCTGTGTGAAGTGTGCAACAACCCTTCAAAGTGAAAGGCCGTCAGACACAACAGCTGCAACTTTAACTAACATGAAGGACTTTGGTCAATAAATACCCTTACTTACCTAACCCACCCGTCCGACAGTGTCTTCAACATTCTTTTACAGGTCGAAGTAGTCGTTGAAAAGAACTGCGAAATCGGGGGACGTGTCCATGGCATAAAACTTTCTGTAGTAATTAAAATGTATTACTCTTCCCTCTCAAATTTGTGAGGTGATGGGCTATATTTTATGAGTGTATGGACAGCATTCATGAGATTGTTTTAGGGCCGTGTGATTTAGGATAATTATGGAACATAAACTTGACCTTATTGGAAAACTCGTTTTTCATTTTATGAAGTGCCGCTTTTTCTTTCGTACAAAAATTAGGAAAGAACAGTCATCTGCTAAGTCTGCAAATAAGTCTGCAAAATCACTGCGTACTCTTTGCAACGATTCGGACAACTGACAGCTATAAGTTACATGGGTGAGTTTATATTATATTTACTGTATTTGTGCAGTAGTGAATGGTCTGCAGCTTATGATTTTTACACATTCAGTTACATTTTGATCCCCATCAGAATGTTTTATTTACTTACTATATGAACCTATGATGTAGAAGCCTCCGTGGCTTAGGCGGCAGCACGCCAGCCTCTCACCACTGGGTCCGTGGTTCAAATCCCGGTCACTCCATGTGAGATCTGTGCTGGACAAAACGGAGGCAGACAGGTTTTTCTCCGGGTACTCCGGTTTTCCCTGTCAAAATTTCATTCCAGCAACACTCTCCACTATCATTTCATTTCATCTGTCATTCATTTAATCATTGCCCCAGAGGAGTGCGTCAGGCCTCGGCAGCCGGCACAGTTCATATCCTCGCCGCTAGATGGGGGCTTCATTCATTCCATTCCTGACCCGGTCGGAGACTGGAAGCAGGCTGTGGATTTTCATTTTCATGAACCTATGATGTAACCTGATGTTTCATAACTAACTCAACGAAGTCAGTGTGTTATATACTCACCGCGGAGAATTTTATAATTGGGTCATCTTGTCTACTACAACGTACTGTAGTGGAAGTTGATTACTGAAAAGTAACATTCAACTGCTGGTGATGATACCGTCCGCACTCAGCGCCTGCCGACGCTAGAGCCTCCTAGCGACTAGACCATACAAACTCCACAAGTCACGTCACTTTCTCTTCTATATGCTATGACAATACTATACATTGCTAGAAGTAAAACTGAAACAAAACAACTTTAAAAAATTGCTGAGTAGCCTTCTAGCCTTTATAGTGGGATTTTTTATTATGACTCTCATCAACTAGTTTTTATGTTGACCAATAACAAACTTTCATAAAACATTTTCCTCTTTGATTCTCTCTAGTGCCCTGCATCGACCAGGTCCACCTCCACTAACGACCGGTCGATCGTGATCATAAGTGTTGCAGATCCCTGTTCTACATTCTTTTGGCATGAAATGCATTTTTAAAAAAAATAACCATATGAATGTACAGACACAACTCTAATATTATTATTATATACATTTATCCAGTTTAATGACAGAATCAAAATAATTTCCTTTTTGCAGGATGAATTCAGGGCCTTTATTTTAAATGAATTGTAGTTTATAACAATGAAGATTTTCATGCCACACATAATCAATGTTCCACTCTTATATCTCTCTTTGGTACAAGAAACAACTTTTATTATCTAAGAAGAACTGAATCATTAAAATAATGCTATACCCACCAATGCCAAAGCCGCATATCGAACGGCGGCAACTTTGTCCTGCATTAACGAGATAGACAAGGGTGTTATGTGCCTGCGTGAATCTGCTGGAGAAAACAGCAAGAGAGTGAAGAATAGTTGCTCTGCCAATATCTCACGAAACCTCCAATTGTATTCATTGTCAGTAAAGTGAAAGTCAGGCAAGCGATAAAGAAACGAGTTCCTTTCCAAGGGCCTCAGAAGCTGTAAAAAAAAAAAAAAAGAACACAATTATTTCTTCAGTTAATTTATTGACTGCAAGCTGTTGACAGGTACATCACAATATGAAGATAAACAGATAAACCATACCAAAAAACATAAGCCTACGGGAGTAATTAAAAACTATGTATTTGAATGTTCCCGAGATAAGTACAAATATTTTTTCTGCTGGTTGTTGGTATGGCCTTGAATGTATACGATGTGAAAACAATATCCTATTTCAAAAGTAAAAATATTATGTTGGATGTTTGTTACTAGCTCAAGTAGTACGAGGGGCATACTATATTGTTACACTTTAATATTTTCTACCCAAACGAAGTACATTACACATCAGTTGTTACGTCCACCTTCTCAACATAATCTCCTTGTAACTGAGGTTCCGCCCCTTAAAACAACAATAACTAACTAACTGTAAGCACTTCTTCCATCGATGTGTCGGTCTCTCCGAACCTTCCTGAAACCATTCTTTCGGAGTGCTCCGTACTGATGCCTTGACAGCTGTGTCCAGAGGTTTCTTCATGTTCCCGAACAGTTGATGAATACTTGGTGCCAAGTCGGGAGAGTATGGTGGGTATGGCAGCACCGTGAATCCCATTTGATCAATGGCAGAGGTGGTCTCTCGGCTAGTGTGGGGGCAGGCATTGTCATGTTGCAGAAGCACACCTTTAGCCCACTTTCCTGGCCGCTTAGTTTGCGTTGGTGAGATTGGCAGCCGCCGGTATCGACCTCCATCCTGATCGATAGGCGCAACTAGTGCACTCAACTAACTTTTAAACAGTTCGTTTTATGATCTGTTCACGGCACAACCCATTTAAACAGTTCATGTATTTTGTGTTAAATAAATCAGTTGAGTTACATTTAAACGAGCATTACATTTCATTGTCGCTTCAAAACCTCTAATAGGTTATGGACCCAGAACGATTGGCTCAGATTTAAATTAACTGAAAACTGGAAACAGCGGGATCAAGCGGACACACAAAGAGAAGAACGCGTCGAATCGGCAGACATCTTGCTCTCTCGAGAAACTTCTGGACATCGACAAAGCGAGAAGGAACAAACGCCGTCTTCTCGAATATTGTGTGCTTGATCGTGAGTGAACAGTGAAAAAGGCAATCGCGAGTGTTTGGACAATAACACGCGACGCGAATTTTGGCTTATTGCGAGTGTTTTGGACTATAACACGTGACGCAAGAAAACGTGCGAGTTATGTACAAACGCGCACGACACGAAATTCTGTAGGCCTATTTGAGAGTGTTCCGGACAATAGTACGCGACGCAAAGTGAGCCGGTTGTGAGTGTTTCAAACAATAACACGCGGCACAGCAAATTTATTGTGAACAATCGTGAGTGTTCTGGACATTAACACGCGGACGATTGAAGGGAGACAATGAATTCAAACGGTGTAGTGCGCATCGAGGCCTTAGGACGCGATAATTACGACACCTGGAAAATGCAAATGCGAGCCATTCTGATAAAGAATGACGCGTGGGGTTATGTCAACCGCCAGATCCTAAAACCCGAGCCGGGTGAGGACAATGCAGCCCAAGTGACCGAGTGGACGACTAGGGATGAAAAGGCCATGTCAGACCTAATTCTATCCATCGGACCAAGCCAGCTCAAGTTGGTGAAGAACTGCAGGTCATCAAGCGAGATATGGCAGAAACTTGAGGATACGTTTCAGTCGAAGGGGCCGGCTCGCAAGGCCACGTTGTTGAAGAGACTAACCTTGCAAAGATGACTGAAGGTGGCGATATCCGTGAGCACCTCAACAACTACTTTGACTGTGTCGACAAGTTGGCTTACATGGACGTAGTTATTAACCCACACCAACTTACCATCATGATGTTGTACAGTTTGCCGGCAAGTTTTGAAAATTTCAGAATTGTCATCGAGAGCCGGGGCGATCTACCGAAGCCTGAGAATCTACGTACGAAGATAATCGAAGATCACGATGCCAGAGTGGCCTCGTCAACACCGATGGAAAATCAAGGCGCCATGTACGTGAAGAAGAAAGGTCCATCAAGGAAACCACAGTCGAAGCCTCAAAACAAAAACCACGGCTACTCCGGTAGTAAGAGTGACAAGGAGAAATCGTTTCCGTTCAAATGCTCGAAGTGCGGAATCAAGGGACATAAGGCAGTGGACGGCAATGTTAAGGTCAACAAAAATCAGCTGTCGGACGCGTCACTCTTATCAGTTGAGGAACCTGATACGTGCCAGATCGCGACAAGCAGCGTCAAAAACCTGTGGTGTCTCGACAGTGGGTATACGTCTCATCTGTGCGGTGATGCGACTGTGTTTACAGAGATGGACAAGGGCGAGACTGGCAAGCTGAAGTTAGCGAGCAGCGCCACCGCAGAGATAAAGGCCCGAGGAACTGCAAAAATTGCAACAAGTGTAGACGGTAAAACTTGCAACGTTACTCTCAATGAGATTTTGCACGTTCCTGAGATCCGCACTAATCTCTTATCAGTCTCGAAGATGACAGACCGTGGTTTCTCGGTTGTTTTTGGCAAAGAGAAGGCGGAAGTTTTCGACCAGAATGGACTGACGAGGTTAGTTGCAAAGCGCAAGGACAATCTGTACTACGTAAAGGGCACCACACTGGAAAAATGTCGAAACGCAGTGTCAGAAGACAAGCGCTACGAGAATGTGGGGCAGCTGTGGCATCGAAGGATGGGTCACGTCAACTTTCGTGATCTCGATATGGCAGTGAAGAGCGGATCCATTCGAGGTGTGCATCTAAAAGGGAGATGTGGAGATCTAACGTGTGACATTTGCACGAAATGCAAAATGACTCGAATACCTTTCCCGAAAGAGTCAAATCGTGTGACCGGTAAGCTCGATATTATTCACACAGACGTTTGTGGCCCTGTGGGTGTTGTGTCGAACGGTGGATCTAAGTACATGATCACATTTACGGACGACTACTCAAGATGGACAGAGGTACGGTTTATGAAGACGAAATGCGAGGCGTTGCAAAGGTTCCGAGAGTACAAGGCTTTCGTCGAGAAGCAGCAGGGTCTGAAAATAAAGTGCGTACAGTCCGACAATGGACGTGAATATGTCAACAGGGAATTTGACGAGTTCTTGAAATCTGAGGGGATCAGTGCCGTCTCACAACACCATATACGCCTGAACAAGATGGTGTGGCCGAGAGGAAAAATCGGACCTTTGAAGAGGCAGCACGATGTTTACTCCTGCAATCTGGCCTACCGATGACATTCTGGGCGGAGGCGATCAACACCGCAAATTATCTGAGGAACCGATGTCCAACCAAAAAGCTAAACGGGAAGACTCCATTTGAGCGCTGGTTCGACAGAACTCCGACTGCACTCTACTTCAAGGACTTTGGGAGCAAGGTGTTCTGCCTGGACAAGACCCCAAACAAGGGGAAGTTTAGCCCTCGCTCAAAAGAGGGAAATTTGTTGGATATTCGGAGCAGTCGAAGGCTTACCGTATCTGGATTCCTGAAACAAAGAAGATCGAGATCACGAGAGACGTTGTTTTTCGTGAGGAGATGACCGCGCCTAAGAAATCAGTCGATGATCTGTTCCCGCGTGACTCTCCGGACAAAGTACGCATTGAACCAGAGGATCCGATCCCTGAACTGGAGTTCGAGCTGGTGTCGAGAGACGAAGTTCTGGCAGAAAACCAACCTGATGTTGCTGAATGGGAATTCCCCGATGGCTTCATAGGCTTTCCTGCCGACGATTACTTAGTTGAACCGGAGATCCAATCCGATGAGCAACAAGCGGCATCATCTTGGAGAGGAGGCGGACGACCTCGTTTGATTAGAACTGGAAAATCTGGGCGACCCCGCAAGGACTACGGTGATCGACCAGGGGAAGCGGCTAACGTCGCTGAAATCCCAGTGACCCAAGCTATCTCCGGAGATGACTCACCTGCCTGGATCGAAGCAATGTCAGAAGAAGCAGTTTCACTGATTCGGAACAATACGTGGAAGCTGGTCGACCGTCCCAAGGGGCAATGTGTGATAGGAAGCAGATTCGTTCTCCGGAATAAGTTTAACCCTGACGGCACTATCAGCAAGCGGAAGGCGCGCGTGGTAGCGAGGGGTTTCACGCAGAGACCAGGAATAGAGTTTCACGACACGTTCGCTTCAGTCGCATGGCTGAGCACAATAAGGACTGCGGTGGCGTTAGCTGTACAAGATAATCTAAAGATCCGACAGGTAGGCGTCAAGACGGCGTACTTGAATGGAGAAGTCGAGGAGCAAATCTTCATGGAGGCCCCGGACCACTTCGAGAACGTTCTTGCCCATACCGTTCAAGACGAGTCGGTTGACGAGACTGTGCGAAAGACCGCAGATGAGATGCTGGAGAAGTTGACCAATCGTGACATGGTGTGCTCACTAAACAAAGCGTTGTACGGACTGCGACAGGCAGGACGCCCTTGGTATCACCGTCTCGAGGAAGAGATGAAAAATCTCAAGGCGAATCGCTCGGATGCAGATCCATGCATGTACCACATCGGACCGGTCGAAGATAGGATTTGTGTAATCATCTATGTCGATGACATGATGATCATGGCTCGAGACGACAAGAAGATCGACGTGGTGAGAGACTTTCTGAATACCAAGTTCGAGATCAAGGACTTGGGGGACGTGCGGTATTCATACCTGCCAACCTCTCAAAATGAAAAATCGGGAGATTCGACGCGGCGGCGACGGAGGGGGGGTTGCAACATAATACATACACAGGCTAAGACATTGCAGCAAACATATAAGTTACACTATTTATTAAACTGTACATGACTAACATGATATGACATCCCAGTTTACAAATGTACTTAAAACTGAGTAATTTTAAATTCTCACTAGTCCATCAAACAAGCATACTGTATGTGCCACCCCCCTAGTGGCACTTTTGTTAACTGGATTACGGTGGGTTGAAACACAACATAGATTGTTCCTTTAAATGAAATAATTAACTTTATTGCGGCCAGAACATACACCACTCATCAGCAAATACAAGCAATTATTACCTTACTCCAGTTTCCTCAAGTCTCTTCCTTATGGAGACCTCTTTCACTTGTCAACAGTTAATCTTCTCGCTAATGAGTCTGGTGGCCTTGAACGCTAGCTGGAAATAGCTGCACTAGGTCTGTCACTCACTGTTTTGCAACTCACCACAATGACCTCTCTCGCACTAGGTAAGCACACTCGCTCAAAGCACAGGCAGTCCCCTGTAAGCTCCTCACTCCCTTCGCTGTCAAGAGAATCGGCTTCACTAGGGATTTCGCAAGTCTCCACACTTCTGTCGCTCAGGATAAGCGCTCGCACTCGCTCGTAAAACACAACAACAACAACCACTGCTTGACAGGTCGCACTTATATAGCAGGCCGGTGACTCAATAAATGCTTCTAGATCCATCCAGGGTTCACGGCTTCTCGAGGTTTCCATCGCTGGCTGGGTCACGAATATTCTGGACCATCCCTTTGTCCTAGTAGCCCTGTTGCATAAGGCGCACGCAATACACGAGGCAAGGCACAGCCCAGCCCTGGGGCAGTTGTGACTCATGCGGCGAGCGATGACACAAACTCACAGCCGTAACAATAACTTTCTTTCGACCACACTCAGGCATACAAAACTAGTGACGTATCGAAGATTGAGTATGAATTGGTCGTTGTTGCAGGTGACTGAGGCTGATTTTGCCCTCTTCAAAAAAGTCTTGCTATATTCTTGCTCAAAACACTTCCCTTTCTGAATCGACTTCAGAATTATAAGTTTGTCCAAAGTCTTTCAGAGAGAGATGACCTGAACATCCTCTCACACTCTGCATTACTATGCGGAATGGTCAGAATGGAAAGCATAACTTGGGTACCCCACCACTACATATCATTTGGCCTACCAGTGCCCACTTCACATCAATTCTCTCTTCTTCTTCTTCAATAGATGTCACATCCTCAAGTTGGAAGTTACAGAATTGGGAATGTAAAGCATCCATTTCCTCATTAAAATTGTCTTGAGTGTCTGTTAACATGCTAGGAAATTTATCTACAAAAAACTTAATTTTGGAAAGTGAAATGTCCCCCTTCCCACAATGCGAGATACTGAAATCACACCTACAGACACTACAAAATGCAAATGTTGCGCCTGTTCTTGACTCAGTTATATGCGGAATCAGGGTGTCTACTGTAAGGATGAAGTAAAAATTAGTTACTTTTTAGCTACCTACTAGTTAACTTTTAGTTTATTTTAGTTACCTTTGAATTGAAGATACGTCTGTGGTCTGCAAGCAAAGGGGCTCATCACGTGGTGAAGAAAGACAGCAATGAACTGTATTTAAAGCGGTAAATACAATTCACTTAGGGAGTTCATCATCATCATCATCATCATCATTTCCCCTTATCCAGCTCCTGCCGGGTCGGGGTATTTATGGCACTTCTCCACTTTCCTCTTTCCTTCCACAATTCTTCTTCCACGATCTTGTCCCAGTCCAGATTCCTTTTTCTCACGCTGTTCTTCACTGAATCGATCCACCTTGTTCTAGGTCTTCCCCTTGCTCTCTTACCCTTGTACTTGGCCTCCAGCACCTGTCTTGGTATTCTATTTTCCTCCATCCTCTTTACATGACCAAACCACCTTTCACTTAGTGAGTTATAAAACTTTAAAAAATAATAAATAAATACTAAATATTTATTATCAAATGAGTTGTTTCAGCTAATATGTCGTCTTGTGCACAAGGCGTTTTTATAATTGCCAAGAGGTTGCTCTGCTCTTGACCGTGGCGAGATTTCCTTTGTCTCCGCGGTAGATCACGAAGAAATTTATGGGACGTTACGTGATTGTAACCGAATTCTGTCTTCACAGTCAAGTACGGCTAAATTTCGAGATGTTACATGATCGGCGCTGGTCTCACCCGTTTGTCGAGATTCCCGTTGTTTTCGCGATAGAACACGGATAAATATCGCGATTTAGATAATCTGTGTCACTTTTAGTCGTTCGACGAGATTTCCATTGTCCTTGAGGTTGGGCGCGAGAAAATATAGCATTATTATGCAATCGGCGCCACTTGCTGTCCGTTTGACAAGAATACAGTTGTCCTCGTCATTGAATGCGGAGAAATATCGCGATGTATCGCAATCGCTGACGCTCTCGGCCGTTTTACGAGATTCAAGTTGTCCTCGCGATATTATGCATACCGCGCCGCACCCGGCCGTTGAACGATTGTCTATTCGTCCCGACAGAATGGTGGATACAAGCTCAGGGTTGGGCATGGTTAAAATTCACGAGTAGTTATGGACAAGTTGTATGGCCGGCGCCGTGATTCCCGTTGTCCCTATGCTGTGGTTGGGAGCTCATCAGTTCAGGGTGGATCACGAAGAGAAATTAGTATCGCGACGCTACGTAGGCTGTCATTTCTAAGTGGGTAGATGCACTTCTCGCTCCCCGTACGCTTTTAAGTATACGGTCATGGGATAAGTAGCGAGTAGGTTTCGGAATGTTTCGTGATTGGTGCCTAATCATCTCGTGGTCACAAGTTCACGATAGGGGACGGGTTTTATGATTTTAAGCTACTGACGTCGATCTCGGTCCATTTGAAGAGATTCCCGCAGGCAAGTCGTGTGGTCAGCCGGCCTGAGTATGAATGTTCGAAGTAGGTATCAAATATTAAGAATTATTCGGAGAGGATTGCACGAATAATACGACTAGAGGACACGTTTTCTTTCGAATGCGAATCACGAATTATACAAGTTATAAAAGTTTTTGAAATAACCGGTTAGATTATAATATCCGATGGATCCAAAGTTCGAAGGAAAAATCGACATAATGGAATTTCGAATTAACCATACTGGATGTCGCAAATTTACGAGATAGATTTTTAAAATAAGTTACAGCCTACGTATTTCGAATCTTTTTCAAAATTCTTTTCCGAAACGGTAACATTTCGCAAGATTGCGACATTAAATTATTTAGCGTTATTTCTGGACTTCAATTTGACAGTCTCCAAATAAAAGCAAGAAATGCGAGGTTTCTGATTAATTTCAGAAGTTTTCGCGAATAAACGTCTCGCGAAAAGTCAGGTTTCCTAATAACACAGATAAATATTTCACACAAAACTAAAAAGTCATCTTGATGCCGAAAATATATGCAGAACGATGTATACCACTCAGGGTATCCTCAGTATGCATTTCCTCGAGGTCGGGCACGGGGAAATATAGCTTATGCAATCTGCGTCGCTTGCGTGAAACTCGTTCCATCGCAATCTCTGAGCCTAGAGGCGCGAGTTTAAATGATTCAATCCGCCTTCGGAAAATTTTCGTTACCCGTATGTAAAATTTGTTACTTTCGTTACCGGTAGACACCCTGGGAATGTTATCTTTGTACACACTTTTAAATGTCACATCATATTTCTTCGCCATATTACCGAGGAACCGAAGCAATCACTCAGATCGAAAAATCACAATAGCCTACCGGCATATTAACGCCAACAACATCTAAGTTATACACAAATCATATAATTTCACGTGTGAAACAGATACAAAATTCCGCAGCGTACAACTACCTCTCACCCACTAGTCATTATGCAAAACATCTAGGAACAAGCGCTGAATTAACGTTCGACGATTTCAAACGAAGACTTATTCAAAGCCAACTTTTTATAACAGCAGGACGCGACGCGGGAGTTAGTACGCAGTTGTCGATTATCGATAAAGAGCGAAACTGCGGTATCGAGATATAACTTCAAAACACGTCAAGTCGATTCGTTTGATAGACGACACATTAAATCAGAAATTACGCGTGGGATTATTGAAAAATTGGGAGATTTAATACGTTAAGCGGGAGGGCGGGAGAAATGGTCTGAAATCGGGAGAGTTGGCAGGTATGGGTATTGTCTGGGGCTGGAGTTCGAGAGGAGCGCCAACCAAATGAAACTCAGCCAGAAAGGATAGACGAGGTCCTGGAGAGATTCGGAATGGCAGAGTGCAGGCCTGTCAGCACTCCCATTGATCCAGGTACGAAGCTGCAGAAGGAAGACGTGAACCCTGGCGAACAAGCGGAGAGCGTCCCCTACCGACAGTTGATAGGAGCTCTAATGTACCTGTCAGTGGGAACGAGGCCGGACATATCCCATGCAGTCAGTTCTCTCTCTCAGTTCAACGACTGTCACGGACAGCAGCACTGGAAGGCTGCAAAATGTGTCTTGCTATACCTCGCTAACACACGTGATCTCGGCCTCATGTACTCCAAATCCAGCGGTGATGTACGTGGACGCTGACTGGGGAAGCTGCCTGGTGGATCGAAAATCGTACACCGGATACGCGTTCACACTAGGCGGTGCTGCAGTGAGTTGGGAGTCCAGGAAGCAGCCTACTGTGGGCCTGTCCTCGACGGAGGCCGAATACATGGCCTTGACAGAAGCAACCAAGGAAGCTCTACACATGAGGAAACTCCTGAAAGACTTCGGAAAACCGACAGATGTTGTCCCAGTGAAGAACAACAATGTAGGTGCGCAGAAGCTGACGTCGAATCCTATGTTTCATTCACGGACGAAGCACATCGACATCAGGCACCATTTCGTCCGAAATGCGTGGCCAAAAAGGTGGTTTCGGTGGAGTACACTCCAACGGATGAGATGCCTGCCGACATACTGACAAAAGGATGGTCAAGGCCCAAGCACGAGAAATGTGCTCAAAGCCTTGGCTTGAGACCACATGCACCAGGATAACTCCGGCTGTTGGTCGAGGGGAAGTGTTGGTGAGATCGGCACCCGCCGGTATCGACCTCCATCCTGATCGATAGGCGCAACTAGCGCCCTCAACTAACTTTTAAACAGTTCATTTTATGATCTGTTCACGGTACAACGCATTTAAACAGTTCATGTATTTTGTGTTAAATAAATCAGATGAGTTACATTTAAACGAGCGTTACATTTCATTGCCGCTTTAAAACCTCTAATAGTTTGAATGGCATTATGTAAGCACTTAACCTTCGGCGGGCGGAACCACATATATATGCTCCGTTTTTTGTCCACCACGGGCGGAATCATATATATATGTTCTGTTCAAATAGCGCGCTGCAGAGGTCAATGAAG
Source organism: Meconema thalassinum (assembly GCA_946902985.2). Lineage (NCBI taxonomy): Eukaryota > Metazoa > Arthropoda > Insecta > Orthoptera > Tettigoniidae > Meconema > Meconema thalassinum. Next base: position 1,038,296,220 of record OX336389.2, read on the forward strand.
TACACAAAAGTCCTCATAGATGGCAGGAGCTGCTTATTTGAACCTTACTCGCGTGGGGAATCCCCTCAGCATATCGGTAAGATTATTTTCCTGGTAGTGACAGCTGATAATTACGTATGTTGCAAGATGCAGTATTTTCGTGTCGTGGTATTTGCCGTATTTTGGTGGTTTTGGGATATAATGGCATCTGAAAAACGAGTTAATGATGTTGAGATAGTGTCAATACTTGATTATTCAGATGAAGATTTATCAGATTTTAGTTATAGTGACTCTGAAACGGAAAATTCTTCCTACAGCTCATCTGAGAGCAACAACGACATAAGCGACACAGCTGGTGAATGAGCAGATAACTGGACAGACGTGAGTAATAGGGATCGCGGACCCACAAATACCATCCCCATACAGAACATTGATCAAGGCCATTATTACCAACAAGTTTTGATGTAGACACACACCCTGTATATTTCTTTTATTTGTTTTTTGATGATGAAGTAATTGAAGATATTCTTTATGAAACCTTGAATTACATTTCCATGGTTTCCAATTTTCAACCCCGGCAAATGCTAGGACGATACCATGTAATAGGCCACGATTGCTTCCTTCTAACTCCTCGTTCAGTTTCACTTATTTTCATCCATTTCACCTTGCATTACCTACTCTTTGTGGTCTGTATCAGGAAGGGTATCTGGCCCTAAAAACCATTAACAGTGTAAATATTCTTCGCATTCCAACCCTGAACCCGTAGAAATGGAATAGTAAGGAATAGACATACAGTGAGCAGCAAAATATGAGATCTTCAAGTACAGTGTCCCTTGTGTCGTTCTTCTATTGACAAACAGACACTCCAAATTATGAGATCTTCAAGTGCAGTGTCCCTTGTGCCGTTCTTCAATTGACAAACAGACACTCCAAATTTTATATTGTCTTCAAACCTCTTCAACGATGGTTCTCCAATCCGGAGAAAGGTATGTAGATACTTTAAAGCATATTTGCATGATTTTAGTAACTTTTGAACAATTTGTATGGAATTTTTGTTTTACGAAATAATGTGCCGCCTGTAGCCATAAACTACTGCCGCCTGCGAAGGGTTAAGGGTTGCCACGTACGCTCCACTGATAATCGTGGCCCCCAATTCCAGCCAGTCAATGAGGATGAAGCTCTTCGTGCCCCAGAACACTGTTGCCATTTGCTTGCCAACTGATGGCACTGTTCGACATTTCTTTGGCGGTGGACTGCCCCTATGCTTCCATTGCATGGTTGCCGTTTTGCGGATTTTGAAGAACTGGACACAGCTGACAAGGCATGGGTACGCAGCACTCCGAAAGAATGGTTTCAGGAAGGTCTGGAGAGACTGACACATCGATGGCAAAAGTGCATCAAGTTACAAGGAGATTATGTTGAGAAATTGGACGTTAAAACTGATGTGTAATGTACTTCATTTGGGTAGAAAAAAATAAAGTGTTAACAATATAGTACGCCCTTCATATTTAATGAAGAATGACTTAAGAATGACATACATTACAGCATGTGCCTATGTGAAACCGTTGACTGCTTGTACGTAGAACATTTACATACAATTTATGTATGTATACTAAAAGAAGCTGCAATGAAGTGTTGTTCTTATCAAATGTTTCATGAAAACTCCTCCCTTGGACAAACCATTCTCTTTGTTAAAAAGTCATGGGCAATAAATTGCAACCATGCTTCACACCTTTCTGAATACCTGCATTTCTCTCACTGCAATCTCATTTCTGTATACATTGTAGAACACCCTTTTAACTCTCTAATTATTCATTTCTACCTTCAATAAGATTATTTGTAATAATAATGTATCGGTAATTGGTTTTACATCCCTTTTAACAACTGCGGCTCTTAGAGATGCCGGAGTGCTGGAATTTTGCCCCAAAGGGGATCTTTAACGAGCCAGAAAATCTACTGACACAGCTCCCTCGCATTTGCGCACCCTCAAATGCCAACTAGCAGCACCAGGATTCGATCCTGCAACCTTGGGCCCATCAAGCGAAAACATTACGCCACGCAGCCAGCCAAGATTATTTGAAAAAATTGTAGTTTAATGTGACCATTAATCTTGCGATCATGAGCCACGGGACCTCATTTTCACGTGGAATCCGAACCACAGGACATGGCATTTCACTTCGAAAATCTCACATGCATTGACCGGGAATCGAACCCGGTTCGCCTTTGTGAGAGGCCAACAGCTTGGCCGCTGCGCCACCACGCCCCCAAAGATTATTTGTACTTGTCTCCCAAACACATCACTGCATTACAACTTCAGGTAGTATGGATGCATAAACTGTACAGAAACATTCTATGTACAAGCAGCAAACAGTTTCACACGGGGACATATTGCAATGTATGTCAGCAAATCCCTATGTCATTCATCATTATACTACCTGAGCTACAAACATCACATTTTCGACATAAATCTTTTATTTCTGATGTTTCTGAAATAGGAAATTATTTTCACATCACACGTATTCACGGCCATGCCAACAACTGGCAGAAAGAATATTGGCACTTATCTCCAAAACACATGTAATACCTGCATATAAATTGTGTCCACAAATGTAAGGATGCATTTCTGACACCAAAACATTACAAAAAGTTTATATGAACATGGGGGCGAAAACACTCAAGACGTCTCCCTGCTTCCATACATCCCCTGAGCCTGTATTTGCTACACTGATGAAACTTCCTGGAGTGTTTCATACTAGTCAAATCCATTTTAGATAGCTCCCTCAGAACAATAACATTAGATACAGGAGTTGAGTTGAATGCACTAAGAATTTTAAATGTCCCCAGAGGTAGAAACCAACTAACTAGATTCAAACCTGGCCATCGGGCAGACCATGCAATGGATTCCCCTCAACAAAGCCACCTGTTCAGAAACTGGTTATTGAGACACAGAGTAAAGTGAGATGGAGCACCACTGAGCTTGAGGTGAATTACATAGTCAGGAGTCATTACAGGGACTTCCTTTCATAGCTCCCTGAAGAAGGATATTCGGACCCTTGTCCATATGAATGTTTCTTCCAACAATCCTTCCCTGACCCATCCTGAAAATAAAAAAATAAATGGCCATTGGCTGCATTAATAAAATTAATATGAATGTTTTGGTGACGGAAATATGTCACTAAATTTGTGGACACCAATTTAGATACACAGTATACATACAGGGTGTATCTAACTTCATTTAAAGCTACAGAGTAAATAAGAAAAAGTATGTAACAAAAATACTTTTACAATGAAAGGGTCTTTCACATTAGTTCTTTTAACACTTATATGTAAAATCAACTTCAACTGAGTAATTCTTTAAAAAAAATATTTTGGTCTCCCCATTAACCTCCCAGTTCATTCAGTGATATTTAGTGAACTCTCAATTATCTGGGCACGTAATACCCAGTTTGCAGAATTGAACCATCATCCTTTCATATCGTATTTTGCAACTTTCAAGGCCTAGTTCGTAGACTAAGAGAACCTTTCTCAAAATAAATTGTCTAAACAACCAACAGAAAAGTAGGGCACACCCTTTCATGTCCCATTGTTCTACCACTGAAAAAAGAATTAATGCTCCCTATTAATCTGTTGCAATATCCTGTAAGTTAAAGAAGATCTATACCAAACACAAAACAACTCTGAACATGAGGGAGAAGCCAGATTCATTCGCTCTCCCGCACTAGCCAATAGCATAGTGCAACGTTGCTTTGATAACTGAACGCACTAGGCTAGCTGTGCCCGACTAAATCTTTATTTCTTTCCGCACATGAAAATACTTAAATATTCTATTATTTTGAGGATCCTATGTTACAGAGCTAAAAATATTGAAGCCGACTGCCCAAACCATGTTATGCTACGTTAGCCATTTGGGAGATAACATCTGCCTCTGAACTGAAGGGATAATGCAGAATAAGAAAGATTAGGTGTTGAAATATTTAGGTTTGCCGGGGAAGGAAACTAAGAGTTCTTGGGGAAATACAAACTAGAGTGATAGTATTGCTGTATCAATTCAGTGTATAGCAAACTGCGAGCTGAAGTTTTGAATTCAAAACGATGTCCCTTAGCAAGCCGACTGGCAGTCGAACAGTTTTATACAACCAGTCGAGAAGTTTAATGTTCAATGTGTATGGTATTTTGAAGAAGCTTTCGAATACAGAAGTGATAACACAAATTTCTCTGACTACCTGTGCTATTGTGGTGTGTGTATTTGTAATTGAGGCGAGGAAACCCACCTCTTCACAGTTTTACTCCACGAGGCATAGTGTACCCCGTTCAGTTATGGAGTAGACTAAGATGCGCCAGGGATATATCATGACAAAGATATGAGTTGACGATTTAGAGCAACACTTAACTTCAAACCATGTACGACATCATGTTTGGCTACGATGTCGAATACATTATGTACTGATCCATCCAGTACATTAATGTATTCTCATGTACTTCGACTACAAGAATAAGAGCATTATACTGAATTCATAGAACATCTATATGAACATTTCATCGATAATAACTATCTTTAGTTAACAAACTATATTTTCAACAATGAAGATCAATCGGACGGTGTTATGCATCATGCGGCTATCCACCTATTCTTAGTTTTGAGCAAAACGCGTTCAAAGATTTTTATACTTAATACCATCTACAAAGATTCATTTTATTTCAAATAAATCAATATTTGGCACAGTTAGGTATTGTATTGCGCGCAATGTGATTATTCACACAAAAACTCACTTGGTGCAATATTTTCTCTGTTTTTCTCAAATTTAACTTAGCCGTATTTGCAATTTGCAGACCGCAGATACGCATCAAGCGGCTAAGCACCAAACTGTGGCGGTTAACGTGTTGATGCTCAGGGCTCCGGGTTTATGTAGTTATGTAACAACAAGTTAAGTGCTACTTTGTGAGATTTTGTTGTTAATAACCAAGAACCGGTAACACAACATCTGGTTTTCAATAGTATACGTATTACTATTTTACTACATAAGAATTTCACAGAAGCATACAGTACATTAATATAAAAATATCAATAGTGGAAAGTGTTGACATTCAGATTTTAAATTCAATACAATCTACTTGTAGTTACAGAAAAACGTAATCTCGCACACATTGCAAGCACACGCGATAGTTTTTTCAACGATCACACATTTTCACTTTGCAGTGTGAAATCAAGGTTTTCATCGAAACCATCTATATCATCATATGTTCCACCTTTTGAATACAAGTTTTCATAGAAACCTTTACAGTCACTTGGAATGAGATGCATAATACTCGTCAAGTCTTGCAGTTTGGGTTCTGATATTGGCTACCCGTTAGGCCACAGGAGTTCCAGATTATCATCCAGGAATATATTGTGATTACTCAGACGTGAAGGGGTTCTTCTTTTCAAACTAATTTCTTGACCCTCGCTGTTGTTGAAAGAATTTTTCATAACGAGAGAATATGGTTTTCTCTTTTCGATATCAATTTCCCTGGTTTGGAGCCAACTCACAGTCTTACCCTCAACGTCCTTCTTCCTGTTCGTTATCTTCTTTTCTAAACTAGAAGATCCAACCAAGTCTTCCTTCTTCATCTTCTTTACAATCATTTTATTTTTGTTACGGCAATTCTTCATTATTTGTACGTAATCATCCGGGGTGTACAATCGCTGCCGATTCTTTAAGGAGCACTCTATATCTCCGAAGTCATCATCGTTGGGCAAGAAACTGTGCCCAGGTATTAGAAATTTCATTCGAATGGTTTCTAATGTTGGATGTGAAGCCAGGATACTCTTCATCATAAGAACAAGTTTTATGTTCCTGTTCTGCCCCCCACAAGAATCAGACCACAATATTAAATGTTTCTTTCCCTCGTATACATTTTCCATGAGATGTTGTCGAAGACAAGATCCTACTTCTTGTGCTCCACGACCAGCTTGCCCTTCTACCCAGACATAGCAGTAGCCTTTATTTGAACCCCCATCGAGAACTCCACAGTTGTACAGCCACAGTAAGTGTTTGTAGAATACGATATTAGTGGAGATTCTTGGCAAAGGTAGAGTCCGCTGCAGGTCAAATGTCACTACCGCTATATCTCTTTCCTCAGCAGCACGCTTCATATCATTCTTCATTTCTGAACGCGCCATTTCTGCCATTTCTTGATGAATCTCAAGCTGTTGCCTTAGATGAAGCGAATCCTCATGATCTTTCAGTTGAGCATTCAGAGAATCGCAAACATTACAGGTGTCTTTTTTCCATGCTTTGCGCCTCAGATTGAATTTAGAATAAAATATTTTCTTATAGGAGGAAAGCGACACAGGCTCCAAATATTCACTTTTGTATAGACTGTACATGACCGGAATGGTGACATGTGATGGGAGCAAGTCACTACTTGTCTGTGCTCTGCAATTGTGTGACTTATACCTAGGGAATTGGTTTATGTGGCTGATTACTTCAGCCACCTTACTGTCGTGTAATCTATTTACAGTGTTAGATTTCCCCCTACCATCCTTAATAACTTGGACATTTCTTGTTTTTTTTTCAGATATCCGTAGATCCTGTCCCCAGATATTCTAAGAGTTTGGGCGAAAGTTTGTTTGCACACTCGCACACCCGCCAATGTGTAAATTCTAGTACAGTTTCTTCTGCTTGTTGCCTTAACTCTCTTTCTATTTACCTCGACTATGGATACTTTGCTAGAAATGAATAAAACTTTTGCCTCATGAATGAAAATCCACAGCCTGTTTCCAGTCTCTGACCGGGTCAGGAATGGAATGAATGAAGCCCCCATCTAGCGGCGAGGATATGAACTGTGCCGGCTGCCGAGGCCTGACGCACTCCTCTGGGGCAATGATTAAATGAATGACAGATGAAATGAAATGATAGTGGAGAGTGTTACTGGAAAGAAATTTTGACAGGGAAAACCGGAGTACCCGGAGAAAAACCTGTCTGCCTCCGTTTTGTCCAGCACAGATCTCACATGGAGTGACCGGGATTTGAACCACGGACCCAGCGGTGAGAGGCCGGCGTGCTGCCGCCTAAGCCACGGAGGCTTCAAAACTTTTGCCTCATAAGATTCTAAACTCCAAAAATTGTCGAATTCCTTCCTTCTATCCTCTATGCTTACTTTTTCATGACATCTATCCTTGCAATGGAAGTCACGAAACTCTTTAGCATCGACAACCTTCCCACGCTGGCTCACATATGGCTCATTTACCTGGCATTTTCTTTATCTGTCATCCCTGCTTTGATCAGGTACTTTTTGTTTTCGTCCCTTTCTTGGTCTACCTTCATTTTGGGGTGACGTGATTAATGAGGATGATTCAGTTATTGAATCTTTGACACTTTCATTTACAGCTTCCACACTATCAACAGAGTTAACTGTTTCTGTGACGGGGAGATTACAAAATGTTACTTCAGAAGTGGTTTGACAGTTCTCTATGATATGTTGATCTGTTTCATTACTCACTTGTGCTGAATCGTTAACACTGTTTCGGAAACAAATAGGATTGTCAATGAAATTTGATTCAAACGTGTTAGAATATTCCATGCCTTGAACACTGAAAATGTCGTTTGTTGATGGAGGGGCAGGTACTGCTCGGTTCCAAGCTCTGTGAAATTGCGGGATGAACGGCAGACGCAGGGTAGGAGCAGGCGAGAATTGAGAAGCCTGTCGACAGCCCGCCGTGTTACCTGACATTCTCGTCTATTCCAATACTGCTAACATGGGTCTTCTCTGAAACCAGTGTGGTGTTGGGAATGAGTGACTGAGTCACCGACTAATGTATTTGCTTCTGTTACTACGCAAGGACCGAGAAGCCACCGTGGCTTAGGCGGCAGCACGCCGGCCTCTCACCGCTGGGTCCGTGGTTCAAATCCCGGTCACTCCATGTGAGAACTGTGCTGGACAAAAAGGAGGCAGACAGGTTTTTCTCCGGGTACTCTGGTTTTCCCTGTCAAAATTTCATTCCAGCAACACTCTCCACTATCATTTCATTTCATCTGTCATGCATTTAATCATTGCCCCAGAGGAGTGCGTCATGCCTCGGCAGCCGGCACAGTTCATATCCTCGCCGCTAGATGGGGGCTTCATTCATTCCATTCCTGACCCGGTCGGAGACTGGAAGCAGGCTGTGGATTTTTTTACTACGCAAGGACCGAGAAACCGCATCAATTGTCACCACCACTACCCATAGTCTGCGATGCACATTCCTCTCAGGTCCACGCAGCTTAGACTCAAGCAGTACCTCCTCACTACACCGCAATACAAAATCATAAGTATTAATCGTAGCAGGTAACAGAGGGGCAAGTTCAACAGAATCACTTAAAAATTGTTCCCATTGATTTCCTCCATTAGAGCAACTTGCTGCAGGCGACAGAGTATCCTCATTTTCTCCACCCATACGATTTTTTCCTTCCTGCAACAACATAATATAATAAATCCCTAAGGCTTTACGTAAGATATAACGAATTATAATATAATAATATGAGTAATATTCCGGAACGTGAATGCGTATATCAAAGGTAATTGTGAGACCAACACTTAAAATCGAAGGCGAAGACTGAAATATCAGTTCTAAACTGTTTCATCATCATCATCATCATCATTTCCCCTTATCCAGCTCCTGCCGGGTCGGGGTATTTATGGCACTTCTCCACTTTCCTCTTTCCTTCCACCATTCTTCTTCCACGATCTTGTCCCAGTCCAGATTTCTTTTTCTTACGCCGTTCTTCACTGAATCCATCCACCTTGTTCTAGGTCTTCCTCTTGGTCTCTTACCCTTGCACTTCGCCTCCAGCATCTGTCTTGGTATTCTATTTTCCTCCATCCTCTTTACATGTCCAAACCACCTTAGTTTATTCTTCTCAATTCTCTCATTTAGTTTTCCCATCCCAACTTCCTTCCTAACATCTTCATTCCTCACTCTGTCTTTCCTTGTCTTTCCTATCATACTTCTTAGGAATTTCATTTCACTGGCTTGGATTCTACTCTCTTGCCTGCTTGTCAGGGTCCAAGTCTCAGCTGCATAAGTTAATATGGGTACATAATACACTTTATACATTACCTCCTTGCTTTTCCTTGGTACTTCCTTATCCCAAACAAGTTTTCTTACACTTTGATAGAATGCATTGCTCTGCTGTACCCTCCTGCCAATCTCCATGTCCAACCTACCAGTTTGCATCAATTCACTTCCTAGGTATTTGAACGTGTCCACAATTTCCAAACTCTGACTTCCAATTTTCACAGTGCCCTTTCCTTGTCTTTCCCCTCTTGTCATCACCATGGTCTTGCTTTTCTCTATACTGATTTTCAGGCCATACTTCTGAATATTTTCGTTCAGTTCATCTAGTTGTTTTTGCACTTCTTCGGTGTTCCTTCCCCAGACCACAATATCATCTGCAAAAAACAGTAACTTCATTTCTTTATGTTCATATGCTTCCTTTGTTTCCTTTACTATTTCATCCATCACCATTATGAACAAGAGAGGTGACAGCACACTCCCCTGTCTTAGTCCAGTCTTGTTCGTAAACCAATCTGTCTTTCCAACTGGGGTCAGTACCCTTCTAACACAGTTGTTGTACATTGCTTGCACCATTTCCAACATTTCTCTTCCCAGTCTCTTCTTAACCATGGTTTCCCATACCTTCTCTCTGGGGACACTATCATATGCCTTTTCTAGATCTATGAAAGTCATGATCAAATCCTCTCCATATTCCCAGTTCTTTTCCATCACCTGCCTCAAGCTAAAGATTGGGTCCACTGTGGATCTTCCACTCCTAAAGCCATACTGTTCCTCTTGCAACTCTCCTTCCACCTTTCTTCTCATTCTTCTTTCTAATATCCTTTCCAGTATTTTTACTATCTGTGATATGAGGGTGATCCCTCTATAGTTATCACACACCTTCTTGTCCCCCTTCTTAAACACTGGTATTATTAGCCCTTTCTTCCAGTCTTCTGGTACACATTTCCATTTCCACACACACTTTAGCAGTCGATACAGCCATTGCATACCAACAGGTCCAGCAGCCTTTATCATTTCTAAACTGACTTCATCCACCCCTGTTGCTTTTCCCATCTTCATTTTCTGTACTGCTAATTCCACCTCCAGCATTGTTATATCATCTTCTGTTATAGAGTCGTCAGGTTGTGTCACTTCCATCTCACCAGTACCATTGCTCACATTCAAAAGCTTATCGAAATACTCCTTCCATCGTCCCTTTATCTCTTCTGGGTGTGTTAACAACTCTCCATCTTCCTTTTTCACTAGCTTTGTAGTAACTCTTTCTTTCCTCTTACTTCTTAGAAGCCCATACAGCATCCTTTTACTGCCACTTACATCTGTTTCCATTCTTCGTGTAAATTCTTCCCAACTTTTCTTCTTTTCTTCTCCTACCACTTTCTTACACCTCCGTTTGCTGTCGTGATACTTCCTTTTGCTTTCTTCTGTTTGATCTCGGTTCCATTCTTTCCATGCAGACTTCTTTTCTTTCACTGCTTTCCTCACTTCCTCATTCCACCATGGTGTCTCCTTCTCTTTCACTCTTGTTGACGTCCTACCACAAGCACTCTCTGCTGCACCAACAAATGCCTTTTTAAAGTGAGACCATTCCTCTTCTATGTTTTCCACTTCAGTAACTGGGATTTGTTGCTTCAATCTCTCCTGAAAATTTTCCTGTACGGTTTTGTCTTTCAATTTCCATACTTTTATTTTACTTTCTCTGATCTCCTTTAGGTTTTCCAATTTTTCCCATCTAAATTTTGCCACCACAACTCTATGGTCCCCATCAAATGCTTCTCCTGGTAAAGCTGTCACATCTATCAGCTTTCTGCGATTAGTCCTTTCCACCAGAAAGTAGTCAATTACTGATTTTGTTCTTCTATCGCCCCAACCATATCTCGTAATTTTCCTGCTGTTTTTCTTCCGAAACCATGAATTACCCACTATCAGTCCATTCCTTTCACAAAAGTTTACAAGTTCCTCTCCTTCCCGGTTCTTTTTCCCATATCCATATGGTCCAATGACTTCTTCCTTTCCTTGTCTCTCGTTTCCGACTTGTGCATTCATATCTCCCATGATCACCACTTCTACATCTGAAATTACTCTTTCTACATCCTCCAGGAATACTTCAATATCTTCTTCTCTGTTTCCGGTCTGTGGTGCATACACTTGTATGAAGTCCATCACGTCATTTTTCATCTTCATTCTAATTTTCATTATTCTGTCACTCACACACTCGACCACTTCAACATACTCCTCCAGTTGTTTCGAGGTTATCAGTCCCACGCCATTTTTGGCCTCTTGGCCACCACTCCAGTATAATGTATATCCTTTCCTCAATTTCTTCCTTCCTTTACCTTTCCATTTCACTTCACTCAGCCCCATCAATCCAACATTCTCCCTCTCCATGAAGTCTACCACCTCCTCCACCTTGCCTGTCAGGGTCATGACATTCATGATTCCCACTTTCATTTCGGTTACTGGTCGCCCATTTCTCACAGTTCCCCCAGTACCAAAAGAACTGCGCGTCGCCTGCAGGGTACGCCCTAACCTTTTCCGATTCATTCGAAGTGCCATTTCCATTTTAGGCTATTATTACGATGGGGTCGCCACTCCCAAACTGTTTACGCGCCACAAAACCAATCCTTCGAAGGTAAAGAAGAGTCGAACGCGTAAATCAAATAGAAGAAAAAAGAACTGAGAGTCTCTTTTCCAAATTCTGACTATCCGACAATAAATCGAACCACGCCCTGCCAGGAACACCTTTACCACCTCTGCTAGCACTTCTACTTCAGGGCTTTACAGGATGACTTTAAATTAAATATTAACTTAATGAAAGCTGTATTAGTACACTGGTTGATGAAATTTACTTAAATCTGAACAGACAACTGTACACTTACAGTGTGACACAGTAAATAACATGCATGAAGCAGCCTAATGATAACGCACTGTTTAGCAATCAATTTGCAATACATACCTGTGATATAGGGGCCATCTCCCTTTCATTTCTACTGGCTATCATCTCCAGCTGTTCCTCAGATAACAACGCAAGTATTTTTTGTGTTCTCGTAGTCATAATGCTAGATTACAAACACACCACAAGCCAAATCTACACTCAACCCGCCTTTTCTCAATAAAGAAACTCTGTAACCAACAAAGGTTTGCCAGCTAATACGCAGGGACAACAAAACGACATGGGATGTCGCTTAGCCGGATGTTACAGAACGCCATAACAATCTGAGTGAGAATAATGCGGATAGACGGTTGATGCAAAACTTGCAACCCCGTATTATGAGAATGGCGCTTACATTTTTCTTCAATTACAACTGTGTAAATTCAAACAGAGCTTTGTCAGTATTCGAGCAGTTAGTTCGACCACTTAGACGATAGATGGCGTTAGTATTCAGTTTTTCGAAAATTGTCGCTTAGCCGGTTGATGCATAACACCGTCCAATCATCAGTATAGCTCAAATATGGCATGGTTTATTGAAACGAAAGGACGTCGGCGAGATCATCATTTGAAGAATGAAGACGTTAGGGAGATCCCAGCGAAAAGCATGAAACTTGGAATCCAGAACGTGAGGAAGTTCCGCAGTTCAAATCCCAATGGAATCATTCCAGCGAGGAATCCATTCCTACCCGAGGTCGCAGATTCAACATCGAGGGCAGACCAGCAGCCGAGCCTTTCTACAATGGAACATCTATCACCAGGGTATTTCTTAAATACCTTTCTTGATCTTCGAGATGAAAACTACGTAAGGTAGAGACAAACCATTTTTATTTGTAGTGTAGCATTTTGGTGACATTTCAGAGCAACATTTCTCCATGTATTCGATGTATTATCAGTCGACGTTTATTGAATTTAAACTTCAGTATCATGTGAGATGATGGTTCTTTTTCATCTGTACATGAAATTTCAACGATGCAGTTTTGGATTAATTTGATTGATATTTGGAAATTTATTTAATTATTTTTAATAATTTAAGACTTTATTTAATTATTTTTAATAATTTAAGACTTTCTTAGTCAGTATTTTTGAGTTTAGAGAATTTCAAACAGTTTTTGAGTCTTGGATGCTCATTAAATTCATTTTGGATTAAATGACTTGGGTATCTTATTTGTAAGAAGCAACATTAGTAGGAAGTAGAAATAAGCGTGTGATACTATAGTTAGACTTTAGATACGACGATCTGGCAAGAACTATTCGCCATGTATAAGCAACGAACATTGATGTTTGCAATAATATTCCTACAAGGAATTTATTTCACGATTATGACTAACCATTTTACTTGGAAGAAAGCTTTGAACTTTCATAAATGTAACTTTTTAGAAAGGGAGTCTTCTTAGAAGACATGATTTCAATCGACTTAGGATATTATAGGGAAATCCTTATTCCAGTCGCAATTGATCTTTGTGCCAGTCGTTTCGACTGACACAATATTTTGTCCCTACCCCTCCCCCTTCTCCTGGCTGCTTGCCACGGAAGGCGGGCTCTCGAACTGATAAAACAGTTATTTCAAACATTTCAAACTCCCGCTTGTTTCCCCCTTGCCTAGTCGCGCCTATTTCCGGCTGCGGGAGTCACGAGAAGCTGCGAGTCCTTGCTGGAAAGTGCGAGAACATTCCCGAACTCCTATCTTCCCGCTGAGCGGAAAAAATGCCGCGCTAAGATTGGCCAATGTGACCGCGCATGCGCGGTGGCTAATGTGTGCTTGTGTGCCAAGAAGACGCGAGGATTCTGCCCCGAGGCTTGGTGCAATGTAGACGCTAGTGCTTTGAGCTGGCCTTTCGGAAGGCCAGCCCTTGACGCTGTGTGGCCATGAGGCCACTTTCGGAAGGCCAGCCCTTGACGCTGTGTGGCCATGAGGCCATTTCATCAGGTACTGTAATCTCTACGCAAATTTGTCGATTTACAACTATCGCTTAAGTATTCTGATCTTTCCTCACGTATGGAGTTTTTATATTTTTCTTAATTTTGTTGCCTCAGTGTCTGGTAAAACTTTTGGACTTGAACTTTGTGTGGGCCACGCATTGTAGAAAGGTATATTCTACATTTGATTTTCCAATTTATTATTGAAGGCATTGCTTCCTAATCTCTGAACTGGATAGTACATTTTTCACCCTGAAAGCCTCGTATTTCAAACACGTAATAAGTTAACCTCAACTTTTATTAATATGGACAAACGAACAAATTCTCCGAAGTCTGATATCAATGTGAATTATAACTGTTGTACCTTTAGGATGGGAAATATTTTCTGTAATTCTTGTCGACATAACTCTACATTTTAACACTTGAATTTTCCGCCAAATCAATACTTTTACTTATGTAAAAAATTATAGGTACATGTTTCGGGGACCTTATTGTCCCCTTCTTCAGCCTTCCTTTGTTATTACAAACATCGTGTCACATTCAACATCCCATAATAAAACAACAGAATACACAACATAAATTACACAACCACAACATATTAAAATTACTAGCTTAAAAAATACACTTAAAATTCAATAAACAATCAAAGATAAAACTTGTGATGCACTTCGTATTTTTCAGTCCATCAGTTCAATTTTGAATTTGTGTCCTGGGACACATTAAAATATACTTAAGCACAGCGTATGTTTTGTTCACTTCGTTTTCGAAGCATAAAATTCAATGCGATTGTCCCAGGACACAAATTCAAAATTGAACTGATGGACTGAAAAATACGAAGTGCATCACAAGTTTTATCTTTGATTGTTTATTGAATTTTAAGTGTATTTTTTAAGCTAGTAATTTTAATATGTTGTGGTTGTGTAATTTATGTTGTGTATTCTGTTGTTTTATTATGGGATGTTGAATGTGACACGATGTTTGTAATAACAAAGGAAGGCTGAAGAAGGGGACAATAAGGTCCCCGAAACATGTACCTATAATTTTTTACATAAGTAAAAGTATTGATTTGGCGGAAAATTCAAGTGTTAAATTGTAAATACGGTCAATACGGAACCTGAAATGAATGCTGTACCTAATAACTCTACATTGTCGGCATCTGGTCTGGCCATTGTTAGGCGCCTCGTGGCGCATTGTGTTCTAGGCCGCTAACTTCATTTCTCATTGCTTGCTTGCAATGTCTTAATATTTTATTTTGAGAGCATCTGTTGCTCAGTAAGCCCTCCTGGGCCGATATTATTTAAATTCAACCACTAATTTGTGAGCACGTGTCCGTGCAATTAAATTAGCTTCTGTGGTTTCTGATGCCACACATTACCACCCCCTTTCTGCCATGGTTGGCAGTCTGCTTTTTCTTACTTCCGCTCTCCCAAGCCTGGTTGATTTTCTTCATTCTCAATTTGTTTTCTATGGGTTTGCCATGCCCGCAGTTGCGACCAGCTTAAGGGGAACCTCCAATATTTTATTTTATGCCCAAGTGCTGATCTCATGTGCCCCAATCCTTTGTAAAACCCCCTTTTATTTAAAATACATTTTGTTTGTTACCTGGTTTTAAACATGACTACTTATTTGGGGGGGATGACCAGCAGCAAAGACTCCACCCTTTGGAGAAGTCCCAGACTCCACTCCAAGGTCGTCTCTGACCTGGCTAGGCCGGTTACAATCTTAATTCGATAATTCCACCAGCAGCAAAGACCCCACCCTTTGGAGAAGTCCCAGACTCCACTCCAAGGTCGTCTCTGACCTGGCTAGGCCGGTTACAATCTTAATTCGATAATTCCATAACATTTAATGTTATATATTACAGTTTGTAACATTATGTAATTTGTGAATGTAACTTTGCAACATTGTTTGAAGAATATCAGTATGGAGAGATGCTATATAGTATTTTTATTACATGTTTAGAACCAGAGGTGAATATGACAAGAGTATCATTACCTAGTAAACCATCGAAAGGTCTTTCCAGTTAGAAACTTCAGATGTCGAGAGTATAAGTACTGCAGAATATCAGTAGAAATGTATCAACAATGTAAAGCAGTTGTATAGACAAAAATTATATGAAACAGTAAGTTTGAATTAATGCAATGTTTGTGTGAGGTTGAAATAAACCATTGTTACTCAAGTGTATGAGTTTATAAATGATATACGAGGAGGTTAATGCCGTATATAACGTTGGGATAACGTATTTAGTAGAGGGTTCTCTGTGGAGAGATTATATTATAGCAATACGAGGGTGTATTCCATATTGGCTTTGATTGCATTTAAATACTGTTGTGTTGTATAGTGAAACATTGTAAAGTGTATATTGAGTTTATTATTACTCAGAGGAGTGAGTCAAGATCCGACATTGAGGAGAAATGACAGTAGAGTTGATTGGACGGAAAAGTAATTGAGAATTGAATTATAACCTTTGTTTATTAAATTATTATTAAACTTTTATTAAACCCGGAACTGTAATAATTGATCGGTCGTTGTAGACTTATTAACAACATTTTACCAGAGAATGACCAGGCATAGGTATCTTAAAGAAGGAGATAATCTTAAACAGAGATAGTATCTCATAGGAGATTGTTTAAAACCATCTCGGTTCAAACTAAGTTAGAGGAAGGATTAATACTATTATATATAGTGAATTTAAACTATTAAACATTGTAAATATTAATAATCACAAGTTGAGATATTGTTTTAAACAATTAAACTTGCGTGATAATTTCGTGTAAATATTATTAACATTTCATTACTAATTATTTAATTAGTCAATAATAATTATTATTTCAAGTGTATTTAAATGTTTTATAAGCATCAGAGAATGCCAGGACAGTCGTGTGTACTGTTGGTTTGAATGGGATAAGAGAGTGAGCAAGAGTTCCGTTAGTCGCGAATAGCGTGAACAAGTTGCAAACATATGTGTATTTTAAATATTTTATTTGGGAGTGTATAAGACAGGTATACTCCACTTGTAGAAAGTGTGAATGATTGTAATACAGATGAAGCCGTGTTGAATGAGACAGCGCACTAGCCAGTTATTTTGTGTCGAGCAGCAACACAGCTGCGAGTATAAATGAAACCAGTTAGGAAGGGCTGTGCATTCTAGACGGCCAACATTATGTAACTCAGAGCAGGTGGCCAGGGTGAATGAACCGGCCATGTCAACAAAAGCCTGTCAATGAATACGCATAAATCTAGCTTCCTAGTTATAAAACTGTAGGAGGAGAAGTTTTTAATATTTGATTGTTAGGGGTTCAACAACCCATTAAAATGTACAAATGTAATTGTATACGTGTTGTACAGTCATGAAGACTGAGAAGTGTGTGTTTAGAAGGGAGGAGTTCGATCCTCTGTGTATATATTGTTATTTTTTATTTATTGTTAAATTAGTTATAGGTTTTTATTAATAAACTATTGTTTCGTTCTTTTCTACATTATCGTCGCATGGCTTATTTTAACTTTAGTTGAGATATTGTGTTATGGTTGCCCCTGAACAAGTAAGGAATTCCTTCGAACCCTTACTCCCCGAGAAATGGTAAGATTCTCACTTTTACCGCAAAGTGTATTTTTTTTATGCCATAACACTATCATTGCAGCTGTGTGTAGTCAAGGAATACTTGCTGGTAGGTCTTAGAAGGTTTTTCTAGCCGGGGACTTTCGAGACTCTACGATCCTGCAGATCGTCGGATTCCCAGCAAGAGGCTCCTTGATTTATACCGAAACAGTACCCTTCTAAAAATGTGGCAACCGCAATATTATGTTTGTCTCCAACACAAAGTGTTAGAAATCGAACAACGTAATATTACAGCTCTAGGACTGCTGTGTGGATGCCACTCGGTATGAAGTTGTACAAGTTGACACTAGATAGCACCACGTCACTTTTTTATCGAAAAATATAGATATTTTTGAAGACATGAGAACTCTTTGGACGTCGAGTCACCTCTTACTTCAAAATTTACCATACCATGGTCATGTAGAGACACTGTTGTGTTAAGAGTATTTTATGCTCAACTCTGCTTCCAGTCATAGTGTATGTACATATTTAGGATGCTGTGAAAAGAAATAATAATAATAATTATGAGACACAAGTTTTTTGTTTTTAAAATTAATTTTTCTTTGGGGAAAAATTGTGTGATTTTGTGGCATACTTTTTACAATATAGCTTTTCATAATTACTTGAAACTTAACAAGCCATCAGAAATATTCTGCATGTATTTGTAATTTAAACCACATTCATCTTGTGACTTTATAAATGTAACCAAATATTCTGGATAATACGGCCACGGCTGCCTCCTTCTCGATCCTCACCTGAATTACAAATATACACACTCTAATACAGACACCACAATAACACAGGTTATCAGGTAACACGGGTGAGGGAGCAGCATCTAAGTGATAGGCCCACAAAACTATAGGTCATTGTTTTAGAAAACAAAATTGCACATTGGGGGAAATATGCACTGTTGTGCACTTATGCTGTTTTACTTCTGAACCTCAATTTCAATTGCATTCCCAGATTGACCCCTTAGGGAGTAATGTGAATCATCAAATTTTCTATTGATCTTAGGGTTATCAGGTTCTTAGTTACCAAAGTTTAAGAGGTGTCTGGAAGTGTCAAAATTATTTTTCATACAACATTTATGCATAGCTAGCCAGCTCATGAACACAATAGTTCCGACCTTATTGCTCCTGACAATGGGAAAGTCAACAAGTTAAATCGAGTGAATAGAGCGCCATGCAGCAATCTAATCCAGATATCCAAATGCATAAATGATGATTGATTACCTTAAGAAAATCTGCCAGATGTTTAAGAGCACCAATGCGAACTTCGTCCAAATCCTTAATGAAGCCAATAAAAACTGGAACCAAGTCCCTCGTGGCAACTTCTTCTCCCAAAATCACAGCAACTTCATGAATACTTGAAGCAACAGTGCGTCGAACTTTCCACTGCAATACACCAAATATATTAAATTTTTCACAATTAGAAAGAAATATCTGCAGAATACCGTATGTAATCATCCTCCATTCACAAAGATATTGTATGAAAGAGATGGTATATTGAAAAGATGGGAAGAATACTTTTCAAAGCTACTGAATGTTAAACACATTGAACTGGATGAAGAAAGGGAACAAGAAGGAACAATGGAGAAGAAGAAGAACAAGAAAAGGAGATATCTATGCTAGAAATAGAGGAAGCCATAAAGAAGATGAAGAGTGGCAAAGCACCTGGAGTGGATGAGGTGACCACAGAAATGATAAAAGCAGCAGGACCAGTAGGGTTGCAGTGGCTGTATAGATTATTTAGAATAATTCGGAAGAAGAAAGAGATCCCAGAAGAATGGGGAAAGGGTTTAATTATCCCACTTTTTAAGAAAGGTGACAAAAAGGAATGTAACAATTACAGAGGGATCACCCTTATTGCCCATCTTTGAGAGAGTATTGGAAGGTAGACTGAGGAGGCAGACAGATGGAGAGATGGAAGAAGAACAGTATGGTTTTAGGAGAGACAGATCAACTCTTGATCTAATCTTTATACTAAGGCATATGATGGAGAAAAGATGGGAGTTTGGAAAATACATGGTGATGACTTTTATTGATATTGAGAAAGCTTATGACAGTGTGCCTAGACAGGTGGTGTGGGATGTATTAAGAAAAAGGCAAGTTAACAGTGCAGAAGTGCAAATGGTGAAAGCTATGTACAAATATTGTGTCAGTAGCGTAAAGACCACTATAGGAGAAACAGAATGGTTCAAGGTGGAAACGGGTCTCCGTCAAGGAAGTGTATTGTCCCCCTTACTATTCATCATAGTCATGGATGAAATCCACAAGAATATTAAACAGAGATTGGGACAAGAGGCAATAAAGGCCATGCTGTTTGCAGATGATATAGTGATATGGGGTGAGGATGAAAAGGAAGTACAAAAACAAGTAGATGTATGGAACCAAGAGATTGAGAAGTTTGGGATGAAAGTTAGCACAGAGAAGAGCAAGACAATGGTAATGTCAAGGGGAAGTAAGGAGGGAAGAGGAAAGATAGAAGTGAACGGAAAAATTCTAGAAGTGGTGAAAAGTTTCAAGTACTTGGGAAGTGTGATCACAGAAGATGGAAAGATTACTGAGGAAATTGGAAAGAGAATACAACAAGCGAACAGCTTCTACCAGAGTGTTAGGGGTATTCTGTGGAACCAAGATGTCCCAAAGAAATGTAAGCAGGTATTATATTCAACCTATTATGGACCCGTACTAACATATGCAGCTGGAGCATGGACCTCTACAAAAAGAGAGGAGAGTAGAATACAAGCAGCGGAGATGAAATTCCTAAGAGGTATAGAAGGGAAGACCAGAAGAGATAAAATCAGAAACGAGGAGATAAGGAGGAGGACAGGAATCTTGAAGCTGCAGGACAGGATAGAAACAACCAAGTTAAAGTGGTATGGACATATGATGAGAATGGGAGAGGAGAGAGTGCCAAAGAAAGCTTTTCTGGAAAAGGTTTCGGGGAAGAGACCGCGCGGAAGGCCCGGAAAGAGATGGGCAGATACAGTGTGGGAGTGCGTGGAGAAGAAGGGAGGAAAACCTGAAGATGTACATAAAGGGGGAGAGGAGTGGTGGAGAGACAGGCAACGTTGGAGGTCCTTGATTCACAACCCGATCCAGGAAGCTGGAAACGGGAAATGAAGAAGAAGAAGAGGTCCTGTAAAACCACCGATGACAATATTCTTATGCCTAGGTATGATTTTATGGTGCAACTCATAGAAACATGCGTAGTGCTGAAGAGGATGATATCCCACTAAACGCTTCTGTAAATTCCCATACAATCGAAACGTTAGGAAATAAATGTCAGCGAAGGTGTGTGGTGCGCAATGATGGAGAAAGCAAAAAAGGGGAAAGATGTTGTAATGTTGGCATTTGTGTAGTGTTACAAAGACTTTGATCATAATACAGGCAAAAATAAACTGACGTAAGGAAAAGACAGAAGGTGAATTTCCCATGTATGTGCAAAATCGAGAAATGTCATATTGTAAAAATAATTTTCTTTTTTAGTAAATAACAGGAATAATTTACAACTGGTTCTTGAAATAGTAACAAAAAACTGTGAACGTTTCATTTATGATGTTGCTGAAACACATTTATCTTGGCAATTTGGTTTTCTTGAGCAGAAAAGTCAATAAAATTTTAATAATCTTTTTTATAAAAGACTTTTTTATAATTAATTCAAACTGATGACTCTGAATGATTCACCTCTATCAAAATAATATAGAACAGTCTTTCAGCTTCGTATTGATGTATGATAAGTTATATTTATGATTACAGTTTGCATACAGATACCAAATTCCTTTAGTATGTACTTTATGGGAATATATTGCAGCATTTGACACATAAACCTGCAGCAGTTCTAGGATTAAAGGGTTCATTGTTGGTCTGTACTGACTAATTATATTAAGAGGATAAATCTGAGCTAGAATGGTCCACCCAGTCAGCACTTAATTAAAACACCACATATATTGTGTCAAAACATTATTCGTACCTGTTTCGGGATATAATCCCTTCTTCAGCTTAAAAGCAAATATTAAGAAACAACATAAGAAAGTAAGGCAAACAATATCTCATTACAAAGCAATTCATGGATATATAAAACAAATCTTTATCTCTGTTTAAAATCAATACATCAATGTATGTTAAAAGTGTGCAGACCTTGGTTTAGTTGTGAAGTAAAATGTCTACTAAAACTCACAATATTATTGTCTAGTATAACAAGGTCAAGATATTATGAACACTGGTTAAGAACTATGGTATTGAATATCCTCTAAATGCCTGTTTTTCAATCGCTGGGCAAAGTTCGGAGTAGAGTACTCCCAGCATTAAATGCCATATTGTGTTCTTCAATCGCTAGGCAGCGCTGCCAAGGGAATAAATGTTGTGGGCAAGTAGATCATATTTACTCAGTGCTATTTGTGCTGGATAAGCATTGAACCTTCGAAGTAGTGACACACTGTAGTTGCTTGTTGTTTTTCTCCTACCAGCTGTGAACACGTTATGATTTGTATCATGGATTTGTATTCTAATTGCATGAATCTTTATTTCATGGCTGGTTTTAGTTTATCGAAAAGTGCTGTGATGGCTGCGGTAGAATTATCAGCTTCAGTACGCACCCAAGTGATGATATTTGTATACATTATACAGCAATAGAAAATTAAAAATTTCAAAGATCTCGTATACTACATAGCTTGTAAAATTGTGATGAATGTGAATTTATGCTCCGTTTTCATACCAGTACTATGATGAATGTATAGATTAAATTGGAGATATGCTACTGTCGCACGTGTTTCAACAAACATCACATATTATTTTATACCGTAAATTAAAAGGAGGGATGAAACCATAGTATCTAGTCTATCTATAGACTCCTACAGTAGAGAAATCATGTTCAATACAATCAAATTTCTCAAATCCTGCTTGCTGCAACATATTGTAATAACATGAGATATATCATAATTTCATGTAGATTCTGTTAAAATGACTCATAATGATATGAAAAATATTGTTTAATTCAATAATCTGGTAGTATAAATAATTGCCACGACTGGGGTTTGAACCCGAGACCTCATGATCCTCAGACCAAGACACTGTAACCGAATTTATTCAGTTACAGTAGCTCACCCTCGGGTTTTGCCTTGCGCAGTTAGTTTGGGGTATTTTATTCGTATCTTATTATATTGGGTTAATGTGGGGTTGCAGAGGTGATTTTTATTGTGCCTGTGTGTTTTTGTTGACAGATTCATATTTGGATGGTCTGGACAACCTAGGATCACTGTTTATTAATTATCGGTTTTTGGATATTTGATATTATAAAATACGGGGTTTTGCGATTTATTACGTTTTGGGAATAAGGATATAAGACTGTATTAAGTAGAAGCATTATTTCATTTTGGTTTGGGGTTAATTGCTTTATTTCGACCTAGTAATGTTAAAGGTTAGATTTGTGGCTGTACTATAAAGGTACAATGAATTTGTCTTTTCGAGTGCTGGATATGTTACATACCCGGAAAAGACAGGCAGTAATTCGGCTTGTGTGGGATTACCTAGGCTATTTATGGCATGAACTCCCATGAACTTCATGAGGAATACCATTGTGTGACGTCAGTGTGGATTTGGACGGTCTGATGTTATGTGTTGACGCGGATGTTCCGCTAGGAGCGGGCTACGCACAAATTAGTTCCGGCAGAAACATTGGGGTTATGTAGATCTCTGCGCTGGTGCATATAATGGCGTGTTTGGAGTTCTGAAGGGGTCTTATTGCTTTATTGGCCGAGTCCAAGTCTTCTTGCGCCTAGGGTCGATTTATCTGGCAGGGTCCGGTAATCGTACAGCAGAGACTGTAATTAGACATCCACTGAGCGTTGTGCTATTGGATGACCACATATTTTCAACATGGTTAAGTTCATAGACCATGGGTCGCTGATAATATCACGCCCTGAAGGACAATCATAACCTCACTTCATCATCTGTTGTGGAAGGCATGGGAGGATGCTGCGGAGTGGAAGTCAACAAGTCTGGCGAGTGTAGATTCGTGCTCAAACAGTGCAAAGTGAAATATGTATAGGGGGCTGATATGCCTAAGGTCTGTAATGATCGCAAGTGTTTTGTTGCTCAAGGAACATAAATTCAGTGAACAAAGGTACTGTACAGAAATTATTACAAGTGTATTGAAGGGTATTTTGTGTTGTATATTTGTGTACATATGTGTTAGAACAGCCAATAGATTATCATTTTAAAATCCATGTGTGTTTATATTCCTGTCTTGCATGAACCTGTACATCAGCAAACGCATGCCAAATGCCCTACGCCTGGGAGAAAGCATTTTCATAGTCGGGGCAACAGCTATGTATTTATTTCTATTTTATTCAGGAAGACCCATATGGTCAACCTTGGTGCCCATTCAAAGTCGGGAAGTAACGTTAAAATCACTTGTGGCCTGTATTTAAAGGCAGTAAATTCTGTAGGTTTGTGGTAAATGAGGGTAGTTAAAGTTAAATCAACTCCAGCGAGGAGGTTTGAGAGAGTTTCAACACTATCACTTCTGCTATTACAACCATGGAAGTTATAGGTTCAAGGAGGTTACTTATTTTCACGTACCGGTAATATTATGAAAGTAATATTTTATGCTCCATGATATTTTGCTTTTTTTCGATAATGTTCCTGCGTGGAATTAAGTTTTAAATTCGTTATGAATAGGCCTACTTGGCAGTAAAGGGAATGCGTACAGTAGTCCATGAAAGGCTAGCACAGTTTCCGTATAAAAACATCGATATATTATGTTGATAACTGCATGAGAGCAATGTGGGTTAATATCTGAATAGCTATTGTGCAGAAACATAATACCGGTATTGCCGACTAGCTACAATGTTTCATATTAAAGCATATCACTATTTAAATACTGATACGAAGACTGAGACCATGAGGTTTGTGTTTTCATCAGTTGACACCAGAGTTTGCATTAGCATTTACCGTTCAGAATTCAATTTTGACCAATCACATAACCTGTACTGTAGCCGATCGTTGATACTTCCGACGAGTAGTAGCTCGTAGAGTAACTTTGCATTCAAAAACAAGTTTCGAATGCCAAAGGGATAAAAGTGTTGAGCAAAGTTACTTGGGGAGTGGATGCCCATCACTTTTATCCATAGATTGATAAACAGACCCTTAGTCAATGCGGAATAAATTCCAAGATGAAACTTGATCCTTTTATATAAGGTGCGTTCAAAAAGTAACGAGCCGGAGGCTGGAATGCGCAAACTGGTGACGACATCGGCTAATCGTGGCGTATGTAACGAGGTGTGCTTCCGACCAGAGCGTGGAAGGTCACAGCCCGTCGCTAGAGGGCACGCGACGATACAAAGTGAGCAGTAGTATGCATCAATCTCCAACGCTGCCAGTCGCATTGCAAACAGTGACATGAAGGCATCAACCGAAGAGCAAAGAGGTGTTGTTCGGTTTCTGACAGCGGAAGGAGTAGGGGGAACGGACGTTCATCGCCGAATGTCACAAGTGTACGGCGAACACTGCAAGTCCCTTGCAAGGGTCAAGGCGTGGCACAAGTGCTTCAGGGAAGGATGGGTGTCGTTAGCTGATGATGCCCGGTCTGGGACACCCCCCTGCATTACCGATCACAATGTCCAGCTGGTTGATGCACTCATTACCCAGGACCGCCGAGTGAAAGTGAACGCCATAGCCGCCGTGGTCGCTCCACGACAATACACGACCTCATACGGCCAACACAGTCGCGGCACTCCTGCAGAAATTCAAATGGGAGGTTCTCGGCCACCCTCCATACAATCCAGACCTCTCTCCCTGTGATTACGCCATGTTTGGTCCACTGAAAAGGGCTCTGCGGAGCCAATGATTCACCTCGGACGCTGACGTCCAGCTGTACGTGCGGAACCGATTCACATCGCAGCCCAGGGAATTTCATGAGACAGCCATTCACTGCCTCATGTCAAAGTGGGACAAGTGCCTCAACAGCCAGGGCCAATACTTCTCACATACACGTACAGGTTTCTGTAATTATGCCTCCGGCTTGTTTTTTTTTGAACGCACCTTATAGTTTGCCATTTGTACTTATAGATTATATTTAAGCAGCAGCAAATTTAAGAATTAGTAGGACATATTTCTATGTATGTCCCGAGTTATCGTGGTAGTATTTCGACTTCAAAATCATTCAAATCAATGAGTTTGCTATATTCATGAAAGGGGGAGGGGACATAGTCCATTCTTTCCTATTGATCTTTACAGAAGGTGAACATGATACCTTTTCTCCTGTTCTTTTTGCTTGTTCCACCTGTCTTTTGTTTACAGCAATACCTTGATTGATCAACAAACTGAAAATACTGATGCAGAAGATAATTAATCTTTACAAATTGCCGACTTACATGTTGATGTGTATAATGGTAACTGTTGTTTCAAGAGTTATAACATCAAGATAATCTGTCCAAATCGCTGCCTTGTGGTGTAACGGCTAGCATTCTTGGCTGTCGTCCTGGAGGTCCAGGTTTGATTCCCTGTTCTGGCAAGAAATTTTAATTGTGGTGTAAGGGTTAGAACGGGATACACTCAGCCTCGTGAGGCAAGCCTGAGAAGAGGAGGGTTCAATTCCCACCTCAGCCATCCTGGAAGTTGTTTTCCATGGTTTCCCCACCTCTACTCCAGGAAAATGCTGGGATCATTCCTAACTTAAGGCCACGGCTGCCTCCTTCCTAATCCTATTCCCAATTTATAAATACACACACACACTCTTACAGCCATCGCAATAACACAGGCTATCATACAAATTCTACACACACACCCAAAAATACAAGAGACTATATAACCTCGAAGTCGCAGCCCCTAAAATAAATTGCTGTATGCCTCTTGTTCACTCGAGTTGCTAAGCTACAAACAACACAGTCACTCCCCAGTTGCCAGGAAGTTGTGAGGCAACCATTAAAATACAGACCTCGGTGCTTACCAGCAGTAGTTTCCCTAAATGAGAACATATAATGCACCTGGGTCGGTTCAACCCAGTTTAATGTTGGTATCAGGCATACTATAGGAATAAATAAACCCATGCACAAAAATGTTACTGTAAATATTTACTTTCTCTTCCTACCCCCTCATTAATGTAGCAAAACACTTGTAATTGTAATTTTGAAGTCAAAATACTATGATTACGCGAGACCTACACAGAAGGATGTCGTTCTATCTGCAAATATTATTATGACACGATATAGATTTCAAATACTTACTTGTCGGTCAGATGCCAATGCTTCATATGCCTTCTTGATAAGATTCCAGTTCGCACGCCCTAAGGTAAGTGCAACTGCAGGTATACTGAAGGCACAATAATGAGTGATTTCACTGTCTGTGTTCTGCACTTGTGAAGGATGTGTCATAGAAACAAAGTGATCAATTAACAACTGAGGTACAATATCCTGAGTTGATGGATTGCGAGAAAGAGGTATGGCTTGAAGGGTTTCTTCTGATACCATCAACGTTTCCGATGCATATGGATCCTCCGTTGGGTCATAGGTCTTGAAACGGATCATTTTTACGTCTGCTATAGAAAAATAAACAAACGGATCAGACAAATAATACCATTTTACATTGTCAGTTTCTGTCAGAATGCCACAAATGGCTTGTATTAATGTAGCCCAAAATAACTGTAATGAAGAGAACAGAAGTTATGCACCTCAAATTATTATTATTGGAATATTATATCCAGTGTGGTAGGAATAATTAGATTCTAGAGAAAAGGAGCAGGTGGAGGGCTATTTGTCAAGTTATGATGAACGAAGAAATTAAGTTTCATTCAGGTTGTAGTGACCAAGTATTTTAATTTATCCCTGATATTTGATTCTAAAGACGGCCCCGTGATTTTCGGGTAGCATGTCTGCTTCTTGCCCAAAGGCCACGGGTTCTACTCCAAGCTCCGTCAGGAATTTTAGAAACTGACGCGAGGGCTGGAACGGAGGAGCGTCTCAACTTCACGAGGACAATTGAGTAGCTGTCTGAAAGTGAGGCAGCACCCAGGTAAGGAAAACCAAGATTAACGGCCGAAGGAAACCAACGTGTTGACCATGCGTCACTCCACAATCTGTAGGCCAAATGGATGGGCAGCGGTTGCTTGGTAGGCCAAGGTCCTTTATGGGCTGTGGTGCCACAAGGGGATTTGATTCTAAATTGCAAAACTGTCTTAATTATATTCCTGCATGCTTTCAGACTTTCGGTGCATAAGCAGATTATAGGCCGGACGTTTGTTTTAGACGAGTGAAAAATCTTAATGGAAGCCTGGAGGCGAGTTACTAGAGTACCTGTGTTGTTATCAGCTGCCCCAAGCGATCCGATGATTGACAAATCTGTTTCACACTACTCTTGAAGTACAGTCATTGGCAAATATAATGACGTTCTGTTCGTAACTACATAACGTGTACTTCCACGTCACACAATACTTCGACGTGGACTGTACTGGCTGCTCAAGTATCAGATCGGTGGTGACAAGTGTGAAGCGATAGGGTGAGAGTGTGTGTGTGTGTGTAGGCTCACCCGCTGGCTTCAAGGTCAAGGGCAATCGTCTAAAACAAACGTCCGGCCTGTACACCTGTATTGTCATTTTCAAATACCACGCTCTTAATGCAGAAATCAATTTGCATTATTAACCAAGGAAAAACAACAATTTGAAAGCTTAAAGTTTAAACTATGAAAGAGATAATTATTACACTTTTCTACATAGTGAAAAAGTCTGATTCCAAAGAAAACCAGAACTTTCACACACGACTGAGAAAGAATACAAATTCGGAGGAACTAATACTTTTCTGATACCTCGTCAGCGATTCAGCCCAGTGTTCTATTGGGCTTGCCAGTTGGTATGCTACACCTCACCAGGACACTAACCAGTAAGTTACCGGTATATACAGGACAGGCCAATGCGAGGCATAAATATCAAAGGCAGTGCCAATGTAACGGGGAAGATTCAATCTTCAAAAAAATGTTTGTCAGGCAGTTTAAAAAGAAAAACCAAAACATTTAGTGAATAGATTAAAAATATTAATTACAAGGAATTAATGAATGTACTGGCCAGCGTCCTGGTGAGGTGTGCCATACCAACTGACTAGCCTAGTGGCACACTGAGGTGAAACGCTGGCAACTAGAGAGATCTGAAAAGCTGTTAACTCCTCAGAATTAATATTCTAAATAGTGAACAAAATGGTTAAGACCAGGGTTCAAGAGAAAATAATATTGGAAAATACAAGTTTAATTACTTCACGTTAACTGTTCTATTGTGTCAGACTCATGCGCAGACAGTGCTAGCCTTCCCGCCCGATTAGTTCTTGCAACAAATGAAATGTGCTTTAATTGGAACAAAATCAGAAAAATACAGAGCCACAGACATCACATAGAAGCACAATATAGAGGATACAGCAAAACACTCGGTTTGGAGCAAGTGTTGGTGCCAACCTCAATAATCAACTGTTAAAATTAATTCTTCACTCAGCAGTACTGCCAGTTTGCAGCTTTACAGAGCTCTATGCACTCTCAATGTGTGGTGTTTGCCTGGGCTGGAGAGTCTTCAAATAGAATTTTCTCCTGTGAGTAGTATTTGATACAAATTGCATTCTGTTTTTATTTGAATAAATTATAAATTGCATTACTTTTTAACATATAGCCACACTTACTATTGAGAGCAAATTTTATCGGTGGTGCACGACGACATCCCTTCTAGTTAATTTGTCAAATAAATTATCCTTTACAAGTGCCGATTTAGACTGGTAAGCACCAGTCATTTGAAACTGAGGGAAACCTGATACCCATATTATGGAAGGGGCCTTCTCCACTTACTGCTTATCTCTCTACTGTATTTTACAAGTTAGATTGAGTGGGGAGTTACATTTAATTTCCTTGTGTCTGAAAAAAATTACAGGAACTTTTTAACTCTGCACCCGATTTAATTGGGCACAATCGTGTTGACAGACTGGAAAGCTCCTAATAACAGACTACTTAGATAACAATGAAAAATGGCTTCTAATATTTCAATATGTAACCAGGCTTGATAATTATTACAGTTGATACTATAAACTCCCAGCAACACAGGACAAGACTCCTAGAAGTGGAGAAAATATCAAGAACATCAGTTACAATACTTACTTGTACCAGTTTTAGGTCGAATCCTCATCACAGCCTTATGCATACCCGAGCTCACAACCGTAGTGGTCTCGGAACCCTGCTTGTCCGTGTCTGTTACCATGGCCATACTAGCAGAACAAATCTGGGCCTGATGATATGGCATACTCTTGCCACCCTCAGCAAACGAGCCATGTTCTAACCGTGTGGCCAAGTTGTCCAACTCATTCTAGAAAAAGAATGATCAATCAGTGTTTCATTGATATGAAAACATTACATTCTGCAATTCTGTCATAAGCACTTTGCACAAAAATTACTTGAGGTACTGAGACAGTATTTTGCTATTTATTGGAACCCTGATATGACAGCAAGACGTATTTGGAAGTTATTGCTTGACATTATTTTGACTGTGGGCTTTGAGGCACAGTTTGTTTCATATGCTCTAAGGAGATGGTTAGACTACCCCGCCACACTCCTGATCACGTGCACAGCACATGCTTATGCACTTGACATTGCAACTAGTGGAAGGAAATATGAAATGATAATCGATTGTGTTCGATTGTCCACCTCGATACAGGTGTGATGCATCTTGGGAGTCTACCAGCTGAGTCTTGGATCAGCAGCTTTCAGACGACACACACTTGAGTACAATTATTTATGCAGTGAACATGTTATCGTTCGTATAAGGAAGTTCCGTGTATCACGCGTTATACGAGTGCTTTCTACACGCACCGCGATTCGAACGAGTGAGCTTAGCCAACATATGGACTTTGTTTAATACAGAATTCAATGAGGAAATCTGCTACGTATTGGTTTGAAATGCAAGAAAGCATTATTATCGACAACATTATGACTGGATATTCTTGTGAGAAACAAACTATTGGAGTAATGATGTGCTAAATATATCGTTCAGGAATGTAATGCAATAGCAGAGTTGATCATTTGGAATGACATCCTTTTGAACTCTACAATGAAGAGAAAGAAAATGTTGAGAACATTAGTTCTAATCCAGTGACTTTAAAGTAGCCAAGAATGAAGAAACTTCTCCGAAGTAAGGAAGCTACTTTACTGTTAACGTCGAGGGAGCCTTGTGCAAGCATTATGCAGGAACTCCGTTTCGTGGACAGTAGTTTTCGGGTTAGGAGGAAGTTGGTTCGACATCTTGCGGATCCAGCCACGAGCTTCTCAGGGACGATGGTTCGATTCCTGACAGGAATGTATATTCCTATACATATTCTTCAATTTCAACTAGAACTTCGCCCAAGGTAGCTGGAAATCTTTTCTTCTCTTGTAGACAGTAGAACTTGTCACTTTTAGTTTGATACTTTTCACCAATATTTCATTAATTAGTATGAATTTCATTCAAAGGCTAGATCTGGTTCTCTTTTACCATTTCTGTCGGAGAATGTAATTTTTGAGTAGTTAACTGTAAACGTGATGCTATTTAGAGCATTACTTTGTTGCTTTTATTTTTCAAATTTTGGAAATAAAACCAAGCATTCAATTTTGTTGGGAAGATATTTGCAGCATAATTAGGAACAAGACGACGATATCTTTGTATAAGAATAGTAATTAGGAAGAAGATGGCAACATACTCGTGCACTTGAACTTTTCAAAAATATTTTAGTGATACTATTCGATTGAACTTTGACATTCTAGTAGAAATTCTTTCTTTTAGAAATGATAGTGCATTCTCATCGTTAATTTCCATGGTTATGGATTTATGGAAATCGTCCGGCGAAAACAATTGTGAATTGATTGCCAAGGCATTTGCAGCCTACTTTCATATATATTTTTGATTAAAGATTTTTCTTTAAATGTAATATTATTGTTCAGTTTTTGCTTGTATTATTTCAATTCGTTTTTGGGAAGACTCTTGGATAGATCATCGTTTGGTTTAATGGTTTGCGTGTATCTATTGATTTGATAATAGACTCCTTTCCATGATGTAAGTCTCACGTGTTTTCTTCTGAGTAGTTGAGCCATTTTTCGGATTTGGATAGGCGATACTGAAACGACTATTTTGATAGTGTCTATTTACAATTTTTCTATCACATATAAGTCATTATAAATAAATATATATATATAAATATATTGGAATTGTGAATCAAATTTAACTGTTCACAATATTATAACAGAATTTATCGTAGACTTTAAAGACGATTATTGTGGAAATGAATAATGCAATTTATCTAACAAATTGTTGCTTCTTGTTTAATGAAGTTAGAAAAGAAGTAATATGTGACATTTCTATATTCGTTCATGATGGGGGCATGATATTTTCAGAGCATATCTGAAAAGTTTCAAGTTTAATAACGTTTGGGTTTAATTTTTGACAGCTTTGGAAAGCTTAAATGAGGTATTGCAATTCTGTGCATACGATTTATTGTGTTAGTGCAGCTAATATTTGACATCATTGGATGGTCAATATTAATGCTGGATATTGTTCTTGTAGTCTTTTGAGAAGACGTTAACGTAGTTATTGCGTTTTAGTAAGAGTGAAATTAGCTTTTGAGCTATCACCTTTTTGGATTTGATGTTGCAGTTCTCGTGATTTGGAATCACGAATGTTTTTCTTATGCTTGTTTTATGCAAGTAACCCTACGTTTTATTCTTGCCTAGTAGGATTTGCCGGAGATTAATTGTCTATATCATGACACCTATATTCAAGTAACACAGATACTTCTTAAACAACTTAACTAATTCATGCAACATAATACATGTAATATTTCAGTAATTTTGAGTAAAAATATACTGCATTCTTTGAAACTTATAAATAGTTAATGAACTATTTTCACAAAATGTAACACAATTTAATTATCTTAATTGATTGTTGAATTCATCGAATTAAGGAAATGATAACCATGAAACATACTTGTAAAATTAAATGAAGATAGGCAGCGTTGAAAACAAAATCCTATTTGAGGATGAAACTTGTGTATAAAGTGTAAAATTTGTATAAATCTTTAAGGGTATAACATCAGTATATAATGTAACAATATTAGTTTTTTCTTGTTATTTGTTCAGCGATTGATATGAACAATAAGATGGGGCCTTATTGTAGGCATTTGTTTAAAACCATATTTTTTTTCATTACTTGATTTAAAGAAACTTTTTCTTTAACTTCATGTCTAATTGACGGACAGTCATTATTGATCAGTCAATAAATTGAATTTAATTTTAAAGAATATTAGAACGACTAGTGTTTTATATCAGAAAAGGGGAGTGCGTTAGGAGGACCAGTGGGTGGTTTTTTTTGAGTTTGCTTAAACTTAACGCCCGAGATATTTTTATTTTATTTTAGAGTCTCTTGTTCAAGTTCCTTTGAGCTTTGTTTCATCGTAATTTTATACACCACTGGCATCTTCGTACCGCATTCTTTTATATCGACGTATCCTGATCCCTGGTTGATCCTAGTTGGTAGGTTTTTCAGAGGTTATTTGAGCCGGGAACTTCTAGAATCTACGATCCAGCCTTCCATCGGATTGCAACAGGTAAGACCACGTGGATTACGGGTACAGTACATATAGTTTAATGGGGCAAATATACTATTAATACAGCCACAGAAACCTATGTGGATGTTCACTTCAACCCAATGCTCTCTTGGTCACAAGGGCAAAAAAGTATTTTTTAAATAATACTAACTAATACAGCGAGAGTAAATGGTAGGGTGAATTCTTGGTTCAAGATAGGGGATGTCTCATAATTAATGTTGTTTTTTTAAGAAAATCTTATCTGGAAAGTTTTCTGACAAGAAATTAAACTATTCTTCAAAGTAGAGACCATCAGATTCTATAGCCTTGAGCCATCTTTCAGCGAGGTTTATTACCCCGAGACGGTACCAGTCTCTGGGTTTTGATGCGAAGAATTTAGTGAGACCCACTTCCACAGCTTCAATGTTTTCGAAATTTCTTCCATGCAAGAAATGGGCCATGAATCGAAAAAGATGATAATCTGAAGGCGTAAGATCAGGGATGTATGGTGGATGTGGTAACAGTTCAACTCCTCCCACTTCCTGAATTTTTGCCATGGTTGTTCGTGCAGTATGAAGTCTTGCATTGTCCTGTTGGAAGAGAACTCTTCGGTTAACTAATGTTGGGTATCACCATCTCAAAATTTCATGAACTCGTTCCAGTTGTTGAGAATAAAGATCTGCATTGACTGCACGCCCATTTGGAACAAACTCCCAGTGAATCACTCCTTCAAAATTCCACCAGACACACATCATCATGTTGGGGCTAAACCGATTCTTTTTAACGATGACTTGGGCAGGTCGACGGGGACCGAGCCACAGTTTCGAGGTGTCAGCATTGAAGTAATAGACCCATTTTTCATCACAAGTGACAATTCTGATAAATCTGTCATCCATGGGGTTACCGATAAGCTGACGACAGATATCCACTCTACATTGAGCCTGTCAACTCCTCCCACTTCCTGAATTTTTGCCATGGTTGTTCGTGCAGTATGAAGTCTTGCATTGTCCTGTTGGAAGAGAACTCTCTTTCGGTTAACTAACTGTCACCATTACTTTTCATTGTGGTGATGGATGACATAATGACCCGAGTGGCACAAATAATTGGGGAAGGAAAAATGAAAGCAATGGTGTTTGCAGATGATTTGATGATTTGGGGAAACAAGGAGGAGGTACAGGAACAGTTGGACGTGTGGGAAGGAATAATACAAGGATATGGGATGAATTTTAGCATAAATAAGAGTGAGATGGTGATCACAACAAGGAAGAAGGAAAGAACCACAACGGGAATAACAATTGGTGGGGAACAGCTGAAGAAAGTGGAGAGTTTCAAGTATCTGGGAAGCCTGATATAAGATAATGGAAGAAACGATAGAGAAATAAATGAGTGGGGGAGGCAGGCAGAAGCATTTCGGAGGAGTGTGAGAAGCATGTTATAGAGCAAGGATGTCCCTCAAAAAGATGTCAGCAAAAAGATCATATATCGGACGTACTATATCCCTATCCTGACGTATGCCTCGGAGACCTGGGTTATGAAAGGAAGGGAGAAGAGCAAAATACAGGCCAGTGAGATGAGGTTCTTGAGAAGCAGTATTGGAGCTACAAAGATGGACAGAATAAGAAAAGAGAGGACCAGAGAATTAATGGAGGAGGAACCATTACAGGATGGTATAGAGAAATCTAGACTTAGATGGTATGGACATGTAAAACGAATGGAGGAGAAGAGGATACCCAGGAGAGTACACGAGACGAAGTGGGAAGGAAAGAGACCGAGAGGAAGACCGAGAGACAGGTGGCTGAAGGGGGTGGAAGAAAGCGTGAAGAAGAGAGGAGAAGACTGGACAAGGGTGGAGGCTGAGAGATGGCGGGAAGACCGAAGACGTTGGAGAGGCTTGTGTTCCAAACAGACCCGGCCAGTGGCTGGAAACTGTGCAAGATGATGATTGAGCCTGTCCAGGGGTCAATTCATGAGGTACAGATCTACAGCTTCTGTTTCATTTTCGAAGTTTCTTAATCTGCCGATGTATGGTATCTTCCGACAGCCTACGAGTACTATTTGCGAATTTTCTTTAAAAACTCAGTGTGAATTCTCAATATCCCATAGTTTAGGTCTTCCCGAACGCAGTGAATCTGTGGTGTTATTGTCCTCCAGTGTTGAAACGTTGTAAACATTGTTGAGCCACACCCTTACTAACGACACCTTTTCCTTCCACTTCACATACCCTTTGAGCTGGGCAGCAGCTTTGTAACCTTGTTTCGAGCAGGGTTTTAGAAGGACCCTAACCTCCAACGTTGTAAGTTCCATTTGTGATTGTGTATCAACAACTGACGACTGATACATTCTTTACAATATACGCAATTCTAGTCATGGCCTCCTGTAAATGGCATAGGTGAACCAAAGGAAACCAATTCTATCATATGAAACACCAAACCTAAAAATGGACATTACATATGAGACATCCTAATACTATATATGGACCATTTGCTGAAGAGCATAAACTGGCTGGGTGGGATTCAATTAGGTGGAAACCAGATAAGCAGCCTGGCCTATGCTGATTATCTGGTTGTAATGGCGGAGTCCGTCGAAAGCTTGCAAGCCAACATGCTAGAACTTCAACAGAAAAGTAGGGAGTATGGTATGAAGATCAAAGACGAATGTTATGTCGGTAGGGAAGAAACACAAGAAAGTAGAATGCCAGGTAGGAGGAACTAAATTGGAGCAGGTGGAACAATGTAAGTACTTGGGCTGTGTATTTTCTCAAGATGGTAGTATAGGGAAGAAAATAGGCTGGAGGTGTAGAAAAGTCAATGCAGCGAGTTCTAAATTGTGATCTACAGTATTCTGCAAGAAAGAAGTTAGTGTAGCAACGAATATCTGGATTCAGGATATCTGATACATAAGCTAGAGGTAACTGATATGAGGGTAGCACGAGTGAATGCAGGGACAAGTAAGATGGGAGCAATGGCAGGAAGGTACTCGTAATAAAGAAATAAAAGCTAAGTTAGATATGAACACGCTAGATGAAGCAGTTCGTATGAGCCAACTCTGATGGTGGGGTCATGAGAAGAGAATGGAGAAGGAGAGATTACCTAAGGGCCGGTTTCACCAGCTCCGCTTAACGAACTAAGGGTGGTTTAAACTATCCTCAAGGATGTGGCCCGTTGCACCAGACCACAAGCAATGGCTTAAAGTAGGCATAGATTAAGCGGCCGTGCTCGGTGGTTTAAGACATAAGGATGGTTTAAGCCATTCACTCATACGCCAAAATGGCGGCCGGCCCCATTGTGTCTGATCCATATCTCAGTAGGTTGGAGGTGTTGTTATATAATGTAGTGAACGAAATAATACAAAAAATATTATTAAATGGTTTAT
This sequence comes from Meconema thalassinum, assembly GCA_946902985.2. Classification (NCBI taxonomy): domain Eukaryota; kingdom Metazoa; phylum Arthropoda; class Insecta; order Orthoptera; family Tettigoniidae; genus Meconema; species Meconema thalassinum. The sequence continues at coordinate 1,038,332,626 of OX336389.2, forward strand.
AATGACGGCACAATACACTGAAGAGATATTTTCTTCCGCGTGCTCATTTGCTAAGCATTAGTATCTATACCTGTTGATAAAGGCGTAACGTATATCGTCATCTGTGGTTGAGTGGATAGCATTACAGACTACCAACCGGAGTGCCGGGGTTCGATTACCAGCGGGGAGGAATATTTTTGCTTGACTTTTATTGTTTTATAATTACTCAGTCGTTATAATATAAAGCAAACATAGTGTGGATTTTCCGATGCAAATTAAATATATACGTATAACATTCTTTCAACGCGTTGCCACAGGGATTTCCTTCACGTTCCTAATAAAATCGCGGTAGCTTGTACTACAGATATCATAGCTTTTGACAATGTAAAATGAAATACTCTTCTTTATATTGGCAGTAACGCAATGTACATTTTTGGTTGTTAAACTAAATATTAGCCCAGGGACGGATGTAGAAATCCTTAGCCAATGACGAACTAGCCTATTGTGGATGCTTGCAATACAACATGCTGTGTCATTCGTATACATACTGTATATATCATTAGAAAATATGCACTATATGTGCTTAATGCTATAATATATGCGTATTTATAAACAAGTGATATAATGAAAACCAAGTAAGAAAACAACCTTCGCAAGATGCGACCACCTCAATGTGGGGTGTAGTCAATAACATGTTCAGGAAGTAGGCTACCGTAATGATAAGGAAAATACACTGCATTATATTTCAACAACGGTTTTCCCAGCGTCTACTACAGCTGATGCTCACGTCTCGCAAACACAGTAGGCAATTCTTTCTACAACTAGTGATGTATTTTTGGTCGCCAACCCCAAAAGTAGAACAGCCGTAGTCGTGGAAAATTATTGCGACGGCTAGAAACAAATGATAACCGTGACCAACATAACAAACAAAATCAATCTCGGAGGATCAATACTGCCGAAATTATTTCATATTATATGTATGATGCGAATACAATGATAGCGTTCAAATAGCTCCCTAGATACTTAAGTTGTCATTCTTTCCTTATATTGCATATGATCGTTACGCAAGTAATTCAGCACGGCTGGGATTATGTTGGCATAACGGTAAGACTATGTATTCTTTGCTGCAGGGAGCATTACTCACGCAACGAAGATCTTTGACTCCCACCGTAAACTCAGTTCACCTAAGCGAAGTACGAGACGAGTTGGTGCAACACCCAGCCTTAAGCCGTCGTATTTAAGATCGCTTAACCGTAAACCACCCTTAGCAAAGCAGGGTTTAAGCGGCCTCGTGGAGCAACCGGCCCTAGGAGGTTAATGAGTTCGGCTGAAGAGGATAAGAGAAGCAGAGGTAGATCTAGGAGGGGATGGTTGGATTCAGTGTTGAACGATTTTAAAATGAGAGGTGTACCACAGTGTTAACTGCTATTAGAGGATCATGGAGGCGACTTGTTCGCAAACAGAGGCTTTCCGACTAGACTGGACGCAAATGTATGTACAGTAAACTCTCGATTATCCGCGGACGGTTTACCCGCTTTGCGGATTATCCGCGGTGCCTGTAGGAGAACATTTTTATTTAAAAAAAAGAAGGTTTTGAAACCGAAAATTATTTCTCAAAAATTGAAATAAAGTTACTAAATACTTAAACGTAATAAAAATCATAAATCGCAAATACAGTAGAGTACACTCAATAATGTACAGTACAAAACGTGTACAGTAGTTCAGTGTTACTGTACAGTACTGTACTGTATATCAGTTACTCATGATGCAGCATTAGGACACATTGACAGGATTCTTCAATACCTTGGAGAGCAACACGGCGCATCACTTTGTGACAAGAAAACTCACATCACAAATAAAGAAAAATTGTTTCACTACGAAAAAGCAAAAGCAAATGACCGATTTTTTTGTTTAACAGTAAACAGGACTTTTTAATAACACACATAACATCGACTTAGTTTTGTTATCATGTACGTCCTTTTATTGTATAATAAACTTATTTAAAGCCCTTGTGTGTAGTTTTTTAGTGCCTTCGACCTTTGTTTAACCATTACCAGCAATTTTGCGGCTTATCCGCGAAATTCGATTATCCGCGGTATCCGCGTCAGTCAATTCCGCGGATAGTCGGGAGCTTACTGTATGCAGGTAAGAAATGAAGATCGGCCATGAGGATGATAATTGTTGTTTTAGGGGGCTTAACATCTAGCTTATCAACTCCTAGAGATGAGGACAATTATGGTTACTACCAGTGGCGAAGCTGGAGGGGAATCTTTTAGCCTTAGAATATCCATTTAGTTCTCAAGGAATATGCACATTTAAATTTTCCTATTTTTCATTGGCATAGGCAAATTAAATCTCTAGTTTTCGGTATTATACTCTGCAACCTCGGTGGGGTTGATGCTAGCTTCTTAGCGCGGGACTGAGCAACCAGTGAGACTACTTTGAAACAGGCTCAAGTCTCTGTGGGTACAGAAGGCAATTGTGCTTGAGACAAGCAGAAGGTCAATAGCTGAGTGTGTCAGCAAAGAACCTAGGCTCCAAGCAGTGCATTCATGAGGCGGGCGGCATCTCAGCATGTGCATGTTAGTTTGTGAGTTTTAAAACATGGATCAGTGTAGTGATTTAATAGTGTATTCAAAGTGAAGACAATTTTCTTCGTTGTCGTATGAAGAGAATATTATTTGAACAACGGCCTAGAAAAAAATATATCAAGAAACAGTGCGCCTCATAAGACTGATTCTTACCTTTCCTGTTTCTACTGCTACGAGTGAACAAAGGTGAGTGCATTGAAGAGAGTTAAGACATTTTTTAAAGAACTCCATGTCAGATTCTAGACTGAGCAATTTGAGTACTCTGGCTATTGAGAAGAGTTTGGTGAACTATCTTTCCAGGGATGACTTCTTCAAAGAACGCATCATTGATATCTTTACTGAGCGAAAAACACGACGACTGGAGTTTATCTACAAAAAACTATATGGTATGAACATTAGAATACCCAGTTGCATGAATGTAGCTTCGCCACTGGTTACTGCTACTATTACTACTACCACCATAATTTTGGGACTATAAGATGCTCTGGGCCATAAGACGCACTTGACTGTTGGATGGAAATTTACGGAAAAAGTATATACACCAATTTCTTAAAACAAACCCTTATCAAAGAGAGAGAACATACACACATCTCTCTCTCTCGCGCTCTCCAGTCACTGTAAGTCTCTTTCACTCCACAATATCTTTATTTTCGCTCTGATTCATAATGGTGTGGTCTGAATATTCACTCCAACTGTTATAACTTTCTGTTTCATCAAAATGTGCCCTGTTTTCATTAAGTTATCCTCAACAGCATGGCAGATTTTGCATATCTCTAATGATTTATTGCTTTACATTCTCCCCCAAGACATCTTCACCCATTCATACACACATGATTTTTGGTCAGTGACATATATCCATCTGGCCTTCAGACTATGAGACACAGGGAAGTTTCAGACTGTATGTTCTAGCTAAAATAGTGATTTTTTATGTTCTAAAAAATATGGTACTTTTTAATTTACAGCTAAGTTAATGACAACAGGAAGGAATTAAGATAGAGAGGTAAAAGGCAAACCCTCATTTCTTGAAAAATGAGAGTTGAGGGATTTAAAGAAGAAATTGAAGGCCATGAGTGCAGGATTATGAGAATCTGGAAAGCTGTTGCTTTCCCTACGGTGAATAGCTGCTTGCTTATACCTGCTTATCATGACAATGAAATACAGAGAGTTTAGTTTGTATGTAACGGAGACCCTCGCTTGCCCGCTCGCCCATCGCGCGAGCCTGTCTCCCGCTACGCACTTTGCCGTTATGCGGCGCCAGCGCAGCACTGAGTCATTGAGTATAGGAATGTGTACTTACCTAGTTCACAGCTGGTGCTGAAAATGTTCGCCATTCACTGCTACACATCGCTGGCACCTTTTTATGAAACTGGCATTTACTCTCTGAAGTTCCTCAGCACCGATTGACTGTATTTCAGCTGTAATATAGTCTTTAAGCTCATTTATAGTGTGAGGGTTTCTCGCATACACTCTATTTTTAAGCGTCCCCCACAAATAAAAGGCACATGGTGATAAGTCTGGGCTTCGCGGGGGCCACACGTTCTGACTTATAATCCTCGTACCGAAAATGTGACGCAATTCTGTCATGGATGCTTCGGCAGTGTGAGCAGTGGCAGAATCTTGTTGAAAGTAATTTGACAATCGCTCTCCGTAAGTCAGTTTGTCAAAAAATTGGTCAAGGATCACATTGAAGTACAAATTTAAGTACAAATTCCTATACTCAACGACTCAGTGCCGTGCAAGCGCCACATAACGGCAAAGTGCCTGGCGGGAGACAGGCGCGCAACGCGGGCGAGCGGGCAAGCGAGGGTCTCCGTTACATACAAACTAAACTCTCTGTAGAACTAACACTTGAACTAGACCTGTCTTTAAAGGTAGGGTGCAACTCTCAGCCAAAATTTGTTCCAAGTTGCGATCCCCTCCCTGTAGTCTCTTCTTGTTTGTTAATTTTGGGACTTTCTCTGCTAGCAAGGAGCAAAAGCCTGTTCTTAATACTTCTGGAAAAATATGGGGTCTCACCTCATTCAAAGTAAGTCCGTCTTCAAAACAACATACATAACAGTTATTTTCCTACGTAGTTATGTAAAGGCAAATTAGCCTTAAATAACTTGTTCCAGTTCAGGGTGTGCATTAAATTGCATACTATAGAAGATGTCCCAGGATGTATCGGTGGAGGAAAATGAGTCTATGAACTGCACCATGACTGTTCCTACAAAATATACACATTCCTGCCAACTTCCCAAACGGCCTATCAATAAAAACCCAAAATAACAAAATATGCAGGAAACAGTATGCACGTGAATGCAGTAATACATGCCAAAATGGTTGTTATTTTCTTCATTTCAGATAAGTTGACTTCTTCAGCAATAACATAAAATGCTGTATGTAATTGATGACATTCTAGGGGACAAAATATTCCACCTGAAGTAAACTACCACAAATTGATTTAAAATGAAGTCCATGTATACAACATAATTTGTACATGCACACGACCACAGCTTCGCAATGTCGCAACTTGTAGTGAAGGACAAACTAACCAAAATGGCTGATCGAACCTATCAAACTTTCTTCCACAAAAAATAATGATAACTGTATATCAAGATTCAGAAGCAATTACCTGAGAGGGCCGTATTCATGATCAAAGACCTACCAGAAAAATGCATCAGAACGATGTATGGAATATTTGCCGGTCACACCTGCGGAAGCTTGTCCTGGCGCGAACATGAAAAAAAGTGATCTTGGCTTGCAAAATTGTAAAATATTATACTTCATCTGTAAAACCGTAAAACACACTGCAATTGCGCAAATTTTACGGAAAAATCATAAAAGTTGGCAGGTATGTATTTACAGTATATTCATAGTTTTTAAAATCAGTGATTATGATGGCTGTGTATAACTAGTAGATTCAAACCATCTGTAAGTCACGAGTCTTGCAAGTCAAGTTCCCATATTGAGCATTGCTTATTAAAATTTGTGGCAAAAATAGCTTTACCTTCCTAGAGTAACCTCGTAAGTCTTGAACAATAAATTTCCCTCATATTTAATTTTGTGACTTACAAGAGTACTCTACGAAGGAAAAGCTATTTTTGCCACAAATTTTAAAAAGCAATTCTCAATATGGCCAAAACTTGACTTACGAGGTGCCACTTTTGTGGAATTACAAGGATACACATCACGATCAAATTGCAGTCGATCCCATGAGTACATAAGTGGTAAAATATAGTATTTTGGGTTCGGGGGTGATGGAATGGGAAATCCAAGAAATTAACAACCACCCTCAAATGTCGTGATCCTAATCTACTGTATTATCTACATCATACACGGGGAACAGTTTAAGACCTTCGAATTCAAAAGGTAAACTGAACAAAGGCTATGTCTCATGCAAAATTAATTAGGGGTCGACGGTGCACCGATTTTTCGGTTTCGGTACGGTACAAAGGAAATTACCGACCTCGGTTCGAGACGATAAAAAACTCGGTAAAAAGTTCGGTTCGGTACAAGAGACACAAATACCGTAATTTAAGGAAACCTTTTTTTAGACATCCAAAGTATTGTCCTTTATCAACAATGTTTTACTTCAATAGTTAGTTAAATACAGTAAAACTTCTCGTATACGGTTCATATGTATACGTTTTCTATACGATTTTTCCTGGTCCCGGCAAAATGCCTATACTTTCCATGTTAATTTATCTCCGATATACGTTTTACATTTATTCTTTTTTCACGCTTATACGATCATATTTTAAGTCCCTTGCAATATAAAGCGTCATTTATACGTTGCGTGTTCTAAGAAAGTACGTATGTTCGAATGCAAACTTTTGTTACCGCCTGTACTTCCCTTCGGAAGGATGCACCGCGTGCTATATTATGTTACGATGGCCTTGAGGGACACCGGTGGTCACGGCGACACTCGCTTGCCAGAGAGTCGTAACAAGGAAGAACAGCTTGCGTAATAAGCAAGCGCTATTATTGTGTTAGCCTTTAAAAATAACAGGAAGCAGCCATAAAACACAGTTAGACAGCATCTGAAGCTTATGTTAAGATGAGCGGAAGTGTTTTACGATCGCCGATATATAAAAAAAAATATTATTTCCGCTTTTATAATTTTCATTCGTGGTTTTTTTAGGACTTCTCGTCAAACCATTAAAAATACGCGATTGATTCTGTGTTATAATAATCTTGCGTCTTCAGACAAATGAAAATCCATTAATTTAGGCCTACACTACGGTATTTTATTAATGACGATGAAGAGCCGCAGAATAATACAGTGGATTTTAATGATGCTGTCAATGCTCTATGGACTATCAAACATTTTGTGACGCACCATAACGTTTCTGAGGAAATAATGGCCAAATTATATCGGTTTGAAAATACTGTTCACGCCGTGGCCGCGGCCAACAATAAACAAGCCAAGATAACAAACTACTTCGTAAAGTGACTCAATTTTCTTTGTTTTGTTATATCTGGGTGCATTTCTCTTGTAGTTGTTTTGTTAAATATTGCCGATTATAGTTAAACAATCGTATTATTATTTCTTGTTTTTCACTTCTTAACGGGAACCCTCGTTCACCCGCCGCCCGCGTTGCTAGCCTGTCTCCCGCCAGGCACTTTGCTGTAATGCGTAGCTCGCGCGGCACAGTCACTGAGTAGACTATAGCCTATAGTTCACAGCTGGTGCTGAAAATGTTCGCCATTCATTGCTACACATCGCTGGCACCTCTTCATGAAGTTGTCATTTACGTTATGAAGTTCCTCAGCACCAATTGACTCTATTTCAGCTGTAATATACCTTAGTCCGAAGAATATGGACTGTTAAAGCCGTGGCGTCAAGAAGCGCATTACGGCAAAGTGCTTGACGAGAACCGGCTCGCGGCACGAGCGAGGGTCCCCGTCGCTTTTAAAACAAAGTCCCTGTATAATCCATATTGTCACATACATTTTGCAGTTTACCGACTTTCATTTACGCGTTTTTCACATTTATGCGTGTTTTTTTCCTTTGGTCCCCTGGATATCGTATAAGTGAAGTTTTACTACTAGAGCACAATAACTCTTCTGATTAATAAAATTAAATTATGGACTTAAGTGTTCCAGTGTGAGCATAATGTCTATTTAATGTATGCATCAATTGGCTTACTCCACACTAAAAGGGCAAGTTTGAAAGTTAATGGAACATTGTATGAGATTTTTTCTGTATTTTAAATTTAAAAAAATACTATTTGGCAAGTATTTGGTTTACTGTATAATCATTAGAACTCATGTGTTACTTTTTTCTTAATGGTTTACTCTAATTTAGCATGTTAAAATCAGCCGAGCTGTACCGAACCGATTTTGTACCGAGAACCGAAGTACAATTTTTTTTACCGAACCGAACCGTACCGAACCCAAATTTTCAGTACCGAAGACCCCTAAAATTAATCATCAACATGTTTTTATCATTCCAGACAAGAAAATTGCTGGACAATCGACTAGTTCAGTTGAAAATAAATCGATACCATAATCCATCCCATCTCATTAGATTACTTCAAAGCAGCAAGAAGATTTGGGAATGGCACTGTTGAACTGTGACTGATAACTGGGACAGTAATAATTCACTCAAATGCTGCTTTAAAAGCACTACCCTCGCTCAAGCGTCGGGAGATCACACCCTGCCTAGACCAGGGCCTACAAGTCCAGACAACTTGTACATACTTATGAATACCAGCCATGAAAGCCAAAGCTGTTAGATGAAAAATCTATGTTTCCAGGGGATTGCAGAATTTTAGCATACCTATTGGCAAAAATAAATAAATCACAGAAATGAAATTCTGATTTCCTCTTGAAAAATTTATATTTCACTTCAAACTGACAGACATTTTCTTTTTGAAGTAGTAAGGGGTAGAAATACATAAATCTACACACAGCTTTGTTGTCATCATCATCATTGACGACGACAATAACAGCACTGATTAAAACAAGTAGAAAAATTCTGTTTAGTAAATTACACAAAGAGTTCGAAATAAGCATGATAATTGACACTTACATCGATATCAACCTCCATGCTGAGTTGAAGTTCCGAAGCGTAGGTGCGTAAAGTTGCTTCATCTTTTACCCTGGCTTTAATGTGGAGTGCTGTAGGCCTCCAATCATCTGTTAAACTAATATCAAGTTCTATTTCAGGAATTGGTACCCGCCAGTACTGGAATGTATTGAATCTATTATTATCACTTATATTAGTTAACACTCCACTTTCTGCATGGATACGCAGCTGGCCACTTAAGTCACTCACTCGCAATTGACGACATTGTTGGGTCTCTCGAGTGTCTGAACGTTCACTAGCTTCTCCTCTTGAACCTGAAATACTACTCAATGCTGACAATCGAGTACTATCCCCTGATGCACTAGGAGGATCGCAAGAGTTCTCCGCTTGGTCATAAAGAACCCCATTATTTCGTTCAAAGAAGAAGTCGTTTCTGCTGCCACTTTCTTCTGTCTCACTACTACCAGGCCTGCAATCAAAACATATCTATTAGGAAATATCTCAGACGAGGTGAAATATATTTTAAACTCCCGACATTAAAATCTTCCCATGTCATATACCCAATGGGACAGCACATTCAGGCGATAAAGAGTTTTCTTACTTTATCAGGACATTTCTTAATTTTGATAATGTTGTTAATTCATTTTATGAGCTTTGGACATCTTGGTCAACAGCCCCATGTAGTTTGAGTGTTGAACTTGTCTGACAACCTGTATTTATGTGATGACTGCAGTCGAGTGTTTAACTGTATCAGGGACAAGGATGAGGTAGGTGCTCCGGGACTTGAAGTAAGGTACTATCCCGGCATCTTCCTGGAGGAGTGTGGAAAAACCTGGGGGAAACCACAATCTGGATAGCCGCTGTTAGCACCGGGATTTAAACCTACAATCTCTGGACTTGCTGCAGCTGCCCTGGTGTTGTTAGCTAGCAACAGTAGCACTAATAATTTTTGTTTTACTTATAAGACAGAATCATGCCAAGAAATTCAAATCTCATACAGACTCAGCCACCTGGCTATTTTTGCTAACGAACTGGCACGCATTGTGTAACTCGAGGAAGCTGAGAGATTCCTCCTTTAACAACATTCCATGCCATAGTGCACATGTTACAATAAGCGAGAATCATCCACACTTCAAAACTGTATACCAGTAACTAAGGATATTAAAGTGCAAAAACTGTACGCTACACAACCTACCATTACTTGATAGTCAAGGTTACATTCAAAGTCTTTATAAAACTAAACAAAGCAAAGATACAATCTTTAAAATAGTATGACTTAAACCAACCAATGAAGCGCGAGAGCAGTGTGGCCAACCCAAGCCCATTTATCGGGTTGAGTCGGCCACCACTATTAATATTATTTGCTGTGAAATTAATAGCATCAGGATATTGCGCTGTAAACTGTAGTATGTCTCATGTTATGTATCGTATGGAAGTACTGTAAACCCTTGATTTAAGAGACTACTTGGGGCAGAGGTTCGTCCGTTAAATCGCAAATTTTCGAAATGTTAAAATAAATTCGCACTAACCATGCGATTCTTCTCACAAAATTCATCGGCCCGCATTTTGAGTTGTGTATAATCGATATTTGTGAATGAACGATATTGTCCACGGACCGATCGATTAGAAGCGTTCCATTTAAAAAATGGCTGTATGTTGTTCTTGAATCCACGATTATGGTCCATAAAACTATGTTTAAAAATAAAAATAGTTTCATTTGTTTTCACTTATAAATGAGAATGTTCTATGCAGTTTTATTTATTCCTTCCACAGTAAAAACGGTAAGGTTATGTTCACATTGGTTTATATCATGACGGCCACAAATTTCTTCTCGTGCTTGACCATGATGATTATAAACATGATTTGAAAAGTAATTTTCATTATATAAATAATATTTCGTGTTCTCCAGTGATTTCTCCTCGTTTAGTAATATTTTTGAATACGATAGAAGTTATTTCAATGATGTGAGTGTTATAGGTTATGTCTCATATAGTCTTAACGATTTCTCCCTGTATACCACTACATTTGAATATGATTCTGATGCTGTTGAATAGATTATTAATCAAGAGTTGCTAAACGGCATATTGGCAATTGCATGTTTCGATTAGTCTCAAGGTTTGGGCTATTGGATGCTTTTGGCTGCGGAGGTTGGTTCAGTTAAATCGAAGTCCTCTTTCGCTGTCCCGAACACTTTGAATCAACGAGGTTTTACTGTACTCTTTTAACAAGAGTTTGGGATACACGTGCAGTAGATAACGCTTGTAAACGTGCGTAAATGAGCATGAAACTTTAAGAAATAGTCGGTTGGTCTAATTTTGTCTGTTAAATCGTAAGTCTGTTGAATCAAGGTCTGCTAAATCGAGGGTTTACTGTACATTTGATGTTTAATAACAATGCTCCCTGATGAGGAGAAGGTAAAAGAGTTTGTAAAATGTGGCCTGGCTTATAGCGTAACCTATTTGAGACTTCCTGCAAATATTAAAACATAAAAATAACACCATAACGTTGTCTTTATCGGCTACCGTTTCCTCACACGGCAAAGGTCACCACCAGTTTCTCTACAGGCTCTATGAACAGATTCTTGTGATATTACATGTCTGACCATTTGTAAACTGCATCTCACACAGAGCTCCAAGAAGGATATTCATGTGGTGCGAGTCCAGCTGCGTAGGAAACCATATTGTTTTCACTGCTTAAGGCAATCATGATTTGGGTTTCAATGTTTTCGGCTAATGAAGGTCTAAATAAACTAGAACATGTACTGTACATAAGACTACAACAAAACATATTGAAAAGGTGGAACAATAAATGATAATTTCTTGCAGAAATTAAATATTCACAGACAAGGCATGACACTCCTCTCTGGTCCCTCTGGGTTAGGATTGTTTTGCAACCACAGATCTTACTACGTTTCGTGCACAAGCATGGTACACCATATCTTAAAGACATGTTGGACAATCCGCATTAATATGTAACAAATCGGGTAACTTCATTCACTATGTGCCCAAACAAAATCACCACCTTTTGCCAGTCATATCCTTGCTTTGGCCCATCTTGACATGCTATTTTACTACAAACAGCTGGCACACTCACGCCATGGCACTACCATGGTTATCATGTGGCCATGTGATACCCTTACCATGTCATTTCATCGACATAAAGAGATCACCACGCGTTCTCGAGGGGGTGACTAATTTCTCGCTCGGGGTGGTTTAACAGTAATAAGCAAAATAACAGTGGTTCAAAACAAGATGGTACAGTGAATGGAATAGCACAGAGAAAGGAATCACAAATTCAAAACAGGAAAGTACCCGTGGTAGTAAGCTATGCACTACATTTGAACTCAAGAATGGTAATCTGGGTAAGAATGGAAAGGAATAAACCATGTTACAAAGGCATAATTTTTTTGCAGAATTCGAGAAGAGATTGATATGGCAGGACACGTGTTAAGACACCTGGATTGATTAACTTTCCAATTACCAGGATGGAAGCAATTGTAATCACATTATAAAGATGGGCCAAAATTACCATGTTCCAGGTATAATTGATGCACCGTATTTTTCAATTCCAAAAATTGGCTTAAATATAGTTTCAAACAGAATCATTGCAAAGCTACGTACAAGCTCTCTGGGCTTGTAGGCCGTGGTCCAGGCAGGATGTTTGCTGCCTAAGCTTCACCGAAAACTGTATTTGACATTATCAAGGGTCCGATCCCCCCCCTTTCTTTCTGGAGAGTGTATGAGTACTTATGTTCTTTGAAAATACCAAGAAAATGAAATTGGTATTACTTTTATACTTTTGGAGTTTAAACAATGAGGCTTGACAAACTGTAGATGGAAGTTAGAAACAAAGTGTTGCCCAGCTTTATAAGCTATAAGTGAAACGTGTATGTATAAGCACTTTTTTCCATACCTGTATCTCACATCAAGGAGGTAGGATATCACCAGTGCTGAGACCAATTTTTATACTAACCCAGTATCATCATTTCCTACGAAGCTATGACATTAAAACTTAAAATATTATACTGAAAGTTCCAAATGTAAGTATGTATTTAAAAAAAGATGAAAATATTGGTATTGGCAGAAAATTGATAAGAACAAAGTTTGTAGTTCATAAAGTGATGTATAGAATGAAAAAAAGTTAACATTGCTACAGCTATAAGCTATGGAGATACAAACTTGTTTCTGAAAGTCTGTGAATGAATACTTCAGAGGGACACTGGGAAGAAAGCATCTAATAGAGTGTAACAACTGACCAAAATTCAGCTCGCCCAATTCTTTTTCGACATAAAACCTTTATTTCCTGGGCTATGGCAATACACTGCTTCATTTGAACCATCAACACAATACGTACTGAAACAGGTGTGCTACGGCTTCCACACCGCTAGCAATGGACTACACACAAAGCGGTTAACTACAATGAAAGACTGTAAAAGTTTCACAGAGGTACTGTATCTCATTTGAAATCGGTTGTAAATTTGAGGCCGCCACTATTAAAGTTCCACAGTTAGTTGGACTTGTTGCTTTTTAATCTGTAGACAATACATTACAATACTTTTCAGAGGGCATAAATTAAGTACTGAACAATGTGAAATGTAGTAATGTATTCATACGATGGCAAGACATTTCTTGTCTCACAGCCACTTTCTACTTGATTCTGATTAGTGCAAGGAGGCATTCCTTTTTTAGTCCATGAAATGGAAACAAATTTGTCAAGCCTAAACAAAGCAAACTTTTGGAGAGTCGAAAAGAATTGTTAATAATATTGAGTTTTCAAGGAAAAAGATGATCTTGTAAAATTAACAATAAAGTGTATTGAAGTAGATTTAGCAAGCTTAATTTGCACCTATAAGCATGTGGTCCAAGAATTGATATTTACAATTTAGGTTTAGTTATATTTATTGTCAGCAGCTGATATACTTTGTTTAGTATTTTATTCATATAATTAGATATTGTGGCTAATTAGGTAAATGATAACGTGCATTCTTAACATTTCTTATGTTTTTATGTCAATGTGTACTTTATTTGGTTTTAATATTCCACCCTATTTTTTCCAAGAATCTTCAGGCCAAAAATATGCAACAATTATGCCAGGAAATATGGAATACTAACAGATTGTGAAAGCTTGTATATACAATTAGGTAACTGTCCAATTCTTCATCTGGAAACAAAACTAATACATTCACACACAATCATCATCATCATCATCATCATCATCATCATCTCCCCTTATCCAGCTTCTGCCGGGTTGGGGTATTTATGGCACTTCTCCACTTTCCTCTTTCCTTCCACGATCTTGTCCCAGTCCAGATTTCTTTTTCTTATGCTGTTCTTCACTGAATCAATCCACCTTGTTCTAGGTCTTTCTCTTGCTCTCTTACCCTTGCATTTTGCCTCCAGCATCTGTCTTGGTATTCTATTTTCCTCCATCCTCTTTACATGTCCAAACAACCTTAGTTTATTCTTCTCAATTCTCTCATTTAGTTTTCCCATCCCAACTTCCTTCCTAACATCTTCATTCCTCACTCTGTCTTTCCTTGTCTTTCCTATCATACTTCTTAGGAATTTCATTTCTCTGGCTTGGATTCTACTCTCTTGCCTGCTTGTCAGGGTCCAAGTCTCAGCTGCATAAGTTAATATGGGAACATAGTACACTTTATACATTACCTCCTTGCTTTTCCTTGGTACTTCCTTATCCCAAACAAGTTTTCTTACACTTTGATAGAATGCATTGCTCAGCTGTACCCTCCTGCCAATCTCCATGTCCAACCTACCAGTTTGCATCAATTCACTTCCTATGTATTTGAACGTGTCCACAATTTCCAAACTCTGACTTCCAATTTTCACAGTGCCCTTTCCTTGTCTTTCCCCTCTTGTCATCACCATGGTCTTGCTTTTCTCAATACTGATTTTCAGGCCGTACTTCTGAATATTTTAGCTCAGTGCATCTAGTTGTTTTTGCACTTCTTCGGTGTTCCTTCCCCAGACCACAATATCATCTGCAAATAACAGTAACTTCATTTCTTTGTGTCCATATGCTTCCTTTGTTTCCTTTACAATTTCATCCATCACCATTATGAACAAGAGAGGTGACAGCACACTCCCCTGTCTTAGTCCAGTCTTGTTCCTAAACCAATCTGTCTTTCCAACTGGGGTCAGTACCCTGCTAAAACAGTTGTTGTACATTGCTTGCACCATTTCCAACATTTCTCTTACCAGTCTCTTCTTAACCATGGTTTCCCATACCTTCTCTCTGGGGACACTATCATATGCCTTTTCTAGATCTATGTAAGTCATGATCAAATCCTCTCCATATTCCCAGTTCTTTTCCATCACCTGCCTCAAGCTAAAGATTGGGTCCACTGTGGATCTTCCACTCCTGATGCCATACTGTTCCTCTTGCAACTCTCCTTCCACCTTTCTTCTCATTCTACTTTCTAATATCCTTTCCAGTATTTTTACTATCTGTGATAAGAGGGTGATTCCTCTATAGTTATCACACACCTTCTTGTCCCCCTTCTTAAACACTGGTATTATTAGCCCTTTCTCCCAGTCTTCTGGTACACATTTCCGTTTCCACACACACTTTAGCAGTCGATACAACCATTGCATACCAACAGGTCCAGCAGCCTTTATCATTTCTACACTGATTTCATCCACCCCTGTTGCTTTTCCCATCTTCACTTTCTGTACTGCTAATTCCACCTCCAGCATTGTTATATCATCTTCTGTTATAGAGTCGTCAGGTTGTGTCACTTCCATCTCACCAGTACAATTGCTCACGTTCAATAGCTTATCGAAATACTCCTTCCATCGTCCCTTTATCTCTTCCGGGTGTGTTAACAACTCTCCATCTTCCTTTTTCACCAGCTTTGTAGTAACCCTTTCTTTCCTCTTACTTCTTAGAAGCCCATACAGCATCCTTTTACTGCCACTTACATCTGTTTCCATTCTTCGTGTAAATTCTTCCCAACTTTTCTTCTTTTCTTCTCCTACCACTTTCTGACACCTCCGTTTGCTGTCGTGATATTTCCTTTTGCTTTCTTCTGTTTGATCTCTGTTCCATTCTTTCCATGCAGACTTCTTTTCTTTCACTGCTTTCCTCACTTCCTCATTCCACCACGGTGTCTCCTTCTCTTTCACTCTTGTTGACGTCCTACCACAAGCACTCTCTGCTGCACCAACAAATGCCTTTTTAAAGTGGGACCATTCCTCTTCTATGTTTTCCACTTCAGTAACTGGGATTTGTTGCTTCAATCTCTCCTGAAAATCTTCCTGTACAGTTTTTTCTTTCAATTTCCATACTTTTATTTTACTTTCTCTGATCTCCTTTAGGTTTTCCAATTTTTCCCATCTAAATTTTGCCACCACAGCTCTCTATGGTCCCCATCAAATGCTTCTCCTGGTAAAGCTGACACATCTATCAGCTTTCTGCAATTAGTCCTTTCCACCAGAAAGTAGTCAATTACTGATTTTGTTCTTCTATCGCCCCAACCATATCTCGTAATTTTCCTGCTGTTTTTCTTCCGAAACCATGAATTATCCACTATCAGTCCATTCCTTTCACAAAAGTTTACAAGTTCCTCTCCTTCCCGGTTCTTTTTCCCATATCCATAGGGTCCAACGACTTCTTCCTTTCCTTGTCTCTCGTTTCCGACTTGTGCATTCATATCTCCCATGATCACCACTTCTACATCTGAAATTACTCTTTCTACATCCTCCAGGAATACTTCAATATCTTCTTCTCTGTTTCCAGTCTGTGGTGCATACACTTGTATGAAGTCCATCACGTCATTTTTCATCTTCATTCTAATTTTCATTTATCTGTCACTCACACACTCTACCACTTCAACATACTCCTCCAGTTGTTTCGAGGTTATCAGTCCCACGCCATTTTTTGCCTCTTGGCCACCACTCCAGTATAATGTATATCCTTTCCTCAATTTCTTCCTTCCTTTACCTTTACATTTCACTTCACTCAGCCCCATCAATCCAACATTCTCCCTCTCCATGAAGTCTACCACCTCCTCCACCTTGCCTGTCAGGCAACCATTTCACTTTCATTTCGGTTACTGATCGCCCATTTCTCACAGTTCCCCCAGTACCAAAAGAACTGCGCGTCGCCTGCAGGGTACGCCCTAACCTTCTCCGAATCATTTGAAGTGCCATTTCCATTTTAGGCTATTATTACGATGGGGTCGCCACTCCCAAAGGCATTTTATGAAGCTACTGCCAGCTATTATACAGGCCGCCCCTAACATGGAGAACAGACGCCCTTGCAGCCGCCCCTAACATGGGAAACAGACGCTGCCGATTGGTGCTGTACTCATACTATTCCCCGAGTACTGGGTTGCCTCTTCCGCAATCTCCATCGTTCCGAAGTCCATCTTCTCCGCTGCAGATTCCGTTGAGGTCTTCGCACGTAACCCTGTGCACGGGGCCTATGTTATACCCCATAGGACTGGGTCCTCACCAGAACTTAGCCGGTACTGTAGTTCCATGGTATATTACAGTACCGTTGCCCACCCCCGCGACGTGGACGCACCTGGCAAGAATTATCCATGTAGCCAATTATAATTGCCTCATGGACCGGGTTAAGGAGCTGTCTAAATCCAGCCTCCACTGCTCTTTGTAATTGTAATGGACACCATTACGCGCCAACTTTAGAAATGTGTGCCATGGACAATGTGATATGCTGATGATGTGATGCTTGCGGCACACACCAGAAAGGATCTTGAAACAAAAGTCCAAACATGATATAATCGTCTGGAAAGATTTGGTCTTTGTTTAAATATCCACAACACTGAATAACTTGAATCGATTTCATGTCCTGGAACAATACAAATTAATGGAGCACCTCTCGCCAAGGTGGATACATTTCGATATTTGGGTCCTCGATTCAGAGTGACAGCTATATAAATGAGATGTGTGAGCAAGAATGAACGCAACGTGGATGCGATTCAGAGATGTTACTGGTGTTCATTGTGATAAGAAGATGCCCATCCACCTAAAATCACAGATATACCACTCAATGGTGAGGCCAGTTGCATTGTATGATGCGAAGTATTGGCCAGCACCCAAAAGTGCTCAGCACTCTGTAAATGTCATAGAAATGCGGATGCTGAGAAGATCGTTAGGCATTTCTCTGCTCGACCACATCAACAACACAACGATCCGACAACTAGCTGGTGTTGCTCCATTCGATGAGAAAATGCAGGAATGGAGACTTCATTGTTATCGGCATGACGTACGAGCACCCCATGATTCAGTCTTCAGCTCAGCCTATCATCTCACTGTTGAAGGCCAGAGACACCGTGAGAGACCTAACCTAAGAACAGTACCAATAAATAAAAAAGGAGTTTGCAATCATCGGGACATCTTCAAATTGATGTAGCTTGGGCTATATTAACAATCTTAATGTACGTAACAATCTTAATGTACGAAGTACGTGTGAATGATAGCCTATCTGGTGTATTTGATGAACAATTGTGACTCCTAATATAGGATACTTACTATAACACCACTTGTCTTAATTCCAACTTTGATTTAGCTTCTAAAAATTTTAACACTTCTTACAGCTACAAATTTATCAACTAATAACTAATAGGTATATATTGTTTCAAGCCCGAAGCACTGTTTCATTTACTGGTATGTGCAAGAATTCCTATTTTCAGACTACTAGCCTACTTGGTTATTATTTGAATCCGGAAATTTCCTGCAAAACAAAATGGAACACACCATTCATACCAATTTACAAGTTTTGTGATTCATGTTATCAACAGAAAATCCCAAAATATGCAGATACTGCACCAGGCAGCACTTAACAAGAATTGATTTCCTATGTATATTTAGACTACATTATGGTAAAGTTTCATAGAGCTGGAAAATTAGACTGCATGGCAGTAACATATTTAACTAACATACCTGCGTTCAAGTTTCTCTGGATTCATTAGGACTAAGTCTCCATGCTGATTGTAGCCTAGTCCAGTGACACTAAGGTCAGCAAAGGTAGAGATAAAGGGGCCCAGAGCTTTGAAGGCAGACATTCGGACCCATTGTGACTGATCCACAAGCAAGTTTGCAAATACAGGTGCCAGTACATTCTTGCGAACAGATAACGAGCATGCACAGGAAACAGAAACAAAGACTTCTGCAGTGGACTTGCGCACACCCCATACGTCGTCAGCACATAGGTCTACGAAACGAGGAAGCTGAAATTAAAATCAGGGATTGTTAGACAACCAATCAACACACATTGAGGTAGACACCTATCAGCTTTTACTACAGATCAATACCACTACTACTTGTCTTCCAAGTATGGCTGACAGCTAGCAACTATGGATAAGAATAAGTATGTGTTTTGAAATCAATACTGTACAGTACAAATTAGTTACAGGAATCTTTTCAGGGCACAAGTTACCATAAAAATGATAAAGCACTTAATGTTCCGAAAGTAATTTCTACTCCACAACGGAGAAGAGCTCACCACATTTCTAATCAGTAAAATTCATGAAAAACTGAATTTCTTTTAATGGTTGGCTTATTGCAGGCTTTTAAATCCACTGTGACTAAATGGACAATTTACAGATATTGAAAATGTTGCTGCTAATAATAACAATAGTAATAAACATACATAATGTGCTGACTGAACATCTCCGAGCAATAATAAGTGAACTGATGTGGGAATGCAAGAACAAATACCCCAAAAATAGTAATCGTAGTCCAAAACCTAAGTTACCGGCCCAAAAAATAAACAAAAAATTCAAATCCATCACAGAACAGCTGAACTCAAGATAGAATTGCAAGGACTAGCAAGTAGCATTATAGCTGACCAATTGATAGACTCGAATAATTTTTCTTTCAGAAATTGGAAGATTTGTTGCTGTCACAACCTACACTTTTCATTACTAGAGAAATAAAAATCACTTAAGATTCAGAGCGGGGGGCGGGGGATAAGTATGAGGAGAAATACACAAAGGCATATACTGTACAGGATTCACAGAATGTTCAGCTTTTCTCTGATCCATGGGGAAGGGAAAGAGAATGACCAATATATAAGAAGCATCAATGCAAGTAAGGGGGTTGGATAGGGACAAAGGGACTGGTGGAAAGAAAGGCAAGTCACATATCATGACAGAAGCCTCCCAGATCCTGAGCACTACCCTATATCCTATAAGCTACTAAAAGTGGTTTGGTACTATAATTATTTCACTGTAGAAACTCCAGGTATCCAGAGGACCCGTACAAAAGATTCATCAGTTTCCAAGAATTCAAAGTGTGTGGGGCCGATTCCCACAAGCGTCATGACTTTTTAACTCCTTTCTTTTTGATAGAACACGTTCCCTGCGTTTCGGGTCACCATGTGTCCCTATCCGTTGGTGCTGATTTTGTGAACTTCCCTAAACTACGGATTATTATACAACTAGGCAACACTGAAAAATGGCTTCTAATACTTCAATACTAAACTACGGAGTAAATAACTACATTCAAGTTAGACATTTATCTGAATTAATGGCAACATCAATGAATGAATGAATTAATTAATGATCAAGTATCAAGGTATACTGCTTGTTTCAATCGGCCCACCAGCGACCTGAATTGTTTATTTTCAGTCTTCCATTCATATCGCATCGAGTCATCTTGTGCTCCAATTGTACTCTTCGTAGGAATCGTATCGCTTTGTATTGTTATTATCAATTGCATTTTTACGGCGAATGTATCCTACTTTCTGCCTTGAGGTGGCATACCATTGTTTAATATGAAGAATAGCACATTGTTTGACATCTCATGCAGCCTATTCTATCTTACCTAGGTACATTGCTCAAAGGTAAATCACATAAGTTTTCAGATTTTTATTTATTGGAGTAGTTATTGGTATGTTTACTGTCTTCACTAGATAATATTTACATGCAAACATTGGTCTGACAAACAAAAGACATTGGTGACATTCTGCGCAGTATCCAGGAGCATCTAAAAGGTCACGTAAAAAGTGCCAATAAAGTGCACAGTGTTTGGTTTCTTTTCAAAATCAATTATTTTACTAGCTGACGTTTCTGGAAAATGTATGCAAGTGAAGTTACATTTTTGTTGCATTTCAATTATAAGAGGCTGTTTAATTGCCCTCCTTTTTCATGAGTAGCTAATTTGAATTACATATCTTCTGTGATATTATTTTAATATCTGCAGAGCATTCCTTAAAAATAATTGACATACCAAATTCTTATAACAAACCAGATTAATGAACAAGGAAGTTAGGTTAGCCAACTAATGATTATTACCCTTTCACGAATTGATTGCCGGCGGTCGAGATGGGAACTATTCTCTGTTTACTTGTGTCACACGTCACTCTGCCTCGTTGACAGGTACAGTTGTGCGAGTAGGATATGACTCTGCTCCAGAAGCTGTCCGTGGTGACATGAGCTCCTGTGACACTTATCTGCGCTTCTAAGACAGGTAGCGCGCGCAATGCTGCTTGACTTATGTGCAGACAGCACTCTGTCATCACTGTGTCCTCCACTTTACCCCGCGGGGCTCCAGCTACAATAATAAACCAACGGTGGCACAGCCATGCTCAGTGGCAATCAAATCTTAAATGGGTAATATTTTATTATTTTGTTCAGCCTACACATTTTAATATAGAGTAGTTCAGTTGTTGTTCTATTGTTTTATTGTTGTAAATTCATTTGACTTGGAGGCTGGATTTAGACAGCTCCTTAACCCGGTCCATGAGTCAATCCTAATTGGCTACATGGATAATTCTTGCCAGGCGCGTCCACGTCGCGGGGGTGGGCAACGGTACTGTAATATACCATGGAACTACAGTACCGGCTAAGTTCTGGTGAGGACCCAGTCCTATGGGGTATAACATAGGCCCCGTGCACAGGGTTACGTGCGAAGACCTCAACGGAATCTGCAGCGGAGAAGATGGACTTCGGAACGATGGAGATTGCGGAAGAGGCAACCCAGTACTCGGGGAATAGTATGAGTACAGCACCAATCGGCAGCGTCTGTTTCCCATGTTAGGGGCGGCTGCAAGGGCGTCTGTTCTCCATGTTAGGGGCGGCCTGAATAATAGCTGGCAGTAGCTTCATAAAATGCCTTTGGGAGTGGCGACCCCATCGTAATAATAGCCTAAAATGGAAATGGCACTTCCAATGATTCGGAAAAGGTTAGGGCGTACCCTGCAGGCGACGCGCAGTTCCTTTGGTACTGGGGGAACTGTGAGAAATGGGCGACCAGTAACCGAAATGAAAGTGGGAATCATGAATGTCATGACCCTGACAGGCAAGGTGGAGGAGGTGGTAGACTTCATGGAGAGGGAGAAGGTTGGAATGATGGGGCTGAGTGAAGTGAAATGGAAAGGTAAAGGAAGGAAGAAATTGAGGAAAGGATATACATTATACTGGAGTGGTGGCCAAGAGGCAAAAAATGGCGTGGGACTGATAACCTCGAAACAACTGGAGGAGTATGTTGAAGTGATAGAGTGTGTGAGTGACAGAATAATGAAAATTAGAATGAAGATGAAGAATGACGTGATGGATCATACAAGTGTATGCACCACAGACTGGAAACAGAGAAGAAGATATTGAAGTATTCCTGGAGGATGTAGAAAGAGTAATCTCAGATGTAGAAGTGGTGATCATGGGAGATATGAATGCACAAGTCGGAAATGAGAGACAAGGAAAGGAAGAAGTCGTTGGACCCTATGGATATGGGAAAAAGAACCCGGAAGGAGAGGAACTTGTAAACTTTTGTGAAAGGAATGGACTGATAGTGGGTAATTCATGGTTTCGGAAGAAAAACAGCAGGAAAATTACGAGATATGGGTGGGGTGATAGAAGAACAAAATCAGTAATTGACTACTTCCTGGTGGAAAGGACAAATCGCAGAAAGCTGATGGATGTGACAGCTTTACCAGGAGAAGCATTTGATGGGGACCATAGAACTGTGGTGGCAAAATTTAGATGGGGAAAATTGGAAAACCTAAAGGAGATCAGAGAAAGTAAAATAAAAGTATGGAAATTGAAAGACAAAGCTGTACAGGAAGATTTTCAGGAGAGATTGGAGCAACAAATCCCAGTTACTGAAGTGGAAAATGTAGAAGAGGAATGGTCCCACTTTAAAAAGGCATTTGCTGGTGCAGCAGAGAGTGCTTGTGGTAGGACGTCAACAAGAGTGAAAGAGAAGGAGACACCGTGGTGGAATGAGGAAGTGAGGAAAGCAGTGAAAGAAAAGAAGTCTGCATGGAAAGAATGGAACAGAGATCAAACAGAAGAAAGCAAAAGGAAGTATCACGACAGCAAACAGAGGTGTAAGAAAGTGGTAGGAGAAGAAAAGAAGAAAAGTTGGGAAGAATTTACACGAAGAATGGAAACAGATGTAAGTGGCAGTAAAAGGATGCTGTATGGGCTTCTAAGAAGTAAGAGGAAAGAAAGGGTTACTACAAAGCTGGTGAAAAAGGAAGATGGAGAGTTGTTAACACACCCGGAAGAGATAAAGGGACGATGGAAGGAGTATTTCGATAAGCTATTGAACGTGAGCAATTGTACTGGTGAGATCGAAGTGACACAGCCTGACGACTCTATAACAGAAGATGATATAACAATGCTGGAGGTGGAATTAGCAGTACAGAAGATGAAGATGGGAAAAGCAACAGGGGTGGATGAGATCAGTGTAGAAATGATAAAGGCTGCTGGACCTGTTGGTATGCAATGGCTGTATCGACTGCTAAAGTGTGTGTGGAAACGGAAATGTGTACCAGAAGACTGGGTGAAAGGGCTAATAATACCAGTGTTTAAGAAAGGGGACAAGAAAGTGTGTGATAACTATAGAGGGATCACCCTCATATCACAGATAGTAAAAATACTGGAAAGGATATTAGAAAGAAGAATGAGAAGAAAGGTGGAAGGAGAGTTGCAAGAGGAACAGTATGGCTTCAGGAGTGGAAGATCCACAGTGGACCCAATCTTTAGCTTGAGGCAGGTGATGGAAAAGAACTGGGAATATGGAGAGGATTTGATCATGACTTTCATAGATCTAGAAAAGGCATATGATAGTGTCCCCAGAGAGAAGGTATGGGAAGCCATGGTTAAGAAGAGACTGGGAAGAGAAATGTTGGAAATGGTGCAAGCAATGTACAACAACTGTGTTAGCAGGGTACTGACCCCAGTTGGAAAGACAGATTGGTTTAGGAACAAGACTGGACTAAGACAGGGGAGTGTGCTGTCACCTCTTTTATTCATAATGGTAATGGATGAAATTGTAATGGAAACAAAGGAAGCATATGGACATAAAGAAATGAAGTTACTATTATTTGCAGACGATATTGTGGTCTGGGGAAGGAACACCGAAGAAGTGCAAAAACAACTAGATGCACTGAACAAAAATATTCAGAAGTATGGCCTGAAAATCAGTATAGAGAAAAGCAAGACCATGGTGATGACAAGAGGGGAAAGACAAGGAAAGGGCATTGTGAAAATTGGAAGTCAGAGTTTGGAAATTGTGGACACGTTCAAATACCTAGGAAGTGAATTGATGCAAACTGGTAGGTTGGACATGGAGATTGGCAGGAGGGTACAGCAGAGCAATGCATTCTATCAAAGTGTAAGAAAACTTGTTTGGGATAAGGAAGTACCAAGGAAAAGCAAAGAGGTAATGTATAAAATGTACTATGTACCCATATTAACGTATGCAGCTGAGACTTGGACCCTGACGAGCAGGCAAGAGAGTAGAATCCAAGCCAGTGAAATGAAATTCCTAAGAAGTATGATAGGTAAGACAAGGAAAGACAGAGTGAGGAATGAAGATGTTAGGAAGGAAGTTGGGATGGGAAAACTAAATGAGAGAATTGAGAAGAATAAACTAAGGTGGTTTGGACATGTAAAGAGGATGGAGGAAAATAGAATACCAAGACAGATGCTGGAGGTGAAGTGCAAGGGTAAGAGAGCAAGGGGAAGACCTAGAACAAGGTGGATTGATTCAGTGGAGAACAGCGTGAGAAAAAGAAATCTGGACTGGGACAAGATCGTGGAAGAAGAATGGTGGAAGGAAAGAGGAAAGTGGAGAAGTGCCATAAATACCCCAACCCGGCAGAAGCTGGATAAGGGGAAATGATGATGATGATGATGAAATTCATTTAAAGGGCAAGGGACATTTTGCTCATCAGCCCAGTGTATTTAGATACATATTGGATGTCTGATAACCTGTGTTTATGTGGTCACTGTAGTAGTGAGTGAAGCTGTAAAGGGTAAAGATTTGGGAAGGTGTCCTGGGACTTGAAATAACCTGGAGGAAAACAACACTCAGGATGGCCACAGTTAACGACGGGATTCAAACCAGTAGTAGACCTATGGAATCAACTATGATTAGTAGTAGTTGTTGTTGCTTATTTTAGAGTCGGCAACATTGGTCATATAGCCCCATGTATTTGGGTGTGTGTCGCATTTGTGTGATAACACTTTTTAAGTATGCATGCATTTATGCCCTAAAGGGTAAATATGCTACCAAACAAGCTGCATTAATTTTAATTTATTTCAGTAAAACGATAGGTAAGAAGTAATTTGCGTTTACCCCATGAATTTTGAATTGCCAGCCTTGTTTGAAGAATCCTTCGTGATCACCTCATGATCTAGCGGCTAGTGGCTGTCATCTTGGAAGGAATTTAATTATGGTCTGAGGGTTGGAATGGGGTACACTCAGCCCCGTGAGATAACTGACAAGAGGTGGGTTTGATTCCCAACTCAGCCATCCTGGAAGTTGTTTTCCATGGCTTTCCATTTCTAATCCATGCAAATGTTGGGATGGTTCTTAACTTAAAGCCATGGCCACTTCCTTCCTAATCCTCACCTAAATTACAAATACACACTCTACTCCAGACACTATAAGAACACAGGTTATCAGTCAAATTCTACACAGCCCCTCAAATGAAACTACAACCGAATGCTTCGTAATTATGATAGTTCACAACTATGCAGTGACGGATGCTTTCTTTTATCATTCTTCGTCTCTTGTCTCAGTAGCCTATAGTTTCCCAGTGCGACACTTCGTGCAATGTCACAAGTAAGTGGGGCATAAGACACAAGAGCCTCAAGCTAAGGAAATTCATTTTGAACAACATAATAAACAAGCATTAATTTATTTCTCGGAATAGGTTGTACATGACGGTGAAAAATGAATACACGACTCCATTGTGTCAGTCATTTCATTCAGATTAGAAAAAAATTAATGTACAAATACAAAAAAATTAAAATACAAACTAATACAATAGAGAAAAATAAAACAGAAAGAAGTACCCAGTATTCCAGGATTAGATTTTAGGTCGTACATGGAAATAGAAAAAAAAAAAAAAAAGAAGAAAAAAAAACAGAAAGAAGTACACAGTATACCAGGATTAGATTTTAGGTCATACGTGGAAATTAATTTCGAACAGCATAATAAACAAGTACGGTATTAATTTATTTCTTGGAGTAGAAATATTACAAGAATTAGCCTAATGTATGACTCCATTGCCTCATTCATTTCATGAAGAGTCGAATCAAAACACTTGATTTTCATAAAGTGCCTCGGCTGATAATGTAAAATCATTTCTTACACCATCAGCCTATACCACTTTATGAAGAATCTCATTGGATAGTGAAACTCTCCTTTTACATCATATGCCGGATTTTCATGAAAAGACAGATTTCACTTTCTGACTACGACATAACATAACGACATAGTTGAATGCCAAATTTCCATGCCAGTGAGTTGGTGGTGGCGTTTGCAAAGGGCAGAATATTTTTTATGCACATTATGATGGCATTGCTCTGTTCTTGGTTGGCTCAGAGATGTAGTCTGTATTCTCTTTTTCTGTATTTTATTTAAAAATCTAACTTACCCTAAAACCTAATTTGGTACAAAATACACATTTAGCGTAACGTAATCAGGTATATCTTACAGAAGTGGTTGATATTGAATAAAAGCAAACTTTTAATTTTGTCATGTTATTGCTGTAGTCGCTGCTTAAAAACTACCACCAGGGTGTTAAGTAAATTCCATCCATATGGTTTTTATACAGGTGGGTACCCAGCAAGCCTGGCTTTCTAAAAAAATTGACTATTGCAATGATAGGTAAAAGGTATTTAAAATATGGAAAATACACCGGGACTGATAGACTTCATAACAACTAAGTTTACAGTTCACACCTCCAGAACTTAACTGCCACAAGGCATAAAACACACATCCAAGATAATGGTCATTAGAGATATACAAGCTATGTAATAAAATGTAAATAAAATACTGCCAAGCCAACTTTTCTCAACAATGATTTACCCTTTGGTATATACAATTTTCTACAGTTATAATACACCACTACAGTATTATTAGAGGTTTTAAAGCGGCAATGAAATGTAACGCTCGTTTAAATGTAACTCAACTGATTTATTTAACACAAAATACATGAACTGTTTAAATGCGTTGTGCCGTGAACAGATCATAAAACGAACTGTTTAAAAGTTAGTTGAGGGCGCTAGTTGAGCCTATCGATCAGGATGGAGGTCGATACCGGCAGGTGCCGATCTCACCAACAAGTATAAAATATGGCAGTTTAGGAGCAGAAATTCATTATTGATCACAAGATTCAAAACTGCAATTTATAGAGTAAAAAGAAGTTAAAGAGTTGTGATTTTTCAGTAAGTAGTGCACTAACCAGTGAGTGGTATTGCAAGTTATACTAGACTACATTGTATAGGGGTTTGACTGTATTCAAGAATGCACCAATTAATAGCTCATTACCACCATGACCTAATTCAAGGGAACTAAAGACTGTTCTTACAAATGTTGGCTCTCCTTACCACCACTACTACTACAGAACATTAATGAAAGTATTAACACAACCACACTATATAGAGAGAGAGAAAAAAAAGAAGCGCATTGGCATACGTTAAGTCCGTTTAATTTAGTACAAAGGGTTTCAAAGTGATCAGGATATCTGCTGGTCAAGGTATTGAAATCTACACTAGACTCACCAGAACTTCTTCAGTCGATTGTGTTCCCACCACAGAACAAAATTCACCGAAGTTGGCAGCACAAACTTTGCGGACGTAGAACACGGGGTCGGTGCAGAGTGTTGCAAATCTGTCCAAGAACAATCTCTCGGTAGCACCACAGCCAATTAATGGGGCCATCTTGCTCATCAACTGAAGAGGACATTTATGAAACAAAAAATAACATTAGAGAAGTCAGACAAATCTGGAGTGATGGCATTTATTAATAATTTCCAACCCTAAAACTACTTAATATACCTTATTTTATCAGTTGCTACACCTCTGATGCTGTATTCCTTTACGCTCATCAAAGCTGGCTGTGATATGAATATTAAATCTTAACACATCATAACCACTTTGATGTGTGCAACTGAAAACTTTTCTTGTAGCACATGCTGAATATCAACAATTAAATTGAAGAGTCAATTCCACATATATATTAAGACTAAAAAAAAAAACTTCACTATTATCATTCAATCCTTCTTATTTACCTCAGATTCTAAGACATGTCAATGTTATATACTGTATATAAAACGCTAAGGGATATGTTTCACCAAACTCAAGCTCTTAAACCAGAGGGAATTAGAAGGTGCAGTTTGTGTCAAAACCTTCCAAATCTTGCATTTCTTGAAAAGTCAACGGAAATATATTTATTAGTTTGAAAAGTGTGTTTAAATAAACAAACAAGACGATAGCCCCAGCCAGAACCTGCATTCAAGGAAAGTCTGGTGGGTGGTCTATTAACATGGGACGCTCACAAGTAACCAATCTTTTACTCAAAATAAAGAATTACCCGTAGCAGTGACAAATTGCACTGTGATTTGATCAATTTCGACAATTTGTTTAAAAAGTGCATTTAAACAAAGAAGCAAGAAGCCAACATAACTGTAAATGCAAATGCAAGATTACTCGCTGAGGTCCCCTAGTAATAAATAACCTGAATATACAGTGCATGCACACGGCTGTGTTGGACTCGATAGGCCTATTGTTAACATGCATAGTGGGATTCGCTCATTAAAAGTTCTCAGTCACAAGCTACACAGTGCATTCCAAATTTGCGATACTGCCTTCACAGTCATCTAAATCTGAAATTACAAACTGTGCAGACTCTTTGTTAAGGAATTCCAACACTTCAAACATTACTTCATGACAGAAGTGAATATTCTGAGCCTCTTGGTAAGTACAGTGGAGCTTAGAACATGGTGGTCATGTTCCTATTAGCAACTCGAACTATCACTTGGGGCGCTGCGGTCGGTCCAACATGGCGGGGATAAGTAGGATAAAATACTCAATAACACAGGATTGCTATGGAACACTTTTGTATTATCCTGTTATAATCAGTAAATGTGATCCCAAAATTACTGATAGTCTTATATATAACAGTGCTATACACACAATCTAATTTGTGTGTTCTACTGGATTTTATCTGTGAACTACGTACTAACAAGCGTTGATTGTATGCTCGGATTTGTTTTTGTGCATTTCGAATCATGACACTGTTATGATTCAAAGCTATATTCGAGTTTGCTAACTGCACCATAGACTCCAGAAATTTTACAGAAGGGGTAGAAGTGTTATTTGCAAATATATCTTGTGAAAGTGTATGGTACACAATGATGAAACTTTTAGGCCAATTTACGCTCTTGAGCTCCAGACCTCGCTGCTCCGTCCCACATGGTTACAAGACAAATTGAAAAAGGAAGGAAGATTGTAGTTTTACGTGACCGAGAATCTTGTGATTATGAGCCACGGGACCTCCTTTTTACGTGGAATCCGAACCACAGGACATGGCAAATTGAAAGGAGAAAGCTAACAATTAAGCAGTATCAATGTTCCTGTAAGGCAGATGCATCAGAATGTTGCAAACATGTTTTATCACTGCTTCTTTTCTGTCACCGGTAATTAGGGCCTATTAGTCCATTATTATTAGACTATTATTATTACCTTAAGTGGCAAGGCTGTCCCACAACGCCCACACCAACTGTATTCAAACTCGTTCCTGTTCTCTGTATTTATTCCCCTATCAGCCATTGCTATCTGCATCTTTTGGAATATAATGTAAATTTACATCCGTAGCCCTCTTATACATCGGCTTGCAGCCGTAAACTGAGCAATATACTTTGCTTTTACTCATTGTGTATTCTAACATGAGTAAAACTCATTAATTATTTATTTTAAAAACACAAATTAACACGCTATGTTCACCCATACAAGAAACAATACAAACTGTCACCACGTGGTAGATTTATCCTACTTGGTGAGATTCTTATTTTCACCGCTAGATGGCATATCAGATAACTGGAGATGCCAATTCTACCGCATCTGACAAGGGCAAGGCATATTGCAGCTGGAACAACAATAAAAACAAACACATGTATTCCGGTCATGACCCCGGGTTATATGAATGTTGCCATGCTATGTGGCACATGTCTAGTTCACAGCTTGCATACATGTTTTAGCAAGGACATGTCTTCAGTATAGTGACAAATTATTATAAAGTTTGAATGGTAATATCTCTTGAACAAAGAGGTCTACTTCAGTACTGCAAAAGACATTGTCATTCCAATTTCATATCCCTACAAGTCTCCATGAAGCTACATCCATGCCAATTATTCCGAAGGCAAGGTAAATTTATTATGATTATCTCGACAAGAAAGCTGCACCAAACCTTGCTATCTCAGGTTTAAAGGCACGTCCTGAAAAGGTGATACCATACTTTTGAAACATGTACACAGTGTAACAAAATTCACTATTCAAACTTTCGGTGACTATAGAAACCAAACTAATATTTTCAATAACCTGGGGAAGTCGGCGGGACAGTGTAATACCAGTCATCATGTGCGGGGGTAAGAGACACAAGCATTCAAATAACAAATGTGTTATGTATCTCTTGTTACTTTTGTTTGCTTTATTCCTTTTTTTTTTTTTTTTTATATATATTTAAAAAATACATTTCAGTAAGTTAAATTTATATTCTACTTTAGAACATACCGCACAGGAAATAAAAGAGAGAGAACTATGATTTTTTAAATGATATACTCACAAATATAGTGGAAAAAATAAGTAGAAAAAAATACAATACTATGTATGAATTATTTACAAAATACTGGAAAGTATAGTATTGTAATGACATAATTACCAATAGACAATACCAATTAACCTTTACCAGTTCAGTAAATATATACACATTTTATAAAATAATTTTAATAAATAATAATGGCCATTGGCTGCAATTCAAATATAAATAAAATAATGTTACAGCAATATAATCAAAATGTGAATTTCTTTAGATTTGCGTATCACTCTGAATTCTGACTTCAGCTGACATTGAAACCTTTTTAAATTGTTAACTTCTATCGTAGTGAGCTATTGAAGTGATTGTGTTCCAGACTGTTTAGTTATTAACCGCTACTTTTTCTTATTTACTTGATTATAGATGGTTAGTTATGTTAAACACTTAAACAAACACTTAAATGTAACTTAGTTGACACTGTGGTTTTGTAGACCTTTGACTTTGTAACCACCGATTTCCATGAAAAGAATCTGGTAACCCTAATTTAAGAGCTGGCCGGAGTCAAATCCTATTTCACCTTTCATTTCAAAACGTTGCCACTAGTTTCGTTGTAGTCGCTGTCCCCTAGTAGTTACATGGCCCGTACATAGGTATCAGGACAGATTACCCCCTACTGTGAGGGTGGTTCAAGGTCGCGCGTGCGAGAAAGTTCAAACTGCTCCGGGGTCCAAACCAACTGGGTGAAACTTTATAGGGTGTTTTGGTACCAACGCTAGCTTGCATTGTAGTAGTACCTGCTGACAACGTTAAAAACGCTAGCTGTCATCGCGTACAACGATGTAGTTGTGTTGTACTTCTATAGATGGCAGCAAAATCGGAAAATTGGTGAGTATTCTTGTTAATGTTGTATATTTAATTAATATTTGAATATATATCAATAGTAAATACATATTGCAGTGCTTAGAAAGGAATACAATCGGTTTCGAACAATATTATACGAAGAAATTGAATTATATTGAATCACACATCGATTTTAGTCGATACACTGCGCTCGAAAACGATATCAGATACTATCGATATAATTCAAAGTAAGAGCGGGTGGCTGGTTGTTCCAACGCTTCCCGTAATTCAAACGTGATATTTCTTAATTCGATTGATAGGGAGTACAGCACGGACAATTAAATAATACTGGTGTGTGATAAGTGCAGCTGTAATTTTGTCTTACAATTCATTTTTAATATTGTAGTATAGTAGCCTACTCTTTCTATTTGTACATATCTATGGGGTAGGCCTATGTCATGCTATGTGATTTGTGGAAACATCCACAACTATTCTGATAGAGCCTATGTTTTCTTCTTTACCTGATATCACAGGGGGAAGAAATCACCTATTATTAGACCAATTACTAAAATATGAAAGAGAGAAAGGAATATAAAGTAGAGGTGGGGGGATAGAGTAGGGGAAAGGGAGGGGTAGGCACGGGCCGGGAGGGGAGAGGAGCGAGTAGGCCAGGTCGGGGACGGATCGCGCTCGAGAGTGCATCGTCACGCCATCTCATATTGTCAGTTGGAACTATTTGCGTCGAGCAATAGGTTGGGGTCAAAATTTTGCATTAAGTTGCAGCTCTACCCATATATCCTCCTTGGTCCAAACACTGGGGAAATGCAATCTCGTGGCAATGCGCTTCAAGAATATCGCGACCAGAAAGTTCCAAGTGATAGTCTGTATGGGCTACTTCCAATTGAATGGCCGAAAGCTAATAGTTAAACTACGGATTACGGAATTCACAAGTGACTGAAATATCCTTGGCCTTCCTCGTGATGTAGCGGCTAGTATTCTTGGCTGTCACCCCAGAGGTTTGGGTTCGATTCCCGGCGCCGATAAGAAATTCGATTCATTCTTGTCTGAGGGCTGGAATGCCCCGTGAGGCAAAACTGAAAAGATGTGGTTTCGATTCCCATCTCAGCCATCTTGGAAGTGGTTTTCCGTGGTTTCTCACTTCTACTCTGGCTGCGTGGCTCAGGGGTAACGTTCTTGCTTGCTGTGCCCAAGATTGCAGGATCGAATCCTGGCGCAGCCAGCTGGCATGAGGGTGCGCAAATGCGAGGGAGCCATGTCAGTGAATTTACTGGCAGGTTAAAGATCCTCTTTGGGGCAAACTTCCAACACCCCGGCGTCTCCTAAAGCCGCAGATGTTTAAAGGGACATAAAGCAATAACATTATTATTATTACTATTATTATCACTTCTACTCCAGGCAAATGCAGCCGACTCCTTCACAATCCTCATCTGAATCGCAAATATACACACTAACGCACTACCTCGTGCCACGCTGGTATCGAGAGAGCGTGGGTTTGAATCCCACCTCGGCCGTCTTATTACTATTATTATTAATAATAATAATTAAAATATTTTCCGGATCTTGCATGTGGGGGGGAAGGGGGGGGCGCCTGTTCAACCCTCTACCACCGGCGGCTTCTATTACTATTATTATTATTATTATTATTAATAATAATATTTCTAAAATTATTATCAGTTTCTGCAAATTCAGGAGGATTATAAATTAATATTACATAATTTGGCAATAGAGGTGAGGGAGTGCAGGATTCTCCAGCCCCAGGGCACATCACCACTCACTAACGCCTTGCATCCGGGGGTGACACATAAGAACGCTACACCACGAGATGGTCTTTAAAACAGTATGTTATGCATAATGTGTAGGGCCCGGATTTTTAAAAAATGCATATGCGCATATGCAAATGCATATTTAGAACGTTAGTGCATATTTTGAATGTTAGTGCATATATAGATTTTTTTTTTCTTGTGTGTGTGATCGACTACGGTAATCCAAGATTTCTGAACGAAATGAAAAATCTAATGAACTCCATATGTTGTACATCCCTTGGCAACACGATAAGCCTTCCCTGGTCAGGAATGTGCTTTCAATGTCGCTATACAGAACAAGCAGGTAGATGGATAATGACCCTTTCACAACAGCTATTTCCTTCAGTCCTATGTACTTGCTCCTAACAGTAGCCTTCCAAGGTTTGCGTAAACAAGTGTGTTCATCTGTTAACTTGCTCTTCGTCTATTGCAGTATTGTACCAGATTAAACTGTAAAAATGCCTAAAGATAAGAGCTCTACGTCATTTTTAATAAAACAGTGGATATCAGGCAATAGTGACTATACAAGTGACGGTGATGTAGTGTACTGTCAAGTGTGCGAGAAGAGTGTAAAATGCGATACAAATTTTTAACTTGAGCAGCATTCGAAAACAACTTCACTTCTTAGATCAATAGAACAGAGTAAGAATACGCAACAGCTACTTTTAACCGACATTAAAACACGGTGGTGTTTGAAGCCATATTTTCAGTGTTGCCTTAGTAAACAAGAGTTTAGTGCTTTTCAGTCGGTCAACACGAATGTACCCAAAAGAGATGGGTTATGCCCTAATCCTGAAATAAATTACATGAGATTAATAAAACACTAGGATGACCAGTTTCGATCGTCAAGCGATCATCATCAGATCCATTACACTTAGGCTACAAAATCTATGTTTGAAATACAGGTGAAAATATTTACAATATGTACAATTATTTAGTTGCAGTATTGGTACTGCAACTGTCAGTGTATGCTAAATGCAGTATATATGTTAGGTGAAATGCTAAATGGTGATAGCTATCCGTAGATCGTACTTTAGAGAGATTATATGGTTGTAAACGATGGTTAAACTATAAAATTTTAGGCTAACTACTTATCCGATTGTCTTCCGTATAACAGCTACTCGCAGTTTTCGTGCTCACTGGAACTCACTATGCGGTAGACTGCGGTGGTTATATAATCTCTCTAAAGTACAATCTACGGATAGCTATCACCATTTAGCATTTCACCTAACATATATACTGCATTTAGCATACACTGACAGTTGCAGTACCAATACTGCAACTAAATAATTGTACATATTGTAAATATTTTCACCTGTATTTCAAACATAGATTTTGTAGCCTAAGTGTAATGGATCTGATGATGATCGCTTGACGATTGAAACTGGTCATCCTAGTGTTTTATTAATCTCATGTAATTTATTTCAGGATTAGGGCATAACCCATCTCTTTTGGGTACATTCGTGTTGACCGACTGAAAAGCACTAAACTCTTATTAAAACACGGTGTGAAGTTAGTACATTTTCTGCTGATCTCTGTGAAGCTTTTGTATGCAGCAACATTCCACTGCATAAATTGAATAATTCACATCTACGCTTGTTTCTTGAAAATTATTGTGCTAATCAAAGGATACCAGATGAACTAGGCCTATTTACTTTCACTGCACGCTTCTGTCGTGGATTCGATAGCCTACGGTCTGACATAGGAGGGAACTGTATATGGATATCGGTAGATGAAACAACAGATTCGTGTGGTCGATACATTGCGAACTTCATAGTGGGTAATTTTGTCCAGAAGAACCCGGCAAACCTCATTTACTTTCGTGCAAAGTGCTAGAAAGAAAAAAAAACAACCACGCTACAGTTGCAAGATTTGTTAACGATTCCCTGCGACTTCTGTGGCCTAGTGTATCGGAAAGTGTTTGTTACAAAGTGCGCCTTTTAGTCACAGATGCAGCTTCGTATATGTTGAAAGCTGGTCAGTCTCTTGGAGTATTTTTTTCCATATCTCATCCATGTCACATGTTTGGGCCATGGACTGCATCGTATTGCAGAAGATACACGTACACTCTTTCCATCTGTCAACAAAGTAATTTCAAGTGGGAAGAAACTGTTCCTAAAAGCACCGGCTCGTGTACAGTTGTACAAAACTCTCCTGCCTCAGGTTTCTCTTCCGCCGGAAACTGTTCTCACAAGATGGGGAACTTGGTTATCCGCAGTATCGTTCTACCAGGAGTACTTTAATCAAGTGAAAGATGTAGTTACAAGTATTGACGATAGTCATACTGCGTGTGTTCGTGAAGCAAAGTGCGCATTTGAATCTGAAACTGTACATCAAGATATCAGTTTCATCCATGTGCATTATTCGTCACTTTCGAAGGCGATTAAGGGCCTAGAAACACGCGGTGCACCCCTACACGAATCCCTTCAGTTAATTCAAAACACCATTAGTCCTTTAAATGGTGTCCCTGGTGAAACTGGAGAAAAAGTGAAAAGGAAACTCAGTGCGGTGTTGGACTCAAACCCAGGACTGAAGAAGATTCAAATCTTAAGCAACTACATAAGTGGAATCAGGCAGTCTTTTCCAGAAGAATGTTCAGAGCAGTCAGTGCCAGTGTACAAGTGTTGCCCAGTTACGTCCGTCGACGTAGAACGATCATTTTCAGCATATAAATTAATTCTGTCCGACAACAGAAAGTCATTGACCCCTGAAAACATTGAAAAACTATTGATAACCTACTGCCATGCAACATTTTGCAAGGAATGAAACATGTGTATCAATGTAAAGCTGAGTTAAAATTAAATAATACGTTTGGTAAGTGTATTTTGTTTTATTCTTAGTGCATATTTTCAACATTTTTAGTGCATATGCACATGCATATTTTTGTAGTTTTTAGTGCATATGAATCCGGGCCCTAATAATGTGATAACGGCGAAAGAAATAAAATGTTATTCTTCAAGCTCTACCATTTCCTTACAGACCTTCCTTACATAAAACTGCCTATGTTGCGAAGTTCGAAACCGAACCACAATAAGGTTTCACGCCGTCGTTGTTGTTGCTCATGCTCCATTAGATTGTGTATATTCAATCATTTACTTTCATAAACATCTTCATACTGACATTATGGGGTTTGAAGCAGTTTTTCAGTGTTCCCTTAGTAAACAAAAGTTTGGTGCTTTTCGGTCGGTCAACACGAATGTACACAAAAGAGTTGGGTTATACCCTAATCCTGAAAAAATTACAACTCTTTTGGGTACATTTAACACTTTTGTTTGAATATTTCAAAATATAACTAATCGTGTTTACGATAACATCGAAAAGATACGTAAGGAAGCCTACTCCCTAGTATACCTGTAACTTAGTAGTATGGTGAAAAACTGCTGTTTATTTCCTAGAATTATATTTACGTGTTTTTGTAAGTAACCATGACAAGTTATTTTTTCTTTTATTCTTAACAAAGGAGATACACACATCAAAAAAAGTTTTGCATCACCTCGGTTCCAAGAGTTCCGGAACCGTTAAATACAAAGGGAATAGAGATCAACACAAACAACATTTCAGCTCGTTTTATTGCTCATGAGACCCACACATTGCATGTTGTACCATCATACAGCTAGACTTTCAGCATTTGTGGTCCAGATTGCAGTACACACCACTACCTCTAATACCCAGTAGCACGTCCTCTTGCATTGATGCATGCCTGTATTCGCCGTGGCATACTATCCACAAGTTCATCAAGACACTGTTGGTCCAAATTGTCCCACTCCTCAACGACAATTCGGCGTAAATCTCTCAGAGTGGTTGGTGGGTCAAGACGTCCATAAACAGCCCTTTTCAACATATCCCAGGCATGTTCGATAGGGTTCATGTCTGGCGAACATGCTGGCCACTGTAGTCGAGCGATGTCGTTATCTTGAAGGAACGCATTCACAAGATGTGCACGATGAGGTCGAGAATTGTCGTCCATGAAGACAAATGCCTCTCCAATATTCTGCCGATATGGTTGCACTATGGGTCGGAGGATGTCATTCAGGTATCGTAAAGCCGTTTCGGAGCCTTCCATGACCACCAGTGGCGTACGTCGGCCCCACATAATGCCACCCCAAAACATCAGGGAACCACCACCTTGCTGCACTCGCTGGACAGTGTGTCTAAGACGTTCAGCCTGACCAGGGTGCCTCCAAACACGTCTCCGACGATTGTCTGGTTGAAGGCATATGCGACACTCATCGGTGAAGAGAACGTGATGCCAATTCCGTTGGGTCCATTCAGCATGTTGTTGGGCCCATCTGTACCGCGCTGCATGGTGTCGGGGTTGCAAAGCTGGACCTCGCCATGGACGTCGGGAGTGAAGTTGCGCATCATGCAGCCTATTGCGCACAGTTTGAGTTGAAACACGACGTCCTGTGGCTGAACGAAACGCATTATTCAACATGGTGGCATTGCTGTCAGGGTTCCTCCGAGCGGCAATCCGTAAGTAGCGGTCATCCACTACAGTAGTAGCCCTTGGGCGGCCTGAGCGAGGCCTGTCATCGACAGTTCCTGTATCTCTGTACCTCCTCCATGTCCGAACAACATCGCTTTGGTTCACTCTGAGACGCCTGGAAACTTCCCTTGTTGAGAGCCCTTCTTGACACAAAGTAACAATGCGGACGCGATCGAACTGCGGTATTGACCTTCTAGGCATGGTAGAACTACAGACAACATGAGCAGCGTACCTTCGTCCTGGTGGAATGACTGGAACTGATCGGCTGTCGTACCCCCTCCGTCTAATAGGCCCTGCTCATGCATGGTTGTT
Organism: Meconema thalassinum; assembly: GCA_946902985.2. Lineage (NCBI taxonomy): Eukaryota > Metazoa > Arthropoda > Insecta > Orthoptera > Tettigoniidae > Meconema > Meconema thalassinum. Next base: position 1,038,370,704 of record OX336389.2, read on the forward strand.
TACATCTTTGAGCAGTTTTAGTGACATCTATGAACAGTCAAAGGGACTGTATCTTGGATACAATATACACAGTCAACGTCTATATGCCGGAGATCTGGGAACCGAGGTGATGCAAAACTTTTTTTGATGTGTGTATTTTAAAAAAATGTAGAATACCTTTTTTGAAATTACATTTCTCATCACACAGGATTAACTTCGACGATAAGCTATAGCATATTATTATCAGGACTGAGTTGCTTCAGCTCTTCCTTTCGCATTGCCTCTTCCTCATCAACAACCAAGAAATGTCCAGAAACTACAAATTCAGTTGCTCAAGAGAAAGAAAACTAAGATCCGTTTCCCACGATTATCACATCACTATTCATGAACAAATATGGAGCAATTATATGGGGGCAATTGTGATAGTTAACTAATGCATGTAACTTTTTCCAGGAGTGTATTTACATATTTATATCTTGTACCCCGCCCATTCATTGGGCACAGTCGTGTTGACCGACTGAAAAGCTACAAAATACAATATTATAGCCTATATAAAAAATCAGTAGTAGTGGTGAAAGATTTCAGCCTATTCCTGTAACAACTTAGACCAGGAACTCATCCTAGCATCAACTCTTATCGCAGATTCATTATAAACACAAATACGGTACTTTTGATTGCCTGTAGCAGCCTTCCCTGGCTACCATAATACTGTACTTCAGAATCCTCAGTTTCTTTTCCCTTGGTACTCTTCCGTACGCATACATAATCATGGAATTTATTTAAATTTGCTATAATATGAACATGCTTAATTAATTAATTAACTAATTAATTAGTGTACCACCCTTTATTTTGCAAAAAATATAATGAATAAAATGAAGAATCTGCAAGCAATATCATGTGTAATGTATATGATTTATATAAAAATTAAATCAATATTACATATTTCAAATTTTTAATGTAATATTACATAGAAGAAATGGAAGGAACGCAGATGCCCCACGTGGAACAATCTGTCATCACTGCCGCAAATTGTGTGCCTCCCGCATTGGGCTGTATAGTCACCTCCGAACTCACCAATGAGAGACATTCCGGATTGAAAGGCCAATCTACTCGATACGAGTGTTTGCTATGATGATGATAGATATTGCATTAAAATCCTAGCCTTACTCATCTGTATATTGCCAAAATGGATCCAACTATGACATTTTAACGCATGATAACCTAGAAAGTCATCTCGAAATTGACATCTTAATTATTATGAGGTAACCCGTAGTGACATTCTCACTCCGATACTTACGATGAATATATGGGACACAAGAGGGTAGCAGATCCTGACGTTATTCTTCCATATTTGATAAAAAACGATCTGGGAAAAAATAGCTTATCCTCTTGATATTAAATTTAATTTATCGATCAAGTCTTTGATATTTCCAGAGAAATGGAAACTTACTAAAGTCAGTCATATTCACAAGTCGGGTAAGATCTCACTAATTCTTAACTACCGAACAGTGCCGGTAGCTACTATGTTTGCCCCAAACAAACTTTACGAGCAAACACTTCATGAACACATAATGTATTATTCAGGCATACATGCCATTTTATTCACGATTCATAACACGGACTCATCCCTCGATGATCAACAATAACCAATTTTCACGAATCAGGAGTCATCTGGTTTGGATTGAAGGATAACGAGTCGATGTAATATATACAGATTATTAGTCGAGTTAACCATGACGTGGTCTACAACTTACGAAAATGTCCTATTACGGATCATACTTACAGTATGTAAGAGGCAACACTTTGTATCATAGAGAAAAGCTCCATTCACCCTCTGGTGTTCCCCTGGGATCGAATCTTGTGCCTCTGTAATCTTTATCTTAATTAACCATCTCCGGGATGCCAATATATCATTATTATTATTATTATTATTATTTGCAAATGACGTGTAATCGTTTAAATACATTTATTCGTTACGGGATTGTATGCTGCTCCAAAAGATGAAGAAAAAATAAATTGGAACAAAACAAATTGTTTCGATTTATAAGTGTCATCCGATTGCATTTACACGAAAACTTTGATTAAAAAAAACACCACCATTTCCAATGTAGTTCCCATCTCAAGTCATCTAGGTTTATGGTAGGCTATACTTTGATTTTTTAAAAAGTTATCCTTTTCTCACCGTGTTGATCGAATTTTTGAGATATATTCAAAATGCTGGGATATGTAAGAAGATGCACATTTTATTTTAGGAACCTGTACATTGCTAAAGATTGTACTGTATAATGCATTCGTATGAAGTAGACTTGAATTTGGCTCAATAGTTTGGAACCCAAGATGTGCGAATGCTAACTATAGAGTTGAATCGATAAAAAAATAAATTCCCTATATTCTTGGAATACAAAAGGACAAATGTATATCCTAAATATGCTAAGCGGGAATGTGGTGGCCCAGTGGTGTGGTCAAGCTGTTGGCCTCTCACCACAGCGGACCGGGTTCGGTTCCTGGTCAATGCATGTGAGATTTTCAAAGTGAAACGTCATGTCCAGTGGTTCGGATTCCACGTAAAAAGGAGGTCCCATGGCTATTGATCGCGAGATTGTCGATAACATAAACTACACATTTCCTTTAAAAATGCTAAGTATAATTTCTTACTGGAACTTTTTCTTTGAAGACTTTAGAGAAAACTAGGCAGGTTATTACATTTAAATAATTTGATAACATCTTTGATAGACCGTATTTGTCATCTGAATATGAACTATATGTTCCTTCGCGGTCAATAAGACCGAAACGTATAATATCCCACTGTCCAAGAACCAATACAGAGTAACATAAACATTCGCCTGTATCGAACACATTCAATATCTACAAAAAAAAACATGCACACATTTCCATATATCAGACAGCACCTTTTGTTCATTTGTATTGTAGAGAAATCACTTAATATCATACACTCCTTATCAGTGATTTTTAACATAATTTCAAATACGGTACTTACGATACTTACTAGAATAATATTTAGTCATACGTATTATAAGTATCATTTTATATTAGTGTAAGAAAAATATTAAAAATATTAAGAGTAATTCATATTGTTATTTCTCGTAATTAGGTTGTAACCTGTTAGAAGAACTATAAATAAACAAACAAATAATTATAAATAAATAAACAAACAAATTAGTTTAATGAAATTCAGGCCCACTTTAGTGATGGTTACTAACTAGCGATTGCTTGCTACTCATATAATAATTACTGTAACTTCAAAAGGCCAGTAGTCGCTACATCATATTTAGGCTGACAAAGCAACATTTTATTTACAATCCACCTCGTGGCGTAGTGGCTAGCCTACTTAGCTGTCAACCCAGAGGTCCAGGTTTGGGAGCTTGGGGCTGAAACGGGATACACTGAGGCTTGTGAGGCAGAAATGGGAAGAGAAAGGTTACATTCTTACTTCAGCCATCCTGTAAGTTGTTTCCTCACTTATGCTTCAGGCAAATGCTGGGATGGTATCTAACTTAAGGCCACGGCCGCCGCTTATACAATACCCGTCCCAAATACAAATACACACCCTAATACAACCATCACAATAACACAGGTTATTAGGCACATTATACACACACCCAAGTGCACGTGGCTACATGACCACCATGACCCAAATCTCCTTCACCGTGTCCACTGCCGATTGTAATGAAGCGACTGACAGCACCTGGACATGAGTTGATTTCATCACTTCCTGGCATGAGATTACCATCACTCAGAAGCCGGCTGTCTTCCTTCACCCTGTTTCAAGGACATGACTTTGCGACGATGCGGTATCCGACGGTAACTGCCTGAACTACCAGCACCTCGACACTGGCTAGCATTAGCAACTCAATATGCAAACATTTTCTAAAATCACGATTAAACATATACAGAGTTCTTAATTTTAAAATATGTTTCAGTAGCGATCTAGAGAAAACTATAAGCTGTCTTGCAGTGGAGTTTGTTTCAGTTTTCAACATCATCTGAAGGCACAGAAGAGTTTAGGAAAATCGCAGTTCAGAACTCTTATTTTATATGGAGAATTGTGATTTTAACTACACTTCTTTTAACTATCTTTGTATTCCTGTTCGATATGCTTTTGCACTGCTGAAAAGTGCATAAAATACTACAGCGCGCTGTAGAAACAAAATCATTTTACCTTCTCCCGTTTCTTTATAAATCGTTTCACAAACTTTTGATCCACTTTACAACAAGAGCTGGGCTGGCGGCCGGCCGTCCCAACTCCGGCCGGCTCTTAAGGGCCTCTTCATGCCAGTAGATTTACAAGATCCTCTCCAAGGGTAAACTTCCGATGCCATAGGAGTTATAAAGGACATTAAATCCATAACAAACAAAACAAAGAGAATATTTGTAATACCGTGTGCTATAATACAGAAAAATGTTATTTGAAAAATCAAAGAACTACACACTGATGTCACTCCTGGTTTCAAATCTCCAAAAGTAAAAAACAAAATAATTTTGCACCCATTTGAGGACCCAACAACTTAGCCGAGTGCTTTGTGATACGCTCAAAAAGTGCAATGAGGAGCTAGAGCAAGTCCAGAGACTGGAGGTTTGAATCCCAGCACTGGAATTGAAGAAGGGTTTTAAGCCTGTAGGCTGGTTTATTGCACCTCCGAAGAGGTGTTCCTGAGCCAAATTTTACTTGCGGTAGAGTGGCCAGTTCCTTTCCGCTCCTCCCTCCCTTTCCCTGCCAACAGCACGGGGTTCACCAGAATCAGTCACCCATCCAATCTGACCACGCCAAATGCTTAACTTTGGAGATCTCACGGGATCTGGTGTTTCAACATAGCCAAGCCATGCATTGACAGCAGACAAAATGAGTGTGGTTTTACCCTGGAGTTTTTCCAAACACTCTCAAAACAAATAGTGGGATGGTCCAGGGGACCCTACCTCAATTCTAGATGCAAATAATTACAGTTACACACACTATTACAATTACAACAACACAGGTTATCTAACAAATATAATACACAAGTACAATGGGCTGATGACCACATAGGAGTCCCAGGCCATAATTGAATCAATAACACTTAAGGCAGAGGAACTTCCAAGTGGAGTGAAGGCAAGACAATAAAGGTACCGTACCCCTGCCCTGGACTACTGGCAAACTAGAAACCTCGACCTATATGTTATCAACTTCTTCCCATTGCAACATCAGAGCTCTGAGCACTTGGCACTCATGACCTAAATACTATTTAATCCAAGTCATGGATGATCTGGCTAATTTATAAGAGCATCACGATCTTATTAGCACCAGTATCGATGAGCTGATATTAACCCTCCATAGGGATATCGCAAATTCTTGCAAAATGTTGTTTTCTAAATGAAACAGCATAAAAAGCTTCCTTCCTCTCTTACTAGGCCACTCATAGACATGCAATATCTGGCTCAATGATTACACTGCATGTAATAAATATAAAGGATATAATTACATCTTCTTTCTACAAATGAAGCAAGGAAGCAAGCTTGTAGTTTTACGTGACCGTTAATCTTGTGGTCGTGAGCCACGGGACCACCTTTTAGGTGGAATCCAAACCACAGGACATGGTATTTCACATCGAAAATCTCACAAGCATTGACCAGTAATCGAACACTGTCTACTTTGAGAGGCTACTTGCTGAGACAAATACATGATGGACAATCATCATAGAGCAAAACATCACATCACAAACTATTTCGTCAAAGACATCCATTGTCAGTGTAAGAAGAAAATAAGACCATGAAGCTGCACTTAAGAATGACGGAGCTCAACCCCTTTATACTTTAACCCTTCATCAATGCCAGTATCACGAGTGTCAATCTTCGCTGAAGATCCAACTGAAGAGGAAAACATGATGGTCAAAAGTAAAAATGGATATTCATCATCATCATCTTGTACAGTTTCCAGCCCCAGGCTGGGTCTGTTTGGAACATAAGCCTCGCCACTTAGTTCTTTCTTCTCACCACCTCTCCGCTGCCACTCTGGTCCAGTCCTCGCCTCTCTTCTTGACACATTCCTCCACTCCTTTCAGCCATCTATCTCTTGGCCATCTATCTCTTGGTCGTTTCTTCTGCATCTGCATCTCATGTATCCTCTTGGGAATCTTCTTCTCATCCATTCTCCTTAAGTGTCCATACCACCTCAGTCTTGATGTCTCAATCCTACCTTGCAAAGGCTCCTCTTTCACCATTTCCCTGACCTTTTCATTCCTCACCCTGTCTCTTCTTGTTACTCCGATTCTACTTCGCAGGAACTTCATTTCACCTGTCTGCATTCTGCTTATGTCTCTTTTCTTCATTGTCCACGTTTCTGAAGCATAGGTCAGTATCGGGATATAGTAGCTTCTGTATAACACTTCCTTGCTTTTTTGTGGGACATCTTTATTCCACACTAAGCTCCTAATGCTTCTCAGAAATGCTTCTGCCTGTCTGCCACGTTCCGTAATCTCTTTGTCATTTCTCCCATTTTCCTCCACTATACTTCCCAAGTACTTGAGACTTTCCACCTTCTTCAGCTGTCCACCTCCAAGTGTTATCCCACTCATTGGTCTGTCCTTTTTCCTGGTTGTTAACAGGATCTCACATTTACTGATGTTGAACTTCCATCCGTACTCTCCCACTGTTTCTTCCCAAGCCTTCAGTTGCTCCTGAATTTCCTCCTCCTTGTTTCCCCAGACCATGAGATCATCTGCAAACACCATTGCTTTCATCTTATCTTCTCCTATCTTTCCTGCTATCCGTGTCATTACCTCGTCCATAACCACAATAAAGAGAAGGGATGACAGCGCACTACCCAGTTTCAGGCCACTCATTTGTCTGAACCAGTCTGTTCTTTCCCCTCCAACTTTCACACAACTCACACTTCCACAATACATCTCCTTCACTCTGCCTACAGTCTCTTTTTCCACTCCCATGTATTCCATTGCTTTCCAAACCTTCTCCCTACACACACTATCATAGGCCTTTTCGATGTCCAGGAAGGCCATCAACAGATCCTCTCCAAATTCGTAGTGGTGTTCCTGGAGCTGTCTCACTGTTGATCTACCAGGTCTGAATCCATACTGCTCCTCTCTCAATTTTCTCTCCACTTTGGCTCGTATTCTACTTTCTAATATCTTTTCATATATCTTGGCACAGTGAGGTATGAGTGTGACTCCCCTGTAATTTCTGCACTCCTTTCTGCTTCCTTTCTTAAATATTGGGACAATTAATCCTTTCTTCCAATCTTCTGGGGTATTTTTCTCCTTCCATATCACCCTCATCACACGGTACAGCCACTGTTTCCCAACCTTCCCTGCTGCCTTCACCATTTCAACACTCACTTCATCCACACCTGGTGCCCTTCCTCCTTTCATCTTGTCTATAGCCATTTCCAGTTCTCTCCAAGTCAGGTCCTTTTCCATTCCTGTGTTGTCTTCTCCATCTTCCAATACATTGTCTTCCTCCCTAAGACCATTTGGATTCAGCAAATCGTCAAAGTACTCTTTCCACACTGTCTTGAGTGTCTCTTTGTTGTGTACCTCATTTCCGTTTTTGTCCATCATTACCACATCCTCTCGCAGACCTCTTCTCTTACCTTTGACCATCCCATAAAGAACTTTCTTATTTCCTCTGCTGTCTTCCTCCATCATCTCTGTCCACTTTACCATCCACTTCTTCCTCTCCTCTGCGACAATCTTGTTTGCTTCTTTCTTCTTTATCTTATAATCTTCCCTTGCCAGATCAGTTCTTTCCTGGAACCACACTCTGAAAGCCTTGTTCTTCCTTCCCACAGCTTCTTTTACTCTCTCATTCCACCATGGTGTCTCTTTACACCGCTTTCTGTTGCTTGTTCTTCCACATACTGCCACTGCAGCTTCCACCATTGTGTTTTTGAATTGCTTCCATTCCTCTTCCCCTATTTTAGGATTGTCTGTTGGCATCCTTTCCCTTATTATCTTCTGGAATTCTTCCTCGACTTCCTTTTCCTTGAGTTTCCATACTTTGATTTTCCTTTCCTGGTACTCTGTCCTCTTGCTATCCTTAACAACTCCCAGGTTCATTACAAGTATTCTGTGGTCGCTATCTAAGGCCTCTGATGGTATTACCTTTATATCTCTGACACTTCTCTTCATTTCCCAGTCGTACAGCATGTAATCTACCAAAGATTTCTTTGTTAAATCACTGCTGTACCACGTTACCTTGTGGCTTTCTTTTTTCCGGAACCAGGAGTTGCCTACCACTAAACCGTTTCTCTTGCAAAAATCCAGCAACTTTCTCCCTTCTTCATTCCTGCTACCCCATCCTTCTGCTCCCAATACATTTTCATATCCTTGCCTTTCACTTCCTACATGTGCATTCAAATCTCCCATGACAATGATCCTCTGACCATTCAACTGCTGTTGTAGCTCCTCCTCAAAGTCTTCCTTATCTTGAGCTGTACATCCAACTTCAGGGGCATATACCTGGGCTATCTCCAGGCTTCTTCCCTTTACAGTTACTCTGATCTTCATGATCCTGTCACTTATTCCCTTTACCTCTTCCATCATTCCATCTCTCACAACTACTCCTACTCCGCTGCTCCTTCCTTCACTGTTCCCACGCCAGTACAACCGGTACCCTTTCCTCAGTTCTCTGCGACCTTCTCCTTTCCATCTTGTTTCTGCCAAGCCCAGTACATCCAGTTTTCTTCTCTCCATCACATCTACAATCTCCTCCCATTATCACGAGTGTCAACCTTCGCTGAAGATCCAACTGAAGAGGAAAACATGATAGTCAAAAGTAAAAATGGATATTCAGTATTATGTAAAAAAAAAAAAAAAAATTGCATGCATATTCTTGTATATTTTTAGTGTGCAATTAAACTTTTAAGGATTAGGTAGGCCTATTAATTAATTTTTAAAATTCTACAGAAAAGAAAAAAGTTTTTTTCAAGTATTTTCTGAAAATATCAACAGATGTTATTGGTGAGCCACAATCACAAATTTCAATGTAACAACCAATACTTCTCCTCAGTTCGTGAAAAGCATAGGAAAAACAAATTGAAAACATACATGTAACAAATAAAACACACGATTTATGTAACATTCAGTATATTTGATAACGGTATAAAATAAAAAAAGGCAAGGGGCAACAGGCTATGGTTCATGGTGTAGTCACGTCCTAGTTCGTGAACCATGGCTGTGGCTGTGGCCTAGTAAGTAGTCCTGGCAGTCGGGACACCAGTTACTATGGAATAGGAGTGAGCATCTTGGACATATTCTGAGTCAAGGCCCTCCTTGCGCTAAAGCGGCTAGGACTACCCAACTCGCTCGTTTGTTCCCTGACATGAAACTCGGGGGTTAGCAACCTGCTTCACTTGTACTTCTTAAACCTGCTAAAAAAAGTCCTGAGCAAGCCACAGATGTACGCGAGTGATGGAGTCCCACTGCCATCTGACATATCAGGGACTACTTGAAAACAAACAGGCAATCGAACTGGTATATGAAGGGGTGCTATCAATATCGAGGGTGGTTATGGATGGAAGAATGTAGAGCTATCCGAGAAAGCAAGTAGAATGAGTCAGATATTCCAGGGATTAGTGAAGTTCAGATAAAGGGAGATAGGAGGAAGCAAGAGATTACAAGGTATACCTGTCAGGTGTAAAACAAGGCAAGGACAAAGTGGGGAGTAGGGCTGTATGTCAAGAGAACCTAAGAGTGTAACGTAGTTTGTGAGGTACGTAAATTAACGTGGATAGATTTGGAAATGCCAGGAAATTGGGTCAGGATTGTTTCAGTGTACGGTCCATGAGAAGGGGCAGATCAGGAGGAGGCTCTGAGTGATGTGGTAGTGAGAGGAAACAATAAGGATAGTGTAGTACTGATGGGGGATTTGAATGCTAGGATAGGATGTAGAACTGAAGGATATGAGAAGGTAATAGGCAAGTGGGGTGAAGATAGGGAAGTGAACGCCAATGGAAAATGTTTAATGGACTTCGGTGCTAGCATAGGGTTATCTGTAGTGAATTCTTTCCTGAAACATAAGGAGATTCATGGGAGGGTACAGGAACCAGATCAATAATAGACTATATCATAACTGACTTTGAAGTTAGTAAATTGACAAGGAATTGTAGGGCATTCAGGGGCTTTTTGCATGAAACTGACCAAAAACTGATCTGCTGCGAATTAAGCATGGTTAGTCCTACACTGCAGTAAGTGAGAGCTGTTTGCAGACCGATTAGGGTTGAAAATTTGTAGGATAAGGAACTTGCACAGAAATACATGCAAATGATTGATGAGAAATTCCAATGAATAGATGGTAAAGAATTGCAGGACACTGAAAAGGAGTGGTCAGGTTACGGGGATGCAGCACTAGAAGTAGCAAAGGCATGTCTTTGAACAACAGTGTGCACAGACAGGAAAAACTGCACATCCTGGTGGAATGACATAGTGAAGTCTACTTGCAAAAGTAAAAAGAAGGCTTACAAAAAATTACAAGGTATACCTGTCAGGTGTAAAACAAGGCAAGGACAAAGTGGGGAGTAGGGCTGTATGTCAAGAGAACAAAACAAATAGTAGAGTCCAAAAGGAAATCATACAAGGAATTCGGAGCAAAATTAGGAAAGTTATGTCAAGCGGCAGGAAAACCTTATTGGAGTGTTATAATGAATCTTAGAAATGGAGGAAAAGGAGAAATGAGAAGTGTTCTGGATTAATCAGGGAAACTCATTTTAGATACCAAGGAAGTACTGGGAAGATGGCAGGAATACTTTGAAAACTTACTAAATGGAGACTTATCTGGCAATGTAACAGATTTTGTGGTTATGCAAGAGGAGAATAAGGACCGGAACAGGATCATGGTTGAGGATGTAGAGAGGATGGTAAATAAACTATGGTGTAACAAAGCGGCAGAGGTAGATGAAATTCGTCCAGAAATAGTCAAGTATAGTGCGAGAGCAGGGCTGTAATGGTTGCATAGGATAATAGAATTTGCATGGGTTTCAGGAAATGTACCCCCTGACTGGACAAAAGTAGTTATCGCCCCAATTTATAAGCTAGGTAACAATTGCAACAATTATAGAGGGATTTCTTTGATAAGTGTCCTGGGTCAAGTCTATTGGGGCATTGTATGAAAGAGAGTTTAATCATTGGCCAAGAGTACGATGTATAAAAACCAGTGTGGCTACAGACCACAGCGAGGGTGTCAAGATCTTTTTAGTATGTGCCAAGTTATTCAGAAATGCTACTGGAGTAATAGACAGTTGTGTATGTGTTTTGTAGATCTAGAGAAGGCAAATGATGAGTACCCAGAGAGAAGATGCTTAGCATTCTGAGAGATTATGGTTTCGAGGGAAGGCTGCTACAAGCAATCAAAAGTATTTATGTTGATAATTAAGCTGCAGTGAGAGTTGATGGTAGGATGAGTTTAAGGTTGCTACAGGAGTGAGGCAAGGCTGTAACCTCTCACCACTACCGATTCAATTAGGTGGAAACCAGGTAAGTAGTCTGGCCTATGCTGACGACCTGGTTGTAATGACGGACTCCGTTGAAAGCTTACAAGCCAACATGTTAGAAATTGAACAGAAATGTGAGGAGTATGGTATGAAGATCAGCATTTCAAATACAAGGGTTATGCCAGTAGGGAAGAAACGGAAGAAAATAGAATGCCAGGTAGGAGGAACTTAATTGGAGCAGGTGGAACATTTTAATGACTTTTCTGTATATCCTCTCAGGATGGTAGCATGGGGAAAGAAATAGAACTGGTGTGTTGAAAAGCCAATGCAGTGAGTTCTCAGTTGTGATCTACAATATGCTGCAAGAAAGAAGTTAGTGTAGTGACGAAACTCTCCCTACATCGCTGAGTATTTAGAACAAGCTTGCTGTATGGAAGTGAGAACTGGATTCAGGATAAATCATACATAAGCTAGAGGTAATTGATATGAGGTTAGCATGAATGATTGCTGGGACAAACAGATGGGAGCAATGGCAGGAAGGTGCTCACAATGAAGAGATAAAGGCTAAGTTAGAAATGAACACACTAGATGAAGCTGTTAGTATGAGCAGACTCAGATGGTGAAATAATCAAAAGATTTCTTTAGTTCCGCCTGTTCAATACAATTTATTCAAATTTTCGTGATATAATCACATGTCACTTAATTTACATCGGTACATGTTTCGATGCCTATTTGCATTGGCATCATCATCAGACTTTCAATGTATTGGCAGCACTTAAAAATCACTTTGTACATTGGATGTGATAAAATGTTAACACAAAAACACACTCAAATCACTTATACACTAAATCACTTTAAAAGTTTTTTAAAAAGTTTTTAAAAGTTTTTAAAAATATGGTAGACCCTCATTACAAAAGCCTTGAAGGTTTTGCTTTTCTTTCTTGAGGTTTTCAAAATTAGTTCCTGATGTTATCTCCGAAATTTCTGGACAAAGGTTTCCATTCCCAACTGGAAAGAAATGACGCTAGGAGTAAGAAAATTTGAATAATAGAATGAAAAGAATTTGGAAAAGTATCCTTACTTATTTGCAAAACTTACGAAATATGCGGTAAGAGTCGAACAGAGCTGTGTTGTGCTAGATGGAGACTGTGCTACACTGAGTTGGCATGCCAGCGCGGAAAGTAACAAGCGAGATTGTACGAGGTAGGGGAAGTGAGGGGTAAACTAAAGGAGTGGGGTTAGCAAACTATGGCCTACTGTGCGGTAAGAACAATTGTAGGGGTGGGGGGAGGTATGGTACGTTGGAAAAACAATCAACTATTATGGACTATTTCTAGGGTGGTTTGTATTTCGTTCTATAATTACTTAATGTTTCATAAAGTACGTTATTGTTTTCAAAATTAATCTCATTAAGATTAGTTAGGGGAGCTGTTCTTTGGATTGAATCTATTTCAATTTCTTCCAAAATGTTCATTTTAGTTCCCTTACTTGCGTGATGTAGGATTTCCAGGTCATTATTGATATCTGTGAAAGCATGTCTGAAATCTTTCATGTGATTTGCCATGGCGGAAAATTTGTTGTACTTAATCGCATTAAAATGCTCACCATATCTTGTTGCAAACGATCTCCCTGTTTGTCCACAATAATTAGCATCACATTTTGAACATTTTAACATATATATACCTGACTTGCAGAATTTATTTGTATGGTTTAATTTTTTAGTATTAAAGAAAATATTAGCGTTGGTGTTGGAAGTTTTGTAGGCTATTTTTAGTCCACACTTTTTAAAAATGTTTGATATAATATATGTTTTGGCTTTAAAGTAAGTAGAAGCCGCATATTTAGGCTGTTCTTTTTGCTCAGGTGTTAGGCGGGTGATCGGTTTGTTTTTGATCTTGCTAATAATATTGTTGACAAACAGTGATGTGAAACCGTTTACCTTGGCAATCTGTTTAATAGTTTTTATTTCTTTATTTAATTCTGTTTTGTCTAAGGGAAGTGAAGAAGCTCTATTGACCATACTGTAAAAAGCGGCTTTCTTTAGGTTGCCCGGGTGGTTTGAATCTTTTCTAATAGTCGTGTGGGTTTGGGTTGGCTTTCTGAACACTTTGTAAGCTAACCTGTTGTTGTCTAAATGAACTGTAGTGTCAAGGAAATTGATTTTACCATTGACCGCTCATTCTGAGGTGAACTGTATGTTTATATCCAAACTGTTTAATTTTAGTAAAAGACCATGCTCAAAACATTGTCGTCGATTATTACAAATACGTCATCTACGTATCTACCCCAATATTGTATGCCATCAATTTTGCCCACAACTTCTTCGTGTTCAAGATGGTCGAGATATATATTAGCCACTAACCCAGATAACGGAGATCCCATTGAGAGTCCCTCTTTTTGTTTAAACACTTTATTGTTTAAGGTGAAAAGATTATTCATGAGTGTGAATTCCAATAGCGTTATAAACTCATTGATTTCTACTTCTGATAATATGCTGTTGCTGGCTAAATTTTGTTTGATGACCTTGAAGGATGGTTTGATTGGAATGTTTGTGAACATATCTTTCACGTCTACGCTATGCATAGAGTGATTATTCGATAAAGATAGTTTCATAGTTTCTTCACAGAACATGAACGTGTTTTTCAGGGATTTATTTGCTTTGAAGATATAATGTTTTTCAAGGAATTTCTGACAAAATTTGGCGGTTCTATAATGGGGGCTATTTCTAAAGTCAATGACTGGCCTTCCAGGAATTCCTTCCTTATGAATTTTGGGGAGGGCTCTCGAAGTTGGTAATCCTGGATTCATAATGGTTAAATTGCTCATCGATAATGAACATAAGAGTTTTTCAAAATATTTTTCAGTTTTCTCTGTATGGATTGGGTGGGATCATTTTTGACCTCTTCAAAACTTGAACTGTTAAGGAAATTACATGTATTGTTGACATATAATTCCTTATCCATCAGCACGACCGTGTTACCCTTAACCTCTTTAGTAACAATTACGTCATTATTATTTCTTTTCTTTTTTAATTTTATGAGTTTGTTATGACTTGAATACCTGTTGTTTTTTTTTTTTTGTCACATATTTTACTTCTTTTTGTTTATCTAAAGGGAGCCTGCGTAAGGCAGTTTCTGATTCTGCGACTGAAGTGGTTAGCGTTCTATCATTAATATCATCTTCCCATCAGGAACTCACTTTGAAAACCTCAAGAAAGAAAAAAAAAAAACCTTCAAGGCTTTTGTAATGAGTGTCTACCATATTTTTTATAACTTTTAAAAACTTTTTATAAAAACTTTTAAAGTGGTTTAGTGTATAAGTGATTTGAGTATGTTTTTATGTTAACATTTTATCACATCCAATGTACAAAGTGATTTTTAAGTGCTGCCAATAAATTGAAAGGCTGATGATGATGCCAATGCAAATAGGCATCGAAACATGTACCGATGTAAATTAAGTGACATGTGATCATATCACGAAAATTTGAATAAATTGTATTGACGAGGCGGAACTAAAGAAATCTTTTGATTATTATAGCAAGTCAATACGGAAAAATGGTGACTCTATGAGTCAAAAAGATCAGATGGTGAAGTCATGAAAAGAATGGGAGAGGAGAGATTGCCTAAGAGGTTAATGAGTTTGGCTGTAGAGGGTGAGAGAAGCAGAGGTAGACCTAGGTTAGATTCAGTGTTGAACTATTTCAAAGTGAGAGGTTTAGAAGCAGAAAAGGCTGCAGTAGAAGCAGAGAAGGTCGCAGTGCTAACTGCTAATGAGGGATAATGGAAGTGACTTGTTCGCAAACCGAGGCTTGCAGACTAGGCTGGAAGCTGAAAGGCAAAACAGCCTCAAATAAAAATATATGCATTACATGGAATATTTCTTTCAGGTTAGGCTGTTTAAACATTTGTTCTCCACCCCTAATATAATTGGGCACAATCGTGTTGACCGATTGAAAAGCTTTCTATTATTTATTTAGTTGAATATACTTCTTTAGATTCTCATGGGGAAAAAAATAATAGAAATACAGTACACAATATGTGTTCTTTGTTAGGAACTAACTCGACCATTTTTAATTTAATTAATATGAGCATTATCGCCACATCTTGATAAAAATGTATAATACGGAGACTACAGCCAGAATGAAACTGCTCTATAGGGTATCAGTGCAGGATTGGGGATGGCTGTGCTGACATCCAGCAACTATACATGCAACCTCCTATATGACTACCTTGGGGTCATCCATAAAATACAGTATTGTTACGGCTGTGAGTTTGTTTTGTCGCCTCGCCGCGTTGAGTCACAGCTGCCCTGGGCTGTGTGTGCTCTGCCTCAGGGTATTACGTGCGCGTTACGCAACGGGCTGCGAAGTGAAAGGGATGGTCCAGAATATTCGTGACCCAGCCAGTGAAGGAAATCTCGAGAAGCCGTGTGTCCTGGACGATTCTAGAATTCATTGAGTCACCAGCCTGCTATATAAGCGGCCTCAACAGTGAGGGGACGGAGTTTTAGAGGACAGTGTGTTTGAGCGAGTGTGATTTCACTGAGCGACAGAAGTGTGGTGACGAAGAGCCGTGCGAGTTACGAAATCCAGTGACACTGTTTCCCCAGCTTGTGGACAGCGAAACAGCGTGTAGCAGGTTATCGTAAGTAACTGTAGTTTGTGTACATGAGGAAGAGGAGCAAGTAGCTTCTGTCAAGGCCACCGGACTCATTAAGTCGGTTTAACTTCTGTGGTTTGTTGACAAGTGAAAGGGGCAAGAGCCCTCACGGAAGAGACTTGAGGAAATTGGAGTAAGGTTCTAATTGCTTGTATTTGCTGTTGAGTGGTGTATCTTTCTGGCCGCAATAAAGTTAATTATTTCTTTAAAGGAACAATCTGTGTTGTGCTTCAACCCACCGTAATCCAGTTAACAAAAGTGCCACTAGGGGGGGGGGCACATAACTGGTGTCAGAAGCCGGAATACGAACTCAAGCACAAGCACAACACCTGACGGTCCTGGTTTCAAAACCCGAGCAGGTCATTTTCTCTAATTTTCCTGGGAGTGCATGCCCTTTACAAGACAAACAACTAAAATGGAGGCGCAATTGGCAGCATTGCTAGAAAAATTAAGTGGCATGGAAACCAAGATGGAAGACGGCCAGAAGAATTTAACCAAGGACCTAACTGCTAAATTAGAAGACGGCCAGAAGAAGATGGAAGACGGTCAAAATAAGTTAGCGGAGGACCTGAAGAAGATGGAAGACGGCCAGAAGAACTTAGCCAAGGACCTGAAGGATGGCCAGAAGAAGATGGAAGACGGCCAGACTAAGCTAGCACAAGACCTAAAGAAATTAGAACAGGGCCTACGTGAGGAAGTCACGGCAGTGGAAAAGAAATTCGACGCCTTAGCTGATGGGGGTGGAGGAGAAATTCAACGCCTTACAAGAGGAAGTTGCCGAACTGCGCCAACGCCCACTGACGGGGGTGGAAGAGAAATTCAACGCTTTACGAAAGGAAATAGCTGAGCTGAACCAACGCCCACCGACGGGCGATAAAGCATCCAGTGCTTGTGGCTGACGTATCAAAAGTGATCATCGGACTGGACTTCCTGGACCAGAACAACATCATCTTGGATCTGAGTACCAACACTCTGCACTTCGGAGGTGAGGAACTTGCTTTGCAACCAGCACACGAACCTGTCGCCGCACGACGAGTAAGGTTGAGAGAGGACGTCATCGTTCCCGCCAGGACGGAAGTCAGCGCTGCCGTAATTGTCGATGGAACAGCTGAGGGAGTGGCGGCTGTCATCGAGCCAAAATATGAGGACATCCAGACAAAAGGATTGCTAGTTGCCAAGACTCTCATCAACACGACGTCTCGGCCGTACGTCCGCCTGTCCAACCTGAACGACTACGATATTACGGTTCACCAACCTAGGAGTCTGCGAGCCCATTACCTGGATTGCCCGCATCACAGACACGAGGGACGGACACCCGCAGACAGACAACCGAAGAAGACCCGCCCTGCCAGAAGAACTACAGAAGCTGTACCAAGAATCCCAGGACCATTTAGACTAGGAACAATCACGCCAACTTCGGGACCTGCTACACGAATTCCAGGATGTCTTCTCCATGGGGAGCAAAGACTTCGGTAGGACAAGCTTGGTCCAGCACAGAATCTACGTTGGGGGAAGCGCACCGATTAGGGCCCCATTCCGACGTGTCCCGCTCGCCAAGCAAGCTGAAGTCGACCAGATGGTAGAAGAGATGAAGGAGCAAGGAGTGATCGAGCCATCACATAGTCCTTGGAGTTCTCCGGTCGTGCTAGTGAAGAAGAAGGACGGTTCCACCAGGTTCTGCGTGGATTACAGGTGGGTGAATGACGTCACGAAAAAGGACAGCTACCCTCTACCCCGGATCGCCGACACCCTGGACACCATATAAGGGTCAAGATGGTTCTCCACCTTGGATTTGAAGAGTGGCTACTGGCAGGTGGAGGTCCATCCTAGGGACCGCGTGAAAACTGCGTTCTCTGTGGGCAGCGGGCTCTGGCAGTTCACCATCATGCCATTCGGTCTGTGCAACGCCCCTGCGACCTTCGAAAGGCTAATGGAGTCCATTCTGAGGGGACTACACTGGGAGACCTGCCTGGTCTACCTAGACGACGTCATTGTTCTGGGGAGAAGCTTCGAGGAGCACTACAGCAACCTGAAGGAGATCTTGATGAAGCTACGGGCTGCCCAGCTGAAGTTGAGCCCTAAGAAGTGTCAGCTCTTCCAGAAGCAGGTCCAGTACCTTGGGCATATCGTCTCCGAGGAAGGGGTGCGCACCGACCCAGAGAAGACCGCAGCTGTGAGGGGGTGGCCAGTTCCGAAGGACAAGTCCCAACTACGAAGCTTCCTGGGACTCTGCACTTATTACCGTCGCTTCTTGAGAGGATTCGCCGACATCGCCAAACCACTACATCGACTGACTGAGAAGGACCAACTCTTCACGTGGACAGCAGAATGCCACAGTGCTTTTGAACAACTCAAGCAGGCTCTGTGCACCGCGCCTATTCTGGCCTACCCCAGACCTGGAACAAGGTTCATCGTCGATACCGATGCCAGCGACGTTGGCATAGGGGGAATCCTGTCGCAAATAGTGGACGGCGAGGAGAGAGTAGTGGCCTACTTCAGCAAAGCCTTGTCAAAGCCAGAGAGGAACTACTGCATCACCAGGAAGGAGCTGCTCGCCATCGTGAAGACCATTGAACACTTCCACAAGTATCTGTACGGACAAGAATTTCTCATCAGGACCGACCATGCATCCCTGCCGTGGCTTCTGAACTTCAAGCAGCCCGAGGGTCAACTCGCGCGGTGGTTAGAGAGGCTTCAACAGTACAACTTTGAGATCCAGCACAGGAAAGGCCAACTGCATTCTAACGCCGACGCCCTGTCACGAAGACCGTGCCCCGAAGACTGCACCTTCTGTACCAGAAAGGAGGAGAACACCGGGATACAGTGCCAAAGGACTACCGTGGAACTTCAAGGGAGCTGGAGCCGCGAATCTTTCACGCGGGCGCAAGCGGAAGATGATGACCTGGGACTGATAGCCGAATGGAAGAGGGCCTGTGTCCCCAGACCCGGGTGGAACATTGTGAGTGACTGCAGCCCAAAGTTTAAGTCCTACTGGGCACAGTGGGACTCGCTGGTTGTAAGGGATGGCCTCATCTGCCGTACCTGGGAGAGCACCGACGGGAAGACATCTTGGGAGCAAGTTGTCGTTCCAAAGGCTATGACGGAGGAAGTCCTGAAGGAAGTCCATGGAGGATCATCTGGTGGACACCTAGGGATAAAGAAGACCCTGGAGAAGCTGAGAGAGCGGTTCTACTGGATCGGATGCCGAATTGACGTGGAGAACCACTGCGCGAGGTGCCACGATTGCGCAGCCAGCAAGGGCCCAGGACGAAGACGACGGGGTCCACTGAAGACCTACAACGTGGGCGGCCCCAAGGAGAGAGTGGCCATCGATGTTGCTGGGCCATTCCCGTTAAGCGAGGCAGGGAACCGCTACATATTGGTCGTCAGCGACTACTTCACCAAATGGCCGGAGGCGTTTAAGCTCCCTAACCAAGAAGCCGCGACGATCGCAGAGACCCTGGTGAAGGAATTCGTCAGCCGGTACGGAGTACCCCTGGAGCTGCACTCCGACCAAGGGAGGAACTTCCGAGTCGCAGGTGTTCCAGAATCTATGCCAGCTGCTGGGAATCCGGAAGATAAGGACAACGCCGCTACACCCTCAGTCCGACGGGATGGTAGAGCGATTCAATCGCACCATCGAGAACCATCTCCGAGTAGTCGTCAGCGAGCACCAGAGGGATTGGGACAAACATCTTCCACTATTTCTCCTGGCCTACCGCGCCGCCGTGCATGAAGCCACCGGGTGCACACCAGCCTGGGCCATGTTTGGGAGGGAGCTCCGTCTACCTGTCGATCTTGCCTTCGGCCGACCTGTTTTTTAAGCGTATGGCTGTTTGTGCCGGGAGTGTCCGAGGACATGTTCGGCTCGCCAGTTTTGTAGCTGCTTCGAGACGGACACCCAATGGGTGAGCTACAAGTACCGTTGGGGAGGGAAGGGAGGGGAGTTGGAATGTAAGGACGAGGAGTTGGAAGGTAGCGGCTGTGGCCTATAGTTAGGGACCAACCCCGGCATTTGCCTGGAAGGAAGATGGGAAACCACAGAAGACCATCTTCAAGGTTGCCGGCGGGGGGATTCGAACCTCCTCGCCTCCCGGATGTGAGCGACTGCCATCAGTCATGCCGTAACCACCACGGCTAACTCACCCGGTGACCTGGAAATGATCTGGTCCCGGTAAGCCAGTATTGTCAAGAACTGGTCGACCAACTGGAGGACGTGCACACGTTCGCGAGGAGGAAGCTGCGGATCAAGACCGAATGAAGACCCGATACGACCAACAGACGGATGCTGGCGGATTCCATGAGGACGACCTGGTCTGGCTCTTCAACCCAGTACGGAAGAAAGTTCTGTCACCCAAACTGCAGAAGTCCTGGGAGGGCCCGTACCGAGTCGTGAAATGGATCAACGATGTCGTCTACAGGATCCAGCGGAGCCCAAGGGCGAAGATGAAGATCGTGCATCGAGATCGCCTGGCAGCCTATGGAGGGACACAGACGGACCAATAATTGATCGGGACGATCAGCCTTTTAGGAAGGGGGTGGTGTTACGGCTGTGAGTTTGTTTTGTCGCCTTGCCGCTTTGAGTCACAGCTGCCCCGGGCTGTGAGTGCTCTGCCTCAGTGTATTACGTGCGCCGTACCCAACGGGCTGCGAAGTGAAAGGGATGGTCCAGAATATTTGTGACCCAGCCAGTGAAGGAAATCTCGAGAAGCCGTGTGTCCTGACGATTCTAGAATTCATTGAGTCACCAGCCTGCTATATAAGCGGCCTCAACAGTGAGGGGACGGAGTTTTTGAGGACAGTGTTTTTGAGCGAGTGTGATTTCACTGAGCGACAGAAGTGTGGTGACGAAGAGCCGTGCGAGTTACGAAATCCAGTGACACTGTTTCCCCAGTTTGTGGACAGCAAAACAGCGTGTAGCAGGTTATCGTAAGTAACTGTAGTTTGTGTACATGAGGAAGAGTTGCAAGTAGCTTCTGTCAAGGCCACCGGACTCATTAAGACGGTTTAACTTCTGTGGTTTGTTGACAAGTGAAAGGGGCAAGAGCGCTCAAGGAAGAGACTTGAGGAAACTGGAGTAAGGTTCTAATTTCTTGTATTTGCTGTTGAGTGGTGTATCTTTCTGGCCGCAATAAAGTTAATTATTTCTTTAAAGGAACAATCTGTGTTGTGCTTCAACCCACCGTAATCCAGTTAACAAAAGTGCCACTAGGGGGGGGGCACGCAACAGTATGTTCGCTCGAACAGGGAGAGGAGGTTCTTGCAAGAATGTGACATAAGTGTACGGTAATTTGGGGGGGGGGGGGACCAACCAACACCACACAGGCCATGAAGGCCCAGGGAAGAGTGAAGGTAAAGGGCTCCACTTTTCCACACATTGGCACTAGATGGGATAGAGTTGTCAGCTCCATGCCCAGCCACCATTGCTCCCACAAATTACCCAGATATCTGATACTCATTTCTGGTGTAGGCTGAGTGAACCACAGGTCCCATTGTGTTTCTGAAAGTGGTAGTTTTGTATCTAAAATCCACTTCCTGGGTAGGAATCGAGCCCACATCCTTTTAGCTCCTCTACCGACTGGGCTACGAAGCTTTTTAGGTTCATTTGTGGAAGGAAAAATTCATCCAGTGTAGTATTCTTGCATTTTCAGATTTGTATTTCCTGCGTCTGGGGCTATTGAAATATTAGAAGCCATTTTTTCAGTGTTGGCTATGTAATCTTATTGGAAGCTTTTCAGTCACATGAAATAATTCATGTAATTTATTTCTGCCACTAGAAATTAATTGTATGTTCCCCACCCAATCTAATTTGGGTACACTCGTGTTGACCGACTGAAAATCTTCTAATAATATGCTTCTTGTGCTGTAATATGGGCCTGTAAAGTGGAATATTGTACATTGAACAAGGGGAGAGGGTGAAATAATTTATTTTGGATGTTCATTTAGAGGGGTATTTATTGAGAATTGTTACGTGTTACAATGGGGAGAGGGTTGAATTTTATAGCATTTTTGCGAACATATTTCATGGATGATCCCCTATGTGTTCTTAGTATGAGACATCATTTCCGCTAACACAGTCTTATGGTCTTGAACAAAGACAAGGACATTTCATTGTCTTCCTTTCCTCTTATACTAATGAGAACATGGTCTAAATATTCAAGTTTTTGCAATGACATACACGATAATGTTCACATTGCCATGTTCTTGTCGTCATAATTCATAATTCCTCTCAATTTTTCCCTTTCTAGCCTGGCAATATGATCTTTAACATTACATCTCTACTTAGTATAAAACAAAGTCCCCGATTCTTGGATGTCATGAGTAATCTCGAGAACCACTGGATGGATTTAGATACGATTTTCACCATTCTGTAAAGGATATCTCGAGGAACGTTTCTGTAGAAAATTATTTATTTATGATCAAAGGAAGCCAAGCAATAACTATATCAGTGAAAAAGTCGAAGAGAAAAAAAACCACCCTGGCATCCATGCGATTTTTAAGCTTACGCTGGGCAAACTGTTAAAAATATCTATATACGATGAGTGTTTGAATTGTTCAGCATGAAAAGTTCTACAAAAAAGTCCGTTTGAGCATATCTCTATCTTCAATACATCGCCCACTGTAAGTGTTTTTACGTGTCCATTTCTTCCAACAATCTCCATTCAACTACTGAGGCGACAATTTACGAGCTAGCTAGGGGCGAGCCTATCACCCCAGTTACTGCGTAGCTAGCGGGCGAGACTATTACCCCAGATACAGCCAGCAGCAAACTGTTGAGTTAAGACTTCAAAGGAGAATGGTTGTGTTTGGAGTTTCCCTGGAGGTGCAACTCGGCTTTTCTTCATTTCGCCTGTGAACTCTTCGCTCTGCAAAATACACAGTCAAGTTAAGATTGGACGGAAGGGTTGTGTTTCATGCACCTTGCCATTCTTAAATTACGTCTGACAAGAATTCGTTGCACATGCATCTCCATGATAATATAATTAACAGTCCAGTCAGTAATTTTAACCCATCATGCCGAGACGAAAAACGGATATAGGTCCTAGTTCATTGACAACGGAGAAAAAAAAGCGCTTATCACGTAATGCATTCATAACTATTCCCGGGCGAAGCTGGGGCGGGATTACTAGTAAATAATAAACTAGCGTTTCCTTTCACCAAGACAAAATCTGACCAGATTTAGCATAACCAAACCTTGAAAATTTTCTCAAAAATCATAAACCAATTTCTTAAATGCCTTAGAGAAATCTGTGCAAATTTGATCAACCTGTAATAATAATGATAATAACAATAATAATAAAAATACAGCAATAATAAACAATCGTGTGAGCTCAACTACCTGGTGTAGATCCTATGAATTGGAGCCATTAAGATGATCTTACTAGCCAATTTAGACTTTCC
Organism: Meconema thalassinum; assembly: GCA_946902985.2. Classification (NCBI taxonomy): domain Eukaryota; kingdom Metazoa; phylum Arthropoda; class Insecta; order Orthoptera; family Tettigoniidae; genus Meconema; species Meconema thalassinum. The sequence continues at coordinate 1,038,394,179 of OX336389.2, forward strand.
AGCAAAAATTGAACTCTATAGGGCAAACTGTGACCGAGATTTACTGTAATTATTGTAATTTCATCTCCTCATCACCAAATGTTTGTTGCTGTTTTTAATTCGTATTAGGGGGTTGGAACAACTTTGGTCATCAGCCCCATAATCACCAAATGTTAAATGAGAGGTCTTTAAAAGTGGAGACTGTATGACTGACCACCATGGATTTTTCCCACCCTCGAAACATCAGACTTCCTTGGCCAGGAATCAAACCTGTGGATTTTGGATCGTGAGGCACTTACTCTACCACTGATCCACCTGTCCTCAATTGGATAAATCTTAATAACCATATGCATTAAGTATGGTATATTAAATAGCATGTAATTATTCTTGCTAGCATTAAACCACATCGATTAGTAGGCTATGTACACTGGCTTGTGTGTCCTAGCTCCAACTCTCTTTGCCTTGTACTTGGCTGCCATGCTGTATGAGACATCGAGCAAACCAGGAGTAGATATCAGATATCGCTATAATGGAGACCTCTTCAACTTGGCTATACTCTGTGAGCTACCAGAAAGGGATTGACAGTTATCGCCTCACCATGTGGTCTGAGAACGAGGTTGCCAAAATGCTCGCTCCTACCGCGCACGCGTGGGCAAATGAATTACTGCAGTACATTCAACTCGCTATAATATATTTAATAATATTATTATTTCAGTGATAAGCTACAGAATTATTTAGAATCTAGAATAGTTGCTACAGATGTAGAATATACAATATCTCCTTATTTTTTGCGATAATAGTAACGGCTTTAAGTAAACGCTGAGTTCGATAACTTACAATAATGTTAGCCTGCATTTTTTCTGTGAAAATCTACTGCTTCAGGCTTTAAAGAGGATTTTGCTCCTATATTGCGAACGAAATAGTTAGACCAGGTTTGCACTTAAACCCGAGAAATATTTATTCACATGCTTTCAACGTGTTTTTCTTACAGCTTATTAAGTACCGTATGTTCGAGTAGAAGGTCTCGGCATTTCATCAGCTCTCACTACCATTATTGCTATACGCACCAGTCATAACGCTGTCAGTAATCTTGTTAGTTTTCATTGTGGCATCATTAACATTCATCAAGTCGGCTACTTAGCTTAACTTTGGAGAGAGGAATTTGTTACTCAAAGCAAAATCATGTTTAAGAAAACACACACACAAAAAGTGAACTGTCAGTTCAGAGATTTAAAAAAAGGAAACTTACCATTTGAAGGATAGCATCAAGGACCTTCACACTGGTAGCTAGATGATGGGTGACCCACTAAGACTGACATTATTGGAAATTCTCGTTGCAGGTGTATCCGTAGATTTATTTCCAACTAGTCATTTTAAAAGGTAGGTAGTTATTGGAGTTTGATACATTTATTTTGACTTTCCTCGAGCTGGAATCTCTCCTTACAGATCTTCACTACTGTATTCTTATTGATGTTTAGGGCATCAGAAGTTCTCTCGATAACTTTACTAAAAGGCACTCAAGGACCGCCGTTATCTCTCTCCTTCTCGAAATATTCCCGTAAAGTACATACCAATTCACGGGACTGACCTCGCAGAACGATTCCTCGCCCAGTGGTTTTCAGTTTACCCTTTCTCTTAGCCAACGTACCCTCCTCCGACATAGCAAAATAATAAGAAAATAGACTGTTAATGTCAATGAAAAGTGAATAAAGTCACAAATACAAGTTTCTAATTACTTTTAACTACTGCTGTTCTACTCTACAGTACTACAAAACAATTATTAAAGCACTATTATTATCATTAAAGCACCAACACACGGTTAGAATAACAAGCGTTCACACTGTACAAGTCAGAGACACAGCTAACCATGCACTGACGCACGTGGGCTGTGATATTGCAACGCAGAGAATTATGACATCAACTATGCGATCATGGATTGGTCAAGAGGCAGAGAGGTGATGACTGAGGTGAAACATCCGGCCAAATGTCAATCCTATTCAGGCAGCTCCCAGAGTATAGGCTTCGATCATGTCTTACGAGTGTCACTAAGATAACTGAACTGCAGTATGCGGATGACACTGCATCCCCTGCCTTACAGCAATCAGTTAGTAGCTACATGCATGCATGTGATCGTTTTGGCCTCACCATGAATCCAGGCAAAACAAAGGTACTTGGTCAGCCTGCCCCTGGGTCTAGCATTGCAGAATTCAACATCTCCATCGCCAACACAAATTTGGAACAAGTAGACCATTTTACATATCTAGGGAGCATCTTATCTAAGAACAGTACTTCTCAACAAGATATAGAAAACAGGCTTCGAGCTGCTCGTGTGGCATTTGGTCGATTATCACACCTTGTCTTTAGAAACGAAGATCTTACAATTCGCACGAAACTCATGGTATATCAGGCAGTGGTCATCTCAACTTTACTTTAAGGATGTGGAACGTAGAACTTTTATGGTCGCGATATCAGAAAACTGGAGCGTTTTCACTAGCAAAAGCTCCGTTCGGTCATGAATATTAAGTGGGATGACTATGTATCCAATCTTGCTGTCCTCGAGAAAGCATGTACCAAGTGTAAAGCTATCATCTTTGGTCATCGACTAAGATGGACAGGACATGTCCGCTGCATGAATGACACCAGGTTGCCACGCCAATTCCTCTACGGTGAACTTTGCTCTGGTAAAAGGCCACAGGGTGCACCTTTAAGGTGCTTCAAAGACCAGCTGAAACAAACCTTCAAGTTAACAGAAATTAACCCTCTAACTTGGGAGGCACTGGCTGAAGTTCGTGTACATTGGAGGCAAACTATATCTGCTCCAGTAAATCATTTTGAACAGGAACGTCGCAGACTGGCAGAAATGAAGCGACTCCAACGCAAGCTTCGTCAAACCCGTCCACGCTCTCCTCCAACTATTAGATGCTCAGTATGTGGCCGCATGTTCCATGCAAGAATCGGCCTGTTTAGTCACCAGAAATTCGCTCATAAAATCCCCTAATTTTGGAAGTGTATTGTCAGAAAATTGTATACTCGGAAACGAGCTGCAGCCGATGACACTGGTTTGTGCATTATCCAATACACACATGTACTGTGTTAGTTTAACTTAAGCTGATGCACATGAATTATAAACAGGGAATAGTTCCTATATTTAAATAAGGGAAGAACATAAACTAAATATGGTAAAAATGGAAGAGAAGTTAGGAATGACACTGGGATCTTCAACTCCGTACCATTGTTTAACATATTGTGAAGCAAAGGAAAGGAAGCTTGTAGTTTAACGTGACCGTTAATCTTGAGATCATGAGCCACGGGACCTCCTTTTTACGTGGAATCCGAACCACAGGACATGGCATTTCACTTCGAAAATCTCACATGCATTGACCGGGAATCGAACCCGGACCGCCTTGGTGAGAGGCATACAGCTAGACCACTGAGCCACCACGCCCCGATATTGTGAAGCAAATAACAACAGAACATGGAGTGGAATGCCTATGAAATAACTATGAGATGGATTCCTTTTATATACATTGGTTTGCAACTGTTCAATTTGATATATAATACCAGCTTGAGATTGATAGTTCTTGCCATGAGGATCTGGTTGACAACATTTATGCAGCTTAACTGACAGGGAACACAGCATGCCAAGTAAGTGGTAGTCCTTTTCCATCAGGGAAAACAGACAAAAGCAGAACTTGACACTCTCTAAATGAGGTGTAGTTGATCTGAAACTCCTTTTCTAACAACTTTGGGTGGTGGAGGGCTTCTTTTTGCCCTCATTTTTAAATCCCATGGCCCTTCACTTGATAAATCACAAAGGTGGGCTCTGATCATTCACTACATCCTACCTATCCTATTAGGATGCCAGGATCATAAAACACATATGTTGATTAAATACTGCAGGCATACAGGAATACAAGAAATTAATTTCAAGTAGATTGAAATGTATCTCTGCTGCAGACTAGGTCTACACACAATGGCTATGGGTATGCAACACCTTGTCCCATATCCAGAGTTCAATTTAATTTTAAAATTAGCACTTGCAACTGCAACAGTTTGATTTCCAGGTTGATTCCTTGAAATACCTGTTACTTAGGGTATATTTTTCAATCTCTGGATAAAAGTGATGGGCATCCTCGAGTAACTTTCCCCATAACTGTTATTGCTTCAGCGTTCAAAACTTTTTTTCCAATGCAAAGTTACTCAGCGAGCTACTACTCGCCGGAAGAATCAACAAATGGCTACAGTACGGGTTATGTGATCGGTCAAAATTGAATTCTGAACGGTGAATGCTCATGTGAACTCTGGGCTGATTGAAACACAAACCACAGGGTCTCAGTTTTCATATCAGTATTTAAAATGATGATATGCTTTAATATGAAACATTGTAACTAGTCGGCAATGCCAGTATTATGTTTCTGCACAATGGCTATTCAGATATTACCCCACATTGCGGTAATGCAGTTATGTGTTTATACGGGAACTGGGAGTACCGTACGCATTCTCTTTCCTACCAAGCAGGCCTATTCATAACAAATTAAAAACTCAATTCCACGCAGGAATATTATCGGAAAGAGCAAAATATTAATGGAGCTTAAAATATTACTTCCATAATATTACCGGTACGTGACAATACGATGCCGTATTGTGCTCAGCATTTGTGTGGTGCTATCGTCTTGATCTGAGAATCATGAGGTCTCGTGTTCAAACCCCAGCTGGGATAATTATTTTTGCTATGAGATTATGGATTTAAATGATATTTATCACATCATTATGTCTTCCTTCGGAGGGGAAGTAAAGCCGGCGGGCCCATGTCACATATTTATGGCATTTAAAAGAACCTTCCACTAACTTCAATTGTGTGAAGCAAAATTTTAGGTTAGATTTGATTAATGCTCGTCGCCAGGTGCTGGTTGTGATGGCATCTAGTAGCCGAGTTTGCAGCTAGGTGTCATGGACGGTAGCATTTGGTAGCAAAAGTAGGAACTACTTGAATATTATCGTCTGCAGTCCTGACTCGAATTAAATCAGATAACATACACTAATACAGCCATCACAATTAACACCGGTTATCAGACCGATTCTACACACACCCAAAGTTCACGGGGCTAAATGAACGCGTTGTCACAGCCCGTAAACTAAGGAACTAACCATCATATAATTACGAGTCATGTTAACAGAATCTACATGAAATTATGATTTATCTCATTTTTACTACAATATGTTGCAGCAAGAAGGATTTGAGAAATTTGATTATATTGAACATCAGTTTCTAGTAGTCTATAGATAGGCTGGAGACAAGGGTTTCATCCCTCCTATTAATTTACATTATAAAATAATATGTGATGTTTGTTGAAACAAGTGTGACAGTAGCATATCTCCAATTCATATTATACATTCATCATAGTACTGGTATTTAATAACATGAAAACGAATCGTAAATTCACATTCGTTACAATTTTAAGAATGTCTGAGTTGTGTAGTATAGTCTACGAGATATTTCAAATGTTTGGTGTTCTATTGCTGTATAATGTATACACCTGTATGCGTACCGAAGCTGATAATTTTAGCGCAGCCATCACAGCACTTTTCGATAAACGAAAACAAGTCATGGAATAAAGATTCAACACAATTAGAATACAAATCCATGATACAAGTCATAAAGGAGAAAACAAGCAACAAATAGCACCGAGTAATTACTGTATGACCATTTTGCCCACCACATTTATTTCCTTGGCAATGCTGCCTAGTGTGAAAAACACAATATGGCGTTAAATGCTGGGAGTATCCTACTCCGAACTTTGCCCAACGATTGAAAAACAGGTCCTTACTTAAAGAAAGTAGTTTGTAAGGCTACTTTAGCACATCCCCAAATAACATGTGATCTGACTAGGCACATGCGATGGCAGGTTGCAAGCATTTTACTTAGTTTTACAAGGAAGATCAGAAATATTCTAGCTAATTACAGAATGTGGTTCTGTGGACCTGATAAGTTTGGTTATGCAATGAAAGAAGGGGGTTAATAGTATAAGAAATGTTTGCTTTAAATAAGGGAGCATTGATACCAACCAGCATTTAAAATTGATGCTGCTTCAATTAGGGGCTTGGGTATCAGCGCCTTATACTTTCGTGTTCCAACCCCCTAATTATTATTATTTCCGATTATTCCCCTTCAGGAGAGCGTGAGAACTTGAGCCAATCACAGCTTCACTTCCTTTTCCTCTCTTCTTTTCTTCCCAAAACCTCTTCATTAGTTCACTGTGCTTTTTCTTCCTTTCCTCTGTCCATTTTTTCCCTGATGTATCTTTCCTTGAAACTTGTACAATTTTCGTGTTTCTGATTTTATTTCTAAATTGTTCTCTGTCCTTAATGTCGTCTTCAGAGATTTTAAGTAATTCCATGTCTTCATGTACTTCTTTAATCCAACTGGTCTTTAATTTACTTGCATTCACGATATTGAAAATCTTCTTAGTGAGTCTGTTCTCATCCATCCTATATATGTGTCCATAGAACTGCAGACGTCTCTTCCTAAATTTATCTACAATGGTGTCTGTATTTTCATAAAGTTCCTTTGTTGGTCTCCTGACCCAAATTCCATTACGGAAAACAGCGCCATGGATTTTCCTAAGAATTTTTCGTTCCTGTTTCTCAATATCATGAATTCTTGTCATTCCTCTAATGACGGTTGTTTCTGCCGCGTACAAGGCTTCAGGCAAGACAACTGTGTTATAATGGCGCAATCTTGCATTGCGAGATACTGCTCTTTTGTTATAATGATTCCATGTCAGCTTGTACGCCTTCTGCAATTTTACTATTCTATCTGCATTAGAAATTGTGTTCAATCCTGTGGGTTGGATGGCTTCTCCTAAATATTTGAAGTGAGTGACCTGCGAGATTTTTCCATATTGCGTTCGCAAGGCGATGTTTCCTGTTGATTTGGTATCCATATACTGTGTTTTTTCATAGGAAATATCAAGTCCCGTTTTACTGGAGATTTCATGTAGTTTCTCTAGCGCTAATATGGCTTCATCCTTGTTGTTTGTTAAGATGGCCAGATCATCTGCAAAGGCCAAGCATTTCACAGTGACTCTTTTCCCTTTCTCCTTTCCAATTTGGATACCTTTCACATGCTTTTCCCATTCTGTGATGATTTTGTCCAGTACGATGTTGAACAAGAGTGGTGATAAACCATCCCCTTGTCGAACTCCAGTATGTATTGCAAAAGAGTTAGAGATTTCTCCCATGAATTTCACCTTTGAGGTAGTTCCCAATAATGTTTCCTGGATGATGGCCCTCGTCTTCCTGTCAACTCCTAATTCTTCTAGTCTGTTAAACAAGGTTTGTCTGTCAACCGAATCGTAAGCCTTTTTGAAATCCACAAATGTGACTGTAGTGTTCCTGCATCGTCGGATGTGCAGTATGGTCTTGAGGTTCCAGATCTGCTCAATACATGACCTTCCCTTCCTGAAACCTGCCTGATATTCTCCAATATGGTGGTCCACCTGTGGCTCGAGTCGATTCAGCAAAGCTTTAGAGAGAATTTTATAAGCGACTGGAAGAAGCGAAATTCCTGTGGGTTCACTAATATTAATTAACAATAGCAACATTTAGTGATTTGCCTGATGGACCTTAATAGTGTGAGTAATTATAATTATTAGGGTCTACAATTGGTGCCCTGGGACTTCAAATAGCATCCTCTCATATGTCTGGAGTGAGTATGGATAAACCTGGGAAAGAACCACTCTCACGATGGCTGCCATCAGTACCACGATTTAAACCTCAGATCTCCGAAATGTAGCTCTCGACTGCAGTTGAGGAGCCTTGTGAAAAACACTGTTGGGTAAAATTCCTATTTTTTTCTTCTTATACAGGGAGCGGCAAAAAGATCTGACGGTTTTTAAATCACAACAACACAAACATTTTAAATGATACAAACTTTTTTATTACTTATAACAGCAAGGTGTACATGTCAATTAATGGAAAACATGAAAGAACAATAGATTTTAACTTTTAAGATTTGAAGATAACGTCTTTCAAATGATGCCCTGATTTGTACCTCTCATAAACAGTATCCCAGTCTGACACCACCTTCATGGTGTTGCAATATTCAACAAGTAGTTCCATGAAGATCTAAATAGTCTATTTTCATACTGTATATTCTACTGGTCTTTCCATTAAAAACTCTCTCTCCTATTAAAACCATTTTCCATGTGCTGTAGTAAATAGCTTTTAGTACAGTGTCATTATCTTTGTGCGCCCCGGTAAACACGGCAAGCTAAGCCGGCATTGACTAGCTCTGATCGCAGACGCGCTTACATGGTTCAGTCGGTGGTTGGCGCGCACTTTTACACTTTTACCATCAAGGTTCAATAATGTGTACTTACAGTTCTCATAGTCGATGCTGAAAATGTCCTCCCCCTCTTGTAACACCCACCTGACATCTTCTGATGAAAGAATGGTCAATAAACTCATCTAATTTTTGTTCCGTAAGAACACTACGTTGTCTGTTAACATTTTTATTATTTACAGAGCCTGCTTTCTTGAGTCGTTTAGCGAGCCTCCTAATTGTACTGGCATTAGGCACAGGTCTTCCTGGAAACTTGATTCGAAATTTTCATCTTGTTTCAGAACAAGACTTTCCGCTTTTCATATACAAATTATGGATATTCACATGTTCGCACAATCTGAATTAGTGTCTAGGCATGACCAACAATCACAGTAGGGGTATTGGGAGGTCCACTCGCTCCGCACCTGACCAGCCAAATGACGACATAGTTTGCCGCGATTACCGGGGTGCACCAAGATAATGACCCTGTACACGACCTACATTGTGATGAAGTATAGAGCAAGAAAATCAAAATCAAAACTCAATATCCATTAGCTGTAGTCATTATAGACAAGAAACATAAAGAGAGCATAATCGTCCTACTATGGTAATATTGCATGCCCTGTCTTGAATCAAAACTTGCATCATTCATCAAGGTAACTCACTTCAACACACATCCAGCACTGGAAAATGTGTGTTCAAAGTTACACGATGAGGCTATTAATGCTAAGGAATTGTGCACTGGTGTAGCCCATCATACGAATCTTTTCTGCATTTGCCTGAATATGAGGTGAAATATTTTTAAAATGAGGCTATAAAATTTCCAACTGATTCCATTTTGAATTTCTGAAACCAATTGAATATTATTAGATTTCTCTATACTTATACTAAGCTCAGAATAAAGATTCACTGCACCAAGTTTCATTACACTCGGGTAATTAGATCAGCAGAAAAGTCATTTTAAATATTTAAATATTACTTGGCCGCCATGTGGTTTTTGTGTTTATCATAATTTCGAGATATTTGCTGCGGAGGTAAGACTCTAAGATTACTGCATGTTAATTGTCAGAGTTTAGGAAATAAATTAATTGAATTTTGGAATCTTGTAGAGACGTATTCTCCGGACATTGTCATTGCAACTGAATCTTGATTATATGAGGACTTAAATAGTAGCGAAATAATTCAAGGGACCTACGAAATGTACAGAAGGGATCGGGGGAAGCGAGGTGGTGGGCTATTTATTTGTGTGCGCAAAAATATAGCTAGTTTCTTAAAGTGGGCTGATATGGATCATGAAATGTTATGTGTACAAATTTCGGATAAAGGAAATAAATTCCCTCTTCAGGTGATAGGGGAGTATAGAGCACCGAAAGATAACTTTTCTCTCCTCGAAACACTGTATGATAAAACTTGTACGGGTAATGCTATGAAAAAGAGCATAATAAATGCCGGAGATTTAAACCTCCCCAAAGTAGACTGGTCTGGTGAGTCAACTAGCTGTGGTCAAGCTCAGAGCGCTGCAAATAAATTCTTAAGGGAGGGGGGATTTTCCCAAGTAGTTGACTTCCCAACTAGAGACAATAATACCATAGATGTTTATCTCGTAAGGCCTGTAGAGCTGTATATTAACTGTCTGAAAGTACCAGGAATTAGTGACCATTCTGGGGTTGAATTAAATATTAGATATGGTGACATTACAAAATTAGACTCTGATGTAGCAAAAAAGATCATATTCCAGTATCGCAGGGCGGATCAGGGCAAGTTTCAGGGGTATTTGAATGAGCTATTTGTAGGATGGGCATCGGAAGGAAATCACATTAATATCCTGTGGACTAACTTTTTGAAAATTTTAAATAGCGCTGTTGATAAATTTGTCCCATTTAAATTGCTGAAACATAACCCAGATCCTGAGTATTACACACGAGAAATTAGGAGTCTAAAACGGAAAATTAGGAAATTATACAATAAAAGACATAATAGTGACAAGTATATGTAGAAATTTAAGTCCTTATCAAGAGAGCTCGTCTTAAATAAGAGGGCTGCTCATGACAGTTATATGCAAGGTGTACTTGGTTCGGGTGGCGATGGGTGGAAAAAATTTTACAGTTATGTTAGGAGAAGAAAGGGAAATTCAAATAATTTGTCGATGATAATGTCCGGTGACGGTAAATTAATTACTGAGAAACAGGCCATTGCTAATGAATTAAATGTCTTTTACGGTAGTGTGTTCAATAAATCCAATAGCTGTGGGTTGGACCTTAACGACGAATCAGGGGCTCCCCTGTTCCAAATAAAACAGTCAGCAATTGTAAAGCTAATACAAAAACTACGTTTCAATGTATCAAAGGGTCCTGATAATATTGTTAGTGAAGTACTTAAACTAGGAGATAGGGCCGTGGCACGATACTTGGAGGTGATGTTTAATGTGTCCATTAACAATGCGCAAATCCCAGACGACTGGAAAAGAGCTACGGTAGTTCCAATATTTAAGGGAGGGAGCAGACTTGAATTGGGCAACTACAGGCCGGTTAGCCTTACGTCCATCGTTTGTAAACAGATGGGCATCTCATTTGCGACTACTTGAGAGAACAGTGGGAAACGTTATCATGGTTTATTGATAGGCAACATGGATTTCGGAAAGGTTACTCATGCGAGAGTCAGATGCTATCACTTTTTCAAGACATTAGCGAATCGTTAGACCATGGAGTTTCAGTCGACGCCGTGGTTATAGATTTTGCGAAGGCATTTGATGTCGTGCCGCATGACATGCTACTCCATAAATTAGCTTCGACGAAGATTGATAGAAGAGTAATTTTATGGATCCAAGAATTTTTGACGGGTCGTTCACAGAAAGTGAAAGTCGAAGGCATATTCTCGGATGAAATTACCGTAACGTCGGGTATCCCTCAGGCCAGCGTAATCGGAACTTTGTTATTTTTGGCGTTTATAAATGACTTACCAAATGGGATTCGCAGTGACTGTCGATTGTTTGCGGATGATTGTGTAATATATCGAAAGATACATGACTCACAAGACAATGCAGTGCTCCAAGAGGACCTGAACCTGGTCTATAAGTGGGCGTTTGAAAATAAAATGAAAATAAACACAAGAAAATGTAGTCTCTTAAAAATAGGGAAAGTGCGAAGGCAGGATTTTCAATATAACATTGGCTCGGAAATACTTGTAGAAGAAGATTCTTGCAAATATTTGGGCGTTCACGTAAGGAATGATATGAAATGGAGTAGTCATGTAGGATGTGTAGTTTCAAAAGCTTACAAATCCCTGCACTTTGTAATGAGGGTATTAAAAGGAAGTAGTACCTCTGCTAAAGAATTAGGCTATTTGTCACTTGTAAGACCTATTCTGGAATATGCCTCGGCGGTTTGGGATCCATATCAAGTAGGGCTCATCAATGAGTTGGAAATGGTACAGAGAAAGGCCGCTAGATTTGTGCTCAGTGACTTTAATCCCAGGAGCAGTGTGAGCCGTATGTTAAAGAAACTTGGGTGGGAATCACTGGAGGCTAGGAGGATGAAATCTAGACTCTGCGCTATGTACAACACGTATACAAATCAACCAGCATGGGTTGAGCTTAGCAAACGATTGGGAAAGCCCACTTACATGGGTAGGAACGATCATCCTTTCAAAGTTAAGGGCCGACCACAGCGAACAAATTATGGTAAATATTCTTTTGTAAACCGTGCCATTGATAACTGGAATTCTCTACCTGCCGCAGTCTTAGAGCCTTTTCCCAAACATATAGGTGTGTTTAAGAAAAGACTGACTATTTGTGTAAATACTCCAGTTTAATTGTTGTATAATTGTTATTGAATTGTTATGTATAATTATTTATTTGTTATGTATATCCAATTTGCCACCCCCCATTGCAAATAAATGAATGAATGAATGAATATATTTCCTTACTTAACAGTCCCCAAACACCATACAAAATGTCAGTTTGATTACTTAAATAGTTTCGGACATACTGGGAACTGATGACGTATGTGGCATGGATGCCATGTTGGATTGTTTTATATATACTAGCAATCCGCCCCAGCTTCGCCCGGTATCTTTAAAGCTTTAAGCAGCGTAAGCTTAAAAGGCATATTTATTATAAAGTTTCAATGAACTACGACGTAGGCCTATATCCGTCTCGGCATGATGGGCTAAATCACTCACTGGACTATTAATTATATTACCATGGAGATAGCATGTGCAACGAATTCTTGTTAGACGTAATTCAAGAACGGCGAGGTGCATGAAACACAAATCCCCCTTCCATCTAATCTAAACTTGACTCTGTATTCTGCGGAGCGAAGGCTGAACATAGGGTGATGGGCTTGCTCGCTAGCAAGTTTTTAATGCTAGTAATTGAATGGAGATTGTTGGAAGAAATTAAAACGTAAAAACATTTATAGTGGGCGATGTATTGAAGATGGAGATATGCTGTTGTGGACTTTTTTGTAGAACATTTCATGCTGAAAAATTCGTACACTCATAGTATGTAGATATTCTTAATGGTTTACCCAGCGAAGTTTAGAAGTTGCACGGATGGTAGGTTTCTTTTTATACTCGATTCACTGAAATCGTTACTGCTCGGCTTCCTGTGGTCATAAATAAATTATTTTCTACAGAAACCTTCCTCGAAAAATCCTTTACAGCTTGGTGAAAACCACAGCAAAATCCATCCAGTGGTTCTCGAGATTACCCAGAACATCCAAGAATCGGGGAAATTGTTTTATACTAAGTAGAGATATATATACTATAGAATTATATGCCAGCAGACGATTATAATAATCACCGCCTACATTTCTATCCATTGTTTAGCACACGAGAAATAAAAACATAATTTTAAAAATTTTGCATATCCGCATTTTTAGGTTCTCATAAAAATTGAATTAAATTAGATGACAGTATATTAAACTTTGTATTACGATTTACCGTGCTAAGTTTCAATTTGCCAGGTTAATTAAGTCATGAGAAAAATTCACATAAATATTTTAATTCTGTGGTGCTGCCAGGTTGTTTTTGTGCTCATCAGGTTATTGAAAGTCCCATAGGTGAATGTACATTAAGAGCCTTGATCAACATACAAAATTTCAGTTTGATTGCTGTAATAGATTCGTCGATATTGAGAACAGTCTAAATATTTTGAATGAGTGCCATGTTGAATTGTTTTATATGTAGGCCATAGAGTTATGTACCATTAGATGAAGATTATTGCATAGGTTCATTACGCAAACGTTTACTTTGATCGCACGATTAGGACACAAAAAATCAAAACTTGAATTTAAAATTTCTCATATCTGCCATCTCGAGTTTATGAAAGCCATCTCGAGTTTATGAAAGCCATCTCGAGTTTATGAAAACAATTGAATTAAATTAGATGTCAGTAGATTAAATCTTGTTAAGCATTTAACGTACCGGATTTCACTGCACTCGGATGATTAAGTCATGAGAAAATACCATTAAAATATTTTAACTTTGCTTGGCCGCCAAGTTGGTTTTGTACTAATCAGGTTGTCAAGTGTCACACAATGGAACTTACTTTACTACAGTGAAACCTCTCCTAACGGACACTCCTCTAAGGCGGACACCCCTTCATAACGGAGGATTTTCTAGGTCCGTGAAACCAAACCCCTATTAAGTATAATAGTAATTAATCCCTCTTATGCGGACACGGACACCCCGGCCGCATTAAGAAAAATCAACCAAAATCCCTTCGAGGACACTTGCTTTTAAAAGAAATCGCATCTCTGTAGGTCTATTGGTCTTGTATGAACACACTGTTGTGTTAATGTACTTTCGACACATCCTGTGCTTCCTGGAAGCCAGTTAGCGCTGACCTTCCCATCCGCTGACCTTCCCATCCCCTATCTTCTGCACTGCTCCAAAAATAAACCTTGGCCTAACGGTATCGCTTTCATTGTTCCCTTGAACTTGAAATGGTCGGGATACGGGAATTCGTAATTTCACTGTCAGTTTTACCGTGAAACTTCTGAAATCTATTGTAGGACCTTTGCGTTACAGTAGCAAGTGAGTGCATTTGAAATGGCTCCTCGTAAAAGTTAACATTAAAAAAGAAAGTAGACATCGTAGATTATCACAAACGTGAGAAATGTGGTGTGCGGAAAACATGTGAAGTGTTTAAGATTGGAAAGACACAGGCAGCAGAAATTGTGAAAGTACAAGAAGAGATAATTAAGGTATGGCGTCTTATCGGTAATGAGCTGCAAATTAGACAGTTTCAAAGTGGTAATGGTTCTGTTATTGATAAGTCAGTGATAGGGTGGTTCAACAAAATGAGAAGTCAGAATGTCCCTGTGTCCGGACCAATGATACAAGCCAAAGCATTGGATTTCGCAGCAGAATTAGGTATTGGAGAATTCAAAGCCTAGAACGACTGGCTCGAGAATTTCAGAAAGTGCCACGATATAAAATTCAGAGCAATTTGCGGAGAATCCTCCACTGTTGATATGGATAATGCGAAACTGGACTGGTTTACCGCACGCAACCCTACGTTTTCATGGAAGTACACATACTGCACAAGTTCATATGCCATCATCATCTTGCACAGTTTCCAGCCACTGGCCGGGTCTGTTTGGAACACAAGCCTCTCATAAGTCCAACCCCTCGTCCATGTCGTGGGAGACGGGCAAAGGCACAAAGTAGGGGATTGCCTGAAGGGGCGAAGTACAGTGTGGACTTCGTGTGCCCCGGGACCGTTACGGTAGCTGTGAAGGTCCTACAGGAACCCTGAAAAGTGACGTCTAACGGGGCTCTGGTGAAGCTACGATAGGCCCAGCAAGCCAGTAGTCTGTGAAGGTCCTACAGGAACCCTGAAAAGTGACGTCTAACGGGGCTCTGGTGAAGCTACGATAGGCCCAGCAAGCCAGTAGTGGATGAAACCAAATGCTTTCAAGAATGGAACGAGCCTCGGACAAGTTCATATGCCAAATTGCAATAATTTTCTCTAACCCTCTCTATAGTGGACACCCCTCTTTAGCGGACAGTATTTACGGTCCCAAAGGTGTCCGTTATAGAGAGGTTTCACTGTATTCTCTACCACCATATAAAATATCCGAGTGCTATCAGTAATAGTTTGGGAGATATAGAATGCCAGTGAAATATTTTGTGCGGCCGTGAAACTTATTCAAATTTGAAAGGCATGGTTGGAGTTGGACAAAATAGTACTATGTTCTTACCAAATTTCATTGAAATCCGCTCCAGCCATCTAGATTTTATTAGGGACACACACGGACAAAAGCTGATCTCGTAAGCCTATTTATTTCATATGATGAAAATATGAGAGTATGTATAGAGCATACACTATAACTTTTAATTTGAAATACAGTATACATAATTCAAATTAACCAGCAATACAAGTACTGTATAAATATAGTTGCTGAACAATGAATAATTTACCTTAACAAATGCTATTCTGGACATAGCCTATATCAAGCCAAAGAAATTAAAAATGTTACTATTTCTTATCTTCTAAGAAGTTACAAATTTTCTACTACACACATAAGATACTGTCACTCATACATAGAATGAGTGCATTCTTGGAAACAGCATATTGAGGCATATAACCCTGCTGTTCTGCCCCTTAAAACAGGACCTGCTGTTCTGCCCCTTAAAACTGCTATCATCTTTAAAGAAATACACATTCAGTCTTTCTAACTTACTTTATTTCTTTCTTGTAAAGTTCTTGAGCCCAGAGCCAAAACTCAAAGGAATATGAATAATAACATCTTAACATTTGAAGGGTCCATGGGAAGAAGGGGGAATGTCAATAAATATGTCAAATCGAGATATCAGTGCGATATGGTAAGCCGCTTGGCGACGTATTGAAGGCACAATTGCGTCTGGCTAAGAACAATGAGGGTCGTGAGAAAATTATGTTTCAAGTTGACGTGTACATATAAGTAATGAGACTCGTTTTCTGAACATTTTACATTATTTGACATTCCTCGTTCTTCCCGTGGACTCTTCATTTACTGATAATTTCTGAATCTGCTGTATAGATTCTAGAGTAATCCTGCCAATGCAACTTGGCCAAAACAGTTACCAAGAGTGCACTGATTCTTTGTTTGAGCATCTGTACATTCAGTAGAACACACATGCACACATAGGAAATTTAAACACAACACCTACTACAGGAAAAAATATGTAAACTGCAGACATAAATAAACTTTTGCATGTAAATAGCATTAGTAGAGAAAAAATAGAGACCTTGGTCTGTTTTGCTTCATTTTAATCAGTCACTGTTTGAGATTCAAAGAATCTTCCCAGGTTTTCAATACACTGTTGTGCTATGAATCAATAATTGCTATTGGACTTGATATTCCTAACAAAATGAACTGATAATATTAACTGTGTTAAAGCATCATATTATCTGAAAACATCCTTTAAAACTAGAAATCATGATTTATTAAAAATTATTTTGAAGGAAGGAAACTTTTAGTTTTACGTGACCGTTAATCATGCGATCATGAGCCACGGGACCTCCGTTTGACGTGGAATCTGAACCACAGGACATGGCATTCCACTTCAAAAATTTGATCAAGTTATCCAGACAATCAACATCAGTGTTATCCAACGTCTAATTAACCGACCTCTCCTGTATTTTAAATAACAAATTTGGTAAGAAAACATCAGTAACTTCAATAACAAAATGTTAATACATAATTAGAACACTAGACGTAAGCATGATTCTGACCCCTCTTATTTTAGGAGACAGAACTGCAAATAGCTACAGGTATATGCAGCTGAAAAAATGAAACAAAAATTCCCTATACTATTACTGACTTAAAACAAACTGTTTTCTATTTGTGACAGACAATATGATGGTTAAAAGAAAAGCGTATCAACAGATGAATTTACAACTTGTAATATAAATAATATGATGTTATTGAGTTCTTGCTTGTGTTGTCTTTATTTATTTACAGTGCTGCACATTTTCTTACAATATAGTAGTTTAAAAATTACAGTGTTCAAAAAGATTACTATACAGTATATTGTTGTAACTCAATCATCAGGAGTTTTGGGTTACATAACTGTAACGTACACTTTAGAACGTTACACAGAAAGAAAAATTAAGAATTCCACCTCACTTTATAAGCATAAACCCTCCATTCCGTTTCCATTGGTCAGCTTTTCAATCAATGGGTTTCCTGGCATTTGGATACACTTGTGCACAAGATTACACATGCCTCTGACCAATGCATCCACTTCACCACGTAGAATGCTGTTTCAGTTCTCCACAGTAGGGTTTATGGTTTTTTTTTCTTTTTTTTCTTCTTTCCTTTGGGGGGGGTTCTTAGCATACCTGCCAACTTTCCAAATGGCTTATCTGGGGGAGGGGGTAAACGGCAGAATATGCGGGTAACCGCAGGAAACAGGACAAAATGACTTATTTTCTTCATTACAGGTGAGCCAAGTTCTTCAGTATTAACACAATATGCTGCAAGTAACTGATAACATTCTACAGGATAAAGCATTTCACTTGAAATATATTTAAAATGAAATCAACTTACACCATGTAATTTGTTCATGCACACGACCTCAGCTTCACAACTCGCGGTGAAGGATGAATGAATGAATACGGCTATGGAATGAATCAATCTTTCATCCACAAAGAATTAAATAAAGCGATACCAAGTGACTAGGATTATGAAGCAATGATCAGCACGGTACACCGTATTTATGATTAACAACCACTTGGAAAAATACAAATCAGAGCGATATATTGTAACACACACCATCTATCGGCGGCCTGCAGAAACTTGTCCAGGTACGAATTTGTAAAAAGATGATCTCGGTAAGTAAGCAAAACCGTAAAATAATATAAATTATCCATTAAACTGTAAAATATTCCGCAATTTCGAAAATGTTAGGGACCATCATCATCAATTTCAGTTTTCCAGCTTGGGCCGGGTCGGAGCAAATATAACACCCCTCCACTTGACTCTGACCACCAACATTACTCAACCACTAAGCTCCACTCCAGGTTTCGTACTCTCCCACTGTCCTTCATCAAATCCATCCACCGACTCTACATCTTCCTCTTTCCAGTCATCCGTCACTCCATCACGTGTTTCGGCATTCTTTCATCATTCATCCTTTTCACATTTCCATACCATCTCAATCTGTTCTGCTCCAGCTTACCATTCAGCTTCTGTACATTCACTTCCTTTGTTATGCCTTCATTCTTCATTGTCTTACTCCTAGTCACCATACTCCTCAGGAATTTCATTTCAGCTGCCTGTATTCTACTTTCATCCCTCCTCATTAACAGTCAATTTTCTGTTCCACACATCATTATTGGCAAGTAATAAGTCTTGTACATAACTTCTTTAGACTTTAGTGATATGTCTTTATCCCAAATTAAACTGCGAACCTGATGATAGAAAACACTCCCACATTGTATTCTCTTGTTGATCTCCATATCCAAACTTGCATTTTTCATCAATTCGCTTCCCAAATATTTGAAGTGCTCGACTACTTCCAGATCTACATCTCTAATTTTAACAATCCCTTTTCCTTCCTTCTTTCCTCTTGTCATTGCTGGAGTCTCACTTTTCTCTACACTGATTTTAATTTCCCCATTTCTCAATATTTTCCTTCAGTATAGTACATACAACTGGTTCTTGGACCTTCTTCGGATTCTCTCTCCAAATCAGAACATCATCAGCAAATAGGATTATGTTCATTCTTGTACCCGTGTATGCTACCTTTTCTTTTTCCAAATTGTAAAAATTGGCAGGTATGGATTAGAAATTGCCGTCTTAAGAACAGTCCTGGCATTTTTTGATGCAGTTCAGATCTGGGGTATTCCATTAAACTGAATATGTATTCTTGCAGAAATATATTCACAATATGAGGTGTCAATGGGGTCGTGCATCATCATCCGCCCATGTTAAACCCATTTCAAAATGCTCCGTAACAAGTCTCAATGGTTGCATGAATATTGTTCTAATACTTCTGACAGGTCATGTCGCCTTCCCGTACATTATTCTACCTCAAAACATGAGTGAACATCCTTGGTATGTATTGATAACACTCCATAGCCAAGTCCCCTGGTGTGGACATTCTACTTGCTGTCTCCACACATTAAACTCAATTTTACTGTCAGGGTGAAGGCTAAGAAGGATTTCATCAGACATGCTGCCGTCTTGCCCAAAAAAATATGGTTTCTTGACCAGGCTTGGAGAGGAGCTTGAGTGGCCTACTGGATTGTAGTCCGTACCCACTGAGCGTAATGTAGATCTTCTATGCCAAAACATTGTCTACCTCTGCTTCTCTTACCCTCTACAGCCAAACTCCTTAACTTCTTAGGTAATCTCTCCTCCGCCATTCTCTTAACATGACCCCCACCATCTGAGTCCGCTCATCCGAACAGCTTCATCTAGAGTGTTCATTTCTAACTTAACCTTTAGCTATTCATTACGAGTACCTTCCTGGCATTGCTCCCATCTATTTGTCCCAGCAATAATTCATGCTACCCATATATCAGATATCCTGAATCTACTCAGCTCTCTAATTCCATACAGCAAGCTTTGTCTAAATACTCAACGATGTAGGGAGGGTTTCGTCGCTACACTAACTTCTTCCTTGCAGAATACTGTAAGTCGCAACTGAGAACTCACTGCATTGGCATTTCCACACCTCAACTCTATTTCTTTCCCCATACTACCATCCTGTGCTGGCATTCTATTTTCTTGCGTTTCTTCCCTACTGACACAACCTTCATCTTTGAAATGCTGACCTACAATTCTGGTAAGTTCTAACATGTTGGCTTGCAAGCTTTTGACAGAGTCCATCATTACCACCAGGTCATCAGCACAGGCCAGACTACTTACCTGGTGTCTACCTAATTGAATCCCACCCAGCCAGTTTATAGCCTTCAGCAAATGGTCCATTTATAAAATAAACAGTAGTGGTGAATGATTACAGCCTTGCCTCACACCTGTAACAACCTTGAACCAAGAATTCATCTTACATCAACTCTCACTGCAGCATGATTATCAACATAAACAACATTGTCTGTAGCAGCCTTCCCTCGATACCACAATCCCTCAGGTTTCTCAGTATCTTCTTTCTGGGTACTCAATCGTACACCTTCTCTAGATCTACAAAACACAAACAAAACTGTCTATTCCTCTCGTAGCATTTCTCAATAACTTGGTGCATACTAAAAATTTGATCTTGACATCCTCGTTGTGGTCAGTAGCCACACTCGTTTCCAACCATCGCCTGGGACACTTAAAAGAAATTACTCTATAATTGTTGCAATTGTTACCTTGCTTATAAATTGGGGCGATTACTTCTTGTGTCCAGTCAGGGGGTACATTTCCCGAATCAAATGCCAACTTCAGTATCCTATGCAACCATTTCAGCCTTGCTCTCGGACTATACTTTACCATTTCCGGACGAATTTAATCTACCCCTGCCGCTTTGTGACATCGTAATTTATTTACCACCCTCTCTACTTCCTCAAGCATGACCCTGTTCCCGTCCTCATTTTACTACTGCATAATCTCAAAATCTGCCATATTGTCAGATAGATCTCCATCTACATTTAGCAAGTTTTCGAAGTATTCCTGCCATCTACCCAGTGCTTCCTTAGTATCTGCAATGAGTTTCCATGAACTATCCAAAACACTGCTTATTTATCTTTTTCCTCCATTTCTAAGATTCTTTATAACACTCCAGAAAGGTTTTCCAGTCGCTGGACATAACTTTTCAAATATATCTCCTAATTCCTCCCATGATTTCCTTTCAGACTCTGCTAATATTTGTTTGGTTTTGTTCCTTTCCACTACATAAACTGTAACTCTGTCTGCAAGATTCCTTGTTTGGAGCCATGTTTTGTAAGTCTTCTTTTTTAGTTTTACAAGCAGCCTTCACTATGTCATGTCACCAGGATGTGTGCTTTCTTCCTGTCTTTACAGACTGTTGTCCAAAGACATGCCTTTGCTACTTCTAGTACTGCAGTCCTGTATCCTGATCACTCTGTTTCAATGCCCTGCAATGCTTTACCATCTACTCTTTGGACTTTCTCATCAATCATTTGCATGTATTTCTGCCTAAGGTCCTAATCCTGGAGATTTTCAACCCTACTCCATCTGCAGAGCATACTCACTTTCTGCACTTTGGTCTAAATATGCTTAATTCACAGCAGATCAGTTTGTGGTATGTTTCATCAAAAAAGCCCATGAATGCCCTACAATTCCTTATCAATCTACTAAATTTGAAGCCAGTAATGATATACAGTAGTCTATCATTGATTTGTTTCCTCTATCCCATGTGTATCTGCGAATATCCTTATGCTTCTAGAATGAGTTCGCAACAGATAACCCCATGCTAGCACAGAATTCCAACAAACATTTCCCATTGGTATTCACTTCCCTATCTTCACCCCAGTTACCACCGAGTGAGTTAGCAGAGGTCGTTGCGGCATGACTTGGCAATCGCTCACATCCGGGAGGCGAGGAGGTTCGAATCCCCCGCCGGCAACCTTGAAGATGGTCTTCTGTGGTTTCCCATCTTCCTTCCAGGCAAATGCCGGGGTTGGTCCTTAACTATAGGCCACAGCCGCTACCTTCCAACTCCTCGACCCTCCCTTCCAACTTTCCTCCCCAACGGTACTTGTAGCTCACCCATTGGGTGTCCGTCTCGAAGCAGCTACAAAAAACTGGCGAGCCGAACATGTCCTCGGACACTCCCGGCACTAAAAGCCATACGCTAAAAAAAAAAAACAGTTACCCATTACCTTCTCACACCCCTCAGTCCTTTTTCATATCCTAGCATTGAAATCCCCCATCAGTACTACACTATCCTTATGGAAATATTAGAAGCCAATTTTAGTGTTGCCGAATTCTATTAAAGAAAGCTTTCCAGTTGGTCATCACAAAGTGTGCCCATTCACATTAGTCGGGAAAACATACTTAAAATACATTAATGCAACAACTATAGAAGTGAACAATAACATCTGTAACTAAGATTGACGCTTTACACAAGTTTACGAACTTATGTAATCTACACATTGTATATATATTTGTGTACAAGTGTATTCATAAACATCGTACATTTATTAAGCTTAAGTGAGCAGGATCTGAAGATAATCGATTGACGATCGAAACATGTCAACCAATTAAGTACCCCCAATTTTTGTACATAAAAGCATGTTAGTTTGTGATAAATTTCTTACGTAATATTTCTGATGTTAGGGCATATAAATACTTGTTTTCCACCTAATGTAATTGGCCACAATTTGTGTTGACAAACTGGAAAGCTTTCTTTAATACTATCTTTATTGTAAACTATCGCTATCAGATCACTCAGTGCCTCATAAAATCCGTCTACATCGTCCTGATCCGCCCCTTCACATGGAGCCTACAGTGAAACAATCCTGACCCAATTTCCTTACATTTCAAAATCTATTCAGATTAATCGTTAATTTACGTACCTCACAGAAACTATGTTACGTTCTAAGATTCTCTCGACACACAGCCCTCCTCCCCTCTTTGCCCTTCCTCGTTTTATACCCGACAGGCACACCTTGTAATCTTCTACTTCCTCCTCTCCATCTGAACTTAATTCTTAGAATATCCAATCTCATCTTACTTGGGGACTCAGCTAGTTCCATGATCTTCCTTCCATAGAATCCCATCGAATACCAGTTTGATTGCCTGTTCTCTTCCAAGGAGTCCCTGATCTGACAGATCATTTATAATAATACTTTCTTTGCCATAAGGTGACAGGAGGATGCACTCTTCTTGCACACTTTGAGCTAAATATTGTAAGAAGCAGATGTCATTATACTTGTTTGCCATAGGTTAAGCTCTGCGTGGCTGCGGATATCCGCAACATTTCTCGCCATGTGGATATACTTTTCATGGCTGTGTGGATAGCGGATAATGGTTGGAGTAAATTTGCGGATAGTTTTTAGAATACAATGCGAACTTGTTGAATATCATGGGGAAAATTGAGTAATGTGCGCAGCGGGTAATCGTGCGCACCTATGTTTTTCGAGTTGGTAGTACAACTAGTAACTCACTTCACTCCTACCCTCAAGCTGTCATCATACCTATTAGATAGGGATAATCAGCATGATGCCAGTTGCTATGTGATAACCGTGAGGCTTGGATGAAGAAACTTAACACGTTGCATGTTATTTTCTGTAGCCAGCAAATAAGAAGGTAAGCCTACAGTTGTGATTCAATTATTTAAAATTAAATGTAGTTTTAAATGCCAGTGTTTACAGTGGTTTTGCATGTATTTATTTTTCAATATAATAGATTAGTTTGCCGGGATTCAGTGAGTTACGTTTTAAAAGCAGAGTGGGGTAATGGTGCGCAGAACATATGATACAAGTAAATACAACGCGATATTAATGGCAAAATATTTCGGGTATGTTCTCCAGATGCCAAGAAATTATACGCGGAAAACGGACAAAAACTCCTACCCAGCAGAAAATGTGCAGAAAGCTCTACGTGCAATTAGGGATGATGGGAGGAAAATAAGGGAAGTGAGGAGAAATTTCAACATTCCAGAGTCAACTCTTAGAAAGCAGTTGCTGCAAAATTGTCTTGCTCCACCTCGTCTACTCCGTAAAGCTGTTTTTACCAACGAAATGGAGTCATAATTATCCGAATACCTTTTGACATTGGCAAAATTATTTTACGGCTTAACGCCCACCAAGCTTGTCAGACGGTTAGAGTTCAAGTTTGCAGAGGAGAATAAGATTCCCCATAATTTCCATAAAGTTAAAAGTCTAGCAGGCAAATATTGGTTGTATGAGTTCTTGACGAGATATCCTGCATTAACGTTGAGACGACCTGAAGGAACAAGCCTAAATAGGATTGTCTCCTTTAATGCTGACGAAACGAAGATATTTTATTCTAATATCCAAAACTGCAGAATTTTAGTATCATTGCATTGTTATGCTATTATAAAATGCATTTGAATATTCTAATATTAATGCTCAGTGCAAGTTTCAGCCAATTCACATTATATTATTATGGCTTTCCAACACTCATCCCATGCGCATAATTTCCCAACCCATGCGCATGATTACCCTGCAGGGTGGGTAATCATGTGCAAATGCATATTTGCGAGATTTCGAATAAATCCACCAAATTTAATTTTGAATTAAATTTGTTTCTGCACATCGAATACAGAGTTACTAAGGCTCCCTTATTCATAACTGCAGTTGTATTATCTATTATGAGACCATCACAAGACCGATTCTTGCTTAAGTATGCACAATTCCCCCACTATCCCTTACTAGGGCCCATATGTTTATGACGTATCATATTTTTCCGTTATGTTTTTTCAAGACAAAAATGTAATCGCATTCAAATTATGTCATTAAGCACAATCAACCCTCCAAACTGAAAAGGGTTGCAATTTTGGCTGCATAAAATTCATTTTAGACATAGCACATGACACACATAGCCTAAGGGTTCGACTTTCTGCTCAAATGTCTAAAAGATCAAGTATAAAGCAACACATTGGAAATATTATTGTAATGCCAGTAGATTCGGATAACGAACGTGTGGATCGAAGTCGCGTGGATGCGGGGCGGATGCGGATAAAAGTCGTGCAGAGGCGGGGCAGATGCGGATAACAGCCGTGCGGATGCGGATAACGTTTTGTCTATCCGCGCAGGGCTCTAGCCATAGGGTTTCTTTGTGGACTCGGACCATGTGTTAGTAAGACTGTGTTGGAGATTTGTTTTTAAGCACGGCAAGTGCTAGTGGAGTTATTTGTGAGGCTGAGATTTTAAATTTACTAGTTAGCAGTAGCAGTGAAAGCGCGGTCGAGTGTGACAAATGTGTAGAGAATTTTACTCAAGAGCGGAAGATATAATTGACGATAGCATGTTGGCAACTGTGGAAGTATCCAATGAATGTGGGCTAGTCTTAGTGCCGACAGTCGAAGGATATGCAGATGTCATGAAGTATCAAGGAACAGATATATTCAAAGCATTGTGTGCTACGTTGTGCTGGTGTATTTATTTGGTAATTTTTCACCGACATTCATAAATTGTGACCAAATTCATTTGATACCATGCCGAGTATAGGCAGCTGCCAGAAATAAAGCTGCCAGGAAATTTCCGATGTCCCGCTTAAAGGGTTACTGTACAGGACTTATTCTGTTTCTTTAGAGATCATGATTTTTATGATGATTCAACATGTGCTCAGGTCACAAACTAGGTTCTACTTCATGCCAGAAAGTTAGGGACATCAGGAGGATCAAGAGGCCCTAAAAATCTTTTTTCATACATCATGTAACATGTTTTGAAAGTTTTTTTAATTTTAGACAAGTTCAAAAATATTTGCTTTACCAATATTCAGGATATTCTCATGCTTCGGGAGACCCAAAAAGTAAAGTAAAGGCAAGGACACGGGAGACTATACAAATTCTGGTTGCTATTCCATCAGAATGTAATATTAAAGATTGATTGAACAAAACACCCGATTTATTAAAATATAAATTCCTTTGATTCCATGTTTATTTTTATTTTGTAGTTATGTTTGCTTGTTCATCTGTAATAATTTCACATCAAAACTACAAGAGTGAGTGCACAAACATTGGTATTAGAGTAGGAGACTTTCCTTGATTAAAACTAGGCTGCAAATTACTTAGATAAGGGGTGAGCGTCTTAGGATGGCATCTAGTTTGTCACTGATTATCTACAAAAAGGTTGGTTTAATTTAGAAAATGTATTGAGCACAATTTGTTGGTAATTTAACTGTGAGCATTTTCAACTGAACAATATTTTGATAGAATGAACCCCAATTGAGATAATGCAAAAGAAAAAATCAAGCACCATTCATTTCCTCTCCCTGGCATGAGCGAACTTCGGCGAAGTGCTTGGTCACTCATTCTGCTGTTTTCTTAGCATTTCCGGGCTGTGGTGGCTCAGCGGTCTAGCTGTATGCCCCTCACCAAGGCGGTCCGGGTTCGATTCCCGGTCAATGCATGTGAGATTTTCGAAGTGAAATGCCATGTCCTGTGGTTCGGATTCCACGTAAAAAGGAGGTCCCGTGGCTCATAATCACAAGATTCACGGTCACGTAAAACTACAATCTTCCTTCCTTCCTTTTCTTAGCATTTCATTAAGATAACACTCACAGAAGGAAAAGACATCCTATTGATATATATATAGAACAACCAAGCACCTAAGAGCTCACAAGAAATCATTCACGTTATTTGGATCACAGATGCTGACCAAACAAGGTCCGATAAGTCTACTGGCCTAGTCAAGGCTCTTCCACTCTCAGGAGCATTAAGCTGGGAGCACACTGCCTCCGTTCCGTTCAGTTCGCATCGGTTCGGTTTCTCTCGTATCCATTCGGATGAGTTCGCCAGCCGCACATTGCCCCAGTCTCCGTCCGTCCAGGCCTGGAACACACCACTGTGAGAGTAGCAATAACGAGTTCTTGAAAATCGCACTTGCATTGACCGAGATCTATTCATTTTAAAAGAGTTGTACCACTATGAAAGAATAAAATAAGACTTTCAATTGAATATCAGTAACTGCACGATTGCTAAAGTCGTTACATTCCCAGAATGTATTAAGACGAAAGGTATGATTATTATGCTGTGTTCAGTAGTGTGTATATAACTTGTTTCTATAATTTAATAAAAGCTGTTGTCTTCCGTAATATGTATGTATTATTATTATTACTATTTATCACAATAGTTTGCAACCTTAGAAACATGCATTTGCCTTTTATGAAAGTAAATATAAAAGTAAGGTTAAGTAAATAATACACATACCGGTACCTGGACAGTTTACGACCTCGC
The DNA here is from genome assembly GCA_946902985.2 of Meconema thalassinum. Lineage (NCBI taxonomy): Eukaryota > Metazoa > Arthropoda > Insecta > Orthoptera > Tettigoniidae > Meconema > Meconema thalassinum. The sequence goes on from OX336389.2 coordinate 1,038,421,303, forward strand.
TAACCATCTCCCACGCATTCCTTGTCCTTGTCAGATCGTGATAATTTTTATCAGTCAGATCGTAAGGAATAGGATGTCGTTATACAATTTCAATAAGTAGTTCCTCATTGATCGCAGTCATTGCACTTAAATATGTAACAAAGCACTACAGTGCAATAGGAACCTGCCTTCCGTCTTCCGTCAACTTTGCTTGTGAGGGCAAGCTTGACTGAACGGATGGTGGGGGGAAGGGGCTGATGGGTACGGAACTGATGCAGTGTGCGGCTGCACACTAGGTTGCATTGCCAGCAAGTCATCCAAGGTCAACTGAATTGAACTGAACGGAACGGAGCCAGTGTGCTCCCAGCTTAAAGGTCAGATGAGTGAACTCTCTCTGCTTTTTGTTATCTTACAATACAAGCCCATTGACTGTTTCACAAAGCTAGCGATATCTAAAATGTTGTCATTATGGAAATGTAAACGCTCAAAAAACTGAATGAATGTACTGCAAGATCATCGTCAAGAAAGTAATTAAGGCAACTAAAATACTGCAATAAACTTGGTTAACGCTGAACACCAGAGGTGGTGAACAACATGTTGGAATTTCAGCCATTTTCAAATGAAGCCCAAATTGACAACACAAGAGAGCAAAATTACAACAGTGTATTCTGCTTTGTTAGGTAATGCCATGAAAATCTTTTTTAATTTGCAACCAACTGAATCTATTTCCACAAAACTAATGATTACTTAAAAATGAAGAATATCCATGCTTTAAGTGAAAAGTGAACTTGTTTCTGATGAAATAAAATATCAGCTGTGATGAAGTTCACCATGCTCAACGCTCATCAAAGCTGGCTGTGATATGAGCTCTGCGACAGGCACATCACAGCAACTTTGCGAGTGCTGCTGCAACTGGTTTGGATGTCTGCTTGAAGTGAATCATTCCGTCATACATGCAGCTAACAACTCATGACCCAACTCGTCAAAAATGGCTGTGATATGATGTAAATCCACACATCACAACCATTTTGACTGGCAGGTCGCAAGCAATGGTCATTTAGAAACATTTATCAAGCATACAACAAGTGCCTACAGCAAACAATATAGCATAGTATCGGTGCCACTGAAGAATATTTTAGGTCCAAGCTCATCAAAGTGGCTGTGATACGTATAGCAAAACAACATTTCACAACCAAATTGATGACCCAGCCCTAAAAGTAGAACTCCATGCACACTAATGCAGTATCTTCAGTGATGACTGCAAACACAATTGTGCTCATCAAAGCTGGCTGTGATAGTGTAGAAATTCTATGACAAACCAGCTTTGATGCCACCAGTATGTTGCCTGAGGGTGAACACCAAGATGGAGATGAATTCCTTGGAGACCTATGTCAAAGCCTCATGAAAGACAAGGTAGTGAGATGTAAGATTGTACCAACATCTCACTACCCATGTCTTTCACCTGGCTCCAACTACCATCCAGTCTTACCATTGTAAGTCTGAACAGGGGGAAGAAATTGAACATCAACTCTGAATAAAATTACACATCAAGAATGAGAAATTGACTGAGGATGATTCAATACAGAAGAGATTCAAAGACACTACTAACATTTAAAATAAATAGCAAAATAGGCAGCATACCGGGAAGGGGAAAATATGCAAATGCAAACACTCAACAAGGCAACATACGTACAACAATATCAATACAACATTAAATAGCACATGCCTCTTATCTACACAGTAAATAGATTTATGATCAATTTTGTTTAAGTGATGGGAAACATGTTTTCACAAAGTCGAAAGTACATTGAAGTTAAAATAATACTTGTACAAATTCCCATTGGTAGCATTTGGTCACATTTGAGAATACTATGGCAAGGATTAGGATTTCCTTCATAAATACCAACATATTTACATTCACACATAGCATCCCCTGCGAGAAAATAAGCACCTGCATGGTCCACTATTGACAGTTAAAAATAATTGTGTCCTCATCTGATTGTCACCTCTCACCTTAAAATAGTTTCTCCTAGATCAACCCCTGCTTTATTTAGTGTCTATAACTGAGTTTACTGGCCTGCTAGGTTATATCTCCTCAGCCATTTGCTCTGACCAGTTCCCAATCATCAACTTGACCCTTATTTCTTTATAATGACTATCCTGCTACTACCCCCATCTGACCATATCCACAATCATTTATGCTAATCTCACATCTGTTACCTTATAATACAGTGATAGTTATGGAGCTCAAAGAAATCTGTGAATAAGTACAGACTAAATAAAAGAAAGTATTGTCTGTAATCAAACCTAAATTAACAAGTTCATTTCCTATTATGGAGAGAATTGTGACTTTTTTTTGTGGATTGAATCATATTTCCCTTCCAGTGATCACTACTCAACATTTTTGTTAGATCATTTTTAGAAACCCATGAAGTGAACCGTACCTGTAGGCTATCTTTTGTTCTTGCAAGGTACATTACAGTTTCTTAATGAGGCTACTTTAACGTCATTGCAATGAAACCACGCATTTTATTTTGCAACAAGAATGTAAATCATATTACCGCTACAGAAACTTGATTAGTATGCAATGACTAAGTCTCATAACTGTAAGAAAGAAAATCTCACAGTAATGGGCCGTAGTCAGCTAACAAACTGTTCACCTCTTTAATGGAAAGTAATGCCAAGTATTCTATGATGCTGTTGAAAAGTTCTACTACAGTTGAAATCAGTTCTTAGAACCATGGAAACAGAGTTTTGACAAAGTAAATTCCTTTTTATGGAAGAATTTAGAAGAAAACTTTGAAGTAACTTTTCAGTGTTGCCTGTTAACAAATGATACCTTTTCAGTCGGTCATTGTGTATTTGTGCCCAATTAGATTAGGCGGGCAACATAAAACAAACCTGCAACTGGGCACAATTGACTGACTAAAAAGATATGATTTGATTAAGTTTACAAGATGAAATTAGGGTGGCTAAGTTAGGCAAGAGTGAAGAGGATATCAACAACACTGCCAAACATCCTACAAATATCGATGAACCATTTGATGAGGAAACATCGATCAATCAAATAATGTGGTAATACAGTACACCAATTACACTCTTAATGCACAACTTCAAATAGAATTGTTTTCTTATGTTGGAATTTAACCTGCTGCATGGTGCAGTGTTCAGATTCTTGCCTGCTGAGAACCCAAGGTTGCAGAATCAAATCCCAGTGCAATGGGTTTGCATTTGAGGTTGCTTAAATGTGAGAGGCCTTTGCCAGTAGATTTAATTACATGTTAAAGAACCCCTTCAGGGCAAACTTCTGGCACCCTGGCATCACCAAAGTTGCAGTAGTGAAAGGGATGCAAAACCATTATCATCAACATCACCAATCTTAACCCATTGAGCAGTACTGACATACATTTAAGTCATTTGTTGACCCAGCCCACTGTAGTACAGACGTATATGTACGTTTTGAATTTTGTGCCAGAGAAGTACTGACGTAAAGTAGCGTTCAGCTTGGATTCACTGCTGTGCTGGCATATATTGGCCACAGATGGAACTTCGTCCTCCAATTAACTTGACTTTGAACAACTGCTTGCTATTCTTCCTTTTATCTAAGATAGCCATGCCATCTGTAGGGCACATGAAGTACATCTTATGGTTCTTTGTACTGGCATGTTCCGCACGTCGGAAAGACTTAGGATATAGTTATTAGTTAAGTTTTCTTGGCTGCTTTCCTTGAGACAATGAGGGGTATCGGAACTAAGTTGGCATATTTTTCCTGAGCTATTTCCTGGTAACGACAATCATATGCTTCTTCACAACCAGCCTATGAAATATGGCATCCGGTCGTGCAAAGTCTTGATGTAAAGAAGATTTCAAATGACAAAAATTATATAACTCTTAATAATTTATATTTTATTATCCATAATAATGATATCCAAAATAAAATAAATTGCTTGTATCCATTTTTTAATATCATGAAGGAAAAAAACTCATTACAGAGTGGTCAGTAACAACTGAAAAACTCGCTGCTCAAAGATACAATGATAAACAATATCTCCCTCAATATATTATTAATATGTTCGATATATTTATGTGTGTGTTCATAAGCGGCATTTCCTATGGGGCCTGAAGGGATGTCCTCCCCCCCCCCCCCCCAAAGTACCAGAAGAGAGGGACAGTCTGCCCCCTAAGTTCCAGTAGAAAAACTCTTAAATGGAATAATCAATACAAAACCATGGTCATGCATTTATCGTATTCGAAACCCTGCAATTGTCGTATTTGTTTGGAAAACAACAAATGCAATCACCACTGGTGTATACCATTGACATGATCGAAGCATCAATCATTTAAAACATGGTTGATGAAGGAAAGGAAGTTTGTAGTTTAAAGATGGCCACCAAATCTCACTATCGGAAGCCATGGGGCCTACTTTTTGCATGGAATCCGAACCACTGGATGTGACATATTGCCACAAAACCACATGCTTTAACTGGGAATCAAACCCAGTCTACCTTGGTGGGAGGCAAGCAATGTGATCGCTGAGCTATCACACCCCTAAAATGTGACTGATTAATATCAAGTCAGGAGCAAAAATAGAATGTAGTGGAACTATTGTCATCGCGGCAGGAGATGGCAGTTGAACACGCTGGGACGGGGTGCGGGGGGGTCTTTCAGTACGCATGTGCGGCCCACATATTCCTAAGTTAAATATATCGGCTTGCCACATGCCAATGGTTGTCATTGCAGCAGGCGACACTCAGCCACTGAAAGAAGGAATGTGCTGAGTGAGTGAAGCAAGTAGTGACCAACTGAATGTTTTTGGATTGCGCGATACGCAGTGAGCGGGAAGACCCCTGCAGTTCAAACCCGACTGCCAACTCCTGACGCGATATCAGTACAACCGATAACTATAAGGTGCGTTCAAAAAGTAACGAGCCGGAGGCATAATTACAGAAATCAGTACCTGTATGTTAGAAGTATTGGCCCCGGCTGTTGAGGCACTTGTCCCACTGTGACACGAGGCGGTGAATGGCTGTCTCATAAAATTCCCTGGGCTGCGATGTGAACTAGTTCCGCACGTACAGCTGGACGTCGGCGTCCGACGTGAATCAATTGCCCCGCAGAGGCCTTTTCATGGGACCAAATATGGGAATACTAGTTGCCATTTCTGGTCCGTATTGACGTATATGAATAGTTTATTCAGTTGAAACTTCCCGTCAGATCAATACAAAAAATATTTGCGCTATTATTGCGCTATTTGGTACATGTTTCGAACCTTGTATACCGGTCCTTCATCAGCCCTTCACAAACAACAAATGGCCACACATCAAATCAACACTGAACATTCCAAAATGCATGCACACTAATAATCGCGGAACTAGATTGTGCGTTCTGCATTTCTTTAAGAAATCAATGTCTTTAATGACGCTGGCCAATTTTATTCGCAGATGTTTAAATTTATACCTTTTAGCCTGACTAGCCATTTTAATGATGGGAATACTAGTTGCCATTTCTGGTCCGTATTGACGTATATGAATAGTTTATTCAGTTGAAACTTCCCGTCAGATCAATACAAAAAATATTTGCGCTATTATTGCGCTATTTGGTACATGTTTCGAACCTTGTATACCGGTCCTTCATCAGCCCTTCACAAACAACAAATGGCCACACATCAAATCAACACTGAACATTCCAAAATGCATGCACACTAATAATCGCGGAACTAGATTGTGCGTTCTGCATTTCTTTAAGAAATCAATGTCTTTAATGACGCTGGCCAATTTTATTCGCAGATGTTTAAATTTATACCTTTTAGCCTGACTAGCCATTTTAATGATGGGAATACTAGTTGCCATTTCTGGTCCGTATTGACGTATATGAATAGTTTATTCAGTTGAAACTTCCCGTCAGATCAATACAAAAAATATTTGCGCTATTATTGCGCTATTTGGTACATGTTTCGAACCTTGTATACCGGTCCTTCATCAGCCCTTCACAAACAACAAATGGCCACACATCAAATCAACACTGAACATTCCAAAATGCATGCACACTAATAATCGCGGAACTAGATTGTGCGTTCTGCATTTCTTTAAGAAATCAATGTCTTTAATGACGCTGGCCAATTTTATTCGCAGATGTTTAAATTTATACCTTTTAGCCTGACTAGCCATTTTAATGATGGGAATACTAGTTGCCATTTCTGGTCCGTATTGACGTATATGAATAGTTTATTCAGTTGAAACTTCCCGTCAGATCAATACAAAAAATATTTGCGCTATTATTGCGCTATTTGGTACATGTTTCGAACCTTGTATACCGGTCCTTCATCAGCCCTTCACAAACAACAAATGGCCACACATCAAATCAACACTGAACATTCCAAAATGCATGCACACTAATAATCGCGGAACTAGATTGTGCGTTCTGCATTTCTTTAAGAAATCAATGTCTTTAATGACGCTGGCCAATTTTATTCGCAGATGTTTAAATTTATACCTTTTAGCCTGACTAGCCATTTTAATGATGGGAATACTAGTTGCCATTTCTGGTCCGTATTGACGTATATGAATAGTTCATTAAAGACATTGATTTCTTAAAGAAATGCAGAACGCACAATCTAGTTCCGCGATTATTAGTGTGCATGCATTTTGGAATGTTCAGTGTTGATTTGATGTGTGGCCATTTGTTGTTTGTGAAGGGCTGATGAAGGACCGGTATACAAGGTTCGAAACATGTACCAAATAGCGCAATAATAGCGCAAATATTTTTTGTATTGATCTGACGGGAAGTTTCAACTGAATAAACTATTCATATACGTCAATACGGACCAGAAATGGCAACTAGTATTCCCATCATTAAAATGGCTAGTCAGGCTAAAAGGTATAAATTTAAACATCTGCGAATAAAATTGGCCAGCGTCATTAAAGACATTGATTTCTTAAAGAAATGCAGAACGCACAATCTAGTTCCGCGATTATTAGTGTGCATGCATTTTGGAATGTTCAGTGTTGATTTGATGTGTGGCCATTTGTTGTTTGTGAAGGGCTGATGAAGGACCGGTATACAAGGTTCGAAACATGTACCAAATAGCGCAATAATAGCGCAAATATTTTTTGTATTGATCTGACGGGAAGTTTCAACTGAATAAACCAAATATGGCGTAATCACAGGGAGAGAGGTCTGGACTGTATGGAGGGTGGCCGAGAACCTCCCATTTGAATTTCTGCAGGAGTCCCACGACTGTGTGTGCCATATGAGGTTGTGCATTGTCGTGGAGCTACCAAGGCGGGTATGGCGTTCACTGTCACTTGGCGGTCCTGGGTAATGAGTGCACCAACCAGCTGGACATTGTCATTGGTAATGCAGGGGGGTGCCCCAGACCGGGCATCATCGGCTAACGACACCCGTCCTTCCCTGAAGCGCTTGTGCCACGCCTTGATCCTTGCAAGGGACATGCAGTGTTCGCCGTACACTTGTGACATTCGGCGATGAATGTCCGTTCCCCCTACTCCTTCCGCTGTCAGAAACCGAACAACACCTCTTTGCTCTTCGGTTGACGCCTCCATGTCACTGTTTGCAATACGACTAGCAGCGTTGGATGATTGATGCATGCTGCTGCTAGCTTTGTATCGTCACGGGACGTGCCCTCTAGCGACGGGTTGTGACCTTCCACGCTCTGGTGGGAACCACACCTCGTTACACAAGCCACGATCAGCCGATGTAGTCACCGGTTTACGCATTCCAGCCTCCGGCTCGTTACTTTTTGAATGAACCTTATAGATGATGATGATATTTAATAATAATAATAATAATAATAATAATAATAATAATAATAATAATAATAATAACACTACAAGGGTTGCTTTTTTAGTTTTGGCAATGATGCTGCTGCTTTATGTTGCAACGGTGTTGGACTCTGCTATTGTTACCAAAAGTAGCTAACCAGTATTCCCTCCCTTAGAGCACATGACTTCGTCCGTCCCCTCCCCCATTCGTATGCAGTGGCGCCTGTTAGATGAGTAGTTGTGGGCAAGTGCTCGCGCAAGAAGGTCGCATGTTTTCGAAGCAGGAGCAGAGAACGTGGATAAAAATTCAGTGTGCTAGGGGTCGCACGGTTCGAGAGTGCCACTAAGGACTGCAAGAGGTATGCGGTGCATCTGTGTTACCTTACAGAATGGTAGCAAGATGGGTTGCAGCCTTTCGAGATGGGCGCGAACATGTGGAGGACATGCCTCGATGTGGTCACCCACCAATAAGTGATGAAAATGAACAGATGGTGTCCGCCTTAGTGGAGGCGGATCGGAACGTAACGCTTCGTGAATTAGCGCAAGATACAGGACTGGCGAATTCGACTGCCTGAAAATGAGGAAAATTGCGTCAAAATGGTTTCCGCATGACTTAACCGACATGCAGAAATGGCTGCGATATGACACTTATCTTACGCACTTGCAGCGTTATGAGCGCGAAGGAGAGGACTTCTTACGGCGTATCATAACCACTGGCGAGGCCAGGGCCAAATCTTATGAGCCACAGTTGAAACGCCAATCGAATGAGTGGCGGCACCACGGAAACAAATCGACAAACCCCCACCAATGTGAACGTAATGTTGATTCTTGCCTATGATTGGGATGATGTGATCATAAAACCTACCGTTCCCCCAGAGCAAACCGTTAATACGGTGTACTATTGTTAGTTTCTGCAAGACCATCTCCTAGCAGCTCTGAGAAGGAAACACCTACACAACATCGATACTCCGCCCATCATTCTGCATGACAATGCTAGGGCACACACCGGAGGAGTTGTGTCTGCATTGTTGAATCGCTGGAACTGGGAGGTGCTCTATCATCCCCCCTACTCTCCCGACTTAAGTCCCTGCGACTTTGATCTCATCCCGAAGATGAAGGAGCCACTGCGCGGGAACCTCTACCCTACAATTGGAGATGTTGTGCAGGCTGCCGAGCTCTCTCTTCGCACCATCGATAGATTGGGCAGTGCCAACGGAATCCAATGGCTTCCGCGTCGCTGGGAATACGTTGTACTTAGTGCTGGAGACTACATCGAGGGCCTATGAAACTTGGAACCATGTAGGTGTGTTATTTATCAATTTATAACATAGTTGCCAAAACTAAAAAAGCAACCTATGTAATAATAATAATAATAATGTGATGTGGCCTCCTAATAGGTCGGGTGCATGCCATTCGAGTTAGCACCCATAGGCAACCTGCACGTAGTGGCAAGGATGATACCAAAGGCAAAGACGCACCAACACTCAGTTCCCAAGCCAAGGAAATTGACCCTTGGTCTGGCCGAGAATCGAGCCCAGGACCTGTCGGGCCCACGCCTAGGATGCTAAACACTTAGCCCCTGGGCCCAAAATAATAACAATAATAATAATAATAATAATAATAATAATAATAATAATAATACAGCATAGAACCTTTCGGACTTAATATTTACTGTGAGAAAATGTGGCTGAACCTGAAAGCAAATGACAACAGAAGTTTTATAACTATGAATTTATAGTTCTTGCTATATACTATAAAGATTGTGGTCTCTGCCTGCTGCACCACTTTAAAATTCTGTCAGGAAAATGGCTTTTCTGTTGTTGTTGGTTGTTTTAGAGCATTGAATGTGTCTGTGCAAGTTGACTATTGCAGATACAGAGGCCCAACATCTGAGATTGTTCAGCATTTCCTTTCAGATTGTCGCTACTTCCCAGGGACAGAATATAGGAAGAGACATGATTTTGTTGCCAAGATAGCACATCAAGAACAGACCATATGCTTTCAACTGCCGAGCTAAGAGAAAGTGCCGTAATATATAATGTGCCCCAAAATGTGTGCTGGAAAATGACAATATTACCTTGTACTGAGATCGTACTGCATTGACAGACCAGTCTGACGTGCACAACAGACCTGATCTGGTTCTTGTTGCCAAATGAAGACTCCAAGGGAAATATGGGGTAAGTCATATTCTGTAAATTTTTCAGATGAGCGAATTTAAACTTTCAACACTAAAAAGAAATACTTTAAACACCCCAATTGAGGGTAAGCAATATAGTTTTTTTTTTGCCAAATTTATTTCTTATAAAGGAAGTACACGTAAAGCAAATAACAACTAAAGTTAAATTATGGAAAAAGGGACAGGATATGGGACGTTCTTTCCGTTTCCACTAAAAATAAAAACATCTGTATCTCGGTGACGTTCCGCTTTATTTGAAATTAATTTAAAGTGATATGTAATGACGATGGCTGGCCACCAGAATGCGCCATAAACTCATTTCAAAAAAAAAAAAATTTTTTTTTAAATAGACTTTCCCTGTTCTTTACGTGGGGTCTTTAAATGCATGAGGCACGACACCTTCATAGAGATGTGGCAATCCCAAACAGTGGCAACATGCTAATAAAATATGTTGAAAAGCTGACAAAATATAGAGACCAATGGCACATGTCAGTTCCTATGATCATCTTCAGCACTAGCATGATTCTGGACAACTTAAAGGAATCTCTCACAGAATTAAAGTTAGACCTAGGACTTTTTATGCAGAAGATTCATACTTTCGACGTGTCACATAGTATCTTTGTTTTATGGTAATCAGGCTTAAGGATTGAGGGAGAAGAATAATGATACTACAGAATGCAGTCACTGAGAGATTGAAGAATTTGCTCCTTATGATGTAGTCTACTTAATATCTGGGATTGTAAATGAATTCTTTCCACCAAATATGCTAAGAATGTGTAGGCCTAAGCACTTGTGCAAAATAAATAAATAAATAAATAAATGCTTAACATCTCTTTGAACTGCTGTGGCGTTAGTTATGCCGGGGGCTGGAATTTCACCCTAGAGGGTGATGATTTTCAAGTTTACATCCCTTTTAATTACTGCAGCTTTTAGAGAAGCCGGGGTGCCAGTCGTTTGCCCTGAACTACTGCCACAACTCCCTCGCATTTACACACCTTCAAATGCCAACTTACTGCACCAGGATTCGATCCTGCAACCTTGGGAACAGCCGGAGAGAACGTTAGTGCAGTGCCACGCAGCCAGTCGTAGTGAATATACATCCTTGCCCGCCTATATTTTACTTCGTTTCTCAACACACAATTAGCCTAACCGCTATTAGAGTTTTAATACACACATCAAAAAAAGTTTTGCATCACCTCGGTTCCCAGATCTCCGGCATATAGACGTTGACTGTGTATATTGTATCCAAGATACAGTCCCTTTGACTGTTCATAGATGTCACTAAAACTGCTCAAAGATGTAAACAACCATGCATGAGCAGGGCCTATTAGACGGAGGGGGTACGACAGCCGATCAGTTCCAGTCATTCCACCAGGACGAAGGTACGCTGCTCATGTTGTCTGTAGTTCTACCATGCCTAGAAGGTCAATACCGCAGTTCGATCGCGTCCGCATTGTTACTTTGTGTCAAGAAGGGCTCTCAACAAGGGAAGTTTCCAGGCGTCTCAGAGTGAACCAAAGCGATGTTGTTCGGACATGGAGGAGGTACAGAGATACAGGAACTGTCGATGACAGGCCTCGCTCAGGCCGCCCAAGGGCTACTACTGTAGTGGATGACCGCTACTTACGGATTGCCGCTCGGAGGAACCCTGACAGCAATGCCACCATGTTGAATAATGCGTTTCGTTCAGCCACAGGACGTCGTGTTTCAACTCAAACTGTGCGCAATAGGCTGCATGATGCGCAACTTCACTCCCGACGTCCATGGCGAGGTCCAGCTTTGCAACCCCGACACCATGCAGCGCGGTACAGATGGGCCCAACAACATGCTGAATGGACCCCACGGAATTGGCATCACGTTCTCTTCACCGATGAGTGTCGCATATGCCTTCAACCAGACAATCGTCGGAGACGTGTTTGGAGGCACCCTGGTCAGGCTGAACGTCTTAGACACACTGTCCAGCGAGTGCAGCAAGGTGGTGGTTCCCTGATGTTTTGGGGTGGCATTATGTGGGGCCGACGTACGCCACTGGTGGTCATGGAAGGCTCCGAAACGGCTTTACGATACCTGAATGACATCCTCCGACCCATAGTGCAACCATATCGGCAGAATATTGGAGAGGCATTTGTCTTCATGGACGACAATTCTCGACCTCATCGTGCACATCTTGTGAATGCGTTCCTTCAAGATAACGACATCGCTCGACTACAGTGGCCAGCATGTTCGCCAGACATGAACCCTATCGAACATGCCTGGGATATGTTGAAAAGGGCTGTTTATGGACGTCTTGACCCACCAACCACTCTGAGAGATTTACGCCGAATTGTCGTTGAGGAGTGGGACAATTTGGACCAACAGTGTCTTGATGAACTTGTGGATAGTATGCCACGGCGAATACAGGCATGCATCAATGCAAGAGGACGTGCTACTGGGTATTAGAGGTAGTGGTGTGTACTGCAATCTGGACCACAAATGCTGAAAGTCTAGCTGTATGATAATACAACATGCAATGTGTGGGTCTCATGAGCAATAAAACGAGCTGAAATGTTGTTTGTGTTGATCTCTATTCCCTTTGTATTTAACGGTTCCGGAACTCTTGGAACCGAGGTGATGCAAAACTTTTTTTGATGTGTGTATAAGAAGGATCCATCATGTTCTGTCACCCTTGTTGTTGTTACTTCAATTAGAGACAGTCATGAGCTGCCTAGACTGTTAGAGAGGAGATGATGATGATGATGATGATGATATGTTTTTAATGTGCCCTTACTTAACTGGTAATTATCTTAAGACATGGCAAGCAGAAACTTAGCCCTGAAGGAGTTATATAACTATCTATAGACACAGGCCTCATAAATGTCTACTGTTTGCACAGAGAATGAGCTCCTATCATTTGCACCACACAACCCCAGCTCTATATTGGTAGATTCTGAGGAGGAGTTTCTCAAGTCCTATTTCTATCAACCATTAATAGATTTTTTGAAAGTTTATAAGCTAGAATTATAGCAACTATGGCTAAGGTAATCGAGATAATACATATAATATACATAATTCAAATAATTTATTGTTTAATTTTCAATCTTTTTGATTGGAAGTCAAAAGATACTTCAATATATTATATTCTATTCTATCGATTACTTCCTAACATCTCACAACTTGGCAAATCTAGCATAAATAATTTAACCTCATTTCATATTAAAGAATTTTATAGCAACCTTGAACATGATGTTGCTACTACTATGTATATTTTGTATTTGCCTGATAACCTGTTATTATGATGGCTGTAATAGTGAATGTAAATGGAGTTATAGGTAGAGCGCTCAAAATTAACCGGTGCAAACTTTAAACAAAAGGCAAAGAGCGAGTTGCTTGCCCAATGCTGAACCTGGTCTACATCGCTCAGTATTTAGACCGACCTTGCTGTATAGAAGTGAGAGCTGGACAGATTCAGGATATTTGATACATAAGCTACAGGTAACTGATATGAGGGTAGCACGAATGATTGCTAGGACATATGGGAGCAATGGCCGGAAGGCTAAGTTAGGAATGAACAAGCTAGATGAAACTGTTCATATGAGCCGACTCAGGCTCAGATGGTGGGGTCGTGTGACGAGAATGGGGGAGGAGAGATTACCTAAGAGGTTAATGAGCCCGGCTAGACAATAGAAGGTAAGAGAAGCACGGGTAGACCTAGGAGGTGGTGGTTAGATTCAGTTTTGAACGATTTCAAAGTGAGAGGTGTAGAAGCAGAGGAGGCAGTAGTGCTAAGTGCTAATAGGGGATCATGGAGGCGACTTGTTTGCAAACTGAGACTTGCAGACTAGACTGGATGCTGAAAGGCCACTTGCGATTACTGGACAGGTTATACGGGAAACGTTTGTGTCTCGACAAATTGAGGTCGCTACTGATAGTTTGTTCTGACAAAGATGAATCTTTTAATGCGGACACTGACCTGACTGTAGAAGAGTGACAATGAAGGAACACTACTAACCCGCAGACCCACACCCCACTCATGATGAAAGCAGGAAAAAAGAACATTTCTATCCCCTGCCCTCCGAGTGTAAAAGGGTGGCTTGCAGACTAGACTTAACAACACGCAAACCAGCCAAAAACTAGCGCTCTATCTCTACTTGGGTCTAGGTGAGTATAGGTGCCCTGAAACTTTAAAAAATGTCAATTGAACCAGTGGCCAATGAACTTGCAGCAGCTCCTCATTGAAATCTTAGAGGGGGATTTAGGTATGACTACCACTAAGCAAGGGACCACGGGTTGTAGGCTGACCAGAACGGCAGTAGAGATTGCATTCAGATTTTCCTCGGATGGACCAAGAAAGTACTGTCTGAGCCCAAAAACCCCAGAAATTTGAGCTGGATATAAGTCATGAAGTGGAATTGTATTTGCTGATGCTAACCATGTTTTTTAAGTCCAGATGATAAAACATACAGTAAGTTACTTGAAAATGAAAGCCAACACTAACACAGTACAAGAAAAGTAAAACTTACAGCAACTGCTCCTGTGTGGAACTCGACCAGACTATCAACTTGAGTCAAACTCAGGATAACAGGACACACCTTTTCTTCTACGGCATTCTTTTCAATCAAGCCTTGTTCCATCAAAACCAGAAGTGCAGCTTGTGTAGTTTTGCGCACCTGTCAACATATGTGGAAGTGATAATGGTACAATGAAACAATATTATAATTTAATTATTAATGCAGCCAATGGTCTGTACTTTTCTTTTCAGAACTGGTCAGGGAAGGGATTTTGGAAGGAAATCGGCTGTGGACCTATTGAAAGGAACCGTCCCGGCATTTGCCTGGTGATGAAAATGGGAAACCACGAAAACCATTTTCAGGACAGCTGAGGTGAGATGCCAGCGAGGCATGAGGTAGCGCGTTAGCTCTCTAGGCCGCCGTGACCGGTCATGCCATAAAATTATTTATGATATGAAGAACTAGTGTTTGTCCACCATGTATGCCATAACATACTGCAATACTATACTTAAGCCATCATTACTTCCAACTTGACGTTTCAGTTTTACCTTAGAGTTATCTAGCGGTCAGAAGGAAAACTCTTTAACTAGCCAATCACAGGCAGTCATTCAAATCAATATACCATGACAAATTGAGTTTCGTTCGCGATGCCGCGATTTAGGGGACGAAACTCTAGCCTAGTACTGAAACATCAAGTCCGAAGTAATGATGGCTTTACTATAATTAGGAATTTTAAAAAATCTCATGCCACTCTTCTTGATAGATGAAAGGAAAAAACAACCTCGTCAATATAAAAGGCGCTACTCTAACCTCGCTGGCATCTGAAGAGCGTGTGTTCGAATCCTTCCTGAAAATGAGTTTTGTGGTTTCACATATTCAACACCAGGCAAAATCCCTCCCCTGACCTGTCCTCAAAATAAAATAAATGGGCACTGGCTGCATTAATAAAATGATTACATAAACTGACACATCCTACATGTTTTGCCCCCATGTGGGGGACTTTTCCAGGCATTTGCCATGTCTGTTGCAAGGTTTCGCCTAGGTGCTCCTCACAGCGGTGGTTCGGGCAAGTGTACCAAGTGCCTGCTGAAGAGCCTGACTGAGTGGACCCAGTTAGTTTTAAACATAGCCATGTTGGTTCGTTGAGTGTATCTGTATTGACTTAGAAGTTGCTTTATGAATAAGGATTGGATCCACCTAAATAATGCCTGTGAAAGCCAATATGTCATCTATTGTGAAACATTTATACGGAGGAGAAAAGCTGTGGGAAATCAGCACAGCAGGGTGTGCTATAAATATGGGACGTAGTGCAAGATGAGCTCTCCCAGCGGTGGTCTGGGCTAGTGTATCAATTGTCAGCTGAAGAGCTCCAATTGGTGTGCCTAGGCGAAACCCCGCAACAGACAAGACAAAAACTAAAAGGATTGCTGGAGTACACTATAACATGTTCAAGAAATGAAACCTTAATCACTGTATGGTAGGCTAATACAGTATTTAACATACAACAAAATTTATGGAAAATATTTATTATACTAGTAGGCTACCTAAAACATATTCAAAAGGGAGGGTGTGACATGTTAAAATATACACACATATAAAATGTACCCGATTCTACGATACAAAACACTATCTTTTCGAGGCAATTGTAAGGTACAGTCAACCTATATGGTTGGCAATGCTGGGCTTGCATGTGGGAGGCTCAGTTTATTTTACCACAGGCAGAATGGATGCAGTTCACACTGATGATAAAACATTTATCAATGCAGTATCTAGAATTCTTTTTCTTACATCTAGTTTTCTTTTCTTTCTCCGATAGGGTCTTCTGAGGACCTCGAACCAATTTCAATGTTTAGTCCTTTCCTGTTCTTTCTTCTTCCTCCAGTGTTCCTTCATCTTTTTGCTGTGTCTCTTCTTTCTCTCTTCCAACCATTTTGAGCCTGTTTTCTTGTATTGCCTTCCTTGGAGTCCTTCCATTACCAACACCTTTTTTTTTTTTTGAAAATTTCTCTCTCTAGTGCATCTTCTTCTCTTACATTGTTTCTTTCTAAATCTTTCTTTACTTCTTGAAACCAGGCTGTTGTCGATTTCTTTTTCCAAATATATTTAAAAATCTGTTTGGTTAACCTGGTATCATTCATTCTAAACAAATGTCCATAAAATAACAATCGCCTCTTCTTTATTGTCTCCGTTATGTTCTCAATGTTCCAATATATTTCTTCGTTACTTCTTAATTTTCAAAACTCTGTAGTTCTTAATAGACCGACAATTTTGGTATAATTTTTCTTTCCGATGTCTAATTTATCCAATTTATAATTTAGTATTCGACATTCACTGGCATATAAGCATTCTGGTTTAATTCCTGTTCTATAGTGCTATATTTTCAATTTCTTAGATAAACATCTTTTGTTATAGCTATTCCTGGTTATACCATATGCTCTTTGAATCTTGTGCACTCTTTCATCTACAGCAGATTTTTCTAAGCCATTCTTCTGAATTATTTCCCCCAAATATTTGAACTTATCTACCCTCTTAATTTGACCTATTTTTGTTATTAGGGTTTCTGGAGCATTCCTAATATTTGTCATAAATTTTGTTTTTTCTACAGAGAGATTTAAACCTGTTTTATTGGCTATCTCTTCTAATAAATTGATTTGTACTGTTGCATGAGCTACGTTTTCAGAAAGTAAGGCAAAATCATCAGCAAATGCCAGACAATTTACTTTAACGCCACTGTTTTTTCTCCCTAGTGTTATAGATATAATATATTCAGCTCCTTCAATTTCTTATTCCAAATTCGTACTATTCTTTCCAGGATACAATTGAATAGGAGTGGAGATAAACCATCGCCTTGCCTTACACCTGTATTTATGATGAACGGTTTTGAAATTTCTCCCCGAAATTTTACCTTTGAAATAGTGTCTGTGAGGGTTGCACGGATTAGGTTTGCCAGTTTAGATTTAACTCCAAATTCTCTGATTACGAAGTACGTCCAGAAAGTAAGTTCCGTTTGGTAGTAACATTAAATCGCGCACAGATACAGAAAAATTATTTATTGCACAACATTCTACACCTCTTAAACTACTTTTCCACATAACTGCCGAAATGTTGCAGGCATTTGTCGTAGCGTGGCAAGAGTTTTTGTATACCTTCTTCATAGACATGTGCCGCCTGTGTCTTCAACTAGTTGTACGTTCCGCTGCAGCGCAGTTCCGCATATGCGCGGTAGACGCTCCGTATCAAGGAGAAGAAACGTGTGCCATTTGGAGAGCGCTGTCAGCCACGTGAAATCAGATCTGTGATTTGTTTTCTGAATGCTAGGAAAGTGAAACCAATTGAAATTTATCGGCAAATTTGCGAAGTTATGGACAAAATGCGATGAGTGATTCAATGGTGAGAAGATGGATCCCAACAGTTCAATGAAGGACGTAGTGAAGTGCACGATGAAGAACGAAGTGGGCGTCCATCTTTGGTTACAGAAGAACTGGTTCACGCGATTGATGACAAGATCCGGGATAACCGCAGGTTTACAATTAGTGCTCCCGCTATGGAATTTCCCCAAATCTCACGATCACTAATTCATGAAATTGTTACCGAAAAACTGAACTTTCGTAAACTTTGCCGACGTTGGGTATCAAAGATTCTTACGGAGCAACACAAAACAAAACGGATGGGTAGTGCACTTCAGTTTTTGACCTGTTACAATGAAGGCAGCGAAGAATTTCTGACACAGATAGTCGCAAGAGATGAAACTTGGGTTTCTTAAGACACCCCTGAAAGTAAGCGGCAATCAATGGAATGGAGACACACTTCATCCCCAGCAAAGGTTAAGCCGAAACAAATCTTGACACCTAGGAAAATGATGTGCACAGTGTTCTGGGACTGGAAAGGCATCTTACTCATTGATTTCTTACCGCGTGGTCAAACAATCAACGCAGATGCTTACTGCGAGACACTTAGGAAATTGCGCCGCGCAATACAGAATAAGCGCCGAGGGTTGCTGTCAAAAGGTGTTGTTTTTCTTCACGACAACGCACGACCGCACACTGCAAATGTGACGAAAAATCTCCTACAGGGATTTGGCTGGGACGTGTTTGACAACCCTCCATACAGCCCTGACCTCGCTCCGAGCGACTTTCATCTGTTCACACATCTCTAAGTCTTTCCTTGGCGGTCAACACTTCAACAAAGAAGACGAGCTGAAAGAAGATGTTTCCAACTGGTTGAAGAGACAGGCGGCAAACTTCTATGAAGAAGGTATCCAAAAAATTGTGCCACGCTATGGCAAATGCCTGCAAAAGTTCGGCAGTTATGTGGAAAAGTAGTTTATGAGGTGTAGAATGTTGTGCAATAAATAATTTTTCTGTATCTGTACACAATTTAATTTTATTACCAAACGGAAAGGAATTGTTAAAATTGGAGATGTAAATCTGGAAGTAGTTGAGCACTTCAAATATTTGGGAAGTGAATTGATGGAAAATGCAAGACTGGATATGGAAATTAGCAAGAGAATACAAGGTGGGAGTGCCTTCTACTATCAAGTTCGGAATTTAATTTGGGATAAAGACATACCAATGAAGGCTAAAGAAGTGATGTACAAGACTTATTACTTACCAATATTGACATACGGAGCAGAGACTTGGCCTATGACCCGGAGGGATGAAGGTAGAGTGCAGGCGGCCGAAATGAGGTTTTTGAGGAGTATGTTACAGAAGACTGGAAGAGATAGAGTGAGAAATGAAGACATTCGAAAGGAAGTGAATGTACAGAGGCTGAACGGGGGGCTGGAGCAGAGCAGATTGAGATGGTATGGACATGTGAAGAGGATGAATGATGAAGGAATGCCGGGACGAGTGATGGAGAGGCAGATGACGGGAAGGGGAGGACGAGGAGGACCTAGAGGTCGGTGGTTGGACCTTGTTAAGTGCAGCGTGATAAACCGGAACATGGAGTGGCGTTCAGTGCTTGAGGAAGAGTGGTGGACAGACCGAGTAAAGTGGAGGGGACTCATGTGTGCTCCGACCCGGCCTAGGCTGGAAAACGGAAAATGATGATGATGATGACCAAACGGAACTTACTTTCTGGACGTGCCTCGTACTTTACCTAGAGTTTCCCTGTCAACAGAATCAAAAGCCTTTTCAAAATCTATAAATGTCACTATTATGGTTTTAGAATGTCGAATTATGGACTTTAGGTTAAATATCTGTTCTGAGCAAGATGTGGCTTTTCTAAATCCACTTTGATATTCACCTAAATGCCTGTCAAGTGTTGCTTCTACCCTGTTTAGTAGTATTGTTGAGAAAATCTTGTAGGTCACTGGCAACAGGGATATATCTCTATAGTTGCTGACATCTTGCTTATTACCTTTCTTGTGCAAAGGATGTATAAGGGCCACTTTCCATTCTTCCGGGATAATTTCCGTTTTCCAGATTTCTTGAAAAATGATTTCAAGGTCACCTATGATTTTTGGTTCAGACCACTTTATGAGTTCAGCCGTAATGGAGTCTTCTCCACTAGCTTTGTTGTTTTTTTAGGGTTCTAATTGCTTTTTCAATTTCCTCAATAGTAGGCGGTTGATCAGATTCTAAATTTTCATGTAATTCTGGAAATTTTAGCTTGTTGTTTGGTTCTCCACAGTTCAGAAGTCGATCAAAGTACTTAGCTAGTATTTCACAATTCTCGATATCAGTTAGACCTAGTGTACCATTTTCATCTTTGAAGCAAATACTTGGAGCTTGATAACCCTTTAAATTATTTTTGAAACACTGATAGAAATTTCTGGAGTTGTTTTTGACAAAATTATCCTGCATATCAACAAGTTGTGACTTTTCAAACGAGCATTTAGTACTCTTTATGAGTCTTGCTGTTTCTTTCCTTTGTTGTTTAAATTGATCAAAATATTAGTTATTTCCAGAGCATTTCCATTTTTTTCCCATAATTTTGTTTTTTTCTGCTAGAGCTTCTTCACAACTTCGATTCCACCAAACATTCTTTTTCGTTTTAACTAAGCCAAATACATTCTTTGCTGCATTATTGATTTCTTTGGATAATTCTTGCCAGTTACCTGGTTTAGTTATTTTAATTTCTTCCTGAAAGATTTTTATTTCTTCTTGTGTTATGTTGAGTCTATCTGTGTTATATTTAATAAATTTATGTTTTCTTCTTTGGTTTTTATGTGGGAGAAGTTGAAGTTTAATTTTGGAGAGATAGTGGTCAGAGTCAAATTCTCTATTTCTTATTGCTTTTAAATTCATAATTTCTTTCATATTCTTATGAGAGATTGCCACATGTTCCAATTGGAATTCTTCTAACATTGGGTGTGGAGAAATCCAAATTTTAGCTTTTCTGGGCAGTTTCCTGACGAATGTTGACAATTTCAACTGAAAGGTTTTGCAGAGGTTAATCAGTCTCATGTCATTTGTATTTGTTCTCCCCCAGGAGTATCACCACATTTAATTTTGGAATTTCTGATATTTCATCATCTAAAAGTTCCCAAAATTCATCTACTTTACTTTGATTTTTCTTCTTCATTTATTGGTGGTGCATGGCAGTTAACAAAGGTATACTTTTTATTTTTGCATTTAATTTTAAGGAGAGAGAGATTCTTTCTGATCTAGATTTGAATTCAGTTATATTGTCTACTATGTTTTTAAGAACATAAAAAGCAGTGCCCAGTAGTGGCATTCCTTTCATGATTCTAATTGCTGGTTTACCCTTAAATATTCTATAGTTTCCATATTCTGTAACGTTTTCATCCAAAAATCTTGTTTCTTGCATGCAAGGATTTGTATTTCATGTTTGCCCAAAAGAATTTCAAGTTCTTTCTGTTTACCAGTTCTTAATAAAGAATTTACATTTTAAGTGCCTGTCCAAAATGTCATCTTTTGAGTCTGGAAGGAAACCAAGGATGCTCCGACTCATCCTTATTGCAGATGTTGGGACTTCCCAGAACCATATGTCCCGAGAATTGCAAGATGCAATGGTGGATCGATTACTCTTCTGAGCTGCTACCTGTGGTAGTGCTTTTCTTGAGCAGACTTTCCATTCTGCAATTGAAACTGTGCACCGTACAACTTAGGAAATAAATTCCAAGATAAGATCGGATTGTTAGTTCGAAATAATTGTCATTTCGTGGTTTACTCCACTAGGTTCCTCCGCTCTTTCCGCCGTTGGGAATAAATTCCTCGTCTGCCTTCAAGACCGTTGACCAGATTGATTGATATATGGCGACCATATACCTTTTACTCTTATTTTCCTGAGCACTGGGATGCCTCTTCCGCCATCTACACTGTACCATAGTCCATCTATTCCACTGTATATGCCTTTGAGGTTCTCACATGTAGTTTTATAAATATTATTTTTATTACAGTTATCAGCAGGGAACGGATTTATATGTAAATACATATCTCTTTGTGAAGCTAAACTTAGTTATATTTTCAGGGTGTCTACTGTAAGGATGAAGTAAAAATTAGTTACTTTTTAGCTACCTTTTAGTTACCTGTTAGTTAATTTTAGTTACCTTTGATTTCAAGATACGTCTGCAGTCTGCAAGCAAAGGGGCTCATCACGCGGTGAAGAAAAACAACAATGAACTGTGTTTTAAGCGGTAAATACAATACACTTAGGGAGTTATAAAAAAAAATTAAATAATAAATAAATACAGTGGAACTTGGATAATTCGAACCTCAAGGGACCAGTAAAAACATTCGAATTATCCAAAAATTCGAATTAAGAAAGTTCTTTGAAAAGGGTGGAGAAAATATTCAAATTTTAAGTTTTCATCCAAGAACCATTATTACAAATAATACTACATAGGTTTTTAACAAATAAAGTGCTTATATACTATGCATTACGTTTTAATAATGATTTACGTTCAACAAGGCAGATTAACAGACAACGGTACTGTATAATGATTGTATCGTGAATAACCTCAAAAGTTTCAAATGATAAAATAAAACCAAAATGTACTATTCATATATTTAATGACAGTAGTAATCCAGCAATCTAGTTAAGTCTTAGAGAAATCTACTGTTTTTCAAAAATGTTTGAGATTTTTACCTGTTTCCCACAATTAAGTCTCTCGGCCATCACAAAAGAGTCTAACAAATTTAAGGTACGGAAAACAGAAAACAATCGAGTAGGGGCCGAATGCCAATGATACGTCATTTTTCGGGAATTCCTGACCCAACTGTTTGACCTCCGATCAGCTTTTTACCCGTAAATACTTCGAATTATCCAAAATATAATTCGAATTAACCACGATTTTTTTAGCATTGATTGTATATAAAATGCTAGGGACCAAGAGAAAAATTCGAATTAAAGAAAATTTCGAATTATGGAAGTTCGAAATAGCCATGTTCCACTGTAGTAGATATTTATTATCAAATGAGTTGTTTCAGATAATATGTCGTCTTGTGCACAAGGCGTTTTTATAATTGCCCAGAGGTTGCTCTGCTCTTGACCGTTTGGCGGGATTTCATTTGTCCCCGCGGTAGATCACGAAGATATTTATAGGACGTTACGTGATTGTAACCGAATTTTGTCTTCGCAGTAAAGTACGGAGAAATTTCGAGATGTTACACGATCGGCGCTGGTCTCACCCGTTTGTCGAGATTCCCGTAGTTTTCGCAATAGAACACGGAAAAATATCGCGATTTAGATGATCGGTGTCACTTTTAGTCGTTCGACGAGATTTCCATTGTCCTTGAGGTCTGGTACGAGAAAATATAGCATTATTACGCAATCGGCGTCACTTGCTGTCCGTTTGACAAGAATCCAGTTGTCCTCGTCATTGAATGAGGAGAAATATCGCGATGTATCGCAATCGCTGCCGCTCTCGGCCGTTTTACGAGATTCACTTTGTCCTCGCGATATTATGCATACCGCGCCGCACCCGGCCGTTGAACGATTGTCTAGCCGTCCTAACATAATGGTGGAGGCAAGCTCAAGGTTGGGCATGGTTAAAATTAACGAGTAGTTATGGACAAGTTGTATGGCCGGCGCCATCATTCCCGCTGTCCCTATGCTGTGGTTGGGAGTTCATCAGTTCAGGGTGGATCATGAGGAGGAATTAGTATCGCGACGCTACGTAGGCTGTCATTTCTAAGTGGGTTGATACACTTCTCGCTCCCCGTACGCTTTTAAGTATACGGTCATGGGAAAAGTAGCGAGTAGGTTTCGGAATGTTTCGTGATTGGTGCCCAATCACTTCTGACGGGATTTCCGCAGTCCTCGTGTCACAAGTTCATGATAGGGGACGGGTTTTATGATTTGACGCAACTGGCGTCGATCTCGGTCCATTTGACGAGATTCCCGCAGGCAAGTCGGTCAGCCGGTCGTCTTGAGTATGAATGTTAGAAGTAGGTATCAAATATTAAGAATTATTCTGAGAGGGTTGCACGAATAATATGACTAGAGGACACGTTTTCTTTCGAATGCGAATCACGAATTATACAAGTTATACAAGTTTTCGAAATAACCGGTTAGATTATAATATATCCGATGAAACCGAAGTTCGAAGGAAAAATCTACATATAACGGAATTTCGAATTAACCTTACTGGATGTCGCAAATTTACGAGACAGATTTTTAAAATAAGTTATAGCCTACGTATTTCGAAGATCTATCATAATTCTTTTTCGAAACGGTAACATTTCGCAAGATTGCGACATTAAATGATTTCGCGTTATTTCTGGACTTCAATTTGACATAGTCTCCATAGAAATGCGAAGTTTCTGATTAGTTTCAGAAGTTTTCGCGAATAAACGTCTCGCGAAAAGTCAGGTTTCCTAATAACACAGATAAATATTTCACACAAAACTAAAGTCACCTTGATGCCGAAAATATACGCTGTACGATATATACCACTCAGGGTATCCTCAGTATGCATTTCCTCGAGGTCGGGTGCGGGGAAATATAGCTTATGCAATCGGCGCCGCTTGCATGAAACTCGATCCATCGCAATCTTTGAGCCCAGAGGCGCGAGTTTTAAATGATTCAATCCGCTTTCAGAAAATTTTCGTTACCCGTATGTAAAATTCGTTACTTTTTCGTTACTTTCGTTACCCGTTTGAAAAATTCGTTACTTTTTCGTTACTTTCGTTACCGGTAGACACCCTGATTTTGTATTATCTTTACAAATCATGGTGTGTGGAGTTCAAAAATGGAGTATTTATTTTCCATATTTTTCCATATTTTGGAGTTTAGCACATAATGTTCCATATTCCTAGTCATTAAGGTCAATACAGTCCATGTTTCGGCAAAAAAAAGTATTAAATTCTATTAAATTAGCAGATTAGCAATCCTGTCAAAAATGGAGAAACATTTAATATTTTAACTGGGGTGCAACTCATCATCACGCCTGTCCACGCCTGAGTTGATAAGGTAAGGTGATAAACGGCGTGGTGAAAGAGAGATGAGTGAACCCGGAAGAGGTGAGATCAGCTGAACATCAGAATGACACATAACATCGACTATGTCTGTCCCATAATTTCGTTACTCAGGAAATCCCATTCATCCCATTCATGGAAGATATGCCAGTAGTTTCCGAATTATTTCGTAATTCGGGCATTCCCCTTCATGGTGCAATACCTCCATCTACTGTAGTTCCTACCAGTGATTCACAGTTTGAATTAGCAGCGAGACGGATCGTAGTGTTCTTGTACGTACCGCTACGTCTACAAGTGCAGTGCTTTCAGTTGCCTATTGACATTCATTGAAGACATTAACATTGTTATAAGATGCCTAAAGTAGCACAGTCAACCAGTTTAAAATTTTAAAAGTTATGAATATAATTTAAAGAAGATGGTTTATCAACTGACAGTAAGGTATTATTTTGTAATTTGTGTCAATGTTCATTGGCATCAACTCAAAGGTTCCTGGTGCAACAACACATTTCAACCAGTAAACATCAGACTTAACAAACTACGAAATTCCAAGCTGAGACAGTTGTTTCTGACACAACCATCAACTTCGAGTGTAACGTCCGAGTTCAACACTGATCTCTGCCGCACTCTCATCTCTGCGGACATCCCTCTCTTCAAATTGAATAATCAGTACTTCAGGAAATTCCTCGAGAAATATACTAACCGAATTATCCCGGATGAGTCAACGTTCAGAAAAACCTATGTTTCAGCCATATACGATGAAACTGTTCAGAAGATAAGACAAGAAATTAAAGACGGTCCGGTCCGATATGGGTTTCCATTGACGAGACGACAGACAAAGAAGGTAGGCTAATTGGCAACGTAATCATTGGTTTGTTAAGTGAAGATTATTGTAAATGGATTTTTTTACACTGTGATGTTCTAGAAAAGTGCAATAACAAAATTATAGCAAAACTGTTCAATGAAGCTATGAACATCCTCTGGCCACAGGGCGTTCAGTATGATAAAGTGTTAACTCTTTATTAGCGATGCCGCGCCTTATATATGATGAAAGCCGGAGAAGCATTGTGTGTTGTATATCCTAGGATGACTCATTAAACTTGTGTAGCACATGCATTTCATCGTGTGGCAGAAGTGGTAAGAGGCAGTTACCCCAAAGTAGATCTATTGATTTCCTCAGTGAAAAAAGTTTTTCTCAAAGCCCACAAAAGAGTTCATCTTCTGAAAGAAATGTACCCAGAAATTCCATTGCCACCTATACCAGTTCTAACTAGGTGGGGTACGTGGCTACAAGCGGTTGAATACTATGCTGAATATATAGACTCCATTAAGAACGTTCTGCATGCTATGGACTCTGAAGATACAGCCTCAATTGAAGCTGCGCAAACAGTTGTTTGTGACACAAGTGTGAGGAATGACTTGATTTACATTCCGCATAATTTTTCATGCCTCACAAAAACACTCTAAAGTCTCCAAAACTCGCATCTCTCACTTTCTGAAAGTTTCGAAATTGTGAATAGAACTGTGGAACAGCTAAATCATGGTACAGGTAAAGTTGCAGATGTAGCAAAAATGAAGATGGACACTATACTTTCAAGGAACCCTGGATATGAAAGAATGGGAAAGGTTGCTGCAATTATGTGTGGAGATTTAAGTGTCAAATTAACGTTGGATTTAACCCCAGCAGGCGTTGTAAAGTTTAAATATGTCCCCATTACCTCTTCTGATGTTGAACGAAGTTTCAGTCAATATAAATCTGTACTTAGAGACAATAGGAGAAGATTCCCTTTCCAGCACTTAAAATAACATTTTGTGATCCATTGTTTTGGTAACAGAGATTAAAATATTGCGTATTCTTCAAAGAGCATATTAAAATGAGAAGTACAGCGTGTACAGCATGTAGATCTACTTTCTATAGCTTCTTTGAACTTTGATATCAAATAGAAATGACAGTTATTTGTCATTTTAAGTCCATATATAATTCCATATTTCAATTAAAATAACTAAATATATATGTACATATTTCATGAATTATTAGTACATATAAATCCGTTCCCTGGTTATCAGTCTTCAGTCCAAACATTAAGAAGGGTGGGGGACCCCCCAAGAAGCTCCAATTGTCTAAATCACTACAAGAGTGAAGATACTCTGTTCTTTCCTGGACCAACAGCTAGAAGAGGGCTACATTCAAGTACTGTACTTTTGCACATTCACTAAATGTGACATTCAAGTCACACGTTAGTAAAAATATATTTTCTATCAATAATAACAGAATACTCTGTTGTCAATAATGAGAACTGTGCAGGAAGGTTCAAAATAAATCTGCACATAACAATTTTTCAAGGTGTATGAACACTTATCTCCAACATGTGGCAGATGCCTTCCCGTAAAATATGCCTCCTCTCCTGAGCGACTGCTATCAAGGGTCAAAGAGAAAGAATGTATGGATCATGGAACATAAATGGCATAAATCATGCACACGAGCACACATGTTCTCAGCAGCTAACAGGAGGTATATAAATAAGCTTATAGCATACAGTATGATGTTCAGGAAATTGGTTATTCATATTGATTATTAATAATCTTGGGGACGGTGCTAATTTGCTATTCCCATCTAGAGATGCCCCTGCTTAAGTGCATAAAGAACAAAATATTGCACCATCTATTATACAACTGCATTTATTTTTTAGTTCACGCAGTGGTATAGGGGTTCCCCCTCCTAAAGTAACTCCAACTCTTAAACCCTTAGCTTGTCCTCCACAAATAATAACTCATTTCTGCAAGCTGCATGAAACATATTTGCAGTCTTCAACTCCACCAGCAGATAGTACATAAAGCTACCTCTATACACTGAACCCAGATAATCTACAATTGTAAATTCCTACTTGAATTAGCATAGTTCCATTCCATATTTAGGCTAGGCTGCACTCCGTTTAGAAAATAACTGGAATGATTAATACTGATACTACAGTAAGGACCCTCCCTATTGAACGGAGACTCGCAGTGACCGCGTGGCGGCCGGGGCACTGTGGCTAGCCACGTGTCGAGCAAGGCACTGGCGCTAGCAGCAGCGTAGCGCCCAACTAGTTTAGACTTTTAGCGTATTTATTACAGTAATCATAATTACTTACATGAATTTCAGAGTAGTTGCTGGAAATTGGAAAATTCGATGTTTTGTTCTATACCTAACCTTGTTCACGGGACACGAGGCAGGCTACAGTACTGCACAGCAAGTCTTAATTATCACAATTAAGGTTTCTTGCCAGCTGCATATGTAATAAATGCTATGAGAGCATCCAGGGCTTCACGGTCCGCTGTTGTAAAGGGTACGTGCCATAAATATGACGGTGAGTTATTGCGACCTGTTCGCGGCACGGCCTTTGGTAAGCTCCGTTCTATAGGGAGGGCCTTCACTGTAGTATAGTATAAATATGACACGAGAAATAAAAATAGTTTCACTGTGCACGGATTTCGTCCGAGGAATCATCTTAAATACACTAGTGTCCAAAAGTTAAGCATAATCACTAAAGGAGGCCATACCACCTGATAGAAATGTCAGACGGATTGCTGAACAAACGGAAGCTGAATTACACACCATATGTCACAAAACCTGTCCAAAAAAACAGTGTCAGAAAGATTCTGATAGCTAAGGTACACCTTTGACAACAACTAACAAAACTTGGCAATGTCTTCCACAACAAAATATGCTGTTAATAGGGTGTAAGGTTATCCAAACGGCCACACATGCTTCGCAACGACGTGGCATGCTCTCTATCAGATGTCCAGGAGCTCTTGTGGCAGTCGATCCCATTCCTCCGAAAGGGCAATGCGAAGGTCTTGGAGGGTCCTTGGTGGAGGCTGACTGGATACAATTCGCCTTCCGAATGCATCCCAGGCATGTTCTATACGATTCAGATCCGCAAACCTCGCTGGCCAGTCCATGCGATGTCTTCCCCAGCCAGAAATTCATCCACCCGAGCAGCGCGGTGCGGTCGGGCATTATCGTCCATTAAGAGGAAGTCTGGACCAACCGCGCCACTGAAGAGTCGGTACATGTGGTCTCAATACCCTATCCCTGTATCTCCGAGCGTTCACAGTGTTCCTTCGACCACCGATGAAGATGTGCAGGTCCGTACGGCCATTCAACATGATGCCGCCCCACACCATGACGCCCCCACCACCATACTGGTCCCGTTCCACGATGTTCCTGTGGTTGTATCGGCTACCCGGTTCTCTCCAGATTAAGGTGCGACGGGAATCGTTCTGCAAACTGAAGCGGGATTCTTCTGTGAAGAGCACTTGCCTCCATTCATTCATGGGCCAGTTTCGACGTTGACGGCTCCACAGTAAACGGGTCCGTCTCTCTGCTGGAGTGAGCGGGACGCACACAGCTGGACGTCTGGAAACAGCCCTGCTGTTCTGATCCTCCGGTACACAGTTTGCCGGTAAAGTGAGACGGCTGCAAGCTCCGCCGACAATTTTCTTGCAGATGCACTCCGATTTCGTCGGGCGGTTGAGGCCAGATATCGGTCCTTCTGTGGGGTGGTTCCTCTTGGTCGACCTGGTACTGGCCTACGACTAACATCTCCTGCGTCTCGAAATCGTCTCCAAAGCCTCGAAATGACACTTTGTGGCACATTCAAGGATACGGCGACTTCGGTCTGTGTCTGGCCTGCTTCCAGGCAAAGCGGGGTCCAAATGGCGTCGTTGTGCCCTTACCTTGTCACATTCACCACGAGGCTACACTCCGCACACTATAACAGGGCAAACACGACTGAGGGAATATGGGGCGCAGGCACTGGCTGCGTTTACCTTCTGGTTACGCCGCTAGTCAAAGCAAGGAATACTCCTTTCCTATACAGAGCGAACACGTAAGGTTGGTAGGTGCATATGTCGCGCAATTTGCGGTCTATTTCCAATTGCCCTGCTTTTTCGTAACTTATACTTTTTTGGACACTAGTGTATTTGAAATTCACGTGACCGCCATTTTGATTTTGCACTTTATCTGTCTGTTGATGATGAAAATAGGTGGTGGTGGTGGTGGTGGTATTGTTTGAAGGGGCATAACATCTGCGTTATCGACCCCTATCAGGCTACTGAGAGTCACACATAAGATGTACTGTACTTACTTAATAGTCCTTTATCACCGTACAAAGTCAGTTTGAATGCTGCAATGCAGTACTTTCGAGAGCCGATTAAATATTTTGCACAACCTCCAAGTTGGATTGGTGACACCGAAATCTGAAAGGAATGGTCAGGCTCAGATGGGGAGAGAGATGTACTTTGCCTCCTGAATATTGGTAGTGGTTGTGGTTTGGCAACCCGTCCAAGCATCGTATCGCGCGCGTATTTCTGGCTGCCAGCTGTCTTAAAGCCACCAGTCTGAAGGGGGAAATAGTTTGTGTTGGTTGTGCTGTGTTTTGTTTAGATGATGACGATGATGATAATTGTTGTTTTAAGGGGCCTAACATCTAGGTTATCGGCCCCTAATTGTCTGGGTTATAGCGAAAATGACAATGAAATGGAAACCAGAACGAAAATCAAGTGAGACGGAAAATACTTACAAAAAGAACTCAGATTGAAACTACTCATAAAATGAAGAGCGGTAATACTGACGAAAGGGAATTTAGAACGAAAATACTCACAAAAGGAATAGATTGAAAAATACGCACAAAATGTAGGCTAGGTTCAAAATACGTACAAAATGCAAGGTAGAGTCGAAATACTTACGAAAGGCAACTGAAATTCAAGATACTTACAAAATGCAAATGAGATTCAAAATACGTACAAAATGCAATTGAGGTTCAAAATACTTACAAAATGCAATTGAATTGAAAATACACAATGCAATTTAGATTGAAAACCGCCCATTTCAGATTCTAAATAGGCTACTCACAAAGTGCAATTGAAATTGAAAATGCTTACAAAATGGTAGATTCGAACTACTCATTGGGATTGACAATACTTACAAAATGCAATTTAGATTGAAAATACTTACAAAATGTAATTTAGATTCAAAAGACCCACAAAATGCAATTGAGAATCAAAATACTTGCAAAATGCCCACCATACAAAATGTAATTTAGATTTAAAATTCTTGCGAAATGCGGTTTAGGTTGAAAATACTTACAAAATACAATTGAAATTCAAAATACTCACTAAAATGCCCTGCTCCTACATTGAAAGACTTACTAAACAGCAATTTAGATTGTCAATCTTTACAAAGTGCAATTGGAGTTGAAAATTCTCGCGATATGCAATTTAGATCGAAAAAACTTACAAAATGCAATGTAGATTAAAAATGCCTACAAAATGTAGTGTAAATGCAAAAATAAATCGGTAAAGGGAATTTAGATATACGGGGAACCAATTAACAAAAACAGTGCGGGAATATTAAAGAGAAAAGGAAATATAATGAAAAGAAAACAAGAGGTCTGACCCCTCGAAGAAGGAGGGATCAGGAAAGATGAGACAAGGGCCAATTAAGGCGGGTAAGTGGAAGATTCCCTAGGCCTCGGATACCTTAATACCTTCGGGATCGGAAAATAACAAGAGTTGGCCATGGGAGGTCGACAGGAAAGAAGACGGAGAGGAGCCCGGCACAAGTGGAAGAAATGTTTTTGGACTCAGCTGGGGTCCCGTGGTCGCCAACCCACGCCCCACTAGATGTGAGCCCCTGCGGGAGTTTTGTTTTGAACTAGGCATAACTTACATTCTCGAGATGTTTCGTAAAAAGTAAAATTAGAATTAGTATAGACTTTGAAACAATGTATTTACCCAGTAGGTACAACTTTTTAGTAAAAATGAACTGCTGTAGGCCTACTGCGTACGGGCAAGAATATTTTCCTATTATCTTCGGCATTATTCAAAAATAACCCACAGTTTAAACGCCGACTTCTTATGCAGGAGAAGGTGGATGAAATCCGTACTTTGTATCTTGGAACATTCTCATCGGAAATCGTGTTGTTGTTAATTCAATTTAGGGGCTTGGTTTTCAGCCCCGTGTAGTTGGGTGTGTGTTGAATGTGTCTGATAAGGTGTATTTATGTGAAGATAGTAGTGCGTGTAGCTATATTAGGGTCAGTGATGGGATAGGTGCCCCGGGACTTAAAATAATGCATTTCCCTGGAGGGAGTGCGGAAACCCCCGGGGAAAATCCACACTCAGGATGACCACTGTCAGCGCTGGGATTCGATCGTACGATCTCCGGACTTGCTGCACCTGCCCGAGCAGCCGTGGTGCACGATTTAACGAGCACGCCTACGCCACAAGACATCCTCGGAAATCAAGCCAACATATTGTTCGGTAGACTGGAACCACCACTTTCGTCACGCAATTTTAAGGTACTGTAATTTAATTCGAAGTTTTCGAAGCCAGATTAATTACGAATAACGTGTAGTCGGCTCCTTCTGAAGATGAACTGCGTCGACTGCGAGTGAATGGAAACTTCATCCGAAGATGTCAGCAGTGCATGCTAGTCGAGGGACAGCACTTCCGAGTACCTTCTATAAATTGCAAATACCGTACATTTAACAATATGAGTTCTCTCTCTCTCTCTCTCTCTCTCTCTCTCTCTCTCTTTCTCTCTGTCGCTGACAACTGAAACGAACGAACAAACAAACAAACAAACAAACAAACAAATAGCAAATCTGAGAAATGTTTGGACTGACGACGCACTTCACGTGCTAATTTTCTGCTACCAATTCCCACTCCCCTACGATAAATGAAAAGCATAAACCACTCACCTGGTTATCTTGGTCAGAGAGTAGTCTTACTACCAGTGGTAAGAGGAAGTCTATCATAACTGCCTGCAATCGATGGTAATCATCCTGCCATAACATGGCTATGTGTGGCACCTGCTCCATGAGCTCTACCCGCACAGACACCTCTGGAACAAAACATATCACAATTTTCAGTTAGCATATCAGTTTATACCCTGTAGCTATAGATATTGTCACACGTTAACATTAGGGTTAACGGCTGTCATTCTGATGCCCCGGGATTCACCAGGATTCACAGCTCTGCCTAGAATTTCAATTCTGGTCAGAGGACTGAAACGGGGTTTACTCAGTTTCGAGAGGTCAACTGAGAATAGGTGGATTCGATTCACACCACAGCCAAACACGTCCTGCTCCAGCTAAATGCCGGGATAGTACCTACCTGAAGACCACACCGAACTCCTCAACTCTTAAATCGTGTTTGCACCAAGAGTTGTGCCATTATTATGAAGCAGAAATAAGAGAAAGTAATGCCTTGGCCACCATACACCGGTAGGCTATATTTAATTTCTACAAATCGGACGTTAAGTGTGCAAAGATAGAAAAATAATATAGAGCAATCTCAGTTCTGCAGTGAACTTAAAAAGCATGTACAGGTAAGACATCGGTAATTCGATAGCTTGATATTATTATTATTATTATTATTATTATTATTATTATTGTTCTGATTACAAATTGTCTTATAGTTTAACTGCATACCGTAATAATCACATTTCATGATTTGAATTATTTTTAGCCTACTTTTCACATTTTGCAAAAATGAGGAAAAAGTAGTCTTATGAGATCGGGCAAATGTGTGTCTGTCTGTCCTTCTGTCTGTCTGTCTGTCTGTGTGTCCCCCCTATCAACTCCTAAACGGCTGCAGCAATCGAAACAAAATTTGGGAGTAAAGATCTATACCTGAATATCTCACGGCCATATTTGAAAATGATGTCAGTGCTACCAACTGCTGAAAAATCGCAATTGAAATTTGAGCTCCATGTTGGATATCTTGGAAGGTATAAATGCGAGCTATTTCAAAATTGGCACACGTATAGATACTAATATTGCAGTTTAATTTCCAGGAGGCCACACATGGCAGTGTTGCCAAACTGATTATAAGCCTGCTGATAGGTCCAAATTATAAATGCATATAACTTCTACACTATCAATTGGATTTCAACCAAATTTTGTATGTGCTTTGTGTACATAAACATATATGACTGAGCGTATTCTTAAGAGCCACCAGGGCTGCCAACTGTTAATAAATGCTCTCATTTTTTTATATCCTAATACCCATATATCAGAAAGTATGCAAACCGACAGCTTTAAACTATGCACACGTATAGTTCCTGACATTCTATATTAATTTGGAGTAACTTAAATCCGTCAGTGCTACCAACATGATTCTAAGCCTGCTGAGAGGTCCAAATTTAAATACATGTAACTTCTATACTATCATTTGGATTTCAACCATATTTCGTGTGTGCTATGTGTACCATAACAGATATGACTATGCCGATTCTTAAGAGTATCCATGGCTGCCAACTGTTAATAAATACTGTCTCTACTTTTGTTACCCTAATATCGATACATCAGAAAGTATATAAGCCAATAGCTCTTAACTGTGCACACGTATAGTAGCTGGCATTCTAGATTAATTTGGAGTAACTAATTAATATAGGCCTACGCCAGTGCTGCCAACATGTTCTAAGCCTGCTGATAGGTCCAATTTTAAAATGCATGTAACTTCAATACTAACTAACGGATTTCATTCAAAATTGACACAACAATAGATTATATTATTTCAGATTATTTCTGACCAATACATGTATGTCATTGTTGCCAACATGATTTTACGCGCACTGTTAGATCCAATGTTTAACTGCATGTAACGTCCATGCTATCCATTGGACTTCAACCAAATTTTGTATACTGTACCTTAAGAGATGGAACTAAGAATATATTCAGTCACCAGGGCTGCCAACTGTAGTTCTCTGTTAGGCTACATTATGCCAGGTAAACAGTATTTCGAACTAATTAGAAATGTCGATATTACCAACTTAATTTCGTCATTATTCTAGATAGATCCATATAGATTAATCATTGGCATGAATCATAAATTTTAAGAAAAGTAGGCTCTTTAGTTCGTCACGGAACTTCTTGTTAAAATATGAGGTGGACTACCACACGACGAGCGCCAGGTTGTTGTAGTATTGTAGTGATAGTTTTGTTTTGTGATAATTCATTTTGTTTTTCCATATTACTGGAATCTACTACTACGTTCAAATCAAGTAAATTACAGTAGCGAGGAAATTGTTATTAAGCAACTATACTTTTTTATACAAAAGTAACGGAAAGTTTTGTTTGTGGTTGTTGATTCATTTACGGGGTTTGCGACATATTGGTCATGTAGCCCCGTGTATTTGGGTATGTGTGTGGAATTTGTCTGATAACCTGTATTCTTGAGATCGCTGTATTAGTGTGTGAATTTGTAATTCAGATGAGGAATGGGAAGGAGGCGGCCGTGGCCCTAAGTTAGGAACCATCCCGGCATTCACCTGGAGTAGAAGTGGGAAACCACTTCCAGGATGGCTGAGGAGAGAATCGAACCCGCCTCTTCTCAGTTTTGTCTCACGAGGCTGAGTGTACCCCGTTCCAGACCTCAGACCAGAATTAAAGTACCTGACAGAGCCAGTAATCGAACCCGGGCCTCCTTGGTGACAGCCAAGAGTGCTCGCCACTACGCAACGAGGCGGACCTAACAAAGACCTTAATATATTGACAAGAAACGGTAACGTCGTTACGATTTTTGGAAAGTAACGGTAATTGTAAAGAAGGTACTTTAGAAAAGTAACTAACCCAACCCTGCTTTCATTGCAGAGTTTCTCAAAGAATGGTCCGCGGACCACCAGGGGTTCGCGACTAGCCCCAAAAAATCAAAAATGTTTTAAAGATTGGTCCTAAATTAAAATACAAACTTTGCTTATGATTAAACAAACTAAGTACATAGATTTGGCAAACAAAGACTAAAATATTTTATGGCTTTTTTCACTACTTATTTGTGTGAACAGGAGATTTCAAAGCTTAGCAACATTAACTTATCAGAAGAAATCATCTTAAGAATATTGAAGAAGCCCTCAGATTGAGAATCTCGACGATCCTCCCCAAAACCTTAGATATAGCTTAATTAAATCAAAGAAACAGCTTCACCTTTCCCATTGATACATGTTGAACTTTCTTCATCATCGCTGACAATATAGGCCTATTGTAAAAAATAAGCCTGCCATAATTTTTAAAGTATTTTAAATATTTTATAAGTGTTATAACTATTTTGGACATTAAAACATATTCACATATTTTTACGAATTCTTTATTTCTAATTCTAATACGAATAAGCCTACGAGAAATCATCTCGCTTGAATAGGGCGAACATTTTTTGTTTACATCCCCCCAATAAGCCAATTATTAGGTACAAACGTATGTAATTTTTAATTTGATAAACTATATTTGATTCTTGCAATCTGCGATCTGTATCTTGATTCTGTTATGCCAAAGCACAAAAGGACTATGTTGAGTAAAACATTGTTGGACTACTCATAAATACAATCAGTTTATATATCAGCTGATTCGAGGGCTGCGTAAGTGTGTGATTAGTTCGCATTGTTCAAAATCATATACACAGTAATTGAGAGTTATAGCAGTTAACGAAAAATTAGTGTTCAAAATTGTTACAGGATAAATACTGATTATGTGCCTTCGCTATAAGCCATTTCATTGTAGAATAGGAATAAATGTGTGTTGTTTTTATTGCTTTTTTGGGGGGGTGGGGCGGCAAGTCAGTAGGTTTTTAGGTGGGGGCCCGTAGTGTCCAGGAGTTTGAGAAACTCTGATCTGTTTTATCGTACCGCAATTCGAACCTGCAACCTTTTGCTGAGTAGGCTGGCATGCTAACAATTCGCTTACGACCCTGGTGATGCAGAAGTCCTACTGCACAAATTTTACTTGTGGATTTAATATGTAATACCGTCCCTGTCAGCTCATTTGAAGAAAATTACTGTCATCATGAACACGATCGGTTGTTTAGTGCACAACGCGTTACCCGCCAGCTAAAACCGTGACTGTATTGCAGAGATATCTAGCTATTCAGTGAAGCCACTGGACGTAAAACAACAGTTGTGATTAAACTTCCAGTGCGTATCGGCTGCTAAACATGCTCATGTGGTCTTCTATTGATTAATACTTAGAGCGAACAAAATAATCCAGTTTTAATTTTCAAATACAACTTGTCAGTTTGTTTCAGAGCTAGTATGGAAGGAAATTTTCCGCTAGGTTAATACAAAATTATAGCAAATAAGTTGCCTTTCATTTTTTAAAAATATTATCAAACTCAGAATTTTTGAAACAGTCTCACATTAAACTGAGTTAAACACATTGTGGTTAATGTAATCATGAACCTTTGTCAATTCCATACAATTACAACACTTTTAAGAAGATACAACTGCATCAGAATGAAATGTGGCATCTCGTTTAAGAAACAAAGGATATATTATTTGGAAACTTTGAACTAAACAAACAAAACTGTGTGATCTGACTTCTTAAAATAGCTTGCATTTTCCAAAACTCACAAGAAAGAGGCCAATAAACAGTTTTTTTCAGAAATCGCAATCACTGACTGTTAAAAAGCTTTGATGATGATGATAATTGTTGTTTTAAGGGGCCTAACATCTAGGTTATCGGCCCCGTTAAAAAGCTTTCGTCGTATGCTACCCTTAGATGGTGTCACGGCTATTTTCATTTTATAGTTAGGGAACCAAAACTACCCTAATTTTCCGGGGCATTGTGCATTCCAACTCTGCATGGTAGTCAGTGTAACATTCCTTTTGCAGAAACTGCTCAAATTCCTTGACAGATGATGGAGGAGAGTAAAGGGATAATTCTCTGCTTTGCCAAACCGATAACGATGACAAGATGTTAAAATTTGGTTGCTGTGGATACTTTCTTTTTTTAGGTACTAGGGACATCGTGGTCATCAGCTCCATATGACTAAGTGCGTGTAGGGCTTATATAACAACGTGTTTTATTGTGATGAATGTAATGTGTTGTGAAATTGCAATTATTAGAACCTAGGACTCAAGCGGGTACTCCAGCACTTTAAACAAGGTATCATTCCGGCATTCGCCTGAAGTGATTGTGGAAAAGCCAAGATAGACTGGTTCAGTTTTACAAAATTCTAAATTTGAGCGGCATTTTGGGTAACATTTGGGCAAACGGCTTATATTTACTATTTCGGACCTGCTGAACAATAATATCGCTGTTGCCAAGCTGATGTCACGACCGGAAGCCAGAAATCAAAGATGGCGGCCAATATGACGGACTTAGCCTTATATTTACATTATTTTAGTTTCCTTCGGTTGTATTTTTATTCTGAAAACGGTTTTGGGGATAAATCAGCAGAAGTAAAACATCGGTATCCCTTGCTGCCACGACTATTTGATCTGCAGTGATTTTCACTGCATGCAAAGTCATCCTTGTGTCAGCTTCTTCATGGGAAGCTTCCAGAGAGGTGACATTTGAAGACGACATGTTGGAAAAAACTTTTCATTCATCACTGAACCCTCCGGCGATAACTAGTTCAACTTCCTCTATCTCGACTGCACTGAGATGTTTTGATACGAACTCAATCAGGTTGACCTTATTTTCTTCTAAGAACAGAAAGTATTTCCAGTTTTGTGGCAAGGGCACGTTTCCATCGTCTATCACGCGACGCACTGGGGCAGTATTCTTTGAGCGCCTAGCACGGGTTGTGGACTTGACTGATTTGGATCTGTACCTAAAGAAAATAAATGGAATTTTAATAATAATAATAATAATAATAATAATAATGTAAAACACCTACCGGTCGAAAACAATGTCGATTCTCGAATAGACAGAAGTGTAGGAACGGATATGTCCTTCCACTGCCATGGCGTAATCTCCATACGTAACGCATTTTCCTGGCTTCTGTAGTGCATTGATCATTGCCATACCGTCAATGAGTAAATGTGAAGATTCTCTCTCCAGAACTATATTAACAGGGCAGTCAATGTCCTTAGAGTTGTAATCAGGGTAGATTTATCTCCACTTCTTAAATCTCCATCCATGTTTGTAAGGGATGGAGGACATGCCATGAGCTCATGTTTTAAAATTTCTTGAAGATCAATTTCCCTCCCGACCTCGTAAGCCATTACTATTCTTTGGAGAACGCTCCTGTCACTACTCAGCACTGTTTTGTGCGTCGTTTTCTTCGTGAAAACTTTCGGCAAGTCGTTCAGTGTGAGAGGGCGATTCTTAGAAATGGGCAAATGGAAGCTCACTTGAGGTTTCCCCGTGTCTTCAGATGACACAAGGAGTTCAGAGACGAACTTTGTCACTTGTTCAAGCCCCAGTTCTCGTGCGCGTAGAAGCGAATCTTGGATCTTGACGGTAGCAATGGCTTTAGTTGCTACATTGTGGATATTTGAGAGATCAGCATTGTCTTCTGAGAAAACTTTAAACGTTTTCAAAGTGGACAAGAGTTTTTCTTTGTCTGAGTTGTCTCACCGTCTCCTACCAGGATAGACAGATTGTTCTTTATATGAGCAGCCTCTGTTCCACCCCCGAACATTTCAAAGGCGGAATTAGTAATATCGCTCCTCCAGTGAAATGATAAGGCCCAACGTTGCAGAGCAGACACTTCCTGCGTTATTCCAACTAATCCGCCGGCTTTCTTAGAAGTGCCCACTATCCATTCCTGTGCATGATCCGCGTCAATTTGACAAAATTTTCCGTTGCTCCGTTCGACCCCAAAGTCTCCCTTCCTGAATGCCATCTCGACTTCTTCAGGGAGCTGATGCATTTCAGCTATATACACTGCCAAGGACTTACTGTCATCCAAAGTATTATGTGCACTCGAGTTTGAAGGTTGTTTGTGAAGTAACCAATATACCGTACCTACATAAAATCAAATCAAATCACATCATCATTTTCGTCGTTCTATTTTACGTTAGGTCATGTAGGTTTGAAATTTTTAGTTTATATCGTAATATTTTGTATCGCACTTGGAACACAAACAGTGCACGTTTCTAAGCGTGTTTCATCATGCGTCACATGAATGAATTATTATCTCAAAAACCCGTCATCAGATCGAATCCAAATTTTGTGTGTCCAAGAAACAAAGTTGTTATCATTTTTGTAAGGTAACTTTTTCTTGGCTCGGGGTGGTTGGAAAATGTAGTTCTTGGTCGCGTTGTAATCCTTATACATCGAAAATTTATGCTGTATGACTGTGAAATACGTAAATTAATTCACTTATTTTATATCAGTTTGTACTTGTAGGGGGGAAAAGACATGGTTCACCAGCAAGCCGCTCCGGGGAAAGCTGTACAGCGTTGCCGAAATGGAGCCCACATGCATCATGGCACGCCTCGCTCGGAAGTGATGGGCTCCATCTCAGCAACGCAGTACAGCTTCTCCCAGAGCGGCTAGCTGGTGAACCATGTGTTATTTCCCCGTACAAATACAAACCGATATAAAATAAGTGAATTAATTTACGTATTTCACAGTCATACAGCATAACTTTTTGATGTATAAGGATTACAACGCAACCAAGAACTACATTTTCCAACCACCCCGAGCCGAGAAAAAGTTACCTTACAACAATGATAACAACTTTGTTTCTTGGACACACAAAATTGTGAAATTAATAAACCAGTTATACAACATTCCAATGCATAGTGTGTTAAAATTTTGATTAAATCTGATGACAGGTTTTTGAGCTAATAAATCTTAAAGGTGACGCATGGTTGAAACACGCTTAAAAAGTGCACTTTTTGTGTTCAAACTGCGATAAAAAAAATATTAAAATATACATTTAAAAATCAAAACCTACGGTACACGAACTAACGTAAAATAGAACGACGTAAATGGTGATGGTATTGGATTTTATGTAGGTCTACTGGTTACTTCACAAACAACCTTCAAACTCGAATGCACATAATACTTTGGTCGACAGTAGTGTAATTGGTGTGGTCGTATCGTGCAGTAAAAGGAAACATCTCCTTAAGAGCAGTCAAATACATGTCCCAATTTCCAGAACGGATCCCCCTTGCAAATTTGAGTAATGTCGAAACCATCTCTAGATATTACCACCAGTACGCAAAATTTGAACTCGATCGTGATGCCTCGAAAACAAAGTCTTTGATTTTTTCCCGGTTTTCTTGTACGAGGAAATGCTCGATGGCTGTTTCTGCATCATAGGGGAAGTTTTCAAAAATATCGCAGCTCTTCTCATTAGCCAGCCTATCCAGTAAAATGCGCCATAAAGCCTGGAACATACTGTAAGTTTGTGAATACGAAGACCTTTACCATATGCCCTTCCATCAAAAACTCCAGCGGCCGATCTCTCTGCTAAGACTCCGCTTTCCACCCAGATCTCACGAATACCACTTCCTGTCATATGATGTCCTAATGGTTTTCAGAAAATTAAGTGCCCCAACTTCAAAACAACCCGATTTTCAAACAGTTCTGAGCCCCATCTGATCTCCAACAACTTATGGTCGAGCGCTTGATCACAAGTTAACACCAGGTACGGCTGCTTCAGCTTATCCGCGACAATTACGGATCATTCAAGCACTGTCTGGAGCGTGTCCCACTCATGGGCAGGATTTAATATTAGGGGCATGTAGCCAGCTTGAAAAATGCCCAATGTGTTGTGTGTAATGTCTTGATTAAACTCAGTCTATCCGGATTTCAAAATCTCCTTTTGTCGAAGATAAACAAACGCTAAATCCGTAGCTTTCTTTTTAAGGGAAATATTTATTCAGTGCGATTAAAAACTTAGTCAATTGACAAACCATTGTTTCAACAATGCTTTACAGCAAAATTTACCCGTATCGGAATAAAAAAGTCGATCGACAAACCATTGTTTCAACAATGCTTTACAGCAAATCGGAATAAAAATACGTGAGGAAACGAAAATAGTGCAGATATAAGGCTAAGTCGGCCATCTTGGCCACCATCTTGGATTTCGGGTTTCCGGTGGAGAAATCAGCCAGGCAACAGCGATATTCGTGTTCAGCAGGTCCGAATTGGTAAAAATATGCCATTTGCCCAAATGTTACCCAAAATGCCGCTCAAATTGGAAAAGAGGCGTTTTTGGAAAAAGTGAACCAGTCTAAGAGATAAATCAGTCAGAATGGCCACAGTGCTTTATCGAAGGCGGCATATAAAAACACGCTCGCGCGCGCGAACAGGCATTGAGAAGTTCAACTAGCCGACACAAGATGACAAGTCAATAGCCGGACAAAATAGTGCACTTTTAATAGAACAATTAATTTTGTTTTTCTGCAGATAATTCAGCGTTAGTATTCAACAACCATGTACGTTTGCTGATAACAGCATTTGAAAATAGTGTTCGTAAGACCTCATCACTCATTGGCAGGCAACGACTGTGAAAATAATATTGTGAATAATTAACAATTACAAGTTAGGGATACTACCTATCTTGTATATGCAATATAATTACACACATTAACGAAATTACATTTGGTTGCCTTATGTGGTTTTGACGTACGTATTGAGACTCCGGATCGAGAGGTCCTGGATTCGATTTCCAG
Source organism: Meconema thalassinum (assembly GCA_946902985.2). Classification (NCBI taxonomy): domain Eukaryota; kingdom Metazoa; phylum Arthropoda; class Insecta; order Orthoptera; family Tettigoniidae; genus Meconema; species Meconema thalassinum. Next base: position 1,038,463,500 of record OX336389.2, read on the forward strand.
CTCTGCCACGAAATGTAATACTGGCCTGACGTTTAGAACGGAGTACACTCAACAACCTGAATCAAAATTGCGAAGAGATGGGTTCGATTCCCACCTCAGTCGTCCTAGAAGTGGTCCTCCGTGGTTTCCAATTTCTACTCCAGGCAAATGTCGGGATTGCTTCTAGCTTCCCGTCACGGCCACCTCCTTCCAAATCCTAGCCTCAATTACAAAATGCACACCACTACGGCCACCACAATGACACAGGTTAACAGGTATATACTACACACAAACACGGGGCTACAAAGACCCTAAATGAATCAACAACTACAACAACAACAACAGCAAAGTGGACAAGTTACGTGTGACTTTTATTTCAGGTATTTGTACAATATATACACTGTATAACAACAACAAAGCGACGCACCAGGAAGGCGTTGTCCGATTGTAAGGAAATTACGTATGCAAAGACATTCGGACCGAATATACAACTGATTAAATCTTCGTATCCAATGAATGAATAGCGGGAGCTCCCGCGTATCCGAACTGCACATGCATCAGGTGTATATAAGGCGCGATTCTGAAGCGTATGCTCAAAGTAGCTGTTGCATTTGACTGCGACATCTGAACGTCGGCTGTAAGAATGCCACGCCGAAGGATTCGTGTTCATTACGAGCAGATGTCAGAGTTTGAAAAAGGCCGTGCGATCAGATTGAAAGAAGCTGGTTGGTCGAATCGAGCTGTCGCTGGACATTTGGGTCGAAGTGATGCAGCGATCAGACGATGTTGGCAAGCGTGGGTCAGCAACGGCAGGCATCAGCATCAGGACGGCAGTGGTCGACCGAGGGTCACAAGAGCACGGGCAGACAGAGCGATTGTCAGAACAGCTGTCACAGCACCGGAGTCGTAGTTATCAACGATCCAGCGTGTGACCCGCACACATGTGTCCACCATGACCATCAACAGACGCCTGAGCGACAGGAATTTGCGCTCGCGCCGCCCGTTACGCCGCTTACCACTCACGCCTATTCACCGTCAAGTCAGATTACAGTGGTGCCGCGCTCGAGCAACGTGGAACTGCGCTGATGGGGACGTCTACTGTCGGGGAAATAAGTATAGATACTCGAGTTTAGAGGTCAATAACACCTTTAACCATAGTCTTACATAAGAACAACCTACACCAAAAGTTTCCTTGTTTTATTTGTCATTTAACGATATAGAGTAAATATTTGCATTGTATCTCGTTAAAATTTTATAGCAGATTGAACAAAAAAAGTACCGGTTTTTCTTACCAAGTTCACGGAGCGCTCACTTAGAAGGATCATTGCGTTAAAAGTATTGATCGGATCGTAACGAAACTCTAATACGTCTTAAAGGAACTTATTGTTAACGCGTATATGAAGTTTCAATCTGATCTGACGTTTCTTTAAGTAGTTGTTGTGAATTTTGTAAAACATATTTTTCTCGGGCCTGGGTGGTCATAGCAGTATGAAATATGGCTTGTTATGAGGCTCATAGCAATGCAAGGCTTAACGTAAAACTACATTTTATCTACTTTTGATAATTGCTTTTATATCGATTGATATTTAATCGGGTGGTTATGTGAGAAGAATGTATCGTAGCAAGCGACGGGAATAATGCGCTCGGTCGAGGAAACTCTTGCGACGTTGCCATGTGAAACATAATACGCGCGCGTTCCAAGCCGTAAGGTCTGTGAATTTCTGTTGTTGTATTGTAATTTGTGTTAGGCCGGTATTACACTGCTAAAGAAATGTGTCAAATAAATGTTATCAAATATTTTATAAAACTGAACTTTTATCAAAGTTATACAAAGCAATTATCACACCATTACACTACATCAAATATTTTATCATAATTCAGCAAAATGGATGAAGGACAGTTCCGTGTTCACTTAACTACAGTATATTATGGTAGTTGAAATTCTGTGGTGGCAATACCGGTATATAAAAGAAACGGAAAGATAAAGTGAATGTCAATGGGTTAAACCATGGGTCGCTCACGTGACAAGGAATATATTATTTTATACGAGTAAAATCTTGGTGAAGGAGCTGCAGTACGAGGACATGAAAAATGACATTAATTAAAATAAATTAAAAACCATACGTGGAATTGACGAATTATAATACAAAAATTATAATATATATTCGCTTCCGTGGTGTAGTGGTCAGAGTGCTTAGCTGCCACCGCGGAGGCCCGTGGTTCGATTCCCGGCTCTGCCACGAAATTTGAAAATTGGTAAGAGGACTGGAACGGGGTCAACTCAGCCTCGGGTGCTCCAAATGAGTAGAGGGGGGTTCGATTCCCACCTCAGCCATCTTTGAAGTGGTTCACGTGGTTTCCCACTTCGTCTCCAGGTAAATGCCGGGATGATACCTAACGTAAGGCCACGGCCGCCTCATTCCCTCTTCCTTGCCTATCCCTCCCAATCTTCCCATCCCTCATAAGGTCCCTGTTCGCTTTGCAGGTGAGGCCGCCTGGGCGAAGTGCTGGTTACACACCCCAGTTGTATACCCGATCCCGAAGTTTCAAAATGGAGGCGGTAAATGTGGGATCCATCGCTGAGTCCGAGGGAATAGCCAACCCTGGAGGGTAATACGATTGAGAAAAAATAAAATAAAAATAAAATACATTATCATTCACGTCTATTTAACTTAACTATTTAATTCTTCTTTATATCCTGAAATATGCGTCCCTTATGTACAGCGCTAATAGCCACTGTGCTAATTCTGCCTACAAGTTATAGAAACGTGTCTTATATTTCATTTCCGCAAGAAGTTTAAACATTTCCCAACACCTTTTTTAATGGGGGCTTTGGACCTCCATTGGCAGGTTTAAAAATGGTGTGTCAGCTGAAAATCTATTATTATAAGATTAATTGTTTGAAGTAATTTACACTTTGAGATTATAAGATTATAAAACTGCTCCCTTATTAACTGTCTGAAAAATCACTGCCCGATGAATCAGATGAACTGTCATTTAAGTTTATAACAAGTGGCTCAACAACGGGGACGTCTTCTGTTAGCTAATCCTTTTCCCAGTAATGTTTCTCTATTTTTTTGGTGTGTTCGATGCATTTTTTCCATAGCTCCGGTGTTACAGACCTCAAGGCTTCTTTACAGAGATCTCGCATCACCTCCATTGATCTTCCTCTCTCCGCCTGGTTACTCATATTCACTTTAGCTATTTTATTTTTCACGTAGGACCAAACCAGCTCTATGGGGTTGAGCTCACAATGAGCAACTGGCAACCAGACGAGTTCGACGTCAGGACGAACATTCATGATTATTTGTTCCAGCTTCTTTTTAGGTGCCCTGAAGTGAGGTTTAGCGTGAACAATTAGCTCTGCTTTCGTCATACTTTCATACTTTTGGATTCTGGGAGGAATTAATTGCAGCGGCACATCTCTTCACCGTGGCTATCGACCTTCCAATACACTTGGATACTACAGTATTTGCTAAACCCTCTTATCATTATTGCTTTCTCTCTCGCATCTAAAAAAAAAAAAAATTGCACTTATAATCATGGCAAATTCTCCCTCTGTTAACTGCGCATTAGCTGGCATCTTGATCGATGTGCAAACAATAGATAATACAGACAGTGCTTGTTGCTAATGACTCAACGAAGAACAAAAGGTCAGAGTTTGGTGTGCGTAGGAACGAGCGCGCAGCAACTGGCAACATTGCCAGGCTGCTGCGGTACTATCGCCGCCCTCAATGGTCCGATTAAATATCAATCCATATAAAAGCGATCATCACATGTAGATAAAATGTAGTTTTACGTTAAGCCTTGCATTGCTATGAGCCTCATAACAAGCCATATTTCATACTGCTACGACCACCCAGGCCCGAGAAAAAGTTGTTTTACAAAATTCACAACAACTATTTTAAGAAACGTCAGATCAGATTAAAATTTCATATACCCGTTAACAATAAGTTACTTTAAGAGGTATTAAAGTTTCGTTACGATCAGATCAATACTTTTAACGTAATGATCTTTCTAATTGAGCGCTCCGTAAACTTGGTAAGAAAAACCGGTACTTTTTTTTGTTCAATCTGCTATAAAATTTTAACGAGATACAATGCAAATATTTACTCTATATCGTTAAACGACAAATAAAACAAGGAATATGTTGGTGTAGGTTGTTCTTATGTAAGACTAAGGGTAAAGGTTTTATTGACCTCTAAACTCGAGTATCTATATTTATTTCCCCGACAGTAGTCTTTAGTGACGAGTCCCATTTCCAACGGTGTCCTGACGACAACCGCAAACGTGTTTGGAGACGTCCAGGCCAGCGTGGGGATCCTGCCTTGACTATCGCACGCCACACAGCCCCACAACAGGGGGTAATGATCTGGGGTGCCATCTCCTTTGACAGCCCGACCCTTCTGGTAGTCATTCCTGGCACACTGACAGCACAGCGGTATGTTGATGACATTCTACGGCCGGTTGTGTTACCGTTCCTTCAGCGACATCCAGTCCTTACTTTCCAACAGGATCATGCCCGGCCGCACACGGCACGTGTTGCTATGGACTGTATTCAAGCTTGCCCTATCCTTCCTTGGCCAGCTCGGTCGCCTGATCTCTCTCTCTCATATAGCACATTTGGGACGTCATGGGAAGGCGATTGCGAACATCCCGGAATGTTGCCGATTTAGCCCAACAGTTGGAGACCATTTGGCACGAAATTCCGCAGGACACCATTTGGGAACTTTATCAGCCCATGCCACGTCGAGTGACAGCTTGCATCCAGGCCAGGGGTGGACCAACACCTTATTGACTTCCACACTTTGTAACGCTCTAACTCTCCAATAAATCATTCGATTGTTCTGCACTTTAGATCGTTTGTTTCTTGTTCTATGTCCGTTCTTCACATCCACCCATGTTTATAGCCATCGGACAATTCCTTCCTGGTGTGTCTTTTTTTGTACAGTGTATTAACATTAACAGTGAAAGTTAATTGGGCTCCCCTGTAAGTGTGGTCAACACAGAAGCACATAATTAAAGAAAAGGATTTCCGTGGTTTCACATTTTCGACTGCAGGTAAATGCCGGGACGGTACCCCATTATAGGCCAGGGCCACTTCCTGCTAAATTTTCTTATTTGGAAAAGATGTCCAGAGACATAATAGACTAATAATGGTATTGGTTTAAGTCCCTTGTAACCACTGCGGCTTTTAGAGACGCCGGGGTGCCGGAATTTTGCCCCGAAGGGGATCCTTAACGTGCCAGTAAATCTACTGACACGCCCCCCTCGCATTTGCGCACCCTCAAATGCCAGCTGACTACGCCAGGATTCGATCCTGCAACCTTGGGAATATTATTATATATAATATTTGCAAATGGGGGTAATTCCCCGGTGGCAAATTGTACAAATACAGAAAATTATCAACAATAACATCTAACACAATATACACAATTCTCAATTTAGGAACTATAGTAATTACATCGTAGTATTTACACACAATTTCAATCTCTCTTAAACACATCAATAAGTTTGGGGAATGGCTCTAAGACTGAGGCAAGTAATGAGTTCCAAGTATCAATACCACAGTTAATGAAATAATATTTCCCATAATTTGTACGCTGTGGTCGAACCATCGACCTTATGTGGATGATCTGCCCTGCTCAGGTAGGTGGGATTTCCAAGACGTTTGCTTAGTAGTTCTCACCATGCTGGCCGATTAGTGTAAGTGTTAAACATAGCGTATAGTCTAGATTTCGTCCTTCTATCTTCCAGAGATTCCCACCCTAGTTTTTCTATCTTCCAGTGATTCCCACCCTAGTTTTTCTATCATTCGAGTTACACTACTTCCAGGAATAAAACCGTTGAGCACAAACCTAGCAGCCTTCCTTTGTACCATATCCAGCTCATTGATGAGCGCCTTTCACCAAGGCGGTCCGGGTTCGATTCCCGGTCAATGCATGTGAGATTTTCGATGTGCAATGCCATGTCCTGTGGTTCGGATTCCACGTAAAAAGGAGGTCCCGTGGCTCATAATCACAAGATTCACGGTCACGTAAAACTACAATCTTCCTTTCCTTTTTCATTGATGAGCCCTACCTGATACGGGTACCAAACCGCTGAGCCGTGTTCCAAGATTGGCCTCACCAGGGTCAAATATCCTAATTCTTTTGCGGTAGAGCTACGGCCTTTTAATACCCGCATTACAAAATGAAGTGATTTTTACGCTTTGGAGACGACACAACCCACATGAGTACTCCATTTCATATCATTCCTTAAATGGATGCCCATGTATTCGAGTCTTCTTCTTAAGTATTTCCGAGCCGATATTATATTGAAAATCATGCCATCGCCCTCTCCCTATTCTCATGAGACTACATTTACTCGATTTATCTCCATTTTGTTGTCAACCGGCCATTTATGAACCAGGTTGAGGTCAGTTTGTAACTGAGCGTTGTTTTGTGATGTTTGAATTTTTCGGTATAATACAAAAACAATCGGTAGTCACTTCGAATCCCATTCGGTAGGTCATTAATAAGTGCCAGAAATAACAGGGGCCTAATCACACTACCCTGAGGGACATCTGACGTTATCAAAATGTTCTCCGAGAATGCATTACCCATTTTAGCTTTTTGTGAGCGACCAGTCAAGAACTCTTGAATCCATAAAATTACTCTTTTACCAATCTTCGTTGCCGCTAAGTTACAGAGTAGTATGTCATGTGGGACGACATCCAATACCTTCGAAAAATATATAATTACAGCGTCAACTTGCACCCCCCCTGTCTAGCGAGTCATTAATATTCTGAAAGTGTGATAACATTTGACTCTCACATGAGTACCCTTGTCTAAATCCGTGTTGCCTCACATTAAGCCATGATAAATTTCCCCACTGTTCCCTTAAGTAATGAGAAATAAGGTGCTCCATCAGTTTACATATGATGGATGTGAGGCTAACAGGCCTATAGTTTCCCATTACCAATCTGTTCCCTCCCTTGAATATTGGAACTATTGTAGCCCTTTTCCAGTCTTAGGGTATGTGTGTGTTATTAATTGATAGACTACATTAAACAGCACCCCCAAGTTTCGCCCAATGGCTGTACCTGCCAGTTTTAGCACATCTCCACAAATATTGTAAGGGCCTTTAGATATATTTCTACGTAGCTCTTTAATTCTTGCTAGAATTAACGGTTGGTTTCTTCGGAAAGGTGGGCTATCAGAATCATAGTTAAGGTCCAACACACAGCTATTAAATTCATTAAACACACTACCATACCATATATTTAATTCATTGGCAATTGCCTGTTTCACAGTAATTAATTCACCATCTCCGGACTTATCTTAGACAAATCATTGGAATTTCCCTTCCGCCTTCTAACGTAACTATAAAAAAAAATCCACCCATCACCCCCTCCCCCAATAAAGTTTTGCATGTAAATATCGTGAGCACCCTTCTTTTTGAGGACTAGCTCTTCCGATAATAATTTAAACTTAAGCATATGCTCGTAACTATCGTGTCGTTTGTAATAGGCTCTCCTTAATTTAGTTTTGAGACCCCTAATTTTCCTTGTGTAATATTCCGGATCCGGGTTTTGCTTCAGTAACTTAAACGGCACGAGTTTCTGAATAGCACGATCTAAGATATTTAGAAAATGTTCCCACAATATATTTATATGACACCCCTCCGACGCCCATCTTAAAAATGACTCATTCATGTAATCCTGAAATTTGCTCTGATCTGCTGTGCTGTACGGAAATATTTTAACTGCTTCGACGGAGGGAAGTATTGGAGTGTCAGTGTGTCTAATATTTAGTTCAACACCGGAGCAGTCACTAATTTCAGGAACTTTCATACAACTAATATACGGCACCACAGGTCGTTCTAAATAAAATAGCAAGCGAGAACGTTACCGCTGAGCCACGCAGCCAGTCAGCAAGTGAAGAAGATACATACAGTAAAACCCCTCAAATCCGAACCCCGGAAATCCGAAATCCCGGGTAATCCGAACGAGTTTCTTTTTTTGCTGCCAATTTAAAGTTTGAAATACACACACAAATAAAAAGAGAAACTTATTTATTTAGTCATAACACTATTATATATTCTACATTATAACCTTATTTTACATCAAAAGTTGAAAAATTAACAAAGCAGTACATTTAGCATACCTAACAATGTGGTTGGTTGGTTCCTCAGTTTAAGGGCTGCGACAACGCGGTCATGTAGCCCCGTATACTTTGGGTGTGTGTAGAATCTGTCTGATAACCGGTGTTAATTGTAATGGCCGTATTAGTGTGTGTTATCTGTTTTTTAATTCAAGTAAGGACTTCAACTTTGAATTTCAAGTAGTTCCTACTTTTACCGCCAAACTCCACCGTCAACGACTACTAGTTCAAAACACGGTTACTAGACGACACCGCAGTTGGCTCCTGGCGACGAACGTTGGAACCTAAGAGCGTTGTTCAAATGTTTAACCTATAATTTAGCTTCACACAGGTGTAATTAATGGAAGGATCTTTAACATGCCATAAATCTATGACATGGGACCGCCGGCTTTACTTCTCCTCCTAAGGAAGGCATACTGAGGGATTTTTAACGCTCTTAACAAATCCGACGACTTTGGCCTGGTTTGAACCCGCGATCTTGGGCATAGAAGCTCAGCATGCTACCAACTACGCCACCAAAGACGCTTCCTAACAATGTGTAAATGTGCCTACATACTGTACTTATCTCATCCAGGATTGAAAAACGGAAAAGTTTGTTATTGTAATCCTTAGGTTAATCACTTTGCAAAAACAATGAAATAACATTAGAAACACACAAAATACATCATAATCTTTCACTTGAAATCGGTTATCTTCAATTGTCGATGTGACGAAAACCTTCCCGTGGAGGCAATTGCGCGCCAGCGTCCCATGAAGATGGCATCGTTTGCCGTGGCTGCTGAGCCTTGTCCTACGAAGCGCAATGCATAAGAACAGCTTCAGTATAGCCTAAGTCATATTGTCAGTCTTATACCGTAACAAGGGCTGGTTATTACGTTATGGGTATTTTTCGGCTAATCCGAACAAATTGAAATCCGAACAGGCTACTGCCCCAATTAGTTCGGATTTGAGGGGTTTCACTGTATAAACAATATCGGGAAAGCAAAATCAATATTGAGGTTATGATTCTAACCGTAGAAACTCGTACCAGTGCTTCACGAAAGAAAGTTATCATACAGTGAACAGTTTGATAGTCCTACAGATCAAACCACAGGATTTAGGATGATAGATATATCATTGCTAATTGAAGCCATAGGGTCAGCTTGTCAGTGCAAAGTGTGTGGAGATCGGAATTTGTGTATAGTTGACGACGGTAAAAGAGAAGGCCTCACATGTAACTTACATGTACGTAACAAATGTCAGTCTGACTTTTCCATCAAGACCTCCGATTACACCAACAGAACATTTGTGTACTCGCTACATTGACAAGCTAACCCCATTACAATAGGTCACCAGTTTAAATAGGAACGGTTGAATTAGAATCATAAATAACAAAATAGTGTAGACATCATACCTGAAGTTAGTCACAAGTCAACCTACTTAAACTACATTAATAACAGCGCAACAACTATAGAGGTGCTTCAGATAAACATGAGCAATAATATCAGTAAATAAGATTGACAAGTTATTTAATTTAAATATTAATATATAACCTAATTTAAATATTGTATATTTATTTGTGCACAAGTGCAATACATAAACATCGTACCTTACCTAAGCCTATGTGAGCAGGATCTGATGATGATCGCGTGACGATCGAAACTTTGTCATCCAAGTAAGTAACCCCCCTCCCCTTTTTTATTGTAAATTCTGCAAAAGCGTGTAACTTTGTGATACATCTAAATTTCCTTCAGGTTGGGGTATTTAATACTTGCTTACCCACCTAATGTAATTGGGCACAATTGTGTTGACCGACTGGAAAGCTTTCTGCAATAGCACTAAGCAACGTAGATAAAGACTTCCAATAATAGACTGCCGGAAAAATAAATGGTCACCCTTTTAGAGGTTACCATTTCACTCAAGATTTATTGTGGCATATGGAGTACATGAAATTAAATATACAGATCAATAGGTCAAGCGGTTCAGAGATACCAGGTATCGACCCATGCTGAAACACCCATATTAGTACGAGGCGTAGCTCCACGGGCGGCAATGCAGGCACTGACTCTTGCATCCAGTCGATCATACAGATCGCGAATACTGTCTTGGGATACGTTATTCCACGCCTGCTCGACATGTTCACACAGTTCTGTAAGAGTTGTGGGCGGACGAGTCGCACGAGTTACTTGTCGGCCCATCATGTCCCACACGTGCTCGATTGGCGACAAGTTCACCCTGGCTGACCAGGGAAGTTGCTGCACGTCTTGCAGTGCACGTTGAGTTGCACGGACAGTGTGTGGGCGAGGATTATCTTGTTGGAACAACACATCCCCTTCCTGGTGAGTTAGCCGTGGTCGTTACGGCATGACTGCTGGCAGTCGCTCAGATCCGGGAGGCGAGGAGGTTCGAATCCCCCCGCCGGCAACCTTGAAGATGGTCTTCTGTGGTTTCCCATCTTCCTTCCAGGCAAATGCCGGGGTTGGTCCCTGACTATAGGCCACAGCCGCTACCTTCCAACTCCTCGTCCTTACATCCAAACTTTCCACCCCAACGGTACTTGTAGCTCATCCATTGGGTGTCCGTCTCGAAGCAGCTACAAAACTGGTGAGCCGAACATGTCCTCGGACACTCCCGGCACTAAAAGCCATACGCTAAAAAAAATCCCCTTCCTGTTGCAAGAACGGCAAAAGAAAGGGTCTAACAACATCCTGCACGTACCGAGTGCTGGTTAGCGTTCCCTCCACAAACAACAAAGGTGAACGAGAGTTGTAGCTTATTGCACCCTAGACCATAAGGCCTGGGGTGGGGCCGGTGTGTCTTGGACGAATGCACTCTACGAGACAGCGCTCAACAGGTCTACGTCGAACGCGCCAACGCTTGAGTGCAGGCAGAATCTGCTTTCATCGCTGAAGACTACGACGCGCCATTCCATCTTCCAAGTGATCCTCTGACGGCACCAGTCGAGTCGTGCACGTCGATGCTGTGGAGTGAGTGGAAGACGGGCCAGAGGTGTGCGTGCTCTTAGTCCCACTGTTAGTAACCGGGTCGCAACAGTTCATTTTGACACTTCTGGGCTCACAAACCCTCGTATCTGTGCTGTGGTAGCTGTACGATCTGCGATTGCTGCCCTTACAATACGACGATCCTGGCGGACGTCTGTGCTGCGTGGACGTCCATAACCTCGTCTACGGGTGTGAGAATGTTCACGTGACCACTGATACCAGCATCGTTGCACAACGGACAAAGCACGTCCAACGTGTGTGGCAATTCTCCGCAAGGACCATCCCGCCACTCGGAAGGCCACAATTTGACCCCTTTCAAACTAGCTCAGCTGTCTGTAGGAAGCACGTGTGCGTCTCCCGTGGCATTGTACCTGCTTGCTTCATACGTTTGCACCACAATGAGCTGTATGGTTGTGCGTTTTCTCTATTAAATGGTAGACACAGATGGAGCTCTGGTAGCTATGCCACTATACTATCTGTTGGCGGACGACGTTGAAACCCTTATCAGTACATCCACTATCCCCCCAGGTGGCATCTGCCGTCATCGGATCAAAATCGACGTCGTCCTTTTAAGTGACCTTATATTTTTTTCCGGCAGTGTATAATACCTCAAGAACTTATGAAGCTAATATTAGATTTGAATATTCTCTTATATGTGTTGGGGTCGGAAGGGAGGGTACTAATCTTTTATGTAGAATTATGAACATGCCCTCACCAACTTTACTCTCTACTTCTATGAACCACACACTTCTTCAGGCAGTAGTAGTAGTTTGTGAATGTAGCATGAGAACGGCCGCTACATAGGCTGTTGCAGTGAATACATGATTATAATAATTGTTGTTTTAAGGGGCCTAACATCTAGGTTATCGGCCCCTAATGGTCTGGGTGATGGCGAAAATGTCAATGAAGTGGAAACCAGAACGAAAATTAAGTGAGAAGGAAAATACTTACGAAAAGGAACTCAGATTGAAACTACTCACAAAATGGAGAGCGGTAATACTTACAAAAGGGAATTTAGAACGAAAATATTCACAAAAGGAATAGATTGAAAAATACGCACAAAATGTAGGTTAAATTCAAAATACGCACAAAATGCAATGCACAGTCGAAATGCTTACAAAATGCAAGTGAAATTCAAAATACTTACAAAATGCAAATGAGAGTGAAAATACGTACAAAATGCAATTGAGATTCAAAATACTTACAAAATGCAATTGAAATTGAAAATACACAATGCAATTTAGATTGAAAAAGGCCGGTTCAGATTCAAAATACTCACCAAGTGCAATTGAAATTCAAAATACTTACAAAATGCAATTGAAATTGAAAAGGCTTACAAAATGTATGGTAGATTCTAACTACTCAATTGATGGACAATACTTACAAAATGCAATTTAGATTGAAAATAATTACAAATTGTAATTTAGATTCAAAATGCGCACAAAATGCAATTGAGAATCAAAATACTTGCAAAATGCGCACCCTACAAAATGCAATTTAGATTGAAAATACTTGCAAAAAGCAGTTTAGGTTGAAAATACAAAATGCAATTGAAATTCAAAATACTCGCAAAAGTTCGGCCCCTTATATTGAAAGACTTACTAAAAAGCAATTTAGATTGTTAATCCTTACAAAATGCAATTGAGGTTGAGAACACTCGCAAAATGCAATTCAGATCGAGAAAAAAACTACAAAATGCAACGTAGATGGAAAATACCTACAAAATGGAATGTAGAGGGGGAAAAATCGCTAAGGAAATTTAGATACACGGGGAGCCAATTAACAAAAACAGTGCGGGAAACTTAAAGAGAAAAGGATATATAATGAAAAGAAAACAAGAGATCTGACCCATCGAAGGAGGGATCCGGAAAGATGAGGCAATGGCCAATTAAGGCGGGAAAGTGAAAGACTCCCTAGGTCTCGGATACCCTAATACCGTCGGGGTCGGAAAGAACAAGAGTTGACCAAGGGAGGTCGACAGGAAAGAAGACAGAGAGGAGCCCAGCACAAGTAAGTGTAAGCGATGCCGGACTCAGCTGGGGTCCCGTGGTCGCCGACCCACGTCCCACTAGATGTGAGCCCCTGGGGGAGCAGTGAATACACCACATGATCCTGAAGGTAATGAAGAGTCTGTACTCACAAACGTAAGTGTATACTGTGACAACACCTGAATGAAACGTGGGCACAGGTCACTTTATGAAGTGCCGACTGTCATCAGTGTCGACACTGGTCAAGTACTGGACCTAAAAGTACTGTCCAAGCATTACAGTGTGTGTACAGTACATACTGTAGAAATGGTCAAGACCTGGTGAGGGAGGAGGAGGAGGAGGAGGAGTGGCAGGAGAAGCACAAAGACTACTGTACCACAAACTACTCTGGGTCCAGTGGAGGAATGGAACCAGCAGGTATGAAACGAATTTTTCTTTGCTCTGCGATACACACGATACCTATGAGATGGTGATTCCAGTGCCTTCAAAGCTGAGTGTGAAAGTAAGCCTTACCTTCATGTTAATATTATTCTTCAAGTCATCACATTTTAAATCCATCACCCAAAACTGAAATTTTTAATTACTTCACCTTACCATAAGTATTCTGTTATATTCTCATTGACTTGATTATCACGACTCCTTTGTGGCATTAGTATAGTAGCCCCATGATAAAATCTCTATCAACAACTTCGTAAGCTCAAACTTCGGCAATAAATCTTCAAAAAGATCCTAACTCAAAATAACTATTCTAAACCTCGATTTAAAGTTTCCATATCTCGCAAATTTCAAAAAAGAGTAATTGCAGATGTCAAGCAAAATTGTAGCGTTGAATACATGAATAAATGACCCTGCGCGTATTGTTTCAACATACTAGCGAGAATCCAGTACATAAAGGTCATCATTCTACCTTGGTGAAGTTCTGCGTTGGCTTGCCTGGTTCCGATCCCTGCCCATCCTTGCTCCTGTTGCATCATCTCCTTCTCGCAAGATGTTGTGGTCCAGATTCCATCCTCCGCTGGAATCTCTCCTTTGATCAATGTCGTCCCCCAAGGTCGAGACGCCGTCATCTTCTTTTAGGTTGCGTTGGATGATCGTATGTTGAATTCTCCTTCCGAGGTAATCGTCTTCATTATGCTGATCGAAGATCGAATCACCCAAGTCATTCGTGGTCGATTTACTCACATCACTAAAATGCTCCCCTACGCATAATTTACAAATTCATCATACTTTCGATGTTGTTCAAATTATGTAACATCCCCTTAACTCAATTTTCTTGATCATGTTCGAATTTAATAAATATCTCTAGTAAACGTAGATTGATGTTATCAATCGGTCAACACGATTGTACCCAGTTGTGGGTTATTCCCTAATCCTGAAAAAAAAATACATGAGATTAATAAATAATCGTTCCAATAATGTTAACAAAGTTTTCGACGTTCGCAGGATACCAGTTTAGTTTTATAACATGTTTCCTTTATATTTTCCGAACAACCCACGTAGCTTCAGAATTCAATAATGTTCAGCTATTTCCGATGTCATCTAATTACATATTTTCTACGATGAATATTACACGTACATACTCATATGGCTTTATAAATCGTTCCTCTTTGGAAGAAATATTACAAAATGCTTCTGATGTGCAAAGTTTAAGTCTTAAACTATTAAAAGTTCACATCATCTCGGATCCCTCTTATGTGTGCAGAAAATAACGTGTCCTTCGCCGCATCGAAAATCTTAATCTCCGCACTCTTATTATCACTAAAATTTCCTTAGTCCATATCTGCTGTTGTATTATATCGCCGGGGATTGAAATTGTCCTAACGGACGCGCCGATCGCTTCGCACGTCAGACTTTAAAGCACCCACGTAGCGCGAACCTGCTCTCAGGGCAGGCACAAACGAAGTTTTCCCCTCTCCAAAACTTATTTGGCAATTTTCTGGTGTCCTTTTCAAATTTTCTTGACGGTTGGGTTCTCGCTTTCACCACTTTAATTAATCACACCGTAATATATTAACTTGAATTGCGATGAAAACATGTAAATTTGTATCTTGCAGATTTGCTGTGTAGTTCCTGATCGTGACTTCGGGGTGTAATTATACGAAGGCAAGTCAATAAGTTTCTGCAATTGTGTTCCAAGTATCGTTAGGTTGGCCGTATGGCGTTGTGTGCTCACCAGACGCTAGATGGCACCGTTGTCCATGTTAGTGGTAGGTTTCAGCGATATCAGATCAGTACAGCTTGCGCTGTTGCGACGTAAAGATGGCAGCGCCACTCTCTGTTTGCACTAAGGAAGAACAGCGTTCCGTAATCCGTGTTTTGTGGTCTGAGGGCGTACCAGGAGCGGAAATTCATTGACTACATTCAGCACAATACGGGGACAATGTTTTGCCACAGCGAAGTGGTTACCAGTGAATTGAACAGTTCAAAAGGGATCGCACGAGCGTGAAGGATCGGGAAAGATCCGGGTGTCCATCTACAGCCTTAACGGATGCCAATATTGAACAAGTGCGTGATGTGATACTGCATAACAGACGAGTTACTGTTCATAACGTGGCAAACCATTTGCACATTAACCATGGTTCTGTGTATGAAATATTGCATAACAGGCTGAACGTTCACAAAGTCTGATCGAGAAGGGTTCCAAAACAGCTCACTGATGAGCATAAGCGCAATCGTGTATGAATCTGTCGGCACCTACTGGACCGTCATGCTAACGAAGGTGAAACGTTTCTGAAACGGATCATCACTGGAGATGAAACATGGGTTCACCACTTCGAACCAGAGAGCAAACGTCAGAGCATGGAATGGATGCATCCCGGATCCCCCGTCAGAAAGAAATTCAAGAGTCAATCTTCTGCAAGAAAAGTGATGCTCACAGTGTTTTCGGACTCTCAAGGGCCAATCCTGGAACATTACCAGGAAAAGCGGGAAACATGAAACAGTGAACGTTACAGCGATATGTTGGTAAACAAACTGAAACCTGCAATTCGCAACAAACGCAGAAGTCGATTGTCGGAAGTTTTGTTGCATGACAATGCGCGTCCACATACCGCCGCCCACACCACTCAAACACTTCGGACACTGCGTTTCGAGGTGTTGGAGCATCTTGCGTACAGTACTGATCTCGCTCCATCGGATTATCATCTGATTGGTCCACTGAAAAATGCTCTAAGAGGTCGTCGCTTCAGCTCCGATCAACAGGTAAAGGACGCGGTGCATTTGTGGCTTGCTGCGCAACCAAAAACCTTTTCTTCAGAGGTTATCAGCAAGCTTGTGAAACGGTGGACCATGTGCATTGAAACGCAGGGGGAATATGTTGAAAAAATATATCAATATAAAGTGTGTACTCATTTTGTGATAAATTACAAAAATTGATTGCAGATACTTATTGACGTGGCTCCGTATATGTCTGTTCCATTAGCGGAAAAATATAATTTTATTACTCCTCAGATGTGGCCACATGGCTAGCACGCATAAAACGAAAGGTCACACACTCTTCTCAAATATTCCTCTCACTGCGAATTAATTTGATATTTTCCTTTTGATGGCCCAGCCGTATCAACTCATTTCATTTTTATTTGACGCGCGACTCTGTTTCTGGCTCGCTTCCTCATATATAAAATGTTACAATAAAATTAACTCGTCTTACTCGAGCCGTCAATAATTCTGTTTTGCCTGAGATAACAAGTTCAAACAGAGAAACTTCCCCCACGCTGTCTCGTGTCGTGCAATATACAAAGATAAATACCAGTCCTGGCTCGCTTTTAAAATATTATCATTTCTTCTCAATTAGCCATCGTAATTAAGGGCTCAGTACATGGCATTCAGACAGTTTTATATAAGGACCCTCTGTTACCAACGTTATGGCTACACGAGAATGAACATTTACGCGCAACCACCATCCTGAAATTGTTAGGCCTATAATTATTATAATTTAAAAATTATAAAAATAAATAACTCAACGCTTAACAGCTACAATAACGAAAATTAGTGACAAGGTAGGACCGTATATGTGGCCTAGTACGGCCAAGGAAAAATAACACTCGCCATACATTCAAGATGGCGGTTGCGCGAACTATTAGAACATTAAAAGTGACAAATCAGAATGAAATTCAGACGAATCTTGCCAAGAGGTATCATACAGGGTGGGGCCGCATAACTTCCTTTTTTCAAACCTTAATAAAACACATTGTACGAATCAGAAAATTTTTATTTTTTAATATAATGTAGGTACAAATATAAAGTTTTGTTTTACTTGGTTTTGAAGATCAAATCAGGTAGGTGACGTCCCCCATTCTCTACACACTGGGTGAAGCGATTTCTGGCGTTTGTCATAATTCTTACCAGCATAGCAGGCGTTATGTTGGCAAGTTCTTCCTGGATGTTGTTCTTCAAATCTTGTAGGGTCATTGGTCGGTTTATATAAACACGGGATTTCAAAAAAAACCATAGAAAAAAATCACAAGGGGTCAAATCGGGGGATCGGGCCGGCCATTCCAAGTCGCCCCTAATTGAGATTAGGCGCCCTGGGAAGTGTTCCCTCAAAACGGCCATCGATGCTCATGAAGTGTGTGCCGTTGCACCGTCTTGTTGAAACCAAACGACCCCTAAGTCCAACTCATCCAGTTGTGGAAAAAAAATCCTGTAACATGTTTACATACCGGTCCGAATTCACTGTCACTGTGACTTCATTTTCCTCAAAGAACCAGGGACGAATTATTCCACCTGAGGAAATTGCACACCACACTGTGAGTTTTGGTGAATGCAAAGGCCTTGGATGCAATTCTCGAGGATTGGTAGCAGCCCAGTAGCGCATGTTTTGTTTGTTGACGGATCCACACAAAGGAAAATGGGCTTCATCACTAAAAAACACAATAGCGTACTCAGGCACGACTTCCAGAAACACCTCACACGCGTTCCTCCGAGAATTGAAGTCGCGTTCAGAAAGTTCCTGCACAATCGCCATCTTGAATGGATGAAAATGAAGATCATCATGAAGAATTCTCCTCACAGAACGATTAGAAAGTCCAATGGCAGACGAATGTTTGCGCGCAGAACGCCGTGGTGTTCGCAAAATTGAAGCTCTCACTGCCTCAATGTTATCAGGTGATCTAATGGGCCGTGGGACTCCAGTTCTACGTCTTGTTGCACTTGCAGTTTGTCTGAACGTAGTGACCCACGTAACAATTGATTTCCGGTCTGGGACAGGCGCCAATGGGGCTAAATTAAAGCGATTCCGAAAGGCACGCTGGGTTGCGATCACAGAACAATCGCTCGAAAAGTAGGCCTCAAGGGCAAACGCACGCTCCACACTGTTCCAACGCATGATGGCGACTGAACTGTGTCAGTACAAAACTTTACAGACCCGCCTATTGGACGAGACCCCTAGCGCTCCGGTACTACATCACACTACTAAATGGGGCGCAATTGAAAAAAGGAAGTTATGCTGCCCCACCCTGTATAAGAGCCCTTACTTGAATTGATCAAAATATCATCACACTGAACACGGGCACAGCGCCCATATCGAAATTTCAAAATAAATCAACTTTTGGTATACTAGGGCAATAACAACAAAAATTATTAATAAAATAGAACATTATAAGTCGCATCGTATGCCTAACGCAAAAGAACAGTGATTCCAAACATTCTGAATGGAACTCAATATGTTATATTGCACAATTAAGGCGGAACTCAGTAGTAGAGGTGTATTATATAAGAGGCGTCAGTAGCATGAGTGATAAATTTATCACATTGAATAAAGCGGGCAACGGTCATCCTGAAAATTCATAATAAAAAAACACTCTAAATGATGAGGCAAAATGCTATAAGGAATATCGTATATCCAAAGAAACTAACAAAATAACAAGATGGTAACTGGCCGTAATATTAAAACGTAATAGTGGATCATTCAGAATGTAATTGTGCAATTAAAACGAAACTTAAGAGTATATCGTACATGGGATCTTGCTAAAATAAGCTATAAGAATAAAACGCTGAATACAACGCTCGGCGGCTATCTTGAAAATGTCGAATATACAGGGTGCAACTAAATATGTGGGAAAGCTCCGGAGATTCGATAGAGGACCTGACAACAAGCAAACCATGTCCTGTAAACATATGGTGTATGCCTATTTGCTTTCGTTTCCGTGTTACAAGCGTTGTTTGTGGTGAACATAACACAGACCACGTCACTATGCAGGTTGGTCATTTGTGTTGATAAAGTGTAGCCTACGTTACTACTTACAGTTCTCTACAGAAGGTGCTCAAAATGGCTACCAGGAGCTGCAATGCAGACGTCGATGCGCCGCATCATTGACTGTCTCACACGCTCCCATATTACCGGCGTATGTCGTATCTGCTGACATCCTGACGCAGCATACACAATGGCCTTTAAATGACCCCATAAGTAGAAGTCTAATGGGTCGGGATCGGGAGAACGCGCAAGCCACGGTGTCGGGTCCCTGACGCCCTATCCATTTGTTTGGGAATCGCTGATGTAGCCTAAAATTGCTCTAGCAGCAAGAGCAAAATTAGGCCGTGCTCCATCATGCATGAACCACATGCGTGCCGCCGTCTGTGTTATGCACACCACAAACAATGCTTGTAACACGGCAGCAAAAGCACATACACCATACAGATACTGTCATAAGTATTCCAAGCAAGGCGCGCCATGACGCGTGATGGGCTCCATCTTGGCAATGCAGTATAGCTTTTCCCGGAGCGGCTAGCTGGTGCCCATGTCTTATTTCCCCGTACAAATACAGACCGATATAAAATAAGTGAATTAATGTACGTATTTCACAGTCATACAGCATAACGTTTTGATGTATAAGGATTACAACGCGACCAAGAACTACATTTTCCAACGACCCCGAGCCGAGAAAAAGTCACCTTACAAAAATGATAACTTTCTTTCTTGGACACACAGAATTTTTAAATTAATAAACCAGTTATACAACATTCCAATGTATATTGTGTTAAAATTTGGATTCGATCTGATGACGGGTTTGTGAGGTAATTCTTAAATGTGACGCATGGTTGAAACACGCTTAAAAACTGGCACTTTTTGTGTTTCAACTGCGATGAAAAATATTAAAATATAAATTTAAAATTTCAAACTTACATGAACTAACGAAAAGTAGAACGACGAAAATGATAACGTGATTGGATTTTATGTAGGTCAATTGGTTACCTCACAAACAACCTTCAAACTCGAGTGCACATAATATTTTGGTCGACAGTAGTCGAACCCCTTCCCAATGTGTCTGTAGTCAGTTGTGGGATTGCTCAGTCAAAATAGGTCGGAAAAGCAAAGAAATCTGTATCGAGTTGCGGAAGTTAATAATAAAGCTCCATAACGAGACAAAAAATTAGGAGAGATATCCAAGCTTATCGGAAGAGCAAAATCTTACTGTGCTGACCCATCGTACGCAGATTTGGTGAGAGAAATACAGAGGAAAATATGCCACAAAGTGGACGTCCACGCTTGATTACCACAAGAACAGGACGACACATGGTGAGATTAATTCAGAAAATACCAAAACTAAGTGGCCCTAAAGTTAGGGCCGAGTTACGAAATGACGGTGTGCAAGTATCAGGGAGTACTGTCCGGCGTGTTTTTAAAGAAGCAGGGTATGATGACGATGGTGCGGAAGAAGTTCTTCGTGTCTGAGACCAACAGGAAGAAGCACCTGACATTTGAAAACAGCACGTTGATTAAAGTCTGACGTTTTGGAGGAAGGTAATTTTCTCGGACGAGAGTAAATTTAATGTGTTTGGGCGACAAATGGTGTGGAGAAAGAACACACAGCCTCATCCCAAGAACTAGCTTCCGACGGTTTAATACGGAGGTGGGAGTGTGTTAGTGTGAGGGTGTATTAGCGCAACGGGCGTTGGGAATTTACATATTATCGACGGAATTATGGACAATCGGATGTACGTTGACATTCTGAAGGAAAACTTGGGGCATAGCGCTGCTGGGATGGGTCTGGAAGGTGATTTCTTATTTCAACAAGACAACGACCCAAAACTTACGATACATATCACCAGGATGTGGCTGCTTTACAATGCCCGAAAGCAGCTTCCCACCCCTCCACAATCACCGGACACCAACCCAATAGAACAACTGTGGAGCATTCTCGACTGAAGAATTAGAAAACGTCCAGTTTCCAACAGGAGTGAATTAAAAATTGCGCTTCAAAAAGAATGGACCTCTATTCTAGTGGAGATCACCAGACCATTGGTCGACTCAATTCCAAGACGCATGAAAGCTTATTATTCAAGCGAAAGGAAACCCAACGAAATAGTAAAATACATTCTATAAATGTTTTTGCTGTCGCAACGAAGGTGTACGAATAATTTTGACACACCAGAAATTTGTAATATTTATTTTATTTGTTGTTTTCTGTACATAGTTTGTGTGTGTTATTTCGAGAACTGCAGCAAGTGCAATAAAATAATTCACAGCAGTTATCATGTTATTGGTCCTGTATTTCTACCTTCACTTAATTCTGTGCACCAGGTAAACAACTGTTTCTCCTACAGGTGTACGAATACTTATAACACTATCAGTCTGTATGTTTACAGGACATGTTTTGCTTGTTGTCAGGTTCTCTAACGAATCCCCGGGGTGTCTCACATATTTCGTTACACGCTGTATATGATGAATAACTCAAAGTATTTTTAAGGTACGGTACAACAACGAACATTAGCAGTAATCTAGAACATTGTACATGGATTTCTATTACCATATGAAAACAACTTCGACTCCATACGTTCACGATGACGGCTGGGCGTATTCTTCAGTCTTGAATATGCCCAACTCGCAATATAATGGCACAATTAATGCGAAACGTAGTGAGAGAAGGGTACCTTATAAAATACTCAGTACCATTATTCATAGCAATAGCACACTGAAGTTAACGCGCAGCAGCCATCATGAATTTATAAAATATAAAAACAAATAAGTCTATATAATTTAAAGATATAAAATCTCAAATTAGCATTAAAGTAGACCCGAACATGGGCTGTGTATGCCAAAGGCAAAAGAACCCCCGCCATATTCAAGATGGTGGCTGAGCATACTATTATAGGAAAACTTCAAATTCAACAACCCAGGATCCAAATATGCAATTAACACGAAATTTTGTAAGAGGGGAGAAATATATAAGATACTTAGCTTACATTAGTGATCAGACAATCCCCGTAGCTCATGATCGCGAGATTAACGGTCACGTTAAACCACAAGGTTCGTTCCTTTTGATCAGACAATCACACTGCATTTAGCATGTAGTCGCCATCTTGAATACTGCATACAACATATTAATAACGATAATTCACTATTTACTAGAGTTACAATAACGAAACTCACGAAATATGTAATCTCATATGAAAGACGTTCTCTGCAGAAGGCGCAAGATAAACGATTCCATATCATTGAAGATTGTGGATGGACGTTCTTTTCTACAGTTCCAATCAATAATCTGGATACACAAGCGGAATCATCACGAAAGCTAATATTCAAGTACACTGCTCGATAAGGACAGAGAGTTGTATTACCCTTTCACGAATTGATTGCCGGCGGTCGAGGTGGGAACTATTCCTTGTTTACTTGTGTCACACGTCAGTCTGCTTCGTTGACAGGTACAGTTGCGTGAGTAGGATATGACTCACCTCCAATAGCCTCAGCTATCGTTTGACTGTCCGTGGTGACATGAGCTCCGGTGACGCGCAATGCTGCTTATCTTATGTGCAAAACGAACCCTTGCCATCGCTGTGTTCCCCGCTTCGTCCCGCGGGGCAGCTGCTACAATCAAAACAAACACTAGCGCAGCCAGGCTCAGCGGCAATCAAATGTTAAACGGGTAATAACTGTAGGCCTACCCATACATTTAAGTAGGGTATATGGTCTTTACTGAACAGTTTGTTAAATATGGAAGAAATGGGCTGCGGCAATGAGATAAACGCCCTCAAGCGTTTGCCTGAAGTTAGAATAGCCAACAATTGAAATTAATTTCAGGACGGCGACAGTAGGATTCAGCCCCATTTACCTCACATGCTCAGAATACAGGAGCGGTTGTTAGTGCTGCAATATACTGAGGAATCTTCGCTAATGATCGTGTGGCCTCCGGAGAGGCCTAGTGCAGGTTTTCTAGTTGACGCCCGTGGGCGACCTGCGCGTTGTAATGAGGATGATGAAGACGTCACAAATACCCCGTCACCGAGCCACGGGAATTAACCCCAGGAGATTAAAATCCTTTATGGCTCGGCCGGGAATCGAACCCAGCGCAATTCGGGCCAAAGCCTGGCGCACTAACCATTTAGTCACGGAGCCGGACAGGAATCATCGCTAATATGTCGTCTAGTTACTATATAACATACAAAAGTTTGGTGCTTTTCAGACGGTCAACACGAATGTACCCAAAAAGAGCTGGGTTGTGCCCTAATCCTGAAATCAATTACATGAGATTAATAAATACACTAGGATGACCAGTTTCGATTGTCAAGCGATCATCATCAGATCCATTACACTTAGGCTATAACATCTAAGTTTGAGAATACAGGTGCAAAATATTTACAATATGTACAATTATTTAGTTGGGCCTCCGTGGCTTAGGCGGCAGCACGCCGGCCTCTCACCGCTGAGTCCGTGGTTCAAATCCCGGTCACTCCATGTGAGATCTGTGCTGGACAAAACGGAGGCAAGACAGGGTTTTCTCCGGGTACTCCGGTTTTCCCTGTCACCATTTCATTCCAGCAACACTCTCCACTATCATTTCATTTCATCCGTCATTCATTTAAGCATTGCCCCAGAGGAGTGCGTCAGGCCTCGGCAGCCGGCACAGTTCATATCCTCGCCGCTAGATGGGGGCTTCATTCATTCCATTCCTGACTCGGTCGGAGACTGGAAGCAGGCTGTGGATTTTCATTTCACAATTATTTAGTTGCAGTATTGGTAATGCAACTGTCGGTGTATGCTAATTGTAGTATATCTAATGTTAGGTGAAGTGCTAAAATGGTGATAAAAATCCGGAGTTTGTCTGTTTGGGGTGATTATATGGTTATACAAAATCAGTGGGACCACGCGCTTTTGGCGGGGAAATGCCTTGGCCACCCTACCGCACGTAAACTCCGGCTGAGGATAGCCTCTTCGGAGGCACGGATGATGAACTCTAGTTGATTTTGTATAACCATATAATCACCCCAAACAGACAAACTCCGGATTTTTATCACCATTTTAGCACTTCACTTAACATTAGATATACTACAATTATTAGCATACACCGACAGTTGCATTACCAATACTGCAACAAAATAATTGTACATATTGTAAATATTTTTCACCTGTATTCACAAACATAGATGTTATAGCCTAAGTGTAATGGATCTGATGACGATAGCTTGACGATCGAAACTGGTCATCCTAGTGTATTCATTAATCTCATGCAATTTATTTCAGGATTAGGGCACAACCCAGCTCTTTTTGGGTACAATCGTGTTGATCGTCTGAAAAGCACCAAACTTTTGTTTACTTAGGCAACACTGAAAAATGGCTTCAAACCTCACAATATATAACATCCATTTCATGATTTTCAGCAATTTCTCATATGAACACTCCATAGCCAACGGCCTAGGCTTGTTGAAACACCGGATCCCATAAGAACTCCGCCGTTAAACAGCATTGGGCGTGGTTGGACCTTGGATGGAATGCCGGTTCAGTGGGACCACGCGCTGTTGGCGGGGAAATGCCTTGGCCACCCTACCGCACGTAAACTCCGACTGAGGATAGCCTCTTCGGAGGCACGGATCTGCCTTCGGGCAGAATGACAATAATAATAACACTCCATAATAATTCATTTGGCATCACCTGGCACATCCGCACTAGATTTCGCCGTTTTCTGACAGCGCTGGTACTGGAATAGATTAAGTAGGCCTACTTGTTTTGCTAATTAAGTTGCCAGCACTCTGCATGCCATATTGGGAGCTGATTGGATTTGACTGAGTATAACTGAACAGAGCAATTCAAGAGCTTTGTGCATTGTGCAGCATAAAGCGCTTTGGCTTTTGTTAACGTTAATGTAGATCCTAATAGTGGCCTGAACTCTGTGGGGTCGATGTTGTGCTGTCATCTGTTACGGTACTCCATGACCGCATATGAACATACACACACACAAAAGTTTTGCATATTGCTATGAAGCACAACGGAGATGAAAGTGAGGACTTTTTTTTTTTTACTTGTTTCTGTTATTTCTATTTGTTTCCAGTGTTTGGTTCCTTTGTCCATGTATATGTCACAAACACCCAGTTCCCGAGCCAGAGGAATCGACCACAGGAGATTAATTACCAATGGCCCTTCGGGCCAAAGCCTAGCACGCTAACCTATTAGCCACGGAGACGGACAAGCAGTGTCCACGCCTGCTCTACGCAACTGAGATCAGGAGCATAGGCAGGCCATTCCATTCTGTGAGAACCATTCTCCTGAAGAAATACATCGACAATGCCAGTTCTGTGCGGGCGAGCGTTATCGTCCACGAAAGTGAAATTTGGGTCATAATTGTCAGCATAGCCTTTCACTACATGTGCCAAGACAACCCTCTAACGTATGCCTGTCATACGCCCTGGGATGTACAGAAGAGGGGTTCGGCAACCATACATGATGTCACTCCAATACATACCAGTTGGTATCGGTCTCGGCTGTATTGGTCGTGCATACATACATCAGGTCGTCTGCACACTCGCACAGCTCTATCCTAATTGACACAGACGAGTGTACACGGCCGATATACAAGCACGCAAGAACGACTAATGGGTTTGAGACCACTACGACTCTAGGCCAGCAATATGCAAAACTTTTTTTGATGTGTATAGATAATTCATCTACAAGAAACTACTGATAAAAAAACATATCGGCTGCATCATGTTCAATTATCCAATGGACCTGCATCCATTTTAGCCCACTTTCAAATTTTGAAAAATATGAAAGTAGACACGAGATCTACACGGGTTTCATGGTATTGATTTTACATCCCTTTTCACTAGATTTAGAGACGCCGGGGTGCCGGAATTTTGTCCCAAAGGAAATTTTTAACTTACGAGTAAATCTGACACGGCTCCCTCGCAATTTAAGCACCCTCAAATGCCTGCTGACTGCGCCAGGATTCGATCCTGCAACCTTTGACACAACAGACGAGAAAGTTACCGCTGTACCAAGCTACAAGTTACAATTCCGAAACTACGAAACCAAATTGAACCAAATTTAGTCCAGAGTTAACTTACTACACTAGTGTCCCAAAGTTAAGCATTGCTAGGGCCCGGATAGTTATGTGCTTAACATTTCAGAAATATGTATTTATTTATGTGCTTAAAAGTGGGGAAAAATGTGATTAAGTTTCCAAAATATGTTCTTAAATTTGTACCATATTTATGTCCCCCAGTTACTCTAAAAATAATTGTACATATTTCACCAACTATGATGTTGGCTACGTAACGGCCAGTATCGTCGGTCGTCTCGTCCACTGTAATCCACACAGCTTTGTCGCCAATTTCACTACGAATTCTGTGCACTGCCTCAGAGTAAAGTTTAGGTAAATAGTTCTTACGCAGTGTTGACTCGTCAGGGAGAGGAATTTTGACGTACTTTACTAACGTGCCACGTAGCACTGGATTCTGCAGTTTGTTTAGTGGTATATCAGCCGCATGAAATGCATGACAAATGTCTTGTGAGAACTGGCAGTTTGCTGGACCAGATCTGACATCCTGCATTTCGGGAAGCATACGTTGTGTCGACTTCTTTAAAGATGTAGGCTAGATTTGACGTGTTTCGCTATCGCAACGTGTTGCGTAACTTGTGAACGCTTGTCTGCCGCTATGGGTTTCTCACAAATGTTGCAAAATAAAACAGTTCCATCAGTTCTAAAAACGTCTCCGAACTCTCGCACTAAACGAATCAAAGTAACACATTTCGCACTTTTGGGGCGCATCCTTGAAACGAGAACGCCACTGTCAGTATATTCACAAGCTTCGCAGACTATTGTGATTTCAACTAAAATTTTCCGTCTAGGTTGTTGTTGTTTGAGTCTTCAGTCTTTTGACTGGTTTGATGCAGCTCTCCATGCCTCCCTGTCCTGAGCTAATCGTTTCATCTCTACATAGCTACCACACCCTACATCCGAGGCAATCTGTTTAACATATTCTAACCTTGGTCTACCCCTACAGTTCTTGTCCTCGACCCTTCCTTCCATAACTAAGCTTGCTATTCCTGGGTGTCTTAGTATGTGTCCTACCAACCTATCTCTTCTCTTCATTAGCCGTCGCCAGAAACATCTCTCCTCTCCCACTCGCCTTAATACCTCTTCGTTTGTAACCCTATCTACCCATCTGATCTTCATCATTCTCCTGTAACACCACATTTCAAATGCCTCAATTCTCCTCTTTTCTGCTGCACCAATAGTCCAAGTTTCACTTCCATAGAGCGCCACGCTCCAGACAAAGGCTTTCAAAAATGACTTCCTAATACCTAAATCTATATTCGATGTCAACAGATTCCTTTTCTGTAGAAAGGCTTTCCTTGCCTGAGCCAACCTACTTTTTATATCCTCTTTGCTTCGTCCATCACTGGTTATTCTGCTTCCTAAGTAACAGAAGTCTCCTACTTCCTTCAGCTTTTCACCTGCCAATTTGATCTCCATAGAGGTTTCTGATTTATTTCGGCTGCATTCCAGTATTTTTGTTTTACATTTATTAATTTTCATCATGAAGTCCTTCCGTAAGACGGAATCCATACCATTCAAAAACTCATTCAAATCCTCAGGCGTGTCGGCCAAGATGACGATGTCATCAGCAAATCTCAGAGTTGAAATTATTTCTCCTTGAATCTTCACTCCGACTTTAAATTTTTCTCCAATTTCCTTCATTGCTTGTTCAATGTAAAGATTGAAAAGTATGGGTGATAAGTTGCAGCCTTGCCTTACACCTTTCATAATACCAGCTTCTCTCTCATATCCTTCAGCTCGAATGACTGCTGTCTGGTTTCTGTATAGATTGTATATCACCCTCCTATCCCTGTACTTTATTCCAATAGATTTCAAAATGTTAAACAATTTAGTCCAATCAACGTTATCAAAAGCCTTTTCTAAGTCTACAAATGCCATGAAAGTTCTCTTATCTTTCCTTATTCTACCTTCCAAAATCAGCCTAAGACTTAGTACAGCTTCCCTTGTTCCTACATTTCTCCTGAAACCAAACTGGTCTTCACCCAACTCCGTTTCTATCTGGCTTTCAATCCTCTTGTAAATTATTCTAGACAGGATCTTTGAAGCATGAGTAATCAAGCTGATTGTACGGTAATCTTCACATCTGTCAGCTCTTACTTTCTTTGGTATAGGGATGATAACATTCTTCTTGAAATCAGGGGGTACCTCACTTGTCTCATAAATCCTACACACCAAGTGAAATAACCTGATCAGACCTTCATCTCCTATGCAGCGTAGCAACTCAATCGGTATATCATCTATGCCTGGTGCTTTGTTCCTGCCTAAGTCCTCTAATGCTCTGTCAAATTCTGATCTCAATATTAAATCTCCCTTTGCATCCTCATCAATTTCCCCCTCCCTTTCCATTACATGATTCTCAATCTCCTTTCCCTTATACAAGCACTCTATGTAAGCTTTCCATCTCTCAACCTTTTCTTCCCTATCTGTTAGAGGCTTTCCATTTGTGTCCCTAATATTACAGCACTTAGTCTTCTTTTCGCCAAAAGTATTCTTAATCCTTCGATAAGCTGTGTCTACTTTTCCTAATTTCAGACACTTTTCTATACCTGTACATTTCTCTTTCAACCATTCTTCTTTCGCTTCCTTGCACTTCTTGTTAACCTCATTTCTCAGACGTCTGTATTCTGCTTTCCCCTCTTCATCTCTTAGATTCTTGTGTCTCCGCCTTTCATCCATCAATTCTAGTATATCCTGAGTGATCCACGGTTTTCTACCTATTCTTTCTTTCCTACCAATGTTTTCTTCTGCCGATTTTGTTATTTCATTCTTCAAAAGTGCCCATTCGTCTGCAATTGAAGTTTGTTTAGGGGTTTTGATTAGTCCTTCCTTTATACTCTTCTTGAATCTTTCGTTCACATCCTTCTCTTTCAGTCTGTCTATTGCCCACCTTTTTGGCTTTTGACTTTTCTTCAGTTTCTTCAACTTTAATCTGCATTTCATTACAACCAGATTGTGGTCAGAGTTTATGTCAGCACCAGGATATGTTTTACAATCCAAAATCTGGTTTCGAAACCTCTGCTTGACCATAATGAAGTCGATTTGGTAACGCCCTGTATCTCCTGGTTTCATCCATGTGTACATTCTTCTATTGTGGTTATTGAATAAGGTGTTAGCTATGACCAACTCATGTTCGGTGCAAAATTCCATCAGCCTGCTTCCTCGATCATTCCTTTCACCTAATCCGAAATCTCCTACTATCTTCCCTTCCCTCCCTTTTCCTAACCACAGCATTACAATCTCCCATTACTATAACATTTTCATCACCTTTGATATACCTCAGAATGTCATCTATTTCTTCGTAGACCTTTTCAACATCCTCATCATCAGCTTGACTGGTAGGCATATAGACTTGTACCACTGTGGTGCACGTAGGTTTAGTATTGATTTTTGCTACAATAATCCGTTCACTGTATTGCTCATAATATTCCACCCGCTGTCCAAGTTTCCTACTCAATATGAGACCAACTCCTGCTTGGCCATTGTTTGATTTAGTGCTAATGACCCTATAGTCTCCTGACCAAAAGTCCTGTTCTTCCTGCCAGCGCATTTCACTAATCCCAACCAAATCCAACCTCAACCTATCCATTTCCCTTTCTAAGTTTTCTAACTTTCCACTTCCTAGCAGACTTTTAACATTCCACGCTCCGATCCGTAGAATGTCAGATTTCCTCTTTGTCACTTCTGTGATGTTAACCCCCTCTCGAGTAGTCCCCACCCGGAGATCCGAACGGGGGACTAGTTTACCTCCGGATTGAAATTTTACAAGGGAGGAGGCCATCATCACATGTAATTATGCATAGAGAGGTAAGGACTGAAAAATGAAAATGAAAATCCACAGCCTGCTTCCAGTCTCCGACCGGGTCAGGAATGGAATGAATGAAGCCCCCATCTAGCGGCGAGGATATGAACTGTGCCGGCTGCCGAGGCCTGACGCACTCCTCTGGGGCAATGAAATGAAATGATAGTGGAGAGTGTTGCTGGAATGAAATTTTGACAGGGAAAACCGGAGTACCCGGAGAAAAACCTGTCTGCCTCCGTTTTGTCCAGCACAGATCTCACATGGAGTGACCGGGATTTGAACCACGGACCCAGCGGTGAGAGGCCGGCGTGCTGCCGCCTAAGCCACGGAGGCTTCCGTCTAGGTAAGGACTAGTGGAGGCTTAATGAGCCTGTTAACTCCAGCCCCTCTGCTGTACTTAATGACTGGGAAATCCCTGTCTTGAAATACTACTGCAGTATGGAGACAATGGAGCACTGGCGAAATAGAGAAGGGTCGAAAATGTGGGCAGCAGTCATCCAAGAAGTACAACATACGACCAAATACAGGAAATATGTGCTTATGAATAAACACGCCAAAATATGTATTTATTTATTTATAATAACTGTAAAAATATGTAGATTAATAGAAAATATTTAATTAAATAAATAATATTTAAACACATAACTATCCGGGCCTTAATTATCACTAAACGAGGCCATACCGCCTGACCGGAATGTCAGAGGGATTGCTCAACAAACGGAAGCTGAATCACACACCTATGTCACACAACTTGTCCAAAAAAACAGTATCAGAAAGGTACACCTTTGACAACTAACAAAACTTGGCAATGTCTTCCACATCAAAATATGCCTTTAATAGGGTGTATGGTTACCCCTAACGGCCACACATGCTTCGCAGAGAAGTGGCATGTTCTTTATCAGATATGTTAGGCCCCTTAAAACAACAATTATCATCATCATCATCTTTATCAGATGGTCAAAGAGCTCTTGTGGCAGTCGATTCCATTCCTCTGAAAGGGCAATGCGAAGGTCTTGGAGGGTCCTTGGTGGAGGCTGACGGGATGCAATTCGCCACCCCAATGTATCCCAGGCATGTTCTATAGGATTCAAATCCGCAGAACTCGCTAGCCAGTCCATGCGATGAATGTCTTCTCCAGCCAGAAATTCATCCACCAGAGCAGCACGGTGCGGTCGGGCATTATCGTCCATTAAGAGGAAGTCTGGACTAACCGCACCTCTGAAGAGTCGAACATGTGGTCTCAGTACCTCATCACTGCATCTCCGAGCGTTCACAGTATTCCTCGGACCACCCATGAAGATGAGCAGGTCCGTACGGCCATTCAACATGATGCCGCCCCACACCATGATGCCGCCACCACCATAATGGTCCCGTTCCACGATGTTCCTGTGGTTGTATCGGCTACCCGGTTCTCTCCAGATTAAGGTGCGACGGGAATCGTTCTGCAAACTGAAGCGGGATTTATCTGTGAAGAGCACATGCCTCCATTCATTCATGGTCCAGTTTCGATGTTGACGGCTCCACAGTAAACGGGCCCGTCTCTCTGCTGGAGTAAGCGGGACGCAAACAACTGGAC
Source organism: Meconema thalassinum (assembly GCA_946902985.2). Taxonomy (NCBI): domain Eukaryota; kingdom Metazoa; phylum Arthropoda; class Insecta; order Orthoptera; family Tettigoniidae; genus Meconema; species Meconema thalassinum. Next base: position 1,038,495,238 of record OX336389.2, read on the forward strand.
GCCTGGCAAACAGCCCTGCTGTTCTGAGGCTCCGATAGACAGTTTGCGGGATACGGCAACCCCTGAGACGGCTGCAAGCTCCGCCGACAATTGATTGTCTTGCAGGTGCACTCCGATTTCGTCGGGAAGTGTTTGCTGATATAAACGTCATTATGTTCGCATTTAAATTCCATTTAATCCTCTCCATTCCAAGATATCTCAATGAAATTTCATAAACTTGACTGAGGAACCTTACCAAACAAGATTATGTAAATAAGATACTATATATTTAAAAGCCTTTTATGAGAGATTTTTTTTTTCACTTGCTTATGAAAACATTTAGAAGCATTTGTCTGCCACAATTAGGTAACTTTTCTTAGAAACTAGTGGTCAGATTCCTTCAAAATTTGTGTACATGATTTCTAAGACCCTGTTTGATGTAGTCGGTGAAATATAAAGTTACAATCTTCTTTCTTGCATTTTAAAAATAAAATTGTTTGTATAGGCCTACTGTATGTTAAATTTTTAACAAACGTTTAAATAACTTTCAATTTTTCTGGACACTGTTCTGAATATAATCACCATATCTTTCACCGGCTGTGTTGTACTCAAGCCTGTTAATATTATATGGTTTGAAGCCATTTTTCAACTTTCAACTTCGGGGAAAACATAAAAAACTAAAACCATGTCAATTTTTCATATACCAATGGTGTCAAGACTCCCCATACTCATCATCTTTTCTGCCGCCGCCGCCCCTCCCCCTCTCTCTCTTCCTCATCTATTTGTCTGCTCTCCTTTTCAAACTAGCTTCCTTGGTCATCTGCTGAACAGGGTTTTTCAGCTGCAAATTTACTTGGCGGGGCTGGCTATTTCATAATACCACAAACAATTTCAGCTGCTCTCCTACCTTTCCCTATACACCTCACGCTACTGTATATGACAGTCTCAAATTCACTTCATACTTCCTTTTCACTAATTTCGAGGTCATACTTGATTCATTGGCTTAACATATATTACACTCTACTGATAATCGAGTAGCTAATCCCCTTTTACTGCTTTTTTGTTCTCTAATTTCTACACTATTTACATTTTCACAGTACGCTGTTCACACTTAGTGAACTGCTTTATCAAGTCTGACAGCAGAAATAAATCAACAACCATATATCCATGATAAGTTTTCACATTATTTACGGAGAAAGTATCATCACTGTGATGCTCCAAGGCCGTCAATTTCTTCTCGGAGGCACTAACAGGTACATTCGTAGAGTATTCCATTGTGTAACTACAATTCGCCCTGTTTCCTTTAGTGGCAACACGGGAATAATAATTTCCCTTCCCAAATTTCTTAATTCTGTCCATATTCGCAAACTACATACACAATATCAGGGAAAAACTAATAAAAACCACGATGCTTGAACTAACTTTCTAACCAAACACACCTCATGTAAACATAAAAGTGAAAGGCGAGAAATACGCTGTTCATTTGTTTATATGGCCTTCATAACTACTGTTGAGTGGGCAGATATACCAACCTATTAGTTGACATTTACCACAGACTCGTAAATAGAGAGAATTGTTCCAACAGCAGCAGTTACAATTGCACGATTATTCCAAGCTTGAAAGGAGGACGTGGCGGTACAGACGCCGTATTTAAATCAGCATGTAGAGCACACTCCAAGGAATTATATCGCACCAAAAAAGAAAATTCAAATATTTGACCATTCAAGGATACGGCGACTTTGGTCTGTGTCTGGCCCGCTTCCAGACGGCCAAGTATTCTAAACTGCAAAACGGGGTCAAAATGCCGTCATTGTGCCATTATGTTGTCACGTTCACCACGAGGTTACACTCCGCACACAGGGCAAACACCACTGAGGGAATATGGGGCGCAGGCACTGGCTTTGTTTACCTTGCGGTCACGCCGCTATACAAAGCAGGGAATAATCCTTTCCTATACAGAGTGAACACGTAAGGTGCATATGTTGTCCGATTTGCGGTCTATTTCCTGTTGCCCAGCTTATTCGTAACTCATGTTTAACTTTTGGACAGTGGTGTAGTAAAGGTCACCTACTGTCAACGCGCCAGCTCTGAGGACGCGGGGTATGAGGTAAGGGGAAGGTAAGGGGAGCGGGAACAATGAGTGAGCGAGGGAATTTCCGGGCCATGATTATGCTTAGTATAGTACAGTGCTACGTCATCACTGGCTTACTCACTCCACTCCCCATTCCTGCCAGGTTTTCAGAGCTGGCGCGGGGATAGTAAGTACCACGTTTTACCATATTGCCACCATGAAAACAATGTTTCAGCCATCTAGTGTTCTAAACTTAATCAAATTGCAACTAAACTTACCATCGGAGCTCCGCCAAAGTTTGTAAAAACAAACCTTCACACAGGAAGGGTCTGTGGACCAAACTACAAGGTCATCAGCCGAGCAATTTTAATATTGCGATCATGCGAATTATGCAAGCATCAGAAATCGTCCCGATAAGCCAATGCTCACAGTACTTGGTATTACGGTAGTTTTATATAAGGACCCTCTGTTACCAACGTGTTGACCTATATGAGATGGAATATTACTCAACAGCTACAGTAACTAAATTTAGTGACAAGGTAGGACCATATAGGCTATGTGGCCTTGTATGGCCGAAGCAAAGTTATAGACTCTCCGTACATTGAAGATCTGAGGCGTCCAGCCTTTGCACGCTCGGCGTGCTAGCCATGCTGCACCGCACGCCGGCAGGCTGGCTGCTGCCTCTCTTTAGATGGGCTCCCTGCCCTGACTGATGGCGTTGTGACAACTCTTCGCCGCGTTTGACAAAGTCAATTTGGGATCGCTAGCGTACTGGGCATGTGTAAACAAACAAACAAACATACTGTTGGCCCAATGCGATGGTTGTCCGACCCATATACATTGTGTTTCGCTCGTTTGTCTACGTACCGGTATTTGAAAATTCAGTGTTTAGCATTAAAACGCAGAAATACTGATAAGGTAACATGGTACTCATTTAAGGCATTGCAATTTCGGTGATATTTTTATTTCCCTGTTTTCGTTTTGTTTCAATTTGTTATTTACAATATTCTGAATACAGTTCGAAACATTCGGCCGATCAACCACAACGCAGCGACAGTACGGGAGAGAGTGAGACGGGAAAGCGAGCAAGAGGGACAAACATAATTATAGTCTATTCCCCACCATCGCTGTAAGGCCGTCCGCGCCAGCACGCCCGGTGGGCTGTATGGACACCTCTGTTAAAGATGGCGGTTGCGAGAACTATAAGGCGTGATCGAAAAGTTTCCGTTCGACGGCCGTACAGTCCAGAATCGGTATGCCAAACAGGCAAAATCGCCGTGAGCATTGCGGGACTCATCCTACCGATGCACCAGGTTGAAGATCCCCGTGTGGTTAAACACCAAGTCCTGCTGCGTGAAAAAGTTCGTAACCGCCTGCTGTACATCCTCGTCCGACAGGAATTGTCAACCCTTCAATACCTCTTTAAAGGGACCAAAGGCGTGATAATCGCATGGGGAGAGATCTTGGATTATAGGGCGGACGCTCGAGTGTCTCCCAAATGAGTTGGCTTACCTTGTGCGTTACGCCATTTGCGGTATGGGGACGTGCGTTGTCGCAGTTTTCCCGGACGTTCCACCTTCATTTCTCCAGTGTTGTGCAGCACCGTTCCCCAGTGATGGAGACACCGGGTTATTTGAAATCAATAAGCAATGGGCCCCAGTAATCAAAGAACAGGCTAAACATCACCTTTCCAGCAGATGGTTGGCTCTTGAACTTCTTAGAACGTGGTAACAATTGATGACACAACTGCATTGTCGACGCTTTCGATTCAACTTTCCAGTGGTGGCACCAGCTTTCGTCGGCTGCAACAATGCGCTCCGTGAATTTATTGCATTTAACATTGAAACGTATCAGGTGCTGCAGGCAAACAACCATCAGGTGTGTTTTTGTGTGTCATTCAACGCCCGGGGTATCGCTGCAACAACGCCATCAAACGGAAACGTTTTGGTCACGCCTGATATTAGAAAGTTAAAATCGATACGGTAACTAAGAATGAAATTGGGTGATCAAGACGAATCTTGGCAAAATATGAGTAGTCTATAGCCTAAGAATTCTCACTTGCATTAGTCAAGAGTTCATATTGAATATAGCGCGCAACGGCCAACTTGAAATTTCAAAAGTTAATGACTTTCGGTATCTTAGAGCCATAATAATGAAATTCAGTAACAAAATAGAACCTTATAAGTATGGCCACTGTAAAGAACTCAGACTCCACACATTCGATATGGCGACTAAACGTTCTATTGAAATATACAAATTAAACACATGCTTGAGAGATTACTTTCAAGTAGTCATTTACTATCGTGAAGTGTCATTTCCACCTGTCTATTATTCACGGTATGATGCAACAGGCACACATTTCCACCCGGTTATGATTGCTAGTTAAAATATAAACATGAGGCAGTGGCTCTCTGAGAAAGTAGTACCAGGGCGAATGAAGTAATAAGTGGTGGAACTTCCGTATGAGTCAATGGTTAAGATAAATAGTTCTAAATTTCAACACCACGCGCCGCGCTGAGCGTATGGTCATAGCAGATGCCGGCTGCCAAGCAGTGATGCATTACCGTTCGCAAATTGTACTTACAATACAAGTACGTTTTAACTGCAAAATTAAATCAAGACCCTTCTGAGAGGTATTTTGGACTTAAACAAGGTTAAGCAGTGACGATCATCCTACTTCTACTGACTTCTTTCGCCTACATTTGCTTCAGTCTATATACTGTACATAGGCCTACCAGTGAAAGAGGTCCTTTCTTCACAAGCTAATTATGAGGACGTTATTGACAATTAGCTTTCTTCTCTTAATGAATACGGTCAATGGCGAGAAATGAAATACATACGAGCAGAGAGGTGAAGGATAACAATTGTCAGCAAATTAAAGAAACTATTACACTAACAGAAATTGAACCCTATAATCCTGTCAGTTAATGATGAGAGTTCTGAGAGAGCAGGCGATAACGTTGTTTATTATTTGAGTGGTTACCTGATTCACACAGCAGCAACGAAGATTGTGATATGTACTTCCTGCATTTGGTCATTGGAAAGTGATTCCGAAACATTTAATGCTATGTAATGCTGTTAGTGATGTATGTATCCTCACCATGCTGAGAGACTTTGGCGGAAGTGAATCTCAATTTCTCAAATACCCGTCTTTATCTTTATTTCACGTGATGAAAAAAAAATGATCGTGTGGTCTCCTGAGAGGCCGAGTGCAGGTCTTTCTAATTGACACCCGTGGGCGACCCACGCGTCGTATGAGGATGAGGTTATGATGAAGACGGCACATACACCCAGTCCCCGAGCCAAGGGAATACACCCCCAAGAGATTAAAATCCATAATGGCCCGGCCAGGAATCGAACCCGGGACACGGCGGACCAAAGCCTAGCGCGCTAACCATTTAGCCACGGAACCGGACATTTCACGTGATGAAACGTGTAATGAAATGTGTAGATGCAGTAGTGGAGGCAAAGTTGGAGCAAGAAGGCGCGTTGTGGGGCGATATCTTTTCAGATTGTGTGGATATGATCTGTGAACTTCCTGTGTTCCGAAATGTGTGCTGCTCAGAGGATCAAAATAATAACCCCTGACACTACAGCCCTTGAAGAGCCTAGGCCTACCAAGCGACCGCTGCCCAGCCATTTGGCCTGCAGATAACGGGGTGACACGTGGTCAGCGCATCGGGTCCCCTCGGCCGTTAATCTTGGTTTTCGTGACCAGGGCGCTGCCTCACTGTCAGACAGCTACTCAATTGTCCTCACGAGGCTAAGTGCACCCCGTTCCAGCCCTCATGTCAGTTTCTAAAATCCCTGACGGAGTCGGGAATCGAACCCGGGGCCTCCGGGTGAGAGGCAGGCGCGCTACTCCCAACACCACAGGGCCGGCGCTCAGAGGATCATCTGATACTATATTTAGTGTGTTCTGGATAGTATTTTAATATGTTCGTATTCCCTTGAAGATTTGTTTCTGTTATTCACAACTTGCTTAGTATGTAGTGCAATACTTGTTTTAATAAAAACTAGCAACCCGCCCCGGCTTCGTCCAGGAACAGTTACGAATGGGCAAGGAATTCCTGTCAGACGTAATTTAAGAATGGCGAGGTGCATGAGACATAAATCCCCTTTCGTCCAAACTAAAAACACTTATAGTGGGCGAAGTGTCAAAGATAGAGATATGCTCTCGCGGACTTTCTTGGAGAATTTTTCATGCTGAACAATTCTTACACTCATAGTATATTGATCTTTCTAACGGTAAGCTTAAAAAGTGCACGGACGCCAGGTTCTATTTTCGACCTTTTCACTGAAATCTGAAATCGTTACTGCTTGGCTCCCTTTGATCATAAATAAATTATTTTCTACAGAAATCTTCCTCGAGATTACCGTACCTTTATAGAATGGTGAAAGCCGCACCAAAATCCATCCAGTGGTTCTCGAGATTACCCGTGACATCCAAGAATGGGGGACTTTGTTTTATACAAAGTAGAGGCGAGCCAGATAGGCAAGCGGAGGCCAAGTTACGCTAGTACTACCTAGCGGCGGAAACTGTCAACTACCGGAGTTCCTTCACTTATTACTCTATTCGCCCTGGTAGTACTATACAATTTTCAGGGTTCGAGCATAGGTTCTTTCAGTCAGAAAACCACAGCTTTAACCATTTCCCCACAATGAGAGACATTCAAGTTAAAGGCAGGCGAGAGTTACGGAAAGGTCATCACACCACTCAGCTGGAAGGGCACCATAGTTCTGATGTGGCAGCAATTGTTCCAAACAAACAAACAAACAAACTTAAACTTGTCTGTATCACTGCTGGACAAGAAATTTGATGTACTGTATAAGGAAGTGGGCAGTTAAACGTGGTCCAAACTCTCTTCTAACATGTTCCGTTGTTCGTTTCTCAATTTTATGCTATTATGCATACCTTTAATTGGCATCAAATATGCTGGCCCATAATCAATCCCCGTTACACAGATTAGTGGTCAAGGAGATCACATGCTGACCGATAACAAAAATATTCGTACGGACCTTGAATATAATCAGTTATGAATGTTGCGAATGGTGGCTGTGCATACATTTACAATGCTAGCATTCTACAGAGCAATAATACGCTCCATTCTAGTATATAGGATAGAGGGTTGCATCAAAAGCTTTCGCTTGAGCGCCGCGATAGTTCCACACATGTCCGCCAGACATTGTCTGGGATTGACAGGTACATCTCGTAACGTGTCCAGAAACCATGATTGGAACTGTTTAAGGGTGAACTGGTGCAATTGCGATGAGCTGTTGGAGGGAGGTGTGATTGTGGCGTTCCTGAGAAGATTCATAGATGTGCTTGTATTGGTACCTTGTTATCTGCATCCTGATTAGCTAGCATGGAGTAAAGGAACTATGGAGGAAGGTATTATAATAGATGCGAAACAGACTTTATATAAATAACGTGCAAGATGGCTGCTATGACTGAGGATCTGATGTTGTGGACAAACGCAGAATTAAACAGATTTTATATACGTACCTGCAAGATGGCGGCTGAAGCTGTTATTGTTGTGAAACGCAGAACTAAAGAACTTTTACTAAGACATGCAAGATGGCTGCTGCGGCTTTGGAACATTTGTAGTGGTAATATCGTGAACTAATGGCATAAGAGCGTAGAGCAAAGAGAGCTACTCTAATTATTAATTCGGAGAGAAGATATAATAATGGAGATGAAATAGGAAGATGATTATCCGTGAAGGAATTGAGATTTAGACTGTTGCGATAGTCAAAGAAAACTAATGGGTACGGAGAGATCGGAATTGAGTTGCAAGAAATTATATAAGAAGCGAATAGAATCAAGAAAATAATGTACATTATGATGTATCAAGCATAAAGGGAGTTTGCCCAAACCAGAGCTATTTTCCAAGGGAGTGATTGTTTACTGCTATCCTGAAAGCGTTTTCTTATTTATGTCAGGACTACAGGCACAGTTATTTTATTATGGATCCCACTACCACTACTTATTGTATATACTCACCATATGAGTAAGTTGTTATTAAAATTATATTACAGTATATAGTATCTTGCCTCTCAGCTAATGATTCTGGCTGGTGATTGTATCATCCTACGACTTGAGAAGGGAGAGTTCTGCTATGTTTTACCAAATATTATTCGTTAAATATTACATATGTCACCACAACTGTGAGGTAGCTCTATTCTTTAAATATTGCAAGCTCCCTATTGTCAAAATACTCGGTCACAAATACAAGATTAACGGCCGAGGGGACCCGATGCGCTGACCACGTGTCACCCCAATAGCTGCAGGCCAAATGGCTGGGCAGCGGTAGCTTGGTAGGCCTAGTTCCTTCATGGGCTGTAGTGCCAGGGATTATTTTCTTTTGCCCCAATGAATGTCGCCAGCCTGGCCTGCCAATAGGCGGAGAGCTGGTCACGTGGTAGTCTTGTTGAATGTTGGCTAAACTCCGTCCAGTAATCAAACCACATTCAGGATGGTTGCTTCCGAAATTCGTAATACGTTTCTCCAGACTTGTCATCTCAGTCGTGGACGCTGTGTTCTTTTTAAGACAAAATGGCTCAATTTAAGGAATTACAGTATTAGCAAATATGCTTGACTGTTGCGCTTCTGGATGCAATAAACCAATGATAAAGTATAATAAGCCGTAAAGAACGTTACGGCTTATTATTTAGGGGCTTGGACATCATGGTCAAGTCAGTCCCGCGTACTTTGGGTGTGTGCAGAATATGTCGACGAGCATTCTATCGAGGTTACCATTAACCAGAATCAGCGACGCCTCACGTAATTTTCTCAGACAGTTTCACAAATCTTTGCTTTCTTTCTATCTTACGTAACTAATAAACTATTATAAATACTTCTCGCGCTTCGCCCATTACCATTGAAGAGGGTGGGGAAGGCGAAGATGATTGAAGAGGCTGCGTCTACATCCCTGAGCACTCCCGTCTCTCTTGACTACATCCCTGCCTTCTAATGAGACGAGGTGAAAGTAATCCCGCAAGTATAATTTCTGAAAGGGTATTCATGTTCCTCAATTAAATAGGGCATTATGGAGAAGCGCCGTTTTCAATATCCAAGATACATATGAAAATGAAAATCCACAGCCTGTTTCCAGTCATCGACCGGGTCAGGAAGGGAATGAATGAAGCCCCCATCTAGCGGCGAGGATATGAACTGTGCCGGCTGCCGAGGCCTGACGCACTCCTCTGGGGCAATGATGAAATGAATGACAGATGAAATGAAATGATAGTGGAGAGTGTTGCTGGAATGAATTGTTGACAGGGAAAACCGGAGTACCCGGAGAAAAACCTGTCTGCCTCCGTTTTGTCCAGCACAGATCTCACATGGAGTGACCGGGATTTGAACCACGGACCCAGCGGTGAGAGGCCGGCGTGCTGCCGCCTAAGCCACGGAGGCTTCCAAGATACATATAAAGGCTAAAAAAAAAAACTAATATTTTCAAAGGCATAATATTATCAGATATTTTCTAATAAGATTAACTGAGTTGTTTTCTTAACAAATGAGATAAACGTACACATGAAACCATGAAAAATAATACAATTTTTACTAGTGGTCACAACTGAAATTTTCAAATTAATAAATGTTTAATATGAAGAGTGTTGGTTCATTTAGGGAGCTTCGGTGTCGTGGTTATTTGAGCCCCGATTACTTTGTGTGTGGGTAAAATTTGTATGATAACTTGTGTTATTGTGGGTCTGTAGTAGTGTGTGCAATTAAAATTGAGGAGAGAATGGAGAAGGTAGCAAGCGAAGGTAGCTGGGAACCATCCCAGCATTTAGCCTGGGATAGAAGTGGGGAAAAACGGAAAGCCACTTCTAGGATGGTGGCGGTACGGATCGAACCCAACTCTTCTCAGTTTCGCCACACGAGGCTGAGTGTGCCCCCATTCAGCTCTCAGACCAGAATTAAATTTCTTGAACGAGCCGGAAATCGGACCCGGACATCAGCGAGTGATAGCCAAGAAAGCTAGTCCCCACACGCACGAGGTGGTCAAAATAAAGAGTCGTGACATGAATGGTCAGGATGAAGATTGGGGAGTAACACGTTACATGAAACGCAGTTACTCTTGGCGGTAACGAGGGGGGTACCAGCGCTATTCCATCCTTTCTAGCACCTCAAGAAATGCCTATCCCCCGGTCACCATTTTCACACTGACCAAGAGCTGAAAACGAATGGCATACGTCGGTTCCATTCCCAGACGGCAGACTTCTACGGAACAAGTATACAAAATTTGATCCCACATTATGATAGTGTTGGCGCCATTTGTAACCTATTAATTACTACCTTGACAATCAACGTACTGCTGGAAGACCATGTGTACCATACCACTGTCATGCATTTAAAATTCCACGCAGTGGGTGTGTTCAGCACACTTGAGAAGTAACACTACAGGAATGCTCAGGATCATCTAACTATAAAGGGGTGCCTATTGAAATTTAACATGTAACCTTATGAAAAAGCTAAACTATATTCTGAAAACAAAACACACGAGGAAGGATTTTTTGCATGTACAAGTGAACCTTATTCCGTAACATTAAATAGACAGCGGCCTGAAATTGTGACATCACACATTGATTGGAAGATCTTGGATGTAATTGGTTGACTTACGTCGACTGATGACCGATGTCTTCCTGAGTCGTGATGATGGCCGATACTACATAAGAAATCTGGGATATTGCTTCCACATAGAATTCGTTCTCCCAGTAGCTGCTCGACTTGATCTGTACTGCCTGCATAATTGATTTCACACGCAGATAGAAATTTGTGTAGGACATGTTTAGTCGCGATCTCAATGAATAGCAAGATGACGCCACCCTTAAATTGGCAACATGCCTGATGATATAGCCTACTGTTAAGATAAAGCAGAACAATAGACCGATTACATATTCAATTTCCTACAAAGCAAAGAGCTGACTAGCAGAGTTTCCTCGTAGTAGTTAATGGCGACCAATTAACCATAGGTCTACAGTATTTTTCCTTTTATTTAAAAAATGAGAAACTAGTTTCTGGATGGGCCTCATAGATTAGGCGGAAAATTACAATTATGTTCCTAGTGCCCGAAATAAAATACAAGAATTATTTGAATACTTAATAAAAGCGTGAATTAAATTAACTGCAACACAGCTACTTTTAACAGGAACAAAGTAACGAAAATGCTCGTTAGTTTTTCAATATGGAACAATAATTTATTTAAGAGACTAGGAAATTAATTGTAACTCCCCACCTAATCTAATTAGGCACAACAGTAGTGAATAACCGTTAAAAACAAAGCCGGCCCGAGCGACTTAATGTTCATCAGCCTCGGTACTTGAAAATGTGTGGAATCCATCTTATATCCTGCCTTGTTGTTGTGATTAGTTCACGTGCTTGTAACTAAAAGTTATTTACTTTGGAAAACCACGGAAAATCACTCTTACGATGGCCAAGAGTAGGATACGAAGTTACCACTCTTCTCAAATTACTTCCAAGATGGCTTAGGTGAGAATCGAAACCACCTCTTCTCAGTATTGCCTGACGAGCGTTGAGTGTACCCCGTTCCAGCGCTTAGACCCGAATTAAAGTTATTGGCAGAGTCGGGAATCGATCCCAAGAATGCGAGCCGCTACACCAAGAAGTGGACTTGTGTTGAAGATACGGGAGGTTGAAGATACGGGAGATTCTATTCCCACGTGCATACCTGCCAACTTTTGAAAAGGGCTATCAGTAAAACTCACGCGCGACAAAAAATCTAACGATTTTCGACATACCCCGGCTTGACGAAAATAATAATACTTCTGGGCTACAAAATACAATAATTCATGCTTTAAACAGGATACTTCAATGAAATCATATCTACTTACATGATTTGTAGATGAACATAACAATCAAGAAGAAATCCATGTTAATCAGCAGCAGGCGTGGTGAATATTGGTTTGGAGCAGACATAACAGGACTTCCTTGATAGATTAAGCTGATATACGATAATTGAAAAAGGCTTTAAACAATAAAACTTGTTTAACGTAACACAGGCAAGAAATAATACAATACACACTGCAAATCACATGCTAGTTCGACTTTTAAGTCAGGGTTGTGGCCTTTTTAGCTTCCTGCAAACAGTCTTGAGAAAATGTTTTGTCATAACAGGGACCAGAACTCCTGGTCTTCAAAATATAAATAGACCCCAGAGATTCATTGGACATGGATGACCTGAACTGTGTTCTATTTTTCTTCACAAGGCTAAAAAAAACGTTCACATTCTGTATTGCTATGGGGTATGGTGAGAATAGAGAGCAATACTCTAGAAATTCGGTTATACTTAAGAAGTCCATCGGCTCCACGAATTCTTGATATTTGTGCCCACCTGGAATCACTTGCAGCATCTTGATGTGCAGCCAAAGTGTCATCTACCTGAAGAGCTGTGAACTGCCTCTGAAGCTCATTCACCACCTCATCTGAAGTTTCATTCTCTTCCTTGCATAACATGATAGGAAACTTTTCCAAAAAAGAGTCCATTGCAGGTTCCGTGTTGACGTTTTGTAATTAAGTATAACAAATTTAAAGTTTCCGCCTAATCAACACTCATTTATTATTTAGTGAGCTTATGGGTACATGTTTCGGAATCAGTACAATTCCTTCTTCAGCCCTTCATAATTCATATTCGGAAACATCATAGACTAAAAAGACTAAAAAGACCACGTCCATGTGAGAAACATAACACACTGATATTAAAATACTATAAAAACTAATTAAACACTTTAAAACATGACAACCTTATGGACATTCCATACAATAAAGCAATAAAAACATTCCTGCTGTTAACAGTCAAATTGATAATAATCACTATTATGCACATTCTTGAAAGGTATGCGAAGGTCAAACTGTGCAGTCGTTAATTTCTTTTTGTAAATGAAATCAAAGAGTACATTTCATTAGTGTTCAGGACACAAATAACTTGCTGTACTGATAAATGTTGACACAAGTGGAAACTTTGTTCGGCACTTTATTGAAAGTGCGCTGACATGTGCTTAGTAGATGCAAAACGGAGAAAACCTTCCGATTATTAAACTTGTATTTTGCACATTAACTGAGTGTGTTTATCTTGAGCCGAAAGCTCCACGGACGTGCAACGTTTAAGAGCAAAACGCCAATGTCAATGAATATGGTGCTGGGTAGTAGGCTCCCACATCGGCGTGACTGCTAATGAGAAGCGATGTAGGTAAGGTCAAGTGCCTGGCTGCTTGCGGTCCGATGTGTATACAGGCTAATCCACTAGTGTGAGCTTTCGGCTCAAGATCAACACACTCAGTTAATGTGCAAAATACAAGTTTAATAATCGGAAGGTTTTCTCCGTTTTGCATCTACGAAGCACATGTCAGCGCACTTTCAATAAAGTGCCGAACAAAGTTTCCACTTGTGTCAACATTTATCAGTACAGCAAGTTATTTGTGTCCTGAACACTAATGAAATGTACTCTTTGTTTTCATTTACAAAAAGAAATTAACGACTGCACAGTTTGACCTTCGCATACCTTTCAAGAATGTGCATAATAGTGATTATTAATCAATTTGACTGTTAACAGCAGGAATGTTTTTATTGCTTTATTGTATGGAATGTCGATAAGGTTGTCATGTTTTAAAGTGTTTAATTAGTTTTTATAGTATTTTAATATCAGTGTGTTATGTTTCTCACATGGACGTGGTCTTTTTAGTCTATGATGTTTCCGAATATGAATTATGAAGGGCTGAAGAAGGAATTGTACTGATTCCGAAATATGTACCCATAAGCTAACTAAATAATAAATGAGTGTTGATTAGGCGGAAACTTTAAATTTGTTATACTTAATTAAAAACTTTTCCAAGAAAAAACGAATGGAAGTTAACTGTGCATCTTCAATTTTGTCTAACCTAGCAACTTGAGCATTCTTTAACACTTCATCCTTGAGTGGAAACTTGTTGATGATGTAGTCACAGGCAGTATAAAAGTAGTTTCTCACTGATGAAAAGAAAAGGGATTTATCTGTATCCGGTCCGTTCTGAAGGCACTTAACAACTTCAGATGATGCATTTTTTTGTCATTTTAATTACAATACATGTCGTTTTCGTGCGACCACAACTATATTTCTTTGCAACTTCTGATGTGGGAAATCTTCTTAAATAAAGCACCAGCATGATCAGCCGCACTTAAGGGCACATTGTGTTCCACCAAAAAGGAAGTAAACAGACACTCGGCCCTAATTACGTCACTGTCAACGTTTCCAGACTTAGCAAAAAAGGTGTTGATTTTCTTGCTATCTTCCTTCGATTTAACATAACTAATGTGTTTACCGCACTTCACATGATTACTTAAATCGTTTTTTCCACCATGTGCAATATTAATATCACACCCACTTACCGTGCAAAAGGCAAATTTTTCTCCCTTTCTTGATTTTAGTATGAACGGAAAATCAACCGAGTATGATTCTTTAAATGTCTGGAAGTACTGTTTCTTGTTGGATTTGTTCATTCTCGATATCTACTAAAACATCGAAAGGAACCTGGATCACTGAACGTCACATAAAATTATAACATAAAACACTTAAGACAGCCAACACTTCATTAAAACATGTCAAAACACACAGTCTTAAACCATTAAATGAATACGACGCCAACCTCGTGAAGAAAGAATATGCACATGGTAGAAAACACACACACACACACACGTGGAACGAATGTAATTAGTCCAAGGAATACAGGAAACTGCGAAGCACGAAGTTATAGCACAAAAACTCGAACGCTTCATTAAAATATGGCATAACCTTAAAAGACGAAAACATTCAAGGAACGCCAACTTCGCGAACAATGAACAACTAACGTGGTCAAAGAATATGGTTTAAATCGCAACGAGCGAACGGAACGGAACAAAGAATATGCGAAGCAGAGCCTGTCGACACGTAAGATTCACATGGAAGAACGGTTATCCCGGCTTCAAATTCAATCACAATGAAGACACAAACATCACACGGTTAAAAGTACGAATCATATCAAAGAACGAGTTATCGACTATCGTGGACTTGCCTTCGACCCACGCAAACAATCGATTGTACGGAAGTGGGCGGTATTATCGAATGTAAATTATCTTTTCAAATTTTTGTCCGCGAAATCGTAAAATGACACCGTTCATCCGTAAAACCGTAAAATGCTGCAATTTCCGTAAATTTTACGGATAAACCGTAAAAGTTGGCAGGTATGCACGTGCTATTGACAAAGTATAGATTATTTTCGTTACTTCGTTACTCTTAAAAGTAACGACGTTAGTTACTAATTTTTTAAAAGTAACATTACCCTCAAGTAAAAAGTAACTTACTAGCAACGGCGCTTCTCCCCAATTCAGGTTTTAGGCTATGGGTCGCTACTTATGAAGTAAAGCAGTTACTCACTTGTCCTCGCGAGGCTGAGCTGTTCCCCCTCCTTCGCACCAGGACTTATATCTTTGGCTGAATTGAACCCGGGGCCTCAAAAGTAAGAGACAAATATGCTATGCTTAAAAAACGAGGCCGGTGGTATTGTATTACAATAGTATTCACCATTTAGTGAAATGCAATCTAAAGATTAGAGTTTATCAAGCATTCTCGAGTGTTAAAAGACGTGAAAAATTTCTTTTGTAGCTGCTATATCTCGGACATGTTCCTGTATTTAGGTATTAAGATATATGTTTTACTGGAGAACCTAGGAACAGAAAGCAGCCGTTTATGATTTACTTCCCGAGCTGTGTAAAAGGTTTGTGGAGAGGGAAGGGTGGAGGGATTGGTACCGAGACTGCATCGTTCATGATGTACGCCAAGTGTCTTATCAGGCCGATCCCGTGGTGTTGGGGTAGCGCACCTGCCTCGCACCCAGAGGCTCTGGCTCCGTCAGGAATTTTTGAAACTGACTTGAGGGCTGGAACGGGGTGCACTCATCATCGTGAGGACAATTGAGTAGTTGTCTGACAGTGAGGCAGCACCCCGGTATTTACTTGTGAGCTTGAAGTTTAAAAGTGTTCGTTTCTAGTGGCTGTGCTAATTTCTTTCTTATAGCTGCTTTAGCTGGCATATGTTGATAGACTATTAGATATGTTAAAAGTTTTAAGAGAAAAATGACAACGAATGAATGTATAGGAGGAAAGCAACTATAGACCAGTCGCATTTCTGCAGCCAACTTATAGCATGTACAGATAATACATAAGCAGTTCGATAGCTCGATATACAGCAATTAATATTATTATATTTCTATTTACGCGTGTTATTTCATGAATTTAATAGACTAGTATTGCTCATTAAAAAAAATACTCGGCCGAGAGTTCCCGTTCGTTTAACAAGCACAAATTATTTATCAATAACATGTACTGTATACTATGGTTTTCCTTGCGTAATAGTTGCGTAGGGAGAGCCATATAAACTTAGGGATATGGATAATCGCAAAGTAGGTCTTAAGTTTCCGTGGAATGAAAAGAAAAACAAATCCCGGTGCCTCGTCAGCGAGATTAAGTTATCAGTGGCATAAATCAGCCCCTAACTGATCCCATTAGCACTTTAGTTGGAAATCCAATTACTGTAATGATATTTACATAACATATGTATTTTGAATAGCCTATTGGTTATGTTAATTTTGAAATGAAATCCATCTTAATGCAAATGTTTTCAGCATTCCCCCTCCTCCCGAAGAAAACATGAACAAGCATTCAAGGAATTTTCAAATTCCCATTAATTTATGTCTGGCTTTTATCTCGGATTTGGGAAAGAGTAGGCTAACTCACCTTACCCCTTGAAATGACAGTCACATGGGGCAAACTTGTGATTCTAGAATAAAGGACAACTAAAGGACACCGTACAGGATTGGATCCTGTCACAACCACAAGACTTCTGGGAACGGGGAATCCTGCGGCTAGTGAACCAAGGGGACACCTGTGCACAGGCCTGTGGTGATTACTTTTGAATAACGAATAAATTGTACTCACAGTATCGTTTCGTACCTTTTCATTTGAACACCCCTCGTATTATCCCAATTTCAACAGCATGGAGCATCCCAAACAAGGTGCTATTGGTGAGAATATTTCATTCAAATTATCAAAATTATTTAAGTAATTATTTATTATCGTGTTGGAAGCCATTTTCAGTGTTGCCTTAATAATAGCAATTTAATGCTCCTTAGTCGGTCAACACGATTGTACCCAATTGTAATGGGCTTATCCCTAGGCGTGAAACGAATGAGATTAATAAATTCCATTGGATAACCAGTTTCGATCGCCGAGTGATCATTATCAGATC
Organism: Meconema thalassinum; assembly: GCA_946902985.2. Taxonomy (NCBI): domain Eukaryota; kingdom Metazoa; phylum Arthropoda; class Insecta; order Orthoptera; family Tettigoniidae; genus Meconema; species Meconema thalassinum. The sequence goes on from OX336389.2 coordinate 1,038,512,572, forward strand.
CTTTACTCATAGGCCGTTAAATCTATGTTTACACGTCCGGGTTAGATTCCCGGCTTTGCCAAGAAATGTAATTCTGGTCTGAGGGCTGGAAGGGGGTTCACTCAGCCTCGTGAGGCAAAACTAAAATGAGGTGGGTTCGATTCCTATCTCAGCCATCCTGGAAGTGGTTTCCCACGGTTTCCCACTTCTATTCCATACAAACGCCGGGATGGTTCCTGAAATAAGGGCACGGCCACCTCCTTCCCAATCCTCGCCTCCATTACAAATACACAGGTTTTCAGACACATTCTACACACACCCAAGTAAACGGGGCTAACTGACCACGATGTCGCAAAGACCCTAAATACATTAACAACACAATAATAACCAGCGATCTTCCGAGTTCTGCACGCACACTGTGTGAACTTAGTGAGCCTGATGAATCCCACAACAGTTCCACTAAAAGCAATAATAATAATAATAATAATAATAATAATAATAATAATAATAATGTTATTAGTTTTACGTCCCTTTTAACAACTTCAGCTTTTAGAGACGCTGGGGTGCCGAAATTTTGCCCCGAAGGGGATCTTTAACGTGCCAGAAATAGGATATAGGCTACTTACACGGCTCTCTCGCATTTGCGCACCCTCAAATGCCAACTGGCTGTACAACCTTGGGCATAGCAGGCGAAAACGTTACCGACGAGTCACGCAGCCAGCTGCCACTATAAGCAGGGCTTTCATGATTTGACTAGGATTTTCGTGAAATGATTGGTATTATGAAAGGCGAACGGCAGATATTTAAAATGGGTTGTTGTTGATTCTTTAGGGGCTTTGTGACATCGTGGCCATGCAGCCCCGTATACTTGGGTGTGTGTGTAGAATTTGGCTGATAACCTGAACAACTGTGATGTCTATATTGATATTTGAAATATCAACGCTCAGCAAATTGGAATTCATAGGAAAGTCTCCATGCATCGTTTGGTATGTTATGCAACCACGTCATTTACAAATCCACTTCCTTCAAATCCTGCGGAATGTTGATTGGTAGAATGATCACAAATCCTATACTATAAGTTAAGGGGATTAGTCCAACCACATAATTATTCTCGTTTCTAAGGCGTTGGGGATGAGGAAAAAGTTGTTTCTGCGATAGGATGCCCTTCCTAGTGCCAACCTCATGCGAGGATATAATCAGCAATGAAATGAATATAACAGCGCAAATAGTTGGCTTGAAGCGGACGTGGCCAATCAGTAGCGATGAGAACGTGAAAAGACTATGCCTAACCACCCAAGCGTAGGTACAGAAGTTATATTCCTCGTCGGGAATAGAACCCTCGACTACCAATATTACTGGATTCAGGTTCTAAAACCTACATTATTATTATCATCATTAATTATTATTATTACTGCATGAGTGTCAGCCAAGTTTCAACAGACAGTATGTATGTTAATTGCTCAATACTAGTGAGTCGAGCTGTGTATAATTCAATAACAACTCGAAGTCTAGATGAAACAAACTCGTGCCTGGCAAGCTGTGTATAATTCTCAGTATAATACTCAATAACAACTCGAGGTCCAAATGACACATAACCTCGTGCCTGGCAAGCTATGAATAATTTCTCAGTATAATAACAACAACAACTCAGGGTTCAGATGAGACAGAACCTCGTGCCTGGCCGAGTCCAGCCAAATGTTTCCGTGACGTATGTTCCCTACTCCCAAGCATCAGCAGTCCCTTCCACATGTGTCACCCTCTACCCTGGTAACTAGCCAGTACTGTATCCCACCCAAAGGGATTGACATGTGACTTCTGTAATTCTAATAAAACCCTGGACTCCATAGAGCTCCAGTCTCTTGTAACTCAGTAATCTTTAAGGCTAACCAACTGAACTGGTTGGCAGTCGGGCTTCATGCCTCGGCACTTGTAAATAATTTCAAATGTATTAGTGACTAGTCGAAACAATAAATAACAAAGTTGAACTCTTCGCTTCATTTGAAATAGATATAACTCAGACTCGTGGAGAACCTGTGAGGACCTAGCTTAGCATGCTAGCCACGAAAAATTGTCAGGCTATACTCTGCTGGAATCCTGTCTAGGGATTCGAGTAACTTAACTGGGGGCCTGTCCGGGATAGATAAATGATCGCCACTAGATCTACGTGCTAGTTGGGTAAGTGTTCAGACAACGATCCTGAAACGCCTTTCGTCACTCGTCTAGCAAAGCTAGTTATCTTCCCGAAAACTACTGAAGTAATCTATTTCATTTGAACCAGCCAGCAAGTTAGGAGTGGAACTGACAACCTCACTGGAGGCCTTTCGACCACAACCGACTACGCTAGCTTGAAGGAAAGAAGCTAGCCGACAACGCTCCAGAAGCGCCTTTCGACAGCAACCGACCACCATCGCCGTTCAAGTATACCGAAAACGCTCCAGAAGCTCCTTTCGATCGCTCGACGACGCCGAAGAGAACCAGCCGACTACGGAACGAGAGGAAGTAAGCCGACAACGCTCCAAGAATCCAACGATCCAAGCAGCGCCATTCGACTACAGCCTATCGCCGTACGTTGCTGCTGTCCGTGAGCACCGACAGCTCCGAAAAGGGGCTCGATCGCTCGCTCGACATCGCAGAAGAAAAACAAACCGACTACAACTACAGACCAAGGAAGATGCAGTCCAAGCTGTTCATCATTTCCTGCCTGTAAGTTACATTTGAAATACCTTATATGTACTGCCTGAATATTGCTATCAACAGCATGGTTCATTCTTAACTTAACTGATACAAGAGCAATAATAATAAATTCATTTTGCCCTTCAAAAGAGGAGTGAGTTTGTGTAAATCTAAACGGGGTTTTCGCATGTCACTATTTTCTTTTGAATTAAAAACATAGATACTAAGATAATAATAAATTTCTGCCTTTCAAATGAAAAGTGATTTAGCTTGATCGAAAGATACGTCGCTTTTCCTATTTCATTTGAACTAATACTTGAAAAATAAAAAATTTAATAATAAATTCTTGCCTTTCAAACGGAAGCAAATTACGGTAAGCTTTGACAACCAGAGTTTACTTTGTCATTTCGTTTTGAATTAAACTAGTGAAATAAAACAAATAATATATATTAAATAATAAATATTTGTCCCTTTCAAAAGGAATAATCTAGTGCGCTCTGATTTAGCGGAACTTGCACTTTTTATTATCCTTTTGAATTAATATTGAAACTAAACAATTAAAACAGAAATTGATAATAAAGTAATATCGTTTTCTAATAAAGGTGAGTTAGTGCAGCCCATACTGGTCTTTCGCTTGCCACTATTATAAGAATTAATAAATAATTTAAATATTTATTATAAACAAACAAATTATTCTCATTTCACTTCCTTCACATTGTGGAAATCTAAACAGGATTCCCACAGATCATTTCGAATTAATAATAATAATAATAAATAATTAAAACAATTTTCTTTTCAAAAGAAAGTGAATTCGTAAAATCTAAACGGGATTTTTACAATCATCGTTCTTTTGAATTAAATTTAAAATAATAATAATAATAATACATAAATTAATAATTTTCAATTATTCAATTAACTAGTCAATTAATTATTTAATTGTAATTAATCACAATGCCTGAGACAGAACTGTTATCAAAATTCGAGTAAGCTCAAATTCATTTGCTACCTGAATTTAATGGAAGTTCAGCCTGCAGTCGAGACTACTTCCTTGCGAAATGTGATAGTTTCTTAAATACTCATAGGAGAGCCAATGCAGTTCCCAACGCTAACTTCATTAATGATTTTTTATTTAATGTTGTCAAATCGAAACTAAAACGAGAAGCTAGTACTATTTTAGATCTGGATGCAAACTCTAATTATGAGAAATTTAAAGAAAAATTAATCAGGAAATTTGGTGACGTAAAAGATGGAAGACTGTTAGTTCAAGAAATTTCTACCTGCTTCCAAAAGAGAAGTGAAGCTTACACAGATTATCACGACAGACTAGACGCTCTAGTCCTTCAATGTAAAAGTTTATGCAAATTAAACTACAGGGATCGGATCTTAGAGCTCAAACTAAGAGAGTTAGACGATCTTAGTTTAAACACTTTCAAAGCCGGAATCATAGAGCCGTACCGAGCATATCTGCGCTATGCACAAGTCACAGATTGAAGTCACGCATTGACACATTGCAGGACTTTCGATAATGACCGAGCACACGAGAATTACATGGATCAATTGAGAGGGACACCGAAACTTCCTCCAAATAACCATGCCAGTCACAGACCATTCATACAGTCACCACCTAACAGATTCAATCAAGTGACACAACCACTACGCCATACTGCTCACAATCCGTTTGCATATCCAAGGCCACAAAGCCACTACTTTCCCCAACCACGACCTTTTTCCAACCAACCTAACCACAATTCAGAATCCCTAACCAATCTCCAAACTTCAGACCATTTCAAGGTCCAAACCCACAGACTTTCAAATCACAGAACCAACAACCCTTTAAACCAATGAATCGACCGTATCCTAACCCAAATAACATAGCCGACGTTTCACACCTAATAACCGAAGTTATCCAAAACCTATGTCTGGTGTATCCACCATCCGAGGGAATGTAAATGCGCACGCAGAAGAAACCAACGATTGTGACCATGTACCACCAGAATACTTTCAGGGGGCACAATCATCAGAATATTTTTAAGAAACACAATCGCAAGAACAGGAGCTCGAATACGACACCGTCCACCCATCCTCATACTCATTCAATGAAGATGTCGAATAGTCAGGATTTTCACTTGACTCAAACTCTCAAGCGAAGACTTAAATAATTTAAGAAATGCTCCTAAATTACCATTCATCACACTATTTGGTTTTAAAATTTTAATAGACAGTGGTTCTTGTAATTCTATAATGAATCCGACAGTCGCACACGAACACTTTGCGGAACATTTGTTCCAAGAACCGTTCTGCATACAATCAGTTCATTCGGAAACGATAGGCGACGAAGAAAATGTACAACTCCCTATCTTTTCAGAATATGAAATTGACACTCCCACAGACTTTCGAGTCATGCAATGGCATGATTATTTCGATGCACTAATTGGCACAGCTGATTTTGTCAAACTAGGTGCGAAGATAGATTATGAATCGAACCTAGTTACGCTAGCCAATAAAGCCATACCATTCCATTTTCACTCGAGTAATAAGCAAGTGGATCATTTTCAACCCGCAGTAGATACACAAAACACTGCGATTCCTGTCAACATCAAAAAAGGAGAGGAGTATGTTCTAAATTTTAAATATGGTGAAATTTATCTCTTAGATGCCAAAAACCACCAGGTCATATACCCCACAGAAACACAACTAAGACAAGAGTTTAAAGAACCGATTTTAGTTGAGCCACTGGAAATGAACTCTATCAAATACAGTGACATTCAAGAATATCCCCACACAAAACTAGGAGAATCTGATTTTGACAAAAGAAAGACCAATTACGTTGCAGATACACTTTCTAGAATACAAGTAAACGTGAACGACGAAACAGTCTCTCATGTAGCCATCCCCGGAGATGCCGCATTTCAAGACGAAATTGTCAAAGAAACCTTACACTCAAATCAGAAATATCCTATCTCCACACTTAAAACATCAGAGCATAATTGGAACCAACCCCGAAATCAAATTAAATATCCAGAGGACACTGAATGCCCAGAAACACAGAAACAGTTAATTCTACAATATCATTCGATAAATCACAATGGCATTATAGAAACGTTGGAACACCTTCGAACCAAGTACTATTGGCCACACCTAAAAGAACAAATTACAAATGTAATAAATCAGTGTAACTTATGTCAGAGGAATAAATATGAAAGACACCCTAACGAGGTAACAAACCAAGGTCTTATAACAGCTGACTACCCATTTGCTCAGATTCAAATTGATACTTCTCAATGTGCCTTCTCGTCTCCAAAAAGTAATGAATATATTGAGAGACAAGGAAACCAGTTGAAAATCTTAAATGAAAGTAAACCCGACCCAAAAGATTCCAATTTCGAGCACTCCTATCAAATAGATGAAACTGTATATGTCCTAGACCCTCTAACCAGAAATAGGAAATCCATAAACCTATATAATGAAGGCACAATAACCAAACTTGAAGAAAACCGAGTATACTGCAAAATGAAAAATAGCAAAACCCATGCCAGAAAATTCCATGACATTAAACCTAAAAGGAAATTTCTTCCCTACCCAGATTCCTACCATGATATGCCATCATCTATACCGAACCAATAACAACGTCAGGATGTTATGCCGACCTCATGGGATCTGCATTGGTAATCAATAATTACCATAAATTCATGTTTCATTTCAATCTTACTACTTTAAAAGATTCGTACAAAAAATATTGATAATACTGTCTCTAGCCTTTTATTAATAAGTAATAATACTTTTCCTCGCTTAATATATGAACTAACTCAGATAACTAAAAATAAAAAATAAAAGGAATTGAATAAACTAATACCTAATACTTCTAATAGAACTAAATGAGGTCTAATAAATGGATTAGGAAAAGTAATTAAGTTCATCTCTGGCAATCTGATTAAGATATTTAAGTCAATTAAGACACTCTAAAACAAAGTCGCACTAATGAAATTAAACATATAAATAAACTAGTATCATTCGCAAATTCAATTGCTCAAAAATGTTTTGATGAAATGAACCATGTTAATCACAATATGCAGGTAATTCAAGATATACTTCCAACAGAAGACTTCAAGATAAATCTACTAGAAAACATCCAATGCGTGTTACTGTGCATCAACAAAATCCAAGAAATCATGCGAGTATTTCAAGAGACCATTTGTCTCTCATTTCATGAAATGACAAATGTAAAATTGTTCTCAAGAAAAGACTTAACTAACATGTCAAACATTTGTTATCAATCTACCCTACACAGAGTATGATCCATACTGATCAATATCATCAGTATGAAAACCTGAAATTGTCAAAGACTTAAGTCCGTATGCTGGACGAAGAAATAATTATAATTCTCTCCATGCCAATAACGGATGGAAACCAATACAAATTATATGATGTAACCCCTATACCCACTATTAATAATATTATACTTGTCGCATCTGAAAAATATTACCTACAAGGTCCAATTTTGAAATGGTCCACTGTACCGTGTATTAAAAACACTCAATCTTATGTGTGTTTATATTATAACGCCAGAATCACAAATTGTCATTTAACAAACACTGCAGGATGTGAATTTGCTTCTGTAAAGAATAATGGAAAAATATTTAGACCCCTGAACAAGGAACACATTCTGTTCCTTACTAAAGATCCAGAAGTAATTGTACAAACGTGTCCAGAATTCAAGAAATCCATCCAGATTTCAGGACCACAGGTAATTTATTCTAATGAATCTTGTCCTATTTCCAGTATGGGAATAACTTTACAACAAAAATCTACCAATTAGAATCATACTTTCCCATCCCTAAATATTCAGAATGAACCTGCAATGAAGAATGAAATTAAGTTTCATATTTCCCATTTAAATGTAAAGAAATTGAAACTGGACTTAAAACCAATTCCTATAACTTCTATTGGTACAAACATATTCGTATCTACCAATGTCATTCTTGTGATATTAATAACAGTTATTGTTATAATCATGTTCAGGAAAAGACTGTATAAATTATGTAAATCTGTAAAAATTAGAAATAAGAAAAATGTAAATGAAAATGTTACTGAGAGCAGTAACGTTAAAGAAAGGGGGGGGGAGTTATATTCCTCGTCGGGAATAGAACCGTCGACTAACAACATTAATGGATTCAGCTTCTAAAACATACATTATTATTATCATCATTAATTATTATTATTACTGCATGAGTGTCAGCCAAGTTACAACAGACAGTATGTATGTATGTTAATTGCTCAATACTAGTGAGTCGAAGTATATAATTCAATAACAACTAAGTCCAGATGACACATAAACTCGTGCCTGGCAAGCTGTGTATAATTCTGAGCATAATATTCAATAACAACTCGAGGTCCAAATGACACATAACCTCGTGCCTGGCAAGCTGTGAATAATTTCCCAGTATAATTACAATTACAACTCAGGGTTCAGATGAAACAGAACCTCGTGCCTGGCAGAGTCCAGCCAAATGTTTCCGTGACGTATGTTCCCTACTCCCGACCATCAGCAGTCCCTTCCACATGTGTCTTCCTCTACCCTGGTAACTAGCCAGTAAGATTGTACTGTATCCCACCCAGAGGGATTGACATGTGACTTCTTTAATTCTAATAAAACCCTGGACTCCATAGAGCTCCAGTCTCTTGTAACTCAATAATCTTAAGACTAACCAACTGAACTGGTTGGCAGTCGGGCATCATGCCTCGGCACTTGTAAATAACTTCAAATGTATTAGAGACTAGTCGAAACAATAAATAACAAAGTTGAACTCTTCGCTTCATTTGAAATAGATATCACTCAGACTCGTGGGGAACCTGTGAGGACCTAGCTTAGCATGCTAGCCACGAACAATTGTTAAGCTATACTCTGCTGGAATCCTGTCCAGGGATTCGAGTTACTTAAATCAGATACTTGAAGTGTCTCGCGCGGTCACTAGTGCTGCGGGAGTTTTTGGTGCTGAGTTAAGAATCTATCAAGATGTAAATTCTTGCCACATTTTTGCGTTCTTGCTACGTATTGTGCCACCTCGTTGCCTTTTTATACAGACATTGGCTCATATTAGCAGAGAAGATTTATTTTATTATTCTGCGCTGTAAACATTACTATACAAAAATAAGCTTCAGGTTTTTTTTTCATTTTTTTTATTTCATTTCATTTTCATACTGAAGCAGTTATCATTTACAAAAAAAAAATATAGAACAGGGTCTAGCGCTGTCACCAGGCACCCAAACTTACCTCCTGGTCTTCATCACCACATCCTTCTCATTTCTCAACTTTATAAGTAGCATGAGTAGTTAATTGCTCTTTGCTGTTCCCCCAAGGGCTCACATCTAGTGGTACGTGGGTTGGCCACCACGGGACCCCAGCCGTGTCCAGCATTGCTTTCACTTAGCCTACGTGTGCCGGGCTCCTCTCCGTCTTCTTAACTGTCGACCACCCTTGGTCAACTGTTGTTCTTTTCCGACCCCGACGGTATTAGGGTATCCGAGACCTAGGGAGTCATTTACTTTCCCGCCTTAATTGGCCCTTGTCTCATCTTTCCTGATCCCTCCTTCTTCGAAGGATAAGACCTCTTGTTTTCTTTTCATTATATTTCCTTTTGAAGATTCCCGCACTGTTTTTGTTAATTGGCTCCCCGTGTAGGCCTATCTAAATTCCCTTTAGCGAGTTGTTTGCATCTACACTCCATTTTGTAGGCATTTTCAATCTACGTTGCATTTTGTAAGACTTTTCTATCTAAATTGTATTTTGCGAGTATTTTCAACCTCAATTGCATTTTGTAAGGATTGCTTTTTAGTAAGTCTTTCAATATAGGGGCTGGGACTTTTGTGAGTATTTTGAATTCCAATTGCATTTTGTAAGTATTTTCAACCTAAACCACTTTTTTGCAAGTATTTTCAATCTAAATTGCATTTTGTATGGTGGGCATTTTGTAAGTATTTTGATTGTCAATTGCATTTTGTGGGTATTTTCAATCTAAATTACATTTTGTGAGTATTTTCAATCTAAATTGCATTTTGTAAGTATTGCCCATCCAAATGAGTAGTTTGAATCTACCATACATTTTGTAAGCATTTTCAATTTCAATTGCATTTAGTAAGTATTTTGAACCTCAATTGCATTTTCTACGTATTTTCAATCTCATTTGCATTGTGTAAGTATTTTGAATTTCAATTGCATTTTGTAAGTATTTCGAATCTACATTCCATTTTGTACGTATTTTGAACCTAAATTACATTTTGTGCGTATTTCTCAATCTATTCCTTTTGTGAGTAGGCCTATTTTCCTTCTAAATTCCATTTTGTAAGTATTACCACTCTCCATTTTGTGAGTCGTTTCAATCTGAGTTACATTTAGTAAGTATTTTCAGTCTCACTTAATTTTCGTTCTAGTTTCCATTTCATTGTCATTTTCGCTATCGCCCAGACCATTAGGGGCCGATAACCTTGATGTTAGGCCGCTTAAAACAATTATCATCATCATCATCTTTGTTGTCGGCTTATGATATCAATAAGCAGACCACGTCGCGTCGTGGTGTAGCGGCTAGCAGTCTTGGATGTAGCCCCCGGGGGTCCGAGTTCGATTCCCGAATAAGCCCAAAAATGTAATTCTGGTATGAGGCTGGAACGGGGTATACTCAGCCTCGTGAAGCAAAACTGAGAAAAAGTGGGTTCGATTCTCATCTCAGATTATCTGAAAGTGGTTTTCCTCACTTTCCCCACTTCTACTCCAGACAAATGTCGGGATGGTTCCTAACTTAAAGTCACGGTCGTCTCCTTGCCAATCATCTGAATTACAAATACACACACTACTACTACCACTACAGACATCACAATAACACTGGTTATCACACAATTGCTGCACATACCCAAGTACACCGAGTTAAATGGCCACGGTGCCAAAGCCCCTCAAATGAAACAACAGCAGACGTATGCATTGACCGGGAATCGAACCCAATCCGCCTTGGTGAGAGACAAGCAGATAGGCGCAACAGTCAAGCGTATTAGCCCATAATTCATTAACTGAACTTCGGGGAGCTTTGGAACTCTTTATTTTCGACGTCCATTGTTTCTGTAGTTGTAGGCCTATTTTATAAATCACCATCATTTACTTGGAATAAGGACATATCAATGCACTTCGTTTGCCATGATTATGAATGCTGCACGTGCTGCGTTTATGACTAAATATGCAGGAGACCTAAACCTCTAACTGAAGTAACATCAGAAAATATGTTTCAGGAAAACAAAAGAGCGGAGGTTTGTAGCCTAAATGAAATGAAAATCCACAGCCTGCTTCCAGTCTCCGACCGGGTCAGGAATGGAATGAATGAAGCCCCTATCTAGCGGCGAGGATATGGACTGTGCCGGCTGCCGAGGCCTGACGCACTCCTCTGGGGCAATGATTAAATGAATGACAGATGAAATGAAATGATAGTGGAGAGTGTTGCTGGAATGAAATTTTTGACAGGGAAAACCGGAGTACCCGGAGAAAAACCTGTCCGCCTCCGTTTTGTCCAGCACAGATCTCACATGGAATGACCGGGATTTGAACCACGGACCCAGCGGTGAGAGGCCGGCGTGCTGCCGCCTAAGCCACGGAGGCTTCTTTGTAGCCTAAATAAGAGTTCTAAAATATTTCGTTGATGGGGTTTGAAACAAGCTAATTGCAATGGAGTTAATGAACTTCCAAGCTTTATTCAGCCCATTTTCATCCTACGAAATATAGGCTTATGAGCGAATTCCATGAAACATGGTAGAGTTCGTTTACAGTAAATTGACACTTTCTTTTGACAGCTCTCTAGGGGAAGTAGTCCCATCAAACATCCATCAGCCGCTTCCACGTGTATTGCAGCCATTGAGCTACGACCCACATGGCAGCCTTTAAGGACCGCACATGGACAAGAGTTAGGCCTATGAGCTGTCCAAGGCGTCAAATCATCCATTCTGCTAGCCATTTCAGTTGAATGAACATTTTTCTTAATATTTCTCTTTGACATTAATCTGATTATAAATGTAGTAAAATTGAAAATAACAACGGCTGCTGTGTTCCGAATAGTATTGGATGGCGCATTTTCTACAGCCATGGAATTAGATCAGAATGCACATCGCAATATGAGAGGGTTAATACATTTTTAGTCCTTTCTCTTTCATGGGGTTCCAAGATTAATTTCTTCTTCCAAACCCTGCTTAAACACAAACTTCACCAATTAATGTAGGCTACAGTATACACAGCAAATAATGTTAGGCCTACTTTTATATACTGTACAACCACTATACCAAGTGAAAATAATTTACCTGTCTATTGTTCTTAAGCGAATGTACTGGAGTTTTGCTGTGTTTGTCTTGAGAGAACACTTCACAAAGTGACCTACCAATAATCAAAATCCTAGTCCCTGCGACATTAATTGCTCGTTTGATTCTGACGATTCTTGAGAGGGCTTGCTGATGAGCAAGCTCAATAAATATCGGAATTCATGACCACATAAATAAACCAAAGAGGATTAACGCCATGTGGAATAACAGCCACCCCTCAAGCGAGAAAAACAATATAAATAAAAATTAAGTGTGAACAAGGAGATTTCTTTCTTTCTCTAGCTCACACGAAAGTCGAAATCAAAATGTCGGACCTGTAAGCCGCATGTTCGCATATCAAAGCAATATTTACGATAGACACAATAGGCCCAACTGAAAAGTAAACATACATTGTTGATGGAATAGACTATTAATAAATAGGTCTACTTTCAGACTTCTTTGCGGAATTATAATTAAAATGTATTATATTTATAATCGCGCTACTGCACTGGCGGACTAATACAGGAATGAGACTGTTCATGCCACGAGGACGTAGTTTTTTCATTGTGTAAATGGAGTCATAGAACACGGGTCTTTAAGAAAGTTGGCAACAGTCGCTCTCAAAAAAAGCGAAATATTACAATAAACGAACTGTAAGGACTTACTACTATTACTACTACTACTTCGTCCAAACTCGACCATGCCTACCAAATTCAAAGAAGTGTCACCAATCGAACACCATAGCCTAGCGAAATATTTCACCGGCGTTCAATATCCCCGAAAATATTATTGCTATCAATATCAAATTTTACATCGTGATAGGGATTTTCAGTGAACTTTATTTTCAATAACCTGATGAGCACAAAACCAACATGGCGACCACGCAAAATTTAAACATTTAAACGGTCTTTTCTCGCGACTTCATCGTCCGAGCGCAATGAAACTAGCACAGTAAATCTTTACGCAAAGCTTAATATCCTGGCGTCTAATTTAATTCAATTTTTATGAGAAATTTGAAGAAGGCGAATATGAGAAAGTTTAAAATCACGTGGTTCTTCTTATGTTCCTATCAAGCGATCGAAGTGATAAGTCGCATAATGAGCCACCATTATAGTCTTCATCTACTGGTATATGATATTACCTACATATAAAACAATCCAATATGGCGGTCATGTGAAACATTTCACCGGTTCTCAACATCTCCAAAATTATTACAGCTACAAAACTGAAAATGTGTAAGGTGATAGAGGACTTAAGTACATATGTGTGTATTTCTAGAATATGATAAACACAAAAATATGCGCTGCGAATTTCAAATATTTAATTGAAAATTCTGGTGATCTCAACAACCGAGAGCAGTGAAACTTGGCACAACGCATCTTTATTCAGAGCTTGTTATATAGGCATCTAATGACGTTGAATCGATTAAACAAATCAAGATGGTGTCAGTTCGAAATTTAAAAAACACTTTTTTTTTGTCGTACCCTATTCAAGTTATCGAACAGAAGCTCTGTAGAATGAACCATTACACTATGGTGTTTGAAGCCATTTTCACTGTTGCCTACGTAAACGAAAGTTTGAAGCTTTTCAGTCGGTCAACACCATTGTACCCAAATGAGATGGGTAATTCCCTAATCCTTGGAAAAAAAAAAGAATACCATTACAATAAACATTCTCTAATAGATCTGAATTGAATACTGTAGCTCATTCTTCGTAAATTATAGAAGGCGTGCAAATAACTTTTCTGAAAATTAACTCCTGTGTCTCGTTACAGAAGGATGCCATCTCGTGGGAGGAGATATAGGCTAATTGACGATACTGAAAATTAGATATCTTAAAACCATGATTTTGCATTGTTGTGGTGGTTGTTTTAAGTGGTGGAATATCGAAGTCATCTGCCCGGGCTTTCTAATGTAGTCTACGTATCGTAAATTATAGATTACGGTATAGGCCTACGAAAGTTGAATTCTGAATAGGAACCTATTTACTGATGTTATACATTGAACCATTCTCTCGAAAAGTTAATAACCCAGTACACTACCATGAACTGAAAATTCTAGTGCACAGTCCCTTTAGAGTTGCACGGATGTGAGTTATCTTGAGTAACAGTGAATGCTTTGACTTAAAGACAGACAAACAACATAATAAGACTTGCTATCTCACAATATTGCATAAATTGACATTTGGAAAAGTTTTAAAAAAAAGTTTCTCTATACTTCACAATGCAGGTCATGTACGATATCTAAGGTTATTTTTTGTTATTTCAGGTGTGGGGGCTTATATCGTGGCCATTTAGCCCCGTGTACATCGTTGTGTGTAGAATTTGTCAGCACTTGTATTATTGTGGTGTCTATAGCAGTGTGTGAAAGAGACATCTAGTGCAACGCATTGACGATCGATTTAATAGGCGGGAGAAGTTTTAAATGTATAAGACCAGTACAATACAGTATATGAAAATGGGCCATACGCTATTTAGTTCGTCACAGAACTACTTCGTGGTTTTTTGAAGTTTGGAATGGGCTCTAGGGTCCGAAATTTTCCCTTCAACTGCTAGCTCCTAGCTCCATCCGTATTGCGGCAACCACCCTTGGCACGGGCTGGCGCCTGACCCGTTGCAGATCACCACAACACAGGTAGAGCAGATATAGTTGCCTAGAAGAGTCAAGACCCTGAGTCCATAAAACCATAAATCTGACCAAACCCTAGCTGCCCCGCCATTAGTGAAACGACGTAATAAGGACAACCGCTCAATATAGTAGTTAGCACCAAAAGTAATCCCTCATAAACCTGTCACTGTGGGTGGTTGTTGTTATGGAGCCAAGTATAAAGCGAGGAACGAATACAGCCACAACCGAACTAAGCAGAGAGGGCACAAGTGCCCACGAACAATCAAACAGGAAACGGGTAGGATTTTGCTCAAGTCGGTCTATCAGAAGGTGTCACCCCAGCATTTATAGCAGGAGTTGAGAATGGGGAACCACTGAGAAGCATTTCGAGGACGGTAACGGTGGGGTTCGACATCACTAATGGTTCGCGTCCGGAGATAGCCTGGCGTTATACGGTAGTCCCGCGGCGTACCCGTGCTCGTTAAATTGTGCACCACGACCGCATGTGTAGCTGCAGCAAGTCCAGTGAACGTAGGTTCGAATCCCGGAGCTGGCAGCCGCTATCCTGAGTGTGGTTTCTCACCAGGTTTTTTCCACATTCCCGCAGGAAAATGCCGGGATAGTACCTTATTTCAAGATCCCAGGCACCTAGCCCATCCCTGTACAGTAACACAAACTGCTACAGTCAACACGTAAATACAGGTCATCAGACAACTTCAACACACACCAGACTACACGGGACTAATGACCAAGATGTTTCAAGAACCTAAATTGAATTAACAACCACAATCTTATATGTTAACGTGCGTAGCAACCCCGGTCAGCGAAGACTAAGCCGAACGTATAGGGTAAAATTCAACGCTAGAGCTGATTCCTCAACACTCGCACGCACGTTCTTTCCTATATCCCAGCGTCCCAAATACGAAGACAGGCAGGAGGAGCGAGTATGCAGCAGTGCATCGTGCCAAGTCCCACCCCGCCCATTATTGATTCTCAATAGCATCCTGCAGCATCCCACCAGCTACTACTGCTTTCACTTTTTTTACTCACTACCGCGCAACTACGTCACGCGCGCCTGCGCTGCAAGCTGCCGCCCGGAATGATGAATTAACAAGTATGCAAGTGACCAAACAGACACGGGCGGGGGGGGGGGGGGGGGGGGGGGAAATCTCGTATCCACAGTTAGTGATGTTATGTTTCTGGCAGTTACCAACAAGTATGCAAGTGACCAAACAGACACGGGGAGAGGGGGGGGGGGGGGGGAATCTCGTATCCACAGTTAGTGATGTTATGTTTCTGGCAGTTACCAACTTTGTGCTTGTTCCCCCTGCAGGGAATGGAGTAGTACGTGGACAAGATTAGAAATCGTGAGCCAGACGTATATTTTCAATTGCCCCTGTAGTTTTTCATGTATTTCTGGGAATGGTAAAATACATTCCTATAACAACCTACGGCCACAATTGCACAGTAACCCCAACAGACAGGGATAACACCAAGTTTTCTCACAGTGTTCTCAAATTAGCTAGGGCCACTCAACAGCGGAAAAATAGTACGGAAGGTTGGCCGATGGTATTAAAAAAAAACATGCATTTCTGAAACCGTCATTGCATTGTAGCATAGTAGGTTTGGAAGATAAATAAACAAGGAGTTCAACGCCATAGTAGAAAAGGGCGTTCTCCCATTACGTGCATCTTACTATAATTGTAAACTTGATTTTGGGCGGGCATCAATTCCACTCGGGAATTCCAGTCAGGTAGCCACGGTTACCTCAATTCCACTCGACACTCCAGGTAGTCGCCAGAGGAGTCCCTCAACTGCGCTCGGTCGCGGTCTCTTTATCCGTATGCATTCTTAGAACGACACAAGTCTTCCATGCTCACTTCTACCATTGATTATAATCAATGCTTCTAATATAACTACTGTAATATACAGTAACTTCTAATAATAACAAATTAAGTATAACTTCTTAAAATAACCTACCGTGGTCAGTTATATTTCAGCAGTACAATAACCACTGCTTCAGTGTTTACATTTTTAAGTTTACTAAAATAAGTGGAACAGCTAATTTCAAAACATAAGAGTAGAATTGTTTAACATTTTGTTTTTACTTAGTCTACTCCTCATGTAACAATTTCTTATCACTTGTGCACTGATAAGAACAGACGAGACGATTGCATAGAAAAAGAGGTGTGCAGACGATATCTTAAATCCGAATAGCTGTTACGGTAAACAAGACTAGCTCTATAAGAGTTAGAATTCATAACTAATTTGTTGTGTGGGAATGCAGCTGATTTTTCCGTTCTAGGCCGGAAAACAGTATTTTCAGCATCCGCAGCTGATATCGAAAGTATTTTGTTAGGTACAAATTATACACCTATTATTATCTTTATGTTCGACCCTAACTATTATGTGTCAGAAAACTGTATCATAATGAGGCTCATTATAACACTATTTTTCATTATGAAACAGTTTCTCCCACCAATCAGAGCTCCAGAAACAGCTGTGTGACCAATTAGATAAGGATACCTTTGCGCATGCGCTCAAAACCCAACATGTCTATATAAATTACCGAAATTGCACCGTCCATATGCTCGCGTAAATAAACTGGTGAATATGAGACAAGAAATGGCACTGTACCTTAATATCACCAAAATCAATTTCTACACAGCGCGTGGTTTTGAAACGACTTCGGTGACAGTTTTACTGAATACTGGAGCACAATCTGAACATATGGCATTGAAGCACACAGAGCGCATGCGTCGGTTGTCCAGAGAGCTTGAAAAACAGAGATATACTACCCACCGCAGCACCCGATCACAACATTCTAGTGACTGAACAGATATTTATGAATATTTATGTTAAAACATATAATAAAGTTATAATTATCGTTGAACATAAACAGTCGTATGCAACTCGCCTATAATGGTAATTAAGACACTCGTATGGAAATTATAAAACTCGCATACGCTCGTTTTATAAAAATACTCGTGTCTTTTATTATAGCCATTATAGGCTCGTTGCATAATGTAGAGGAAAGTCGCCAAATATGGAATACCATTTATATTTTTGATGTTATTGAAGTAATTGATTGAATTAAAAATGTTTTCAAATGTGTACCATTTCTAGGAATTACTTATACAAAGAATGTCATATAATGCTAAGCTGAATATAGTATGTGGAAGTAATTAGAAACATTTTTGTAAGAAAGTTACATTTTACATAATAAACAAGATGGCTCCAAATATGGAATACTTAATGAAGTTCATGAGATTAGTAGTTTATTTACAGAAATCACACACAAATCGCAGCAATCACTTGAGGGACCTTCGACTGGACGATCGACAGACCAGTCTCATCTACACTGAACACCCTATCAGCAGCATAATGATGTTTATCAAACTCACGGTCCAGTAGGTCAAAGAAATAGAACACATCTTCCTTATCAAATCCTTTCACTCTGGCAAAAGATGTTCCTGTTGGTGTTCGTAACGATAATTCGTTTCTATGGCGAGGTAAAAAGAGTTTTGGCCATTTTTGGCCCGCTATTTCTCGTTCCTTGGAAAACGGATGCGGTATGTTGTTTGCCTGTGCTAGTTGAAATGCAAGTTGTTTCACGTCACTCCTAGAGAGACCAAAAAACCATGCCTCCATAATTTTCAGGTACTCTACGAGTTGCTTTTCTATATTACTTGGAAGAATCGGACGTTCTCCAAGTGCGGTCTGTACTGCATCCTTGGTTTCAACATCCTTCACGGAATACAGCCTGAACAATGTAGGTCTAGGTACATTGAATTGTTCAGCTGCTTTTTTAAATCCCATTTTCTTTTCTCGTACCGCAAAAATAGCTTGTTTCATGTCATCCGGGTTCCACCGTTTCCTCTTACATAACCTAGAAAAATTGTACAAATACTTTTATAATTGATTATATTCATATAAAATTAAGTGACAGGAATGAGGAGCCAAATATGGAATACTATTCCATATTGCGGACCCCATGTATTCCATATTGGGAACTTTGCCATGTTGATTTCAAGGATGCGCAACGGAAAAGAAAATAAACTTAAGGATAAACAATCACATAATAGCTCATAGCGTAGCACATACACTATAATTTGCCTCCTAGGATAAGAATAATACCCGACAATAAAGGCATACAATAATGCAATGAGTACATCCCTCACAAAATCTCAAAGACGGAAGAATCAAACTTCAGCAGATAACTAACCAACCAAGCTCAGCAGAGTCGTCTCGCTCAGTGACCTCGGGAATACAATGACGTCACACGCAAGCACTGACAGGAAACGGAGATCTACCAATCACACAATTCGAAATATTACGGTATTCCATATTAGGCGACTATTCCATATATGGCGACTTTCCTCTACTATAATTTAATTTTATAATGGCTGACTAGGTTAAAAAACATACAAACATTTAATTATGCACATGTTAAAAACAATGCATAAAATTTGTAGAAAAAAATTGAAAACTTGGCAGACTTATTTAAAAGAATATTATGATTAATTTTAAATCACTTGTATTTTCTGCCATCAGAGCGATTGACCAAAGGCACAACAATGTCTTGCGAACACCACCACGCCATCGGTCAAGCGCTCTTAAGTAAAGTCCGCTCATTCGTTAAATCAGATATAAACATAATACATAAAGAACTAGATATTAATCACTGTTGTTAAATAAAAATATGGACAGGAAATTTAATAAAATAAGAAAAATCAGCATCTTAAAATCACATAAATGTTTACTTCATTTCAAACTATACAAAAAACATTAGATGAAACTCTTTTCATCCCCTAAATATTTTGACCCGGCCCTTGGTATGCGAGCAGGAGGGATATGACATTTGTTTACGTAATTGGGGATAACCCCTTTGCCGACCCCTTGCCAAAGCCTGAGCGTAGTTCAGGAACTCATTTGAGGGACCCTTGGAGGCCCGAGTGGAATTAAGGAAAATCGAGGGGAATTGATGTTCGACCTTGATTTTAGTTCTAAAAGCAAGCTTATAGTTTTACGTGGCTCTTAGCCTAGCAATCATAAGCCACGGGGCCTCCTTTCAACGTAGAATCCAAACTAATGGACGTAACTTTTCAACTCGAAAATCTCACATGCATTAACCATCGAGACAGGTCCGCCTTGGTGAGAAGCAAGGAGCTTGATCGCTGCGCCATCACGCCTTGCCTACTCTTTGAGAAGGTATTTACTGTGTAATTTACAGTTGTGATTTATTTGCGTATAAGCTACTCCTAAATATGTCATTCATTTGCATTAGATACTGTTCGACTTTCCGCTTCCAATCTGGTCTGAAAACCTCTATGTAATACTTTTTACCCCGCCCAGTCATTGAGCAAATTCGTGTTGACCAACTGAAGAGCTACAAATGACAGTTCCAGAAATGGTCCACCTGCTCCAATGTAGTTCCTCTACTTTCTTGACGTTTTCCCTACCGGCATCACCGAAGTTTTTTAAATGCTGATTTTCATTCCATACTAGCTACATTTCTGCTCAAGTCCTAACGTGTAAGCATTCGACAGAGTCATCAGCATAAGTCAGCTTACCTCGTTCCCACCGAACTGAAACCCACACAACCAGTTTATGCCCATCAGCAAATGGTTCATACACAAAATAAATAGTACTGGCAAAAGATTAAAGCCTTGCCTCATTATGTAACATGTAATGCGTGAGAGTCACCGTATTGTGTTGCATCGAGCAATTTTCTTTGGTGTCCGGAGGTCACACATTCATAATTTCAATGTTAACACAGCTGAAGTCAAATAATTGATGGAAGCCACAAAATACACCTTTAATGATATATTGATTGTCAAAGTCTTATACAATGGTCAGAGTAATGCAGATTAGGATTACAGTATATTGAAGAAAATTCATAAAATCCACATATTTAGACCGGTATTGATGATTAAATCCTTGAAGTACCTAATTGAAGTAAAAACATCAGAAAATGAATTTCAGGAAAACATAAGAACGGAAATATGCCCGTGGTTTGTAAACACAAGTTGTAGGATAATGCCCGTCGATAGGGTTCGAATCTCTGCTCATTACATTGGAGTTGAATACACTTCGAACTTTCTACTGCTAGCTCCTCGCTCAACCAGTATTGAAGAAACCACTCCTGCCTACCTGTTGCAGACCTCTGTTCAACAGCACATGCAACAACGAAAAGGACTCATGTATTGGAAGCTATCTGGCCTAGTGGCTTTGACGTTTCTCCCAGGGGTCCGTGGTTCGATTCCCGCAAGTGCCAAATTAATTAATGAATTTATTGCTATACAGGTGTTCTGGTAAGTTTACTGTATTAACAAGTTGTTTCGTTGAGAACTAACATAGCCTATTTCCATGCATTCCACAGCCACTTTTCATGCATTCCACTGGTCTTTTCTATCTCAAACCTCCCCCGTCAATTGAATACATTTCCCATGTGATGGACTAAGTAGCTTCACATGACCTACATTGTGATAAGAGTATAGGGCAAGAATTTGAAACTCAAAACTCAATATACAAACCTTGTAGAGACGATAAACATAAAAATACTTTTTAGGTTAGCAAATGTGTCTTACTGTGGTACAATTGCTTTCCCTGCCTTAAACCAAATCTTTCATTGTTCATTAAGTTAACTCAAAAGAACACACCTCCAGCAGTAGAAAACATGTCCAGTCACACAATGAAGTAGCCTACTGTCTACAATACATGAAAATAACACTAAATAATTATGTACCGGAATGATGATGATCGTGTGGCCTCCGGAGAGGCCTAGTGCAGGTCTTTCTTGTGGACGCCCGTGGGCGACCTGCGCGTCGTAATGAGGATGAAGTGATGATTAAGACGGCACATACACCCAGTCTCCAAGCCACGGGAATTAACCTCAGGAGATTAAAACCCCTGATGACTCGGCCGGGAATCGAACCCGGGGCACTTTGGGCCTAGCGCGCTAACCATTTAGCCACAGAGCCGGACATGTACCGGAATGATTAATTCAAAGAACTAATTCATTAACTTTCCCAAACTCCGGTGCAATAGAACATCTCCAAGAGATGTTCCTTTTCAGAAATTAACGTGCGTATAATCCATAGGTCTAATAATTTATGATACCTTCACTCGACTTAGGCAGATGGCCTGGATGTTTCAATCCGTAAAACAATTCCCATTACCACCCCTAAAAATACTAGAATATTTAACTTTCAGTAACGGCTAACTAAGAACTCTCCCGTGAAGATTGCATATTTCTGTAATGAGTGACAGAAGTTTAATGAAATGAAAACCGAATGGCTTTTACACTACCTACAGGTATATGAAAATAAAGCTAGAGCAATCAATGTCAATAGATGAAGATCGTTATGTAAACTTTCAATACGATCGCTTGAATATGATACGAGAAAACAAAATGTGATTTTAAAAATATCTCACTACCAGCCGCGGTGGCCGAGTGCACTAACGCACAACCTCGTGCCTTGCTGGCATCGGGAGAGCTTGGGTTCGAATCCCCCCCCTCAGCCGTCCAGGAAAGGGTTTTCATGGTTTCCCATTTTCACCACCAGGCAAATGCTCGGACGGTTCCTTACAATAGGTCCACGGTCGATTTCCTTCCAATATCCATTCCCTAGCCCCTGCTGAAAAGAAAAGTGCATGCATTAATAAAAATAAAAAATCTCACTGCCGCCATCTTGAAATTTTGAAAACGACTGAACAGTATTAGATGCCGATATATTAAGCTTAAGGTAAATATTTGCTGTGCCAAATTTCACTGGGCTTGGATGGTTAGATCACCAGAAAAGTAATTTTATATATACTGGTGTCTAAAGTTAAAGCAACAAACGGAAATGTTGCAAGGTTGCGTTTATTTTGCCATAAAACAGTATAAACAGGTGATAGGAAAGTAGCAACTATGTAAAGAAACCTGAAAGTAAACCACTGCAACATGCATAACAGTAGACAAGAAATGCTCTTTGCTTTTTCCAACTTCATGGACATCCACACACATACCGGCAACTGTGCTCAGTATGGGGTGTGACCACCTCTGGCAGAAATACAGGCCTGACAACAGTGGGTCATGCTGCGAATGAGGTCATACATCTCATGTTGAGGCAATATCGCCCATTCTTACTGCAGAGCAACTCGCAAGTATTGGAGAGTGGTTGGTGGATGCTGACTTGATACAACTCGTCTCCCTAGTGGTCTCAGACATGCTCTATGGGATTGAAATCGGGAAAGCTAGCAGGCCACACCATACGTGCAAAATCTACTGTTTCCAAGAAAACATCAACCACCAGTGCTCAATGATGTCAGGCATTATCATCCATCAGTACAAAGTCTGGGCCCACAGCACTCCGCAACAACCGAAGGTGAGGTCCCAAGATCTCGTCACGATACCTGACAGCAGTTAAACCTTGCCGATTAACCCGTACAATTTCCTGAAGAGGTGTTCGAGTAGGCAACATAATCCCTGCCCAACCCCTTAGGGATCCTCCTCGATATTGGTTTCTTTCCACACTGCTTGGATCCCGAAATCGAGTTCCAGTTTCTCTACAGATGCGAATCCGTCGAGAATCACTCTCCAGACCAAATCGGGACTCATCTGTGAAAAAAATATTGGCCCACTGTTCGACAGTCCAGTTGGCATGTTGACGACTCCACTCTAGACGTTCCTTCTATGCAGACGCGTCAGGGGTACACATACGGCTGGTCTCCGACAATGAAGGCCAGGTTGCAGAAAATATCGCCTGGGCCGTCAGTGCTCCGCATATTTTATGTGTAGGGTCGCCTAACAGTTCGAACAAATTCGATACCGTATCGAGCCTACGTTGCGTATTGGGCCGGGGCGAGCCCGTTCGAACTTCCCTATCATTCGCCCATCACTAACTGTGGGTGGCTGGTGTCAGGTATAAGGGCTCTCTACTCGTGGAACCAAGCATATCCTCGATTTCCCAGTGTACGATCAATTTTTAAACTCAATGTACAGTAACTAATGTAGCTTGGCCCATACAAGTTCAATGAACTCTACTGCAAATGTATTATGCCATTTGAGGGGCTTCGATATCGTGGACATACGGCCCCGTGTACTTGGTTGTGTGTTCGGAATTTTGTCTGTTAACCTGTGTTATTGTGTTGGCTGTATTAGTGTGTATTAATGCAGGTAAGGATTGGGAAAGGGGTGGGTGTAGCCTAAGTTAGGAACCATCCCAACATTTGCCTGGAGTAGAAGTAGGGAAGCCACGGAAAACCACTTCCAGAACAACTGATGTGGGAATAGATCCCACCTCTTCCCAGTTTTGCCTCACGAGGCTGTGTGTATCCCGTTCCAGCCCTCATACCGGAATTAAATTTCTTGGCAGAGCGGGGAATCGAACGCGGACCTCCGGAGCGACAGCCAAGATTGCTAGTTACTACACCACGATGTGGTCTACTGCAAAAAAGTGACAGCAATGACGTGACGGTTGCTCAAGTTAAATGTTGTCAAGAAGCATTGCAGCTTCTTTCTGTCTATCGGCCATCAACCATGATTGAGTTTGTAACGCTAAGTAATTTGCAGATCACTGTACGGCCATATATCTACACGAATATCTGAGCTTTTCTTGCAACTACCTGCTAAAATGCTGTTTGTTGTTGGTTAACTTAGAGGCAAGGGATTTCTTTGGACATCTGTCACACGTAAGCCAACTTGAGTAAGACTTTATAAATGTAATTAAATGTTAGTATTATGACTTTTCGACATTTCTCCCCTGGTGTCCTCCATCGAATGCACAAATCAGAATGGAGGGTAGCGCTGGCTCCGCAGCTGGCAGATAAGCGCTCAATTTCGCTTGGTTTGCCGCTGAAGGTTGTTCCCAGCCAAGCCTAGCCTAGCCTATTTATAACTTCCGGAAGGCCGAAAGAGGAGTTCCGTGTTGCACGTGCGCCAGTCGCTGCACCCACGGAGGGTTACAACTTCCGGTACGTTTCATTTATTTTTCTTTCGTTCTCTTTGGACGACACAATAACCACCCCTATGTCAAAAAATAAAATGCCCAAATACAATTATCTGAAAAACACCATATGGAAAATCTGGGGTCCAGAAATATTACTTAGACTTCATTGTTACATAAAAAAAGGGAGACGCTTCAGTGATTCCCTTTCATTTATAAGCCTCGGTTGTTTACGCTGTTAGATCACAACAAATGCCACACGAAAAAATTGACCGCTCATATAGGCCTACTCCTCCAGCAACAATCAAAGGGGAACTTGGCTCAAGACTTATCACCGAGGTAACGTAAGGTTTCCTGGCGATATACCACAGACCATTACTGAAGTCAAATATACAGTAGGTGCTTCTAAACCATGGCCCCTTGAACTGTTCTCGACGGCATCCGAGTAAAGTTCCAGGCTCTTAATATACAATCATTTCGAAAGTCAGTATCTCGGAGCTATACTCTGCCAGTTATACTTTCCAACTTGACAGTTCTCCGATCAGCTGGGCAGTGTTGCCAGCGCGCTGGCGGAGCGCTCTCAGCTGATTCAAACGACGTTCACTTTCTTATACATAAACCCCAGATCTTTTACAACTACGGTTACCGAAGACTTACTACCATAGAAAAGATCAGACTTACGCAAAGAAACGAGCAGCTTCGCAAGAGTCGGATATTCCTTTCTGCGATAATACGGTACGCATAGATATGCCGACGTATAGCATCTTGCTGAAAACTGTCTATATTTGTAACTGTTCATACCCGGTCGTTGGAATCTTCCCAGCTCCTTGCTCCTCGGCACGGTACTTCTCCTTCCCGACCGCAATAACTAAGGAAAGACTGTTTTTTGTAGCATCAACCATTCTCTACACTGCTTGGGCCACATGTAATAGATTACTACCATTGTCTTTCTCTCGATCGTAATACTCGCGCACATTACACAACATTTCCCGAGCCTGACTCCTCAGTGGAGTCCTTTCTTTTCCTTGGCATTTGCCTGCCGAGGGGTAGAACTGCCCTCTGACATTGTGAAATTCACTCAAAGTTACACACACACAGTAAGTTCACGAATACTAGCACGGACTTAAAATTAACCTACGACTACACTAAACCATTGAGCCTATATATATTATTTTACGTACCGGTAATGGTCTTCTATACTACAAAGGAGGAAGTATGCAACTAACTACGAGATATTCGAAAGAACGAAGCGCTGAGCGGGTTAGCTTTAACACGTGGGAATTATAAACAAATACTGGCGGCAACAACGCCTCGCCAGATCGCCTTATCGATGTAAGCTGCTGCCTACGATTGGCTGGTTTAAATAAATTCTTCTCCACGCCACTTGACGGCGCCAAAACGTCAAGTTGGAAGTAAGGACCGGCGGACTATAGAAGTAGCATAAATTGCACTGATTCAGCATGTAGCATCTCGGTACTAGCATAACGTTGAAATCTAGCGGTGCAATGCTTTACAGTACGCCCTTTGTTTAAAAAAAAACCTAAGGCAACACGAACAATGTGTACCTTCTACCTCCATTAACTTATACAGGGTCTTTCATATAAAGTAAGAACGGACTTGTTATCCGCTGCTACAGTGGCCTTGGCAGAGCTTGTGGTGCATCACGGCCCCCTGCTGTAGTATAGTACAGTATACACTTGACCTTGCAATAAGCGTGCAGTCGCCAGTCTGAACCTCAGATGCCAACATTGTATTTTTATTGTATGTAAAACTTATTTTAAGTAAGAGTCGGCTCGGTGGGTACGTGATGCATTTGTTCAGCAATTCCCTGATGAAGTATCACCTTCACTAGCACAGATTCACGTAATTGTAAATAAGTTTGACACTATTGACTCAGTGCTCAACAAAAAGCATAAAATTAAAAATCAGAAACATTACAGTGGCAGAACTCACTCGCGTTAGCCAGAATGTGGTTACCAGATACAACGCCTGTATAACCCAGGAAGGACGACACTTCCAGCATATTTTATAAGGTAATATTTCATACAGGATTGTACACACACTAAAAGCAGGGGGCCATGGCGCGCCACAAGCTCGGCCAAGGCCACCGCAGCAGTGGATAATAAAACCGCCGCATGCCGTTCTTACCTTACATGAAAGACCCTGTATAACAATCTTCAGTGCGCATATGTTGTTTTACATGGACAAGAAATTGGCGAACGAGCACTAAATAAAGACAATTCTTCGACCAGTGAATACTAAAGTTGCAGATCGCAGATCGTCACTTTACTCACAGCCACCCCTCTAGTTGGCACCTGGGGGGCGTGGTGGCGCAGTGGTCAAGCTATCAGCCTTTCTCCAAGGCGGACCGGGTTCGATTCCTGGCCAATGCATGTGAGATTTTCGAAGTGAAATGCCATGTCCTGGGGTTTGGATTCCACGTAGAAAGGAGGTTCCGTGGCTCATGATCACGAGATTGACGGTAAAACATATTAACACAAAACAAAAAGTTTCCTTCCTTTGTATTTGGAACTGAAGTACGTTCTTGTACTTCGTAATAAAATAACGGTCGAGGCAATACTGCCTTAAACGAAAATGAATGAATACAGAACAGAACAGAACAGTAATACAGGGTGGGAGGGATATTATAGGCAACAGGGAGAACATGATACCCTAGGCCAGGAAGTGCATGTGCCGAATGAACTAAACAAAACTGCGTGGTTAGCGGAAAAATGGTTTAGTTACATTATTTAAACACGTCTAGCAGGCTAACCGCACGTGCTATTACTTTGCATTTTGCACTATGTTGTGCAGTATACCAAACTAAAGAAATTGTGTTCGGGGTGGATCCACCAACGGCGCGTGGATCCCCCCCAAAATCTATATTACTGCAATAACTTTGTGATCAGTCTGGCCACAACGCTAGAATGTCGTACGAACAATAAGGAGGGGAAAGGACGGAAATGTGGTTGGACGGGTTCTTTCTCCTTCTGGGAGATTGGCCTCCTTATATCCTGCCTGCGTGACCTTAGCCATGATACCAGCTGGCTAGACGTCATTTGGAGTTAAAACATAAAGCCAGTTCGGAAAGTCTCGTTATCTGGTTCCCAGGTTTACCCACAGAAGTAGGCTCTGCAAGCGGTGTTTTCGAATGATACGTATTTTTTTCTTCTTCTGGGGAAACGTAAGTTCCCAGCTGCCTAGTAGTCTAATACCCGGCCCACCTTTAGGGACCAAACTGGCATTAAAAGCAGTACTGAACAGATGTTTTAGTTTTGCATTCATGTTGAAACATACACTCGAGGTTTTCTGTAATACTGAATCTAGCTTACTTTTTATGAAAGTAAATTATGATTATGGGATCACTCGAGTGTGTGTGTCCGTTGAATGTGTCCTGCCCTATATCAATTCATAAATACCTGAACAGAATTTAATAAAGATTGCACAGATGTAGCCCCCATCCCATGCACCTTGATCGCACGCTTTATTTCGCAGTCTTAGCGAAAACTAAAGGTCCACCACAGTTTTACCCACTCGTGGACGTTGCGGGGTTGACTGCAGTTTCACGATTACTGCAACTCCCATGCTAGACGAGAGTCAAAACACGATCTCTGGAGGTCTGCGTTTAGTGAGGCATATAGCAAAGGAATCACAACAGCTCGTGTCATAGACGTAAGTGGTGCACCGAAACAGGTTACTTCCGCCCTAGCCCTGTTATGCTCTCAATATAACCAGGGAACATTCAGTGCAAAACATAATTTTGGACCGTCGAGATTTGAGCTCCAAAGTTTCAGCCCGGTTCAGCAATGGGACTGTCCGGCTCCGCGCCTAAATGGTTAGCGCGCTTTGACCCGGCCGAGCCATCATGGATTTAAATCTCCTGGGGTCAATTCCAGTGGCTCGGGGACTGGGTGTATGTGACGTCTTCATCCTCATTACCACCCGCAGGTTGCCCACGGGCGTCAACTAGCAAGACCTGCACTCGGCCTCTCCGAAGGTCACATGATCATTCATAGCAATGGGACGTGGAAAACAGGAGCCTTATATGATCTGAAGGCTACATTCGGCAATCTATATGACGTACCAGGGATATATTGCGATGTTGATGTCTACGCGAACGGCAGTACCTGAACTCCACAAGATGTACGAACTTTCGTGTTTCTACGATAGTATCTACGGCGCTGAGCAGCTTTCTCTTATTCCCTTCTAAGGTATCGAATAAATTGAAAACTCAAATAACTTGCAGATATCCTCGAGACCTGCATATTCATCAATCACCTACGTTAGAGAACTACACCTTGAATCACAGATTGCAAAGCAAATGAGCTTTTGTGGATAGAACTACCCCTTAAGCCCTTCTGACGCTTATCTCACAAGAGGAGTGAATGAGAGACTGAATGAATGTGGACGAAACTGGGCAAGCAGTTGGAAGGAAGCGACCGTGGCCTATGACATGGGACCGTCCTGGCAACAGACAGGGATTGAAAATGAAAAATCACGGTAAACCATTCCAAGGACGGCTACAGTGGTGGTTGAACCCACTTCTCTACGAGTCCGCGGACAGCTTCACTCCATGGCCTAGCGCTGCGCCTAAGTGAACATAGCTACCGCTGTCTGTACGATGAATGAAGGAGGTAAATGATATTTAATGAGAATTTCGGTATTGAAGAACAGGGGCTGATAACCCAGATGTTAGGTTCCTTAAAACAACAATCATCATCATCATATTGACGAAGGAAATTTCGGTGTCCGGACAGTTCCCCACACTGACACTTCCACACACTGCAAAAAATACTGACACTTCCCCACAGCCCCTGGACGTGGCTACCTGTTTTAATGACTCAGAAATAATCTCGACTGACATTTCCACACACATCTCCCCCAAGGCTACTATGAAGACGATCAAGTTGAAATTTGGCCTACTGTTGTTTAGCACTTTTAATATATCTGGAATCACATATTATATTCTTTAACTACTGAACTACTGTATAAGGTTTGAGGCAAAAATGTTTAATACTCTTCAGCTATTATGAGTACAAGTTTTCGTTTTCTTATGTACACACATTGCTTGTTTTAGAGTATAGGATAGATGGTTTGTTTTCAGGTTATGACTTCGTTACCGAAATGCCTAGGACAGAGTCTTTATGATGAGGTCACTTTATCGATACAGAAGCAGTGCCCAGGGAAACACCAAGGAGCCGGACACAGAGAAAATATAGTTTTTGATATCAATACGTTGACTTTGGCTGACGACGGAAATGAAGAAAGAATTATTGTTTTTTGCGGCAGCAAAGGAAAAGAGAGCTTGAAATGTTTTAGCCATTTTTTTATGGATGGTACTTTCAAGTGCTCTAGCAAGCAGTTTAGTCAAATATATACCATGGATGCCGATTTTGGGAGTAGCAATGATGAGACAAATATATTTCCTATCGCATTCGCACATCTACCAAACAAGAAGAAGCAAACGTAGACGAGACTGTTCAGACTCCTCCTCCAGGCTGTTCTGGAGTGGAGACCAGAAGACATAACTATTGATTTTGAACCTGCTGTAATTTCTTCTTTGAAAGACTTATTTGCAACAACAAATTACATGGTTGTCATTTTCACATGACAAAATGCTTATGGAGAAAAGTACAGGATCTCGGATTGTCGGTGGAGTACCGAGAGAATAACGAATTCAGCCTTCATGTCCGTATGTGCGCAGCACTTCCGTTTTTAAAGCCTGAAGATGTGCTCGATGGATGGGTGGAAATACACTCTCAAGCTCCTGAAAGTCCCAAACTTAGCCAGTTTTTTTTACTACTTCGTTGACAACTGGCTAGATAACCAAGACATTCCAATCGAGATGTGGAACTGCCACCAAGCACGACACAGGACAACGAATGCTGTTGAGGGCTGGAACAACCGACTCAACAATCTTGTCGGGAGACATCACCCCAAATTAAAAGAGGTTGTCCAAGTGTTGAAGACTGAAGCTGCGAAGACAAACTGCGCATTTGTAAAGGCCGAGCTAAACATGGAAGGGAAAAAAAAAGAAGACGAAAATATGTCAAACTGGACGGACGGATTGAGAACATTCAGAAAAAGTTCGAAAATTACAAAAAAATGAAAAGTTTTCTGAAGGCAGTTGCCTATTCACAGAATAATATTATTGTTGAACAAATATGACCAAAAAAAAAAAACACTGACGAAGCCTAGAAAGCTGATTTTAAACACGCTAAAATGATAACACCAAAATGATCGGTTTTGTTATCATTTTTCCAGTCCACAGCCTGGATAAAGTGTGATGGAAATCAGACTCTGTATTTATTTTATTTTGATGGAAATTACACTACATCACAATGATATTTTCGAGACCGTGTTAGTAATGAAGTACCGGTACATAGACCGAGCGCCTTTCTTCACTCCAAAGGAGTATTATGTTAACTTACATTGTTACTGGTGCGGCTGTAACGATGATCGCTGAAGCCTATAGCCTCGGGGGGGGGGGGGGGTGAGAGAGGAGGAGGTGTGGAACTGTCAGTCGAGATTATTTCTGAGTCATTAAACAGGTAGCCGCGTCCAAGGGCTGTGGGGAAGTGTCAGTATTTTGGGCAGTGTGTGGAAGTGTCAGTGTGGGGAACTGTCATGTAATCGGAAATTTTATTAGTCGGAGGAACTCTTGAGCGCCCACTTGTTCCTCTAGCTCCGAACATAATTCTTTCCCCACAGCGTAAATCGTTCACAACGCCTGCAAAGGGGAGCTAGAAGTTCGGAGATGGAAGATTCCAAACCCAACACAGAGTGAACTTTTCAATACTTGCTTCAGAACGAAGCTGGGATTGTGCTTTATCAAAGTCCCAAGGAACCTATATCAATCCTAGATCCTACTAATAAACTAATACATTAACCACAGTCCTACTAGTAAAACAAATGTAAGTATACGGGGCTGATAACCAAGAAGCAAAATGCAGTTACGTAGACTATATATTAATCATCATCATCATTATTATTATTATTATTAGTCTATTATTATTATTGTAGTCGATTGCTACGCTTATAACGTTGTCTACTTCGCAAACCTCTGTGGATGAACGAAGCACCTCCATACCCACTATTAGCAGTTTCATAGAGGCCTAATTTGAATCCACAGAAGAATTAGACCAAAGCCAGTGTGCCACTGGCTCGTCAGTTGGTATGGTACCTATCACCAAAACGCTGGCCAGTACCCGCATACATAACAATGACGCACTGCGGGGAGATCGAATCTACACTAAAAAAAACTAAACATTGATCAGTAGCCCGTGTATACTAGTAAGGACATCTAATACAATAAAAACCTGAAACAATTCCTGCTTATCGCCGTAAGGCATACTACTGAAATTGACCAAAAATATCAGATGTATCACGATTTCATCTGGATATTTTTAAAAGGAGGTATACGTATTCTTATCATAATCATCGATTACATCGATAAGCTGATAGTAGCCTACATATCTCTTTCTCGGGTGCGCCTCAAACACAGGACCTCCTGATTCACAGACCATGTTCGATAATATCCTAGCATACAAGTTTTATCTCCTGTTACGATACGCAAAAATAGCAGACCTATTGCTATGGTCCGATACAATACATGCATTATCTAACGGCTGCATGATTAAGCTTCAGGCCTGCGGTATATTCCAACATGGGGGGCAGATATGTCATCCCTGACAGCTCAAGTAGCCTAATTTCTTCTGATGCTACAATTTATTCATTCACCGTTCCCATAGATTGTATTTCCCAGAAATAGCAAAACGAAGCTACGTTAACGTGGCGTTTGACCTCGTGTCTTAATTATTGCCATTATAGGCTCGTTGCATAATGTACTATTATTTTCATCCTCATTCACGGTTAGGCCTAGGAATGATTTGTTTTATGTCACGTTTGACAGCAAAAACAATCTTAGTTCATAAAGGACGTCAAGGGGTACTGTATGGAATATTTAACACTTACCAGGATCGTCAGCCATCTTCGTGAGGGTAGTCATCACAGTGGCTACGTCGGTAGGGGATTCTATCACGACACGTAGAGTCTCCAGCGCGAATCGTCCCACCAATTGACTGCAACAAAAAAGTGCATCAGTTGCTTAGTGAAACACTTTTGTACCACTAAGAAATACCTACAACCATACTACTAAAAAGGACATATTTTCACAATTATGAATTTGGCCACATCGACTACCTATCAAAGATGAAGAGTTTCGTCAAGGCTAAGGGCCAAGCTTGCAACTTGGCTGCTATCCCAGCATTTTCCTGAAATAAGTGAGGAAAAACCTTGGGGAAAACCACACTCAGGATAGACACTTTCAGCAACGAGAATCGAACTTCCTATATCAAGATTTGCTGAAGCTCTTAATCGCGGTCGTGGTGAGAGATTTAACACACACGGCTACACCTCGGGATCGACAAATTACACCAGAGCGACGCTCGGCGACTTTCATGGCCTTCTATTTCAAATGTCAGTGTGCCAGTCATGTCATCGTGTAGTATACAGGAGTCCGTGGTAGGAGAAAAGATATTCCCTACCTCACAACTATTATTTTACGTAGTGGGAAGGCTAAAGTCTTGTCCTGATAAAATTTAAACTACCTCTGATGCCCAGTTTATCAGCGGCATAGCGCGAGAAGGCCATGACAGAAGAGTGACTTTTCTTTTAAATTCACGGGCGATGCAAGCATGATATGAGTTTCTAAATAAGGATACACCGTGATTTAAAATAATAACCAATAACATTCTCTACATATTAATACCGCCCAAAAAGAAGACTAAGGAACATGTGCAATGCCATGGTATCCCTTCAAGACCTTCCAATATCGAATGAAAAATAAATTACTTATTTGTCAAGGCCCGAAAATATTCACGCGTTCAACATGTTAAACAAGGAGCGGTAGCCGCCTAATTTTACTTGGGTGGTATAGAGCGCGGTCTTGCTGGTTATAGGGTTTGTGTTTAAATGTTTTCAATGTACTGTATGTACAGTGACTCGCATTAATATTCGGCCACGTGTTATAGTTCGATAATGTACATTACTTTATTTAAAGATATAATTTACAAACAAAACAATAATTTATACTAATGGACGAATATAATGTTTTCAAGATGCAATAGTAAATATACAATTTCACTTGTGGAATATCGAATGAAAAATAAATTACTTTATGAGAAGTACTAAATAGTACAGTCACTTTAATATTCGGCTACCAGTATATCACCTCTTAATAAGACATTACAGTCAACTATTAGTACTTTGTATCCCCTCCCTTTATGCGTTTACCTCTCGTAAACGATGTCGCATGATTGAGATCAGTCCTTTGGTATCGCCAGACTGGATGCTTCGCCATTCCTCTCCAATTCGTCTTTGAAGTTCATTCTTAGAACGAACAGGGGTTCTGTGAACCCTGTGTTTGACTTCTGCCCATACATTTTTGATTGGGTTAAGATCTGGGCTTTGGGGTGGTGTTTCAATCACTTAGGGACAGTTGTACAAGAGCCAAACTTTTCACACTAAAAGCTCTGTGCTTAGGATCATTGTCCTGATAAAATTTTAACTACCTCTGATGCCCAGTATATCAACACTCTCATGGAGATTTTCCTTCAAGTTGAGGAGAAATAATTTCAACTCCGAGATTTGCTGATGACATCGTCATCTTAGCCGACAAGCTTGAGAATTTGAATGAGGTTTTGAATGGTATGGACGGAAAGAATTCATGATCAAAATTAATAAATGTGAAACAAAAATACTGGAATGCAGCAGAAATAAATCAGAAACCCCTATGGAGATCAAATTGGCAGGTGAAAAGCTGAAGGAAGTAGGAGACTTCTGTTACTTAGGAAGCAGAATAACCAGTGATGGACGAAGCAAAGAGGATATAAAAAGTAGGTTGGCTCAGGCAAGGAAAGCATTTATACAAAAAAGGTATCTGTTGACATCGAATATAGATTTAGGTATTAGGAAGTCATTTTTGAAAGCCTTTGTCTGGAGCGTGGCGCTCTATGGAAGTGAAACTTGGACTATTGGTGCAGCAGAAAAGAGGAGAATTGAAGCATTTGAAATGTGTTACAGGAGAATGATGAAGATCGGATGGGTAGATAGGGTTACAAACGAAGAGGTATTAAGACGAGTGGGAGAGGAGAGATGTTTCTGGCGGCTGCTAATGAAGAGAAGAGATTGGTTAGTAGGACACATACTAAGACACCCAGGAATAGCAAGCTTAGTTATGGAAGGAAGGGTCGAGGACAAGAATTGTAGGGGTAGACCAAGGTTAGAATATGTTAAACAGATTGCCTCGGATGTAGGGTGTGGTAGCTATGTAGAGATGAAACGATTAGCTCAAGACAGGGAGGCATGGAGGGCTGCATCAAACCAGTCAAAAGACTGAAGACTCAAACAACAACATTTGATATTGTTTTGCCTTTCAGCGTCCAGTCTTTTCTGCAAGCCTCTGTTTGAGAACAAGTCGACTCCATGATCCCCTATTAGCAGTTAGCACTGCAGCCTCTTCTGCTTCTACACCTCTCACTTTGAAATCGTTCAACACTGAATCTAACCATCGCATCATAGGTCTTCCTCTGCTTCCCTTGCACTCTACAGCCGAACTCATTAACCTCTAAGGTCCTGCCTCATTCTCTTCACATGATCTCACCATATAAGTCGGCTCATACGAACAGCTTCATCTACCATGTTCATTTCTAACTTAGCCTTAATATCTTCATTACGAGTACCCTCCTGCAATAGCTCCCATCTATTTGCCCCGGCAATCATTCGTGCTACCCTGACTCACCTACCTCTACCTTATGGATCAGATATTCCCAATCTACACAACTCTCACTTCCATACAGCAAGATCGGTCTAAATAATGAGCGATATAGCCTATGGAGAGTTCAATCAATACAAAAACGTATTTCTTGCAGCATACTCTAGATCGCAACTAAGAACTCACTGAAGTAACTTTTATTCACCTAGACTCTTTATTTCTTTCCTCATACTACCACCCTAAGAGAAAACACAGCCTAAGCACTTAAAATTGTCAAACTGTGCCAACTTAGTTCATTCAACCTGGCATTCTATTTTCTTGTTTCATCCCTACCGAAATAATCATTGTTTTTGAAATGCTAATTTTCATACCATATTCCCTTCATTTATATTCAAATTATAACATTTTGGCTTGTTAGCTTTCGAAGGAATCTGTCATTACAACCAGGTCATCGGCATAAGACAGTCATCGGCATAAGACAGACTGCTTACCTGGTATGATCCACCTAATTGAATTCCACCTAGCCAGTTTATGGCCTTCAGCTAATGGTCCACATATATGGCTAGTGGAGAACGATTACAGCCTTGCCTCACTCCATTAACACCTTCAAACCCAAAAACTCATCATACCATCACTACAGCCTGATTATCAATATTAATACTTTTGATTGTCTGAAGCAGCATTCTCACGTTACCATAATTTCTTTCCCTTGGTACTCTATGGTACACCTTCTCAAGATCTCAACATAAACAAAAATGTATATTCCTCTCCTGGCTTTATCTAAATAAATTGGCACATACTGACAATTTGAATCGGGCATTCTCGTTGTGGTCTCAAGCCACATTGGTTTTCATCCATCTTGCTCTCAGCTAATGATCGAACTTTCCTTTCTACAATGCCTAAGTTAATGTTATTGGTTTTAAGTCTCTTTTAACTTCTGTCCCAGTAAATCTACTGACACGGCTCCCTCGCATTTGCGCATCCTGACATGCCAACTGACTGCGCATCCTTGTGCACAACAGGCGAAAACGTTACCGCTGCAACACCCAGCCAGTCTTACAATGCCTAAGAACACTCTACCCGGGACACTTATAAAAGATAATAATGCTATTGGTTTTACGTCCCTTTTAACTACACTGGCTTTTAGAGACGCCGGGGTGCCGGAATTTTGCCCCGAAGGGGTTCTTTAACGTGCCAGTAAATCTACTGACACGGCTCCCTCGCATTTGCGCACCCTCAAATGCCAGCTGACTGCGCCAGGTTTCGAACCTGCAACCTTGACTTATAAAAGAAATGCCTCTATAATTGTTGCAACCTTTCCTGTTACCTTAGTCTACTTATAAACTGGGGCGATTACGGCTTTTGTCCAGTCAAAGGGAACCTTTCGTAAATCGCATGCCAATTCGATTATCCTATGCAACATTTTCAACCTTTCTTTCCCAATGCACTTTGCCACTTCTGGCCGAATTTCATCTACCCGTGTCGCTTTGTGACATCGTAGTTTACTTACCACCCTCTCCACTTCCTCAACCGTGATCCTGT
Source organism: Meconema thalassinum (assembly GCA_946902985.2). Classification (NCBI taxonomy): domain Eukaryota; kingdom Metazoa; phylum Arthropoda; class Insecta; order Orthoptera; family Tettigoniidae; genus Meconema; species Meconema thalassinum. Next base: position 1,038,549,405 of record OX336389.2, read on the forward strand.
TCCCATCCATCCCCTCCTGCATAATCTCAAAATTTTCCACATTGCAAGATAAGTCTTCATTTACATTTAGCAAGTTTTCGGAGTATTCCTGCCATCATCCCGTTGCTTCTTTGGTATTTGCAATGAGTTTCACAGGATTAACCAAAACACTACTCATTCATCTCTTTCCTCCAATTCTGAGTAGTTGTTTCATTTCAGAGGCTTGCAGATCGTGGTCATTTGGCCCCGTTTACTTGGGTGTATGTGTAAGTTTGTCTGATAACCTGAGTTACTGTGATGGCTGTATTAGTGTGTGTATTTGTAATTGAAATGGGGAATGGGGAAGAGGCGGCCGTGACCTCCTGTTAGAAACTATCCCGGCATTTGCCTAGAGTAGAAGTGGAAAACACTTCCAGGATATCTGAGGTGGAAATCTTCTTAGTTTTGTCTCACGAAACTGAGTGTATCCAGTTCCAGCTTTCAGAACAGAATTACATTTCGTGGCAGAGCCGGGCATTGAAACCAAACCACCCGCCGATTGCCAAGTATTCCACCCGCTACGCCACTAGATGGTATGCTTTATCTCAATAAAGCATATTTTGTGGAAGAGAAATTGTAATGGGAACATGTGGCTAGACCAAACCGTGGACGTTATCATAAATCCGTATTATTCTGGCAGGTGGTCTGAACTTCATTATGTATATATCAAATAATAAACGTTGTGGACTATTGTCCTTAATTTGTGGTTAGGGAAGATGTTTCCCCTCTGCTCCGTTATTACCGTACTTTTAGTTTTCTGATTCCTAACGTTTGAAAATTAACTGCTGTTTTGATGTGAGTAATCAAGTGTTGTGAATACCATGTTGTATTCATATCACGTATGGATTGCAACTTCCGTTCTGCAACCACATCATATACAGTATTGAAGATTTCAGATGAGAAGGTATTACAATAATCATGGATACAGTTTATTAATCGTAATGCGGCATTAGATAATCAGATAATAATATCATTAGCATGGTGAGTTTAGGCTTTCTTTCATTAGATAAGGCATTTATATCTTGCTAATAATCTTAGACTTAGTGTGCCACGACAAGTGCTTACAAGGCAGATGGGCTTGTCTAGCAAATTTACCAAATCAACTACCTTACAGCATTACAGTACAGGACTCCAAATCTGTTAAATCATTACGTATTTTAGTGTCCCTTGCCTATAATAGGCCTAGTCTCCGTACGTTGGTTTCTTTCATGTCTACTAGAGGCCTTACTTCAGTTGGGTGGCGTTGGTTAGATACAGAGTCTCTATTACTTCAGACAGTTATCCCCACTGTGGGTTAGCCCAATTTTGCCACACATAACATCATGCAAGTGCTGGGACAGTATCACAGTCCAAGACAATTTTTGCTCTCCTAGTTCCAAATCTGTCCGACTTCTCACAAGTACTGTTTATCAACAATCACTGAACTTAAGTGAAACCCTGAGAACTCACCAAAAAGCTTCAAATTTACCCAGAAAAAGTGGGACAAGTCTGGTTACTCATCTGGGAGAAGATTAACATGAACCTGCAGTTTAAGTTTAGCGACAAACACATAAATTTGCTCCGGTAACTCAAGACTAAATTATTAATGCACACTTGTTCATCCACCTCCTAGTGTAGCGGCTAGCGTTCTTAGCTGTCGCCCCCGGAGGTCCAGGTTTATTCCCCGGCTCTGCCAAGAAACTTAATTCTGGTCTGAGCGCTGGATCGAGGTACACTCAATCCCGTGAGACAAAACTAAGAAGAGGTGGGTTCGATTCCCATCTCAGCCATCCTCGAAGTGGTTTTCCATGGTTCCCCCCCACTTCTACTCTAAGTAAATGCCGGGATTGTTCCTACCATAAGTCCACAGCCGCCTCATTATCAATCCTCACCTGACTTGCAAATATACACACTACAGCCACCGCAATAAAACAGGTTATCAGACAAATTCTACACAAACACACAAGGTACACGGGGCTAAATGACCACGATGTCCAAGCCCTGTCAATGAAACAACAACATACTTCTTCGAAACCTACACTAATGTTGTGATATATTTTATGCTCACAAAGCAAACTCTTTGATGAGTTTAAAAATAGGTCATGTACACGAACTGTGAGAAGACGGTAACATGATCTCAGCTATTCGTTGGGCATTTACTGCCGGCATGTTTCTTTTTTTATTCTTTTTTTTTTTTTTTTTTTTTTTTTTTTTTTTTTTTAATTTCTACACATTAAGGTCTGACAATTGTAGCTGCTCTTGGATGATCATTCTATTAGTTTTAAAGCTCGAAGAGGGGAATACTTTGTTTCCAACTGCAACCCTCTAAACGTGTGCACTACTACACTACAATATCAATGTCATAAGTGTCACCGACAATTCCCTCTAGCTTCTACAGTGGAACGTGGCTAATTCGAACTTCTATAATTCGAATTTTTCTCTTGGTCCCAAGCATTTTATATACAATCAATGCTAAAAAATATCGTGGTTAATTCTAATTATATTTTGGATAATTCGAAGTTTTTAGTGTAAAAGCCAAACAGTTGGGTCAGTTCCCGGAAAAAAAAACTGTTCCGAGTGCAGCCTAAGCAACAAACCACACCACAAAACTTAGGCGTTTCTTTGAAAGTAGAAATGACGTAAGTGGTTCTGTTTTCCGTTCCTTAAATTTGTTAGATTCTTTTGTGATGGCTGAGAGACTTAATTGTAGGAAACAGGAAAAAATATCGAACTATTTTGAAAAACAATAGATTTCCGTGAGACTTAACTAGATTGCTAGATTACTACTGTCGTTAAATATGTGAATAGTACATTTTGGTTTTAGTTTATCATTTGAAACTTTTGAGGTTAATCACGATACAGTCAGTATACAGAACCGTTGTCTGTTAATCTGCTTTCTTAAACGTAAATCATTATGTAAACGAAATACAATTATTTTCTCTACCCTCTTCAAAAAACTTTCTTAATTCGAATTTTTGGATAATTCGAATTTTTTTACTGGTCCCTTGAGGTTCGAATTATCCAAGTTCCACTGTACAATGAGAAATATCGCTACAAGAAAAAACCTATGCTACGCCAAATCTTCGAAAATTTAACTGTCATTTGTTTGTGAAACGACATCCATTGTTTTCTCTCATTTTAACAAATACCCAATTGATAAAAACACACTATAAATAGTACATTTCAGCTTGATATGAAAACCGAAAATTAACGATGAATGATTTACAAATGTCAGCTGAAGTAATGATCTTCGACTTTGAGTCCTTACGATGGTGCTTGTCTGTCTAATTTACCAAATTTACAGAATTACAAGTAGTCCAACGCTACAAACGAATCTGTAAGTTGCTGGTACCCACTATACTCTTCAACACAGACAAAACGTAATATCGGGGAAGAATAAAATTACATTATTCGGCATAAAAAGGTAAACATAATTGTACGTTTCTTCGACCATCCTAACTGTATTGCAATCAATATATTCTGAACCTGTAACGCAGTCGCTACTTGCTGAACCTATCGGTAACGGTAACGCAGTCGCTACTTGCTGAACCTATCGGTAACAGTAACGCAGTCACTATTTGCTGAACCTATCGGTAACAGTAACGCAGTCGCTACTTGCTGAACCTATCTGTAACTGTAACGCAGTCGCTACTTGCTGAACCTATCGGTAACAGTAACGCAGTCACTACTTGCTGAACCTATCGGTAACGATAACGCAGTCACTACTTGCTGAACCTATCGGTAACGGTAACGCAGTCACTACTTGCTGAACCTATCGGTAACGGTAACGCAGTCACTACTTGCTGAACCTATCGGAAATAGTAACGCAGTCGCTACTTGCTGAACCTATCGGTAACAGTAACGCAGTCGCTACTTGCTGAACCTATCGGTAACTGTAACGCAGTCGCTACTTGCTGAACCTATCGGTAATAGTAACGCAGTCGCTACTTGCTGAACCTATCGGTAACAGTAACGCAGTCGCTACTTGCTGAACCTATCGGTAACAATAACGCAGTCGCTACTTGCTGAACCTATCGGTAATAGTAACGCAGTCGCTACTTGCTGAACCTATCGGTAACAGTAAAACAGTCGCTAGTTGCTGAACCTATCGGTAACAGTACCGCAATCAGTATTTTCGGTACCAAACGTTAACTGTAAATTAGTTACTTTTAAAAAATGGCTTAGGCCTACTTAACTGTGCTATCGATTTTACGGTGTTGTTCGGCACTGAAAACTAATACCGCACATTTACCTTTCGTTGCTTGTTTCAATTAGCGGCTTGCGACATCGTGGTCATCAGTTTGTAGCTGTTTCGCTAGCCCACACGTTGGGAGACAAATGTAGCAGTTTGACTGCCCCTAACTGTTGGGTGATAAATGTAACTGTTTACCTTTGCCTAAGCTATGTTGTTTTAATGGGCGCCAAGACCTCAACGCAATGTTGACATCTAAATTTGTATTTAACAACGTCTAGCTCTGGCAGAACACCTTCAAGACTCTATTCACTCAGATCGTGGTATGATTTGATCATTAACCCAACAAACAATTGTATCAGGAGAAGGAATTGGTCTATATCTAATGCTACCTACTGAAAGCAAAGATTGCATTGTAAAAGAAATGAATTTATTATATAAAACAAGTATTGCAAAATTAATAATAATAATAATAATAATAATAATAATAAGTATAAAATTTAAATTGGAGCGTTGTGATTTGAATATTACCGATAGAAAATTACGTGAAAACGGAGTCTGATAAATTATTGATTTTACTCTTATTCCCAAGCTATGAAGTTACTGAAATATGAAATATAAAACAAAGAGAAATGAGAGATTGCGTATTTCTGCGTCATTCGCGCTTACCACTGGAAATGGCCGAAGCCTTTCCCTCGTACTGGATGATGCTGTGAGCTTCCCACAGTCCCCTGGACGTCTCCATCTCCGTCGATATATGATGATATTCTGGTAGATTAGATAATTCTATGGTCCGTACATCGGACCCAAACACTCGTACAACCACACTGGTTAAGTTTTACAAAAGTTAGTCCTCCAATCCACGGAACATTGGAGCGACTCCCGCGTACAACCGTACTCGTTAAGTTCTATACAGATAGTCTTCGTTCCACGGAACATCGGAGCGACCCCCGCGTATAACCATACTCGGCAAGTTCTACATAGATTGTTCACGTTTCACGGCGCGTCGAACGATATATCCACACGTCGCATCCCCACTCTTCATCCGACTTCTAGCTTACGTGGTCTCCACTGATTGGCTGCACCCCACGCGCTATATTCCCCTCCTCTGGCTCATTACACTCGGCGGTAGGGTGAAGTCGTATTCCGTTCCATACATCCGCCTTTTCGTTAAGCTGCAACGCAGGATTGCGTCATGCTTCCCGACAAGATTAATCCTGTATATGAATTTCCAGTGACTCATGTCTCTCAAAATATCCTAACTGACGAAAACTCCGTAAAATTCCGCAATCACATAATTTTCTATGATATTGTCGTTCGTAATAATTTGCTTGATAGCGTTTTCTAAGACATAGAAAACCTATCTGAATGCTAATAATTTTTATAAAATGCTCCGAAAATACCTAAATAATAATTATAATAATTATAATAATTTAATAATAATAATAAATTAACATGAAAAATTCTCTTGGCTGAACAATTTGCCGCGTAAATAAATATAGAATGGCTTCCTACTGACTTATGCCAGTTGCATAAAAACCCCTCGAAAAACACGTTACAAGTTTCGTGAACTAGGTTAACATATATGTGTGCGTGGTATCTGCCCGATAACCTGCAATATAGGGGTGTTTGTACTGATAAATGGGTCTTGAATTGGAAAAGGAAGCCGTGACCAGTGAATCATAACCTGCGTCAACAGCGCGTAGACAATATGATCTGTTGCATTAAGAGTCGTCCTTTCGTTATCTTTCTCTCCATTTTTCTAACAAAAGTATGTTTCAATCTTGTTTCAATACACCGTGTAATTTAGTTAACCTGGGAGTCTATGCAATGAGTTGATGACACCACACATGGTAAAACGATTAACTAACCTACTTTTTCTAACATATGAAAACATTTTTTACTTTTTAAAACAATCAAGCTACGAGTAGGCCTATTCCATATCTCAGAACAGGCATTTCGTTTTTAGTACAATGGTACAACATTCGGCTAATTTCATATAACTTTTCTATCCGGAAAGAACTTTGGCTTACAATAATTCTATTTACACGTATAGGCTCATTTGAAACATTTTACACATTAGTTCATAGTAGACTGAGGAGGGGCGATGGCATCGGCCGGCCGGATGGAATATTCATCTGAAATATGGAAAGGAAGGGCATCCAACCTTAAAGCCCATTCCAAAATCAAAATAATGGCTCCAGCCACCCGGATCAGTAAGACGGAGACTGCTATTGCTCAAATGTACGAAATAAAACAGCCTTGAAATGCTAGTTCACATCCTTGTAGACGTACCCTATAGGCCTACAGTATTTATACTACCTGATATGTAACCTAGCCTATGAGAATTCATATAAAATGTAGCTACATTTATTTGATACTTAAGATAAACATCGAAATTAAATATATGTATTCACCACAAGTTAAAACAGCATCCCTAATCAATACTTTTCCTACAATATTTATTGTAGTCTTACAAAGGTATCCGATGAGACTGATATCAAAAAGATGGCAAATGTATATTTGACCTTTCACAAAAACATTCAATTTTTATACAAAATAAATAATTTGTAGCCTAGATTTGAATCCTCCTTATTCTCAAATAAAATATAAAATTTCATGAAATTCCATTCAGCCACTTTCAACTTTTAGATCTACAGTAGTATACGTAGCCAAACACACGGACAGAAGTTGGTAGCGTAGATGGTAGCATGCTGAACTGCTGTGCCCAAGATAGCGGGTTCAAACCCGGCCGAAGTCGTCGGATTTTTTAAGAGAGTTAAAAATCCTTCAGTATGCCTTCCTTCAGAGGGGAGGTAAAGCCGGCGGTCCCATGTCATAGATTTACGGTATGTAAAAGATCCTTTCACAGACTAAACTTGTGTAAAGCTAAATAGTTAGGTTCGATTTCGTCAGAACGCTCTATCAAAGTTCCAACGTTCACCAGTAGGTATAATTGATATCTGGTGGCGAAAGTTGGAACTATTTGAAATTGAACGGAACGTGTAGCTCACCCTAATAAGGGTGTCCGCTGGAAGCAGCTACAGACTCAGGTGAGCCGAACATGTCCTCCGACACTCGCGGCACTAAAAGCCATACGATAAATAAATACGGACAGAAATGTATCAAGCGGACAGTTTTGCATTGTTGCTACATGCAACGAAGAGAAAATGTTCCCTTCTTCAATTCCAAGAAAATTGCGGATACGCTACGCTACGTTTAATTACATAAATAATTATACAATATTCAACTATATATCACAGTCAATTGATATTACTGGCGTGGTATCGTTAGCCTCTTGAACAGACAATTTGCGAGTATTGCACAAGTATTAAATTTTCCCGTGACAGCTATGTTATTGATGTCGATTCATTTACGGGCTTTGCGACATCGTGATCGTGTAGCCCCTTCTACATGGGTGTGTATGGAATCAATCTGATAACCTGTGTCATTGTGATAGCAGTACTAGCGTGTGTATTTGTAATCGGGGCCGGGATTTGGTAGGAAGCGGCCGTGGTCTTCATATATGTATCATCCCGAAATTTGTCTGGAGTAGAAGTGGGAAACCACGGAAAATCACTTCGAGGATGGCTGAGATGGGAATCGAATCCACCTCTCCTCAGTTCTGCCTCACGAGGCTGAGTGAACTCGGAACCTGCCCTCAGAATTAAATGTGTTGGCTGTGCCGGGAATCGAACACGGACCTCCGTGGTGACAGTCAAGAATACTAGTCACTATGACATGGGGCGCACGCTTGGTTGTTGGGATGTTAACAAGGAATTCGTCATTATGCTACCAGGCTGCTGCATTTCGAACACCGTCAAATTCCATCGGACCGACTCGAGATTGAACCCGTTAAGTTGAGTAACTCAGCGAGTCTCATATTCACATGGCATTTAAAATAAAGTGTATTCGTAAAGGCATTAGATGCTTGTTTTTATCCCCCTGTACCTGATGACATTAAGCACGTGAATGTTGAACCTATATTGGAAATCCGCCTTTGTCTTTGTGATCAAAATTGTCCGAAAGGTCAATGTCGACAGGCAGGAGCTGTTCCCGCGCAATTCTGCGCGCGCTACGTCTACGGTGCGCGCGCATACGGATGTTATTAGTCTTCTCCCGCCAAAACTCAGCATCACAGGATAACCTTGCTCGTACAAATGCGTATCGATCCAACCCAGTAGTAAGCAACGTACACAGTCCGTACGTTCACACGGAACACCACGCTCGTATCAGGTGACACGCGCTTATTACTCGCTCTTCTGCAGCCACTCAATGAAGACTTAATAGGTCTACTGAAATTCAACGAGCCTCGAAGCAAGCTTAAAAAAATATGCATAACAAGTTCGTGCAGAAAGGAAATACTCCCTGTTCAACCATTGCGAACTACTGCATGCCCAACATTACGCATAGCAACATGACAGTTTCAATCGAGGTAATAGGCTACATAACTCAACACTCGGGTAGATGATAAATTACCTACCCGGGTCATGAGCTAGAAGGAGTCAGGAAGTATTGAGACGATCTGTGTTGCAGTAATAAGTAACAACGGAAATAAATATAACTTTGGAGAAAAGCCCTCTGTAACGCATATCAACAGAAAACACTTTTTTGAATTTCTTAGTCCCAACAAATACACTCTACCATATTACCCTCCCATTTAGTTTCAGTCGACCGACATTTAAAGGAGGGGAAAATCTAATCTGACATGAATAGAACTGCACAATTCTAGTCTTCCTGCAACAAGAGAAAAACTATTTTTCAGGAAGATGGAACAGACTGGATACAGGGAATTTACAAAGGAAAATAAAGTCGCAGTGTTTATTAGCTCAAAGCAAAATCCTCAATTCCTCCAGCAGAATTTCTAAATAACATTTTATGTAAAATTTCAGTGATCAGTTCTCTTCTGAAAGTGGCACATGCTAATTGTTACACTTTCCTGTATAATACTTTGTGTATTTTGAAATCAATGATTCTACCATTATTCATATTATCACTATTCTTAGGCTATAGCTATTAATAATATTTGTGCTATTTGTATTTGTAATTATAAGTCATGTAGATGAATACTCTTCTAGTGGTTAAGTGTAAGAGAGGGCCTTGAGCCCTAACTTCGCCACCAATAAAGGCATTATCTATCTATCTATCTACCATGCTTTGATTATGTTTAATTTTTACCTCAGAATTATTTTAGTGCATACTTATGGTCGTATGTTGGACATTTCAGTGCATAAATAAGTGCAAGGTTTACAGGCTTCAATTCAAACGGTACCGGTATTTAAAAGTATATTATGCAGGAGCGACCAATTCAGATTAAACGTAGAATATAGGCTACTTCATTGAATAACGAAATTGCGATTTCATGAGGAATAATAAGGACATGAATGAAATTTTACTCTTTGGCATCTTGAATAATTCATAAATAACGAATTAATTAAATAATTAATTATTTATAATGAACAATCTTACAATTTCGTCATAGAAAGCTATATACTCCTCCGCGTTAGTTTCCAAGATGTTATACTAAACCGTAGTAAATTTTAATTCAGAAAAATTCTTCACTTGAAAAGCTTTCTCTCCACTAACACCAAAGCCGAAAGAGATTGCTGTTGCCAATTCATTTTAGATATTGAGAACATCTTGGTCATTAGTCCCGCGTAAGTTGTTAATAATAATAATAATAATAATAATAATGTTGGTTTTACAGCAAGTGCCTTTAAACTACTGCGGCTTTTAGAGACGCCGGGGTTTCAGAATTTTGCTTTAATGGTGATCTTTAACGTGCCAGTAAATCTGACATGGCTCCCTCGCATCTGCGCACCCCCAAATGCCAACTGACTACACAAGGATTCAATCCTGCAATCTTGGGAACAGCAGCCGAGAACGTGACCGCCAAGCCACGCAGCCAGTTCCGCGTAAGTTACTTGGGTGTATGTTGGAATTGTGGAATAACCTGAGTTTCTGTGAAGATCGTAGTAGTGTGCGTAGTGGCCGAAATATGAAACATAATCAGTATGAGTTCCAGCTCTCAGACCAAAATTATTTTTTCGTCGGAGCCGGAAAATGAACCTAGCACCTTTGGGGGCAGAAATATCATTGGCTTACCGTTTTATCAGTGAGGCAAGTTACACCATATTTGCAGTTACAGTTCAATGTACTGTATGCAGATGTATATATTGCAGTGTCTTTTATGGAATAGCCAGCAACACCAGTTATCAGTAAGTGTAATTTCCATGTCTGAACTCGATCTAAAAAGTTGTGTTATTGTGGTGTCAATAATGGAATGTATATTTATCTGAGAGAATTTGTAAATTGATAAAGTCGGTATGTATTTAAGGGTGTTAACTTTAAATGGAGATCCGTGTCGGCAGAATCACTAGCACGTTAAATATTCCATTCAAGGTAAAATCCTGTACACCAAGTGGTGCGGCTGTAAACATGCTCCAGGAACTAACAATCCCTGGTTCTAAGAAACCTACTGTCGGGGAAATAAGTATAGATACTCGAGTTTAGAGGTCAATAAAACCTTTACCCTTAGTCTTCCATAAGAACCACCTACACCAAAATTTTCCTTGTTTTATTTGTCGTTTAACGATATAGAGTAAATATTTGCATGTTATCTCGTTAAAATTTTATAGCAGATTGAACAAAAAAAAGGTACCGGTTTTTCTTACCAAGTTCACGGAGCGCTCACTTAGAAGGATCATTACGTTAAAAGTATTGATCGGATCGTAACTAAACTCTAATACGTCTTAAAGGAACTTATTGTTAACGCGTATATGAAGTTTTAATCTGATCTGATGTTTCTCGGGCCTGGGTGGTCATAGCAGTATGAAATATGGCTTGTTATGAGGCTCATAGCAATGCAAGGCTAAACGAAACCCTACATTTTATCTACTTTTGATAATTGCTTTTATATCGATTGATATTTAATCAGGTGGTTATGTGAGAAGAATGTATCGTAGCAAGCGACGGGAACAATGCGCTCGGTTGAGGAAACTCGTGCGACGTTGCCCTGTGAAACATAATACGCGCGCGTTCCAAGCCGTAAGGTCTGTGAATTTCTGTTGTTGTTGTTTTGTAATTTGTGTTTGGCCGGTATTACACTACCAAAGAAATTTGTCAAATAAATTTTATCAAATATTTTATAAAACTGAACGACAGTAGTGGCTACGCTGGCTAACGCGCAGCATTAGGCCATGGGGCCAAGCTCTCTGCTGACTCGGTAGAAGCGTGGGTTCGAGCCCCACCGTCGGCCGTCCTTGAAATGGTTTTCCGTGGTTTCCCATTTTCAACACCAGGCAAATGCTGGGACGGTACCTTCTGACAGGCCACGGCCGCTTCCTTCCACATCCTTGCCCAGTTTCATTCACCATCATTCATTTCATCTCTCATTAACTCCTCTCATGAGGTTGGCGTCAGGAAGGGCAGCCGGCCGTAAAAACCATCGCCACAAATACTTCCATCGCATCTCATCCCCGACCCCGTTGGAACACGGGAATAATAAGGGGTAGACATACATACATGCCTACATTTTATAAAACTGAACTTTTATCAAAGTTATACAAAGCAATCATCACACCATTACACTACATCAAATAGTTTATCATAGTTCAGCAAAATGGATGAAGGACAGCTCCTTGTTCACTTAACTATAATATGGTAGTTGAAATTATGCGGTGGCATACCGGTATATAAAAGAAACGGAAAGAGAAAGTGAATGTCTATGGGTTAAACCATGGGTCGCTCACGTGACAAGGAAGATATTATTTTTACTAGTAAAATCTTGGTGAAGGAGCTGCAGTACGAGGACTTGAAAAATGTCATTAATTAAAATAAATTAAAAACCATAAGTGAAATTGACGAATTATAATACAAATATTATAATATATATTCGCTTCCGTGGTGTAGAGGTCAGCGTGCTTTGCTGCCACCTCGGAGGTCCGTGGTTCGATTCCCAGCTCTGCCACGAAATTTGAAAAATGGTATGAGGATTGGAACGGGGTGTACTCAGCCTCGGGTGGTCCAAATGAGTAGAGGGGGGTTCGATTCCCACCTCAGCCATCCTCGAAGTGGTTTTCGTGGTTTCCCACTTCGTCTCCAGGCAAATGCCGGGATGATACCTAACGTAAGGCCACGGCCGCCTCATTCCCTCTTCCTTGCCTATCCCTCTCAATCTTCCCATCCCTCATGAGGCCCCTGTCCGCTTGGCAGGTGAGGCCGCCTGGGCGAGGTGCTGGTCACACACGCCAGTTGTATCCCCGATCCCGAAGTTTCAAAATGGAGGCGGTAAATGCGGGATCCATCGCTAAGTCGGATGGAATAGCCAACCCTGGAGGGTAATACGACTAAGAAAAAAAAACCACTATCATTCACGTCTATTTAACTTAACTATTTAATTCTTCTTTATATCCTGAAATATGCGTCCCTTATGTACAGCGCCAATATCCTCTGCTAATTTTACCTACAAGTTAGAGGAACGTGTCTTATATTTCATTTCCGCAAGAAGTGAAACATTTCCCAACACCTTTTCTAATGAGGGCTTTGGACCTCCATTGGCAGTTTTAAAAATGGTGTGTCAGCTGAAAAGCTATTATTATAAGATTATAAAACTGCTCCCTTATTAACCGTCTGAAAAATCACTGCCCGATGAATCAGATGAACTGTCATTTAAGTTTATAACAAGTGGCTCAACATCGGGGACGTCTTCTGTTAGCCCATCCTTTTCCCAGTAATGTTCCTCTATTTTTTTGGTGTGTCCGATGCATTATTTCCATAGCTTGGGTGTTAAGGATCTCAAGACTTCTTTACAGAGATCTCGCATCACCTCCATTGATCTTCCTCTCTCCGCCTGGTTACTCATATTCACTTTAGCTATTTTATTTTTCACGTAGGACCAAACCAGCTCTGTGGGGTTGAGCTCACAATGAGCAACTGGCAGCCAGACGATTTCGAAGTCAGGACGAACATTCTTGATTATCTGTTCCAGCTTCTTTTTAGGTGCCCTGAAGTGAGGTTTGGCGTGAACAATTAGCTCTGCTTTCGTCATACTTTCAGATTCTGGGAGGAAGAGGAATATCTTTCATTGCAGCGGCACATCTCTTCACCGTGGCTATCGACCTTCCAATACACTTGGATACTTTTTGCTAAACCCTCTTATCATTATTACTTTCTCTCTCGCTTCTAAAAAAAAATATTGCACTTATAATCATGGCAAATTCTCTCTCCGTTAACTGCTGTTTAGATGGCATCTTGATCGATGTAGGTAATACAGACAGTGATAGTTGCCGCTTGTTGCTAATGACGCATCGAAGAACAAAGGTCAGAGTTTGGTGTGCGTAGAACGAGCGCGCAGCGAGTTCGAAATACGGTAGTCAACTGGCAACATTGCCAGGCTGCTAATGTACTATCGCCGCCCACAATGGTCCGATTAAATATCAATCCATATAAAATCGATAATCACAAGTAGATAAAATGTAGTTTTACGTTAAGCCTTGCATTGCTATGAGCCTTATAACAAGCCATATTTCATACTGATATGACCACCCAGGCCCGAGATAAAGATGTTTTACAAAATTCACAACAACTATTTTAAGAAACGTCAGATCAGATTAAAACGTCATATACGCGTTAACAATAAGTTCCTTTAAGACGTATTAAAGTTTCGTTACGACCAGATCGATACTTTTAACGTAATGATCTTTCAAAGTGAGCGCTCCGTAAACTTCGTAAGAAAAACCGGTACGTTTTTTTGTTCAATTTGCTATAAAATTTTAACGAGATACAATCCAAATATTTACTCTATATCGTTAAACGGCAAATAAAACAAGGAATATGTTGCTGTAGGTTGTTCTTATGTAAGACTAAGGGTAAAGGTTTTATTGACCTCTAAACTCTAGTATCTATACTTATTTCCCCGACAGTAGTGGATAACCACTAGACCCCATTTCTTACAAGTAACCATGGCGCGTGCAAATAATAACAGTATTACCCCAGGTGGTAACCAATCCACCCGTCAACTGACGGCACCCGGGCGTTCGGACTCTGGGGGACCCGGGCAACCACGGCCACAGAGAACATCGGAGTTCTCTGGCAAACTTCCACATAAGGCACCAACATACGTAGGCACTCTAAACATCAACACTCTCATACAGCCTGGAAAGTTGCACAATCTAGTGACAGAACTCGATAGACAGAAGCTTCTAATCCTCGCGCTGCAGGAGACACGTATCACAGATGAAGACACCATGGACTACGGCAATTACAGCTTGTTCAAGAGCAAGACTGACAGACGCGTTGCCAAAGGCGCTCCACTTCTGGGGATGGCCTTCATGGTCCACAAGACCATAGTAGAATCCTTAGAAGAAGTTACTCCAGTAAACAACAGATTGATGAGCATGCGCTTACACACTGATCAACGCACACGCTCCCACTAACCAAAGTAACAAGAGCGATCCACAGTCCGCAGAAAAATTCTGGTCGACCCTTGACACAGTGATGTCCAAAATTCCCAGGGATGACGACCAACTCCTCATGGGCGACTTCAATGCACAGATCGGTAGAGAAAAGATGTACAGGAAAACAGCCGGAAACTATCCTGCACATAAATTCACAAATAAAAATGGCACACGACTCATAGAACTCTGCCAGCAGAATAACCTCAAGCTCATGTCAACATCTCTTAGAAAACACCCTAGAAAACAGAAAATCTGGCGTTCTCCAGTCCAGCAGTTAGGTGAGTTCCAAATCGACCATGTGGCAATCTCATATCCAGCACAGAAGGAGATTCATGATGTACAGGCACGTAGAGGAGCCAACATTGACTCTGACCATTACCTAACCCGCGTCAAGGTCAAGTTCACCCCAAAGAGAACTTTCTGTAAGAAAACCCCCCTACCAAAATTTAACACAAAAAAGATCACAGATTCTGGAGTGAATGAAGCCTGGGAAAAAGAGCATGCCAATGACTGGCAAAATTTCCACCGAAAAATCATAGAAACAGCACAAGCTCTCATTCCTTTGAAGAAGAATTCCAAACATCCTTGGTGGGATGTTGATTGTGAGAATGCACTCATTACCAGGAAATTGGCATATCAGAAATACAACAGTAAACAATCCCCAGAAAATTTACAGACTTTCCATGAAACACGAAAAGCAACCGCAAAAATTATCAGACAATCCATGAGGAGATACCTGAAGGAACAGTTGGACTCCATTGAGGACAACTTCCGTAACTACAACGTAAGGGACTTCTACAGAACGTTTGCAGGACACATCAGAGGGTACACACCACCAAACCTTTGCTTCAGAAAATGTGATGGAAAATTAGCACTAACGAATAAGGAGAATTGCAAGGTGATGGCACAATACTTCTCTGATCTTCTCAACTGTCCAGAGCCAATAGAGAGATTCTCAGAGGAAGAACCTACAGTCAAGAACGCAGACACAAGAGGCACAAGTTTACAGGCACATCATCAAACTTAAGAACAACAGGACATCTGGTGAAGACGGCATAGTGGCCGAACTCTGAAAAACCTAGGGCCACACTCACTTAGGGAACTCACACAGATTATCACTGGCATCTGGACATCAGAAAAGCTACCAGATGAGTGGAAATGTGCATTGATCCACCCATTACACACAAAAAGGAAGGAAGATTGTAGTTTTACGTGACCGTGAATCTGGGGATGAGCCACGGAACCTCCTTTTTACGTGGAATCCGAACCACAGGACATGGCATTTCACTTCGAAAATCTCACATGCATTGACCGGGAATCGAACCCGGACCGCCTTGGTGAGAGGCATACAGCTAGACCGCTGAGCCACCACGCCCCCCATTACACAAAAAAGGCGACCGCTCTGACGTAAACAATTACAGGGGCATTTCACTATTACAAGTTACGTACAAGATCCTCTCAGCGTGCCTACTCCAAAGGGCTCGGGACCAGCTGGAACACAAGATTGGCGAGTACCAGGCGGGATTTCGTCCTGGTCGCTCCTGCGCGGAACAAATCTTCAACCTAAAAAGTATATTGAAAATCAAAGCCCTCAGGAATACTCCAGTTATATGTACCTTCGTTGACTTCAAGAAGGCATATGACTCCATTGACCGCCAGTCATTGTTCAACATCTTACACGAGCAAGGTTTGGATAGCAAGACCTTGCGATTGATCAAACAGACACTGACAGACACGAAATCAAAAGTGAAATTCATGGGGGAAATCTCAGAACCATTTCAGATCAATACAGGTGTTCGCCAAGGTGACGGGCTCTCTCCGCTCCTCTTCAACCTAGTGCTGAACAAAGTTATCAGGGAATGGGAGAAAGAGCTGAGACTTCAAGGTTACTGGAGGCCAGCGCGACTAGGACGACCAAAGGACGAAATGGAGGTTGGATGTCTAGCCTTCGCGGATGATCTGGCTCTACTCTCAGATAACGAAACCACATCAATCAGACAGATAGAAGTACTCCAAGAGTGCGCCGAAAAAGTAGGACTACAGATCTCGTTCCAAAAGACAGAGTTTTTCTGTACGAAATTCGACATACAGAATTTAAACACGAAATATGGCAAGATCAATAGAGTCGCCCACTTTAAATACCTAGGTGAAGTGCTTGAACCGACGGGAAAAGAGAAAATCGCGCAGAACACTAGGTTAATGAATATGAAGAGAGCCTTATACAAGACACAGAGTGTCTACAACAAAAAATGTCTGTCCACATTCACTAAACTTCGTCATTACAACACGGTTATTAAACCTGAGGTGCTTTATGCTAGTGAGACGTTGACGTTACACACTAAGGGCGACTTGGAAAAAATCCTCACAGAGGAAAGAAATATAATAAGGAAAATAATTGGACCAAAGCACACAGATGAAGGACACAGGCTTCATTCCAGAGACACCACAGAGAAATTGTCCAACCTCGCAGCAGACATCAGAAAGAGGCGACTAAAATTTTACGGCCACATCAGCAGACTCCCACAAACCAGACTCACCAACAAAATTCTTAGATACATACAGCGGCTCAAGATTACTACACCCTGGATGATGCAAGTCAAAATTGATCTAGTAAAAGCACAGGTCGACCCAGAAGACGTCATAGACAAAAGCGTATTTAGACACAAAGTATACAAGTGGGAAGTGTTGTCAGAGAGAGCTGCACCTACAGCCCAAAGACCAAAGTGGACCGAAGAAAGGAAGAGGGCCTTTAGTGCACGAATGAAAGAGTACTGGAAAGACAGGAAGAACAAAAAGTCATGATTGCTTCGCGTGGTCTAAGAGGCCTGTAACGTGTAAAAAAAAAAAATAATAATAATAATAATAATACCGTAATAATATTAGGCATTTAATGATAGGGTTGAAGAAGTACAGGTAAATTATACAAAGTAGCAGGGGTAGATGAAATTCGGCCAGAAATTGTAATGCAAAGTGGAAAGCCAGTGATGAAATGGTTGCATACAATAATAATTATTGTACTGGCATGAGATTTATAGACGGTAATTTATGACTGGACAAGAGCAGTAATCGCCCCAATTTATAAGCCAGATAACAGGCAACATATTATAGAGGTACTACTTTGAAAAGTGTCCGAGGCAATGTGTGTTCAGGCATTGTAGAAAGGGGTGCTCGATCAGTAGCCGAAAGTAAGATATATGAAAGCAGTGTGGCTTTACACCTCAACGGGGATGCCAGGATCATGTTTTCAGTGTGCGAATATTATCGAAACAGCCTACGAGAGGATTAAACAGTTGTGTTTGTTTTTTTCTAGATCGAGCGAAGGCGTGCGATGGAGTACCGGGAGAAAAGATTCTTACATCCTGATGGATTATTGTATTGATGAAAGGCTGCTACAAGCAACCAAAAGCATTTATGTTGATGATCAGGCTGCAGTGAGAGTTGATGGTAGGATGAGTTTTTGGTTTCAAGTTGTTACAGGAGTTAAGCAAAGCTGTAATCTTTCACCGCTACTGTTTATTTTATATACGGATCAATTGCTGAAGGGCAGAAAATGACTGGGTGGGATTTAGTTTGGTGGAGACCAGGGAAGGAGTCTGGCTTATGCTTGTGACCTGGTTGTAATGACAGCCTCTGTCGAAAGCTTACAAGCCAACATGTTAGAATTTGAACAGAAAGGTAGGGAATATGGCACGAAAATCGACATATAAAAAAACGAAGGTGATGTGAGGAGAGACGAACCGCAAGAAAATACAATGCCTTGCCGGAGGAACTAAATTAGAGAAGGTGGACCACTTTAAGTAGGCTACTGTGTTGAGTGTACTCTTATGATGGTAGTACAGTGAAAGAGATGTCGAAGAGGTGCATTAAAAGCCGATGAAGTGAGTTCACATGTCCGAATCATAGAATTCTGCAAGAAAGAAGTTATAGTAGCGACGAAACTCTCCTTACTCCTCTCAGAATTTGGACCAACTTTGCTGTATGGAAGCGAGAGCTGGGTAGATTCTTTGTAGTCTATGCCCTACCCTTAGTCTGTTATTCCCGAATTCAACGGGGTCGGGGCTGAGTTGCGATGAACTTCTATGTGGCGTGTGGTTTTAACCGCCAGATGCCTCTCCTGAAGCTAACCTCATGAGAAGAGTTAAGGAGAGTCTAAAGAGTCCGCAGATAGTTTGCCCCATTGCCTAGCGCTACGCGTTAGCGAGCGTAGCTACTGCTGTCGGGCTGGGCAGATTCAGGATCTCTCATGCATAGGCTATGCTGTAGGTAACTGTTATGAAAGTAGCACGAAATAGGTGGGAGCAATGGCAGGAGGGTACTCGTAATGAAGAGATCAGGGGTAAGATAGGAATGAACAAGTTGGACGAGGTGGTACGTTTGAGCCGACTCAGATGGTGGGGTCATTTGATGAGAAGGAAGAAGGAAGCCCATATGGTGAGAATGGGGGAGGAGAGATTGCATGAGAGGCTAATGAATTCGGCTATATAGAGTAAGAAAAGCAAAAGTTCTTTTAGATTAGTTCGGCTAAACAAAAATTCCCTTTTATTCTTCCTTGTTCTCTTATAGCTTCTCATACGTTACACAGAAAGAGGCTTACGAGATCAATTTAGATTTAATTACTGCAACAACTAATATAATAGACTAATAATAATATTAATATTAAAATTAATGATAATAATACAGTAATATTGTGACAACTAGAAATTATCTTGGGAGCACATCAGGGTTCAACAATTCTATTTACGTAAAAATAGAAAATAAGAACATGCATTTGCATCATACAAAAATGTTGAAAGTTACTGCAACTAGCTTGTAAATAAAAATGACTATTTTGAGTTATCACATGTGAACAATTTGTGTATTTCACTACACAGTTGCATTGACCTGTGTAGCCTTTTGTCATTTAGAATGTTTTTAATATTTAATAGATCGTTAATTAAACATTACAAGGCATACAGTAGGCTACTATTGAAATATACGGGCGCGGTAGTGCAGTGGTCAATCTGCTTGCCTCTCACCAAGGCGGACCACGTTCGATTCACGGTAATTTGCATGCGAGATTTTCGAAGTGACATATCAGGTCCTGGGGTTAGGATTCCACGTAGAAATGGAAGTCCCGTGGCTCATGATCGCGAGATTAACGGTCACGTAACCTTCCTTGGAAGGGCAATTTATTCATTTTAGGGACGTGGTACATCTCGATCTTCAGCCCCGTGTAGTTGTGTGTGTGTTCATTGTGCCTGATAACCTGTGACGACAGTAGTGTGTGTAGCTGTATTAGAGACGGGGGTTGAGTATGTGCCCACGGCTTGAAATATGGTACTATCTACGAAATATACTAGAGGGAGTGTGAAAAAAAAACGAGTAAAAAGCACTCTCAGTATAGTCGCTATGAGCGCTGGGTTTCGTACCTCCATCGCGGCTGTGGTGAGCAATTAAACGCGCATGGTTGCGCCGTTGTGTATAACATATAGGATAATCAACATTGAAATGCGAATATGAAAAATGTTAGGCCTATAGCCTAATTACTATCTTCGCATAACTGAGTGAAAATGTCCAAAAAAGTATTATCTGGCAATAATTGACTGTGATGGATGTGCGTGCATTTGATATAAGAGCAGATCTAGATGCCCTTCCAGCTGCAAACGTGACCGATGCTGTACCTTGATGGAGGTAAAATTTATGTAAAAATTGGAGGTAAAATATTGATTCACATAGGTAAATTGGTGCGCAAAAGGTAATATCACGCCCATCACTTTTCTTGCTCAATAGGGGTATTCATTCCGTATCTGCATCAAACATTTCAAGTGACTTCGATTTAAATACATTTTGAAGCGTTGATCACTTAGAGAATTCCCTCCCCCGTTTTCTGTTGAAAAGTGGGCTGTTAAGTTTATATCGAACGGACTGCAAATCCAGTCATTAAATCCTCAGCTGAAAGCACTGGAAATTTACCCTCGCATTACTGACGTACGTTTTCGAGATGCGCTACGTCAATTCCTCCAATTTTACCAAAATTCAACTGATTTTTCACCAAGTGTTCATTCAGACAACAAAAGATCTCATAGTTGTCTTTCTCTATCTGAGATTTCAGTCTTTCTCTATCTGAGATTTCAGAAGTGAATGTTTTCTCATCAACACAAGTATAGGCCCATTCTCACTTGAGTCATTTCAGCCTTCCAATGATACGTTTGAGAACATTCGGTTTCTCAGACACGACGGCGAAGTGGCGTAGAATTCGAAGCCATTTTTTTTTTAATCCAGAGATAGAGGATGGTGTCCAAAAGAAAAATACGAAGTTCTTTTTTCAGCTCCACAACGCGACGAAGGACTCCCACACGTGACAGGCAACGTACCACCGATTGCGATAGAAGCCCATCATGCGTACATCACATTTCCTTATAAATGATGGAAACTAGAGGGCCTGTGAGAGAAATCTCGCATGTATTAAACCATACGCCCAGCTTTAGTGTTATGCGGGCTCGACGCGACACAGTTCTGGCAGGGGCTAGCGCATTGTTTATTTGTTAACACGCACGTTCCTTTTAACAAATTGTCAATATTTATGAAATCTCAGTGAAATTGCACTTTATAAACAAATACATATACGAGGGTCATTCCATAATTCGTGGCATTTATGTTATATCTTTCGATAATGCTACAGCATGGGAAATTCACGATGTGGATTGAACCGTTAAGGCCGTGTGATATCTCAATGCCAACAGAAAATAGGGTTCAAGTACAGGAGTTAACGGCAAAGGTACAAATGAAAACCACACAATGGAACTCTGTGTAAATTTGCTTTGCACTAGTACAAATGGAACACAAATCAATCAGGTAACAACCAGGGCACCGTTTCCAAGCATTGGAACACTATTCAATAACAGACACGGACATGTCAATTCGGGAGACACGGGGCGCCCAATTCGCGGCGAGTCTGCAGTTGCTGCGCGTCCATGGCGGAACGCCTCCACCCAACGTGCAACTGTTTGGTTATCACTACCAGCTTCACATAGTGCTGCATGACACTGGGTAGCATTTCTGCCCCAGAGAAAAGCCATTTTCACGAATGATCGCTGTTCCAATCTGCTTACATTCATCTTATAGCACGGCCATGCTCAGAATGAACGTGTATGGCTCTGGTACCTAGCCACCTGCACTTACAGTCACCCTCTTTCGGGTGAATTCTGTGCTGTTTGCCGCGGGGTTTCGAATGTCTACACTGGAATTACCGTGATGCCATATGTTCGAAAGATATAACATAGTTGCCATGACTTATGGAATGACCCTCGTATTTGATTACTTTTCAAGAAATTCAAGATTTCTCCTGTAGGATACTATAATCGAGACGATTTGTAAGATTTTAACAAACCGCACCTTCAAACTCCCTCTGGTTTAAGAGCTTGAATTTTTTGAAATATACGCCATAGCGTTTGCCTATTTAAAACTCCTGCTTTCACAAAATTTATAACACTGGCTGCATTTTTCAGCATTTAAGTGATTTCCGGATGTAATACTTAAAAACCCAATATCTCCCTGTGCATCATACAATGTAATGTGTCTTCAATGGAACTCACTTTTGGTTAGGCCTACAGCAAATGCCACCTCCCGATCAGCACATACAGTACATGCTATCAACGATTGTATCCAGATTGTGAACAGGGTAAAATTCGTCCAGGTTGTTGGGTTGCATTTCTTGGTAATTCCTGCGAGAGGTATGCGAAGCGGGTGGAAATTAGGATTGGTAATTTTAATCAATTAATTTCAGATAGGCTATCGATTAATCGAAACAGAAAAATCGATTGACACAAATAACGAAACGATTAATCAGTTTTCCAAATAATCGATTAATCGGTTTTTTGATTACCGGTATTTGTTTTAATCAATGTATTTCGCACTTTTAACTACGCTCTCACAGAATCAACTGACTATGACAACTTGGTTTCTAAATGCAAACACTCGACATGGTTAGCCTGGCCGGTCCCATGAAGGGTGATGTTGTTTGCTACATCGTGGTCATGTAGCACCGTGCACTTGGGTGTGTTTAAGACTTGTCTGATAACATGTGTCACTGCAATGTCTGTACCAGTGAGTGTATTCGTAATTCAGGTAGGATTTTGGTAGGAAGCGACCGTGGCCTTAAATTAGGTACCATCCCGGCTTTTGCCTGGAGTAGAAGTGGGTAACCATGGAAAACCACTTTCAGGATGGTTGAGAGAGGAATCAGACCCGCCTCTTATCAGTTTTGCCTTGCGATGCTGAGTGTACCCCGTTCCAGCCCTCAGTCCATAATTAAACTTCTTGGCAGAGCCGGGAATCGAACCCAGGCCTCTCTAGTGACAGTCAAGAATGATAGCCACTGCTCAATGCCCTTTTTGAGGTTTCAATTAACTTCACTCCAAGGATAATCGTGTTTTTTTTTTGTTTTTTTTTGTTGTTTTTTTTCAGTCTTGCCTTAGTAATCGAAATGTAATGCTTTTCAGTCGGTCAACACGGGTGTACACAATTGTAATTGTGGTTCCCTAATCCTGAAGAAAATACTACATGACATTAATAAATACACTTGGATGACCAGTTTTGATCGTCAAGTGATCAACAGATCCTTTACACTTAGGTTATATTTAGTTGCAGTAGCAATTAAACTAGCTAAATTAGTCAAGATAAGTGATTTTTTGTTGAGATACTGATAGGGTGTCTTCCTGATTGCGGTCATTCCAGATTGCGTTCACCTCATTAGTAGTCCAGATTGCGGTCACTTTCATTTTAGGGAAGAGCTATAAACATTCCAGCGTCTTCGAGATCGGTCATTATTTCGAATAACAGTCCAGCGTGTATCGTTTACCTTTGTCACGTTTTTCTACCTGCGAAGTGGGCACAGATGCTCTAGCACAAAGGCTGTGTGGGTGTTCCAGGACGGGTGGAAGGGACACATACCACGTCATTCACAAGGGATGCATGTTCGAAGTAGCATTTGACCGTTGGTTTCCAGAGAAGCAGATACTTTTTCTTGGCGTGGTGGGTGATTTTTTCTAAAATACGATCAAGAATATCATAATGTCGGGCGTGGAGGACGACAATCCACCTGATGATAATTTTTATATTTCAATCACACTAGTAGTATATGAATTGAAAGAAAAAATAGCACCCCAAGTGAGACTCGAACTAGCGTCCCAGCGATTACTGGGCCCGAACCTTACCGGGTGAGCCACGCGTCCTACTCGAACTCTGTAACATCTTGACTGGATATGAAGCACTCGGAAAACTTCGAAGTCGATTTTCTTGAGAATTTATGAATATGGCATCGCACGGCTTTGGGAAATTATTGTTCGAGGCCTGAACTTTACGTACCCGAAGCGGTAAAAATTACAAAAATCCGATTGCCGTAGGGTCCCCTTGTAAGGCATGCTTGCAGACGACGAGGCATACTGACCATCGACGAATCCAACGTGGTTTGCGGCAGATTATCCCACTCTTGGACAGCAGCTTCAATCAGTTGCTGTTTATTTTTGGAGGATTGGGACGGTGTGAAATTGCCCTCTTGAGCTCTTTCCAAGCATGTTCAATACACATCATGTCCACAGAATAGGCAGGGCACTCCATTCTCTGTATGACATGCATCTGAAGGAACTGATTGACACCCCTAGCTCGATGGGCACGAGCATTATCGTCCACTAGTGTAAATCCCTCACCCATTGTGGCAGCAAATCCTGCAACGACAGGTTCAAGGATTTTGTCTCTGTACACCAGACCAGTCATGTTACCGTGGATAGGAGGCGTACGTCGACCAATCATGATTCCACCCCAAAACATGACTGAACCTCCTCACTGTTGTGGCTTTCCTGGATGAAGGGCTCATGAAGTATCCCACTCACTCGGAGCATTCCAGTGTGGCGACGTAAAAGTGATAGTGATTGTAATAGTGATCATAACTAACACATGTAATGTTTTCAGGAGTGTTACTTATTATTCATATATGTTACTCCACCCAGCCATTGGGCAAATTAAAGTTGACCGACTAAAGAGTCACCACTGACAGTTCTTTGTGGAAGCTAGGCTAAAACCGAATTAAACAAAAATGTTCCTGTCCGACAAAAATTGAACAAGATTCAAAATCTTTGCTGAAAACTCTGATTTTTCTTTTTCTGAAACCCTGCCCATTTTGATTGATGTTTGTATTTCCGCTGACACTGACTCTTATTTGGTTAGTCTATTATTGTTAACATAAACATGGACACGTATCTTTACGCAAAATGTCCCTTTTATAGATTTATATACATCATTCCGAAAATAAGCGAAACTTAATATAAGCGATGACCTCTTATTTAAACCATTTTCAAAACGTTTTTCTTATCTCGTGTCTACTAATCAATTAGTCGACTAATCGTTTCTGAGTAAATTCAAATTCATCGATTAATACCAGCTCTAGAAGAAGGAAGCTTGTAGTTTAACGTGACCGTTAATCTCGCGATCATAAGCCACGGGACCTCCGTTTTACGTGGAATCCGAACCACAGGGCATGGCATTTCACATCGAAAATCTCACATGCATTGACCGGGAATCGAACCCGGTCCGCCTTGGTGAGAGGCATACAGCTTGACCGCTGCCCCCCCCCCCCCCCCCCCGCTCTAGAAGAAACATCAGTGTAACCAAATAATTTTTCCTGAAATTTTGTAGTTGAGAGTGTACCGAGTGATTCTTGATGTTAGCAAGAAAAGAGAGGGAAGGAGGGGGAAGAGATTGAGAGAGAGACAATGGATTCGTTCAGATAGATGATGATGATGATAATTGTTGTTTTAAGGGGCCTAACATCGAGGTTATCGGCCCCTAATGAAATGAAATGGCGTGAAATGAAAGGATGTAGATAAAAACAACTCACTGCCATGGATGAAGCGAAAATGGTGTTTATAAAACAGACAGTGAGCCCCAAAAAGTATGCCTTATTTGAATAAAAAGAATAAAAGGCGGATGGTAAAAAAGGATAAAACAAATAAGGCATAGTGAACAATACAATACATAACACAATAAAAAAAACATAAAACAGATTTAACCAGAATTGAAAGTCGTAACTACACATTAAAACTTAAAAAAGTAACCACTCTCCCTCATGAACCGGATGACGCGGCCCGTCATCACGGAGAATAAGGGAGAGGGCATTAGGCAGTTTAAGAGTCCCTCGCAGATCGGCCAGATCCACACACTCCAAGAGAAGGTGTGCCACGGTTAGGTGGGCGCCTCAAGTACACACAGGAGGATCTTCTCTCTTTAGCAAGTGGGAGTGCGTAGCAATCCCATGGCCGATCCGGAGTCGACAGAGTACCACAGCTTCCTTCCGGAGAGATCGGAAGGAAGATTTCCACACCTTCGTTGTCTCCTTGATGCCTCTCAGTTTGTTGGGTGGAGGCGTGGCACGCCATGCCTCCTCCCAATGCGACAGGATCGAATGCCGCAACTGAGAGCGCACATCACTAGCAGGCACCTTATACGGTAGCGAGGGCAGTGCAACTGCCTCTCTCACCGCCTGATCAGCAAGCTCGTTTCCCGCAATACCCATGTGGCTAGGAAGCCACACAAAGGTCACCCCGGTTCCAGCGTTACGCGAACTGACGAGCTGGTCGTGCACACGCTGGACCAACGGGTGCTTCGGGAAACACACATCGATCGCCTGCAGCGCACTCAGAGAGTCAGTACACACAAGAAAGTGCTGGTGATCGTCTGATAACGTGTACCGCAGAGCCTCTAAGATGGCATAGAGCTCCGCAGTGTACACGCTACAGGCCTCGGGAAGTGGAAAGAGAAACCGACGATCCTCAACCACAAATGCACAGCCTACTTTCTCGTTTACAGTCGAACCGTCCGTGAATACAAGCCCTGATCCCGGATACCGTGTCACCACGGACTGGAACAGCCTCCGATGGATGGAGGAGTCCGTGTCCGACTTGGGGCCGGTGTGCAGATCCAGGATGATATCAGGGCGAGAGACCATCCACGGAGGGGCCTTGCTAGGTACTCGGACGATACAGGAGACAGAAGGAAATCGGAACTGACGGTATAAGTCAGCCAAGCGAATCCCCGCCGGCCGAGTGGCTCGGGCGAGCACATCATACAGCCGGCGATTCGGATTGTAAAACAAACATGGATAGCTTGGATGAAGTGGCATCTGTCGAATAGTTGCAGCATAGGTCAGCAGTACTTGTTGGCGCCTCAGGTGTAAAGGAGGTACGCCAGCCTCGGCGAGCAAGCTGACGACTGGGCTTGTCCGAAAGGCACCCGTCGCCAGCCTCACACCGCCGTGGTGGACACTGTCCAGTTTAACAAGCACTGACTTACGGGCCGAACCATATGCTACACTGCCATAATCTAACCTAGATAAAATTAGTGACTTGTAAAAACGCAGGAGCACCGCGCGGTCCGCCCCCCATGATGTGCCGCTAAGAAACCGCAACATGTTGAGTTTCTTAGCGCAGGCAGTTTTCAAACACCGCACGTGTGGTTCCCACGTCAATTTCTGATCGAAAAGGAGCCCAAGGAACCGGTACGCAGCAACAACAGGCAAAGCTACATTGCCCAGATAAAGCTCAGGATCTGGATGGAGGGTGCGCTTTCGGCAGAAATGGACAACCGAGGACTTAGCGGTTGAGAATCGAAAGCCATGCTCCAATGTCCAGCGTTCCACTCGCCGAATAGCTTGTTGTAGCTGTCGTTCAGCGACCGCCATATTTTGCGCACTATAATGTAGAGCGAAGTCGTCTACATATAGCGACGGTACCACTGCTGGACCAGCAGCAGCGACTATACCGTTTATGGCAATCGCAAATAATGTTACGCTAAGCACCGATCCCTGTGGGACTCCGTTTTCCTGTATATGATATTGCGAATATGTCCCCCCTATTCGGACACGGAACAGGCGAAGGGACAGAAAATTCGCAATAAAAACCGGCAAGTTACCTCGGAATTTCCATTGATGCAGGGTAGAGAGGATGCCGTAACGCCAAGTGGTGTCATAGGCCTTCTCGAGGTCTAAGAAAACAGCGACTAGGTGCTGTCTCCGGAGAAAAGCGTCCTGTATGGCAGTCTCCAGGCGTACCAGATGGTCGTTGGTACACCGAGACGCCCTGAAACCACACTGGTATTAAGACAGGAGTCCCCGTTTCTCCAGGACCCACACCAGGCGCCGATTGACCATCCTCTCAAAGAGCTTGCACAAACCGTTAGTGAGACAAATAGGTCTGTAACTCCCTGTCAATTTGGGATCCTTATCGGGCTTCAGGATAGGTATAATGATACCTTCCTGCCATTGCGCTGGAAACACACCTTCCAACCAGATACGATTAAACACCCTGAGCAAATAGCGAATGCTCTCATCGTTAAGGTGTTTAAGCATCTGGTTGTGAATATTATCCGGGCCAGGAGACGTGTCCCTGCAGAGCGCCAGCGCTCCGCGGAGTTCCCACTCCGTAAAGGGCACGTTGTACTCCTCCGAAGCGCGGGAAGCAAAACTAAGCTGGAAACGTTCCGCTTCGCGCTTCAGGGCCACGAAGGCAGGGTCATAGTTATCGGAACCGGATATATCCGCAAAATACGAGGCGAGATGGTTTGCAACGCGATAAGGATCTGTAACCAGTTCATTAGAAATGGAAATTCCCGGTACAGTAGAAGATGTCTGAATTCCCGAAATGCGTCGTAGTTTAGTCCACACTTGAGAGGAGGGGGTATGGGCCGTAATAGAAGAAACATACCGTTCCCAGGATTGTTTCTTACTCTGGCGAATAAGAATCCGTGCCTTGGCACGAAATTTCTTAAACGCCACCAAATTGGCCATGGTTGGACGCCGACGGTAGTGCTTGTGAGCTCGACGACGGTCTCTTATTGCCGCTGCAATATCCTCTGTCCACCAAGGGACGAGTTTGCGACGAGGAGTCCCAGAAAAGGATGGGATGGACTCTTCGGCGGCAGCAAGAAGCACATCGGTGATGTGCTGTACCTCGTCATCGACGCTCTGGCAACCAAGATCAACGAACACAGCTCGTTCTTGAAACGAGGGCCAATTTGCCCGCTTAAGAACCCAACGACTGGGGAACTCCACGGGCGTCTGGGTCAGAAGGGTAAGAACGATCGGGAAATGGTCACTGTCACAGAGGTCGTCGTGTACATACCAACCAAATAGGGGGACCAGCGCACGGCTACACACACTCAAGTCAATGTGTGAGTACGTGCCGTGCGCCAAGCTAAAATGTGTAGCTTCCCCTGTATTTAATAGAGATAAATCCAACCCTTGAATTAAGCCCTCCACGTCCCTTCCTCAGGGGCAGGAAGATGGTGATCCCCATTGGGGGTGATGAGCGTTGAAATCACCCACGATTAGGAAAGGGACTGGAAGTTGATCAACAAGATCAAAGAAGTCATTAATATCAAAGGGCTGGTTCGGTGGAAGGTACACGTTACAAACAGTTGTCATAGCAGGCAAGGACACGCGAACTGCAATAGCTTCCAGAGGAGTGGCGAGTGGAAACTCCTCACTATAGCAGTTAGAGCGAACGAAGGTACAAACGCCCCCGGAAGCCCGGGCGGCGTCTTGTCGCTCTTTAGAGTACAGTCGGAAACCTCTCAGAACAGTCACGTGATCAGGTCTGAGGTTTGTTTCCTGTAGGCAGACTATACTCGCTGCGTATTGGGCAATAAGCTGACGGAGTTCTGTCAAATGCCTGTCATAACTGTTACAATTCCACTGTAACAGTGCCATTGTGTGAACTTAGGGAATAACGTGGAGCAGCAAGCTACTCCAACTTTGACTCTGGAGGATCTACAGTCACTACGTCAACTATAATCTCCATGTCCTCAGGCGAGGTCGTGGAGTGAATCGACTCGGTGGAAGATTTCATAGACGCAGTTCGGCGGCGGGGGGATCTCCGTGGGGAGCGCGCAGATCTGGGGACCGAAACGTCCCCAGGCGCAGAAGCATCCGCAGGTGTTGGCGCGGATGGCTTCCCCTTTTTGGGAGAAAGGGAATGGGTAGTTCGGGGTCCCTTCTTACCCGCCCCCGCCTCTTTAAGATATATAGACGGGTCAGGAGCCGAATTCCTGACCCTGGTCGACGATGCCGCCTCCGCCGGCTTCGGCGCGGCTTTCGCCGGCCGTTTGGGTGGGGAGAAAGTCTTCGACTTCCTCCCGAGTGGGGAGTAAGTCTTCAACTTCCTCCCCTGCTGTGCGGGCGGAGCTGCCTTCGCTCGCACAGCCTTCGTGCTGGCCGAAGGTGGAGTTGAAGTCACCTTCGGGCTTTCCGTTATTGTCATAGGTGCTGGCTTCAGAACAGGTAACTCAGTTGAAGGTTTCACAGCTGGTACAGAAGATGAGGTCGCCGGGACCAAATTTGGTATTATGGCTCTATAATCAATCGTTGGAGAAGGCGAAATCGTGGTATGGTACTTCTTGCGGGCTTCCTGGTAGGTGAGACCATCCAGGGTTTTGATCTCCTGGATTTTCTTCTCACGCAGGAAGATAGGGCAGTTCCTGTCCCGAGGAGAATGAAATCCAGGGCAATTAGTGCACTGATAAGGTGTTGTGCACTCTTCTGCTTCGTGTGGTACCTTACCGCATGTTCCACAGATGTCGGGGCTCGAGCATCGGGATAACATGTGGCCGAACTTCTGGCACTTATAACACCTCATTGGTGGAGGGATATAAGGCCGTACGTCACAACGGTAACTTGTAACCTTGACTTTCTCTGGGAGCACCGAAAACTCAAAGGAAATAATGAAAGCACCAGTATCCACGATTTGACCATTGACCTTGCACGTAATGCGCCGGACATCAGTCACGTGACGGTGCTGCATATCCTCCTTGAGCTTCTCGTCAGTGTTCAGAATCAGGTCCCGGTGGAAAATAACTCCTCGGACCAGATTCAGGGACGTGTGCTTTTCCACTTTGACGGGAATGTCGCCAAAGTGGTCACATTGCAAAAGTCGTTCAACTTGGATACCAGTCCTAGTCTTGAGCAACAAGCTACCGTTCCTCATCTTTTGTACTTTCTCAAGCTCACCATAGACACCTTCTATGTGGCGAGAAAACAAAATACTCTTTACCAGCTTGAAATCACCCCCATCTGTTCTGGTAGCTACCAGAAACTTGGGGGTGTTAGTACCCAGATTTTCACGCACAGATTGTTCCCAGGGGGTTGATCCCCGTAGGGAATCAAATGTTAAAGACTTGGGTGTAGGACCACCCTGTTTGGGTGTAGGTCCACCCAGGTTGGGGATTTTTCTTTTAGAACCCATGGCCAGATCATCCTCCCCGAATGCCACCGACATCCGATCACGGGCCGTCACAGTAGGCGCTACCCAGCCAGGGCAAGGCCCGCCTAGCTTGGAAGGCATTGCCCGGGGGTCCGATGTTTTACAATGCCGTATCGGCATGTACCCCTTGGCATATACTGGATTTTACAGCTCAGACATTCGGCTGTGCGGGGACCTGCGTAGTCAGGCGGATACTACTGAACGGGTACATGGCACACCCACCTGTCGGCGCGGCCAAGACCGGAACAGGCTTTCGAGCGTAGTCGCTAGCGTAAGTGGCCCATCCCCTAACAGCACGCACATATAGAAATTTTGGTTGCCAGACCCTGAAAGCAGTGACGGAAAGAAGTGCGATATAACCTAATGAGAGTTATACCGCACGGGTGTATGTCTTTTAGAGCTGACTGTCAAACCCTCGAAAGGGGACCGTTCCGAGAAGCCCTTTTAGTCGCCTTTTACGACTGGCAGGGAGTACCGTGGATGTATTCGCTTCCTCCCACCCACGGGGGGTCCAATTCACAAAACAACGCGGAGTCCTTAAAGTATAGCCAAGGTCGCCCCTTTTAGTCGCCTCTTACGAGAGGCAGGGGATACCGTGGGTGTATTCTAAACCCCCCCCCCCACCCACCCACCCACAGGGGGGGGGGGGGTTCAGATAGAGGTCTAACCCAGTAGCGATCAAGGGTTTGACCAAAATAATAGTCTAACCCAAGGTAAATAGGAGAATCTAACCAAGTAGAATTGACTTAGGCAAACATTATTCAACAATTTCTCTTGCCTCAAGGTAAAATATTGAATTCTACCTCATTAGGCACTCCCGGCTTGTTCGCGATCTGAACTCCCTTACGAGTGTCAAAATCAGATCACCCTCTCCAGGTATTCACGTATTCGCGATCAGGACGACACCTTACCAATACAGTCCATGACAGATTGTCAATAAAAAAGGAAAAATTCCCAATAGAGAAAATCTCTTCGCCTGTAGTCCCCCCCCCCCCCCCTTTTCCAGAACTTCACAAAACAGGAATTCCCCGTGCATTTGATTTCCACGACGGAAGTATACAAAAAAAAGAAGCTGTACCCTACGTTGAGTTCCTTATTACCAGAACAGCGACATTCCAAGTCACCTACGAACACTGTAGCTCCCTCACGCAAGTTCACGTGACCTTGTGAACCACATTTGAGTCTAAGTCATAGGGCAGTAATAAACATTTACTGTAAGTTACATTTGTCATTTGTGAACTTTTCAGTCAGCCAACACGAATTTGCCCAATGGCAGGGTGGGGTACAATGTGTGTGCTGTAATATATGAATACTAAGTAAATAACAATTCTGGAAAAAAAAAAATTGGCCTACATGCATTAGTTATGATCACTATTATAATGGGCAAATTACTCACATTCATATTAGTATTCATATAGTCTATTGTATTGTATCCTACATTGTACCCCGCCCAGTCACTGGGCAAATTCGTTTTGGCCGACTTGAGAGTTACAACTGACAGTTTGTATAGGCAACACTGAAAGAATGGCTTCAAAATTTTACATTTACATTTGGAACTAGGTTCCGGATGAATTTGAAAGCAATGATACGTCATAATGTTGCTCTGTGTAATACCTCAAGGAAAGAGAAGAAGAGCAGAAGAGTTTAATTAGCTAGCGTGACAGGTGAATAGCACTGTCCGTCATCATTCTCACACACTCCTAACAAGCCAAATGCGAAAAAATCACCTTGTATCTGTAATAATGTTGGCAACTATTGTCGGTGTTATTTGTGTGGTTTATTGCGTCGCGTTCAAAGTCAGGCGGTAGAGGACATACTGCATGTAGAACCCCTGGAACACCGGAGCGCGATCTGAGGAAACATGTATGAAATGAATGATTGATTGTGTTTATTCATATCAGTCGACTATCAGAACATCTACTGGAGTGATAGTTAAATCCACCTTGTTAAAATGCGTCATTCGATTCTGCCATTCTGTTACTCGCAATCTCACGTCTTGAAGGTCAATGCACATATTCCCCAGAATGATCTGTGATCAGGTTTGTTATTTCCTCAGGTCACTTCTCGGCTGATAAATCTGCTGACGAGAAACATATTGTCTGGCTTACAAGAAGAAAATAATAAATGCGTGATATTTATAATGAAATTTAAACAGATTCAGTTCTTGCTAAAGACATACTCGTCATCAACCCCGTGTCCTTGTGGATTCCTACATGGAATTTGCCTGATGATCAGGATCATTGTGGTGACTGAAGCAGTATCTGGATTTACACCTTCAGAAACAGTAATAGTAGCCTATAGGCTAAGGCAGGGGTTGCAATATGGTGACTAAAAAGCAAATTGGGAACACTCACTAAGAAAACTTGTTAGACTATAGATACCACTTCCGAGATAAGCTTACTATTCTTTATTGCTGTGGGCACATGGATAATACATTGGAAGTGCCTTTGCCGATAGTGACTTCCCTCGCTATTTTTTCATAGTCATTCCCAGCATATTGAACCTTGTTTCAAATCCCAGGACGCTAAACCAATTCAAAACCACAAAAGTAGAATACTCGTGTTTCACAAATATGATTGTTTATGATCCAGTGGTTCTTGAGATTACACATTTAATATACGTACTGTTCAGCTTATTCCTTATCGCGCCTATAATGGGAGGGGAGTGCGCTCTACCGGCAACGAGTAGAAACTTTCCAATTACATGTTATACATGGGTTCTGACTGGGAATGTCAAGGCCGGTATAGAGCGCAGCTCGTATTCAGTCGGCCGTGCCTATAGCCTTGTAGTTCCTTCGGCTACCAACAGATCACGACACTAACAGAGTGCGCTTGCTCGCATCAGGCGGCCGAGAATTCCAATGCGTACAGGCCGGACGTTTGTTTTAGACGATTGCCCTTGACCTTTAAGCCTGTGGGTGAGCCTACACACACTCACTCTCTCACCCTATCGCTTCACACTTGTCACCACCGATCTGATGTAATGGAATTCCCGACTTGAGCAGAGAGTACAGTCCACATCGAAGTATTGTGTGTCGCTGAAGTACACGTTACATAGTTACGAACAGAATGTCATTATATTTGCCAATGACTGTACTCCTAGCAGAAGTGTGAAACAGATTTGTCAATCATCGGATCGCTTGGGGCAGCTGATAACAACACAGGTACTGCTGTAACTCGCCTCCAGACTTCCATTAAGATTTTTCACTCGTCTAAAACAAACGTCCGGCCTGTATGAAACTGTGATGAACTGTTTCTGTGCTTCAGGATCAACATATACAAGGTAAGAACAAAAATTAGCGTCTTGTTAACAAATCACAATTGTTTTCAAGTGCCCATTAGCTTGTGAAAAAAGTAGAACAGACAAATATTACTGTATGTGGAGCATGCTGAATACTTCGCAGTGTAGGCTGCTACCGGCAATTGTTCCGCAGCTGCCATATTACACGTGTCACGGAAAGTGGCATCTTACCGACCCACGGGAGAGATGCCACTTTTTGTGCGGGGGGTAAGATGCCGAATTTGAATCCTCACGCATACAATTTTCTTTTAATAGGGAAATGCCTAGAACGTATATTAGGACATCAAACAGGGGTCTCTGGTCTGAAGAAAGTCTACAAATTGCCATGGAACACGTAAGGATCGGTGGGATGAATTGTTTTGCAGCTTCCATAAAGTATGGCATCCCATACCGTACTCTGTCGAAGAATGATGACAAGAAGCATGCCATGGGCCCCAAAAAGTAAGTAATTTCTTATTAATATTAGGGTTTTCTTTGATTGTGGAGCAAAATGAGACTGGTTGTTAACCGTAACATTTTAAATAAAAATAATTATTCACATACAAATTTATCCACGTTAAGTATGCATAGGCTACACGTACTGCAGTTTATATTATTATTATTATTATCATCATTATTATAATTATTTTAGGCCTATTATTATTATTATCATTACTATATTTTATTTATTTACAGGCTCCCTTGGTGAAGAGAACGAGAACCAGTTGGTCACCTACATAATACAGATTTTTCTGATGCAAGAGCCACACTTACGGCTGATTTTATGCGATTGTAATGTACTTTTTAAACTTTTATTGTATTAAAACATAATAAATTTGCTTTGTGAATTAAGTTTAGCTAATTTGTACCATGGATACACAAAACTATCACATGAATCTCCTTCCAGAGTAATTGCCATCTCACCCCGATCCTAAATTCAAATTCTAATAAAAAAGTAGAAAAATATAAAATTACCAGTGGTATATTAATGGTAACTAGCCGTTATATAGAAAACACTTGGCAGAGAATACTAGTTCAGTATCAAACCTAAATTCTAATTTTTCACTTGCATTTTGATCCTCAAAACACTAAGTTAGGCATCATCCCCCGATCCACTCTATATGTTCTCAGTTTTGGTCACGAGGCTGAGTGAACCACACCATTCGAGCCCTCAGACTAGAATTAAATTGATTGGCAGAACCGGGAATCAAACCCTGGACCTTCGGATCCTGAGTCTCAATTCGTACCCTGAGTCCACAAAGGACGGCGGTGTCCAAGACAGCACTAGCCCTTCTATAAATCAACAGCAACTACATAACAGGATAACATGTAGGTTACAAATAGGTTAGTCAGTCATCCAGTTCATGGATGTATGAATTCTATCCAATAATATAAGTATAATATCAGTTGCTATGTTCGAAAGCGTTGCTAAGCGGATAGAACCTTGCCTTTGCTCAGGAGTTTGCTAGATTTGATTCCTCTCTGGGCCGTGGGATTGTAACTCCATATCGTTAATAGTCTACTCCTGACTCGAGGACTATGTTAGTGACGTCAACATCATGAATTCATCATCCGAGTCATCCTCATCACGATGTGCGCCCGGTCGCCTAAGGGTGTCAACACGAAAAGATCTGCATAGGCCTCTTCGAAGCCCACACAACACTATAAATAATTGCTGCATTACCTATATAACATTTTCATGATGTTCTTGAGAATTCTTGTCAATGCGTTATTATACGGCAATTGAAGTATAATACCCCAACGCAGCGCCACTCTCGGTTAAGCTACCGTGTAAGAACTTTTTTGTAGCACTTGCGAGAGATACCACACTACTGTAAAATGTGAATAGAAACATGTGTCTAACACTGAGCTACGTAGCAGTGCTCGGTGCTATAGATCGGATGTTTCAGTGGGAGAATTGATAGAGAACGTCAGTTTCCCCTCCTGTAGCAATGAGATAAGAGCCGAGCACTTGGGTCAAAGATGGCGGCCGCTTCTGGTGGCAGGTAAAGGAACTGAGCGAGGTTTTGCTCATAAATACAGGATGCACAAGTTAGCGGCTAATTGTAAGAGAGGACAATGCCTCCATAACAACAGACAGTAAGGAGGCACTCACTAGACATAGTAACGACTGGTCTGTTATCAACTTTAGTTTGACTACTTCTAAGTTAGCCTACCTTCTAATTATAGACGAGTCTGCAGTCCACATGCCTAGAAGCTCATCACGCGGCGAAATGAATAATGAACTGTATTCAAAGCGGTAAATAAAATTCGCTTGCGATGTTTTTTTTAATAGGCTATATAGGCTATAGACTATAGACATTTAATATCAAACCAGTTGTTTCAGCTAATTTGTCGTCTTTTGTACAAGAAGTTATGATTACCAGGAGGTTGCTCTGCTCTTGGCCGTTTGACTAGATTTCCTTTGTCCCCGCGGTAGGACACAAGAAAATATATGCGAAGTTACATGATCGTCACCGAATTCTGTATTCGCAGTCAAGTACGGAGAAATATCGAGATGTTACACGATCGGCGCTGCCTTCAGCCGTTAGACCAGATTCCCTCAGTCTTCGCGGTAGAACACGGAGAAACATCGTGATTAAAACAATCAATGTCACTTTTAGTCGTTCGACGAGATTTTCTTTGTCCTTGATGTCGGTCACTGGAAAATATAGCTGAATTAGGCAATCGCCCTGCTTGCTGTCCACTTGACAAGAATCCATTTGTTCTTGTCACCGAATGCTGAGAAATATCGTGATGTTACGCAATCACCGCCGCTCTCAGCCATCTTACGAGATTCAAGTTATCCTCGAGGTTGGACACGAAGAACGCGATAATATACTTTTGGCGCTGCACCCTGCCGTTCAACGATTGTCTGCTTGTCTAGCAGAATTGCGGAGGTAACTTCGAGGTTGGTTAGTTATTGTTGCTTAAAATGGCGGAAATACGAGGCCCCTCAAGTTCGAGGCTGGGCATGACTAAAATTCACGAGCAGTTATGGATATGTTGTATGGTCGGCGCCGCTCGTACGTGGAGTGCCGTGTTTCCCGCTGTCCCTATGCTGTGGTTGGGAGCTCCCGGTAGATCACGAGGAGACATAACCGACAGCAGTGGCTACGTTGGCTAAAGCGCAGCAGTAGGTCATGGGGCCAAGCTCTCTGCTGACTCGGTAGACGCGTGGGTTCGAGCCCCACCGTCGGCCATCCTTGAAATGGTTTTCCGTGGTTTCCCATTTTCAACACCAGGCAAATGCTGGGACGGTACCTTCTGATAGGCCACGGCCGCTTCCTTCCACATCATTGTCCAGTTTCATTCATCTTCATCCATTCCATCTCTCATCCCGACGCGCAGGTCACCCACGGGCGTCGAATAGAAAGACCTGCACTCGGCCTTTGAGGAAGTCACACGACAAAAAAAAAGAAGAAAAAAAAAGGGGGGGGGGAGAGAGAGAGAGAGAGAGAGAGAGAGAGAGACATGACTATCACAATGCTACGTAGTCAATGTAGGTATTAATTGGGTTGATGCACTTCTCGCTTCCCGTACGCTTTTAAGTATACGGTCATGGGAAATGTGGTGAGTAGGTTTCGGGATGTTTCATGATGGGTGTCCAATCACCTTTGACAGGATTCCCGCAGTCCTCGTGGTCACAAGTTCGCGATCGGGCACGGGTTTTGGCACAACAGTTTGAAATTTACCCTTGGTGTCAGAAAGAAAAGAAAAATGAACGCCAAACATCGGCAGTTCGGCAAAACAGTGCGTGGCCTTGACATGGTGTTAACAAGCTGCAGTTTTGTTACCTACCTAGTTGAGAAGACGTTGATATGCTTTAACATGTACTTTCTTATTACAACCACAAAGCGAGGAAATTTCTGTCGCACCCGCAACAGAAAAACAGGATGTAGACCAACTTATCTGCTGGTTCAGTGTAAAGAAATATTAAGTTGAAATTGTGTAACTTACAAGTGAGGCAAGTCACATGCATTACAACTTATAATCACAATATAGGCTACTGTATTTAATGCAAGTCTCTTTGGTAGGTCTACCTGAATCTCAATAGGATTAACTTGCATACACCGACACCACCGAAGGCAGTCGATTTACGGAGTGAACAAGCAGTGCTCTGGAGACTGATGAAAAGAAATTCCAAATGAAATTAATGTTTGCTTCATAGAAAGGAAAAATGAGTCATTGGAAGACTTGCGTTGTGGGTGTGACATGCTTTATGGG
This sequence comes from Meconema thalassinum, assembly GCA_946902985.2. Taxonomy (NCBI): domain Eukaryota; kingdom Metazoa; phylum Arthropoda; class Insecta; order Orthoptera; family Tettigoniidae; genus Meconema; species Meconema thalassinum. Next base: position 1,038,587,843 of record OX336389.2, read on the forward strand.
ATCCCTTGTAAAAGTCTAGGATGGTCACTTCTTTCTTAGTGTAATTGAACAATGTCATCCAATGAAGAGTCTCGTAAGTTCATAGAAAAGTTGAAGCAGAACCCAAACAAGTATAAAGCATTGTTGGAGAAGTAAAGTAAGTAATTACGGAGACTTGTTGATCTTGCTTCATTTAGGAGCTTGGACATCACGCTAAAACATGGCCACTTTGTGTAGAATTTGTCCGATAACTTGTGTTATTGTGGTGTATGTAGTAGGCCTAGTGTGTGTAATTGTGATTGAGGCTAGGTTTGGGAAGGAGGAATTCGTGTCCGTAAATTAGGAACCATCGCGACATTTGCGTGGAGTAGGAGTTGAAACACGGGGAACCAGTTTTACGATGGCTGAGGTGGGACTAAAACCCAGCTGTTGTGTTTTGAACTAAAGGGGCTGAGTAAACCCCGTTCCAACACTCAGACCAGAATTAAGGAAGAAGGAAGATTGTAGTTTTACGTGACCGTGAATCTTGTGATTATGAGCCACGGGACCTCCTTTTTACGTGGAATCCGAACCACAGGACATGGCATTTCACTTCGAAAATCTCACATGCATTGACCGGGAATCGAACCCAGACCGCCTTGGTGAGAGGCATACAGCTAGACCGCTGAGCCACCACGCCCCCAGACCAGAATTAAATCTCTTGGCAGAGCCGGGAATCAAACCCAAGACCTTTGGTACCTGACTATCAATCCATACCCGAAGACCACTGAACACGGTCAATTTATGGAGAGGAAAAGCAAAAGTGTTCTGGAGACTGATATAAAGAAACTCTAAATTAAATGTATGCAATGGCGTCGTTAAGAGAAATTTGTAATGTCTTCACAAATTGTTATGACCTTCCAACCACGAAATTTATGCTTTTGAGTCTTGTCAACACGATTGTACCCAATTGTCTTGGGAGTTATGTCGTAACCCTGGAAAAAAAATCAATTTGTTGAGTTGTAGGCCTATGTCTATCCATTCAATTGTATTTCAAGCCTTTATCTAACAAATTATTTCCGTGTGCGGAGAATGCTACGTTCATTCCGTTATTTACCCTGTTGTGAAAGTTGAATTCATTGTTATTACTGTGTTGTTCATTAGGTTTGTTTTTGTACGCTTCCTAGTCTTTTAAGTTTGTTTTCTAACGATTCGTGTTTTCTAGTTGCGCTTTTCTTGATATTGTTGTGTATGTTTTCTGTGAAGCTGTTCCATAACGCCATAATGTTTCTTCAGGGTTAGGGCATAACACCCAATGAAATTTGGTACAATCATGTTGACCGAATGAAAAGCATAAATTTCGTTTACAGAGGCAACACTGAAAATGACCTCCAACACGATAATATTAGTCTGTTTGGTTTAAGCTAATGAAATGGCAAACAATGTTATTTAATTCTATGTTTCTTATTGTAACGTAACTGTCTCTTTACATCACGCCCGGTACGTCAAACGCACAACATTTAAAAAAATGCCTTTTGGAAGTGACTGTGAATGTAAGTAATGTTATCTTGTATTATTTTACTTCGTCATTCATAGCAAAAAAAAACTAAATCAAACTTCCTAATCAATGAAGGAACAGAACAAGTTTGTCACTCCCACAACAATAATTTATTAGACTATTATTTATCGAAGGATTAGGTTCTAAATTAAAGGCTAAAATCCTTAGATTAACTAGCCTACTGTATATTGCTGCAAATGTTAATCTCTTCTGAGCTGCTGTGTGTTTGTAGCATGCTCGCTCCATGTTACATTACAAGCTTGGTTAGGCTAATATAGGTAGGTCATAAGCTGCTTAAGGGGGTCAGTATAGCTTCATAAGCTGCTTAAGGGGATCAGTATAGCTTAACACCTTCAAAAGTTAATAATTTTAAACAATTTTTATCTCTGATTCTACCACATATAGGCTAGCCCAATGAAATATTTTACATGAAAATTACCACATAGGCCTATGCAGAGTAGGCTACATGTGCAAGTTTCAAAACTGCTTTAATAGTTGGGTTTCACCGTTTCCCTGGTAAGTCGAACATTCATTAACCTATTTTTGTTCTGTTAATTGAAGGTTGCTTTGTAAGGTAACAGCTACAATACCGACCTCTTTCAGATCTCAGTTATTAAGAACAGCTACAATACCGACATCTTTAGGATCTCCGTAATGAAATTTAGTATTTTTAAATCATTTGATAAATTAACATAATATAAATTTGCTTTTTTTACTCGTGAAAATACTTTCTTCTTCATACCACCATTCAACACGGCTCACGATTTTTGTCGTTTTTGTAGACCCTATCGCTAAGAATAAGTGTGAAAAAAATCATTCAAATACGCCTTATAGGCCTACTTAAGGAGTTGCAGGGGAAACGGATTTGAGAAAAACAGTATTGACAAAATGAACGACTACGTTACCTGGCTCTTCCTAGTCCTAAACTATTGCAGATAATTATAAAATTATTTCACCAAAATGAACTAGAAGAGTAGGGTTATAAACAAATAATTTGAAAACCGGAATATTTCAAGGTGTTAAGCTATACCGACCGGGGGGTATGTATATACGACCACATGGCAGTATATAATTATGTAGGCCTACTACTCTAGTAATGATTTTATTATTAGTAGTAGGCTATTAGTCTATTGTGCTGTCAACTATTTTATCGCGACGAACACCACCAAATTCTCCCACTGAGGACTGAAAAGATAAGTAGAATATATCAGGCAGTGGCATCACTAACAGGGGCGGAAGGGACAGACCACCCCGGGAAGATATGAAGAAACGGAAGAAATTCAAGCTATAAAATGTATTATCTGGATTCATAATTTCGTAGACGTTTGTGTGTGTCAGTAGGCCTAAGTAAAATTTCACGTCTGGCTGATATTTTGGTTACTCTTGATAATTAATATATTTAAATTGGCACTTCATCTATCTATTCTACTGCCCAAACATTTCAAGTGGTGTAACGTTTGGTTGAGAGCTAATTGACTAAAATATTTAGTTTCTTCTCGATATAAGGCTTAGTAATCCTAAATTCCCTTTCCAATTTATAAAAAAAAACGAGGGTTCCGAAGAAAGTAACTGTCAATATGAATCATAATTCATAAAGACCTGCTTTACTTTGCAATGTGACTTATTGAAATTTGAAGTGGTACACCCACTGGTCATTATGAAAATTTACGACCATTTCTCTTTTGCGAGAAACTGCTCCATTCATAGCACATGGAAAAGTGCGCATTGTTAGCAAGATATGAAACATGGGCAAGAAGTTATATAACTACATGCTCAAGACTACTACATGCTCATCAATACCAATACCGAAATAGTATAATACTTACCAACCATGGGCGGTTCTTTATTTCTTAATATTTCGCAACACAGGACACTGTCTGAAAGCTACACAACACACCTTGTATGTCCCAATTTATTGCTTTTGTTGTTACTCACTTTAGGGGCTTGGATCATCTTTGTAATCAGCTCCGTGTAACCTGGCTGAGTGTGTGTTGACTTTGTCTGATAACCTGAGTTTCTGCGATGACTGTAATAACGTGTGTACTGCAGTTATTAGTCTAGGATTGGGGTAGATCTATTTTTAGTTGCGATGTAGGCACACTTAATGCACACGACTAAGCGGTATGCTGTATGACAAAATGTTCACTGACAACGTATAATCTGCACTGTTAATCCCTACATTATCATTCATCAACTGACATCAAATCTAACCATGATCGTTGCCTGGACAGCGAGCTCTATCACCAGAAGGGTATTAGGGATATTCGCAACTGTGGCATAAGGGCGCAAAGAGGGAAGTTACACTGACCGTGGACTAGCAACCCCCCACTGACCACCGTGGTCAGGGGCCTCTTTCATTTCGGTCCAGTGAGTTCATGATCTTTTCTAGTTCCACGCGAGGGATATAGACTAACAATACTTCTCAGTTATCGGAAGGTCTAGGCGCTAAATATTAAGAGGTAACAATACAATAGCGTCTTGTCTAATGCACGTACAAAACGGTGGCTATTTACAAGATAATTAGTAAAAAGAAGAACACATTAAACAATTTTGGATCACGGCCCCTCCAAAGGAATAATTGTTCACTATTGATTAACCAAAATTCTGGATTTATTCGACTGCTCATTATGCGCATTTCCATTAGAAACATATATTAGACCATATTATCTACTTTCAACCTTTTCACATATAGAGGCCACTTGAACTTCCTTATGCCTAGAAATGTGAGCTACTCCACTGCACACTGAGCAATGCAACATAAACACCCACACCTAGGTTGCATCCACGCAAGATTAGCGAGACGCCCGCCCGCCTACCTGACGTCTAAGCTACGCATTGGATTGATCCCGGGTATCGTGACAATTACTTATTCGGCGCCCATCAGAAGCAGCGATCCCAACTAGCAGGAGAGGTAGACGCTGCTCATTGGTTGGCTTCGAAGCAAGAGTTCGACGTCGTTGGCCGATACCGTAATCTCCACCTTCACGTGCGCGAAGCCCCGCCCGAAGCCCCCCACTAGCACGCTAAAACATGGCCACTCCAAGCAGTGCAGCAACAAGTTCCGAATAGTACCGGCTGCTGAGTAGGCCTATCATGAGAGTGCGATGCCGTCAACAATAGTGGACGGCAAAGCTCCAAAAAAAAAATATATATATATATATATATATATATATATATATATAACTCAAATTTCGTCTAAGTTATGATAAATAGCTATTATAACAGTCGTCCCAAGATTGAGGGATCAGCACGAGGTCAACGTTTACCTCAACGTAGCCCTATCTCAGCTATAACAAAGTTGCATTTACATTTGCGTACCAAAAACATGTTTTGAATTCCTACAGCTATTAGACGCCGGAGACAGGGCACTCAACAACGCGTTCATTCTCAACCGATTCCTTTTGAGGCCCAACCATAGATAGACTATTGTTTTTAAATGTTACCATGTTTAAATCATTAGTTAAACTGTTGATGTTAATTCAACATCGACATCTTAGTCATTTAGCCCCATGTTTGTATAGACCCTATATATAAATAATTTGTCTGACAACCTGTGTTATTGTGGTGTCCGAAGTAGTGTGTAGTCTATTTGTAATTTGGGTGAGGATTGGGAAGGAGGCGGGCGTGGGAAACCACGAAAAACCACTTCCAGGATGGCTGATAGGCTAGTCTTACACACAAATATCCATACAAATGAGTGTCCTGTAGAAACCTTTGGGACAGATCAGTAGGTTGATGATGATAAAGACAATTTCACTACTCGTGAACTTCACCCTCAATTTGGACCGACTTATGAACTTGAACTTGATATTAGCTGATAATTGAAGAGAAAATATCCCCTGTACTAAGGATTTTAAACTTGATTTAGGTCATTCCGGCATTGTTTTGCGTGAGGAGCTGATTAAGAAATGCATTTATGACTATAGACCTAATTCTTTAGAGACCGGCCGCGGTGGCATTGCGAGAGCGTGGGTTCGAATCCCACCTCAGCCGTCCTGAAAATGGTTTTCGTGGTTTCCCATTTTCACCACCAGGCAAATGCCGGGACTGTTCCATTCCATTCAATATGTCCACGGCCGATTTCCTTCCAAAATCCCTTCCCCGATCCATCTCGAAAATAAAATAAATGGCCATTAGCTGCATTAAAGGTCTATTCACACTATACATTACGTAACCTTTCCGTTTCCTTTCCATATCCCTTGCGTTAAAAATTGTTGTATTCACACATTACTGTACCGTTTAATTGTGAAATGATATGCGTCAATTTTGGGACTTAGTGACAGAATGTGGTCAAGGAAACACTTAGGCAACTTCTTTCTATGTGCTATCAGTTTACACAAGAAAGAGGAAACGAAGAAAATGGGTTCATGATATGTTAAAAGAGCCAAATACAGAAGGAGAATGTGCTACTTTATTCTAAGAGCTAACAGATGATGATACAAAATTTTTCCAGACAGAAGGATTTCATGTCAACTTGCTTATTTTGCCGTAGACTATATCTTATGTGTAGGCAAATTCATGAGGTATTGTTTCAGACGATGTTGAAAATAAAACACAGTCTATAAATTACTTTAGATTGCGAAGGAATATTGTTCTTTTTAAAATCCCGATACATTTACTAACGCATGTTTCTCGAATTCACTATTTCGTTTTGGTGAGCGTAACCGCAAACTGTAACCAAACCTAACCCAGGTTAAAATCAGAGGGAGCGCCAAAACACGCCAAGACACGGAATGGAGGTGGTTGCTAGTCCACACTGTCAATAGATGTCCGCATACGTTCCGTAAACATTGCTGCGAAACAATCCTGTCGAGAAACGTAAGGCGCATGGAAGGTGTAGCCTATGTAATGTGCACTGTGCATGTACTCATTTAAAATACAGTAAACTTGCGTGTACGGAGATGTGATGGAAAGGAAACGGAAAGGTTACGTAATGTTTAGTGTGAATCGACCTTAATAGGGTAAGTAAAGTCGGGAGAGATGGCGCACTGTTTTAAAAACGAACTTATCATAGAGACTGCACAGTACCAAAAATTAGATAACGGCTAGGTCATTCTGGCTTTGTTTTGCATTAAGAACTGATAGAGAAATACATTTTAGACTAAAATTCTTTTGAGATCGGCCGCGGTGGCATCGCGAGAGCGTGGATTCGAATCCCACCTCGACCGTCCTGAAAATGTTTTTTGTGGTTTCCCATTTTCACCACCAGGCAAATGCCGGGACTGTTCCTGTCAATATGTCCACGGCCAATTACCTTCCAAAATCCCTTCTATGACCCGTTCCAAAAAGAATATAAATTGCCATTGGCTGCATTGATAGGGTCAAGTAAAGTAGGGAGGGATGGCGCACTGTTTTTAAAACTATCATCGAGACTGCACCGTAACAAACAAAACAATATATAGACTATATATATATATGGCATTCATGGAAACTTTGTGGACACAGTATTTATGAATGAAAACATACAGTCGTATACATCTTTGTACAGAATCTCAGAAAAAAAAAAATGTTTTAAGAAATACTGTATTTCCTTCATCTCTCTCTCTCTGGGGTGGGTTAAATGACGCGATTGCGGGGGAGAGATTAATTTGAAAACACTCACTGACACTCTACTTTTTAAAATTTAAGCGTGTTTTATTTTCATTCATCTTCTGAATTCGCCTTCATGGTGAACACATTTCGACCACTCCGTGGTGTAGCGACTAGCATTCCTGATTGTCACCCCGGAGTTCCGGCTCCGATTCCCGGCTCCGTGAGGAATTTTAGAAACTGACGTGAGGGCTGGAACGGGGAGCATTCCACCTCGTGAGGACAATTGAGAAGCTGTCCGACAGTGAGACAGCACCCCGGTAAGGAACACCAAGATAAACGGTAGAGAGGACCCAACGCGCTAACCACGCGTCAACTATCCCCAACCGTTGGGAGAGATGGCCAACCCTTCCTAGTAATTCGCAATATGGCTAACGAAATTCGAAACTGTGCTGGTGAAGGGAAGACTTACCCAATGTAATGCTAAAGACGACTTCATGAACATGTACAGGGTGATTCTTTTGCTGGAGCGGGACGGGCAACCGGCTGCCGGGCGCGCGCGCCTTCCGCCAGCCAACCGAGCTCGCACCGCGGATTGTGCGCAGGTGAAAACCGTAACAAAGTACATTAAGTAACGGTAAATTCACCAGCAAATCATGACTATAGAACGTACCTTTTCACAGAAGATGCTGAAAATATTTTCCTTCAACTGACAGACTGGCGTTGTACCGTGTAAATGAATTAGCGTTTACACGTTGTAATTCCCTTCTGTTGTGAGGGATATCTGCTGCCGTATATTGTTCTCCAGCTCCACTAGAGCGCGAGTAATTGGTCTGTACACTTTGAATGTTAAATTAAACCACAATTGAACAACCAACGGGCTTAGGTCCGTGCTTAGATTACAGTTAACAAGCAGAGGGGTGGGGGTGGGGGTGGGGGCGGGGGGTTGATGCCGGAGCGATATAATGTAACGATGTATGTCTGTCTGTCTGTCGGTCAGCTGAAGGAGATCATTTTAAGTATCTTCTGTGAAAAGATAAGTTCTAACCTTTAACTGGTGACGTGAAGTCATCCCGATTCCCAAGAAATAAAGAAACATCTGTGCTTCTTTAATCAAATCTTGCAGCTGTTGTTTATGCTACCTTATCTGTGTGCCGACACTACACACCCTCGTTGATGAAGTTTGGTGACTCACTGGACTTTAATGAACCTGGTTAGCTCGCCTCCGCCTCGCACAACCCCGCGGTCAGAGCTCGGTTGGCTTAAGGAAGGCGCGCGCACCCGGCAGCCGGCCGCCAGCCCCGCTCCAGCAAAAGAATCTCACTGTATAAGAAATACCAGTGTGATCAATGTGTTATTCGAAGAACACATGAAATCTTTGCACTCACCAACTCTCTTCTTTTATGAAAACCACATGTCAAAACGAAAGTAGGCTATAGCCTATAACAAAACAGGCTACAAAACTAATTATACAACTCTCTCGCAGTGATGCTTCCACTCAACAATCTTAAAACAACCTACACCCACTACAGTCATCTCGGCAAGAGGTGCGCCATCTCTCCCGAATTTACCCTAAACAAAAATATATAAATCCCCAGAGCATCGATTATACAGCGGTTTTCAAACTTTCGTACATAGCTCCCACCATAATATATAGCCTAAGATAGAAAGGTAGATTAGATCTATGACTAAGAATTGTTTCATTGTAATTCTTTCTTTTAAGTTCAAAGCAGGCACATCCTATAACTAATTAGTCATTAGAAAATGTTTTATTGCGCCCCGCGACATCGTCGCACGCATTAAATCACTTACCGCGACCACGATGGGGAGGTGCAGTTCGAATCCCGGCACTCACAGCAGCCATCCTGACTGTGATTTTTCCACACTCCCTCCAGGTACACGACGGGATAGCAGGCTACCTTATTTCAAGTCCAGGGGCACCTACCCCCTTCCCCATCCGAATAGTCACACACACTACTACAGTTATCACAGGAACATAAGTTATCAGAGAAATTGAACACAAGCCCAAGTACACGGGGCTGATGTTCAAGATGGACCTAAGCCCATAAAACAAATTAACAACAACAAATTTTGACATATTGGCTTTCACGGCCAAGCAATTAAAATCTAGCAATTCTTCTAAACTTTTGCCGTGTATTTTGCGAGGTTTCGCCTAGGTGCACAAAGTGAGGCTCATCAGCGGGCTCTTGGTGACCCTGCCGGGACATGCACTAGGACCCATATAGCCTATGCGTAGCGTACCCAATGGTGCCAACCTTTGAAATGGGTTATCAGTAATCCCTTATATTATATTTTATTTAAGATAGTCTCCAAGATTCGGACGTTTTCGCGAATAAACGTCTCGCGGAAAGTAAGGTTTCCTAATAACACAGAAAAATATTTCACACAAAACTAAAAATTTCTCTTGATGCAAAAAATAGACGTTGAACCGATGTGTACCACTCAAGGTATCCTCAGTATGCATTTCCTTGAGGTCGTGCACGGGGAAATATAGCTTACGCAATCGGCACCGCTTGCGTGAAACTTGCTCCATCGCAATCTGTTAGCCTAGCAGCGCGAGTTTAAATGATTTAAACCGACCTCAGCGAATTGTCGTTACCTCCAACTACCCAGACATAAAAATTAGCTACTTTTAGTTACTTTCGTTACCTGTTTGTAAAATTAACAACTTCTTCGTTACTTTCGTTATTTTTCTTTACCGGTAGACATCCTGCAACTTTTTTTTTCTTTTCATTGGAATATTTTTTTTCGTGATGTCACTTTTCCGTAATAATTTCCCCTTTGATCGCAACGCCGTAATCGTGAGGTGAAATCCGTAATAATTACGGACAATCCGTAATAGCTGGCACCTCTGCGGTACCGCACTTCCTTCCAGCGGGAAATGAGAGCTTCACAAGAACGAGGCACCGTTGTTCATGGAATAGCAGATTTCAGTTATTACAACATAGAGCGTACCGTAACCATTTTATAAACGAAAGACACTAACAAACTTTTTTTTTTTTTTTTTTTGCACAGCCACAATGTGGGCGAGATACATAAGAGTTCGTAGTGCAGGCGGCGGCTTAACTTACCTTACGCATAATATCCATGACATCCATGCGTTCCTAAGACACTAAATTTGCAGATAATATCGCAATGTTATTTCCCATTTTAAACTCCTGGCAAATGCTCGGACGGTAACTTCTGACAGGCCACGGCCACTTCCTTCCACATCCTTGTCCAGTTTCATTCATCTTCATTCATTTCATCTCTCATGAGTCATGCGGTAGGCGTCATGAAGTGCATCCGGTCGTAAAAGCCACCCACCACCTAGCCTTTCATCGTATCTCATCCCCGACCCCGTTGTAAACGGGAATAATAAGGGGTAGACATACTTACAATATAGGCTACACGGCTCACAACAACAACAACAAAAAAACAACAACAAAAACGCATCAAACTTTTGGTCGTTTGTAATACTTTGTGTGCCTTCATTTTGCTGACGTAGATTATACAGAACCTAAACATGTTCCTTTATTTGTTCAGAAACCAAAAATGAACAAAAAATACCCACGCGGTTACGCTTAATTCTCCCAAACAGACACAGTGGTTCAAAACCGAAAGTCACGACAATCGAATGCAAATGAAAACAAACTCAAACTTGCACAACACAGGACCTTCTATAATACCGGACCTGGCACTGGAGGCGGGACAGAGGAAAGATGGCTGTCGCTGTTGGTGGTTACATGCTTTGTTTATAAGTTGAGTCGTTTTGTTTACGATGTGACAGTGGTGTGAATTTCGGTTAGCAATCGTCTCCCTTGATTATCTGTGCTTATTGATTATTGCTTAATGATAAATCACGTTCGTGTTAGTAAATGTCTGCATTAGTGCTTCATAAATACGAGATACCGGTGACTTCTGTTACCCTTGCGATACTATCAATTCTATTGCCAATCAGTGGGTAAGTTTGGTCTATTTATTATTCTGTTTGGGGTTTATAAATTATTAGTAATGGTAATTCATTATGAGCAAGCATAGTAATAATTAACGTATTCCAATTTAAGGTCTAAGAAGATCTGAAAATTGATTACCGTACGTAGGAACATAACCTAATTTTTAAATTGTCTGCAGTGTTCTCTCATCCAATTATACGCCTGCTAGTTCAAGGGTATCAATCTTATCACGTACTTGGTGTGGATCCCGTTTTAATAAACTACCAGTAGGCCTACTCATGCATAGGCTGTGCTAAAATTGTGGTGATATGCCTTGAAACTGTAGTGTGACTGGATGCAAATCCAATTATTATAAAGATAAGCCATTGGTGCCTATTTTCTAATTTCCCATCAGGGGAATTCAACCCACACCCAACTTCACGGGGCTGATCAAAAAGTCCCAAGCCCATAAATGAATTAACAGCAGACAAAATCACGTCATGATGTTATTTCGTGTTGGGTTGGATTCTGGCACACGTCATGCGTTTTGACAGAGTGGCATTATTAATCTCATGAATAGGAATGAATGAGTACGACTAGCCTACTTGTTGACGGATTTACAGGAGGCAGTCGAGACCTTATGATAGGAATTACATAGGCATTTATCTTCAGTATGTGTGGGAACCCATGGTAAACCACTTGCTGGGTGGCTAAGCCGAGAATCGAACCCAAAATTTCCCGGTTTACCTCACTAGGCTGTGTGTACCCCGTTCTTACCCTCAGACCAGAATTAAGATTTCTTGACAGTCAGGAATCAAACTTGGAACCCCGAAGTGACAATCAAGAACTACACCACCTGGTTGGTCACTTTTATTTTTAAGAATAATATGTCCGTCTGTTAGATAGTCAGCCCGAAGGCTGGTTTGGATCCTCAAAAGGCACTGCCGGTAGGTCATGTGGGTAGTTACCCACAAAAACCCATGGCAGCGCTATATTGAGGCGTACTAGGCAAGAAGAGGAGTGAGGTAGTTCGTCATTGCTTTCCTCACTGAGTCAGTACAGCAGTACTAACACTGTGAGTAGAACTTTTCACAGCATCCACAGGCACTGACTGTGCACTGAATGTCACCACTAAGCACCAACCATATTTCGGTAGCTTCCGTATAATCACAGCCATGAGCGAGACTGAGACATCAGTGATACTCTAGCCTGTGCCAACAGACACTGACTGTGCCCTGAATGTCATTACTAAGCACCATCCATACCTCAGTAGCTTCCATATAATCACAGCCATGAGTGAGACTGAGACATCGGCGAAAAGCCTAATTTTACTCTAGCCTGTGCCAACAGAAAAATGCAAATGTACTGCATTCATCAAGACATGGCAAACAGGCCCCGAATAGTATGTAACTTACTAAAAAGAGATTGAAATTCCTACAGTCAAGATATTCTGCAGATCTCTCCTGTGAGCCTCAACATTATTTTATTGTATTCCTTTCCTGATGGAACTCTGGTAGTACCTTATTTTAACTCCCGGGGTACCTTTCCCATGCCTGTCCCTTACACAGCTACACACATTACTACAGTCATCACATAATCGGAGGAATTCAACCCACACCCAACTGCACGGGGCTGATGACCAAGATGTCCCAAGCCCATAAAATGAATTAACAGCAGACAAAATCACGTCATGATATTATTTTGTGTTGTGTTGGATTCTGACACACGTCATGCGTTTGATGTCCGACCACCAACTACGGCGGCCATCTTGGATTGCAGTGTCAGGTCCGGTAGTATAGAAGAAGGTCCTGCACAACACTTTTCAGTATGCTGTGTTCCCAACTCTGACTCATAGCACAGCAGCACACGAGCGTAGTGTGCTTATGATAAGCCTCCGGATGACATCCTGGGGGATGGCTCCCCACTCTTCCAATAAAGCTGCTGTCAGCTCCTGGAGTGTGCGGGGTTGCTGTGGGGGATTCTGGATACGCCTACCAAGTTGATCCCACAGATGCTCGATACAATTGAGATCGGAGCTACTTGCAGGCCAGTCCATTACTTGGAAGTCCAGCAGCTGCAAAGAAGTCCCTGGTGGCCCTTCCAGAAAGTGCAGTGGCTCCATCGTGCAGTAATGTGAAATGTTGCCCAATGTTGACTGCGATGGGCAGTACATGGTTCTCTAGAACCTCCTGAATGTAGCGCATAGCTGTCAATCGCCCCTGAATAACTTCGAGGTCACATTTATGGTTCAAAGAAAGTGCTCCCCAAACCATCACTGATCCGCCACTGTAAGCGACTGTTTCCTCAACGTTGCAAGGCAAATTTCGCTCTCCTTATCGTCGCCGGACTCGAATACGACCATCTGAACCAGAAAGCTGAAATCTGGATTCATCAGCACTGGCGCCCAGTGTCGGAGCTGCCAGTTGACATGCTGTTGTGCAAACTGCAGACGGCATCATCGGCGATGAGGGGTCAACCCGGGCATTTTAAGTGGCCTCCGGGAATTGAGCTGACCTTCTCTTAGTCTATTGCGGACTGTCTGTGTACTGACGACAGTCCCATTTGCATAAATTAGCTCACCTCGTAGGTTCCTGTCTGTACTGTGGTGATTTCGGAGGGCCTGTAAATGAAGAAATCGGTCCTCAGCTGGCGTTGTTTTCCGTTTTCTCTTTGAACCATGTCGGCGTTTAACAGTGTGTATATCTTGATATCGCTGCCACCGCCTGCAGATGACTGATTGAGACAATATGAGCCGCCCTGCCACGTAATGCTGAGTGCATCCTTCCTGCAAGAGGGTTACTGCACGCATGACTTGTTCTGATGGTAAATGTCTTGTGTTCTAACCTGCATATGCTGATTACCAATACGACAGGTTACACAGCACAGACAAACTATGCTGTACATCACAAATCACTGTTGTTTGGGGCGTGGTCACAACAATAACTGCTATGACTTGAGGGTTATGTCCTTGACTTCAATATCCCACCACATTAATGTCACCAAGTGATAAACAAACAACCCTGCAGAGCACCATGGATGTGAAACAGCATGTGTGTACGCTTCTTCATACCAAAGTTGTGATGCGTTTTTTTCTGTGAGCAGTGTATAATATTTTAACCCACTAGAGGAAAAGAAACAACGTATTTTGATGAGGATTAATTAATCATACTAAGATGTTTTCTAAATGTAACATTCTTTTAAATGCAAACTGTAACACAAAAACCACTTATAGCGGGCTGTGTATTAAATATAGATAGGCTGTATGCTGTCATGGACTCTTTTATAGAACTCTTTATGTTGAACGATTCTTACTGTCGCGGGCATGATATATCTTTAACGGTTTAGCTAGCGAAAGATTAAAAAGGCGCACGGACGGCCATTTTTCCGATTGGTTTCATTTAAATCGTTACGGCTCAACTTCCCTTGGTAATAAGTCAGCTTCTATATACACACATCAAAAAAAGTTTTGCATCACCTCGGTTCCAAGAGTTCCGGAACCGTTAAATACAAAGGGAATAGAGATCAACACAAACAACATTTCAGCTCGTTTTATTGCTCATGAGACCCACACATTGCATGTTGTACCATCATACAGCTAGACTTTCAGCATTTGTGGTCCAGATTGCAGTACACACCACTACCTCTAATACCCAGTAGCACGTCCTCTTGCATTGATGCATGCCTGTATTCGCCGTGGCATACTATCCACAAGTTCATCAAGACACTGTTGGTCCAAATTGTCCCACTCCTCAACGACAATTCGGCGTAAATCTCTCAGAGTGGTTGGTGGGTCAAGACGTCCATAAACAGCCCTTTTCAACATATCCCAGGCATGTTCGATAGGGTTCATGTCTGGCGAACATGCTGGCCACTGTAGTCGAGCGATGTCGTTATCTTGAAGGAACGCATTCACAAGATGTGCACGATGAGGTCGAGAATTGTCGTCCATGAAGACAAATGCCTCTCCAATATTCTGCCGATATGGTTGCACTATGGGTCGGAGGATGTCATTCAGGTATCGTAAAGCCGTTTCGGAGCCTTCCATGACCACCAGTGGCGTACGTCGGCCCCACATAATGCCACCCCAAAACATCAGGGAACCACCACCTTGCTGCACTCGCTGGACAGTGTGTCTAAGACGTTCAGCCTGACCAGGGTGCCTCCAAACACGTCTCCGACGATTGTCTGGTTGAAGGCATATGCGACACTCATCGGTGAAGAGAACGTGATGCCAATTCCGTGGGGTCCATTCAGCATGTTGTTGGGCCCATCTGTACCGCGCTGCATGGTGTCGGGGTTGCAAAGCTGGACCTCGCCATGGACGTCGGGAGTGAAGTTGCGCATCATGCAGCCTATTGCGCACAGTTTGAGTTGAAACACGACGTCCTGTGGCTGAACGAAACGCATTATTCAACATGGTGGCATTGCTGTCAGGGTTCCTCCGAGCGACAATCCGTAAGTAGCGGTCATCCACTACAGTAGTAGCCCTTGGGCGGCCTGAGCGAGGCCTGTCATCGACAGTTCCTGTATCTCTGTACCTCCTCCATGTCCGAACAACATCGCTTTGGTTCACTCTGAGACGCCTGGAAACTTCCCTTGTTGAGAGCCCTTCTTGACACAAAGTAACAATGCGGACGCGATCGAACTGCGGTATTGACCTTCTAGGCATGGTAGAACTACAGACAACATGAGCAGCGTACCTTCGTCCTGGTGGAATGACTGGAACTGATCGGCTGTCGTACCCCCTCCGTCTAATAGGCCCTGCTCATGCATGGTTGTTTACATCTTTGAGCAGTTTTAGTGACATCTATGAACAGTCAAAGGGACTGTATCTTGGATACAATATACACAGTCAACGTCTATATGCCGGAGATCTGGGAACCGAGGTGATGCAAAACTTTTTTTGATGTGTGTATAACCCTGTATCGCGAAATGCTTTATAGAATGGTAAAATATCCCTACAGTGCTGTTCGAGATTAGCCCGAACAAACACAGGATCCAGTACTTTATTTTGTACCACAGGGTCTTCCTCAGCCAGCGCTATGCACCGAAGCCAGTGTTGCCTAAGCAGGAGCGATCGGGTGTGGGAGCGCGTGTAGCATTGGGGGGAAGCAAAAGCCTCCGAGTGACATTTGCCGGTGACGAGCAAAGTGGGACATTACAGTTTAGGCTACGGGTGTCCATTGGCTGCAGCTGCCGAGCGAGTATGCGACGTGTTCACTCCACAGAAAAGGTGCTGATGCTGCTGCTGATAATAATAATAATAATAATAATAATAATAATAATAGCTGTGGTTCACATCAATTCTCTACCTTAGAACACAGCAAATGGGAAATAATGGTACTGTTGTTGTGTGAGTCTTCAGTCTTTTGACTGGTTTGATGCAGCTCTCCGTGCCTCCCTGCCCCGAGCTAATCGTTTCATCTCTACATAGCTACCACACCCTACATCTGAGGCAATCTGTTTAACATATTCTAACCTTGGTCTACCCCTAAAGTTCTTGCCCTCAACCCTTCCTTCCATAACTAAGCTTGTTATTTCTGGGTGTCTTAGTATGTGTCCTATCAACCTATCTCTTCTCTTCATTAGCAGTCGCCAGAAACATCTCTCCTCTCCCACTAGTCTTAATACTCTTCGTTTGTAACCCTACCTACCCATCTGATCATCATTCTCCTGTAACACCACATTTCAAATGCTTCAATTCTCCTCTTTTCTGCTGCACCAATAATTTACTCCAAGTTTCACTTCCATAGAGTGCCACGCCCCATCAAAAATGACTTCTTTATACCTAAATCTATATTCGATGTCAACAGATTCCTTTTCTGTAGAAATGCTTTCCTTCCCTGAGCTAACCTACTTTTTATATCCTCTTTGCTTCGTCTATCACTGGTTATTTTGCTTCCTAAGTAACAGAAATATCCTACTTCCTTTAGTGTTTCGCCTGACAATTTGATGTCCATAGAGGTTTCTGATTTATTTCGGCTGCATTCCAATATTTTAGTTTTACATTTATTATTACTATGTCATCGGCAAATCTCAGAGTAGAAATTATTTCTCCTTGAATCTTCACTCCCACATTAAACTTTTCTCCAATTTCCTTCATTGCTTGCTCAATGTAAATATTGAAAATATGGGTGATAAGTTAGCCTTGCCTTACACCTCTCATGTCCTTCAGCTCGAATGACTGCTGTCTGGTTTCTGTATAGATTGTAGATCACCCTCCTATCCCTGTAATTTATTCCAATCGTTTTCAAAATGTCAAACAATTTAGTCCAATCAACGTTATCAAAAGCCTTTTCAAGTCTACAAATGCCAAGAGCGTTCTCTTATCTTTCCTTATTCTACCTTCCAAAATCAGCCTAAGACTTAGTACAGCTTCCCTGGTTCCTACATTTCTCCTGAAACCAAACTGGTCTTCACCCAACTCCATTTCTATCTGGCTTTCCATCCTCTTGTAAATTATTCTAGACAGGATCTTTGAAGCATGAGTAATCAAGCTGATTGTACGGTAATCTTCACATCTGTCAGCTCCTACTTCCTTCGGTATAGGGATGATAACATTCTTCTTGAAATCAGAGGGTACCTCACCTGTCTCATAAATCCTACACACCAGGTGATATAACCTGATCAGACCTTCATCTCCTATGCAGCGAGGCAACTCAATCGGTATATCATCTTTGCCTGGTGCTTCGTTTCTGCTTAAGCCTTCCAATGCTCTGTCAAATTCTGATCTCAATATTAAATCTCCTTCTGCATCCTCATCAATTTCCTCCTCCCTTTCCATTACATGATTCTAAATCTCCTTTCCCTTATACAAACACTCAATGTAAGCTTTCCATCTCTCAACCTTCTCTTCCCTATCTGTTAGAGGCTTCCCATTTGTGTCCTTAATATTACAGCACTTAGTCTTCCTTTGCCCAAAAGTATTCTTAATCCTTCGATAAGCTGTGTCTACTTTTCCTAAATTCAGACAATTTTCTATGCCTGCACATTTCTCTTCCAACCATTCTTCTTTCGCTTCCTTGCACTTCTTGTTAACCTCATTTCTCAGACGTCTGTATTCTGCTTTCCCCTTTTCATCTCTTACATTTTTGTGTTTCCGCCTTTCGTCCATCAATTCTATAAGACATCCAACGTTTAGAATGAAGCACTGGTTAGATAGGGATATTCTTCTCTCTTTCTGTTACACGTGAGACATGTATGACGCTGTCATTTTCTAGCAATCCACTGTTGCCATATCAGTCGAAAATTTTTCTTTGTCGAAACAACAGCATATTCGGGTAGAACTATGTTTTGCCGATCTTTTTTGTCCTATATTAGAACTACGTAAACTTGATAGAAATGCTAGAAAAAATAGATATCCATATTTAAAAAAAAAACGATAAACTGTGTCCCCTTTTTAGTAAAACCGATCTTATATCATGTTGCATTGACTTTGTGATGCCTATTTTTCACACACGTGTAGCTAAATGTGCCGTCTTGATGATGGATTATTGAAATATTTTATACTGGCAATATTACAATTTTCATGAAGGTAAAACTTCTGAATATTCTCTCATAACCGCATAGCAGCATTGAAAAAGTTCGTATGCTGCCAACTTTTCTATTTTTATAGATAACCATGTCATGTCAGTTTGAGAGTTGTAGAGGTATGTTGGAACAAGTTTTCTACCTGCTTACCCCGAGTGTAGGTTTAATTGTTTACACAGGCCGGGCTGTTCATTGTCCGCGGATTATATGAATGACGTTTCGAAGGACAGCGGGGTGCAGCATGCTACTTACAGCTTTATTACTGTGCCCTTCGAGCTTGTATTTCAGTTGTTCAGCAATCTCTATCTTGAGTGTGTGTGCAGCAGTTCTGTTAGATTTAACGTGTTGTATTTTACGTATTTCACGTACAACAATGGATAGTTTTGTGAAAAGAAAGCGTGGTCAAGTGCTCAGAAGAAGGGAAAAACAGGTCGTAATTAATGTGTTCAGTTATTTTAAGAATCTTAACAAGTCATCACACGCCCCCACGGCAGTTTGCCGCGTTTGAACAATAATGCAAATAGTTTCCCTATTTGTTTCCAGGAAGTAGAGGGCAGTCAGGTATTCCTCACCCCACATCTATGTATAAAGACCGTGGCCTAAACCGGGTTGTCACTGAGTGCTGTCGATGTCAGTTCACACCTATGTTGGTGGTGTCACATTGTGTGAGCAATTTGCTAACGCTCGTGCGATCACGTACAATAATTTTCGAACCTATGTGAGCATATTGCTAACGGGCGTGTTCACGCGTATATTTAATATGAAAGAGTTGTAATATTTGTGTTTTCTTGTTTGTGCTATAACTGGAAATGGATCCGTACGAAGTATAGCAAGCTACAGTGAGAGATTTAGTGGACAGTGTTCCAGAATGTCATTCAAGTGAATTAGGCGAAGACAATTATTCTGATTACAGTGACGTTGATGAAAGAGACATTTAAGAGCACATTGATAGTGACTCAGAGGAGAATGTTTCAGAAGTAATATTGCAGCCATGGGAAGATGGTGTCGATCAACACCCCTCACTATCCAATGAAGAGGCACTGAACCTCTCAGTAGGCCCTCAGCAAGAACCTCACCATGTGTCGCTCGCTTGAATTTGCATTCCATTACTCCATATACTGCAGTAAGTCAATTGTTACTTGTAATACCGGTCTCCCACAAGTCCAACCCCTCCTCCACGTGGTGGAAGACGGGCAACGACATGAAGTAGGGGATTGCCTGTACGGGTGAAGTACAGTGGGGACTTTGTGTGCCCCGGAACCGCTACGGTAGCTGTGAAGGCTCTTTGGGAACCCTGAAAAGTGGCGGCTGACGGGGCTCTGGTGAAGCTACGATAGGCCTAGCAAGCCAGTAGTGGATATCATAATTGCTTTCAAACCAGGAACAGGCCTCGGAAAGGACGGATGCACACGACGACGACCCGGATATGCTAGTGGACTACGAGTTGGGACATTAAACATACAGACACTGACAGGAAAAGTGGAGGAGATTGTAGATGTGATGGAGAGAAGAAAACTGGATGTACTGGGCTTGGCAGAAACAAGATGGAAAGGAGAAGGTCGCAGAGAACTGAGGAAAGGGTACCGGTTGTACTGGAGTGGGAACAGTGAAGGAAGGAGCAGCGGAGTAGGAGTAGTTGTGAGAGTTGGAATGAAGGAAGAGGTAAAGGGAATAAGTGACAGGATCATGAAGATCAGAGTAACTGTAAAGGGAAGAAGCCTGGAGATAGCCCAGGTATATGCCCCTGAAGTTGGATGTACAGCTCAAGAGAAGGAAGACTTTGAGGAGGAGCTACAACAGCAGTTGAATGGTCAGAGCATCATTGTCATGGGAGATTTGAATGCACATGTAGGAAGTGAAAGGCAAGGATATGAAAATGTATTGGGAGCAGAAGGATAGGGTAGCAGGAATGGAGAAGGGAGAAAGTTGCTGGATTTTTGCAAGAGAAACTGTTTAGTGGTAGGCAACTCCTGGTTCCGGAAGAAAGTAAGCCACAAGGTAACGTGGTACAGCAGTGATTTAACAAAGAAATCTTTGGTAGATTACATGCTGTACGACTGGGAAATGAAGAGAAGAGAGATATAAAGGTAATACCATCAGAGGCCTTAGATAGCGACCACAGAATACTTGTAATGAACCTGGGAGTTGTTAAGGATAGCAAGAGGACAGAGTACCAGGAAAGGAGAATCAAAGTATGGAAACTCAAGGAAAAGGAAGTCAAGGAAGAATTCCAGGAGATAATAACGGAAAGGATGCCAACAGACAATCCTAAAACAGGGGAAGAGGAATGGAAGCAATTCAAAAACACAATGGTGGAAGCTGCAGTGGCAGTATGTGGAAGAACAAGCAACAGAAAGCGGTGTAAAGAGACACCATGGTGGAATGAGAGAGTAAAAGAAGCTGTGGGAAGGAAGAAAAAGGCTTTCAGAGTGTGGTTCCAGGAAGGAACTGATCTGGCAAGGGAAGATTATAAGATAAAGAAGAAAGAAGCAAACAAGATTGTCGCAGAGGAGAGGAAGAAGTGGATGGTAAAGTGGACAGAGATGATGGAGGAAGACAGCAGAGGAAATAAGAAAGTTCTTTATGGGATGGTCAAAAGTAAGAGAAGAGGTCTGCGAGAGGATGTGGTAATGATGGACAAAAACGGAAATTAGGTGCACAACAAGGAGACACTCAAGACAGTGTGGAAAGAGTACTTTGAGGATTTGCTGAATCCAAGTGGTCATAGGGAGGAAGACAATGTATTGGAAGATGGGAGAAGACAACACAGGAATGGAAAAGGACCTGACTTGGAGAAACTGGAAATGGCTATAGACAAGATGAAAGGAGGAAGGGCACCAGGTGTGGATGAAGTGAGTGTTGAAATGGTGAAGGCAGCAGGGGAGGTTGGGAAACAATGGCTGTACCGTGTGATGAGGGTGATATGGAAGGAGAAAAAGACCCCAGAAGATTGGAAGAAACGATTAATTGTCCCAATATTTAAGAAAGGAAGCAGAAAGGAGTGCAGAAATTACAGGGGAGTCACACTCATACCTCACTGTGCCAAGATATATGAAAAGATATTAGAAAGTAGAATACGAGCCAAAGTGTAGAGAAAATTGAGAGAGGAGCAGTATGGATTCAGACCTGGTAGATCAAGAGTGAGACAGCTCCAGGAACACCACTACGAATTTGGAGAGGATCTGTTGATGGCCTTCCTGGACATCGAAAAGGCCTATGATAGTGTGTGTAGGGAGAAGGTTTGGAAAGCAATGGAAAACATGGGAGTGGAAAAAGAGACTGTAGGCAGAGTGAAGGAGATGTATTGTGGAAGTGTGAGTTGTGTGAAAGTTGAAGGGGAAAGAACAGACTGGTTCAGACAAATGAGTGGCCTGAAACAGGGTAGTGCGCTGTCACCCCTTCTCTTTATTGTGGTTATGGACGAGGTAATGACACGGATAGCAGGAAAGATAGGAGAAGATAAGATGAAAGCAATGGTGTTTGCAGATGATCTCATGGTCTGGGGAAACAAGGAGGAGGAAATTCAGGAGCAACTGAAGGCTTGAGAAGAAACAGTGGGAGAGTACGGATGGAAGTTCAACATCAGTAAATGTGAGATCCTGTTAACGACCAGGAAAAAGGACAGACCAATGAGTGGGATAACACTTGGAGGTAGACAGCTGAAGAAGGTGGAAAGTCTCAAGTACTTGGGAAGTATAGTGGAGGAAAATGGGAGTAATGACAAAGAGATTACGGAACGTGGCAGACAGGCAGAAGCATTTCTGAGAAGCATTAGGAGCTTAGTGTGGAATAAAGATGTCCCACAAAAAAGCAAGGAAGTGTTATACAGAAGCTACTATATCCCGATACTGACCTATGCTTCAGAAACGTGGACAATGAAGAAAAGAGACATAAGCAGAATACAGGCAGGTGAAATGAAGTTCCTGCGAAGTAGGATCGGAGTAACAAGAAGAGACAGGGTGAGGAATGAAAAGGTCAGGGAAATGGTGAAAGAGGAGCCCTTGCAAGGTAGGATTGAGACATCAAGACTGAGGTGGTATGGACACTTAAAGAGAATGGATGAGAAGAAGATTCCCAAGAGGATACATGAGATGCAGATGCAGAAGAAACGACCAAGAGATAGATGGCCAAGAGATAGATGGCTGAAAGGAGTGGAGGAATGTGTCAAGAAGAGAGGCGAGGACTGGACCAGAGTGACAGCGGAGAGGTGGTGGGAAGAAAGAACTAAGTGGCGAGGCTTATGTTCCACACAGACCCAGCCTGGGGCTGGAAACTGTACAAGATGATGATGATGAATACCGGTACTTATCGTGTAATGACAATGGTCTTGCGTTAAAATAATGGAATTTATTTGAAAATTACCAATTATATACTTTGCGGCAATTTGCTAACTGGGCGTGCTTTGATGTCACATCACAACCTTGGAATTGCGGCAGTTTGCTAACATAGCGTGCTCTCGCGTTTGTAAAATACTTCATAGTAATTATAATGACATAAAGTTCTAAATAGCATTTTATGGTAAGTAAATGATGTTTCTAAAGATGATTTAAAAGTTTTAGGGTTGTATTTTTTACTTTAAAATTATTGCTACAATTTATTACGTATGTGAGCAAATTGCCGTAGGACGTGCTCTCGTGTAAATAAAGAGGGGGCGTGTGATGACGTGTTAAACCTAACGAACGTATACATAATTTAGTCAATGAAACTGCTCTGGCCACAGGAATATCAAAGACTACCGTTTTTAAAATATGTAGTGAGAGTGGACACGGTCCAGTACTGTCGCCACGCAAAAAGAGGTTAAGTAATACACTTCGCAAGAATAGCAGGAATGTTAAATATAATGACTTTGTGAGGAGCATCATCCGTCGCAAAATCCACAAATTTTACTTTCGAAACCAACCACCAACTTTACATTCAATCCTGCCTGCAGTAAACTCCGATTCCGACCTTCCAGATTTAAAAAAATCGACTTTCCATTCGCTGCTTAAGGACATGGGAGTTGAGTACGCGAGAAGAGGAAATAAAGCCATAATGGGGGAGAGGAGTGATTTAGTGATATGGCGTCATGATTATCTTGTGGCAATAAAAAAGTACAGAGATGAAGGGCGGAATGTTGTGTATAGTGATGAATCATGGGTCAATACTGGGATTACAAATGAGAAGATATGGCAAGACAAGACAATAACAACACCAAAGCAAGCGTTTCTGGCGGGACTTTCGACAGGCCTAAAAGGCTCCTACTGCACGAGGTCCGCGGTTTGCAATAGTCCACACAGGAAATTAAAATGGATTTGTACCCAACGCGCAGTTAGTATTTTTGTGCAAAAAGAACATCGCAGACGCGCATGATGAAATGGATGGTGAAACGTACGAAAATTATTTCTAACACCAAGTGCTACCTAACCTGCCGGCCAAAAATGTGATTGTCATTGACAATGCGTCATATCACAGTCGTAAAGTTGGGGCTATTCCGACTTCGGCATGGAAAAAAGGAAAAACGCAAGAATGGCTTTTGTCGCATGGGGAGCCGTATGAAGAGCATATGTTGAAGAAACATTAAATGGAAATTGTTAAAAGTGTGAAATATAAATACGATAAGTACAAAATTGATGAAATGGCTAAAGAAATGGGTCATTTAGTTCTACGTCTTCCACCTTATCATTGCGAACTAAATCCAATTGAATTAGTGTGGAGTCAGGTCAAACATCATGTTAAAATGAACAATTTGCACTTCAAAGTAAAACATATGGAGCAGTTGATACAGGAAGGATTTAATAATGTGACAACCGAAAAGTGGAAAGACTGTGTCGAGCATGTAAAAAAAAATCGAGTCTGAAATGTGGAAAGCCGATGAAATTCAGGATGACATTGAACCTCTACTCATAAATCTGGGTGACAGCTCTTCATCAGATACTGAATCAACTGACTGTGATGACGAACGGGATGCCTGTCTGCTGTCATCATGAAAGGTAAGCCAACGAGGAGTATTTTCTTTAATAATAACGTACTTCAACTTTAACTGCAGTCGAAACTTCACAAATTTCCTTGTACTTGTACTTTATTTATTTTTTGATTGTTTTCGTTATGTTACATTCAGCATACGTTATAGTTAATTTAATTTCGTTGTATGTGTTATGTTAGCCTACTATTAGTATTATTATACAGTACTTAATTCAAGTCTTCGTCACTGCACAATCGCTGAATGTGCGGAAAGTGTACGCGAAGCGCTTTGTACTGCCTCCTCTCATGGAGTCGAAGCATGGAGTTGCAACCCTGTCGTAACGCGCCATAAGACCAATGCTTCATTCTAAACGTTGGATGCCCTATAGTATATCCTGAGTGATCCACGGGTTTCTACCCATTCTTTCTTTCCTACCAATGTTTTCTTCTACGGATTTTGTTATTTCATTCTTCAAAAGTGCCCATTCATTATACTCTCCTTGAATCTTTCGTTTACATCCTTCACTTTCAGTCTGTCTATTGCCCACCTTTTTGGCTTTTGACTTTTCTTCAGTTTCTTGAACTTTAATCTGCATTTCATATCAACCAGATTGTGGTCAGAGTTTATGTCAGCACCGGGATATGTTTTACAATCCAAAATCTGGTTTCGAAACCTCTGTTTGACCATAATGAAGTCGATTTGGTAACGCCCTGTATCTCCTTGTCTCATCCATGTGTATATTCTTCTATTGTGGTTATTGAATAAGGTGCTAGCTATGACCAACTCATGCTCGGTGCAGAATTCCGTCAGCCTGCTTCCTCGATCATTCCTTTCACCTAATCCGAAATCTCCTATATTCCCTTCTCTTCCTTTTCCTACCACAGCATTCCAATCTCCCATTACTATAACATTTTCATCGCCCTTGATATACCTCAGAATTTCATCTATTTCTTCGTAGACCTTTTCAACATCTTCATCAGCATGGCTGGTAGGCATATAGACTTGTACCACTGTGATGCACGTAGGTTTTGTATTGATTTTTGCTACAATAATCCGTTCACTAACATTGATACCTTTGAGCCTTACATTACCCAGACCATATTACTCGCAACAACTAAATTCTTCTAGTTTCCCAATTATTCGTGCCACATCCTTATTATCAGCTTGTTATGAACACAGGGGGCTACTTGGTTTCAGCTGAAAATTATAGGTTATTTTAAAAGTATCATAGTTACGTACTGAAACATTTTTGGACAGATGGCCTAGATGATTCGCAACTTGAACTGCCATCACCCCAGCATTCTCATATTACAGTATGATACTTTATTTTGACATATTTTCGTTTTCGCACAATTTTAGTAGAGCCTAAAGTTAATTTGCTGTTCAAAAAATTGAAAAGTGATGCATGAACCTCCCTTACATTTATTTTTGATCTTTAGCTGATTGCGTGGCCCAACGGTAACGTTCTCGCCTGCTGTATCCAAGACAGCGGGATCCAATCCCGATGCATCCGTTGGCATTTGAGGGTGCTTAAATATGAGGAAGCCGTAGTCTATTACAAGATCTAGTGGCAAGTTAATGATCCTTGCAAGGCAAATTCCCGGCGCCCCGGCGTCTCTAAAGCCGAAGCAGTTAAAAGGGACGTAAAACCGACAACAGCATTAATATTATTATTTTTATTTATGATTCTGATATACCGATTTGGTGTAGCCTATGTCTTAGGTACAGCATAATATGTATAGTCGTGTTGGAGCAGTACGTTGTTCTATTGATGAGGATTAGTCATTCACCAAGTTATTTGATGGCATAGTATCAGGCAACCATGCCTCCAGGTTTAACAAAGAAACGAAACCTTTCTCTAGCTCGTTGCT
Organism: Meconema thalassinum; assembly: GCA_946902985.2. Taxonomy (NCBI): domain Eukaryota; kingdom Metazoa; phylum Arthropoda; class Insecta; order Orthoptera; family Tettigoniidae; genus Meconema; species Meconema thalassinum. The sequence goes on from OX336389.2 coordinate 1,038,614,165, forward strand.
AGTCCCGCATACTTCTCCGGGAGCGCTCAGGTGTGCATCACTGGCATAAGCACTTCCCGTCACCTTGGTCCAGACTAAAGCCTCGATCTATCTGTGGGTGTATTACAGAATAGTTATTAAAAATATACCTATAAAGTTTCACCTAGTCAATACTTAAGAATTAAAATGTTATTTTAAAACAGTGTATATATAAATAAATAAGTATTGACTACGTAGAGCTTTATAGGTAGGCCTATATTTCTAAATAACTATAAGTCAATACGGAACAAAAACATTATAAAAAGAACCAATTATGGTTTCTTTAGCGTATCTGCACACACTAATCAATGAAGAAACCGAACGAGATCTGATCAGTTGGGAAAACAACCTAGATTATTGAAAATTTTGGTTTGTAAGAATAGCAACATTTACCAGAGGTGACGTTTCGTACACTAATTATTTTAAATTGGTAGGCTACAAACCAGTTTGAGTTTTGATTTGAATTTAGAATAATTTTCAACTGAAGCTTCGCGAATTCACGAAATATTTTAGGAAAAACGCATAGCACAAAATACGGCCCACGAAATCTTTAGACAATCTCCTTTAGCACAGAGGCACGTATTTAAGCATTTGTTCTAAATGGAGCCCATAGGCTAATAGGCAATAGCAATAGCATTATTTGGAGGGTGATTTAGACCCTTCATTATCATCCTAATAGCTTGACGTGTGCCAGAGGTAATTAATAATGGCAAGTGGTCTGCGGCGAGTCCTGGTGCAAGTCAATTAAATTGACGCCAATGAGTGCGCTGCGCTTTATAAGCCTATTAACCATAGGAGATTACAATTGTGCGGCCGGAAATTGAACAAGGGACCATTCCGGCCAGAGCCTAGCGACCTGAACACTTAACCACGGGGGTTAACAGGCATTACGAAGACGAGCATTCTGGCGCGGATTGTCAACCACTGTTCTTCCCTTTGCGCTAAGTGGAAATGGTAGGATGGTATCTTCCTACAAATCCTGGGACACCCACTCCATCGCAGATCCTAATAATTACAGTAACTGACGCCTCTGAATTCACCTCGCGGCATAACCTTGCGCATCAAATCGCGTACCAAGACTGTGAGTGGTAAATGCAGCAAGTACGAAGATCAGTGTTTCGAACCCCACCATGAGAGCGCTTTTCCACACTCCCTCCAGGCAAATTCTTGGAAGGTATCTTATTTCAAGTACGGGGGCACCAATCCCATTCCTGGCACTAATAATTACAGTTACACAGACTAAAACCATCACAACTGTAACGGGTTATCACAAATAACCCACATACCCAGGTACACGGTGCTGATGACCCAAATGTTCCATGCTCCTAAAACGCATATCAGCAAAGCTACCGGCGCTAAGGAGAAATCTCATGGGGCCAGGTTACCTTCGGTCGCTATGGACAAGTGGGTTAGACACCTCCATCGGCCATACTTGAAATGTTATTTTGTGGCTTCCAACTTTCCAGACAGATGACAGTAGGCCACCTCCTAATAGGCCACGGTCGCTTCCTTCCAACACCTTGCCCAATTTCATTCGTCTTTACTCAATTCACCTCTCATGAACTGCCCTAAAGAGGTCACCATCAAGAAGAGCATTCACTCGTAAAAGCCATGCGCCACATACCTATTGACGTCCGAAACGTGGGAGGAGCTTACGGTCAGCTGTTCGCAATATGGCGGCGATATAGTGACGTGAAGTAATTGGGTGTGCGTTTGTTATGGCTTCTAATTTATGATGGCAAAATACTACATATTTCCTTTCATTGATAGAAATATTTTTATATTCAATATAAATGCAGTGCCTAATTACTACCAGTTAAAAATATTACCCACATGTAGATAGTTAATTTACTGTCTGCTGTTACATATATGAAGCCTGTACTTGGGAGCCTAGCGGTATCGATGTTTTTATTAATTTCACAATATATATATATATATATATCTCACATAACACAAAGGACGACTCCCTGATAATAAATTGAATCAAGCAACCCTGAATTTGCATGAATGTTTTGGGTTCAAAGAAGCGTTACTTGGGATGCTCAAATCATTCTTCAATGTTGCAAATATTGACCTACATACTTGATGTTCAAAGGCAAGAATGTTAATTTATTAATCTCTTGCCACAGGCAAGTTAAAATGGAGACATCCTCTTTATCAATATATTTAATTAAATATTTAAAATACAGATATTTAACAGAGTTGGAGTCTCCATTTGAACTTGTCATAAGCAAACGGAACTGATCAAAAACTACACTTTAAGCCAAACCAAATTCAGTCCTCAGCTCGACATAAACCATAATACCAATTAAAACCTATACAAAACATACTCTCCTTACTGTTGTACAACTTTCAAACCAACTATTCGCACTCAAAACTGTAAAACCCTGAAATGGGAACTAATTAAAGTTAGAATAGCCTAGGCCGATCCGGTCTCCTGCTACATTACCGCATATGTATACTTAACATCACTATAACTTCAAAATTACGACTAAGTGACCTATCTGCCTGAGTAGTATAGGTGTTGCCGGCCTGCCTGGGATGATGGGTCACCAAACCGGTACTTAAAACTAAGATTTTACATTTTAATTAACTAAATTCAACAGTAGGGAGATCATAGCCAAAAACACAATTTAAGCCAAATCATAATTCAATGACCTACATACTTGCTGTTCAAAGGCAAGAATATAAATTCTCTGGCAAATTAAGGCTAGGAACAGCACTTTTCTTAAGTTTTCTAACCATTCGGCTATTGTCAATCGGAAGAACCCCTAAAATAAGTTTGCGAAGAGCGGATTACATTCTTTGTACGGCACAGAAGTAATAGGCTATAAGTTTATCAGTATTTTTGATGTAGCTAAATCCATGTGAATACAAATTAGAGACAATAACTATCAATAATCAACAGTACCGGTGGAAAAAAGTAGTCTTCACAAAAATGCAGACTGCACACTGTCATGTAACATGTAACACGTTTTCCAATTGACAGCGCCGAAGCCCATCTTTCTCTCTGAACTTTTTGTACATGAAAGTAGTGAAGATATTTCGTAGCCGTTTTATACGATTTGCAACTGTATACAGAGCAGTACCTCCTCGAATTTGACAAATTTTTTTCTGTTTCCATCACGACGTCAATGTTTCACCATCTAAATAAATCTCACCAGTCACAATGTTACAGCTTCAACATTCTGCCGCGTGGCTGCGCCATCCAACTTTTCTGACGTCAATAGAAACTCAACTCAGATCATTCCCGACCACGTAGGAAGGGGAATAATGACGGTTAGGACCTATACACAATTTGTACAGACAACACATTGAGCGCACATTTATATATAGACGAATTTGATAGAAATTACAACACTGAATAATACATTCGGCTTTACTAGTTAAGCCAATGTAATATGATCCACGCAAATGTGTCAATAACTCGACAAATTTCACTAACCGGTTAGAATTTCGCAAGAAGTAAACTTTGCGTAGAGGCATAATTTCGCATTACTTGATATGTAGAAACATAGGTAAGTACATTTCAAACAAAACATCTTACTTAATAATTTGAAGTAGGCCTAGTTGTTTTTGTTGTTACATTTGAGGGGCTTGGACATCGTCGTCATTCAGCCCCATGTAGCCTACTTACGTGAGTAGACTATGTGTGTGAAATTTGGTCTGGTAAGTTGTGTTATTGTGATGGCTGTATTTGAAATTGTTAATCAGGAGAGGATTGGGAAGATGGCGGCCATGGTCTTACATTAGGAACCATCCCACCATTCGCTTGTAGTAGAAGTGGGGGAACCATGAACCACGAAAAACCACTTCCAGGATTGTTGAGGTAGGAATCGAACCCAAATGTTCTCAGTTTTGCCTCACGAGGCTGCACGTATCCCGTTCCAGTCCTCAGACTAAAATTAAACTACTTGGCAGAGCCGGGAATCGAACCCAGACCTCCGGGGCGACATCCAGGAATGCTAGGCGCTACACGACGAGGTGGACATTTATCAGCCTATTTTCATTTATGAAACAAGTAGTTCTCTGAAGAACTATACAGCCTATTTTCATATATCCTACTTATGTTCATTTCCACTATCTATATCCACTATGGGCTGGCTGCGTAACTCAGCGGCAACGTTCTCGCTTGCTGATCCGAGGATGGAATCCCGGCGCAGTCAGCTGGCATTTGAGGGTGCGCAAATGCGAGGGAACCGTGTCAGTAAATTTACTGGCACGTTAAAGATCCCCTTCGAGGCAAAATTCCGGCACCCCGGAATCTCAAAACCCCATAGCAGTTAAAAGGGACATAAAAACAATAAGATTGTTCTAGTATCCACTGGCCTTGAAAACATGATTTTGAGGTTGAGTGGAGTATTGTAAGACAATTAAAGTATAAATAAAAGTAACGATGAAAATGACTGTGCATTACTTCACAATTGTACCTGTAACGTCGTTCCCATTTTTGGAAGCAACAGTAACTAATGTACCCATAGTTACGTTTAGAAAATAACTCAGCCAACCATGCATGCATTTTTTTTTTTCGTATGACCTCCTGAGAGGTCGAGTGCAGGTCTTTCTATTCGACGCCCGTGGGCGACCTGGCCGTCGGGATGAGAGATGGAATGGATGGAGATGAATAAAACTGAGCAAGGATGTGGAAGGAATCGGCCGTGGACTGTCAGAAGGTACCGTCCCAGCATTTTCCCAGTGTTGAAAATGGGAAACCACGGAAAAACCATTTCAAGGACGGCCGACGGTGGGGCTCGAAACCACGCGTCTACTGAGTCAGCAGAGAGCTTGGTCCCATGACCTAACGCTGCGCTTTTAGCGAGCGTAGCCTCCACTCTCGGTATGCAAATAATATAATAGGTACATGGGCAATATTTATTTTAACTATTTCATAGAATGTGTGTGTTATGAATGACACTGTAGTGCTTGTTACGTAACATTAGAGACATACGGTAGTCTATCAAACATTCCATTTAATAAACTTATCCATTTTTTTTAATAGACCATTCCTGGTATAACAAATGTCAAAGGAACTCAGCACGAGTGGCACTATAAAAAATACCGCAGCATGCTTGCTACTAAGTTGGAAAGTGGGAAAGGCTAACTCCCCTCCTTTTCTCGACGACCATTGGTGGCAGATGAAAGAACATTACAGCCATAAAAATATGAAAGTTTCATAGATCTTTCAGTCATAACGGGTGCAACTGTTCGATCTATCCATAAAAAGTAAGCAATCTGATAGTTTTATGTGGCTATTAACCTTGCTATTATAAGCTATGGGACTTCCATTCTATGCGAAATTCGACCAATTGGAAATTATTTTCTTATTTTGAATATCACACATGCATTGGCAGGGAATCGAACGTTGCTTAGAGCGAACGGTTGGACCATTCTACCACCACGCGACTTCCCTCCTATATCTGGCGATAACAACGGTGGAAGAATGTTCTGTCAAATATAGTTTGTACATTTCGTATAATGTCCTATTATACTATCAACGTTCTATCACCGATAAAAGTGATTGACAGGAAACTGTGAGGCAATTTATCTGGAATTTATAGAAAACTAGCTGAAGTACCCGTGCTTCGCTACGGGTCGTAAATAAATTAAAATGTGAAGGTGACAGTTAAAACAGGGGATAGGCGAGGTGCTGCGCAGAGGGAGATTAAGGATGGAACATTTTGTCCAACTACACCGCTCTGCCTTGACCATGTTTTATAGCACACATTTAGGTTTTACTCGCTAACGGTTGGAGATACATTTCGGATAGAAAATGCAATTTTTAACCTCGTACATGCCATCAAAAGTTTGCTATTTCTTAGCGATCTCTTTTTATTTGAAATGGAATTATGAAAGTTTAAAACCAAAGGGTAGAGTGACGTCACTAAAATGGTCGCCATATTTAATTAGTGCAAAGTATTGAAAACAAAAGTAACCTGTATGTTAACCAGGTAAATCTGCTACTTCCATGTAAAATTCATGTAAATCGGACCAGTGGTACTTGCGTGATTGAGTAATACACAGACACACACCATCTCATTTTTAGTCTCGCTTCGCTCGCGTCATAGTCGTGTCATATTGTTATTCAATGAAATGCAGGTTTAACCCCGTTAACACCCCTTTAGAACCTGAATATCCAAAAATCCCTCCTTAGTAGATGTTTTCGACACACGACAAACATATCCTCAAAATATCATTCTTCTAACATTAATAGTTTTGGTTGGTCGATGAGAGTGAACAATCAAAAATCCTTCCTTAGTGGACGTTTTTCTTCCAGAATTTCACTCCTCTCCATAGGCCCCTTAAATTGGATTTATGAAAAGACGGTCGAACACCTATTTATTTTATTTATTTATTTATTTATTTATTTATTTATTTATTTATTTTAAGCTGATTTATTTCCTCCGAGTTTCAAACTCCTCGCCTATGTCGTTTAAGAGATACACGCTCCGTTAAGAATCTTTCAACCCCCACTTTTCATCCCTTTCACCTCATAATATACACTATATCGAAAAACCATTAGACATGTGTCAGCTTATTTTTAATGATTAGTATATATGCCAAGTATCAATCCCCAAATGAAACCACTCGTGAGATATTGTTATTCAATGAAATGCACGTTTACCCCCTTAACACCTATTTAGAACCTGAATATTCAAAACTCTTACCTTAGTGGAGGTTTTCGACATAAAACGAACATATCCGCAAAATTTCATGTTTCCAACAGCAATAATTTTGGCTGGGCGATGATGAGTGAGTGAGTCAGTCAGGACATTTTCTTTCATTTATATTTGATAATTTCACCCCTCCCCATGAACCCCTTAAATTGGATTTATGAAACAAACGGTCGAACACCTATTTACTTATTTAAAGCTGATTTCCCCCTGAGTTTGATGAGTGAGTAAGTGAGTCAATCAGTTAGGACACTTTCTTTCCTGTTTTATCCCCCCAGAATTTCACCCCTCTCCAAGGGCCCCTTAAATTGGATTTATGAAAAAACGGTCGAACATATATTTACTTGTATTTTAAGCTGTTTTATCCCGCCGAATTTCAAACTTCTCGCCTATGTCGTTTAAGAGATACACGCTCCGTTAAGAATCCCTCAATCCCCAATTTTCACCCCTTTCACCTCATAATATACACGACATCGATAAACCTTTAGATATATGTCTGATTATCTTTAATGATTAGTTTATATACCGAATATCACATCCCCAAAGAAACAACTCATGAGATATCGTTATTCAATGAAATGCACGTTTACCCCCTTAACATCTCTTAAAAACCCGAATAAAGAAAAATCATTCCTTAGTTGACGTTTTGACATACAGCGAACATATTCCCAAAATTTCATTTTTCCAACATTAATAGTTTTCGCTGGGCGTGATGAGTGAGTGAGTCAGACAGGACATTTTCTTTCAATTATTTTTACCAGAATTTCACCCTTCCCCATGGTCCCCTTAAATTGGATTGATGAAAAAACGCTTGAACACCTATTAACTTATTTTTTAGCTGTCTCTTTCCCCTGAGTTTGATGAGTGAGTGAGTTAGTCAGTTAGGACACTTTCTCTCCTTTTTCCGCGCAGAATTTCACCCCACCCCATTGGCCCCTTAAATTAATTTATGAAAAAAACGGTCGAACACCGATTTACTTAATTTTTTAGCTGATTTTTTTTTCGCTGAGTTTCAAATTTCTCGCCTATGTCGTTTAAGAGATAGGCCTACACGCTCCGTTAGGAATCCTTCAACCCCCAATTTTCACCCCTTTCACCTCATAATAATACACCACATCGAAAAACCCTTAGACACATGTCTGCTTATTTTTAATGATTAGTTTATATGCCGAGTATCACATCCACAAATGAAACCACTCGTGAGATATTGTTATTCAATGAAATGCAGGTTTAACCCCCTTAAGACCCCTTTAGAGCCTGAATATCAAAAAATCCTCCCTTAGTGTACGGTTTTGAGATACAACGAACATATCCCCAGAATGCCATGGTTCCAACTTCAATATTTTTGACTGGGCGATCATGAGTGAATGAGTCAGGATATTTTCTTTCATTTTTTTCCTTCAGAATTTCATCCCTCCCGATGAACCCCTTCAATATGATTGATCAAAAAAACTGTCGAACAGCTATTTCTTACTTTAAAGCAGTCCCCCCCCCCCCCTGAGTTTGATGAGTGAGTCAGTCAGTCAATCAGTTAGGACACTTTATTTCCTGTTTCCCCCCACCCCCCCAGAATTTCACCCCTCCCCATGGGCCCCTTAAATTGGATTTATGAAAAAACGGTCAAACACATATTTACTTATTTCTTATGCTGATTTTTTCCGCTGAGTTTCAAACTCCTCACCTATGTCGTTTAAGAGATACACGCTCCGTTAGGAATCTTTCAATCCCCACTTTTCACCCCTTTCACCTCATGATATACACCACATCCAAAAACCCTCAGACTCGTGTCTTCTTAGTTTTAAGGATGAGTTTACGTGCCGAGTATCACATCCCCCAATGAAACCAATCGGGAGATATTGCAATTCAATGATATGCAGGTCTACCCCCTTAACACCCCTTTAGAACCTGAATATCCAAAAATCCTCTCTGTGGGCATTTGCGGCCCTTTGGGAAGCTGCATACCAAATTTCATTCCAATACGTCGGTGGTTTCTGAGATTTCGTGATGAATGAATGAGTGAGTGAGTGGTATTTGACAAATATATATAGTAGATGATAGTGTCAAGTCTTTGTTATGCTAAACTCGGTTGACAGTGCTGTGTGAGTAGTTGAGTAACTAACGGGATTTCAAGTAAAGATCCTCTTTTTCTATACCGGTAGTGCAGAGCAGAACTGGCATCCAGTCGGCCGTGTCTCGACTTTAGCTATGTTGCCATGGAAACTATCTGGCTTGCCATTCCTTCATGAGTATATTTTATGATTTGATTAGCCTGTGCTTGAGTGCAAAAGGGCCGAAATCAGAAGAATGAGAAAGACTATCGAAAATTCATGTAGCCAGCGGTTCCTTCTGGATCCTAAACTATAGGTATGCAAAATTTGGTTGAGATTGGCGGAACGGTGTAGATTTGTATACGGAACAGACCCACATACATACATACATACAGACTTTCACTTTTATATATAAGAAGATTAGAGGCGATTAAACTGCCATAGAAAATTAATGCTGATATTGTTTCTCCACTGAATGGAAACGAGTCGCGTTATGTCTGTGATGCGAACAAGGCCTGCAATGTTACGTAATGTGTTCAAGTCTGCGTCAACAGACGACCAGCAAGCGTGCTGCCGACGTTGGGCTCGTGCCAAGCAATGTGGCGGCATTCTCGGGCTGGCGAGTGACCTTCATTTGGAGGCCGGCACACTGGGCCTTGCAACCACAGATAGCGACACACTACCGACGAACTAACGCTTTCATTCATCATCAGACGCCCAGCCGCACCTTTTCACTGCGTGCTGGTCCTCGCTCTACGTGCGCCAACTAGCTATTCTCTTCTCACTTCATTCATGATCTGCAATGCCCTCGAGTCTTCTATATAAGTGATATACAAGCAACACAGCTCATCTAGCAAGCTTAGGAACAAATGCACTTGCTACAACCTGACCTGTGCTGTGCTGTGCTGTGCTGTGCTACCTGTCAGAGATTAGCAATGAGCTAGTTTGGTTACTAAATGTCTACCATTCCTTGATTTGGACACTAATGTGCAGTTTTGTTTCTCTTAGCGGAGTTTTGAATACTCGGAAATGACACAGTAATAACTCGTTCATAAAATGTACTATGGTAGATAGAACTACATATGGTCATCCTGGTAAAAGGTTCAGACCGCTCAGTGTGCTATGAGCACTGAGAGCCCGTCACGCAGCCCTGACAGAAGGCTGATACACACTTCATGTTGATGTTTGTAGAGCCGTAAAGGCTGTCAAGATACTCTGTTCTCACAATATAATGACTGGAATTTTTACTCTAGAAATATTTAAATTTTCCGGAATTACGAATTCGCGTAATGCAAATACACTATACGTACTGGCATATTTAAAGATAACATCTATATATAATGCAAATGTAAACAGATTGATATTACCCAGATTAGGGGCGTGATGGCACGCCTGTTAAGCTGTTTGCCTCTCACGAAGTTGGACCAGGTTCGATTCTCGGTTAATCCATGTGGGATTTTTGAGGTATACTCTGTATTACCATTAGTGAACGCTGACGTCTGTCAAAGCTGGCACGTGGGGAAATGCTGCATTGCCACTGAGGTAGGTCATTATGACTCATGAAATTCAAAGAGGCTTGCAGGAAGACACAAATACTGGGGAAGTTACCCCCCCCCCCCCCCTGCCACGCGGTCTAATGACAGTGACGAGTCAAGGCACAGTAGAACACTGCGTCAAATCATGTGCTCACTGCTATGTCTGCATACATTGCAACACTGCTCGCTGTTGCCATGGAGACCGTTACCCATCTCGTCTCCACTTCTTAACAAACCCTTCAAGCGGATGACAGCCTTCTTCGTTCACCTTACGTAAATCAGAGTATAGAAATGCCAAGTCCGGTAGTTGGGACTCCAAGTAAAAAGGAGGTCCGTGGCCCTTAATCGCGAGATTAACGGTTACGCAAAATTACGATTGTCCTTCCTCTACCTCCTGCAGATTGCTCCTCCCCCGCCAAGGGGTTGGGAACTACTGGGATGTGGGATAACGACAAAGGAACCCACCCCAGCTAAGAACAACATCGCTTCAACTTACTTCGGACGAACTTGTCCCTGTCATTGATCAACTCATTTCCTCCAACCCCGGAGGTGTATCAGAGGCCAATGTGTCTTATTTACTTGCCTTAATTGGGCCTCGTCTTTTATATCCTGATACCCTCATTTATTGAGGGGTCAGACCTCTCGATTCTTCACGGTACCTTATCCTTTGTCCACTGTTAAGAGGCCCTTAAGGCGATAGGGTATATGTAGCCCAACCACGCATGGTGCACTGTAGATAACGTTACATCTTCAATGGATAACGGCTGGTAAGCTCAAGAGATGTGGGGGAACTCCGAGAGATTCCTGAGCTGGATCCTTCTATCCCTTTTCGCAGTGACTTTGGGGGCGCACCCTCTCCTCCTTCACATTCCTGCCTATTACGGCTCTACTTCCTACGAAGTCCTTAATCCTCATTCTTGGAGGGGTGAGATAATTTTTTTCTTTCTTATTTCTTTTTTTCTCCAGTACTCAGCAGTAGTTGTGCAGAAGTAACAGTAGTATCCATGTTCATTATCATCCTAATCATTTAGGGGCACATCTACGCCTTAAAACACCTATCACCACCGCCAGTGACACATAAATATCTGGGAACAATTACTTTACATATAATTATTCAAGTAAGTGCATACGGCGTGCACGTTTTTCTAACGTGTACACATTTTTGTATCCAACCTTTCGAACTCCCAAAAAGGTAAAGTTGTAGTTAATTAATATCAAAGACTTGGGAACATCTTGTTCATCAGCCATTAGTAGGCTACTTGTATGTATTGAAGTTTCAGTCGTTACTGTAACTGTGTGAAACTGTATTTATAAGGGAATAGGGTTGGGGTAGGTGACCCGGAACTTGATAGAAGATACTATCCCGACAATTGCCCGGATGGAACGTGAAAAGAAAAACTATCGAAAATAAACCACACTGGGGATATCGCAGTCAGCGCCGAGATAACAACTTCCAATCTCGGGATATCCAACCCTCGACTACGCTGAGGGGTCCATAACATTGATCTCCTTATGTTCTGAATTTATTTTTCAATATCAAATTACCTCACTCTTTCATTGCTTTCCTGTGACGGCCGTACTGAATTATTATTATACAGTACTGTTTGTAGAAAGTGAAACACCAAGAACAAGAGATGTGACCACATTGCACTTTATACCACAGATTAGGGACATGGCAATACATTACTGATTAGAAGGACAGTCCAGTACATGCACGTTGACGGTCGATCTTCAGTACGGCGTCGCGCCACCACGAGCTGCACTCAGAGCTGCTAGACGTCGTGGCATGGAATCATACAGCGCTTGAATACGCTGCTAGGGAATACTGTCCCACGCGGTTTGTAGGCGCGTCCACAAAACATCATTAGTGGCGGCAGGTGGACCTGAACGAACAAGTTGCCGACCGACCATATCCCAGACATTGTCGATGGGCGACATGTCAGGCGAACGGGCAGGCCAGGGAAGCAGAGGTATCCGTCGTTCTGCGAAGAATGATTGCACATTCCTCGTCACATGCGGGCGGGCATTGTTCTGCTGAAATATGGCCTGTGGAACGGCCTGCAAGTGGGGGAGGTGCCGCGGGTTGTTAAACTTCCCTGATATAGCGGTCACTGTTCAGATTGCCCGCAAAACGTACGAGGCGCGATCGCCTGTTATAGGCAATTGCGTCCCAAACCATTACACCTGATGTTTGTCCGCTATGCCTTTCAACAATACAGTCTGCCTGATTACGTTCTCCAGGGCGGCGTCGAACGAGTATGCGGCCATCACTATAGGACAGGTTGAAGCGGGACTCGTCCGAAAACACTACATTTCGCCACTCAGACTGCCAGTGTCGGCGTGCACGTGACCATTGTAGTCGGAGGCGTCGGTGGGTCCCAGTCAATGAAAGCCGACGCAGTGGCATGCGTGCTACCACTCCAGCCCTCAAAAGACGGCGCCGCACCGTCGACGCAGACATGTCCACCCCCGTTTTAGTGCTCCAACGTCGAGCCAACACCGAGGACGACGCTGTTCTGTCCGATACGGCCATGCGGAGAAGATAGCGTCGTCCTGTACCCTGTCGTCGCTGTGTACGGCCCTCTTCTCTCCACTGGATCCACATACGCCTTACTGTTGACGCAGCGTGCCATGTACGAGCCGCAATGTCCCACAACGACAGACCCGCCTCCCGGAGTCCAAGCATTCTGCCCCGTTCAACCGCACTCACATGCTGATAGTTCACCCTGTGATGTCGGCGAGGCATCGTTGCACTTGCTTACACATTTCCACTTGGTATGACGGCCCCACGCCGACAGAGCTGTGCAGGACACTGACCTGTCCGGTCCCACGACAGAGGGTACTGGTGAGCCAATGTGCACGCAATCCTCTGCGATTTCAATCACTTAGTATGGTACCGCAGGCCTACACGACCCCTGTTCTGGGAGTGACTCTGACCATTTCTTCTGGGTGTTTCACTTTCTACAAACATTAGTGTAGCTATAGGTTTATTAACCAAATTAGTCCTTCACAAACCGGGTGAGTTAGCCGTGGTCGTTACGGCGTGACTGCAGGCAGTCGCTCACATCCGGGAGGCGAGGAGGTTCGAATCTCCCCGCCAGCAACTTTGAAGATGGTCTACTGTAGTTTCCCATCTACCTTCCAGGCAAATGCCGGGGTTGGTCCCTAACTATAGGCCACATCCGCTACCTTCCAATTCCTCGTCCTTACATTTAAACTTTCCTCCCCAGACAACATTCCACACCTGACGGTACTTGTAGCTGACCCCATGGGTGTCCGCATAGAAGCAGCTAGAATGTCTGGCGAGCCGAACATGTCCTCGGACAGTCCCGGCACTAAAAGCCATACTGTACGCTAAAGAAAAACAAAGTCCTTCATAAAATTGAAACGGTAGTCTTCAAAATATAATGAGCTGTTCTATATTTAATTGATTAATGGCATATTTTAAATTATTTTAATATTAACCGCTTTAAACAATGTAATATGAATTGTATCGTATTTACTGTATAGAATAGTGTGTAGATATGCTTGCCAGGTAACTTTTTGTTGCTGTTGTTGTTGTTGTTAATAATTCATTTTAGGGCCTTGGAATATCTTCTCCATTTGATCTGCAGCTCCGTGTACTTGGATGTGTGTTGGATTTGTCTGATAGCCTGTGTTCCTGTGGTGATTGTAGTGGTGTGTGTAACTGTAATGATTAGGAGAGGAAGTGATGAAAATAGCAGGAAAAACCAGTCAGAATGGCCACTGTCAGCGCCGGATTTCGAAGCACCTATCTCCGGATTTGAGGCAGCTCACTATCGCAGTCGCGATGCACGATTTAACACACACGGTTACGCCATGGTGTAGGGCTCGACAACAAAAAAGAAAGAAAATCATTGAAGTTACCAGCCATGAGGCCCGAGCAACTGTACATGATAATGTAGAATCCACATTTTACGTGTGATAATTGTTGTTATAAGGGGCTCACATGGGTGACGGTCAGTTCCCAGTCCGCACTTTCATGAAAATTAGTTCTCCCTACTACGTTTGTTGTGATATTTCCAGCTATGCAGGCCATTTCCAAATTACATAATATGCACGCTGTTACATTCATAATAGAGCAATTAGCCTTATGCACTACAATTTCTCTGCCCAGCTCATTGACAACATCCACATACTTCACGCAGTAATTACTCAAGGTATGCTGGAATACATTCCGAACAGCGTCCCAGGATTGCATTCCTAATTATTGCTAAGCTTTCGTGCATTACTTGTAGGCAATACAGATGGCAAACATCAGAAGTGGAGAGAAACGATAGGGAAGGAGGAGAAGAGGGAAGGAGTGAGGTGAGTGAGCTGAATTTATTAGTCAAAATGCCATTGATGCTAACGAGCCCCTTTATGTAGCATATATCTTTGTTTTCGTATTACAAGACGAACAAAAGTATAACACAAAACTATAAACTTAATGTTTTAAAGGATATAAAAACTTGGCTCAACAACCCGTTGAGGATCTTGGGCAACCAAAAGGACTGCTGCTCACAAGGGAACTGTCCATGCGGTCATATCGAAACCTACAATGAGATTTCGTAGAGATGACGAGGAAACCATAAATTAGCGATGTACAAAAAATTAGGTGCCATTTCGAACTGGAAGGTCCTGATATCGGCACGGAGATTCACAATAGGATTGCACGCGCTAGCATATCGCTCGACGTGGACAGCCCTGGTGACGAGCTGAAGCGTGCGCGTAACCTTGAGCACTCTGTGCTAGGCAGTTAACACATGTTCCTTCGATAGAGCAGTCATGAATCCGGCTAATGTTATAGACATCTAGAGTATGCATTACGTTATTTCCGCGAAAAAGATGCTTGATGAAATTTAATTCCATTTAAAGAAACAATTAAAATTAAAAATTAAAAAAATAAAATATGATGAAAAAATTAAAATTAAATATGCTTGCAAAAATTAAATTAATAATCTTATAAAATTACAATCAAAATTAAATAAGCTTTTACAATAAAAAATAAATAAGCTTACGAAATTAGAATTATAAAAATAGATCATACACATTATACAAAAATAAAATTATAAAAATATATAAATACAAAAATAAAATTTATAAATTAAAATTAGGATAAAATAATTAAATAAATACAAATAAAATATATTAATAATAGTTCTGCCCCATAAAGGGTTAATACAGTACATATTATTCAGATAGTTGAATGATAGTGTATGGTGACAATGAAACAGGGGAGGGAGAAACTATGTCGTTGTTGCTTATTTTAGGTGCTACGACATCGTAGTACGTATCTGCAAGAAGACGAAAAAGATCAAGTCGCAAAGAAATTTGTAGAAGCAGCTACAGAGAGATTTTTAGACTACACCCCTACTTCAATATACAACACAGATCAGAGTGGTTTCGTGCGTGAAATGAAAGCGAAAAGGACTCTATCGTTTGTTGGTGAGAAACACACAGAAATAGCTGCTCAATCAGTTCCTGCTCTCACCCATTCGTACACAATTATGCCTACAATTAGTATGGCCGGTACACTTTTCCCGAAATTATTCATTGTACTACAGGAGGCAACTGGAACTTTCGGGCCGAGAGTTTCCAAAAAAAATTCGTGCCAGAAATATAATTCTAACCGCTACAAAATCAGGAAAATGCCGAAAAAGGAATTACAATATTGGTTTAAAGAATCCTTTTTGCTACTGTTAAGATTCCTGGACTACTTATAGTGATAAAAGCTGTCTTGAAGATATTCCTCCAGGCAACAGTATAGACATTCTCCAGATTCCTCCCAGCACTACAGGGAAAATCAGCCCTTGGATAAGTATTTCTCCCGACAATGGAAAACTTTGTATCGCAGTTTAACAGACATTGTGTCGGCTTGTGAAGACGTTCAGTTTGATGTACTATATATCAGAGAAAGAAAAAAGGAAGATTGTAGTTTTACGTGACCGTGAATTTTGTGATTATGAGCCACGGGACCTCCTTTTTACGTGGAATCCGAACCACAGGACATGACATTTCACTTCGAAAATCTCACATGCATTGACCGGGAATCGAACCCGGACCGCCTTGGTGAGAGGCATACAGCTAGACCGCTGAGCCACCACGCCCCCTAAAGCGTACTGAAAATGCAATCATTCATTCATTTTCAATTTTCTTCCCCACGGTTCAAGGACATGGTTAAATATTTGTGGTTCGCAACCAATTATACAACGGAGAGACCTCCCGAGTTCGAGGTGCCTGCGAAATATTGCCTTCAAATAAGTATGGAAAACTGTGAAGAACAATGTAGCCTCAAAGTGCATATTCGTTGTGCATGGTGCCAACAATATTTCTGGTTTCATCATGCGATTAACAAACCTCATTAATGTTTCACATTCGTTCCCTAACAATGAAGTGTCGTTGGCGCGTGGTAGCCTGCCAGTTCGTTCTCTCTCTCTGTAGCACAACTGCAACTCCACTCCGCTGTGCGCCGCACGAGCCAGCAAGATGCAAGGGTTGTCCAGTAGTTGCGTTGCCACACGGATTTTGTATCAAGATTTCGATACCTTGCAGTTCGAAATGGCAGCTAATTTTTTGTACATCGCCAATTTATGGTTTCCTAATCATCTCTACGAAATTTCATTGTCGGTTTCGATACGACCGTATGGACAGTTCCCTTGTCAGATTTGGTGGGTGACGCGCAATCAGTGCAACGCGACGAGTCCCCTCCGCCGTTAATCTTGGCTTTATTGACCGGGGTCGCTGCCTTGCAGATCAGACAGCTACTCAAATATCCTCTAGAGGCTGAGTGCACCTGTTCCAGCCATCATGTCTTCTCTAAAATCTCTGACGTAGCCAAGAATCTAATCCGGGGCCTTATAAGAAGATGTAAGCGCGCTACCCCTACACCATGGAGCAGGCGAAAATTAAATATCCGGTAGAGCAAATTAATGAAAAACTACCGAAACAATACAAAAGAAAGAAAGAAAGAAAGAAAGAAAGAAAGAAAGAAAGAAAGAGGAAAAGTTTACCTATACCAGCGTACAAAGGAATTACTGTAAGATAAAAGTCTGTCACAATATGAAACATACTATACTCGTACTTGAGCATGTATATGAAAATTAAATGGAAAATATTCGCAGTAGCCAGCAAATCGAGTAAGTACAGTACATAGTTGTTTTCCATCACCTATTTTACCACATGTAGAACCTAAACGTACTCAAAAGTAATCCGATTCGGATAAATTAAATTGAGAAAGTAACTTATTAAAAATATGACGGATTAAAATTTCACCCACTTTTCTAATAGAAACACGTCATCCCTCCCCCTTCGTGTTATCATTGTTTAATAATTAATAACAGGTAATTTTTCCAGGTAGAGTTTAATTTCCCTCCTGACATGAGTTCACGGAGTGTCAATTGGGGAACACTGAATATGTCTTCAAAGCTTCTATATTCAAGGAAAAGTTAGGAAGCTTTTAGTTTTACGTGATCGTGAATCTGATGATCATGAGCCACGTGACCTCTATTTTACGTGGAATCTGACACACAGGATGTGATATTTCATTTCGAAAATCTCACATGCATTGACCGGGAATTGAACCCGGTCCGTCTTGGTGAGAGGCAAGTAGCTTGACCACTGCACCACCACGCCCGCTTTATATATGCATTACCAACTTGTTTTGCGTTTTGTTTTTCATATTCGAAAATAACCGCCAACTTCATAATAAAAATCGTTCAGTGCAGTGAAATGACACAAGTCTTCCATTTTTTTTCGTGTGGCCTCCTCAGAGGCCGAGTGCAGTTCTTTCTATTCGACGCCCGTGGGCGACCTGCGGGATGAGAGATGGAATGGATGAAGATGAATGAAACTGGGCAAGGATGTGGAAGGAATCGGCCGTGGCCTATCAGAAGGTACCGTCCCAGCATTTGCCTGGTGTTGAAAATGGGGAAACCACGGAAAACCATTTCAAGGACGGCCGACGGTGGGGCTCGAACCCACGCGTCTACCGAGTCAGCAGAGAGCTTGGCCCCATGACCTAACGCTGCGCTTTAGCCAGCTGAGCCACTGCTGTCGGTTGTCTTCCGATAATAAGATACACAATAGTCATGACGGCCTGACACTCACTGAGAGGAAAATAGACTGATCCCATACGTCACTCGAGCACGTCACACAGTGGTCCTTTTGCACTATCTGGGCGCTCAAAATGTAAAAAATAAATTGTTATATATTTACATGATTTATGGCGTTTTTAGTATCAGTAATGTCCAATGACCTCATAAATGTGCCTATATGTCATATTTGTTCACCCCTGGAGAGTGAGAGACCACTGAAGTAGGATGTTTCTTAGCGCATCCTCAGCCGGAAGCGGAGCTGGTTGTTTGTGTTTTAATCTTGTGCTTGTAAAGGCGTGTTTGTTGAGCTATCTTCATCGTTTGCCACTGGATATGACAGACCAAAGCATGCTCTTTCTTTATTGAATTTGCAAAATCGTATACAAATTGCTGTGTTTATGTGATAAACGTTTGAAAATAGTGACTTTTAAAATATTTTTATCCTTCTTCTATGGGTTTTTAGACCCGGAAATTTGCAATTGTCAACCATTGTTGAAATTCTTTTCATTAGACTATAGCCTATACCCTCTTCTGTTGTCTGTATAAAAACTGCTTGCTACTTTTTGCAACTTTAGCTTTTTTTTCTCCTTTTAGTGCCGTCGGAAGGAATTTCGCGGAAAGAACTTTTCGATGTTTGGCGCCATGCAAGTGGGAAAATGAAAGAAAGTGATGTCTTACTAAACTATTTGATAGAAAATACTAATCTGAAAACCCTTGGACAGTCTGTTAAAGATATTGTTAGAAAAAAACGTATTAATTTTTCCGCGCAATTAAGAAAAAAGTGAGTTGCAAGTCACAGGACATTAAGCATGTTCAGTCGCAAAATAAAAATTGGCTGGAAGGGAACACTGCATGGCGCTCATATAATAAAATCGTCCCTCGTCCCCATAGGTCAACTTTCAGAGGCCCTTAATAAATCCAGCAAATTCTTCCGTCTGTGGAATACGAGAAAATGTTCAAGGAAGCAAACAATGGAAGATATGCTAAATATGCTCTTGGTGTCATCTGATCCCCTAATAAGTAGCCTGAGAAGAAAGCCACAAAAGACAAACGACCCAATTCCTTCTGAGGTTCTAAGCACAAGATCCGGCATCAGAACCAGTATGGAGAAATGGACTAGTATGGTTTAAAGAATAATATAAAAACATTGCATATGTTTTGTGTATTCATGCACAGTATTTTATTATGGTTACTAAAAGAGTTCAATTGTTATTACTGTACCTGCACATCAAATACTATTTTGTAATGTAGTGCATTCTCAAATTAAAATTAGTCTGTTGTGGCATAATATCTGTAGTAGTTCAATTAAAATATCTATGGATTGTATGAAGCTAGGAGTCCAACATAGCATACAAATTGTAGCTGATTTATTTTAATCTGGAGTATTTTTCAAAAACATGTAGTCACAAAATCACCTACACTCTGCAGCATTAAGGAAAGCCTTCATCCAGTTGAACATTATTAATATTATTGTTATTATTAAGACAAGTTTAAACTCAATTCTTATAAAAAAGATAAAGGAAAATGTTTAACATACATTTGAACAGTTATTTTAAAGTGTTTAGACCTCTTCCATATGCAAAGGAATTTTGCGCGGCCAGATAGGCTAAAAGGACCACTGTGCGTCATAAGCCTGTAAGTTTTAGGGTCATGAATGATCACTAGAGCTCGAGTCAGCCGGGAAGGCAGTGCGCAGAACTATACCTGTCAACCTCTCGAAATGAAAAATCGGGAGATTCAACGCGGCGGCGGTTGGGAGGAGGAGGAGGAGGAGGAGGAGGAGGAGGAGGAGGAGGAGGAGGGGGGGGATGCAACATAATACATACACAGGCTAAGACATTCCAGCAAATATATAAGTTACACTATTAAACTGTACATGACTAACATGATAAAAGACATCCCAGTTTACAAATGTACTTAAGACTGAGTAATTTTAAATTCTAACTAGTCTATCAAACAAGCATACCTTTCTTTCGACAACACTCAGGCATACAAAACTAGTGACGTATCGAAGATCATATTATTGGTCGTTGTTGCAGGTGACTGTGGCTGATTTTGCCCTCTTCAAAAAGGTCTTGCTATATTGTTGCTCAAAACACTTCCCTTTCTGAATCGACTTCAGAGTTATAAGTTTGTCCAAAGTCTTGTCGGAGAGAGATGACCTGAACTGCGTTCTTGGTTTTCTGACAAGACTGAAAATCCTCTCACACTCTACATTACTATGCGGAATGGTCAGAATGGAAAGCATAACTTTAGACAATTTGTCATACTTGAGTTCTGGCAGAGCCATATCTCCCGGCAATTGTTGAGTCTGGGAACATCATCCTAAATAAAGGACCAGCGTGATCGGAACAATTATAATAATAATGTTATTGGTTTTACGTCCCTTTTAACTACTCTGGCTTTTAGAGACACCGGGGTGCCGGAATTTTGCCCCGAAGGGGATCTTTAACGTGCCAGTAAATCTACTGACACGGCTCCCTCGCATTTGCGCACCCTCAAATGCCACCTGACTGCGCCAGGATACGAACCTGCAACCTTGGGCCCAGCAAGCGAGAACGTTACCCCTGAGCCACGCAGCCAGGCCGGAACAATTGACAGGGAGGTTATGTTCAATAATAAACGATGTGAACAATACTTCTGCACGTGTTATACTGTCAGTGTCTTCCTCCTTACACTTGAAATAATCAAGTTTCTTGTTTTTCCCAACACATTGTGCATTGTCTTTATGTATCTTTGAGAGCACATGTTTTGAAATGTCTCCCTTTCCACCATGTGAGATACTGAAATCACACCTACAAACACTACAAAATGCAAATGTTGCGCCTCTTCTTGACTCAGTTATATGCGGAAAGTTATATTTGTACACACTTTTAAATTTCACATCATATTTCTTCGCCATATTACCGAGGAACGGACGCACTCAGATCGAAAAATCACAATAGCCTACGGGCATATTAACGCCAACAACATCTAACTAAGTTATACATAAATCATATAATTTCACGTGTGAAACAGATTCAATATTCCGCACCGCACAACTACCTATCACCCACATGTCATTATGCAAAACATCTAGGAACAAGCGCTGAATTAACCATCAACGATTTCAAACAAATACGTATTCAAAGCGAACTTTTTATAACAGCAGGACGTGACGCTGGAAGCGGGAGTTAGTACGCTGTTGTCGATTATCGATACAGAGCGAAACTGCGGTATCAAGATATAACTTCAAAACACGTAAAGTCGATCCGTTCGATAGACGACTGGAGTGTCATCTCGCACATTCAATCCGAAATTATGCGTGGGATTTATGAAAAATCGGGAGATTTAATACGTTAAGCGGGAGGGCGGGAGAAGTGGTCTGAAATCGGGAGCCTCCCGCCTAAATCGGGAGAGTTGGCAGGTATGACTGAACACAACGCTACCATTACGTCATGCCTCACCAATCAGAGTCAGTCAGTCAGTCTTGAGAATCTGAGCTAGAATGTTGTCAGGAAAGCGAAGTGATTATATCGTAATATTTAAAGATCCAGTGAATGCGATTGTGTACATTTTGAGTGCTATGGAAGCGTAGGGAAGTAAACGACAGGTTGAGCATAGGCAAGCCCGAGACATAGTTAACAAAGGGACAGTGCACGAATACTTTAAAAGTGTAAAGCAGCGTGAAAGAGACGGGCTCGATGAGCTAAGCGGCGGTGTTAGAACACGCGCAAGAAGAGCTGTCACAGAATCCTGCGCAGATCTTCGGCAATGTTCGGGTGAGCTCGGTAGAGGCAGAACACGCCCCTCCCACTTCGCTGCAGTAGGTCGCTGGCAGCAGTTCAGAACGAACCGTCTGCCCAGCCGGAGGTTTGGCATGTTAAACTGTGACTGGGGTTCAAGTGAGATCTCAGCGCGTGTATGTAATGCCTTACACAGTAGTTATCACCTGAGCCAGGACACAGTAACCTATAGCCTAATTAGCCTATATTGCTTGCTGCTTCCGTGCACTCTACGCTTGAATTACAGCTGTAGACCGCTTCTCGCAGCGAGCCCGCAAGGTTAAAGAATGCAGTGAGACCGGTAATCAGCATTCGGGGCACACACAGGAGCCATGCAATGAGCATTAAATTACGCCGATTGATATAGGTCTCTGCGCATCGTTGAGTTTCAGCAAGCTCTTCTTGAGGGTACTCTACCACACCACACGAACTCACGGCAGCAGCTTGCGGTATGGGGACTCTGACCTGGTGGATCTGTTGCAACAGTGGACATGTAGCCTATCTCTCTCTCTCTCTCTCTATGCGCAGTTCCCGGAGAGCCAGACGCCTTCCCGGCCTACCCGAGCTCTAGAAAATGTTTACTAGCGACAGCGATCCAAGCGGACGTACGACAGCTGAGAGCGGCTGAAAGGAGACATGATTATCAGTGCCCACCGATTTGGTAATTTCATCCGTTAAGATTTCGGGCAAGTTTCTGATACCACATCGGATAACACGTGAGTTATAAAACTCCAATATTGACCTGGGAAGTGAAAATAATTGACAGATAGGGACCGCCGATACCTTAACGTGTGAAGTCAAACCAGCCACAGCCACAAACTTCCGATTGGCATCTGAAAGGAATGTCAGTAGGCCTACTCGTACCATGCGTGGTACGGTATCTTACACTAAGATTCCGTGGGCGACCTGTAACTCGAAGTTAATGATTACTAAAGTTAACGCTAGTATCCGATTACAGAGCTAAAAAAAAACACGTTTCATGTGGACTCCAGAATAATGGAAGAACATCCCATGGACCGACGATCACGTTACACGAAGTGGCATTCTAATGGACCTGGCGAATACAAGGTTATCGTTACTGAAGGGAATACTATTCGACGGAGAAGGCATTATGGGCTGGGCCTCTTTTAATGGTTTATGGTTGATACACTGGTTTTAATTCTTCGAACAATGAATGACAAATCCTTCGACGCTATGCTACCCATTATATGGCAACAATTTTGAACAGACAATTTTCATTCAGAACTTGATAATGTACCCGGTCATAAACCGAAGGCCATTGTCGAGTGATTTCGACAAAATGGGAGTGAATAAAATGAATGGCAGAAACTAAGCTCCGATCTAAACCCAATCGAACATCTCTTGGATGAGTTATAACGCCGGTTGGTTGCCAGACGGCACTACCCCGAAACGGCTACACACCAGCCCGCTATTTTGCAGGAAGAATGGACGAAAATAATTGCAGACATCTACCGAAACTTGTGGAAAATCTTTTTAGAAGTACAAGATCAGTGATAGCTCCAAATTGCGGGCCTACGTCGAACTGAAACCATAGCAGTTCCAGTTAGCAATTCATACTGGGTAATGGTCATGAATGGCAATATACACCAATGAAGCATTACATTATGACCAGCTATTTAATATGGTGTAGGACGATCATCGCAGCGAGAACCGCGGCCACACTGAGAGGTATCGGTTCCACGATGTGACGGAAGGTACTTGGGGGCATCTGATACAACAGCAGCACCAGCGATTCCTCCAATTGGCATACAATGTGGAACAGTGTGTTGATATAGCATGAACCTGCTTCTCCACTACTCCTCACAGGAATACAGATTATCAGACAAGTTCAACACACACCCAACTACAAGAGACTGATAACCAAAGATGGCCCAAGCCCCTGAAATGAATTAACAACAATAGCTTCTCCAAGTCGAATGACAAATAATCAACTGGATGAATACGTGGGATATTGAGTGGACGAGGCTGTAAAGCCAATTCATCTTCAAATACAGTAGATCCAACCAGTCCTCTACAATCTCGGCAGCGTGGCATGGTTGAATGTCCAGTTGGAAATCACCAGCATTGTGTTGACATGAACAGATGAACTTCCATTTCCAATGCTGCTCAGATACCGGAAAGCTGTCACAGATTGGTGAACTGGGCTACTAGCACCCGTGTGCCGACGTAACGGGTTCGACGGAATCTTAATTCCACGAACCAGGAATATTCTCATATTCCACGGTCCAGTGTCGATCACTACGTGCCCAACTCAAGCGTGTGTTCGGTAGAGTGCAGTCAATATTACGGTACGACCTAGTCGTAGACTCCGCAGGCACATGCGCAGCAAGTGTTTGCTAAACGTCTGCTGAGAAACATTGTCATGGTCACCAGGAGATTTTATCGAACTGTGGCCCTGCGATTATTCCAAACGACAATCACCAGCCTCCGCTGATAGTAAATACCGTATAAGATTACGCAAAAGCGACACCGGGGGTTCCTGGGCAAAAGGCTTCGGGAATGTCCTAAAATTATTACTTCAGCGACTGACGGTGGTCCAAGCAAATAATATCCAAGAGGATGTTTTACCTCCCTCACAGTATCAGTAGTAGTATTTAATTTACTTGCACCACGACCATCATATCCGGAGGGTATTAACTAGGAAGACATGTTAGAATTAGGGTGTTGGGACTGTATTTTGTCATCATTCCAGTGTAATAGTGTGTATGGTATTCGACAGCCTACGCTATTGTAGGGACGGTCTGAAATTGGAGTAAGTTAGTTGCTCCAGGACTTGAATAATAAGGTACGCTCGTGGAATTTGCCTGGAAAGAGATGGGAGAAAAAATGGAAACACCACTCAAGAAGACCGCTGTAAAGATTGGAACAAATAAGTTACTGATACGCCACATAAATAATCCTTCACCACTTAACCTAGAATGATGGTCAGAGTCCCTATCAACAGCGCATTATGTTTAAAATACCATACATTCGCTATCAATAACTTCACTGTTGATGAGACTGGGTTAATATTTTAAGATATGAATATTTTGAGACCTTGCCATCAAATCAGTTATATATATATATATATATATATATATATATATATATATATATATAAATGTGGATATTATGCTCTCTAATAACGACAGCCTTGCCCAAAAGTGCTTACAATACAAATAACCAGTCAGGTACACAGTAGTTTCCTTTCCTCTAACATTTTAAATTTTGTAAGAAAGGTATCTTCTAGGCCTACTGCACTGCATGTGAACAAACAAAAACAGAAGATGAATAATTTCATTTCTCTCTTTTAAGTAAAAGCATAACAAGGGGGTGAGCTTTGAACATATCTGACAATTATTCATTTAAGAGACCGAACACAACCCGTCTTATCTACTGTAGAAATCCCTGGTGCCCCTTCCCACGTAAGGCACACTCGTGCTTACAGCTTTCAAAGTCAGCCCATGGGGAAATGCCGCGTTGCCACTGGCAGGTAATCCCAACGTCTGTTTTAGCATGCACGTGGAAGTCCAGCATGCACGGGTAACTGCAAAGCCACTGGACCGATTTTTATGTGGCTTTCGCAGTTACCTTCCGAGGAACGTTGTCCGTGATAAAGGGAAGCAATACGAATTGGTAAATAACTTGCGATCACTTGCTTTGTGTGCATTGCCTAAACCGCAATTGCAATAATAAGATAATAACAATAATAAATAATAATGTTCTTGGTTTCACGCTCCTTTGGATTACCGAGGCTTTCAGAGACGCCAGGGTGCAGGAATTTTGCCCTGAAGGGGATCTTGAACATGTCAGTAAATCTGATACGGCTACCTAGCATTTGCGCACCCTCAAATGCCAACTGATTGCGCCAGGATTCGATCTTGCCATCTTGGACCCAGGAGACGAGGACCTTACCGCTGAGACACGCAGCCAGACAAAAACCGCTAATGATACCCATAAATTACACGGGTAAGAATTGTGGAGGATGAAATTCTCAACCGAAGTCCATGGGAACACATGCCTACTTAAAAAAGGCCACTCACAATATCAATATCTATGTGCGAAATGCGTCAAGACATTCCACAAATCATAGGGGAAGGATGCGACTGCTGAAGAAGGCCTGACGATCAGTGGTGAGTCAGTCTCTGTCGATCAATTTTTACGAAACTGAACGGACACAATTGAGACGTTCCGTAAGAGAAGGGCGAGCCCGCCGTGAGTAGTTTCTTTTTGAGAATGTACGCATCGGGTAGCTGCCTTTAGTGCAAGGGTGCCCCATGCTCGCCCTTATCGTCCGGTACGTGAACCTTATATTGAAGCCTGCAACGACCAGGCGGCGGCCGAGGTGTCATATTCATTGAAATGCTCCCACAGAGAACGGCGAACGCGCCAGGGCCCGTCAGAGCCCCAGTCGCGGTCGCTGTGTGATCGCCGCGGTGGGTGGATGTAGTAGCCTACGTTTGTATAGACGTTGTAATAGTGTTGCGTTATCCTATCCATTATTTATCGTCACGTCTAGTGTATTGCAATGCATATTGTATTACAATACTATGTTTCACTGTACGTAGAGCATTATCTCCATAAATGAACCTAGGTTTTGTTCTATTCATTTACAGCGAGTAACATCAATAACAATAAATATTTGTACTTTATGTTTGATATTTCATTAGTAGTCGTAGAATTGCAATAACGTGTGCATTTTAAACTGCTCGCAGCATTAACATGTCCGGAGCAGCGAATGGTGGTCTCGCCCTTATCCAATTCACGAGCACGAACCTTGCACACTGATATCTCCAAATGCACATGTGTAAGAATCGCCCTTCTCTTACAGAACGCCTCGATTGATGCAACAAACGGAGAGTGTGTTATGACGGCAGAGCATTCCAACATTCGCAGTATCCATTGTACTTGAAACTGCTGGTGTAAGCCAATTGAAACCACAAAATGCCTGTGGATATTCCTGAAAAAACGAAAACACCCCAAGAGGCACTTACAAAGCCATTCAGTCTTTGCCCATGGTTCAAGAACTGGGAAGTAACTACACCATTCTTTGATTAATAATAATTTAAAAAAAATATTTCTTGGTTGCTTCTGGAAGTCTTCTTGCCAATGGGTGACTCAATTTCTAATTGCAGCACAGAAGAACAGTATACTCAACCATCCTATCTTCAGCCGGCATGTGAACCAGACATCGTCTACGCTACGATCGCCTCCAGGAAGCGCTTCTCGACGAAGGGGCACTTTCAGGCGTCTAATTTTAATTCAATCTCCTGGTGAGATTAATCTTTTACTAAGGCCTCATACAAGAATGAAGTTGCACCAACCTGCAGTCAAGTGTCAAGTATGCGTGTAAATTCCACGTCACTACGCTACGTCATCAACTTGAAATCTACTGCAATTTTCTTCTCCACCCACGGCAAATACACTGCTGTGCAAAAATTAAGACGAACTGTCGCATGTTGTGTCACTGCCAGTAAGAACGCTCGTTGAACCTCAAACCATACATGGGAAGATCTCCTACAGTAACGGAAGGCATCTGAAAGGAATATTCGATGTGACGAACAGAAATGCCACTTTTATACAGAGACGATACATTACACGTTAGTCCCTGCGAACCATGATGGTCCCTGGACATCACAAAAGAAGGGACATGGTTCTTAAAAGGTTGTGCGATTACCACCACGGACGACTATGCATGCTCTGCGACCAGTTCCCATGCTGGCCACAAGATTGGTAACGAGTTCTGGATATGTTACATGGCTTCATTATTTCGTCGTTAAGTTTTTCACAGCAGTCTAGTAATAGACTACTCTTATTCTCAAACGTCCATTCATTTCTCTTATTGTCAGGTACGTCGAAATATAAGAAAAAAAATAATCTTCACGTCAGTGAGCTTAAGAACTGTTAAATCCATTCCTACAGTGATATCAGACACTGTGAAATGCCAACATCAGCAGTACGATGCAACTACTGTAGTTCACCTCAGTGATAGTGAGCGTAATCCTTTCAATCCCTCCCACCTGGCTATGCACGTTTTGAACTCTTATTTAATCTCTTCCGGGATCTAACTGATGTTTTATACTATTCCTACGCTTACTAAAATCTACTTGGAGATCAAGCACCATTTGCATATTATGTTAATCAAATCCCGTTTTCTATTTTCATTTATGAATAAATAGGCTTATGCGATCACCTTTTGTCCGTGTGTGTGTATGCGTGTGACCCCCCCCCCCCCCCCTCTAATACAATCTAGACGGCTGGAAAGTCCTTAAGGTCATAGTACTATTTTGTCCGACCCCAACCGTGACCTTCAAATTTCATTACGTTTCACCAATCAAACATGGCGCCTGTGCGATATATTTCACCAGCATTAGGCCTATATATATATCCAAAACAATTACAGATATCACCCTGAAATTTTGTACGGTGGCAAAGGGCTTCACTAGAAGTTCATTTATGTGACTTTCAAAAACCTGTTAAGTACAAAACGAATATGGCGGCCAAGCGAAGTTCACACATTTAAATAGACCTTTCTCGCGATTGAACCAACCGATCGCAGTGAAACATGGTACAACAAATGTTTATGCACATTGTAATGCACTGACATCTAATTTAGTTCCAATTGTTTACATAACCTCAAGATGGCGCCTGTGCGAAATTTTAAAATTAAGTTTTTATTTCTTGTGTCGTAATCATATGATCGAAGTCAACGTTTGAATAATGAACCTACGCAATAATCATCTAATAGTGTATAACTCTATGGCCTACATATATAAAAACCAACATGGCGACCAACCGAAATATTAAAAAGTTTCTCAATATCAACTAATCTATGACAGCAATCAAACTTCGTTTGGAGACAGCGGCTTAAGAAGAAAATTGCGTAATTCCACATAAATGATATTTGTTAACTGTTGTATGTCATTTCAGATCAAGGCTACCTGCAACAGCCTATATATATATTGCCACCCCTCGACATTTGCCAACCTTTATATTTCGAAAGTTCCCGCGAGCTTTAAGAAATGTAAACCTCACTAAAACATGGCTGAATTTAACAAAATTATTATTAAAAACATCGTCTCATTCTTTATCCAACCCTAAACTTTTACAATCTACTTCCCCCACTTCAGATTCAAAAGTACATAGTGTATACCCGCATGAGCCTGCTACACCGCCAGCGTCAAATACTTGCTCCGAAGTGTGGTCTACTAGAATAGTTACAATGGTGTCCAAAATGAAAGCAACAAACAGAAATGTTGAATGATTGCGTTTATTTTGCCACAAAACAGTATAAACAGGTGAGAGTAAAGTAGCAACAATGTAAAGAATTAAGAAAGTAAACCACTGCAACATGCATAACAGTAGACAAAAATGTTCTTCATTTTTTTCAACTTAATGGATTTGCACACACATTCCGACGTCTGGCTTATGTGCCCAGTATGGGGTGTGGCCACCGCTGGCAGCAATACAGGTCTGACAACGGCGGGTCATGCTGCGAATGAGGTTATCAATCTCATGTTGAGGCAATGACGCCCATCCGTCCTGCAGAGCAGCTCGCAAGTCTTGGAGAGTGGTTGATGGATGCTGACGTAATGCAACTCGTCTCCCTAGTGCGTCCCAGACATGCTCTATGGGATTCAAATCGGGAGAACAAGCAGGCCACACCATGCGTGCAATATCTACCGTTTCCAAGAAAAAATCAACCACTGAGGTCGGGCATTATCAACCATCAGTACGAAGTCTGGGCCCACAGCATCTCCCAAGAGCCGAACATGAAGTCCCAAGATTTCGTCACGATACCTGACAGCAGTCAAAACTTGCCGATTTACCCATACAATTTCCTGAAGAGTTCGAGTAGTCAACATAATCCCTGCCCACACCATTACGGATCCTCCTCGATATTGGTCTCTTTCCACAAGGTTTGGGTCTCGAAATCGTGTTCCAGGTTCTCTCCAGGTGCGAATCAGTCGAGAACCACTCTCCAGACCAAATCGGGACTCATCTGTGAAATGAACATTGGCCCATTGGTCCAGTTGGCATGTTGACGACTCCACTCTAAACGTTCCCATCTGTGCAGACGCGTCAGCGGTACACATACAGTAGGTCTCTGACAAAGGATACTCTGCCGAAGCCTTCTGTACACTGTTTGCCTAGATACAACTGTTCCAGTGGATGCTGCGCTGCCAGTTGCCTTTCAGCAGGGCCATGCAATGGGTGAGGTGAATCAGTGCTAACGAAAGATTTAATCGTGCCAGCGAAGCGCAGCCCTACCCAGCCCATTTCTGAGCAGTGCAGCACGACAGCACACTAGCGCTTAGTCGCACAAGCACTGTCCATTTGACCTGGTACTGCAATACGTTTAGTACTGAGCGCTAAGCCTGGAGACTACTGTCGACCCAAATATTATGTGCACTGGAGTTTGAAGGTTGTTTGTGAAGTAACCAATAGACCTACATAAAGTCCAATAACATCATCATTTTCGTCATTCTATTTTACGTTATTTCAGGTAGGTTTGGAATTTTTAATTTATATTTTAATATTTTGTTTCGCAGTTGGAACACAAAGGGATTAATTATGTGTTATCTTCTTAGCTTGCGTTTGATATTAATTTGTAACAGGACTTCGCGAGGTGTAATTAAACCTCAGTTTAGGGACATATTTTTTTATTAGCTTTACGGATTAGCCGATTTTTATCCTCCGAAGTAGGATAGGGATTTGTTAATTTTGAATAAATTGAGGAAATATATTTTAAGAATGTACTTTTCATTTATTTAGCTTTGTTGTTTTTGATGTGCTTCTTGGGCTAGTTCCTAACATTCCCAGCTCTCTATTAACACAGCTAAGTCCCCGAGATACTAGTCCCGTGTGGGCTGGTCTGAGAGAGCACATCTAATCCTCCAAGGCAGGGGCGGCCAGCCTTTGCACGCTCGGTGTGCTAGCTGCGCTGCGCCGCACTACGGCAGGCTGGTTTCTGCCTCTCTTGGCTGGGCTGCCTGCCCTGACTGCCGCGGTGCGTTGGACCGAGTCAAGTTGGGATCGCCTTCGCACCGGACGTAATGTAAACAAACAGACTGTTCTTTCCATGTGTTGGTTGTCCGAAACATTTACATTTTGTTCGCGTGTTTCTACGCGTACTGGTACTTGAAGATTACGTGCTTAGCATTAAAACATTTTGTTGTTGTTGATTGACGTAGTGGCTTTGCGACATCGTGGTCATGTAGCCCCATGTACTTGGGTGTGTGTATAGAATTTGTCTGATAAACTGTTTAATTGAGGTGGCTGTATTAGTGTGTGTATTTGTAATCCAGGCGAGGACTGGGAAGGAGGCGGCCGTGGTCTTAATTTAGGAGCAATCCCGGCATTTCCCAGGAGTGTAAGTGGGAAACTACAGAAAACCAAGATGACTGAGATGGGAATCGAATCCACCTCTTCTCAGTTTTGCCTCATGAGGCCGAGTGTACCCAGTTCCAGCCCTCAGACCAGAATTAAATTTCTTAGCAGTGCCAGGATTCAAACCCGGACCTCCAGAGCAACACCCAAGAATGCTAGCCGCTATACCACGAGGTGACCAGAATTAAAACAATCAGAAATATTGATAAGGTCTCATGGGACTCATATTTTATGACAATGCAATTTTGGTAACAATTTAATTTTCCTCGTTTTCAATTTGTTTTAATTTTTACAATATGCTCAATGTTCGGCACGATTGCTTGTGAGAATCAACCGGAGGCTGTTTCGCAGGTTATCGTCAGACATCAGAGCGCAATGCCGTGATTTTGTTAGTTTCAATGCAGAGAAAAACGTTTCACAGACATACGTTGCTCCAAACATTGATAACACCTCTGCAATTTCGGATATTCTTGCTGTGGTAATTTTGAGAAGAAATGGGGCAAATTTTTCACAGAGCTACAAAATATCCATAAGTCTAATGCTACATTGCAAATTTATAAGCTCCATTTGAAACACATGCGGAACCTCAGTTACAGAGATTGAAAATTGCTTGTCAAACAAATCAAAAACAGGTTGAAGTTTTGCAAGTTCTAGATAAGTTATCTGATAGAAAACTCATTCAATATAATGGACACCACACCGCGACCGTCTGACCTTCGACACAGCAAAGGCAGTACGGGAGAGAGTAAGGGAAAACGAGCGAGAGAGACTGACATAAAGACTTCCCCCACCATCACTGCAAGGCCGTCCGCGCCACACGCACGCTGCAGTGCAGCCAAAGTGCCAGCGCGTGCGGAGTGCTGTTTGGCCACCTCTGCACTAAGGGATCGACAGATGGGGATGTCGAGAAGGCTGTAGCGGACAAGCAGTCCCCCAACCTACCTGTCTAACGGGCACATATGCGTACCTCATTAATTTATGTATTTTCATCGTATTTTTAACATCGACAGAAACAGAACCTCATGGAATTTACCTACACATAACATATACGGCAAAATAAGCAAAATGTAGACAATCATGCATGTGACAGTAACACGGGTTGGTATGGAATTAGGAGTGTTAAAATACATTTTTAAATTTGTTGACGTGATGTTACAAACCCGCCGATTTAGCTACACATGTTAACGTGCATGGCCACCCTACTCCGAACTCGAAAAACCACACAAAGCCATTCAATACCATACCTCATTAATTTAATTTATCATTAACACCTCTCATGAGAATGGCGTCATGAAGGGCATATATGCGTAATATCACTCCCACCACTTAGCAACCGGAATAATTATGGGTAGAACCAAATAAACTACGTTAGGACTATAAAGCTGTATATCAATAACAAGATTCTGAATTCACCAACTGACTACATTGATGCTGTTCAGGTATACTGTATGTGAATTCGAGGAACATGGACTTGTAAATTTATCGGGATTATAAAATGAACAATCTTCCATCGAAACCTAAAGTAATTTATGTATTTCATTCTTATTTTCAACATCCCCTGAAAAAGTACCTCATGGAATTTACCTACACATAAGATATACGGCAAAATAAGCAAGTTCACATGAAATCCGTTCTAACTTTTGAAGTTTTAGGACAATTTTCATTATTTCAACAGTATGGAGGCCAAGGGTGCTATTCATTGTGAAACAATTTTGCTCTGAAACTTATTAAATATGTTGTCTGTCTTTCTACCAGCTTGTCGGCATTCTTTTCGGTTGAGCGTCTAAAACGGTTCTGTCTGTTAGTTTTTGGAACTATTCGGCTTTAGGGTTATGGTAGTCTATGCGAACCGTCTCCCCAACTTACCAGGGGCCTTGTAATGCCAATCAAGTAGTTCCGTGAAGAATAGCCTATTTTCATATAACCTACTTATGGCTTCAAACCCCATAATAATTACCTACTTATGTTAATTGCCTCTTAGCAACATACAAAATTTCAGTTTGATTGCTGTAATAATTATATTCGTAGATATTGAGAACCGTCTAAATAGTTCGGATGGTCGCCATGTTGGATTTCGATATAATTATGTAGGCCATAGAGTTATGTACTATTAGATGAAGAGTGTTGCTTAGGTTTATTATTCAAACTTCAATCGCATAATTAGGACACAAGAAATAAAACCGAGATTTTAAAATTTCGCACAGCCGCCATATTGGATTTATGCCCACCAGGTTATTTAAAGTCCCATAAGTTAAATTATGTAGATAGCCTTTATCAACATACAAAATTTCAGTTTGATTGCTGTCATAGATTAGTAGATATTGAGAACCGTCGAAATATTTCGGATGGTCGCCCTGTTAGATTTTTATATATATATACACCATAGAGTTATGTATTATTAGATGACAATTATTGCGTAGGTTCATTATTCAAACGTTGACTTCGATCGCATGATTAGGACACAAGAAATAAAAAATTCGCACAGCCGCCATCTTGAGGATATGCAAACAATTGAACTAAATTAGATGTCAGTGCATTTACAATGTGTATAAGGGTCATTCCATCGTTACGGGTGTGACAAATATTTAGTTATATTGACTGTAACACTTAATACTATGTCAAATTCATATCCCAGAGGCAGTTGAAAAAGTTATGGTAGATAACTCTTCTTACATAGTTGTTGATTCATAATTATGAAATCCATATCTTTTGTCTAAGGAAAGATAGAGGGTGAAGTTCGAGCGTTACCGGCGTGACAGAATTTTCTACTAGCATTGCGCATTCATATAGTTAATTTAGTAACTCTGTTAATTACTACATTCTGCAATAATGGGACATTATTTTTCTGTTCCTCTAGGCTTTTTAGGACAAGGATACCTTCTTAAAATTTAGATTTGTTTTTATCTAAGGGCGTACAGAATTATTAATGCATGTTACGGGTGTGACAATGTTACGGGTGTGACAAAATATTTCTAGCATATTTTTTTATTTTGTTATTATTTTCTCCAAACTACTGAAAATACAACTAAGTAAAGATTTAAAAGAAAACAGATAAGATGACAAAGTTTTACTTTTGATTTTTCTGCAAAAATAAGTCACTTCGGATCAAAAATAAACTGTTCACGATTATTGATAACTCTTGGATATTTCACTTTTTGGACAATGATGGAAGTTTTCTCCATAGATACATCTTCCTTCTTAGGCCAGATCCATGAACTCCCACTAGGATGCATATATTTCAGTACAAGAGAATCATTTTCTTCATCTAAGTCGAGAACTTCAGTATAATACTGTTTTCTGGTATTCAGATTCCCACTAACATCCAGATTTACCAATACACACCTCTAACATCAATGTTCTTGCTTTGGGCTGAACTTTTTGCAGAGGTTCCAGCAATACACTGAGGTTCCACATCTTCTAAGAAACTGTAGTAGACGTCCCTCCTCGGTATGCTAATGCTGCTCATGTAACACCCTGCCCGACTGAATGAAAATAGTGAAATTTGTGGGAGTTGCGGTATTGGTTTCATACTGTCCCATCTTATGTTCAGACAAGGTTTTTTCTGGCCTTGCTCACTGATTTCCCTAGAGAATGACTAGAATTGTAAGGGCCCTTTTCAGGTGTAAGACCAGTTTCTATAGGTGTTGTGGGCTTGTACTTCAGTTTTTCTGTGTGTTTTCTTTGTCTTTCTCTATCCCTTAATCTTTTAAGTTTTAAAGCTTTCTTGTTTACCTCCTCATCTAGATGTTTCTTTACCCTCTCTCATCGCTTCCTATCTGTTTTTCTTGCTCCTTCAACAGGTATTTCCCTAGTTCTCGTTTATGTTTTAATTTTTCACGATACTTTATTACTCTTTTAGCAGAAGACATAATGTTGCTTCACCTTGAAAAAAGAAAACTACACTAATGAAAATATTCATTTGGCCTACTTGTTTGAAAATTTACATATTGTTAAGTTAATAAAATTGTAATGTCACGCCCGTAACACTTGTAATGTCACACCCGTAACACTATTTCCTTATGTACATAATTATTTAATTTCAAAAACTTCTTATTAAAAGTTGTAGGCTATACATTTAACCTCACTTCTGTGAATTTTTAACTTCCTGGCATAACTGTTTCAGTATATATCAGACTTAATGTATTAAAATGTGTTACGGGTGTGACTTAAGTGTTTATAAACATTAATAATGAATAATAATGGTATACTATTACCTCAATTCGATTATTATGTGGTGTAAATACTCCTCTTCTATAGCTAATCAGCATACAACAATGGCAGTTTAGTTGACAAACATATTTTACGAATACCAGCAAAGCCAATATAGGAAACAAAATCATGGTTGAAATTTTCAATAAATTAACCAAGTATAATTGTGCTGCTTATCGTAACATGTAGATTTCTATTTAAAAATCCTTTATGACCATGTCCCCTGGACTATTTTAAATCGATTTGGATAAAGAAATACACTTTTTAGGCAAAATATTTTTTTTACATACAAGGTCAGTTGACATGGAATGACCCATAAACATTTGCTGTACCGTACCATGCTTCACTGCGCTCGGATGGTTAAATCGCGGGAAGAGAGTATTTAAATGTTTCAAATTCGCTTGGTCACCATGTTCGTTTTGTACTTAACAGGTTTTTGAAAGACACATGGGTGAACTTCTAGTAGTGCCCTTTATCGCCGTACAAAATTTCAAGTTAATATAGGTAATAGTTTCGGAGATATTGAATGCCGGTGAAATATTTCGCACAACCGCCATGTTGGATTGGTGATACGTAATAAAATTTGAAGGGCACGGTCGGGGTCGGACGAAATAATACTATCCCTTTATCGAGATTCATCGAAATCGCTCCAGCCATTTAGATTTTGTTAGGGACACACACACACGGGCGGACAAAAGGTGATCTCATAAGCTTTTTTTTTTTTTTTTTTTTTCTTTTCATAAATGAAAATAGGCTAAAAATGCCAGTTCATGTCTAAATATAATGATTAGCTAACTAAACCCCGATGACAATTGAGATGAAATGTGAATGAAATAACACAAACGATTAATAATAATAATAATATACCTGGATGACGTATACTTATGTTATATAAGAATAAATTACATTACGTATTAATAATAACTAGCGGACCCGTGCGAGAACTCGCGCATAATGGGCTGTGTGCACTCCACTACCCGCCCGGCTCTAATGCTACGCGGGCTGTACGCGATGCCGGGGGCATCGTATTGTTTATTTGTTTAAAAACACTTTATAAACAAATAAATATACTTGCGTTGACTTTTCAAGAAAAGATTTTTCCTGTACTATTGAGACCATTTGGAAGATTTTAGTACAAACCACACCTTCTAACTCCCTCTGGTTTAGAAACTTGAGTTTTGTGAAACATACACCTTAGCGTATTTTATATTTATTTATAATAATAACTGAATATAAACAAAATGACGTGATTATGAGGGGAGCCTTTGTAATGGACGTAAGATCCGTTACAACGTGAGTAGATAGTGAGGAATATCTTTCGGTTTTTATTAAACATGGGTATATACACTGAAGAAAATGGAAATTGCAACACTCAGAAGGAGTGGTGCTACATTGCTGCAATTGAACATGCAGGACGAATGTTCGGTTGTGATTCGATGATTACACTTTCAGGTCCCTCTGACCGCAAGTTTGGACAACAATCAAATCAGGATGTGCCCACCACGAGCTGCAATACATTGATGAATTCGGCGAGGCATGGAGTCAATAAGGCCCTGGATCGCTTCCTGAGGAATTGTGGCCCATGCTTGCTGCACTGCACGGGTCAGTTGTTCCAGAGTTGTGGGTGGCTGAGGACGGTTGGCCAGTTGTCGACCCATCATGTCCCACACATGCTCAATAGGACTGAGGTCCGGGGATCTGGCAGGCCATTCTAAGGTGGTGATGTCGTGGAGAGCTTCTCTGGAGATGCGTGCAGTGTGAACCCAGGCATTGTCCTGCTGAAACATCCCATTAGCAATGTTCGCCATCATAGGGACAACCACTGGATTGAGTACCCTATCAACGTACTGTCGAGCAGTCATAGTGCCCTCGACAAGCACTAATTGTGATTTCACATTAAAGCCAATAGCTCCCCAGACCATAATGCTTGGTGTTGGCCCTGTGTGCCTCTCGACAATAAGGTCTGGGCGGCCCCTCTCCCCGGTACGTCGGCGCACACGATTCCGGCGATCACTGCTGGCAAGACAGAAGCGCGATTCATCACTAAAGACGACCCTATGCCATTCGTCGACCCACGTCGATCGTTCTCGACACCAGGCCAGCCTTACACGTCGATGTTGTGGGGTCAATGGAACACCTTCAGCAGGGACACAGGATCGTAAGCCAGCTGCACGCAGGCGATTACCAACTGTTTGTTGTGTAACGTGGGGTGCCACAGCTGCTCGAATTTGCGCTGCTGTTGCATGGGTTCCATCCGTTATTTGGCTGTAGGGGCACGACGATACCACCGTAGTACTGCACGGTAGGGACCTGCGTAGCTAGTGCGTGAAGTATATTCTATCCAGCTTCACTCTTACGGGCAGTCTAAAGGTGGCTACACACGTAACTACAAACTTGACAAGCATGCATGATCAATCTTGTTGTGCAAGCAGGCTTTAGCGTCAGTAGGAGAATTTTGCACAATCATTTTAATTGTACAAGCAGCTTGAGGATGGATTGAATTGAAATCCTGCAAACCTGTACAAGCCTAGTTTGCCCAAGCGAAACGGAGCGTGTGTACCAAGTATGTGCTAGCTTGTGCAAGAAAATGTCAGCCGTGAGTGAGCTCTACAGGTGCTGACATCATTTGGACCATGTCTAGTGATCTGAAGAAGGTCAACCGTGAATTGCTGGAATATGTCATTCGAGCATACCAAAGTCAACCATGTCTTTGGCATATTATGCGATAAGGCGAAGAAGGATGCAGCGTATGTTATGTTGTTAAATAAATATAGATTAATTGACAAAACTGCCGATAAGGATGCGTTGTTAAGAAAATAAATGCCTTGAGGACTAATTATACAGGGTATAGAAGGGAAAGAAAAACGTGGAAGCATCTCGTCACACTGGAGCGGGTACAGATGACATATACGAGCCTTCACTATGGTACTACCACTTGTTTTTTTTTTTTTTTTTTTTTTTTTTTTTTTTTTTTTTTTTTTGGAAGATCAAGAGACTCAGAGAAGTTCTTCGTCCAATTTTAATGAAGAAGAGGTGAGTTTTATATAACCACCAAGAAAGCCCTTCAGTCACATTAGGCGGGAAACAAGTATGTTTCAAGCTTCAGCGATGCCTAATTTAGTTTGTATTACATTGTGACAAGAGTTTCGCCACTGTCTTTCTTTCCTTGTATCTCACATGTAAACCTTTCAAGGGTTAATAAATTATTTCAATACATCAAGCATTTCACTTACCTTCAAGTAATCACTTTTCAGCACCTCGTAAATAGCATGACAGGTTTCAGGAACTATGTAACTAAAAGCCTGTGGTGAAATGATAGTTGAATATTTGAGGTCTTCATAACTCCTTCCGGTCGCGAGAAATCTCAATGTTGCTGTTAATCTTTCGTGGGGTGTTATGGCTTCTCTCATGATCGTATTCTTTTTAATTAAAGGCGTTACGAGTGACAATAGGTTCAAATAAGTTTCTTCATTCATTCTGAGATATATCTTCAATTCACTCAGTAAATTAACGTGGGAATCCGTATTTATTTTCAATAACCACTCTTTGCAGCACATATCACGCTTCTCCTTTCGCGTTTTCCTCTTGTGGACGAGGCAAACAGCAACCAAAGCGAGTGCATCGTCATAGTGCAATTGGCGCTTGTTCAAGCATACTTGTGCCGTGTGGTGTCGTAGGGAAATTGTGCATAACTGTACAAAAAGATTGATCATGCGTGCTTGTCAAGCTTGCAGTTACGTATGTAGCCACCGCAAGAAGTAAGCCTTAAGCGCATGACGTCATGCCCTTGGCCCTCCACACCTGCCGCTAGCTACGTGCATGAGCGAGGTGTGAATAGTGCGATGTGGTACCCTGCTAGCCAGGCAAGTGCTTTAGTGCTCCATGACCCAGCCCCACACTGTTAGCCCGTCTATGATGGAACTCGTCAGTTCAGCACGCGCACTGTAGAGCTGTCCCGGCGGGGAATTTTCAAAGCCGTTCTTCTCTCAATATTATTGGGTACCATTAGACTACGTCTCATACTGTTCCCGAGTACATTGTAGATGAGTTCTCAAAAATTGAATGGATTCATTGATAGCAAAATTAGGTCATTTATACTTGGGCATACCCACACTTGATAAATGATTAAAATATTTTGATGTTGTTCTTCTCGCTTATTCGAAACGTACCAGAAGCTTTCACTTCTCTTTGAAGCCTATCGTTTGCTCTAAACGACCTCTCTTGTTATGCCGATAGTTACTTCACATCTGATGGTGGAATCCTGCATAAACCTTGAATCCTTCTTATGGCCAATAACAATTATGTGCGTTGTATTTTTGCTTCTAACACGAGGAATACGCGAATAGACTACATGGATCGCGTAACATTTCTGAAATGTAACTGCTGCATCTTAGACCAACTTAGGCGATTCCCAACGATTGTATTGAATCCCCCTCTTAATTATGGTTTTTGAACGTGAGCTAGGGTTTCAGTCACTCCACACTAAGTGCTGACCAATAAATTGTACATTTTCTGCACAAAGCAGTCTCGAAATACAATTATCTGGTGTGCTCGTATTACAAATCAGTTTTGGAGTAGCTCGCTGGTAATCTATTCAACTAAGGGCAAATGACCTTGAGGTTACGCTCCTTGAAACAGCAATGACCCCCAAGACGCTATTGAACAACTGATGCTTGAGATAGTTAATTGCATGAACAGAAAATAGTCAATGGTAAGTCTATTGAATAATAGAGATAAGTAGGATATGAAATAAATCCAACTAAAATATTTCCTAGTTTCGTGATCAACACACGTAATGCAATAGAAAGGAAAATTTAGATATACAATACATTTAACATTTTCATGTCATCCTCAATTAATGAACGTAAATCAATTACAATTATGTCTTGCTTGTAAAGTTTTATAACTGCGGAATGGCATTGTACGGTCATAATCATCACTCAAGGAGTTTAAACACTTGATAGTTGAGTCTCACTTGTGATACGGTGTGATGCACTGCAAGGTCTGGCTCCGTGGCGCACAGGTAAGGTTCTCGCATGCTGTGGCCAAGGTTGCGGGATCGAATCCCAGCACAGTCAGTCGGCATTTGAGGGCCATTAATGCCAGAGACCCCGAGTCGCTAAATTTACTACCGCGCTTAAGATCTTTTTCAAGATAAAAATTCGGCACTCCGGCGTCCCTAAAGCTGTAGTACGGTAGTTAAAAGTGATGTAAAACCTTATCACTCTGCAAACGGTCACAGAAATGTACAGCTATGGTCAAAGAAAACTAGAAAATAATACCATTGGGACAATACACGTGATACTACAACTGCCGTATCTACATTGAGTAATATTGGCTTAAATAAGCCTACGTATAATCTTCAAGTCATATTAGAAAGTAGCTTGTACGTAATGCCTAGTATGATAGGCCTACTTACAAGTGCATCGAATGTCAACATTTCCACTTGGTTTAAGATTATACTCCGTTTATATTATTTTGTTGTTAATTCATTTTAGGGGCTTGAGACGTCTTGGTCTTCACCCCGTGTACTTAGGCGTGGTTAAGTTGGGTGATAATTTGTGTTTCTGGGATGACTGTAGTAGTGCGTTTAGCCGTAGGCCTATTAGTGGGGTGGGGAGGGGTTGGGTAGGCGCCCCGAGACTTGAAAAAATGTACTATCTCAACAATTACCTGGAGGGAGCATGGGAAAACCAAGGGAAAAACTACACTCAGGAGAGCTGCTGTCAGCGCCAAGATTCACACCTCCGAACTTGCTGCAGCTCCACATAGCAGTCGTGGTAGTAAATCGCGTGATTTAACACACACGACTCCCCCAAGGGGTGCTTATGAAGTTCAAGTTACTACGCATAATAAATGATTTTTCAGATCTATCTAAAATACATGACTCAGGCAGGTCACATAAGAGTGTCTTGATAATAAGAAATAGAGGCTGCTTCTAACTAATCAGACTTATTCTGCATCTCCGTATCGATGTAGAGAATTCTTTTATGCGTCCGGAGAGACTCCCTACCCGGAGGAGTCTTGCAAATAAATACACTACACGTGACAATGCGATGCTCTTTTGTTTACTGGCACTAGTTGTATAATATGTATAATTGAACTAATTTTCGTTGCATTGCCAGCTTTCAAAAGAAAGCAAATTTCGCTAGTACTGTATAGGCAGGAAATTAAAACTCATTTGTGTAACCTTCTTATCACTTTGTATCTTCAAAAGTGGGTTATCAATAAGTTGTCCGCGTCGGTGATCACGCAATAATTTGAATTCTCCGCTTGGAAGTCAGACTTTTCATGGGCGTGATAAGTAGAAGACACACCGAATCGGATGTCACTTCGCTCAAAGACGTCTCTTAACACATTTGTTGACTACAAGATTAAAATAAACATCGGCCACAGATCCTCCTCCAGTGTTACGTTCCCTCTGATACATCGCAGTGACAGTAGAACGTCAAAATTAGAAGCTCACATCTCATAAGAGGTATAAGTAATACGATTATTATTAGGTTGTCTCAAAAGTAATGTCGTTTTTTAAGTTTGGTGTTTTATAAGATATAATTTGTTTTCTTTGGTTCGCCAATGCTATTTACTGGAGGCCATGACTAGAATTGCGTAGTCTATATTGCGAGAATGTATCAGTCGTCAGTTGTTGATACACAATCACAAATGGAACTTGGAAAATCAAACAGAAGCTGTACTGGAGATCTGTACCTCATGAATTGACCCCTGAACAGGCTCAACGTAGAGTGAATATATGTCGTCAGCTTATCGGTAACACAGTGCATGATAGATTTATGAGGAGAATTTTCACATGTGATGGAAAATGGGTCTATTACCGCAAAGCTGACGCCTAGAAACAGTGACTTCAATCCTCGTCAACCTGCCCAAGTCATCGTGAAAAAGGATCGGGTCGGCCCCAAAGTGATGTGTGTCTGTTGGAATTTTGAAGGAATGATTCACTGGGAGTTTGTTCCAAACGGGCGTGCAGTCAATGCGGATTTTTATTTTCAACAATTGGAACGCGTTCATGAAATTTTGTGACGGAGATACCCAGCATTAGTTAACCGAAATAGAGTTCTCTTGCAGCAGGGCTATGCGAGACCTGATGCTGCACGAACAACCATGGGGGGGGGGGATCAGGAATTGGGAGGAGTCGAACTGCTACCACATCCAGCATTCAACCCTGATCTTGCGCCTTCAGATTACTATCTTTTACGATCCATGGCCAATTTCTTGCGTGGAGGAAATTTCGAAACCATTGAAGTTGTGGAAGTGGTTCTCGCCTCATTCTTCGATTCAAAACCCAGAGCCTGGTACCGTCGCTGGAAGATGGCTCAGGACCATAGAATCTGATAGTCTCTAATTCGAACAATAGTTTAATTTATGGCCAGAAAACTTTCCAAACAAAATTGTCTTTAAAAACGGCATTACTTATGGGACATACCCCATATATCACTACTCTGTAAGCGAGGAAAAGCTTTTAAATTCCGTGGGATAGGAGCAACTCTTTAATTAGGCCTACACACTGAGAAAAATGAAAATCCACAGCCTGCTTCCAGTCTCCGACCGGACCAGGAATGGAATGGATGAAGCCCCCCCCCCCCCATCTAGCGGCGAGGATATGAAATGTGCCGGCTGCCGAAGCCCGTCGCACTCCTCAGGGGCAATGTGTAAACGAATGACAGATGAAATGAAATGATAGTGGGTAGTGTTGCTGGAATGAAAGTTTGACAGGGAAAAACCGGAGTACCCAGAGAAAAACATGTCTGCCCCCGCTTTGGCCAGCACAAATCTCACATGGAGTGACCGGGATTTGAACCACGGACCCAGCGATGAGCGGCCGGCGTGCTGCCGCCTTGGCCACGGAGGCTTCATTGAGAGCAGAAGAGCGGTCCAAATATATTTTCCTTGAAATGTTCATAACAAATCTGGCTATGAAGAGAATGCCTCGAATTGGATTGTCTGTTTTTTGAGAGCCATTTTATTCTCAAGCCTTCATCTTTGGGAAAATAGATAATATTAATTTGAAGTTTCAAACCATGCAGCTCAAAATGCACAGCATAAATAATTAAAAAAAAAAAACATTCTACGTAAGTTTGTTTAACCACGCTGTTCATTAGCATTGGTATGATTTATGTAAATAGTGCAAGCACGTCAATACGCACCACTAATCAATGGGCGTACTAAGCATCTGTCAATAATCAA
This sequence comes from Meconema thalassinum, assembly GCA_946902985.2. NCBI lineage: Eukaryota > Metazoa > Arthropoda > Insecta > Orthoptera > Tettigoniidae > Meconema > Meconema thalassinum. The sequence continues at coordinate 1,038,658,098 of OX336389.2, forward strand.
CGCAAAGTAGAGAATACCAGACCTGAAGGTAGCGACGGACTATAGGGGTGCCTACTTCTGCCGCCACGCTGTCATGGGCTTCGTTTCTGTCCTGGTTGTCTATTAAATCAACAAGAGAAATTTATGAATATATCGTATCAGAATTGGTGAAAACGGACCCAAGGGTTTAATACAGTTTTTTGGGTTTGGAACAGTTTGCTCATAAGCGCCATGTAATTGAGTGTGAGTTTGATGATAACGCGTATTTTTGTGGTAGCTGTAATTAGGGTGGGCGCACTGGGGCATAAAAGAACGTACCGTCCCAGCATTTTCCTGGAGGAAGTGTGGAAAAATCGGAGAAAACATTCTCTCTGGACGGCCCCTACCTTTGATCTTCTGAAGAGCTTGGCGAACTCCGGACTCCCAGCACCCTCTAGCAGTCGTGGTGAGATTTAAAAAAAAAAAGCATCACAAGGGTATTTAAGACAAACACCCCCGTAACTGCACCTGCTGTATAAATGTTATCTTTGGACCACACAAGTTTAGCGATAAAATTGTACTGAAGAGCGTGCGGGGCGGGAGAGTAGACGATAGTCTGACCTACCCTACACGCGCTGGCAGTCATCGATTGAGGAACGAGGTGGGGATAGAACAGGCTTACAGGCTTATGCACGCATGGCGACGAAGGTGTGGACCGGGGAGGCTGCAGCACACAATTCTAAGAATCAACGTCAACGACCTCTGCTCGCACCTGTCTGTCATGATGAATGGAGACGTCAAACAATCGACAATCTGTAAGTTCATGCTCGTTATGGATATAAAAGCTAGTGCAAAATAATCTCCCACTACATTCACAGAGCTCAACCGTACGCACGGCACATTCCTGGCTACAACAAGAGTTCCGCGTCTTACAGGGTTCCAAGAAAACCATTTGGTTCACACTGCTTCAGTTGCCATGAAGTAATAAATAGTACTATAGCATACAACCTTAACTATCATTTGTATAGATTTATATCAATGCAGTGGATGTACCACTATCCCTTATTGTTCCCGTTTCCAAGGGGTCCTGAGAATTTTCTTAGCTGCGGATGATATATACAGTCGGACGCCTTTCCTGACGCCAATGTGGCAATGCAGTACACGAACAAAAGGTATACGGTACATACAGTTACCCAGGCATGAGCTCTGCAGCTACCAATAGAAATGAACATCCATCCCTCATCACCTAGTCTTACCATTTTCTGCCGAATCAATTTAAAACAAGGTCACAGTGTACTTTCTATACATTCAGAGAACACCAGACTACTATATCAGTGATTCAAATGCTTTTAAAAATAAATATATATTGGAACATATTTTTGATTCTATGCACATGGCTTTCTATAGGGCATTGTTTACGAGTGTGTGTGGAGCAAACAAGAGATTAACATCCAATAATACGAACGACCCATTAAGGGATAAAATATGGTTTGCTAAAATGTGAAGTATATTCATTATTTCAAAAGTTATCAATGATATATTCGTACTATTAAATAAATCTGATGTCCTCTCAAACACCTTACGAAAACAGCACTAAAATGAAGTTTAGAAAGATATAGCGTATTTTACCAACGTCATGGAAGCAATAAAACTTCTCACGTGTTTCGGTGCTTTAATGAACAGCTATAACTAAAATGAGTGATAAAAACACGCCGTTAAAGAAGGATACTGCGTAGTCATCGAAACCTCCAAGGTCGCGGGTATGCTAAATAGCACTCGCTGCAGACCCATATCAACACACAAATTACAATAACGAAGGTCAAGTAGTTTGTCTATTTTAAAAATTAGTATTGCTATTTGCGAAGAATTTTAGCCCATAGCGTGTACTATTTGAGATACAATCACACATCTGTACATGAACGAATCATGATACCCTGCACCACTACAACTTTGTTTGCGCGGCTACTCTGAAAGAAAATTAAAATATCGCAGAAGAAATCTATGTTTCTCAATATGATACAATTGTGCGATTAAATAATTCTGCAGGTCACTCACAAGAAACTCGGCAACTTAATCTTCTCACGTAACATGCACCAACAGACCTCCACAAGGAAGCACAGTTCTTATTCTAACATTAAAACAAGTGAAAACTTCAAAATCAAATCTGCTGGACAACACTACGCTATACTAGAAGGGTACGGAGTTGTTACTACCTTGTGTACACACATCTTGATCTCCCACCATCAGGCACCTCCTTGCACTCGCTCGCCACAACACAGCACACGTGTCCACCAGACGAAGGGCAAACACACAGTGAGACAGAGACTGGGGAACAATTTCCTGTTGTAACTTAGGGCGCGACTAGAGTACGGTAACAAAACGTAAGAAAAGCACACTGCATACGCCTGCCTCGTGTCTGTAATACCACACCTAGTAAACAGCACACAATGGCTGGTTACTATTGCTCACGAGAGAATGGCGAAACGAGTTTGGGCCTGAGCCGGGGGAAAAAAAATCTTACCAACAACTCAGGCTTGTATCCAGATGGGCCAAATTCCCCCACCCACGTGCTGCAATTCATGGGAAGAACTGAGCTAGCGACCTCGCATATCCCCCGCTCATTACGAACAGCCAAACACGGGTACACACACGCACACGCTCACACTGTTTCCACGAGAGGCTTCACATACCATTCAACCCTACTGGAACCTAAACACTGGATGATCCAGTAGTATTCTTTCCCACCATCCCCGTCACACCCCTCCAACAAATGGACTTGCCCATGCAGCCCACCAGACCATGCCACCGCAAAACCGACTCAACCAAATTACAAATTCATCTAAGAGATGGCGTGCGTGGTGAGTTTCTCGTCTCGAGATGCGCAGCAGTGAAGCGAGGCGCGGGAGTTGCTTTACACACACACACACACTCAAACACTCAACTCACTCCTCCCCCCTCCTCGCTCTTACATCCCCCTCCATTTTGCCAATCGGTGCCATAACCAGCGTTGCCAAATTATTAATTTCCTCACTCGTGGTATTTACTTCCCATCCAGTGGGAAATTTCTTACAAGGCAGCTAGTGGGCATAGAGTTTTCAAACTTGCATAGGCCTATGATGGAAAAGTATAGATTGTGAAGCCTCCCTGTGTTACATTAATATTAAGAAATGATAACCAAATAACTCTTACTCATGCAGTTCATTATTATATAGCTATCAAATTTTAATAATTCAAATCACATCGTCATTCATTACGATAACAATGTAGCTAAGCAAAAAGCCTTCTTTGATATAGGGTATTTAACCTTGCGAGTTTAGAACCCAAGCATTTCAACCAAACACGACTATGGAGATTACTGTACTTTAATCTTTATATAAATAAAATTCCTTGTTACACTGCTTAAAGACTGTGATATCTTGCCCTCTTCTAAGCAGAGAATTTTCAAAGCTAAAAATAACACTACACTAGCTGAATCCTGTGCAGTATAATATTTTTGAAGCAGTAAATTTAAGATCAACAACCTTGTAAGGAAACAAATTGGGACTGTACATATCCGAACATAGAATTATTCGAATTAGATCCATTACACTTAGGCTCTAAAATGTATGTCAGAGTATGGGTGAAAATATTTACAATAAGTACACTTATTTGGTTGCAGTGTTAGTTGAGGTAATTCAACTCGTTGGTATTTGTTAGTTATAGTCTATGAGATGTTTTGTTCAAATACTGGAAGTGGTGATTGACCTCCAAACTTGCTTGTTTAGAGTGAATATGGGATTGTAGTTAAATGGTCAATTCAGGTTGTATTGTGCAGACTACGTATCTGATTGAGTCTTACGCTGTTCTGGAGAGAGCAGTTATCTTTGTCACTATCTACTCTCAACTGGTTCTGATGATGATCGTTTGACGATCGAAACTGGTCATCCATGTGTATTTATTAATCTCATGTATATTTTTTCAGGATTAGGGAATAGCCCACCTCATTTGGGTACAAGCGTGTTGACCGACTGAAAAGTATCAAACTTTTGTTCGAATAATTATAACAAGCATAGAAACAGAGAGAAAAGATATGGTAGCATAAAGGGAAAAAGAAAGAAAGAGATAACACGTGACGCTTGTTTTGGATCATATAGCCTATATTATATCTTTGTACAGGCTGAAAGGGGAAGAGGGTTAACCCCCATCCAACGCCTCGGATTTGCCCCCACTTCGAACAACTTGTCCACTGCACCTATTTCTTTACACAAATTGCTGTAACTTTCGGGCACTTATCATCTTGGAATAATTCAAATACGTTCCGGTATCAGAAATGTTGGATTTATTTTAATAATCGACTATTCGATATACTCGAGTAATTAGAATGTTCGAATCGTTCGAACAACCAAATATTCGAAGTAGTCAAATTAATCGAATATTCGAATTATATGTACAGCCCTAGAAGAAACCGAAAATTGGAGTGGGGGTGGTAAAAGGGACTGTAAGCTGATGTAAAACAAAGGCGAGAAACACGTCTACCGAAAACCATGGCAATGTATGTGAACAATAGCGAAATAACTGGGTAAGTGATGACTGAATAAATAAATAAATAAATAAATAAATTCTCAGTTGATAGAACGATTGAGGATATGTAGAAGTCAGAACAAAACATCTGACATTCCAAGGAAATAGTCAAAATAGGAAGGGGGAGGTTGGAGACCTGAAATGCCCTGAAACTGGACAGAATGTAAGTTGGCTCAAATGTAACCAAGATATGCAGAGTGCAAGAACAGAATATATAAACAATGAAATCGAGACTCGGAAAATGAGGGTCATGCAAATTACGTGAATGATAACAAACCCTTCCTTGGAAGAATAAGTGTAGGACATACGCTATGGAAAAGATAAGGATAGCAAAAGGAACAAGATGTTCAATAAAGAACATATAGCCTACTTTCTCCTAAATGCATGGGTACTGTAATAACTCTTTGTCCTTTTCAAGGAGCTCTGTACAAAATTTCATTCAATTCGGTTTCACCGTGTTTGAATTGATATGGTGAATCAATTTGCTCACATACATGGTCGCTATCTGCAAACTATTGGACTGATGACCTTGTAGTTCAGTCAAAAGATGCTTCCCACAAAAAGGTATATTGTTGCAAAATTTGGTAGAGATCAAATGATTAGGTTGGTTGTAATTTTATTTAATCTTTTAACATTTGGGTGGCCGCCATTCCGTTTCCGTCAGGATGGCGGCGATATAAAACATGACACCGAGTTGCCTTTTGCGAGTGCTAACTCTGTACCAAATTTCGTTCAATTCGGTTTAACCGTGTTTGAATTAATAGGGGGAATCGATTTGCACACATACTGTACATGGCCGCCATATGCAAACTATTGGACTGACGACCTTGTAGCTTGGTCAAAGAACGCTTCTCACATAAAGGTATGTTGTTGCGAAATTTGGTAGAGATCAGATGATTAGGTTGGTCGTAATTTGATTTAAGCTTTTAACATTTGGGTGGCCTCCATTACGTTTCCGTCAAGATGGCGACGATATGAAACATGACACTGAGTTGCCTTTTGCGAGTGCTAACTCTATACCAAGTTGCGTTCAATTCGGTTTCACCGTGTTTGAATTGAGAGGGGGAATCGATTTGCACACATACATGGCCGCTATCTGCAAACTATTGGGCTTATGACCTTGTAGTTTGGTCAAAAGATGTCTACCATATAAAGGTATGCTGTTGCAAAATTTGGTAGAGATCAGATGATTAAGTTGGTCGTAATTTGATTTAAGCTTTTGACATTTGGGTGGCCGCCATTACGTTTTCATCAAGATGGCGGCGATATAAAACATGACACTGAGGTGCCCTATGCTAGTGCTACCTCAGCACCAAATGTCGTTCAATTCGGTTTCACCGTGTTGGAATAGATAGGGGAATCGATTTGCACACATACATGGTCGCCATCTGCGAACGATTGGGCTGATGACCTGGTAGTTTAGTCAAAAGACGCTCGTCATATAAATATATGTTGTTGCAAAATTAGGTAGAGATGGGATGATTAGGTTTATGGTAATTTGATTTAAGCTTTGAACATTTGGGTGGCCGCCATTACGTTTCCGTAAAGATGGCGGCAATATGAAACATGACACTGAGGTGCCCTTTGCTAGTGCTACCTCTGTACCAAATTTCGTTCAATTCGGTTTCACCGTGTTCGAATAATAGGGGGGACAGACATTCAGAGTACACACAGAGGTACAATTTTTTGCCCTGTGTTGATCTCATAAGTCTACTTTCATTTTTTGCAAAAATTGAAAGTAGGCTAAAAACTGACGCTCGAAAAATGAGAACCGAGGAATAAAAGGTGCTGGTGAGGGGAAAGGTCGGAGGGAGGGGAGAAGGAATGCTATACTAGTATGACCAACAAGGGATGAATAATTTATGGTAGGGGCTGTGCCTCGGTAGAGGATGAAACAATTAACTGGCACTTCATCAAATTCATTCATCGTTTATTGTATTAGTGTCATCGCGAATGATTGGCAACAGTCCGACATCATCTTCCTATAGCATTCATGCATGATCATTAAGAACTAATTTTGTGCTATGGATAGGACACAATATTTACACGAATTAACATTATTAATCCACATTTTCCTGAATTTCTTGTGGGCGCTTGTCAGTAAATAGGAGAGAGTACTTTCAAAAGTTATTTTTGAACTTCTAAATTCCCACCAGCTAAGTTCGTTGATTTACTGTTGTTGCTTCAACCAGGGGCTTGGAACATATTTGGTCATCAGCCGTATGCAGGTCTATTTGACAACCTGTGTTATTGTGAAGATTGTAATAGTGTGTGTGGCTGTAAATATTTGAGTCTACAAACGGGGTAGGATCTCCGGGATTTGAAATAAGGTTTCACCACGACAATTGCCTGGGGGAGTATGAGAAACCACAATCAGTATGATCGCTGTTTGCATCGGGTTTCAAACCTCCGAACTCCAGACATACCTGCAGCTCTCCATTGCAGTCTTGGAGCGTGACTGAACGCACTCGCAGCTAAGTGTTGATTTACTAAATTAACAATACTGTATTTACCGTAGGGAGACGAAATTTTAGAGGTGCTCAACATACAGAACATGAAGGCAATTTATGTGGCCCCTGGTCGAGTTTTGATAATAGGGTACTTCATAGTGACCGAAACCCATAGGGAACAAGAGCGTTCATTTAATTTGCATAGAAAAGAGAATAATCCATGGTATAAATCTCTGAATTATTCGTAGGTTTTACTTAAAATGTTGTTTCCATATTTTGTTGGGTAGTATGCAAGTAACTTAGATGCATATTTCTCATTTTAAAAAGGTAAGAATAGCACTTTCCCAATTGGATTATTTAAAATTACAGCTGCAGTGCTTGGTCTGAGATTGAAAAGCTAGGTGCGTTCCACTGGGGATTGGATCCAGCTATCTCGGGACACCCACAGGAATAGCAAGTTTACATCCTATGAATTGCTTTGAGAAGTTGATTGCTGTTTACTGAGAACTAATAATAATGCTATTTGTTTTACGACCCTTTTAACTACTCTGGCTTTTAGAGACGTCGGGGTTCCAGAATTTTGTCCCGAAGGGGATCTTTAACGTGCGAGTAAATCTACTGACACGGCTCCCTCACATTTGCGCACCCTCAAATGCCAGCTGACTGCGCCAGGATACGAACCTACAAGCCTGGACCCAGCAAGCGAGAACGTTCACCGCTGAGCCACGCAGCCAGTCTTACTGTGAACTGACGTTCCTAACGACTGATATATAAGTGTTTCTTTATCAAACACTTCCTTTACAAATGTAGATCAATGGGCAAGGAGTGTTGTGTTTAAGAAAAATGGACGGATGATTATTTTTGTCTTGAGGACAGTGGAAAAGTGGTCTCTGACTGATGATAAAAGAACGGTTTTAAACATCGGGCGTTATTATCACTCTAAATACAAATATGTACGCTACATAGTACAGTAACTACGGTGGAATATTGCGAAAGGAAAAAAAATCATCTTAATGAATGGTCTCACTGTTCACACAACATACCGAGGGAAATAGAGGCGGAGTTCACGCTAGTTAAAGGATTCCACATCTATTAGTGGTTACTTCATTATAGGGGCTTGGAACACCATGGTTATCAGCCCCAATAGGAAAAACATTTCCTGATGGGGAGTTCGTGCTTTCTGTAGTAGAAGAAATGTGTCCTGAAAAGGAAACAACTGATATATTCCGTCAGATTATCGCGTCGTACAATGACGTGAAGAAAGGAAGAACTCTGTACTAATTTGTGCTCATTACTGCGCGAGAAAGTACAACCATTCGGTGGTTTTCGTTGCATTTGCTTGAAAGTAATGACGGTTGTGGATATTTATTCCTGTCGACGCGTGTGAAATGGCAGAGGAACTAACATTTTTATGGAGCATCCAATGGAACTGCAACACGCGAGAATGTGTTCTTCCAGCTACGTGAAACATTGTAAGATCTCGACGATCATCTAATGGAAAGAAAAGAGAGATTTAGTATTGAGATCAAAATTTGACAGGATACTGGTAGGTATAGGTCGGATCGAAGCAACAAATATACAGATGATGATGTACCAACTTAGTTGTTACGTTGCATAGGGGATGAAGGCCTTATCAGAATTTAGAAGACAGGTGAGGTGCCCTCTGATGTCAATATTCTATAGAATAGAGTCGAGGACAAACATGACCAGGAAATGACTTTGGACAATGCTGATTGGAGTAAATTGTTTGGCATTTTGATAGGATTGGAATAAATAACATGGATAGGAGGGTGATCTACAATCTATACAGATATCAAACTGCATAGAGCAGGAGGAATTTAAGACATCAGAGAGAAATGCCCATACTTTCACCCCCATAGGCTACAGAGGAAATTAAGAGATAAAAGTTGGAACAAGGCTTAAGGTGTCATTACAACTATAAGATTTGTGTATGACACTTAGCCGAGTCGCCGCACTATCTGATGATGATGATAATGATTGTTGTTTTAAGGGGCGGAACAGAGGTGTCATCTGCCCCTGACAAATTGATCCTCTAGTTGGACAGCGTTTAGAAACAGATGTTCCTGACAGCAACTAGCATGCTATCTTCCTGCGGGGAAGGCATCCTTCTTATACCAGAACCTTGATGCCGACTATTGAACATTATTGGTATAGTCTACTTGCCTCCTTGAGTAGAGAAGCATTTATTTTTTTAAACTACACCAGCCACCCACAGAGAGAGGCTTATTATGGATTATATCTTGTGGTAACTATCTAGATGATCTCCTTCAAAACCTTCGTTCCGTTCTTTCAATAATAGAGGATACCAAACCAGCTAGACTTGGTCACATTAATGGCCATATTAGTTCAATGTTCCTTATTCTTGGAGACAACTAACTATACACTAGGTGCAACATGCCAAAATTAGTCTGTCAGATTTAGATGCATTAGGTGCAGATCGATTACAAGTACACACACTAGTACAGACATCACAGTGACAGAGGTTACCGTACAACTTCTACACACACCCAAATACACGGTACTAGATGACCACGATGTCGCCAAGCCCCTAAAACCATCAACAACTACTTCGAGTACCGACATTCTGATCAGTAGAACATAAATTCGTGTTCCTACAATTGTAATTTCCAAAATAATGAAATGTATGATCATTATGAATTCATTTATAGTTTATCTTAATGAGTGCGGTTTACTTTGTAGTCGAAAGTTTCAATACGATTAGGAAAAGTTAAAATATATTTTAAACATGAAAGATACAAGACCCATGAACAGAACGAATTTTAAAAATCTGGTAAAAGTAGCTACTATAAGTTGTTTTTTTTTTGAAAAACTAAGAACTGTTTCTGTTTACTATGAGAGATGTATCATATATACCGTAAATGCTTGAAATGGTCACCGTTGACGTCGATGCAGGACTACGCTCGATTTATCAATCTGAGACACGCGTAGCAGTACTGCCCGAGGGTTAGCAGCAATAGCGTTTTCAATGTTCTGTTGTAGCTCTTCTAGTGAGAGAGGATTATTTACGTACAATTTTCCCCAAATACAAAAATCACAGGGAGAGAGATCGGGTGATCAAGGTGGTCAGGAGATAGCACTGCATCTGATGGTTGTCCTCTTCTCACTAAACACCTCATTAATCCATATCATGGTTGCGAAGGTTGTGTGCTGAAAATATGCATACAGTCGTTCATCTTCAGCGAGTCCATCGACATATGGATTAAACAGATTCTGGACATATCGGGCCGCATTAACAGTTTGGTGTTACAATGGGGACACCAGACATTACGCACAAAACACCAATCTTGACATTATGCGACGGTGCTTCAAAGTACTGGTGTGGATTTCCTCATGCATAATGGCGCATGTTTTGTGAGCTCACTTACCCAGACAGGCTGAACCAGGCCTTATCTGAAGAAATGAAAAACTGAGATCCAGGCTTTCCTTCACACGTGCAATGTATTCAGGTGTTCGAACACTTTTCGGATCGTTAAGATTTTTATTCGGAACACTGCCCGTTTTGCGCTATTTGGCTACTAAGTTTTGCTTGCACGCTTTGCTAGAGGTTTTACCAAAACACGTCCAGTTAAATTCCTGCGCTAACAGTTATGCACACGTTTTTCACGCGGAGACTTGTGACAGCAATCACTTCTTGAGAGAAAGAAAGAAAGATAAATAAAAAGAAATATCAAAAATAAATACATAAATAAAGAAATTGATTCAATCATTCATTCCTGGACAGTTTTATTCTGCAAGAATTGCAGCAATAACAATAGTGGTTTTGTTATTCTTCCATTTAAGGGGCTTGGGCATCGTGGTCCTTTATCCCTGTGTACATCGCTAGCATTGTTGGAGGTCACCCCTAAGATCCGGGTTTGACTGTAGCCTCCGCCAAGAAATGTAATTCTCGTCTGGGGGCTGAAATGGGACACACACAACCTCACAAGAATGAGACTGAGAAGAGAGGGTTTTGACTGCCACCTCAACAAACCTAGAAGTGGTTTTCCGCGGTTTCTCCAGTTTTACTCCAAACAACTGCCGGGATGGTTCCCAATAAAAGGCCACGGCCTCTTCCTTCCCAATTCCAAGCTCAATTGCAAATGAGACACCGTTTTTCGGACACCAAAATAATACATGTTATCAGACAAACTCAACATATACTCAAATACACGGGGCTAAATAACCGCTATGTCGCAAGTCTGTAAATCGATCAACAATAACAAACAACTAATTATATTCAAATGCACATTTTGTTAAAACAGTTTTATTACATTTCATACACAATTACTGTAAGACAAATTATGACTAGTAAGTGTTAGTGCATATACTGATTGCTAGCCACTACACTGTGAGGTACACGGGGATAAATGACCACGATTCCCAAACCCCTCAAATGGACGAACAACCGTAAGTTAGGACATCTAGAAACGTGATGCTGTAAGCACCCAATGAATAATTTCTGGGCTTTCCTCGAGTGAGATAACATAATTATTTGATGTGCAAAAAACTGGTTCACTAAAAATGCACTTGGCAAAAAACCACTGAGGTTTCATTACAACTATGTGTTATAAGGAAATAAATGTACGGGGATACTAATGTGATGTGATGTGAAGTTTTCTGTACTGGAACAGATGTTTACAGGCAGAAAAATGCAATCTATCTAGGGAGTTTCAACACGATAAGGGTGTCGCAACATTTGTTCGCTAAAAGTAAATACTGTAACTGAAATTTACAATGTCCTGGAATACTAAACTAGATCTTCAACAAATTTTGAAGTTAAATGTTATTCTTCTATTTATAGTTTTTTTTAGGATCCCACGGTCAATATCGTTCGTGTACAATTTCCAAATTTTCGAGAAAATTTCAATTTAATCCACATTAGGGCAGATTTAAATGCGTATCTGTTTGCATACTTTCAGTTTCTTAGTGCTTATATTTCTCTCTATAAGCTATTACCATTGAAGGCTACTGTATGTAATTTATCATGTACGAAACTACAAACCTACGTAAGTGCTATATGAATTAATTTTTCAGACAATCTTTTGTAGATTGTATAAAATCCGTTACAAGAAATTGTTCTGTTCAATTCTGCTCTACTAGTCGAACAATATTTTCGGCAGAGAATTCTGTTCGTTTCGGTAAGACTCCATTCTACTGGTAGTGACCGTAATTCGTTTCTCCTATTTAAATACAACCCGGCCCCGTGATGTTGGAGTAGCACGCTTGCCTCATACCTAGGAGGCCCTGAGATCGATACCCGACTCCACCAGTTATTTACAATCTCAGGTGAGGGCTAGAACGACGTATTTACCCTCATAAGGACAACTGAGAGCACACTTTATAAGTAGCACCCCTCGCCTAAATCCAAGGTGATAAGGCTGGAGGTTATCATTGCGCTGGCTACACATCCCCACATATTCCGCAGACTATGAGCTGGGCGGGAGTCATTCTTAGCTACGTGCAGTTTTCTTAGGCCTGATTTAATGCAGGGGACAGAAGAATTCAGTTTGGTTCGATTGGATTCTAGTAAATGGTAGCGCCCCTTTAAAAGCATTAACCTGTAATTTTCAGCTTTTTTTTTTTTTGTCAATCCTTAACCAAAAATAAAGAACTGAAAGCAAGCGAGCTTATTGCTTATGTTCTATGAAATGCAGGGCACCGCAACTCATTTAAAACTAATTTCGGACGTGTTTTTTTTTTCTGACTGAATAAATGCAACTGCTTTTAACCTAATATATCTCCGCTGTGCTAAATAGTACACGAGAATAATAATGATGAAGTTGCTTTTGAGGGGCTTTGGCATCATGGTCATTTAGCTCCGTGTACGTGGGTGTGTGTAGAATCGCGTCTGTGTTATTGTGGTGTCTGCATTTATATCAAGTAAGGATTTGGAAGGAGGCAGCCGTGGCTTTAAGTTAGGAACCAACCCAATATTTGCCTGTAATAGAGGTGGGAAACCAAGGAATACCTCTCCCAGTCCAGGATTACCGAGATGGGAATCAACTCCACCTATTCTCATGTTTGCCTTTTGAGGCTAGGTTCCAGCACTCAGACCAGTGCCGGTAATTGAGCCTGGACCACAGGGGTCACAGCGTCTCGAGGCGGACAACTTGAAGAGTGAGTCAGCCGTTTGTTAGCACGGACTTCTAGGTGGGATGAAGTGATCCATATACCGGCGATAAGATTAACGTGCTTATAGAACCAATAAGTTAGGTTTGAGGAGAATAATTGTATAGTGGACTAGCTGATTGCCTCTCGCCAAGGTAAAATTCACGGTTTATTGATGTGAGATTTTTGAAATGAAAAGTCACGTCCAATAATTGGAATTCCACGTAAAAAGTAGGAGGTCCCGTGACTTGTGATGACACGCTCATCATGATTAAAACGACTGCCAAGACATGCAGTACCTAAAGTTACCTTCGGTTATTGTGTTTGTACTTTTGTCAGTTTATAGACTCACACTGAAAGACAGTTCGTGATGTTTACGCACCATCGTTCTGGTCTGTTATAGCACAAGTACGCCACTTGCACATCCCTACCGCTGTCAGTGGCTATGCAACCGAGAGAATGACGTAGTTTAACTAAAGTGAGAGCCTCCCTATAGAACGGAGCCTCGGATGAGCTGCGTGACGGCCGGGGCACTTTGTCGAGCAAGGCACTGGCGCTTGCAGCAGCGTAGCGCCCAACTAGTTCAACACATTTACACTTTTTAACGTATTTCATAATCATTACTTACATGAATTCATAGTTGCTGGAAATGCTGTCCGTCATTTTATAAACACACATTGCACCAACAAAGGAAGTTTTAGTAAACTCGCTGTAATTCATCCTCACTGATATTTCGTATCTGTGCAGTTATATCGTTCTCGAGAGCCTCCCGAGTAGGCGGATTGTATCTGTAGGCCTATACATTTTGTGTGAGATTCCTCCACAAGTAAAAATCACACGGCGCTGAAACTTAAAAATACATTTACTGTAAAACTTCTGCTTAAGATAAGCTTCCACTAGGAAATGTCGATGTTCACGGGATACGAGAGGGCCTACAGTACTTCGGCACAAGTGGTAATTATCTCAACTAAGGTACTTTCCAGCTCCGTATGTAATAAATGCAATGCCAGCATTCGGTGTTTTCCGACGCGCAATTGTGTAACGGTATATGCTAGTCAAGTGGCGCTGACTCAACGCGCTTCGCCCGTCCTATAGCACATGGGAAGATCCGTTCTATAGGGAAGGCTCTCACTGTAAAATAAACCAGATTCCTGTGCACGACCTCTGCACTATGCGAGTCTAATTTCTGACGCATAGACATATAGAGCATGAATTTCAGTACTTGACTCCTTAGAACGTAAAAGCACTACTGCTATTAATAATACTTACACGTAACTAGCAATATATGTGTACCCCTTAGTACGGTTTCTAAGGGGACAAGGTAAGACGAGATTAATTGTGGTAGGTGGTTAATACGGCGGGATACCCTTCCTAACGCCAATCTCATGAGAGGAAGAGTGACTCAGAGATGAAATGAAAATGAATGAAACTGGGCAAGGGGTTGAAAGGAAGCGGACTTGGCCTAGTATAATGCACCGTCCCGTCCTTTATCTTGAGCTTTAAATTGGAAATCACTTAAAAACGATGATAATAATAATAATAATAATAATAATAATCAACGATTTGCTATAAGTCAGCTTAATTGCCCTCCTCAAATATCTGCTGATCCATTGCAAATATTCATATCCTGTTATAGCCCTAATGAACTGTGTAAAAAGGAAAGCATAGTGCAACGTTTTTCTTTGAAATCATTAATCACGGAAATAGCTACACACAAGTTTTCTTTACGAAATAAAACTATACTGATTACAAAAATTGCATACCAAATCAAGGCTGTGATGGTGCAGTGGTCTAGTTGTTTGCCTCTCACCAAGGCGGATCGGGCTTGATTCCCGGTCAATGCATGTGGGATATTCCAAGTGAAATATCACGTCCTGTGGTTTGGATTCCACGTAAAATGGAGGTCCCGTGGCCCATGATCACGGTATTAAGGGGGCTCATACACCGCCAGTGGGAATTTACGCATCTAGTTACGAATCATTTCATAGCTTCACTAATATGTAACATAGAGTTATGAAAACTGACATATGTATAGTAAATACATAGAGCGTTCATCTAATTTAGAGAGAGGAGCAGTATATCAAGTATTTCGTGATATATTGAAAGGATAATATTCGTGATATTTTAAACTCCATGAATCACAAAAAACACGATTTAACAAGAAATTCCAGTCTGAATGAAATGATTTTTTTTCATGTAAAGTAAACGCATAAATAGCGAGGATGAACCACCATGAATGTTATATTGTAAATATTATATTTAAAAAAAATTAAATGTGTCTTTCAAAAAATGAACAGTTTTTTGTTTAATTTTCCAAGTATATCTCAATTATTTTTTAAGATAATTTCATAAATGAGGTTCATCCCCTAGGGATCATATGTTGGAATGTATCTACCGAGTTTCATCCAGTTTCATCACTTAGTTCACGAGATATTGTGTTCCTACCAAAAAAGCAACCTTTCGGGTAAACAGCTTTGAATATTGAACACTCCATTGACAGATAGGCGCATGGTCTCACGTATTACGCTATATCTCTGCCAAAACACTGAATTTACTTATAAAACTTAACAGATATATTGAGAAAGGTATTGTCTTTCATTTAAACGTAAAAAGGAAATTTAAAAAAAATTGACAACCGACTGTGTATGATCCCATATTAAACACTCCATTGACAGATAGGCGCATGGTCTCACGTAATACACTATATCTCTGCCAAAACGGTGAATTTACTTATAAAACTTAACAGATATATTGAGAAAGATATTGTCTTTCATTTACACGTAAAAAGAAAAAACTTAAATTTTGACAACCAGCGGTGTATGAGCCCCCTTAACGGTCACGTAAATACAGGCTTCCTTCCTTTTGCATACTAGATCACAATAGGGCAGAGTAAGTGGTGTGATTATTTGGATATCAAACGAGTACGTTTGCATAAAAAGAGCATACAAACTTGCAATTTTAGGCGAGGTAGTAGTGCAGCTTTATTTCCCGACGACTTGCATCATCTTCCGGAAGTGTGACACGCTTTATATTGAAAAGTATTGGTCTCATTAAAAAATAATTACGCTACACCAATTAAATTTCTCTATGTGAAAACAATTAAACTAGTGGCAAAAATTCTGTTTCCATTTAAAATACCTATGTTGGTATTATCTACGTGACAAATAATACCTTGGGATTACGATTTACATTGCTCTGTAACCCCTTATTACCATTCATAAGGGTGAAAAAAGATGTCAATTATTTAGCGGATTAGAAGTTTTACGAGCGGGATACTTTAAGTAATGAAATGACTTCGAATCACGCAATATCCAAACGCGAAACGCCAACGTTTAAAATGATCCATTGGGCTAGAGTTGGATTCTAGTGGACCTACATCTGGGGGCAAAGGAAATGTCCCTATTGGCAACACTGGGCAGAGCAAACCGACATTGATCGAGCCTACCGAGGCACTAAGGGAACATCGTTTGCCGGCTCTCTTGCCGAAGGGATTTGATAACAATGTTGTATTCATCACAGGAAATATTCTGTAATTACTGTGATTCAGGGAAAAGGTACGACACGTCATATATGTGTTAGTCATGCCAGGAATCCCATGACCAGTTCTGAGCAAGTATGCTATAGATATACGTCTATATGCCAATGAGTGAAACAAGGTTCGATGCGGAACGTATTCCATTGATAAAATCGAAAACAGTAAACAATGTACGGCAATGGTTCCGCAAGTGTGGTCTGTGGAGCCCGGGAGGATGAACGACGATGTTTAAGGGGTTCCACATACAATTGTTTTAAAATAGAATACAGTACAGTCATTTCCCCCGATATCCATACCCGTCTATCTTGCAATCTCTATAACCTCAATTCACATAAATGTTATAATCCAGTAAAAGTCATTTTAAACTGTCGGTTCAACAAGGCCTTTAAAATTTTAAAACATGTCGCATAGCCCATCTGTTTGTCACTCGCATTTAAATGTGATATTGCCATAACAATATACTCTGTGAGCTGCCTGAATAGGATTGACATTAAGCCGGAAATTCCACGTCAGTCATCACCCCTCTGCCTCTTGACCAATCCATGTTCGCATAGTTGATGTCATAATACTCTGCGTTGCAATATTACAGCCCACGTGCTTCAGTGCCTGGTCAGCTGCATCTTTGGCTTGTACAGTTTGGCAACCTCGTTCTCAGACCACATGGCGAGGCGAGAACTGTCAATCCCATTCTGGCAGCTCACAGAGTATAGTCAAATGTAATTATCGATGCCTTGTTGACAGCAAAACGTATTTGTGTAATACATATTCCCACCTCACGTGCTTGAAATGAATAGACGTGAAATAGAGAATGGCTAAATATCGAAATTATCAGACAATGGAGAGCTAATTGTCTAAAAGCAGCGACATTATTCACATTGAAATGAGTTTTATATGTCCTAAACAATTTGCAGGTGAAGAGCACCTTACTTAAAATAAATTTCAATTAAAATTGAGGCATTTGTATCATATATCCTGTTTTTCTTTATTTTAAAGCTCGGAAGAGGTTAGCAAAATGTTCTACTTTCTTCGGGGATCAAAGGAATGAAAAGTTTGAAAATCACTGATTTGCAATTGTGGATGCAAAGACAAACGCTCTTAATCAAGTCACCTAAAATAGATGTAACATAATAATGAATACTGACTCTAGTGAGCATTTCAGAAAAACTACAACGCGAGATAATTTAGCTTGGTGTAAGTACTTACAAAGGCATATCCCTGTTAGTAGAGATAGGCTACTTTCCATCAAATTGAACGGCAAGCAGTTCAATGTGCATACCTGTGAGTTTTATTACGAGTGCATCTTCAATGAAGTTAGAGAAGAGTGATAATTGCTATGCAACAAACCACAAACCGAAGTAAATATAATCTTATGGATAAAGAGAAAACCCATCATACCAGAAAAATGTGTCACAGGTCCAACCTAGAATTAAATCCTGAAGTTGAGATGTATAAACTAGGACGCAGAAAATATTAAAGATAAAATACCCTTGGGACTTTGCATGGCCTTCATAATTTCGGATGTTGCGAGTTTCTACTTGTTACCGTTTCATTTAGGGGCTTGGGCATTGTAGTCATTTCATCCTCACGCTCTTGGGTGCGTGGAAAAGTTGTCTGATAACCTGTCGAGTTAGGAACCATCCCGGGATTATCCGGGGGTAGAAGTGGAAAATCGCGGAAAACTACTACTGGAATGGCTGAAGTAGGAATCAAACCCACATCCTCTCAGTTTTGCCTCACGAAATTGAGTGTACCGCTTTCCAGCGCTCAGGCCAGAATTAAATTATTTGGCAGAGCCGGGAATCTAACGCGGACTTCAGGGGTAGCACATGCACCACCAGAAGGCCATTACCTACTTCATTCTTAACATGCGCCTCTATAATACAACGTTGTGAATTCCGAGTCAATACAGTATCCTCGAATTCTGTAGGGCATAGGCAAAATATATCCCTCTCCAAAAATGCAGAATACTCATTTATATCCTGGTGAAAACCTACTTAATGTAACTTATATTTGTGCTTAACGAGTACATTTAAGTCCGCTAGTGTATTTCTCATAGCCACAATACCGCTAAGGCTGAAAGATGAAACCCGCACCAAGTGCTCATAAGCTTGTTTGAAAGCTAGTGCATACCAGTGCGCCGCAGTTACAAGCTCCTGAACGATAACATCTCAGGCTGGAATAACAAGGCTGACGACATTGCAGATAAAGCACATTTCTTTATTTGTACCCTCGCACACGTAGTGTAAATTCAGAAATGTCTTGCAAAATACAGTAGTGTAAATTCAGAAATGACTTGCAAAATACAGAACTTCCATGTGTTAAGTGTTCGTATAGCCAACATTCCTTAAACAATGTAACTAGTGCAATTTTACAGTGGCGAAGACTCATCCGACAAGCCGTAATGCAGCTGTGTTGGGATGAGTGATCTGTAAGAGGCGTCAATATGTAATTTTCTTATTAGAGGCTCTCTGCAAATGCTTTCGAGAGAACTCTGAACTTGTCGACAGTTCAATCCAATGGCGTAGGCTATTTTTTAACACTTGGGTTAACACGTAGTTTCTATTTCAGTATATGGATGTGTCCACCACGAGTGGCAATACAGTTCAGAATTCTTGCAGGCATGGAGTCAATAAGGCCCTGGATCAGTTCCTACTGGTCCATGCTTGCTACACCTCACGGGTCGTTGTACCAGAGTTGTGGGTGACCGACAACAGCTGGCAAGTTGCCCCACACATGCCCAATAGGGCTGAGATCCGGGGATCTATTGTGGAGAACTCCCCTGATAATAATGCCCGACATTGGCCTGTGTGCCTCTCGACAATAAGGTCTGGACGGCCGTTTCCTCGGCGAGTCGTCGCACACAATCGCTGCCGTAATTGCATGCAAGACAGAAGCGCGATTAATCACAATTAAGACGACACCGATACTATGTCATTCGTCGACCCACGCCGATCTTTCTGGACACTGAACCAGCCGTCGACAAGATGTTGTGGGGTCAATAGAACACCTGTAGGAACACGGGCTCCGAAGCCATCTGCATGCAGCCGATTCTCAACTATCTGCTTTGTAACGTGTGTGCCACTGTTGCCCGGGAGTCCATCCGGGCCATCCGAATGATGTGACGATTCTCCTTCACAGTTGTCCGTCGAATTGGGCTTGTGCAGGGTCTACGAGCGTGAGTATATTAATTTGTAATCTATATTTGTAATTGAAGCGAGGATTCGAATGGAGGCGGCCGTGGTCATAAGTTAAGAACCATCCCAGTATTTTCCTGGAGTAAAAGCGGGAAACCACGAAAAAACACTTCTAGGAATGGCTGAGTTGGAGTGGAGATGAAACGCACCGCTTCTCAGTTATAACGCACGAGGCTGAGTGTATCCAGTTCCAGCCCTTAGACCAGAATTACATTTCTTGGTAGAGCCGGGATCAAACCCGGACCTCCAGGGTGACAACAAAGAATGGTAGCCGCTACAACACGAGGGGGTCATCAAGTTACTATCTCCTATGAAAGCAAATATCAAATACCGTATTTGGGTCGGAGAGAGGGCCTTGGTAGGGCGGGGTCCAAAAACCTCGTCCTACTCTCAAGACAGGTACAGAAAATGGGAATATGTCAAGTGAGAGAATGCATCAACGCTACCGGACGAAGTAGAGAGAAGCTTCCATGTTATTTACTGTATAATAAATCACAAAATATATATTGACATTTTGAAATAAAATCTGACAGCCAGTGGTGATCAACTTCTTGTCCAAGCAAGAAAACGCCCCCAAATATACCGCCCATAATAGGTGGCTGTGGCTTCTGTTGAATACGTTCCGGAAAAGCTCGTTACACCTCCCCAGTAATCGAATATCAAATGGACGATTTTGGAGACCAGGTTAAGGAAAATGCAAACTGCGAGCAGGACTACCACGATAACGGCTCTTCAGGCATAGTGCATCTGTATTTCAGAAGAAGTGGTTAGGCAATTTATTGAATCAGTTTCATGGCTCATAAAAGCTGCAATTAATGCGAAATATACAACTAAGAACACCAAAAACATTCTTTTTCTGTTATTTGCCGACAAACATGTTACGTTTACGAATACATTTAAAATGAAAAGATTGTTTAAATTTGTTTGCAATTTGTATTAGGCTATATTTGACATTTAATATTTTACTCTGTTTACTGGGTGTAGCTCCACCAATACAGAAATGGATTGTATTAACAATGTAATCAGCCCGCTTCTCCATCCCCAATCAGTACCATTTAGCAGCTGATAATTGAAGCTCACTGGTATGTACAGCTCAGGTATCCATCCCGGTAGCTAATTGGATAGCATGCTAGGCTTTGAGCCGAAGGGTCCCCGTGCTCAATAGCTGGCCGAGCCTCGAGGATTTTAATGCCCTAAAGTAAATTCCTCTGGCTTGAGGACTGGGTGTTTGTAGCGTCTTCACAAGGAAAACAGAAAGTAAACTGTAAATGGAAAACGAATGAAGCAAAGTAAAAACTAAAATCAGAGAAATAAACTATAATTTTATTATATATATACACACATCAAAAAAAGTTTTGCATCACCTCGGTTCCAAGAGTTCCGGAACCGTTAAATACAAAGGGAATAGAGATCAACACAAACAACATTTCAGCTCGTTTTATTGCTCATGAGACCCACACATTGCATGTTGTACCATCATACAGCTAGACTTTCAGCATTTGTGGTCCAGATTGCAGTACACACCACTACCTCTAATACCCAGTAGCACGTCCTCTTGCATTGATGCATGCCTGTATTCGCCGTGGCATACTATCCACAAGTTCATCAAGACACTGTTGGTCCAAATTGTC
The DNA here is from genome assembly GCA_946902985.2 of Meconema thalassinum. NCBI lineage: Eukaryota > Metazoa > Arthropoda > Insecta > Orthoptera > Tettigoniidae > Meconema > Meconema thalassinum. Next base: position 1,038,679,555 of record OX336389.2, read on the forward strand.
CCACTCCTCAACGACAATTCGGCGTATATCTCTCAGAGTGGTTGGTGGGTCAAGACGTCCATAAACAGCCCTTTTCAACATATCCCAGGCATGTTCGATAGGGTTCATGTCTGGCGAACATGCTGGCCACTGTAGTCGAGCGATGTCGTTATCTTGAAGGAACGCATTCACAAGATGTGCACGATGAGGTCGAGAATTGTCGTCCATGAAGACAAATGCCTCTCCAATATTCTGCCGATATGGTTGCACTATGGGTCGGAGGATGTCATTCAGGTATCGTAAAGCCGTTTCGGAGCCTTCCATGACCACCAGTGGCGTACGTCGGCCCCACATAATGCCACCCCAAAACATCAGGGAACCACCACCTTGCTGCACTCGCTGGACAGTGTGTCTAAGACGTTCAGCCTGACCAGGGTGCCTCCAAACACGTCTCCGACGATTGTCTGGTTGAAGGCATATGCGACACTCATCGGTGAAGAGAACGTGATGCCAATTCCGTGGGGTCCATTCAGCATGTTGTTGGGCCCATCTGTACCGCGCTGCATGGTGTCGGGGTTGCAAAGCTGGACCTCGCCATGGACGTCGGGAGTGAAGTTGCGCATCATGCAGCCTATTGCGCACAGTTTGAGTTGAAACACGACGTCCTGTGGCTGAACGAAACGCATTATTCAACATGGTGGCATTGCTGTCAGGGTTCCTCCGAGCGACAATCCGTAAGTAGCGGTCATCCACTACAGTAGTAGCCCTTGGGCGGCCTGAGCGAGGCCTGTCATCGACAGTTCCTGTATCTCTGTACCTCCTCCATGTCCGAACAACATCGCTTTGGTTCACTCTGAGACGCCTGGAAACTTCCCTTGTTGAGAGCCCTTCTTGACACAAAGTAACAATGCGGACGCGATCGAACTGCGGTATTGACCTTCTAGGCATGGTAGAACTACAGACAACATGAGCAGCGTACCTTCGTCCTGGTGGAATGACTGGAACTGATCGGCTGTCGTACCCCCTCCGTCTAATAGGCCCTGCTCATGCATGGTTGTTTACATCTTTGAGCAGTTTTAGTGACATCTATGAACAGTCAAAGGGACTGTATCTTGGATACAATATACACAGTCAACGTCTATATGCCGGAGATCTGGGAACCGAGGTGATGCAAAACTTTTTTTGATGTGTGTATATACAGTATCAAATAAGTGGATGAATATTTACGGCATTCACTGTCGATTGTAGTGTACACGTTCAGGTTTCTTTAAGACTAAAATACTAGTAGCCTAGTTCGCTCAATCTGATATAAACCGTCTAAACTGTATATTTTAAAATATATTCCACAGGTAAATTATCGCAATTAGGCCTATATGTCGTAGACAGATAGTGAAATCTGTCATTCCATGAAAATCCTAGGCACTTCATGAAAAGCCGGCATATAATGCAAAAAGTGATGAAATTACTAAATTTCACCGTCACAGTGTAATTCATTTCGTACATTATCTGACGGGAAGTCCAACCCGTCACTTCGAGAAGTAGCGGTGTCCTCGTCGAGATTTAAGTGTGCTTTCGAAGAATTAATCGGATCAACATGATACGGGTGACAGAATAACAAAGGATTAGTAGTTGCTTACGCAAATACTGGTAGCATCACAGGTTTGAGGATGGTTTTCATACGTCCAAACGAAATATTACACCTACTGTTACGTGGGGATAGTGAAAAGTAGAACAATACGATGTTTACTTATATCACAGTAATTTCGAACACCGTAATAAGCAAGCATTAATTTATTTTTAGAATAGTTCGTGTATGACGGAGAAAAATTAATGTACAACTCCATTGGGTCAGTTATTTCATGAAGAGTAGAATCAAACACCGGAACTTCACGAAGTGCCTCGGGTGAGAATGTACTAGGCCTACCATTTTTTACACCATCTGCCTAAATCGGTCCTTCACTAAATGAAGAAACGCGTCAGATAATGCAACTATCCCTTTTTACATCATGTGCCGGCTTATCATGAAGTGCATAGGATCTTCATGAAATGACGGATTTCACTATCTGACTACGACACACTGTAGCCTACAGCTTATAGACGTCTTCAAGATCGAAGCTAACGGAAGGAGATTGAGAACAGTAGATTAAAACTTGCAAAAACGAAGTACAGTATACCGATTTAAGTTAAAAGCATTACCATAACCCAATCCAGTCTCGTGTGTTGAATCACAAACCATGAGAGGACACGGAAGCTCAAGTTGACTGGTCCGAATGGGGACCACACGACTTTTCCATGCTACTGGCTGGCTGGCACGCACGCCCACCTCCTCATTATTCTTGCTCTCTGTAGGGGTATGGGGATGAATATTAACGTGGCGAAGGCTTGTTTCTTTCTGTCTTTATTATTTTATAATGGCCGGATGCTATACCTAAATCAAGCTTGACAAGGAGCTGGGAGAGCAGTAAAGACGCACTCGCACGCCACCGTAACTTGCAAAGGGCATTCATTGGATAAGATCTGGACATTACTGCAGGCACACAGCTTGATCGAGGACGGACAGACCAGACTGTAGTACAAAATAATGTTATTGGTTGTACGTCCCTTTTAACTACTTTGGCCTTTAGGGACGCCGGGGTGCCGGAATTTTGCCCCGAAAGGGATCTTTAACGTGCCAGTAAATCTACTGGCATGGCTCCCTCGCATTTGCGCACCTCAAATGCCAGCTGACTGCGCCAGGATACGAACCTGCAAACTTGAGCCCAGCAAGCGAGAACGTTACCGCTGAGTCACGCAGCCAGACCGTAGAGTACAGTCCGTAAGGCTGATCCTACATTGGAAGCGGCGAACAGACCCGACCCGGCCAGACCAGACCAGTCCAGACTCGGCGCTCCTACATTGCAGCTAGTTTTCAGCCAGGAGCGGAAGAACCAGTGCTGTGTCAACTCTCGACGAGGAAAGTTGTCTATTATTACAGTTGAAAAATGGACGAGGAACTAATTGATTTCATGTTATTGTACAGGAATTTATTATTAAACTCGTGTAAATGAAAATGGGTTCATGAGTTCAATGATGACCACCGTCAAAGTGAATTTTATACAACCTGCCTACCTATGCGTAGTCACCCTGATGAATTCAAAAAATATCATAGAAGTAGACATAGGGAAGTGGAGTAACTTTAGAACTTGTATAGAGCCAGCAGAAATACTAACAAACTCGCTCACGCACTAATTCAATTAACATTCCTTTCAATAGATGATGTTAAAACGCATCACCTCGACCAAAGCTTCCAGGCAACTGGAAGAAAAAACAAACCTGTTTGATTGCGGTCAGACCAGTTCAGACCAGACCCCCCCCCCGAACTAGCACTGGCTCTAGTGTAGGAGGGAGGACGGTGCGTCATGTGTTTGTTTTCTTCAGACCCGACCAGACCCGCTCAGACCGTCTGGTCGGGTGAAATTCCGCTTCCAATGTAGGATCGGCCTAAGGTAAATGTCAATATTTCTCGCTTGTTTGCGACCACATGGTCCGAATGCAATGTTCCATTTTGGTAATACAGTATATTAGAAGCTTTTCAGCCGGTTAACACGAGTGTGCCCAATTAGATTTGGCGAGGAATTACAATTAATTTTGAAGCCTGTAACTTGACGTGACCGTCAATCTCACGATCATGAGCCTCGGAGCCTCCATTTTGTACGTAGAATCCGAACCACATGGCGTGATATTTCACTACGGAAATCTCACATGCACTGACCGGGAGTCGAACCAGGTCGGCCTTGGTGAGAGGCAAGCATTATTAATTTCCTTGTGCCAGAAATAAATTACACGAATTATTATGGTGTTTGAAGCCATTTTCAGTGTTGCCTTAGTATACGAATATTTGATGCTTTCAGTCGGACAACACGGTCACGAATTATTTATACAACTCTATCATAAATGGGTGGGGGCTAAATTGGATGACTAGTTACGTTCCTTAAGCAAACATCATATAATTCTACTCATTGTCACATAATATTTGTTTAGGCCTATGAATTAAAACATTAAAAGCGAATATACTTATCACGTAGACTACTATTGTTACTAAGCAACATATTGCAACATTGCAAAGCAAGGCGACGGTAGCGCGATGTAAACAGTGTGACAACCAGTTTGTTTGATAATAACATAACCTCTTATTACTCTCCAGTGCCTTCGTTCTTAAGAACCTACCAGAACAAGTGCCCTTGAAGCGCGTGACAAAAGTTCTTTTCCCTAACGTTTATACAGTTACCAACATTTGGCAGTTTTGCCTGTCTCCGTAGATACCAACGAACGGAGTTTTCCGAGTTTGAATAGGTTGAAAACATATTTAAGAAATTCTACTTCTGAAAACAGATGCAAAGGTCTAGCATTGTTATCTATTCACAGAAACATACAAAACACTGCCGAAATTATAAACCAATTTTGTAAAGCTTCAAGAAACTTTGAATTTATATTACGGTATAGTGTAAGATGTAAATCAAAACACTTAGTTATTGAGGTTTTAAGGGGCGTAAGAGAGAGGTCAAGTGTCCCCAATCAAAGCAGTAATGATCATTCTTTCTATCTAAATAGTATAAAGCGTGCAAGATGACTGTATTAATAAAAAATAACATAAAATTGTCTTAGTTGTGTTTGACATTTACCAAACATAAAACATCACAACCAATTGGTTGAAAAAGTGATTCCAGATAGCCTTAAAACTCATAATTTTGCACCAAATTATACGAACGTTTCCCGCGGACGAACACCGGACCCCCTTTTCTATGGGGACAATTCCTTTCCCCCAAACCCCCGGATGCCCCACCCAAAAAATAAAACTCTATACACACCCCTGACTCACTTAAGACTTAATTTAGGTTCAGTATATGTGTAAACGCTATAACACGTGCATCAGTATTTACATTATTAAGCTACAGAACTTTTAATTAAACTTAATAATGAGTCGGGATTTGTAGACAATTACATTTTTTTAATCCCTTAGTCTATTACACTTCTAAAGCTTTGTTTTTCTCGTTAGTACTTTATGTGCGCAAGTGTGAAACCCTTCTGAATCATCAACTGCTATCGTAGCGAGCTATTGGAGTGATTACGTTCTTGAATATTTTTCATTAACCGTTACTTATCAAATGTCTTATTTACTTGGTGAGCGTTTGTAGTTGGTAAGTTATGTTACACTTAACTATAACTGAGTTGACACTGAGGTCTTGTATTGCTGTTGTTGATTCTTAGGAGCTTTGCAACATCGTGGTCATCTAGTCTCGTGTTGTCTGATAACCTGTGTGTCTGTGATGTGTGTACTAGTGTGTGTACCTGTAATCGAGGTGGGATTTGGGTAGGAAACGTCTGTGGCCTGAAGTTAGGTACCATCCCGGCATTTACCTGGAGTAGAAGTGGCGGAACCACGGAAAACCACATCCAGGATGACCGAGGTAGGAATTCAACCCGCCTCTTCTCAGTCTTACCTCACTTGGCTGAGTATACCCCGTTCCAGCCCTCAGACCAGAATGAAATTTCTTGGCAGAGCCAGGAATTGAAAACAGCCCTCTGTTGCTATTTTTTACACTTAGCTAATTTGAAAAAAGGAAGATTGTAGTTTTAGGTGACCATGAATCTTGTGATTATGAACCACAGGACATGGCATTTCACTTCGAAAATCTTAGCCTACAGGTGTTCGCTTCACTTCATTAGACACTGACAACCGCGTAGCGTAGCGGCTAGTATGCTTGGCTGTCGCCCCGGACATCGGGGGTATCTTTTGATATGGGATAATTCCAATAAGTAGATCAGAATAATCAAGCAAATAGCTACAGAAAACAATTTTCCGTCCAGCAAAATAGATCAAATTGTAGCCAGGCATAAAAATAAAACAATTCAAAAGCCGGACAATAATGAGAAAAAAATTCACGCGTTTCAATTACGTGAACGCGAATATATACCAAATCACCAATCTGTTAAAAAAAACAAGGCTTTAAAATAGTTACTTACTTACTCCATGGCGCTACAACCCGGGGTGGGTTTTGGCCTCTTGGACAACTGCTCTCCATGTTTGTATATCCATCGCCTTGCTCCTCCATCCTCTCACTCCCATTGCGACGAGGTCTGCAGTCACACCATCCAACCATCTCTTCTTAGGACGTCCTTTCCTCCTCCTGGAGAATAGCCTCCCTTTCAACATTCTCTTGGGCATCTGGCTCTCCGGCATCCTCTCTATATGTCCCAACCATTGGATTCTCTGTGCCTTTATAAACTTTACGATAACTTGTTTTCCAATCAATTCGTTTAGTTCATGGTTATATCGTATTCTCCATCCATCTTCCTCTCTAACACGGCCATATATTCTTCGCAGTATTTTCCTTTCAAAACACTTCACAGTATTCTCATCATCCATAGTTAATGTCCAAGCTTCAGAGCCACAGGTCACTACTGGTCTTATCATTGTCTTATATATCTTCATTTTGGTTGTTCGCGATATAAGTTGATTCCTGAGCATCTTGATGTTTGCATAGTATGCTCTGTTTCCAGCCTGTAATCGATCTTTAATACAGTTTGTCATATCACACTGGTTGTTAATAAGTACTCCTAGATACTTAAATTGTGTCACACCCTCAAATGTCTTATCGCCTATTTTAATATCATGCGGGGCTCTTGTGTTAGATGTGGACATTACCATGCTCTTAGTTTTACTCTCATTCACTAATAACCCAATATTTGTAGCCTCTTTCTCTAATTCTAAATATAGTCTTTTCAGTGTATGCTTCTCTCTTGCTATGATCACTAAATCATCTGCATAAGCACAGATCTGACTTGATTTGTTAAAAATAGTGTCTCCCTGGTCCACTTTAATGATTGCTTTATGTAGTGCAAGCTTAAAGAGTACTGCAGACAATCCATCTCCTTGTTTTACACCCATATTAATTGTAAAGGGTTTACTCCGCTTATTTCCATTTTTCACTCGTGCCCATGTGTTATCTAGTGTCATCCTTATCAGCCGGATTATCTTTCCAGGTATCCTCATTTCTCCTAGTAATTCATATAGTATTTCTCTACATACACTATCGAAAGCTTGTTTAAATCTATGAAGAGCATGTGGAGGTCAATATCATGTTCATAAAATTTTCCATCATCTGCCTAATTACAAAGATTTGATCCGTTGTACTCCGGTTGGGTCTAAAACCACACTGATATTCACTCAGAATTTCTTCTGAAAATATCTTCATTCTTTCTTTCAGGATACCTGATAAGATCTTGTAAATAACATTCAATAGAGTAATTCCTCTGTAATTCTCACATGCTAGTTTATCTCCTTTCTTAAATATAGACATATTATTCCTCCCCTCCATCCATCTGGCATGTTCTCTTCTTCCCATATTCTTTCCAATAGTTTATGTATTCTATCTTCCAATGCCTCTCCTCCATATTTTATCATTTCTGCTACTATACTGTCTTCCCCTGGTGATTTGTTGTTTTTCATTTTCTTCATTACATTTGCTACTTCAAATCTTGTAGGACTCATAATACTTGCATTCTCATTCTCTGATTCTGTAGGACTCGTAATACTTGCAATCTCATTCTCTGATTCTGATCTAATTACTTCTTGTCTCTCGTTTTGTTGCATATGTTGTTCAATTTCTGGCTCTACACTTTCACTTAGAAGTTCCTTAAAGTGTTCAGACCATCTATCTAACACTTTGTTCTCATCATTCAGTATCATCCCTTGTCTATCCTTGCATCTTCTTTCCCTAGGTTGGAAACCTTTCCCCATTTTACCAATTGCCGCATAGAATTTTCTTATTTCACTTCCCTGGTTTAATTCTTCTATTTCTATAAATTGTTTCTTTATGTGTTCCTTTTTCTTTCTTCTACATACTTTGTTGGCATTCAACCTCAGTTGCCTATAATGTTCACAGTTGCTTCTTGTTTCTCTCAAGATCATCTTTTCTCTTGCTCTATTCTTCTCTTCTATTGCTTCCCTACACTCTTGATCAAACCATTCATTCCGGGTTTGCTGCCTCTTTCCGATTATTTCTTCTGCAGCCAGTTTAACTACTTCCTCTATTTTCTTACACTCTTCATTGAGATCATCTCTCTCTTTTTCTTCTTCTAATTTCTTTTGTATTTCTCTCTGATATTCCTCCTTAATTCTTTCAACTCCTAGTCTTTCAACGTTTATACTGTTCTTCCAGGTTTCAGATTCTGTTTTCGTTTTAGCCAGCTTTTCTCTGAGTACTGCTTTGACTAGATAGTGATCTGAATCACAATTTTGTCCTCTACAACTCCGCACATCTATAATTGACGAAGAGTATCTTGCATTGATTAACACATGGTCTATTTGATTCACGGTTGTAGAATCAGGAGCCTTCCAAGTACCTAGATGTATTCGTTTATGTGGGAAACATGTGCTTTTGATCACCATATTGTTCCTGATGGCAAAATGCCCAAGTAGTGTGCCATTCTGGTTACTAACATCATGTAGTGTATGTTACCCTGCACATCTCATCAATAGATCCTTCCCAATCTTTGCGTTAAAGTCACCCATTATTATCAATGTATCGTATCTCTGTATCTCACCGCATATCTGTTCCAATTGTTCATAGAACTCTTCCTTCTCATCCTCATCTTTCTCTTCAGTTGGTGCATACACTGACAATATGGATATGATCTTGAGTCTTCCTTTGATGCGCAATTTACAAAATCTTTCATTTATGGCTTCATATTCCATAATACTATTCCTTACTGACTTGGATACCATAAATCCTGTACCATGTTGTCCTGTTCTGCTATTTGGACCACTATACAATAGTGAATATTCCCTTTTATCTATCCTTCCTTGTCCTTGCCATCTTACCTCTTGTAACGCTACAATGTCTAAATTAAATTTAGTTATCTCTTCTCCTATTTCATTCATCATTCCTGGTCTCAACATCGTTCTTACATTCCACGTCGCAATATACAAATCTCTTTTCCGTAATCCAGGCCGAGGTTGTCTTCTGTTAAATCCGTCCTTCCGAGGCAATTGTCCTTGTTTCGTAACAGGTTCTTTTTTATGGTGTGGGGTTGTTAGCCCCACGTCCAACCCCAACCTGGAGGGCCAGAGTATCCCGTTTAGTCTGGATCATCACCTTCGACCTGTTCGGCTTGGGAGACCCTACCGGTAGCTAAGCTACCGCCGGCATAGCTCTCAGGATCATTTGACCACGCAAGCTCCACCACCGCGTCAAGGTAAGGATACCATTGGTGGAGGCTTTAAAATAGTATTTACAACAAATAACACAAACGGAATGCATCTGCACAACAGTAATTTAAATAAACAAGACCCGTATTCAAAGTCAGAGATATATTCCATAACGTGCCAAGACACAGGGTGTCAAGCAAATTACATTGGGCAGAGTGGGAGAAGAATGGATACACGTACACTGAACACAGAATTGCGATAAAATACGCGTCGCACTCAGCCGTATGCAAACACATGTTCGACGCGGGACACAGTTTTACTAATATTGAAACCTACTTAAAAATAATAATTCATCGCGAACCTAAAGGTTCTTCTTTACACAAAGGAAGTCAACGAGATACACTTAGCTAAAAAAAGAAGGAAAAAAAAACGAACACACATTCATGGAGAATTCACCCCTCTTTACACTACTAGAAAACACCTCCCGTCGGAAACAAGACACAACATAACGTGGTAGCCAAGCTAGATAAGGGATTAATAAGGGAAACATTGTATTGGATCAGGATATACAATGTATATTTTCTTCAATAAACCAAGGCCGGCATTAACGGAAGTATTAAAGGTTCCGGGACATTCTCATTTGACCGTTTGCGTATAGATATGGCTTTTTAGCTTATGCGTGGCGAGAATGACAACTGGTCTTTAATAGTTGAAGAGGTCCAGCACACAGTAGTCTAACATACACCACATTAGGATGGCTAAACTTGGCAACACACAGTTACATTTGTTCGATGAACACAAGACACTTAGGAATGCGAGAGGGTGAAAGCCCAAGAAGATAAGATGATGATTATAATTGTTGTTTTAAGGAGCCTGACATCTAGGTTATCGGCGCCTAATGGCCTGGGCGATAGCGAAAATGACAATGAAATGGAAACCAAACGAAAATTAAGCTGGACTGAAAATACTTACAAAATGGAACTCAAGATTGAAATGACTCGCAAAATGTAGAGTGGAATACTTACAAAAGGTACCGGTAATTTAGAAGGAAAATACTCGCAAAAGGAATTTAAGAGTGAAAAATACGCACAAAATGTAGTTAACGTTCAAAATACTTACAAAATGCAATGTCGATTCGAAATACTCAACAAAATGCAATTGAAATTGCAAATACTTACAAAATGCAATTGAAATTGAAAATACACAATGGAATTTAGATTGAAAGTGCCTTACCAGATTCAAAATAATCACAAAATGCATTGAAATTGAAAATACGTACAAAATGTAATTTAGATTCAAAATACTCACAATATGTGGAAGCACGCGATTCAAAATAATGGTACATACAAAATGCAATTTAGATTGAAAATGCTTACAAAATGGAGTTTAGATCGAAAATACTTACAAAATGCAATGTAGATTGAAAATACATTCAAAATATAATTTAGAGACACGGGGAGCCAATTCATAAGAAACAGGGCGGGAATCTTAAGAGAAAAGGAACTATAATGATGAAAAGAAAAAGAAGGCTGATCTCTAGGAGAATGAGGGATCAGGAAAGATGAGAGAAGGGCCAATTAAGGCGGGAAAGGAAGATAATCCCTCGGCCTCGGATACCCTAATACCGTCAGAGTCGGAAGAGAACAAGAGTTGACCAAGCGAGGTCGACAAGAAAGAAGACTGAGAGAAGCCCGGCACAAGTGGAATCAATACCGGACTCAGCTGGGGTCCCGTGGTCGCCAACCCACGTCCAACTAGATGAGAGCCCCTGGGGGGAGAGGGAGAAGAAAAGAGATCCTCGCGCACAGGAACTCTCCCCCAGTTGAGAGCAGACAGTGACGATGTTAACTGCTCTCATCCGGACCGCGTACGACTCTACCAGACAAGTAGCCTGTACAATACCATCTGAACTGACCATTTAACATCACATATTAACACTAAGCAAGCAAATTTGGAAGTCAATCACCACATTCAGTATCTTAACAGAACATCAGATAGACTATAACTAACAAATATTGACTAGTTGCATTATTTTAACTACTACTGCGACTAAACAAGTGTACATATTGTAAATAATTTCACCCATACTCTTAGACATAGATTTAATAGCCCAAGTGTAATGGATCTGATGATGACCGCTTGACGATCGAAACTGGTCATCAAACTGTATTTATTAATCCAATGTACATTTTTTCAGGATTAGGGAATAATCCATCACAATTGGGTACAATCATGTTGACCGACTGAACATCAAATTTCGATAACTAAGGCAACACTAGAAATGACTTCAAACACCATAATGTTCCCCGCCCAATCTAATCGGGCACACTCGTGTTGACCGACTGAAAAGCTTCTATTAATACATTACTTTTAGCAACACTGAAAAATTGTTTCTAATATTTCCATTTGGTAATGCTTTATTATTTAGTTCATAATACATCGGATTATGAGCTGAAGACAATATTCCATATATTAAAAAAACACATACCGAGATCACTATCCTTCCATCACAGTAAATTTTACCGTTACTATGTTACAAATCCTAGCGCTGATGATTACAAAACTACGTGTCAGTGGCGTTAGCAACTGAGATAGACCGCCCCGCTTAACACCAGCAAAGAAAAGTCCGGATATAACAATATGTTAAGCTGGATATAATACACATTTTTTGAGTGCCTGTAAGTGAAGGCTTTAGCACTAGTTTAGTGTTTTTTGTTTAGGTGATGTTCCTTAAAAATTGTCAATAGAAGCATTGTATTTGGCACTTCCTTCTGCAGATCGAACATAACAAGAGGTGTGACGTTAGGTTGAGAAACATCGAACTAAAATATTTAGGGATTTTCGTCACAAGAAAGTATAGTATCCCGATATTCTCTTTAACTTACTCATATTTAATTATAATTGCGATGGGGAGTTACCACCCAAGGTGATACCAACCACAGCAGCGCCACTGATTAGGAGATTCCATAGGGCACATCCTGATGTGTAAAGAAGGAAGGGTTCAAACTAGATGAGAAACTGGGCTTGAAGGTCGGAGTGGGAGATGCCTCGACTCAGGAGTGGGCAGAGCGACAGCCATAGCAGCCAGTGGTCAGATTTGACTTATTTGCGTTGAATTGAAAACTGGAAAATATGGAAAACCAATTCAAGGAAGACCGATGGTGGAGATCGAACCCACTCATCTCCCGATTCAGGATATATCTGAACTCGCTAAACTGGTCGGTACCATACTGTGGATAGAACCGCACTTCACGTCCGGGGGTATCCTATACACTAATTAGCTACAGTATACAGATGTCGTCGTTACTGTTGCTTCTATTAGGGGATCCTGACATCTTGGGTAACCACTGCATGTGCATTGTATTGTATTTATACGGCAGCTTGTGTTAGTGGAGGTGCCCCGGGACTTGAAATAAGGTACCATGCCGGCATTTGCCCGAAGTGAGTTTGGAATAATACCGCTGGAAAACCGCATTCAGGATGGCTACTGTCAGAACCGGGATTCGAACCAGGTACCATGATGGAGCTCCACTCCACTTACAAAGTCAAGCCGCAAGAGGTGCCTTCAGCTACGCTAGACAGCGACACGTTTACCAACGCAGCCTTTCTCCTATATTCTGAAGTTGAGGCAGCATTAAACAGGACAAATCAAAGGCAATCTTTGCCGGCCCCGTGGTGTTATGGTAGCGCACTTGCCTCTCACCCAGAGGCCCCAGGTTGTATTCCCGGCTCCATCAGGGATTTTAGAAACTGACATGAAGGCTGGAACGGGGTGCACTCAGCCTCGTGAGAACAATTGAGTACCTGTCTGACAGTGAGGCAGCGTCCCGACTACGAAAACCAAGATTAACGGCCGAGAGGACCCGATGCGCTGACCACGCATCACCCCAATAACTGCAGGCCAAATGGCTGGGCAGCGGTCGCTTGGTGGGCTGTAGTGCCAGGGGTTATTATATAGGCAATCTTTGTAAATAATAATAATAATGATAATAATAATATGTTATTGGTCTTACGTGCCTTGTAATAACTGCTGATTTCAAGGACGCCGGTAATTTTGCCCCGAAGGGGATCTTTAACGTGCCAGTAAATCTACTGACACGGCTCCCTCGAATTTGCGCACCCTCAAATGCCAACTGGCTGCGCCAGGATTCGATCCTGCAATCTTTCGAACAGCAGGCGAGAATGTAACCGCTGAGCCAAGCAACCAGCCCAATCTTTGTTAAATGTTCGGTAAACGAGGTTAGAGTGAAACCTACGTTGGTTTAGGCCTATTAACTTACCTCTATATTGTACAGTAGCTACTTTCCGCCTATTGTAATAGGACAAGCAAAATACAGATACTAAATTCACACCTAGGAGCATCCTTATTCCACATCTACAGGAGATGACACCCTTCCCGTTGTTTCTGTTGTTCTATTGTTTCATTTAGGGGCATGGGATATCTTGGCCGGCAACCCTGAGTACTTATGTAAGTATGGAGTACGAGAGCCCGTAATAGTTGTAATAATAGAGTCTGGGATTGGTGAAGGAGTCCTAGGACTTGAAATTAAGGTACCACCCCGGCATTTACCAGGACTGAGCGCGGGAAAAAAACGGGGAAATATTACATCAGGATGGCCCTATCACACCGGGATTAGAACCACCGAGCGCCGACTACCCTGTCCAGCCATGAAGCATGCCTCGAAATACTCTGGCAGGCCAGTGAGTGACATCACAATGCTGTGTTTCGATTTAACAATGCACCCTTGACTTAATTCTTCATAACAAACCACCCAGCATGCAGCTAAGGACCTGGAGTAAGTACTGTAATACACATATAAAGACTAGCCTATTCTTTCTAGTCCGGTGGCTTAACGCCATATATTCAACCAATTGTGCAAATCGAGGTAAAAACGATTTTTTTAGTTACGCTAAGGGGTCCATAAGAAACATTTCCACCCACGGAGGCATTCTGTACACCCCCTAGTTAAATTTTTTACAGTCCCCCAAACTTGTGATGGGGCGGGTACCCTTATGTTATGGGTTAAAAAGTTGTCATTTTTTATGCGCAAAATTAATACAATTAGTATCATTTCCGATGTTTTTGAGGGCAAGGAATTAATTTTTGGGGTCACTTTTCTTGTCGGGGGCAGGGGGCGGTGTACAGGGAGCGGGGGGTCAAAAGCCGTAAAACTTGGTTGATGCATATCATTTTCAAGGTATTTTGGGGCGTAGAAATCATTTCTGGGTTAGTTTGTGTTCTAGGGGGTAAGGGGTGGGAGGCAGTGAACCGTGGGGGCGGAACTACGGGGGCGGTGCACACAATGATAGTAAACTGGTGCTTATAACGATTCATTTCCAAGGTTTTCGGGAGTGTCGAGTTCATTTCTGGGATAGATTTGTTTTAGGGGTAGGGTTGGGGGCTGTGAATATTGGGGGCGGTGCTACAGGGGGCAGGGGGTCAAAAACCGTAAAACTTGGTTGATGCATATCATTTTCAAGGTATTTGGGGCGCAGAATTCATTTCTGGGTTTTGTTTTGATATAGGAGGTATGGGGTGGGGCCAGTGAATCCCCCGGGGCGGTACTACGGGGGCGGTGCAAACAATGACAGCAAACATCTGCTTATAAAGACTCATTTCCAAAGTTTTTAGGGGTGTAGAATTCATTTCCGAGGTCATTTTGTATTTAGGTGAACGAGAGCGGTGGTTTAAAGGATGCTGTTGCAAAAATATTATGCTTGACAGTAGTGTTGTTAAGTATTATTTATTCCTTGGATAATTTGTTTAATCAAAATACCATACAGTAAAATCAAAATTTCTGACGGTAACTTCTTCTTCGAAAATACTATGTACACAAATCGAAGTTACTGGTGCCCTGAAAAGAAAAGCAGTTCATAAAAATTACATATTTCTTGAAAGAACGTGAGAAGGTTTCAGTAATAATTAAGAACCTTACCGATACGTCACGCCTCGCAACCACCACATTTGCAAAGGGAAGTGCAAGGAAGACCTGCTTTTGCACAACCGCACCGAGTTGTACTGCACGTCGCTCTGCACGAACAGGTCACAATTTCCTGGCACACTTTTGCCGCAGGCGGATTTAGGGTCCATATTACCTAAAAATCAGAGGTTTTTTTTGCGGTTACTTGGTATTCTTATAAAGTAAAACGAAAGCTCTTGATACGAATGCTTGCCTACCTTCTAAGTTACTGGAGATTCGCTTGTTCGCATCCATCCTTACTCTTGGGGAGATGCTCGCAGAGCATGTTGGATGAGAGCGTTGTGGGTTGAGGGAATGTTCTCAATCGCCCGTCCTTTTAAACAGAACAAAGTCTTCCTCACCGCCTTGACGCTGTCTTCGTCGCTGCATCGGTCGTAAGTATCACGAAGTACTTCTCCAATGCAGGTACAATGTTCTGTACTTCTGCTGGAGTGAGGGGTTGAGACATGGATTGAGACATGGATTTGAAAACTTTGTCGGCCTCTGGAAAAGCTTTCCAGGCTGCCCAGGAAGATCGCTTTCCCTTGCTCCTGAAGGACGACGTCGTATCGCAACCTGTGAAGGCATGAAACGCCAGCAGCCCAGCACACTTCTCCGGTCCTATGTGATGTGCAATAGCACGGATGTCCAGCAATCGATATGATTCCCCCGTGCCTAATCCAACGCACAGCTGTTCACATCCATGGAGATTATCCAGCAAGGTAGTAAGTAGCCAACACGACGACGTCGGTGTCTACAGTCCTGATCAAGATTCTTCTGCATCCTTGTCTTGCGCCGTCTGCGGCATGTAGAAGCATTCTGCCGTGAGCTTCTTCGTGATTGCAAGACATCAATCCTGATAAATCGCTTTGGACATTGCAAAGAACTCTTTCTTGAAGCGTGACGACAACTTTTCGGGAAAATGCTGTCGTGCTGATGTAATTAGCAAGATACGCAAACCACTTTTGTTTATTCGCATTGCATCTCAAAAATCTGACCATCTTTTTTCGGAACTTGTTATGTTGGCTCCATTTTTGACGAAGGTTCTTAATTATTACTGAAACCTTCTCTTGTCCTTACAAGAAATACGACATTTTTATGAACTTCTTTTCTTTTCAGGGCACCAGTAACTTCGATTTGTGTACATAGTATTTTCTAAGAAGAAGTTACCGTCAGAAATTTTGATTTTACTGTATGGTATTTTGATTACACAAATTATCCAAAGAATAAATAATACTTAACAACACTACTATCAAGCATAATATTTTTGCAACAGCATCCTTTAAGCCACCGCTCTCGATCACCTAAATACAAAATGACCTCGGAAATGAATTCTACACCCCTAAAAACTTTGGAAATGAGTCTTTATAAGCAGATGTTTGCTGTCATTGTCTGCACCGCCCCCGTAGTTCCGCCCCGGGGGATTCACTGGCCCCACCCCATACCTCCTATATCAAAACAAAACCCAGAAATGAATTCTGCGCCCCAAAATACATTGAAAATGATATGCGTCAACCAAGTTTTACGGTTTTTGACTCCCCGCCTCCTGTAGTACCGCCCCCAACCCTACCCCTTAAAACAAAACCTACCCCAGAAATGAATTCTACAACCCCGAAAACCTTGGAAATGAATCGTTATAGGCACCAGTTTGCTATCATTGTGTGCACCGCCTCCGTAGTTCCGCCTCCCACGATTCACGTCCCTCCCCCCTTACCCCCCCCCCACCCCCCTAGAACAAAAACTAACCCAGAAATGAATTCTACGCCCCAAAATACCTTGAAAATGATATGCATCAACGAAGTTTTACGGCTTTTGATCCCCCGCCCCCTGCTCCCGACAAGAAAAATGACCCAAAAAAGAATTCCTTGCCCTCAAAAACATCGGAAATGATACTAATTTTATTAATTTTGTCCATAAAAAATAATTACGAATTTTTAACCCATAACATAAGGGTACGCGCCCCATCACATGTTTGGGGGGCTGTAAAAATTAACCAGGGGGTGTACAGAATGCCTCCGTGGCTGTAAACGTTCCTTATGGACCCCTTAACGTATTTAAAAAATAAAATCGCTTTTACCTCGATTTGCACGATACTACCCTTAATACGCCCATGATATGGCTCATACAAATATTAAATATTATTCTGATTTTGATACGGAGCAGAGCATGTAGGTGGAACTTCAGATTGTTGTGACAGATGTAGGTCTACTTACTCTTTCTAGAGAGGATTTCTCCGAATTAAAACTGTTCTAACATATTCGATATACCGGTACATGAATCCAGCGTCATGGCATAGATTACCTAAGTCACAATCTTCATTCAGGTATAATCAGGAAAATGCATATCCAGTTACTCAATTAGTGTGTTCAATGAAAACCCGTTGTTTACGCACAGTGCATGACAGAAACTACTAAGTTCTGTTCGTGAGAACGTTTGGTGGGATGTTGACCCGGCAAAGTGAATGTATTAAATCTGTAACGCGTGTGATGGAATGTACTGTCGTCAAGTGGATCCAGAAGATACTGTAAGTGAAGTTATTACTGGAGGCGTTTGGAATTTCAAACGGTGAATGAACATTCGGCGATGGAGTGATTTTGAAATCAATTGACACAGTTGTAAAATCACGTTGAACTTTGTTCTTGACTACACTAGAGGAGATGGGACACTTTGGTCACCAGCCCCGTTACTATGTATGGTATTGATCTCATGACCCGTGTTATTGTGGAGATAGTTGCGTGTGATGGTAATTACGCTATACCATTGGGATAGAACCGACAGCGGTAGCTACGCTCGCTAATGCGCAGCACTAGGCAATGGGGCCAAGCTCTATGCGGACTCGGTAGACGTGGGTTCGAGCCCTACCGTCAGCCGTCCTTGAAATGGTTTTCCGTGGTTTCCCATTTTTTAACTCCAGGAAAATTCTGGGACGGTACCTTCTGATAGACCACGGCCGCGTACTTCCACATCCTTGCCCCGTTTCATTTATCTTCATTAATTTCATTTCTCATTAACTCCCCTCGTGAGGTTGGCGACAGGAAGGGCATCTGGCCGTAAAAGCATCACCCACCCACACACTTTCTCCGCATCTCATCCCCGTGGACATACACTGGGATAGGGTCCCGGGATTTAGAATAAGGTACTACCCAGGTATTTTGTTGGTGTGAGTGTAGGAAACCTCAGGGTAGAAAGCGCAGAGACGCTGTTTAGCGCCGGGATTTGATCGCGCAATCCCAGGACTACAGCCTACCTATTGCAACTGTGGAGCGTGACATAATGACCTCGGCTTCACTATGTAACACGGAGCATACAGTATGTGCATTTTGTAGAAGAGCCAACGGCTCTAAAATGTCAGAACACCGGATCCCGTGATATCTACAAGGACAAATTTTAATGTGAGCATAAGGGATGTAAGGATGAAATGTCACGTAAAAGTGGACGGTTCTGAGGGAATACATGGTGTTGTTGATTGGGAAGGACTTGCAGCTCCCACCCTGCTGCAAGAGCAACAACACGTACACATCTCAAACAAACATTGAATGCTCTCTTGATGACTGTACAATTTTCTTTCTAGAGCCCAGAGCCAATACTCAAGGGCATTCATAGCCAACCTCATAACCTTTTACACCGCTATAAAGATTAGGTCAAAACAGTAATCATGAGTGGGCACAATCGTAGTTCGAGTGACTGTACAACATACTCCTTCACGTGAGGGTGGCAGATTCCTACAGAAAATCAGCAATTGAGTAAAATGAATCTATTCTGTACGATTATAAAACTCTGGAAATGCGATGTGTGGCCCTACGTACAGATGCGAACATTTTTAAGTGTTCGAGATAGTCCATATTCTGAAGAAACTTTAAACAGGAAGGCAGCGGGAATGATTGTTATAAGAGCCAGTCATGGGATATAGGAACAGAATGGGTTTGGAAGTAATAAGAACTGTTCTAGCCTATCATATCAGATTTTCTGTGGCCTATGTAAGCTGGCAAAAATATAATGAATTAAGTCTATGTGGTTAATTAGTTCAGTGACGCAAATATATAAGATCAGGTCAGCTACTTCGATGAATGGATAACTGTTTTAGAGTGTGAGTATTTCTAGTTGAGACGAGGACTGGAAAGGAGGTAACAATGGCCTGAAGTTAGGAACCATTTCATATTTGCCTGGAGTATTGCCCAGTTCCAGCTCTTGAGCCAGAATTAAATTCCTTGGCAAAGCCGGGAATCGAACCTGGACGTCCGGGGCGACAGCCATCACACCACGAGGCAGCTTTACTATTATTGTCCCGAATGAAGACAAAGAGGAATAATTGGAGGACATACTGATAAAGTTTCCGTCCCTGTATTTATGAAGGGCTTTCGACATTGAATTAAAACTGGGATTTCAAATAATCGTCCCAGCAAAGGAATCGAACACAGTTCATTAAGGCTAAATGTCCCGTTTTTTAGTTTGTAATTCTGACACCACGTAGCAGCACCAAAGAGAGACAATTTCTTTTTTCAGTTTTCTCTTGAACGAAAGCTCGCATTTGCGATCTGAAAACCACTATGTATACTAGACTGCAATTGAATTGATATTAATTCGATGCATTTTCCAAAATCTGAAAAACAAAAAAGTTACTAACAGTTTTTTATATCTCTGCTTAAAATATGAAAAAAAACTGATAATACGTACATGGAGATTTATTTCCTGTTTCCAATCCATTTTTTTTTTCCAGAATTAAAATCAGGTGAATGGAATCGACAGCATTAGTTTCGGAATGGTTTTGAAAAGGGTGGTAGGCGGCGCGGCTCCACAAGATCTCTAGCGCAAGGAAAATGCTGAACACGCTGACAGGGCGAAGGGAGAAGGGAACAATTTGACGACATGAAGGAGTTGTCTTCCTCTTGTCACAAATATTATAGTTCGACGAGCTACGTGTACAAGTGCCTAGGCGTGGAACAATATTTGAGCAATAAAATTATACTGCAGTAGTGTCACAATATGTAACGTTGACACAATGTGTTAGTACAGATACCTTTCTTACTTCCTCTATCATTCTTGTTGATAATAATACATTGTAGGGGCTTGGGACATCTTGGTTATCAGTACCTTCGGCTGGCTGCGTGGCTCAGCGACAACGTTCTCGCTTGCTGTTCCCAAGGTTGCAGGATCGAATCCTGGTGCAGCCAGTTGGCATCTGAGGGTGAGCGAATGCGAGGGAGCCGTGTCATTAGATTTACTGGAACGTTAAAGATCCCCTTCGGGGCAAAATTCCGGCACCCCAGCGTCTCTAAAAGCCGCAGTAGATAAAAGGGACGTAAAACCAATAACGTTATTATTATTATTATTATTATTATTATTATTATAAGCCTATTATCATCAGTCCCGTGTAGTTGATTATGTGTGTAAATGTTTTAGAGTCAGGGAAGGGGCAGGTGCCCTGAAACTTCACGTACGGTACTATCTCGGCATTTACCTGGAGGGATTGTGGAAAACCGGTGAAAACACACTTAGGATAGATGCTGACAGCGCTGGATTCCCTTCTAGGTAACTGTTTGAGAGTTATTTGAGGATAAACTCCCGAACAAAAAACATATTGTTCCAACATTAGTAATACTTTGTAGGGCATAAGTCTTACCGAACAGAGCAGCGACTGGTTTCACTCGAGGCGAAATTGAATACTGTATAGAAAGATATGACTGGTTTGTAGTTGGCACGTTCTTGATATTTTTAGAAAAAAGATGGACAAGATATGCTCGTGTTCAGGTTTATTGGGAATATCTATTCCAAAAACCATCCGATGTGGACGTTCAACTCTAGGTATCGTCTTCTAGACATAACAAAGAAGACCACAAACTGTGAATAATTCTAATCAATGGAGCCAGCTATTATCGATTTATAAGAGGCCAAATGCACACGCACATATTCTCCTCTGCCTACTGTTAGCACAGGCACTAGTACTGCGTACTATAAAAGTAAAAATATTATACCTTGTTATTTCCTGTTCTTGAAATTAATGCTTCAATTTTTTCCATATCAAAGGTAGCGTTTAATGATTTACACACGCTCAGTATTTTACTTCACCTCAGGTTCTCTTATATCCATTGATCTGGTCATCCTGGGATCAATGATCTCAGGCAACAAGATTTTCTCGCAGCAGAATGTCAGTTACATAAGCATTTTTAGCCTATTTTCAATTTTCAAAAAATAGGCTTATGTCATCACCTTTTGTCCGTGTGTGTGTGTGTGTGTGTGTGTCCCAAATAACTTCTGCATGGCTGGAGCGATTTCAATGAAACTCGGTAAGTTCATAGCACTATTCCAGACGACCCCGACCATGCCCTTCACACTTTGTTACGTCTCACCAATCCAATATGGCGGATGTGCGAACTATTTCACCAGCATTCAATATCTCCGAAACTATTCCCGATATCACCCTGGAATATTTTAAGGTGATAAAGGGAACTACTAGAAGTACACCTATGTGACTTTTGAAAAGGTGGTAACTACAAAACCAACATGGTGGCCACGCGAATTTGCGACTCTTAAATAGACGTTTCTCGCGATTTAACCAACCAAACGCAATGAAACTTGGTCCAGTGTATGTTTATACACATTGTAATGCACCGACGTCTAACTTCGTTCAATTTTTTACATAACCACAAGATGGCGGCTGTGCGAATTTTAAAATGAAGTTTTTATTTCTTGTGTCGTAATCATGCGATCGAAGTGAAGTTTGAATAATGAACCTACGCAATAATTTTCCTTTAATGGTACATGACTCTATGGCCTATACATTTAACAATCCAACATGGCGACCATCCGAAATATTTAGACGGCTCTGAATATCTACGAATCTATTATAGCAATCAAACTGAATTTTTTAATGTTCATAGGGGCGATGAACTTAAGTTCACCTATAGGACTTTAAATAACCTGGTGATCACAAATCCAACATGGCGGCGACGCGAAGTATAAATATTCACATGGACGTTTCTCGCAATTTAACCATCCGAGTGCAGTGACACATGGTACAGTAAATCCTTATACGAATGTTCATCCACTGGCATCTAATTTATTTCAATTGTTTCCATAACCACAAGATCGCAGCTATGCGAAATTTTAAAATCTCCTTGTTACTTCTTGTGTCCTAATCATGCGATTGAAGTTTGAATGCTACACGTTCACAATAATCTTCATGTAACAGTACATAACTACATATATAAAATCCAACATGGCGACCATCCGAAATATTTAGTCGGTTCTCAATATCTACGAATCTATTACAGCAATCAAACTGAAATTTTGTATGTTGATAGTGGCAGTTAACATAAGTAGGATATATGAAAATAGGCTGTATAGTTCTTCACGGAACTACTTGTTTGTCTCCAGAACTCTCTTTATTGTTTCTATGTGAATGTCCTTAGGCGTCCATACCACAAAATAACATATTTCCCGCTATGTTATTTCCAACTGGCCCTGGTTCTGGAAATAAAAATCATGTGAGTGTTAGAGAGTTATCAATCTGTTCTCTTCTGAAAGGCACTGTTCTTGACTTTCTCTAGGCTTTCTTTATCGCTTACTTTCTGAAAAACAACCCTTTAGCAGTTTGCAGGCTTCCAGTATGGTCATATTCCGTGCAGAATAAGGGCACTTGATTTCGACTATAGCGTCGTCTCCTATTAATCCGTCTGGGGAGGCACCTAAAAACCTATAAGTTTTATGTACGAAAAGACCACATTCTTCGACTTTTCTACCGATTTCTACTCTAAATTTCGTTTTGCAATTCGTTCATTGTCACCGTCATACTGCATTGCTTTTGAGTGAAATTCGCCGTACAGAATGTTTTTTGCTACTGGAGCCCATTTCGAAGTAGGTTTCCTCTTGCATACATATCCAAAATTAGAGGTCGTAAGTCTGTCCTTTCTAGCTGTGTGCCACTTTTCATTTTCCCTTTGGCCCCCTTGTTTCCTTTTCCAGTTTTTGTATATGGCCTTCACTAAGCGTTAGTTGCTTGATCTTCTCATCACTAAACTCTCTCAACAGTACCGCATCGAAATCCAACTGCATTGATCGGTTTCCATAATCATGTGAGACAGTACGTTTCATTTCATTAGACTGTTGTCGGGACATTCTTTTCCCTTCTCGCGACGCAAATAAACTTTTTCGGAAAGCTGATCTTCTTCTCTTTCTGCTGTGTGCAGTGTCCTTCACTATTGTGGCAGTTTTTTTTTCTAAACTGATTTCATTGTTTTATAGTGCCAGGATGGCCCAAACTGAAAGACCAGGCCGGCAGCTTTGGTTCTATGAGTGAAGGAACTTAGTTTCCCTCAATTGATCTGCTTACCTCACGTGAATTTTGCAACAAGGGACATATAATTTTCGGCAGCATTGCTGGTGGTGTTTGATACTAGCTGGGAACTTTTTGCAATTAAGGGCTGCAAGCAATAACGCATAAGTTTGGTTGCAGTTAGCTGTTTGTCTTCACCTTGCCCGCTGGTAGTTAAAAAGTACTGTTTGCAGTCTTTATGGATCCCAATCCAATCCAGTATTTCCGGAAATCAAATTTCCATTTTCACATTCGCTACGCCTTTATTTTTCCACACAACGCATTGTTTTCATTTGAAGTCGAACTTGCTTCTCTGAAAAAAGTTGACACTGAATAGTTCGTTATTTTGTACTCCTACACTTATGTATTAGAATATAAAATTAACTACACCCGTGGCGCGACAGCCCATGAAAGGCCTAGGCCTACCAAGCAACCGCTGCGCTGTTCAGCCATGTTGCCTGCAGATTTCGGGGTGACGATTAGTCATCCAACTTGTAAGCTACAGGTAAAATATAAGTGAAATCATAACTGCTCCGTGCATTACAAATTCTCTAATGCAAGCGCAAAGAATTATATAATTTGAAATATAAACTAGGAAAGAATCTTTTTTTTGGTCTGGCTTCCTTTTCTTGGTAATTAAGTCGCAATCTCCCCTGGGATTTAGTGGAACGCCCTTGAATTGGTTTTGGTGGTGGCTCCATTTTTTCAACAAAAACGAAAAAATAACTTCACGTGATGACCGTAACGCTCTCCACCAGTCGTAGCCTACCTATATGTACATGTATCTATTCTACCTCCGTAGCGTAGCGGTCAGCATGGTTCGCTGCCATTCCGGAGGTCCTGGGTTCGATTCCCGGCTCTGCCACGAAATTTGAAAAGTGGTATGGGGACTGGAACGGGGTCTGCTCAGCCTCGGGTAGACCAAATGAGTAGAGGGGGTTCGATTCCCACCTCAGCCATCCTCGAAGTGGTTTTCGGTGGTTTCCCACTTCGTCTACTACTGTAAGGCCTACTGTAACGCCACGGCCACCTCCTTCCCTCTTCTTTGCCTATCCTTCCGAATCTTCCTTTCCCTTCCCATCCCTCATGAGGAGCCCCTGTTCGCTTTGCAGGTGAGACCGCCTGGGTGAAGTGCTGATCACACCTCCCCAGTTGTATGCAATACAACCAAGTGTTCCCAGCTCTAGGACACTGCCTGGAAAGGCGGTAGTGGTGAGTTCCTCCGATGAGTCCGTGGGAACCACCAACCTGGAGGGTAAAATTGACCCCAAAAAATCTGTTCTACCAGAAATACTGTCCAAAAATAAAGTGCCGAAAATAGAACACCTAACGGGCATTAAAAACTAATACTGTTGCAGGTAAAATGAATTAAACAAAAAGTAATTAATGAGATCGATGAACTAAAAACCAGAAGTCGTAACTAGGAACTGGTAAAATATCAAAGGATCACTCAGAAATATCCAGACCTTGACAATAATTCAGAAGTAACCAGCATAGTCAATCGCAACATTGGAGTAGATGTTCGGGAATTCCATACCGTCTGGCAAGGTTGTCGCTCTCTCAAATCACTCGAGCTCCGCTCCCCTCACCTCCCCCAACCCTCCCTCAACCCGCTCTCCATGACCTTGTTCTACTGGCGCGCCTTGTTGTAAATACAGTAACACTTTTATTCACAAACTCCCCAAAGTTATCCCGACGGTTCTTTTCAACCGATTTAGGTTTTCGATGCGGCTTTGGAATCAGTGAGTAAAACTCAATTTTCGTATTACCCGTTTTCTTTCGAATTTTAATCAGATATTTAAGAAACAAACAGCAACTTTTCTGTTTTTGAAATTAAAAAGTAAGCAATGAATTAATATCAATTCTGCTACTAGACAGAGTACATTGCAGTTTTCAGATCGCAAATCGGAGCTCCCCTTCGATACAAAAATAAATAAATAAATAAATAAATTCAGCTTCGCTTGTGCTGCCATCTGTTGAAATATATTCTTACCAAAGTGTCGGGACATTTAGCCTTAACTCGTACCAGCGACGAGTGTTCGTGGGAAGGTGTGCCACCGACCTGAATCGAGCTCTTAATTTAGGAATGTGAACGAACGTTGTCATGAAAGGCCTCTTTTTCTACTTCCAGTTTGCATTCCCTTCTTGTGTCTGCGTCTAGCGACTGTAACAGGGTGGGATCCCATGCCAGGTAGCAAAGAAGAGCTGCTTCATTCATGCCAGGTAGAGAGAGAGAGAGAGAGTTGGAGGGCGAAGAGGGACGGGTAGGATGGAGAGGGAGGATGAGGGAGGGGGTTGAGGGGAGAGAGGACGCGTGTGAAGTCGGGAAAACTACAGTAAACCATACAGCACTACACTACTACACAGAACATTTTGCCTAACATGTAATGGGCAAGATTACTATCGTATGCTAACTTGTTATCTAGCGGCTTTGCGCGGGGGGTTATATTCCCTCTTAAATACATTCGACAACTGGAAATCATTGTTCAATGTTTTAGGGCAGGCTAGTATGTCTTCCTCGGGGCATCCAGGTGAGATTCCATTCCTGACCGTATCTCGGAAAAAACAACTCGCACTGAGGAATGTGTGGTGGCGGTCCGTTGCTTGTGCTTTGGATGAACCCAGCGCTTCCCAGAGGCCCAGATCAGGTTCTGATACTTCTCGTGAACTCGGACCTTATAATGGTACGGCACCATTGATGGTCAACCGAGCATGATAATACTATCCTTCATTGTCACGCTGGGCTTACTTGCGCATTATGAATTTCACTTATTGCTTGGGAACGAAACTTCCACAAGCACTAACCATGGTACAAGCTTGGAGATGTTATTTTATAAGAATTTGATTACTCATTACAATCCACTACGGCTCGGCCTCTCACGTGCACTATAAATCTTTTGAGTTAGCTAAATCCCTGGTGAACTTGAACATGCATTTGTCATGAACACGTTAGCGTCGGTGTTTCAGTCAAAGCACTAAATTTGGGCCTTCAATGGAGATGAAGCCAGTCAAGCTCGATCACAGACCAGGCAAACAAGCCAGGAATGGTCACACTTGGCTCATCATCAAAATACGTAGCAAAATCTTTCCACACTCCGCCGTTGTGAAACTGATCATTCAAAATAAATGTCAAACTTCAAAACACACGCGCTGGTAATTTAAAAAGAACAACTCCGTCACATGTAACATAGTGTGCCAGTTTTTTAAAATTACAGTCACTAAAATGAACGACAACTTTCGAATTGAGCTAAATATATTGAAAATACACTGACGTTTGTGAGATCGGCAAAATAAAGGATACATTTGATTTAAGGGGCATCATGCTTTGTGGGTCTACATATATAGGCCTACTATCAATTTAGTGCCTAGTACAGAAGGTAGGAAATTCCGCCAAAAGAAAGAAGCGGTGAGACCCCAAGAAAAACGAAGGTATCAGGAAAGAAATGACAAGGGCCAATTAAGGCAAGAAAATTAACGACCTGAGGCTGTTATGTTGCCTATAAAGTCAGTTTATAGAGATCTGGCAAATCCAGATCAATTTAAGAAATGTCTGAAAAGGAAAACACAATTTGTGAACAAGTCTTTCAACAATGTAGCGTGTACAAGAGTACCTAAAATGTACTTGTGAGGTCCCATACATTGAAGCTTTGGTGTATATGATGTCAGCATTATATTTTTTCTATTATGGTAATGCTGGTAGATGAAGTCTTGGAGGAGCTGTGAGTGAGGACTGGCTGGAATACGCGAGCCATGCTGGAGGAATTGGACAAGGAGCGAGTAGGCAAGCCCAAAAATGGTCCAAGGAGGCAAGATTTTTGAGAAAGAGGAAGGGAATGAACTACAAAACAGAAGCTGATGGAAGACTAGTGTTGGGAGTGTTTTAGCCGTTGTTAAATTTGTAATTGCTATTTTTGAAGAACTTATATTTTTCAGACACACGACCCTTTTCTCAGGAACTATACAAGATAGACATTTGAGTTTTTTACAGTTAATTTATAATACTCTTCTACACTGTACCTCTAAAATGGCAAAGATAGCATGTATATTCGCAGTAAAATGCACACAAATTTAAGGGAAAGATTTTAAAAATATAAATAAATAAATAAATATAATTAAATATCCTAACTCCTAACCTACTGTATGTATTTGTATGAAACTAGAGGAATAAGTGTATTAAGCATGTATAAGTGACGGCTGTTATCCATAAGTCTGACAACGAACAATCGCGAAATGACTAATAATGGTATACAGTACATGCAACAACGATAGACAGGTCATCTGTAAGCAATGCGTAGTGCACCAATTTTAGCTCCCCATAGCAGGAATGACACAGTTTATGCACCTGGATAGCTATGGGTATAATAAAGAATACGAGTAAAATCAGCTATGTTTGATTATTCAACTAATTGAAACTGTCCGTACAAGTATCTAATCATGTTTGTGGGTCGTACTGTAGAAATCTGGCAAATAGCCTACTAACGTAAACGACAATAAGCAAATTGGATGAAGGATGCATGTGTGGAGTTGGGGGATGAGCACATCGCATCGTCCGTGCCAGACAACAGTGTCAGGCACTTCAAAGGCATCACTTTCAACTGAAAATACAGCTTACGTACCGATAGTCTATGCTTGATCCTGTTATTGAGTATGGGGACACAGTAAATACGCATGCTTTGCGACTCTGCCGTGCAGTATCAAGGGCTTGCAAATTGTGGAAGTAAAACGGGACACAAGTAACACTAAAACATGGCATACAGCACATCTCACGTATTTGCATTTTATAAATGGAACACCGACAAGAGGTCCAAGCAGTCCAAGGTGCATATGATATATGAAGCCACAGGATCGAACATCTAGGTCATTGCGCTTAATAGTAAGGATGATAATGAATATGAATACCCCAAGTAGTCATCTCAAGACGTAAGCGGTCTCTTACATGTTATGGTCTGTGAAGAGTCTAACGTGCCAGGAATTGTTCCCGCTTTCACTTATGCTGTCCAAGTACACGATTTTCCAGCGCATGTTGCTATCTTTCCATATGCTGACTAGACTACAGAATTTCCCTTGCACGATTTTTTTTTAAGTACAATTTTCATGTTAATTGGGAGTGAAGTCCAACTTTGCTTTCCATGTGATGATTTGTGTGCGTCGAGTTTTAGTGGTATCTGAAATGATAGGTGTACGTAATCCAACTTAAAAAATTCCTTTAGTATACACCTTGTTTGGGTTCATCCCCTAACAAGGAGAGGTCACCATGTGATTTACTAGAAAAGTGTTCGAATTCAAATTTTCCCCCTGTTTGAGGGTTTTTGCCAATGGGCCTTAGTGTGCTCAAATTTGAAAGTTTAAAATCAATCCTCAAACTTTTGTAGTCTTATCGCCACACACGTTCCCGGCTCATCTCCGTGGCCTAGCCGCTAGCGTGTTGGCGTTGGAAATGGAAGTTACCGTAATAGGAAACTACCTTGATTTTTAAAATTATTTTCTTTATCTTTCTTTGACATTCTTTCTTTTATTTTATATTTGTGGTACAATATTTAAGTTGGCAGATTACATCAAGTACTTTATTATTTGTCGTTGCTTTTTCTATTTACAATATTAATACATTAATATTGACGTTATTGTTTACATACAGAAAGTTTAGCTTGATGGTAGAGCAGAATGGAACAGAGGGAAGGGCTCTTGCGTTTCAGCATTAGACTGGGCGCAGTGCGAATAAACGTAGCGTCGCCGGCCACGCTGCATTTACATTCTAACGAATAAAACTTACAACACGTTCAAGCGTCACAGACGAATAATGATGTTAAATATTGTGCAAAGCTCCAAAACCGAAGAGACCACAGCAAATACATTATAGAAAACACAAAAGACAATAAGAGATGTATCAGTAAAAGAAAAAAGAAGTGGCGACCAAGGTCTGACTCGAACTCGAAACCTTCAGTTCCCCACGCCAACGCACTAGCGACTACGCCACGGAGACGAGCCGGGTACGTGTGTGGGAATAGGACTACAATAGTTTGAGGATTGATTTTAAACGTTCAATTTTGAGCACACTAATGTCCATTGGCAAAGACGTTCGAACGGGAGCAAAATATTTTTTTATGAAGAGCAAACATTCAAAATTTGAACGCATTTCTAGTAAACCACATGGCGACCTCTCCTTGTAAGTTAAAATGAGCAGCCGAGTATTACGATTTTATGGTGAAGCAGGATCCAAGGCTGGCAACAATGTTACGATGACAGATAGTTCAAGTGGCTTCTACGAGTAAATGTGTTCAAATTAGCTGTAGAACTAATAAGACGATTTAAAGGTAATGGAAGAAAGAGAAGTTAAGTACAATGTGTAATAATTTTAAATGTGGGCCGTACATAGTAGGTTGAGGGATGACAATCTTGAGCGGATAGTGAAAGAGGTGCGTACTTCAATGACGTTTCGACGTACGGCGTTTACTTGGTTCACGCTGAATTTTAGAGTTCATTTTCAATAATTTCAGCGCCTCAAATTTTGAGAAGGATGATCCACACATAATGAAATATACTTGCTTCAGAGAACATAGCGTGGATAAAATCACAATGGAGTGGATCAAAGGTACGCACGCTATAAAGCCGCTTGGGGCTAAAAGGTAGCATCAAATAAGCGTTCCGCTCCGCGCCAAGTCGGAAACACAAAGAGGAACAGAGAGGAGTTGCGCGGAGTGAGATAATCCTCTGGCCTTGACGTAACGATTGGTATACAACTATTGAATGACATCTCACATACTACAAGATTGTTGTTAATTTGTTTAAGGGGTTTTGGACATCTCGGTCATCAGCCCCGTGTACTTGGGCATGTGTTCAATATAACTGATAACTTATGTTAACTGTGGTGACTTTAGAAATGAGTGAAACTGTAATTATTAGGGTCAGGAATAGGGTAGGTACCCCGGGACTTGAAATATGATACTATCCCGGCATTTGCCTGGACGGAGTGTATGAAAAAACCCGGGGTAAAACACATTCGGGATAACAGCTGTTAGTGCTGGATTCGAACCTCTGAGCTCCGGATTTGCTACAGTTCCCCGTCGCGGTCATGGCGAACAACTTAACGCACGGCTATGCCACGGGATCACTACAAGAAACGGACAAAAAAAAAAGTAAAAGAGTAAACTAGACAGGGAAAATAAATACTCTCATCCTTCGGACAATGAGGATTGAGAGACTTAAAAGGAAGTAGAGCCATTAAAGAAAGATAGGAAAGAGGAGTGTGTGTGCTCCAAATCACCGGAAAACGGACCCAGCTCAGAAAAATCTCCGAGTTGCCAACTCCTGAGCCCAACAGCCAAGAGCCCTTGAGGTTTTGGCGCTATTTAGGGTTCATCATACTTGGTGGGGCTACATAATATCCTATCCCTTTAGTGCCTCGTACAGAGGTAGGATGAAAAGAAAGAAACCGTCTGATCCCAAGAAAAATGAAGGTATGAGGAAAGAAAAGGCAAGGGCCAATTAAGGCAGGACAATTATTAACGACACCCAAGGCTCAGATACGCTATACCACTGGGGTCGGAAGAGAATAAGAGTTGACCAAGGGAAGTCGAAATGAAATATGACAGGAAGTAGCCCGGTACGAGTAAGTGGAAGCAATGTCGTGCTCAGCTGGGGTCCCGTTGACACCAATCCACGTCCTAGCTAAAACTATGAAATGAGGGATGTGAAGGAATCATTTAGTGACGCGAGCATACAGACAGATATGGTGACCGTAAACAAGTGTTGAGATCGATGTCACCATCAGAGTTTATACAAATATGGAACATTGCACCGTGTTGGCTTCAATCACGGGCTTTCAACACACGGTATCACTACTGTGCCCGGGAAGGGCCAAGCAAATTTGCTAGACGAACTGCAATAACAACAATCCGCCGTATTCAGTTCGTGGGGCTCACAAAGGGACCCTATGGCAATCGGATTTTTGTAATTTTTCGCGCTTCGGGTACGTAAAGTTCAGACCTCGAACAATAATTTCCTAAAGCCGTTCGATGCCATATTCATAAATTCTCGAGAAAATCGACTTGGAAGTTTTCCGAGCGCTTCATATCCAGTAAGGATGTTACCGAGTTAGTGCTGGACGCGTGGCTCACCCGGCAACGTTCGGGCCCAGTAATCGCCGGGAAGCTAGTTCGAGTCTCACTTCGGGTGCTATATTCTTTTTCTTTCAATTCATAAACTACTAATGTGATTAAAATATAAAAATCATCATCAGGCGGAATGTCGTCCTCCACGCCCGACATTATCTTCTTTATCGTATGTTAGAAGAAATCACCCACCACGCCAAGAAACACTATCTGCTTCTCTGGAAACCAACGGCCAAATGCTACTTTGAACAGGCATCCCTTGCGAATGGCGTGGTATGTATCCCTTCCACCCGTCCTGGAATACCCACACATCCTTTGTGCTTGAGCAGCTGTGTGGGAGATAATTAGAAATGAGACGTGCGTTTTTTTTATTGGAAATTATAATTACATATCTGCGAATTACTACAGACTTGATGATTTTTATATTTCAATCACATTAGTAGTATATGAATTGAAAGGAAAAAAAATTACACCCGAAGTGAGACTCGAACTAGCGTCCAGGCGATTAATGAGCCCGAACGTTACCGGGTGAGCCACGCGTCCTGCACGAACTCTGTAACATCTTTACTGCATATGATGTGCTCGGGAAACTTCGAAGTCGATTTTCTCGAGAATTTATGAATATGGCATCGAACGGCTTTGGGAAATTATTGTTCGAGGTCTGAACTTGACGTACCCGAAGCTGGAAAAATTACAAAAATCCGATTGCCGTACGGTCCCCTTGTCAGTCATATAGTACGTACATCGCCAAGCTGATTTCTACTACTGTCTAAAAACAAGTTTAATGCATGCATACCCGGTACAGGAAAATTACGTTTCCAGTTAAGAGACGAAAGATGGCAACGTTCGAACACAAATAATGTAGACCATCTATTGGATTAAGGATTACTTCAGTGTTGCTAAAGTTCTTTTCATCCTCATGCAGACTGATGAAAGCTAGTTCCATGCCAATTACCAGAACGGTGTTATGAAATATTGCAAGCACCTCCGCAACAAACCTGCCCCATACCTCGCGATTCCAGACTTATATTATCGTAAACGACCGGAAAACGTGGTACCACATTTTTGAAACGCGTCAAGGCTATAATTCCCAGATTACTCACTAACTTTAATAAAAGTGTTCTTTAACTGCAGTACGTCGCAATTACCTGGTCCGTCCTTCATTCCAGGGCAAAAATAAGCCAACGAGTACTTTGTAACATCGAAACCCATCAAGGCAGACGACCTCCAAGTTATTCCCCTTGAAACAAAAAGTATCATCACCGTCCAATCTAGAAGTCTAATGTTTCATTTAGGGGATTGGATATCCTGGTCATCAATCCCGTGCACTAATGTGTGTAAATTGTGAGGAAACCTCAGACATTGAGGTGTATGTAGTAAGTAGTATGTGCATTTGCAATTGAGACTAGGATAAGAAAGGAGGCAGCCGTGGCCTTAAGTCAGTAACCATTCCGGCATTTACCTGAAGTGGGCGTGGAAAACAACATCTACGATGGCTTATGCGGAATCGAACCCACGTTCAACCCAATTACCCTCACGAGGCTGAGTGTACCCTATTCCAGCCCTCAGTCCAGAATTAGAACAGGGAATCCATATTGGTACGAATATTGCACTATACTCATAGCCATGATATAACAAGCCTGCAAATCATACATTCACAACCATTCTGAGACTGTGAGCACCGCCTTCACGCCATACCAAATGCCCAACACCATTACATGGAATACTAATAAAAATAATAATAATAATAATAATAATACCGGGTGAGTTAGCCGTGGTGGTTACGGCATGACTGATGGCAGTCGCTCACATCCGGGAGGCGAGGAGGTTCGAATCCCCCCGCCGGCAACCTTGAAGATGGTCTTCTGTGGTTTCCCATCTTCCTTCCAGGCAAATGCCGGGGTTGGTCCCTAACTATAGGCCACAGCCGCTACCTTCCAACTCCTCGTCCTTACATTCCAACTTCCCTCCTTCCCTCCCCAACGGTACTTGTAGCTCACCCACTGGGTGTCCGTCTCGAAGCAGCTACAAAAACTGGCGAGCCGAACATGTCCTCGGACACTCCCGGCACTAAAAAAGCCATACGCAAAAAAAAAAAAAAAAAGGAACAGGCACGCGCCTCTCTTTCCTTTCCGCCCCCCCTCCTAATGAAGTGCTGAAATAGCTAGGGATTCAGGCTCACCAGGTATGCTTCAACTGCTTGTATGGCTCATGCAGAAAAGATACATTAACGTATGGACGGTCAAGTCAAATCAGCATGTTTCGAGTTACTTATAAAACAGGGATGTTCAATTCTTTTTACTGTAGATTAAAGAATACTATTTCACAAAATAAATAAAAAATCTGGCTGTCAAAACGTGTAAGAAAAACACTATTATTCCGATTCGTACAACACAATTCTCATTGAAGATATAAGCTTGTGCTCACGAGGACGTTTTGGCTAGTATGACAAGAGCACCAAATTATAAGATCACCAGGTTGAGAACGCCTACTGTAAATAAAGAGAAAAAGAAAAACTTACTGTAGATCTCCGAGACCTCCTGTGGTTCGTACGTTAACGCATCTGGTTTGTGTATGATCGTCTGTGAAATAACGAAATTGAGCAAGAATCCGCCTAGATAAGACACTCAGAGAACCTAATATATTCATGTAAATTAAAATTGATGGGATACGGTCCTATGAAAATAGTGAAAGAAAGAATTATTCAAAGAACTCTCAAAATAGCGGTCGCCAATACAGAGTCAGTTATGTAATAAATATACTACAGTTCATAGAGGTGAAAGTAAAAGGTAATAATGTACAGTAGTAGTAGTTTCATTTGAGGGGCTTGGACATAGAGGCCAATTAGCCTCGTGTACTTAGAGGTGTGTGGAACTTTGCCTAATAATCTATGTTATTGTGATGGCTGAATCAGTGTGTATATTTGTAATACTGGCAAGGATTGGGAAGGAGGCGGCCATGGCCTTAAGTTAAGAACCATCTCGACATTCTCCTGGAGTAGAAGTGGGAAACCACGGGAAACCACTTCCAGGATGGTTGAGGTGGAAATCGAACCTACCTCTACTTAGTTTCGCCTCACGAGGCTAAGTGTACCCCGTTCTAGATTTCAGACCAGAATTAAATTTCTTGGCAGAGCCGGGAATCAATCCCGGACCTCCAGGTAGACAGCCAAGAATGCTATCCGCTACACCACGAGGCGGTCTAAAATATATTAAACAGCACGATCAAAGAAAGACCAGTTTCACAGTAAAATATCGAACTTCAGAAATATGGAAGTAGAATAATTCATGTTAACAGAATTAGCAACGGGCACATCTCTTTCGTGTATTCGAAAACTAGAGAGTTCTATCCTCGCGTTGTTACGTAATCTAGGGAATTTACAGTTCAGTCGGAGGGCTTGGTGGCTTGAGACCTCTGCTAAAGGAAGCTCTAACAGCAAGAGAGGAGGGCGTGGGAACGAGGGAAAGCGATCCTGCATTCCGAGATGTCACGTGACTTTTGAAGTCCCGTACGGCTTGGGCTGGCAACACTCATACCGCCAGTTTCTGACATAGGTTGAAACAGAAAGAAATATCCCTGTACATAAGAAATGACACACCGTACTCCACACTTCAATTCTGCATTGTTTTTATAAAATTGTCCCGTACCAGCCAAGCTATTATAAAGTTGCGAAATCGCGAAATGTTAATAATATGATCTATTAGGTTCCCAGTTTTTAAGCTTTAATTGCATGGCCCTTCCCAGGATTGAAATGTTGAACTTTGAATACGATACCTATTTTCTTATTTCCATTCACCTACACAGCCGTTCGCTGAGTGCATACAACAGGAAAACGCAGCCAACAGTAGAACACATTATCTACGTAGCACAGTGAATATTTATAAATTACAATACTCACCTCCGTAGTCGGACAGGCTAAGACTAGCTCCAAA
The DNA here is from genome assembly GCA_946902985.2 of Meconema thalassinum. NCBI lineage: Eukaryota > Metazoa > Arthropoda > Insecta > Orthoptera > Tettigoniidae > Meconema > Meconema thalassinum. The sequence continues at coordinate 1,038,715,035 of OX336389.2, forward strand.
TAACGGAAACGTTTGCTGCATTGTTCGGAGATCCGAAGATCGAATTCAAAACCTGACAACAGCCATCCTGACAAGTATGGTTTTCACCAAGCGTTTTCGCTTAGGCTCGAGAAAAATGTTTCAAGTCCAGAGACACCTCATAGAACCATATAATTACAGTTTTTGTGGTTGATTGATTTAGGGGCTTTGCGACATAGTAGTCTTGTAGCCCCGTGTACTTGAGAGTGTGTTGAAAAGGTCTGATAATCAGTGTTTTGGGGATGGCTGTGTTAGTGTGTGGATTTGTAATTCAGGAGAGGATTGGGAAGGAGGCGGCAGTGGCCTGAAGTTTGGAACCATCCCAGCATTTGCCTGGAGTAGAAGTGGGAAACCACGGAAAACCACTTCCAAGATTGCTGAGATTGGAATCGAATCCTCTCTTCACAGTTTTGCTTCACGAGGCTGAGTGTACCCCGTTCCAGCCCTCAGACCAGAATTAAAACATCTTGGGAGAGCCAGTAATCGAACCCGAGCCTCCGGGGCGACAGCCAAGAATGCCAGCCGCTACACCAAGAGGTGGTCTAAGTTATACACCACTGCTATATCACAATACACAGGTTATCAGATGTTCACCGAACACCAAATTACACGAGGATGATGACTAAGACGTGCAGCAACATTACCAAATGCGGCTTTTCAGCCATCAGGTCGTGTTGTGTTCATAAGTGCAAGCAATCAAGATGTTAAACAGAGAGTTGAAATGCCTGACGCGACCAGGACACGAAAAAAAAGGAAGCTTGTAGTTTAACGTGACCGTTAATCTCGCGATCATAAGCCACGGGACGTCCGTTTTACGTGGAATCCGAACCACAGGACATGGCATTTCACATCGAAAATCTCACATGCATTGACCGGGAATCGAACCCGGTCCACCTTGGTGAGAGGCCTACAGCTTGACCGCTGAGCCACCACGCCCCCAGGACACGAAACTGGGGCGTTCGGATTTCTAGCCTGATGCTCATTCTGGTCGCGTCTGACATCGTAAGTCCCTTTTATCATTTTGATGGCTTCTATTCCATGTACACAACACGACAGCTGAAAAACCACACTTGGTATTCAAACGATCGTGAAAAACACACATTTGAAGAAACATTATTATGATTACTGATCTAGAAATCATACATTCATACTAGATGAAAAAATGAAAATCCACAGCCTGCTTCCAGTCTCCGACCGGGTCAGGAATGGAATGAATGAAGCCCCCATCTAGCGGCGAGGATATGAACTGTGCCGGCTGCCGAGGCCTGACGCACTCCTCTGGGGCAATGATTAAATGAATGACAGATGAAATGAAATAATAGTGGAGAGTGTTGCTGGAATGAAATTTTGACAGGGAAAACCGGAGTACCCGGAGAAAAACCTGTCGGCCTCCGTTTTGTCCAGCACAGATCTCACATGGAGTGACCGGGATTTGAACCACGGACCCAGCGGTGAGAGGCCGGCGTGCTGCCGCCTAAGCCACGGAGGCTTTCATTTATACTAGATAAATAGTTCAAATCCCCGAGACCCTCGTGGTACTAAACCGCGAGTACTAGCTAAAGCAAACAAGCGCATACTTCTTTAAGACTAGAAACAGCCACCAAGAACAGTCCGTACAATAAGCTATCGTTCGAATAGCACCTTGGCATCGAAGATAACAAGGCAAAATAACTCAAGGATACTCGTTACATTCGGAGCATTGTCGAATCCAGGGAAATCAAACCACTCAAAATTAGTTTTGCATCATCGAAGTTCGTTTTCACTCTCTAACCTGCAAATTATAGGAGGGATCGTAAAACTTTTCCGATGAATGTGCCATTTAGAGATTAATTTTATTGTTTCCAGATGTCTAGCGGCCCACCTCTCATTATGTTTTCGAAACCAGCAATTGGTCATGAAACCGGTAGCCAATATTGCGCATTGGCCTGGATGTTCCATCAGAAAAAGAAATGACAATTAACTTCAAATTTTATAATAGAGAGTACGTAAATTTTACGAATAAAATAATTTAATATGATCCTGATTACTTTGTAAGTATATTATAAACTAATTTATTTTGATTGTAAAAATAAATTGTACCTTGCAGTTCCATTTATGAAAATAATTCATCGAATACGAACTTACGTAATTACTTTTGAAATACATAGTTTCTTAGATACTAACCATCATGCATACCCAGTTCCACCCGTACCGTCTGGGGAATCTTGATGAACGTCCTCAAGCCCTCCAAGTTGTCTCTGTGTCCTCTGTGTCACGTAAACATTCCTCATCAAGTTTCTCCGGGCTTGTTATGCATTTATTATCGCTGTTCTGCTTCCCATAATCGCGTCGAGCTGATAGAGGTATCCAAACCTAACGAGATTCATATATAAACACCAAAACTAAAAACCCTTCAGATAATCATTATTTTACTCAAAACGTATAACTAGAATATTTTTTCGGATAACTGTTAACATACCGAAACGTGATCTTAACGATTTTATGTGAATAACGCTTGCTACAAAAACAATCATATTTTAATAAAGTCCAAAACTTAAAGGAAGAGCATTATATTAATTATCAAACTTGTTTCCTAGAAGAAATTACTTAACTACTGTAGTTATAATACTGCAAATGAATGTGACTAAAACGCGACTCACATGAGAGGCTTCCCGTCTCAAATTGTCTTCAAAATCAAGCAACTCTTAAACTGCACTACTCTGTTTCAGAAATGTAGCATTGCAATCCTCAGTCAGTCGTTACAAGACAACGGACATCGGTACCTGAAGTGGACTTTTAAAACTTGAAAATGGGATCTTGGGAAGCTACTTATCTAAGGGTCGGAGGTGGAAATAGGATGGAAGATTATTATCATTAGGCCTATTATTATTATATAAGGGTACAACGTAATCACTGGAAGCGGAAATTGCACGACAAAAAGACATGCCTCTGATGAAGGTGCTTGATTCGTATACTGTATTCATATGTTCGCACAATATACCGTATTTACACAACTACCCACTTCACCTTCTCCTCGACTCTTAAAGGAGAATTGTATTTTTTTTAGTTCGAAGTTAAGCAAAAATAAACCTGGAAAGCATGCCCACTAACTTATTACTCATTTTAAGATTAGTGACCAAATCGTTTGGAATCTGCTTTATCTAAAGCTTCCATGCTAAAAAAAATCTGCAATTTCATCTTCCATTAAAATGTGCAGTCTGCATGTCAATGCCACCTACATCTGGAATAACCCCAATACCAGGATATCTGAGAACCCTGGTGGTAGGGTTAATACTTCTGAAAGAACAAAAGGTTGCCTCTATGCGGAAGTGAGATCTATTATATTTATTCTTGCGAATAAATATTTGAATACATAAATTTGTTTTGCCTTTTTTACACCCTTAAAATGTGGGCATATAAGCTGCTAACTCTTAAGAAACGGTTATTAATTTGAGAGTGTTCTATACTTGGATAGGTACAGTATTACCACGGTCTGACCATACCAAGATTGTACCTGGTTTAGTGGCGTTACCGCCGATCAACGGTTCGCGTATTCTCCCAGTGTCGTAAACCAAAGCGGTTCTTTATACAAGAATAAACTCTCGACAATGGGGAGACTCGGAAGGATCAAAATTAGCACCAACCCTATTTCACCTTGTAGGCTGAGAGTTCAGCCTCAAATTTTAACTATAAGCAGTTGTATTGAAGCAATTATACACAAATATGAAGCACAAAAAAAGTATTTCAGAATTTTTTTCTCATGGTTCCAACCAGCATCGCCAACAATTGCTGCCTCAGTCACTAACTACAGCAAGACGTACGTTGCAAAGCCCTTAGTCATCTCTTACCAATAACAAAGCTACTCGCACTTCCTTCAACACACTGCCAACGGTAAGGTAGTCCTCAGTGGATGTTCAAATTGCATAGTAACAAGGGGAAACCACCTACTCGTCATCACAGATTTCGTCCAAATTTATGGTATATGCAGGGCTTGAGCAGAAATGAAAGTGACAGAAGTAGGAGTTCCAGATGGCCAAACGTTTAGAAAAAATAGCAATTTTGACTAAGGCATGAGCCATTTATGTTAGCGTAGTCTCCTGGTAGCGGTTGGCACAGCGGGAAGAGTACAGAACGGTAAACCGAGGTTCGTGGGGTCGAGTCCCCATACAGAAACTTTCATTTCTTGTTTTTATTTTTAATTTCTACGTTTCGTTCAATTCGTGGGGAGGCCAAAGAAATTCACAATTATACGACGAGATTTTTCAAGATGAAAAAGGATTGTCATCGTGCACTCCGCTAGTGCAACCCTGCAATGCCTTTTTTTTAACCGTCAGGTAAAGAATTTCAAAATATTTCAAAACCGCTCTTATCTCATCGAGAGAGAAAAAGAAAAGGAGAATCTTCTATGAATGTAAACTAAGTTTGTTTTTATAGCAATTTCAAACAAACATATAACTGTAAAACTGCGGCGTTTATAACGCGTGTAAGATACAGAGAAAATTGCTGCTTCACCTGTTTTCACGATGAATATCACCCCCAGCACGTCTTAAATCATTAACTGTATATTCATTAATGTATCTAATGCTATATACGACGTTCTCATGTACGCCTTTATTACAATCCCTTCTAGGAAATGTATTTGCCATTCCAAATTTGCCATTGCCTTTCTTTTTCATAAATTTTATGCAAGTATTAATAAAAATAATATACTCAGCATAATTTTGGTGCAAGTAAAGTACAAATTAAAAATAAAAAACAAGAAAAAAGTTTCCGCATAGCGACACGACCCTCGGATTACCGTTCTGTACTCTTTCTGCTGCACCAACCGCTACCTGGAAACTACGCTAACATAAATGGCTCATGCCTCACTCGACCCACGCCAAAAAATGCTACCATTTTCTAAACTCTTGGCCATCTGGAGCTCCCACTTCTGTCACTTTCATTTCTGCCCTGCGCATAGGCTACCATAAATTTGGACGAAATCGGTAATGACGAGTAGACGCGGTCTCCTTGTAAGCATGTTTCATGGCCTTCTCCTAGACCTAGACTGCTGTTAACGTCCACACGTCAAAATACCGTCAAAGGGTAACGTAAACAACATCGCAATACGAACAGTTGCTAGTTTACGAATAGTCATCGAGAATTGTCCATACTGATAAATGGCTTCCGATATTAATCTTTTGTTGAAATGTTGGCTGTTTGGCAAGTACACGTAGCCGAAGTGAATTTGTGAGTGAAATGACGCCATTGATATTTCGCTTCTGGTGTGACCTGCATATGCACGAAGTTTCATCAACACTGGGAGTGGTGGTTAACGTTTACGAGATTCCCTTGAACGTGCGAAACCTAGTATTTTCCTCCTATTACCGCAGTGACCACTTAGTGATTTTCAAAACGTTGAGTTGCAGGGACTATCGCCACTCTTATTTCAAAGTCATGAAGGAAATATGTATGCATATTCTGCTTTCTAATGTCCATTGCGAGAATTTAAAGTACTCGTGACTGTCAGAATTACGTAATTGCGTAAAATTGCTAAATCAGAAAATTATCTGAATATCGTCCCTTAACGTGCAATACCGCGTATCTTCTTTTCCAATATTTCCCTTATGAATGGTAACGCCTCCCAACAGAACGGCTCACGGTAGGTCCATATTCATGTATATGTGCATAAAGAAAAATGAACTTTAAATACACGGTACTGTATTGTAGGAGTGCGTAAATACACGGATATATAAGTTTATGAATATATAGGCTACATACATTTAAAGCTCATTTGTCTTTAAGCACATACAGAGGAAAATGTGCCTAACGTGAATTGCTCTGCAGTCTTTGTCGGATTGACTCAATACTGACCACATGGTCGTAGCTGTGTAGCCCAAAATTACTACAATAGTCGAGGGTAACTGAAAGACTCAAAGCCAGCTAACGCAAGCTGTGCTTAAGAGTATTTTTTTATACAATACGTTGGCCTGAAGAAGGGTGGTCCAGCACCAGAGAAAGGAGGGAGATAGGAGCGAGAGAGAAGAGTGTAGTTCGGCTCGCAAGGAATGCGGCTTCACGCGCCTGATAGCCTACCTACCAAGGTGGCTATGACCAAGATGTGATTCTGTCCACCTTCCAAAATCAATAACCTTACCTCCATTGAGAACATTGTAAGCAATACAGGATCAGGTTTTAACCTAAAAGTATATAATGTACAACAGGAAACTGAATAAAATCAAGGAACGCACACAGTGATATACAATAGTTATAAATTCGCCAGAGGATATAGCCAACGCTGCTCTGACCTAACAGAAACGTTTCTGAAAATTTTATTCCGCGAAAAATTCGTTAGAATTTAGATCCTTATTGTTAATTCATATGAGGGACTTGGGACATCATGGTCATCAACCCCGTGTAGATGGGTGTGTGTTGAATTTGCCTGATAACCTGTGTTTCTGTGATGACTGTGGTAGTGTGTGTAACCGTACTAGGGGCAGGGATGGGGTAGGTGCCCAGGGACTTGAAATAAGGTAATATCCCGGCAATTGCCTGGGGGGAGTGTGGAAAACCACACATGATAGCCGCTGTCAGCGCCGGTATTCGAACCTGCAATCGCCGCACGGCTGTGGTGCACGATTTAACGAGCACGGTCACGCCGCGGGATTTTAGTATTTAGAGACACGACTTCCGTTAATTACAACTGAAACAGTTAAGTTACTTTTTACTTCTATCATCTAACTTGTGATGGACGGATATGATTGGTATTACAGGACATGTTTTAGAACAATAATGAAATATACTTTAAAAAAAAAGACAACGCACGCACCCATGCCCGTGGCCGGATTTGAACCTGCAGCCGAGCGTGAGCCTCATTACAAGATCAACGCATTGTCGTTGCGCCACGTCGGCCAGTAACTTTGAGATACGCCATGTTCCCTTGGCTTAGAACGACAATTTAGCCTCCAACAAAATCTAAAACGGTCAACGCATTCTCGGAAATTGTCAAAACACAGATAAAGTGTTTACATTGCTACTGGAATACCATGAGAAAAGAGCAGAAGGGTGCTTTCTTATCCTCAGTATTTTTTTGAATAACATCCAAGAAAATATGGGTCGTTTCAATCAATAAACATTATACTCAAGACCAGCGAATCTTCTTCGTTTCTGCCATGCTTGTTGCCATGTACTGTATGTACACCCTGATGTACCAAATTGGTCTCATCAGCAGGTTTTTGGTACACCTTGCCAGGGTCAGTTGGGTTGATGTACTGTTCGCGACGTCCCATTCATAAAACACGTCCCCGTGCCTCTTACCCATTACTTTTACTTTGACTGTTAGCTCCCATATTGGTTTACTCCGACCAACAGTGCAACAACAAGACACCGCCTGTGATGGAAATCGACCGTTGATGTGATGAATCAGGAGCTGGATTCATCGGACCAAGCGATCTTTTCTAATCGTCGACGGTTTAGCGTCGATAATTGAGTGTCCTCATAAACTGTTTTCTGTGTAGTGCAGTCAACATTCTTGCACGACCGGGTCGTCGACTCCACAGTCCTACGGGCAGCAGTCTTAGCTGAACAGCGTGAAATGAAACATTGTCCTGGGCATCGAAGATGTCAAGAACGACACTTCAGGTTTACCCTCAAGCAAACCACGGGAAACTAACGGGAAACTTTGAGAACATGGGGTTTGTGAGGGAAAAACAGACAAAAAGTAGTGATAAAAACATTTGGAAAAGTGCGTCTCACGAGCAAGTAAACATAGTGATGCGCATTTTTTCCAACAAGCGATATATACTTGTCATATTCTTTGTGTTAATAAATGATTTGCTTGAAGTATAAACACTAATTTTTCTTCAGACAATGGTCTAACCTAGTAGCGGCCATAGGTTGCATCAAGACAATGTATATAGGGAAGTGCAATGCAACCTTTAAATTAAATTAAACCACTAAAAGTAACATATCAATATCCGTAACTCACCACCAAACCTCGCACGACGTTGGACTCGGGACACATGTGACCATATCCCTAATTTTGGCAGTACGGGAATCTAACCCAGGCCTCCAAAGCAGAAGTCAAGTATGCTAACCACTACACAACTAGGAACACAGCCCCAAGTGAACCATGAAACGGCAAATTATGCCTGATCACAGTAACCACCACCACCACATCCCTCTAAAATTATAAGTACGGGTTCACACTGACATGTTATTTTAGCACTCGATTCCATGGAAAGTTGACACGTGGGGCACAAGTCGCATGCAGCTTTATTTTCCGAAAGCGCCTAACACACAAGTATACAAGGCTCTTTATTATCAACGTAATTCGCTGAATGGAAAACATCCCGACAGCTATAGCGAATAATAAATTTAATTCTACCTAGTATAGCCATTGCATGAATACGCAATTAAGAGGAAGTTGATATGTCGTTGCAACCATATACCATCCGACTGATAGCAATCTTCGGCTATCGCGATTGAACGATAAGTAGGCCTACACTACGAATGTTGAGAGCGTACACATTCAACATCTAAGTTATCTAGATTGACACAGATGAGATGAGTACTTATTAATTAGTTTCGTAAGCTTCCTCAGTGGTCCAATGCTTCAAGACCTCTCAAGATCGCGGGTTCGATTCCCGGCTAAGGTGACAAAAATCTACGGATATCTGAATCGTACAATACGGTTCATTAAAAATCTCCCGTATCAAATTTGGTGATCACAAGACAACATTGAAGCTGTCACATGTTTCGTTGCCAACAATGCAGAACTGAACGTCGATATTGGAGAGTAAATCCCTTAATTGGCTCCAACACTAAAGATCTACACACAGGTAGCCGAGGCCAAACGACTATTATTATTAATATTATTTTTCATGCTACTAAATATCTATTAAAATCTCAAAACATGTCGAGTTGAAACATAAAATTCAGTGTATTTCCTGATGTTTGTCTTATATCAAGGTGCCAGGTTGTTGGTAAAGGTTATTTTTGTGAAAATGTTAGGTTTTGAAATGTCAACGGTGGTGTTATATATTTCCATGTTGTTTCATTTGAGGGGCTTGGACATCGTGGTCATAAACCCCGTGGACTTGGGCGAGTGTGGAATTTTGTCTGATAACCTGTGTTATTGTGATGACTGTATTTATAATTCAGGTGCCAATTGGGAAGGAAGCGGCTGTGGCCCTAAGTCAGGAACCATCCCAGCATTCGTCCGGAGTAGAAGTCAGGAAACCACGGAAAGCCACTTCCAGGTCAGAATCGAACCACCTCTTCTCAGTTTTGCCTCACGAGAGAGAGTACCCCGTTCCAGCCCTCGGACCAGGATGAAATTACTTGGCAAAGCCTGGAATCAAACCCAAGAATATGCTAGCCGCTACCACCAGGAGATGGACATGTATTTTCTCTTGTATCGCCGGTGAAAAGAGTACTGAAAACACAATTGCTCATTCTGTTGGTGGTATCAACAGCAACAGCAAGAACAACAACCTAATGGCCATACACCTAGCCATTCATTTGTTCCATTTCTGCCCTTTATTACGGTGGTTGTGATTGTTGTCATATAGGACTATGAAATATAATTAGGCCTATATCTTGCTCGATCATTCAGTTAATGGCTTGGGGTATTTCCGAACCCATTCTCGAATCATCAGGCTGACCAACTTTTCAACTGTCGCGTCGTTGGCTTCTAAGAATTCTTTCATTCTTCAGCTGTGAAATTTCCCTCGACATTTGAACTTCTTATTGCACATCTTCATTTGATGTGGTTAGCAACTGCCCCTTTAGCATTATAAACTGGGCGAATTCCTGCCCATGTGCTCGGTTTCGTATTACAGTACTCCGGATGGCATATATCTTACTGTCGCGAGTACATGAGGCCGGCACCGCTATTGCGTTAAGTTCACAAGAATCATACTATCTCTATGACTTCAAGAACACATGTACGACTTGCGATTGGCACCGCTCTCACAAAATGCTAGAAAGAATGTTATTTTTTAAGTTGGTGGATACGACTTGCGATTGGCGCAAGCAACAGAATCCGTATCACGCAATTTCGAGCTTTTATTTCTCTAATTTTCACAATAAAAATGTTCATACAAATGAAAAGAAGAAGCTTGTAGTATTACGGGACCGTTAATCTCAAGAATGCTCCATATTTACGTGGAATCCTAACCACATGCATTGACCGGGAGTCGAACCCGGTCCGCCTTGGTGAGAGGCAAGTAGCTTGACCACTGCACCATCACGCCCCCTCATAGAAATGATTCCAGAAGCTCTTTTCTGAGTGCTCATAATCGCTGAGTTAGACTTGAAAGTGAAACCGCACTCGCGGCTTGTCCATATCGTCGATATCCGATGAACCACACTGCAGTGCCTAGTGGCAACGAGTGTGTGGTCTGGCGGGTGCGAAGTAGAGTAAGCGATCAATGCGCCTGCTTGGAATGCAGGAGATTCGGATTCTGCGGTCTCATTTTTAGTAAGCGGCCAATTCGCCTGCTCGGAATTCGAATCCCTGCGGTATCATCTTCAAGCCTCACTCAACAGTTGAGTTGTGTTGTACCGGGCTAAGTTACAACTCTTTATTTTCTTTGTACCGAGATTTCCTCGAGTAGTCTTTCATATCCCCTACATAGTACCGATACTTTTGTACCGATAGCAGCAGCTAGGATCGCCTAAGGGGACCTGGTATGGTCAGAAATATATTTTAAAAAATGTGATTTTAAGTTATTCATTCCATAGAAATCTACAGACCACCTTCTTTAATTTAAGGTCATGGTCATATCATAATTAATTGTAAGTGCTTAAAATTACGTTCTCAAGACAACACTGCATGGGCGTGGCTTATTCGCCTGCCCAAGGACTTCGTTGTTGAGAACAATAATATACGTTTCTATGGCTCCTTCTTCATATTCCCGTCCAAAGATTGTAAATTTGTGCAGATATAACATACTGTACCGGTAATGGGTATTTGTGACATTTTCAGAGGTGACAAATAAACAGATATTGAATATTCCGCCCGAAAAGTGCCTTCATTGACGAAACCAGAACCCAAATGAGAATAAATAATTTTATTTGAATTCGAATTCCCAATAGAGTTATTGTACCTTGGATATTGGAGTTTATGATGCTCTGGCCCCATATAATGAAGGTAACATAATAAAGTGTAAAACGTGTAAAGCGTTAGAATTCGGAATCCCACTTGGGTATCACATGATAAGCATAAGAAAATCAATTCTGAATGAAACAGAAAGATGATGATGATGATGATGATGTTTGTTTTAAGGGGCCTAACATCTAGGTTATCGGTCCCTAGTGATCTGGGTGATAGCGAAAATGACAATGAAATAGAAACCAGAACAAAAATTAAGTGAGACGGTAAATACTTACAAAAAGAAACTCAGATTGAAACAACTCACAAAATGTTCTTACAAAAGGGAATTTAGAACGAAAAGATTCACAAAAGGAATAGATTGAAAAATACGCACAAAATGCAGCCTAGGATCAAAATTAGTCAAAATACTTACACAATGCAATTGAAATTCAAAATACTTACAAAATGCAAATGAGATCGAAAATACGTACAAAATGCAAGTGAAATTGAGAAGGCACAATGCAATTCAGATTGAAAGATCCCATTTCCAATCCAAAATATTCACAAAGTGCAATTGAAATTCAAAATACTTACAAAATGCATTTGAAATTGAAAATGCTTACAAAATGCATGGTAGATTCAAACTACTCATTTGGATTGACAATACTTACAAAATGCAATTTAGATTGAAAAACTTGACAAAATGTAAGTTAGATTCAAAATACCCACAAAATGCAATTGAGAATCAAAATACTTGCAAAATGCCCACACACAAAATGCAATTTAGATTTAAAATTCTTGCGAAACGCGGTTTTGGTTGAAAATACTTACAAAATGCAATTGAAATTCAAAATACTCACTAAAATGCCCTGCTCATACATTGAAAGACTTACTAAAAAGCAATTTAGATTGTCAATCTTTACAAAATGCAATTGAGGTTAAAAACAATCGCGAAATGCAATTTAGATAGAAAAAACTTACAAAACGCAAAGTAGATTAAAAATACCTACAAAATGTAGTGTATATGAAAAAAACTCTAAAGAGAATTTAGATACACGGGGAGCCAAGTAACAAAAACAGTGCGGGATTCTTAAAGAGAAAAGGAAATGAAAAGAAAAGAAGAGGTCTGACCCCTCGAAGAAGGAGTGATCAGGAAAGATGAGACAAGGGCCAATTAAGGCGGGAAAGTGAAAGACTCCTTAGGCCTCGCATACCCTAATACCGTCGGGGTCGGAAAAGAACAAGAGTTGACCAAGGGAGGTCGACAGGAAAGAAGACGGAGAGGAGCCCGGCACAAGAAAGTGGAAGCAATGCCGGACTCAGCTGGGGTCCCGTGGTCGCCAACCCACGTCCCACAAGATGTGAGCACCTGGGGGAGAAAAAGAAAGGCTGATAGTGCAGAAAAGGACAGCAAGAAGTGGCAAGACAGTGCAGGAGAGCTGTGAAAAGTAACTAGAGGATTAGATTCATGACAGTTCAGATGATCCGTCATACGGGCCAGAAACAAACTGAAAAACTTAAAAGGCTCGTTCCCATAAGCTTACTTCTTTGTGTACAATAGGAACATTTTCTCAAAAACTAATCAACCTACAATCTTTATAGTTTCAGATAGGCCTATTACATAAACTCATAGTTTAAATACTTAAAGACGATATTTTTCAAACAATATGTTTAGTACTAAAACAAGGGGAGGAAAAGTATGTCACTTTTTCAAAGAAACATTGTACTTAATTAAAAAATGATAAACTTGGACGAATATCTAAATTCAAAAACACACTGCGCTAAAACATGCGGAAAGGTATAAAGAATGCATGAGAAAAAAACTTTCGTAACTTACGTTTGTCATATAAATCTTACTAGGAGCCAGTTTTTATGATCGTTGATATATTAGAACGTTAGTTATAAATTATATACTTAGGAAATAACGCACGGCTGCCATATTGATATTATTTTGCCAAGATATATGTAACGTGGATGTTTGAATCTTCACACAGAATGGTACGTAATAGTTTAGTAGAAATTTGATGATTTGTTGTTAATTCGTTTTAGGGGCTTGGGGCACCTTGGTCATTTGCCCCGTATACTTGGGTGTGTGTTCAGTTTGTCCGTTAACCTGTGTTTCTGTGCTGAAGTAGTGTAACTGTGATTTGTAGGATCGGGAATGGGGTAGGTGTTTCGGAATTTGAAAAAGGTACTATCCCAGTATTTTCCAGGAGGGAGAGTGGGAAGAACCCAGTGAAAACCATTCTCAGAATAACTGCAGTCAGCGCCGGGGTTCGAACCCTCAATCTCCGGATTTGCCTCACGTCCCTATTGTGGTGTCGCAGTTAGTTGGCATTTGAGGGTGCGCAAATGTTAGGGAGCCGTGTCAGCAGATTTACTGGCACGTTAAATATACTTGTATATTATAGCATAAACATAGGATCCAACTTCTCACGGACAAAAATAGAATATCACCAACTGAAATGGAAGCTTGTAGTTTTCTGTGTAGTTTAACCTCGCGATCATAAGCCACGGCCCTACGTGGCCGCATTTTTATGTTGAATCCGAACCACCAAACGTGATGTTTCACCTCCAAAATAATACCAACTAACATGCAACACGATTTAAATTATTCTTGGGCATATGGGAAACTGTACTAGTTTGACACATAAAATCTACTGTTATACTCCGTACACACTGCCCTCCCAACCGCAATTAGAGAGGATAGTCACTGCACGATTAACTCAATCGATATTGGTCACGTCACTAATCGCGACCGGGTCAATCATATTTCCACAACAAGGTAATCGCGGAGGGTGGCCATTTTGATAATTATTAAATTATTTTATTTAGACAAAAATGAACCGGTGACAACAACAGTCATGGTAGCGTATAAAACCGACGAAGATTCTTGTACGTCCAAGAAATTAGTGTTTGGATTATATTAATTTCGTCGTGAGTAGGCTACTCAGTTTCTGTATTTACGCATTCAATATAGGCCTATGATTTTTTTAAATGCTGCACTACAATCTTACAGAGTATTTCAAGTACAGGAAACTGGCTGTAGAATTATCTGGCGACGTAATGGTGAGCTTAAATATGTAATTTCATGGTGGACAAGTTCTGATTAAAATCCTGGTTAGACTCAAAATAAGAAATGACAGTAAAACCTGCCTTCAAGAGAAACGAACGGGACTCGCCTTTGCTAAAATAATTAAACCATGAACATGCATATAATGACATAATTGGAAAAATAAAATGGTGTACATAGCTTATTCAGTGTTGTATTTACATATTTCTGTTACGAATCACTACAGTAGCCTACTGTACAAGCTTAACTTACAATGAACATAAAGACAGGCATTTGTTGGTTGACAGCTCATTGAGGCGAGCATTGGGAAAGGTATGGGCAACACGAAACTTTCTTCGGCTTTTCCCAATTAATTGGGGTTGCCGGAGCCATCCAGGCTCATGTTGGTTTTGGTCGGGGATTTAAGGCCGGATGCCCTTCCTGACGCCACCTGATTTTTCAGTTGAAAATTACACCAAGGTAGACCAGGATTCGAACCCCAGCCGTCCGGATGACAGACGAGCAGCTAAGCCACTGCGCCGTCACGCTCCCCGCATGGGCAACAGGAAACAGGCAAATAAGCATACACTTGGACAAGTTGGAGAATTAATGGAACATTCCTTGTTAGTTACAGAATCAACTGAGAAAGCAGACAAGGTAGGTGTTCACAGGGTGCCTGAAAATTGTCTGAACACTGCATTCTGGAACTGGAAAAGTTCCGTTAAAATACGTATTTTAATTTCCGTTGTCTGCGTAACACAGTTTCCGTTTAATGAAGGGAATTTAACACGTTTTTCACCCGTACGTTCAAATATTTCCGTTTAAGACAAGTTTCCGTTTAATAAAGAGTTCGTTGAAGGCAGATTTTATTGTATATACCAGAAACATGACTACTCAAAGCTACACAAGAAACAGAAACATCAAATATGAGAAGCCCTATGAGTTAAAAGTCCCTATATAAGAAGTACATGTAACTAAGCACGGAACAACATAGCCTCGCACAATGAAGAGAGATACACACTAAGGAATACACGAAGCTTATTATATTAGTATATCAACTGGTCTAGGGAATATAAGAAGTTTATTATGTCTCAACTCTAATTGTTTTACGACTGGGATACATACTGAAACGAAATATTCGAGAAATAAATTACGCATACGTGTAAGTCCAGTACCCGGCAGTCATCTAATGTCTGACAATCTATATTTAGTATAATTATGTATAATGTGTACAACTTTCACAATCGCGATAACTGCAAATAGCGATCGGAGTCTGTAGCGTGTACGTAAGCATCTCGTCATCGGTCCATCTCGTATAAATAAAATAATTGTTCAAAGCATCGTCAACACAACCATTCCTAAGCATGATTATTTTCTAGTGGAAACGGGACTGACCCGATTAGTGTAGTAGCCAATGGCGATATCCCTTAATCCTGCGGTGTACTTACTACGCTATCACGCTCGAACGTATAATCGCGATGGGAACCAGTAATGTGTACATAATATTACATTATGACAGTTTAAAAGCTCAATGTCCGGCATACACAGTATTTCTCCGGTGGAAATTAAATTACGCCAAATGTTTTAATTAATCATTTTCAAACACAATCATTCTAAAAAGAATTCGGAACGAAGACATTCTGTACGTATGAAAAGCAACTCTGCTACACCAGACCGACAGCGACTACACAAAATACACTGTCTCTCTCTTATCTTTCTCCCCGCCCAATTGCGCGCAAGCACGCTCTCTCTCTCTCACACACACACACACACACACACACACACACACACATGGTACGGCTACAATAATTTCATCGCAAGTCATTCCAAAGCGTAATGAACTTTTTTAACAGGTTTCACACTGCTTTGTTATGAATAAACATAGACATAGAAAGTCGAAATTGTGACATAAAGTGTATGACGTGTCTAGGTCCAAAGCACAATATCCTGACAGAAGTCAATTTTCATCATTAATTTCTCGCTGACTCCTTCGAAAGACTGGATCCAGGTCTTTTCGCCGAATCTACACTACTGTAAGATAAGAGAGGGGATGCAAAATTACCGCCGGTTTACCGTGGGGTTCACACCACGTGGTTATGCATAAATATGGTGAGCAAAAGCTAGGCTCAGTGCTGCAGTAAGGCGGGCAACATATCGAAATATTCCGCCTTAACAATTCACTGTTGGCCATCACTGTGACTCCCACGTACGCAAGTCATCTGCCAGTCAGCATCTCTTGCTCTGTAAGTACACTAGAAATACAATGGAAGGAGATGCACTCCAGTCTTACAATTCCGCAGATTGAATTAGGGGTGCTGATTGATAAGTCTGTCCTGAAATTAATTCATGCAAGGGAAGTAAAACCACTAAATAGAAACGATTGAGCCAATGGAACTTATACGAATGGCATGCCCTAAATTACGGGCAATGCCTTGTCAATCCAACATCATCACTTCAAATATATATATATAGATATATATATATATATAATTTCTTATCGAGAACCAATAAGAGTGTAAGCTTCAGTAAAATAAAATTTTCACATGCATAGAAGATTATATTCCGCACTTGATAAAAACAGTTAATCAGCACGAACAATATCAGTCATAACTTTACCAAAAGAAAGAGATTAAAAAAAGGAGAATAGACACGAGGATGGACATTTAAAAATACTACTATGGCCCAGCATCAGACAATAGGTACCAATAAAAAACCCTCAGAAGCTCATTCAACGTATCCAACTCTGTTACACTGAAGGTTCACATACAGCAGCGACCTGCACCAAGAGCAGAATTATTAGCATGCCGCATGCATTTCCTTCATCAACACAGTCCCCACCCAGCGGAGAATTATCATTATTACTATTATTATATTTGAATACTTGACGTGCATTACAGTGAATTAAATGTGCTATGACTGTTTTGCAAATCTAAAGAAGAAATTTAAACCGAAGGCACACCACAGTTTTCAGTCGTATTGGTCGGGATCTATGCGGAAATCCCGGGCGTTTTTTAAAATCGCAATACATGCAAATAGCTTGGGGGGAATCCAACGAAGACATAACTCCGTGATAGTGAACATGTACAACGCTATTTTCAGTCGTATTGGTCGGGATCTATGCGGAAATCCCGGGCGTTTTTTTAAAATCGCAATACATGCAAATAGCTTGGGGGGAATCCAACGAAGACATAACTCCGTGATAGTGAACATGTACAACGCTACATGTATTCTACTGTAGAAAGCACAGAATTGAGGACAATTGAGTTCACAAAATAGTAAGTACATGTGTTACAAAATATACAAAGACTATTGCAGGAACCCATCATTCAAAACCATACCCCCATAATTTCCGAAGCCAAAGGACTGATTCTGCACGAGCACACGAAAATAAAATTTAAATAATTATCTCAACTAAGAAAAAGTCTGTAGCGTGATTGAAGAAAGCGCACATCGGAACTTCGCAATAAATTGACATATATGTGCATATATGCACGTTCACCACACATTCCTCTCATGAGGCAAAATCTGAATTATATTCGCCGATTGGCAAGAAACTACACACAAAAGAACGCAATATCATCCACAGGGAGACATCAGTATAGTTCTAATATAGATTTAATACCGAACAACAAAAACACATTTATAACATCAATTTTTCAGATTTCAAAAATATCAGCATTACCTTCCACAACCATGAATGGGTACATAATAACTGGAATGTAGCTTTCAGCAATATTCTGTAACACGATTTTCGCAGCACTAACTTCGAGGTTTGATATATCCATTAATGTATATGGAGACATGCGAACTAATGCCATTCTTTACCTTCTTTTGAGTAGTTCCCCACCGTTTGTGCGTAGACTTCACCCATCAAAACAGAGGTCCGTGAAGATACAGCGTCTCAGTAACACACCCACAAGTAACATCAGGCAAAACAGAGATGTCCGTGTGTTCAACACGTGTGGAAAAGACTAGTAACGCCAGCAATAGCCTGCTATCCACAGCGCCATCTTCGAGTAGCTTCACAGCGCGCACCCACACACACTCACACACGAATAAAACGAGCTTTGGTACCAAGACTCGACGTGCAGGAGCAAAGAGACAACTTCCATAAATACTTTCATTAAGTGTGATCCCATGGCAAGCCGTTGGTGAACTGCTTTTTTGTGAAGAACAATCGACTAGCAGACGCCATGTCTACCTCGCATGAAGGCCGCAACGAACGCGCTACCACAGCAGTAAAGTAATCCCGCATCAGCTCACACGCACAGCCTAGCCGCCACATCCGGTTTGGGGCCTCCTTGCTGGCTTGCTAGTCTCGCTGAGCGGCTAGGGTGGGGCCGGTCTTTCTTCTACTAGCTAACTTAATTACAATTTGAGTAACCTTGATTCTCACATCTCTGCGGTCCGCTAGAGTAACGAGACGGGAGTTCACGCTCACCACCCACGCGCAGTGCTTCTCAATGGAGCAGTCAATAATCCTTACTATCGGCAATCACCTCCGTAGACAATACAGTATGACACCAAAGTAAAGCAATCCTCACTCGACAATTTCATACTACCGCAGCTGTAGTAACTTCCATGTGTTACAAATTTGTTAAGAGGAAAATTTAATTCTCGTACAATGAGTTGGTAGCAAATGCCCCTCCACACGCCCTGGTACAACCGATCGATTTTTGTGTGTGCGCAGTAAGTAGTAGGGCCCAACCCGGTCCGGCCTAATCTCAACTGAACTGAACTCACTCGGCTGGCCCCACACGGATATTACGTAACACATACACACACACACACAGAGAGAGAGAGAGCGCGCGCTCGCTACATAGTGGCGGGAAGCTAAGCCATTCGTCAGTCAACCGCACGGTCAGACAAAGAAACAAACGAATACTGACGGACAAGCACAACCGTGGTGCTCGTGCAATATAGTAGCAAAGGACTTTACATGACTCATTACAAACGATCACCTGTCGAGCAGGCGCCGTGAAACAAGCACGTGCGCAATAACCTTGAAATTACTTAATGAGTTCGTTTATAAGTCTATCTTCGACGGGTGATTCTGAGGAAGGAAACAAGTAGGAGAGGAGTCCTACCTAGGTTAACCTATACTGACGATAGAAAAACATCCAACGAAAGATTAATCTTGTATAGCAGGATTGACGAATCTCTTCTGACTGCTATACCAATTGAAGTTAGGCGTATTGATCCCAATTGACAAGTGAGCACTTCGCCAACCGACTCCCAGGACCTTGGATTCTTATTATGATGGACCATTAGTTTGTAACGATATTCAAGCACACTTGAGCACACCTCTATTTTTTTTAATGCTAGGGAAACAAGTATTTCCGCGATGAACGAAAGAGCCTACTTTTCTTAAATTTTAAGATTCACACCCATGATTTATCTATATAGACTTATCACAATAATAAATTGAACTACGGAATTAAGTTGACATTTACGATTAGCCTGACACATTGTAGCCCAATAGGGCACTACAATTTGTTTGAAATAGTTTGATGATGATGATTATGATAATTGTTGTTTGAAGGGGCCTAACATCTAGGTTATTGGCCCCTAATGGTCTGGGTGATAGCAAAAATGGAAACCAGAACGAAAATTAAGTGAGAAGGAAAATACTTACAAAAAGGAACTCAGATTGAAACGACTCACAAAATGGAGAGCGATAATACTTACAAAAGGGAATTTAGAACGAAAATACTCGCAAAAGGAATAGATTGAAAAATACGCACAAAATGTAGGTTAAGTTCAAAATACGTACAAAATGCAATGTACAGTCGAAATACTTACAAAATGCAAGTGAAATTCAAAATACTTACAAAATGCAAATAAGATTGAAAATACGTACACAATGCAATTGAGATTCAAAATACTTACAAAATGCAATTGAAATTGAATATACACAATGGAATTTAGATTGAAAAATGCGCATTTCTGATTCCAAATAATCACAAAGTGCAATTGATATTCAAAATACTTACAAGATGCAATTGAAACTGAAAATGCTTACAAAATGTATAGTAAATTCAAACTAGGCCTACTCAATTGGATGGACAATACTTACAAAATGCAATTTAGATTGAAAATACTTACAAAATGTAATTTAGATTCAAAATACCCACAAAATGCATTTGAGAATCAAAATACTTGCAAAATGCGCACCCTACAAAATGCAATTTAGATTGAAAATACTTACAAAAAGCGGTTTAGGTTGAAAATACAAAATGCAATTGAAATTCAAAATACTCACCAAAGTCCCAACCCCTATATATTGAAAGACTTATTAAAAAGCAATTTAGATTGTCAATCCTTACACGATGCAATTGAGGTTGAAAACTCTCACAAAATGCAATTTAGATCGAAAAGACTTACAAAATGCAACGTAGATTGAATACACCTACAAAATGGAGTGTAGATGTAAAAAAAAACGCTAAATGGAATTTAGATACACGGAGAGCCAATTAACAAAAACAGTGCCCGAATCTTAAAGAGGAAAGGAAATATATTGAAAAGAAGAGGTCTGACCCCTCGAAGAAGGAGGGATCAGGAAAGATGAGACAAGGGCCAATTACGGCGGGAAAGTGAAAGACTCCCTAGGCCTCGGATACCCTAATACCGTCGGCGTCGGAAAAGAACAAGAGTTGACCAAGGGAGGTCGACAGGAAAGAAGACGGAGAGGAGCCCGGCACAAGTAAGTGGAAGCAATGCCGGACTCAGCTGAGGTCCCCTGGTCGCCAACCCACGTCCCACTAGATGTGAGCCCCTGGTGGGATTGAAATAGTTTCCTTCCATGGATTCTGACATACTAAGAGTCTGCTACTGAAATGCTCAGGGAGAGTTATTATGCAATTGGTGGCTCTCCTGTCTCTGAAAATAAGCACAATTATAAAATTTGCTATATTTTCAATAAATGTTATGGAAGTTAAATGCAGTTGAACACTGAACCTATCAGCAAGCTTAGAATCATGTAAACAGCACCATCATATATGGATTGGTCAAAATAAATCTAAAAAGTTATCTCCCACACCCTACATCTGCCAAGCTTTGAACTGTTTGCCTGCATGCATTGTGATATATTGGGACTAGGGTTCAAAATTATGGCGATAATTTATTAATACTTGGTAGCCCTGATGACTCTAAAAATATACCGAGTTATATCTCTTGAGACATACATTACTCTTACGAAATTTGGTCAGCATGGCAGTTACATGCAGTTGAACATTGAACCCGCATGTCTGCATAGAATTATGTTGGCAGCACTAACTTTGACGATTTGCTTTCTGAATGTCTAAAACATCTTGCACTTAAAAGTCTGTTAAGTTTGAAGTGTATTACCTACACATATTTCGAGATAATTAATCTGGGGTTCAAAAGACTTGAGATAATACACACAGTTAGTAGACCTGCCGACTCTTATAAAAGAAAACACATTTATACGTCCTAAAGCATACATTTTCACGTGCAAAACTTGGATTTAATCCATTCGTTAGTATGGAAGCTTCATACATATAAACATTGAACCGACAGCACGCGAAGGATAATGTTGACAACATTACAATGAATGGGTTTCTCAAAATAAATCTGGAATATTATGTTTTATAAGTTTGCAAAATTTAGATCTGTTGGTCTGCATACGTTCTGATCTACTGAGACTAGGGTTCAACATTTTAGAGAGCATTTAACAACAGTTGGCCGCCCCAGTGACTACATAATATGCTTAGTTATATCTGTTACGGTACACAAAGCACATACGAAATTTGGTTGAAATCCAATTGATAGTATGGAAGTTACATGCATTTAAAAGATTGGACATATCAGCACGCGTAATATCATGTTGGCAACACTGTCGTGTAGGCCACTGAAAATTAATCTGATATATTATTATCTACATGTGTGCCAATGTTATAACAGTCCACATACATACCTTTGAGATATCCAACACAGAGCTCAAATTTCAATTGTGACATTTCAGCAGTTGGTAGCACTGACGTAATTTTAAAATATGACCGTGAGGTGTCCTGGTTAATCATACCAAATTTGGTTTCGATAGCTGAATCGTTTAGGAGTTGATAGGGAGTGGGGTGGGGGGCGGGAGACACACAGACAGAAGGACGGACATCGAGTAGCCCGGATTCATCTCATAAGTCTACTTATCATTTTTTTTTTTTCAAAATGTGAAAAGTAGATTAAAGATGGTATCTGAGTAAAAGGCACCCTAAGAATAAGACTAAGATACAAATTATTTATATATTCTCAAGGGGTGAAGAAGTCTTGATTTTATTTATCACTGTATTCCTCAAAACAGTCGGTTCAATTTAGAAACAGTACAGAAGAGACGTATCTGGAAATACGATTATGGACATCTTCAGCCTAATGTATTTTGTTAGAATGAATCATAAGCAATATACGCGAATTGTCCCAGCATAGTACGACATTTCCGCATTCAGCATTCAGTACATAAGCCGGCTATGGTGACAAGTGCTCGGTGATCAACTGCTATACTTTCATCTACATCATCGTTGCAAGGAATGGCCTCGCCGTAATTTGTGAGCTGCTTGATTGAATAGCCTACTTCACTTAGCAACTGATTTATGTATACTGTATAATTGTTATAATAATAATATCGTATGGCCTCGGGTGCAAGCTTTGTTATTTGACACCCAGAGGGTAGCTTGCATGTCGAATTTCGTTGTTCCTTGACTATGAAAGTCAAGGAGGTTAGATATCTAAGCTCCTTGAACACTATAGCGCTTTCTAGTAGAGAAATGAGGAACTTTGTGTTGGCGGAAACTCCCGAGATTAATTTTGCCATTATGAACTCAGCCTACTGAATTCAAATGGGTTCTTAGACATGCCAACATCGTATGACATGCGTATCGTATTTTTGCCGCCTTTCAAAAATCACTTACCACGGCCAGGAGCGAACCTGCAATCTGGGGGGGGGGTTAGTAGTCCGACACGATATCCACTCACCCACCGTGGCAAGCTGTATAATTGTTAGAACTACACTTCTTTGTATACTGTAATTGTTAGAACTACACTTCTTAATCAGCACTTAATTACAAACAGAACCACACACTGCGAGACCTGTGAAATAACACGTGTGTTGGTCAGTGTTGCCAACCATACGATAATTAATAACTCCATTGCTATGTGCGATAATCCTCTTCCGATAACAGTTCAATTTACGATATTTTTTCTACCAAAGATTTTAAAATATAAATTCAAATATTTAAGGTAGGTACTTTTCGTGCATTTTAATAAATCACGTTAACCTAGCACAGGGCATATTCAACAACCTATATTTAAAATAAATTTTCTACGAATCTAATGAACAAATTGTTATGAAATTTGACGAGTAGGCTACATAAGGAACACAGTTACAAATCTTAGTTCTCTAGGTTACAGAAGTACCAACTTCTGAAATGAAATATGCACTAATATTTTTCCAGCAGGACAATGTAGGTACATTTACTTCAACATGGATGGGCACCCAGTATTCAAACTTAAATTATAACAGATGAATACCAATGGCATAATCCAATGAACAATGATATTATTGAATCTGGGTATTCTTAAAAAGTATGAATTTATTAATTTAAAAATCTTTTATTTAAAATATATTGAATATAAGAAAAACTTTTCTCTTTAACTATGACGGTTATCAAAAAATTGGTTCATTAAATTATGCTAACTATTTGTCTACAGCTAGCCTGAACATTTTTCTTCATTCTGATAAATAGCCCCTGAGATAATGTACTTTTTGTTGATAAAGTTGGTCGACATGTACTGTACCAGGAAAATTCATGCACCTCCTTCCCTTTCTAGGGGTCGATAACCTCGATGTTAGGTCCCTTAAAACAACACTTTCATCATCTTCATCTTTACTTTTTCTGTTCCTTTCCTGCATAATTTTCCTCTTTCTCTTCATTCTTGCAGCTTCCTCACACTTCAATCCAGTATATTTCACTCGTCCAAAGTCTAGACTTTCAAGCGTTTTCGTACATCAGAACCCAGTATTCATCCTAATTCCTTCTAAGATCAGTTTTAACGACAAAGCCATCATTGAAGTCAGAAATCCCACCCATCACTGCAATATAGAGAAAGTCTTCATTAACACGGTCCCTGTAAATTGGTTTCATCACCTCTATTATTGCTTCCTGCAGGTGTGTGCAGTGCCACCTGTTGAGTGGGATTTTCAAATACTGAAGCAACGAATCGTACTGTCGACAGTTTCAAGTTTCAGCCTAGAGTTACATCCACTTTCGTGTAATTATTTACTCAATCAGATTTGCCAACTCAAATTCATTTATATTCTGATACATTCTCGCTGGTGTTCCTACACATGTTGACACACATTGTAAAACGTCAAGTAAAAATGAATTGAAGACAGAGAAAATACATTGACAATTTTCCTAGTCAGCTACTGGTGATTATAGTTACTGAAAATTATTACATAAAATTCATATTTTAATGCTTGCTTTAAATATCTTTTTATCTGGTGCTGTAGTATTCATTTTGAGCTTTCAGAGCAGAATTAATCGCTAGTTCAAAAGTTCTGGTCTAATTTTATTTTACTTGTTTGATTCAGTACTACACTTCATGGTAAAGTGAAGATAACAATTGATTCAGCGCTGAGAGTACCGAGCTAACGCGAGGATACGCTGCCGACGTGACGCGCCTAGCAACCGCATGGGCGCAGCCACATTGGACCCAAACAACTGGTTGCTAGGTTTTTTATACATAGGAAGCTGGAATTAACGCTGCGCAGCGTCTTGAATTTTGTGGATAAAAATGTGTAATACGCGTGATATAAGGCAAACGCCTTCCGTGAAGATCATCTACAGTGTTGGAGCTACAAGGTAGAAGTGAAATTTTATGGATAAAGTACGAGAATTTTGCGAGATAGTATGAATAAAGTTGACCTCACTCCTGAGGCAAGAATTGCATGGCGGGTATTACAAATTATAAATATTTATCATTTAGTGGATAGAGTATATCTAATATAGAGAGATATTTAGGACATATATGTCACATAAAGGGGTTTTTGGTTCATGTGGGGAGTGTAGTTGTAATTAAATATGGTTTGTACTATAAGTATTATAAACGACAACCTACATAACCTTACAGCTGATTCACTAACACCAATAAATTTTATCCTACAACTTTTCTGAGTGGTGATTTTTCACTTAATTTATTTAAGCAGTGAATTGTGTTTCCAAATAACAATTAGGCCTATCCCAGACTGAAAATTTCTGCCTAAATATTTTAATTTTTGCACTTTCAGAAAACAATCATCATGTAGGCCTACCAGTAGCCTTGGCCTACACCCTGCAACAAAGTTACAGTACCGTATAGTGACATTATTCAAGCCAATGAATACTGCTTATTTCTGAAGTGATCGAGTGGCAAGTCTTGTTGTGATTGTTGTGATTATATTTAGAGCTAGAGTACGAAAAGTGCCCCATTATTTAGAATGACATAGGACGATATGCCTTAATTGTAGACTTCTCTAACCTGTTCGTGAGCACACAGGTTAGGCTTTGTTAATTTGATTCGTTTTCAGACAAACGCGGCGTTGTGGTAAACACACAAATTGTATCGAAATGCAGTCTTTGTTTCTTCTATAGCTGTTGATGAGATTTGGCCTAAACTCTCATCCAAATATTTTAAACTGTTCCCTTATGCATTGATAGACCTCAAGTTCATTTTATTCGTCACTTACTGGTAGGGCCTATGGTACTTTATTTTCCGTAGTATTGGTCATTCATAGGGACGTGATTCACAATATCCAGAAATGTTATATTTTCATGTTTTCACTTAATTTAAGGTAAATATCGCAGGCCTCATCTCAACGACTTATGTTCTAAGACTTAATGTGCATCTCGTACGCAATATTTTACAACTTTACTGGACAACTATGTTAAATTACTAAGGAAAATATACTTTTCTATGCTTTCTTGCCTCTGGACATCCATGCATGTACAGTTTTATACGATACAAATAGGAAATAATGACGGCTCAAAGACTGAAGCAAGCTACAAGGGAGCCATGTTGTATTGCTCCAGTTGCTTAGCACAATCGCCTTGCCTCATGACAGTCATGGTGGTTAGAAGTCCACCGCGTTTTAATTTGATAGTTATTTATAAGAATTATAAAGGAGGGGAACATTGTTTATGATGTTTCCACGATATATACTGGAATAGATTAACGCGTCACTCCACAGCGGTCGCTTGGTAGGCCTAGGCCTGGTAGGTTAATACTGAGTGCTAACACTACCTAAGGGAAGATGATGAGAGACAAAAGGAGGTGGGTTTAGGAGTGGAAACAATTTTAGGCAGAGAGGAAGAGGACCCAATAAAAGTTAATAAGAAAATAATAATCAAAAGATGGATTACACTGGGCGAAGCAGCTAAAGTAAGAGGGAGCTCAGACAGCGATGACGGAGAGAGCGGCGTTAGCTACGGTTTTTTGTAGGCTATCGCTATTTGCTCTTTCCGTCCCGAGCAAGTATTTGGGTACTATTGGGAAGGGTGATACTCTAGCAAGGCAAGGTATGACAAAAGGAAAGGATCTAGGCACTTTCCCTTCAAAGGGGTAAGTTTTGGAAAGCCTTCTGGAATACTCGAAGGACTTGAATTTGTCGTAATATTTTTATTACTAGACACGGTTGGATCCCCGACAGAACGGCCGAATGCCCCCACAGTGGGCAGCGATAAAGCAAATTTAGCACTTCTATCAATAGTTTTGTTATTATTAATGGAAATTTTAAGAAAATACCAATTGTTGCATCTAAAGCAGGCTAAACTCTTACCCAGCAGGGTGCCGACTAAAAGTTTAGAACGGAGGAAAACCTCAGACCTAAATTAAACAAAACCAAAATTTTGAACAGTAAAACACAAGTCAGAGAGGAAGTCTCTACAAGTAGGAAGCTGGCGGAGCGAGCTGTACTTGCCTCAATGATTTACTAGGATCAGCTAAGATAGCTAGGAGAAACTTTATAAATGTTGTTATTGGAAGTTTTGTTTTAAACGCAACAAGTGATAGATTTTTCATTAATTCAGAGATTGCCTTTTTTCTTTGAATAGAAAGTAATATTAGGAGAAGAATCAGGGAAGAGAAGGTCCTGTCTAGCCGTGATTCTAGCAAGAGAGATAGAACCAGAATAATAAATAATTTATTTAACAAGATAGAATTTGAAACATTTAACTATTTGCTAGATTTAGTATCTTATTTTCAGTTAAGAGTAACAATTTAGCTGTTTATAAGATTTCAAGGTCTTAGTCTTAATAATAAGAGGCTTACAATTCGCAAACAATATTAAATAATGTACAAGTTTCGAACCTGTTACAAGCACTAAAATCTCACAAGGATTTTAAAAGTATGCTTACAATTGAGAATTAAAACATATAAAGAGAATAGTGAATAAATTACTTTTGAGCTTAATATTTCTTTGTATTGGTTGTTAGGATACCAATTACTCAAAAAATGCTCCTTTTGAGCGAAAAGGCAAGCAGGATAAGAAGAAAAAGATGAATAAGAGGTTTCTATAACCTCTATTATTTATGCATAGTTGAATAGGTGATACATTCAAATAGAGCAGGTCACCTTTTGTGAACCCTGGATTAGACAAATGAGGTAACTATTTTACAATTGGAAAAAAGTAGAGCTCCCTGGTTTTAGAAGGGAAAAACAGTACATATTAAAATGTGGGCTGTAGCCACATATATTGAAGCAGAGTGAATACATTTTAAATGGAGCCAAGTTGGAAGGGCGCCTATGTTTTGGCGAGGCCTCGTTGAGTTAGAACCAGATGATTAAATTAACCTAAATTTGTTAGTAAAAGGTATTTGAGGAAAAGGAGATAGGGATTTATAGTTCTGGCCAGTTTTATTGCTCTCAATCGTACGCGGCGCGGTAGATAGTTTAACGAGTACTGTTTTGCACCAAAGTTTGTTGATAGATGGTATGATTTCACTTGCAGCACTGAAAAGTTCGTAGAACAAGAGAAAAGTTATTGCAGTTTATGGAGATAATTGATAGAATTTGAACATGGTTCTTGCGTTATTCAAATTTTAAGTTGAAATTGAAAGTTCCAGTTAACTTGACGTCTTCAGCAATTTGACTATTGAGAGCAGTTCTTCGCGGTTTGGAGTTTATTGTGAATGGAAAATTCCAGAACTGTAATGACAGTTAAATGGAGCGGTAATAATCCCTCGAAGGCAAGTTAAGTTTATAGACAGCTATGAGTATGAGAAGGGAAGGTATCCCCTTTATTACGTATAAGAAGTACTAAATTTCATGTTTTAAAGCAAGCTTGGTTAGATAAAGCATGACAAAGAAAATCCCACGAAGATGATTATTGCACAATGTTGCGTAATTCCCCACACTGTATATACATTTCCATTAAAAGCGTTCAGCATAGATTAAAACCATTAAAATGTGTTTAAAATCATTGAAGATTTGTACTTAGCTTTTTCATAGCCGCTGAAGGTTGATGGCTCCTGGCAGCCGTTAGCCTACATCCAATACCACAACATGGCGGAGATTTGAATTTGTACCTCGGTTGAGAGGAGGTAGCCTCTGAAAAAGGCCGAACTCACACGTTGTCAACTCGATAAGAAGTGAGGAGGCGAACAACGAGCCACGGTAAGCATTAACGAACGGGAGGAGGGGTGGGGGAAAAGAACAGAGGAACATATAGCAGAGTAGGAAACATTAAAAAATAAACACCCTTTACAAAATAACTTTTCTTCGTGAGGTAGGGTCTTCAAGGTGATGTTAGCTGACGACAGCGCGAAGTCTGGAGGAGCGGTGTGTAAGTCCTCTTGACTCGATGAATCCGAAGAACTTCGGGGGGGGGGGGGGGGGGGTTGCCGCGTGGTGAGCCAGTGAAGTTTTCACAGAATAAGCAACTGAAACAAACTCAAAAACACAATAAATTCCTGCTCGAAAGAAAGAAGAAATACAAAGGGATCACTGTTGGTGTCTGCGAAAAGGGAAAGAAAGAATTAATGAAAGAAAGCAAAGAGCAGCAATTGCTAACTCTAACTGAACGTGTGTTCCAAGGAATACACCAAGGCCCTTCACGGGCTGATGTGCCTCAGGGGAGGGTTAACTGTTTATCTGAACGGATCATGACCCATGTCCGTTGTTATAGTACTGGTTGGTTCCTCTAAATATAAACACTCCACAGTTTACTCAAGGCCGAAGTAGCATGGATCATAATATAGTGAGGACCATCCCCATAACCGGGTGAGTTAGCCGTGGTCGTTACAGAGTGGCTGCAGGCAGTCGCTCACATCAAAGAGGCGAGGAGGTTCGAATCCCCCGCCGGCAACCTTGAAGATGGTCTTCTGTGGTTGCCCATCTTCCTTCCAGGCAAATGCCGGGGTTGGTCCTTAACTACAGTATATGCCACAACCGCTACCTTCCAATTCCTCGTCCTTACATTCACACTTGACTCCCCACACAACATTACACACGCGACGGTATTTGCAGCTCACTCCATGTGTGTCCGCACAGAAGCAGCTACAAACTCGGGCGAGCCGAACATGTCCTCGGAGACTCCTGGCACTTAAAAAAAAAGCCATACGCTAAAAAAAACATCGCTATAGAACGGGGCTTTTCAAAGGCCGTGTCACAGAAGCGTCGCTATGACTCACGGTCACATTTATAGGATGTGCCGATTACAACAGCGCGCCTTGAAGCCCTGGATGCTGTGATAGCATTTAGGCTATTACAAACGGAGCTGGCAAGATACCTTAGTTGTGAAAATTAAGACTTGCTGTGGAGTACTGCAGCCTACGTCGTATGATGTGAACACGGCTAGGCATAGAACAAAACATCGAAATTTCCTAGTGGAAACTTATCTTCTCAAGATGTAGTTTGCAGTAAATTTGTTCGCAAGTTTCAGCGCCGTGCGACTTTTACTTGGGGAGGAACCTCAAACAAAAGGTATACAGAGACAATCCGCATACTCTGGAGGCTCGAGAGAACAAAATAACGACACCCATACGAAACATCAGTGAGGATGAATACACCTAGTGTTCCAAAACTTCCTACGTCGGTGCAACGTGTGTCTAGAAAACGAAGGATAGCATTTCCAGCAAATACTGTGAAATTCATGTAAGTAAATATGATTATTAAATACGCAAAAAAGTGTAAATGTGTTAAAGTTGGGCACTCCGCTCCTGCTAGCGCCAGTGCCTTGCTCGACAGGCAGCTACACACGGTGGCCCGTTCGTCACGCCGAGCATCCGTGGCTCCGTTCTATAAGGCGAGTCCTCACTGTATAAGCAAGAGGGCTTCACCAAGCGAACACGGCTATTTTTGCCGTCCACAATAAAAAATTCTC
The DNA here is from genome assembly GCA_946902985.2 of Meconema thalassinum. Classification (NCBI taxonomy): domain Eukaryota; kingdom Metazoa; phylum Arthropoda; class Insecta; order Orthoptera; family Tettigoniidae; genus Meconema; species Meconema thalassinum. Next base: position 1,038,745,530 of record OX336389.2, read on the forward strand.
GACAACGGCAGTCACAGTCCTCTAAATAAATTAAAAAATAACATCCTTTATTGAAATTTTACCGGCCGCGGTGGTCGAGAGCGCTAAGGCGCTACCTCGTGCTTCGCTGGCATCGGGAGAGCGTGGGTTCGATTCCCACCTCGGCCGTCCTGAAAATGGTTTTCGTGGTTTCCCATTTTCATCACCAGGCAAATGCCAGGACGGTTCCTTTCAATAGGTCCACGGCCGATTTCCTTCCAATATCCCTTCCCTGACCCGTCCTGAAAAGAAAAGTACATGGCCATGAACTCATGATTATAATTTTATTTAATTTATAAGCTTTGTAATAATAGTGCATTTCCTTACATTTAAGCTGAAGATGGCCCCAATGATGGGTCGAAAACATGTTACAATAAATTAAATGTATTAACAGGCGTAAGCCTCTGTGGCTTAGGCGGCAGCACGCCGGCCTCTCACCGCTGGGTCCGTGGTTCAAATCCCGGTCACTCCATGTGAGATCTGTGCTGGACAAAACGGAGGCAGACAGGTTTTTCTCCGGGTACTCCGGTTTTCCCTGTCAACATTTCATTCCAGCAACACTCTCCACTATCATTTCATTTCATCCGTCATTCATTTAATCATTGCCCCAGAGGAGTGCGTCAGGCCTCAGCAGCCGGCACAGTTCATATCCTCGCCGCTAGATAGGGGCTTCATTCATTCCATTCCTGACCCGGTCGGAGACTGGAAGCAGGCTGTGGATTTTCATTTTCATTAACAGGCGTCTTACTATAAGTTTACGCATGTATAACAAATACCTTTCCCAATATCGTTACTGTTTTTGCTTCGTTACTTGAGAGTTGACATTGAAAGAACAAATAAATGTTATTTCATTTTCTCAACAAGTTATTTGTTGGCTAGATCTTTATTTGGTGTAACCATACGATTAATAACAAAGCAAAAGAAGTGTCAGCAAAATCAAAACTTAATCTAGGCAAAAAAAAGTGCGCTCAGAAATCCTGGAAATTATAATTAGAATAATTAATCATGTTATTAATGTTTGTAATCTTCTACAGATTATGCCACCGATTTTGGCCGGTCAGCCCCATTTGCGCAGTCGTCCAGAGGACAGCCTGCAAGGCCCAGGTGTGTGCAATTGATACGTGAGCTGTCAGTAGCGCGATACTGAGCGCGATAAGCCACACTGTGTCATAATCGTGCTGTGTGCTCTGCTGATGAATAAATGAAATACAGTAGTAGACTGATATTTATCGTAGTTATTTCTAGTTCATTGTGTGCATGTTGTGTTACTTATAGTGGATATTGTGTTAGTGTGCTGAGCAAAAAGCCACCTATTCAATCAGAACTTCGTTGGAAACCTCTTCTCAGCCAAACTGGAGAGGATATAAATAATGTGCATTTGTTTATGAAAGGTGAAGGAGCGTCGGGCGAGGTCTACATTTCTCTTAAAAAAGTGCAGGATAGAGTGGTAGCTGCAACAACAGTACCAGAGAGGATCGCTAGAGGAATTATTAAAGGGAAGTAGCTGCAACAGTACCAGAGAGAACCGCTAGAAGAATTATTAAAGAAGCAAGTACGGGTGAGGAACACGGTACCTTGTTTAGAACACCAGGTAAGCCTTATCATCGTGAACCCAGTCGCATCACTGATAGGCCTATTGATGATTTTGATAAATGTGTTATTCGGCTACAAATGCATCAGTGTATTTAAAGTGATTGTCATCTTGAGCTTCAATTCTAACAGTAAACGGCCTCAACAGACGCTGAGGAATGGAGAGATTTTGTATATCTACATTTTTAAAATGCCAATGACTAAGACGCGCTCGAACCTACTACGGTATTTCTTGGTGTGGAACCTGCCTGCAATGTGTCTCGTATCACATTGCAATATCATTTTGTGACGAAGCAGCTGGTGATGTATTGAGGTAAACGAGAGGCGTAGCAAGTCAGCTGTTCGCTTACCTCAATGGCTGATTACTCTATCAGGGTCCGGTCTAACTTGTTCATTTTGAGGGTTCTATTACGCAGGTCAACGAAGTTGACGTACACTCGTATGACTTGATGGGTAAAGCGACATTATTGTATTTTACTTGTGAACGGAATGATGGACTGAATATATGATTTGATGGGTATAGCGACTCTACTGTATTTTAGTTGTGAACAGAATGATGGACTGAAGATAGAATTCTTATCAGCCGGCAAGACTCGAGACTACCAGCGAAACACTTGCTCTGATCATCTCCCGTCAGCTGCTACCACTAAACTCGCATACATACGCGAGCGCTCACGGCCAACGGTGGCGTTAACTGTATGTAAGTTTATGTGTAGAACAATTACAATAAGGCAAGGTTATTTGTTACTTAGGAAGTAATGGACTTTGAAAAGTCAGAGAATGACAAGAGGCATTTATTGCAGAAGGCTTCACTTTTTGGTTAATAAATGGGCATTCCAAAAGCCATTGGTACAATTGTAGCACGCATCCAACCCAGCATTCATAACGTTTTTGCTGTCTGCTCGTGACGGGCTGGCGTCAAAACTACTGGAGGGAATGGCATGAAAAAATAGAAGGCGCCCGTACAGACTTGACTACTAATTATTTATACAACACAAACGGATGAGAAAAAGGGTTAAAAAATCTTCAAATCGATTATCGTTCGTTCATTCAGAGGGGAAGACAACTGTATAATCTATATCTGTCTCTTTCCCAAACATGACGCGGCTTTCGTAACATGTGCGTGCGAAGTGACGCACTGCCATGCGAAAGATGAGGATATCCTCTCACGTAGGTATGTCACCAAGCTCTTGCTAACAGACCACAAATCGTTCAGGAGTACGGATGGAATGTGGTGAGGCTTCAAGGTCAATCTGACCGCCCTGGGCAGACAGATTTCCAACCACGTTTCAGTGGTGGGGGAATAGCAACAAAAGTCACTCGTCACCCGCCGTGCTATCGACATCGCGTGTTATGCTTAAAATCTGTGCATGCAATCGTCGTGAGCTGGGAACAGTTAAGGGAGCCGTTTCTCCTGCAACGCTCCGGCTCCCCGCCACCCTTATACTTTACCGTGAACTTGAAGCCTCACCACATACCGTCCGTACTCGACACAAGACCATGGGTACTATCGAAGCACCCCGACCGTGCGGGCAGCTACATCAAGTCCGGAGATAGAGAGTTCGAATCCCGGCACTGACAGCAGCTATTTTGAGTGTGGATTTTTCACATTCCCTCTAGGCAAATGCCGGGATAGTACATCATTTCAAGTCCCGCGGCACCTACCCCATCCCTTGTCTCGAGTACAGTCATCACATAAATACAGTTTATCAGACAAATTCAACACACACCCAACTACACGGGGCTGATGACCAAGATGTCCCAAGCCCCTAAAAATTAATTGACAACAACCAGGGAAGCAAGCACGTGTAAAAGCGTAACCAAAGCTTTCTTCCTCCCGCCAGCGCCAGTTTCTGTTTCGTTGTGGTCAGGTTAGTTAACTATTTTATTCTTTAATATCCTTCTCGATTAATCCATCAACGACGCCTAAACATAGCTACCGAGTCTTACTTGACCACCGCTTTGCAATAGGCCCCCTGCAGAGGATTTGTGTAGTGCTGGAGAGAGGCATTGGTCTCGGTCAAGCCTATCGCTACGTGCGAGCGATGTATGAAGGCTAAATGTCCCGACACATTGGTAAGAATATATTTCAACAGATGGCAGCACAAGCGAAGTAGAATTTATTTATTTTTGTATCGAAGGGGAGCTCCGATCTGCGATCTGAAAACTGCTATGTACGCTGTCTAGTAGCAGAATTGATATTAATTCATTGCTTACTTTTTAATTTCAAAAACAGAAAAGTTGCTACTGTTTTTTAAATATCTGATTAAAATTCGAAAGAAAACGGGTAATACGAAAGTTGAGATTTACTCACCGATTCCAAAGCCGCATCGAAAACCTAAATCGGTTGAATAGAATCGTCGGGATCATTTTGGGAAGTTTGTGCATATAAGTGTTACTGTATTTGCAACAAGGCGCGGCAGTAGAGCAAGGTGATGGAGAGCGGGTTGAGGGAGGGTTGGGGGGACTGGAGGGGAGTGGACCTCGAGTGATTTGAGAGAGCGACAAACTTGCCAGACGGTATGGAATTCCCGAGCATCTAGTCCAATGTTGCGATTGACTGTGCTGGTTAGTTCTGAATTATTGTCAAGGTCTGGATATTTCTGAGTAATCCTTTGATATTTTACCAGTTCCTAGTTACGACTTCTTGATTTTAGTTCATCGATCTCATTAATTACTTCCACTAGGGGCTCACATCTAGTGGGACGTGGGTTGCAACCGCGGGACCCCAGGTAAGTCCGGCATTGCTTCCACTTACTTGTGCCGGGCTCCTCTCCGTCTTCTTTCCTGTCGACCTCCCTTGGTCAACTCTTGTTCTTTACCGACCCCGACGGTATAAGGGCATTCGAGGCCTAGGGAGTCTTTCACTTTCCCGCCTTAATAGGCCCTTGTCTCATTTGGCCCTTCTGTCATCTTTACTGATCCCTCCTTCTTCGAGGGGTCAGACCTCTTGTTTTCTTTTCATTATACTTCCTTTTTCTTTCAGATTCCCGTACTGTTTTTGTTAATCCCCACCCGTGTAACCAAATTATCTGCGTATTTTTTGAATCTAAACTGCATTCTGTGGGTATTTTCAATCTAAATTGCATTTTGCGAGTATTTTCAACCTCAATTGCATTTTGTAGGGATTAACAATCTAAATTGCTTTTTAGCAAGTCTTTCAATGTAGGAGCAGGACATTTTAGTGAATTTTTGAATTTCAATTGTTTTTTGTATTTTCAACCTTAACCACATTTTGCAAACATATTCAATCTAAATTGCATTTTGTATGTTGGGCATTGTGTAAGTATTATGATTGTCTATTGCATTTTGTGAGTACTTTGAATCATAATTACATTTTGTAAGTATTTTCAATCTAAATTGCATTTTGTAAGTATTGTCAATCCAAAAGAGTAGTTTGAATCCACCATACATTTTGTAAGCATTTTCAATTTCACTTGCACTTTGTGAGTATTTTGAATCTGAACCGGCCTTTTTCAATCTAAATTGCATTGTGTATTACAATTTCAATTGTATTTTGTAAGTATTTTGAACCTCAATTCCATTTTTTACCTATTTTCGCTCTTATTTGCATATTGTAAGTATTTTGACTTTCAATTGCATTTTGTAAGTATTTCGACTGTACATTGCATTTTGTACGTATTTTGAACCTAATCTACATGTTGTGTGTGTTTTTTCAATCTATTCCATTTGTGAGTATTGTCTTCTAAATTCCATTTGTAAGTATTTTGTTTCAATCTGAGATCAATTTTGTAAGTATTTTCAACCTCACTTAATTTTCGTTATGATTTCCATTTCATTGTGATTTTTGCTCTCACCCAGAACATTAGGGGCCAATAACCTAGATATTAGGCCCCTTAAAACAACAATTATCATCATCATCATCATCATCAATTACTTTTTGTTTAATTTATTTTACCTGCAACAGTATTATTTTTAATGTCCGTTAGGTGTTCTAATTTCGGCACTTTATTTTTTGGACAGTATTTCTGGTAGAATATGTACAGATAGGTAGGCTACGACTGGCGGAAAGCATTACGGTCATCAAGTGGAGTTATTTTTTCGTTTTTGTTGAAAAATGGAGCCACCAGCAAAACCGATTCAAGGGCGTTCCACTAAATCCCAGGGGAGATTGCGACTAAGTACCAAGAAAAGGAAGCCAGGCCTAAAAAAAACACGTTTTCACACCCCTAAGTCTTTTTCCTAGTATATATTTGAAATTATATATGTTTTTTTTTAAGTTTTGGCACCTTAGTTACAACTGGATTAATAACTCAGATGGTTCCAAGTTTCACAGGCCCTCGATGTAGTCCCCACCGTTGCGTACAACGTGTTCCCAGCGATGTGGAAGTCGTTGGATCCCGTTGACACTGCCCAATCTATTCATGGTACGAAGAGAGCGCTCGGCAGCCTGCTTAACGTCTTCAATGGTACGGAAGCGCTCCCCGCGCATTGTCATCTTCATCTTCGGGATGAGATCATAGTCGCAGGGACTGATGTCGGGAGAATATGGGGGGTGATAGAGGATCTCCCAGCTCCCAACAATGCCGACACAACGCCTGCTGTGTGTGCCCTAGCATTGTCATGCAGAACGATGGGCGGTGTAACCATGTGGTGGCGCCGTTTCCTCCTCAGAGCTCCTCGGAGATGGTCTTGCAGAAACGAACAATAGTACGCCGCATTAACGGTTTGCCCTCGGGGAACAGTATGGTGAATGATCACACCATCCCAATCATAGGCAAGAATCAACATTACCTTCACATTGGTGGGGATTGGTCGAACTGTTTGTTTCCGTGGTGATACGTGGAGCCGCCACTCGTTCGATTGGCGTTTAACTGTGGCTTATAAGATCTGGCCCACGTCTCGTCAATGCTTATGATACGCCGTAAGAAGGCCTCTCCTTCGCGCTCATAACGCTGCAAGTGCATGAGACAAGCGTCGTATCGCAGCCATTTGTGCATGTCGGTTAAGTCATGCGGAACCCATTTGGACGCAATCTTCCTCATTTTCAGTAAGTCCTTCAGGATGTGGAGGACAGTTGAATGCGCCAGTCCGGTATCTTGCTCTAATTGACGAATCGTTACGTTCCGATCCACCTCTACTAACGCGGACACCATCTGTACATTATCATCACTTACTGGTGGGTGACCAGATCGAGGCATGTGCTCCACACGTTCGCGCCCATCACGAAAGGCTGCAACCCATCTTGCTACCGTTCTGAACGGTAACGCAGCTGCACCGCAGGCTTCCTGCAATCCTCGGTGACACTGTTTAGCACTGCGACCCTGAATTTTTATTCACGTTCTCTGCTCCTGCTTGGAAAACATTGCGACTGTCTTTCGCGAGCGCTGGTCTCACACTACTCATTTAACAGGCGCGACTGCGCACGAGCGGTGGTGAGGACGGGCGAGGTCATGTGCTCTGAGGGAGGGGATGCAGGACAGCAACCGTCGGTAAAAGTGGCAGCGCCCAACATTGTTGCAACTTGGCACTGAAGCATTGGTGCCAAAACTAAAGAACCAACCCATGTTTATTTCTTTACGCTTGCATTAGAGAATCTGTAATGCACTGAGCAGTTATGATTTCTGTTATAACAGCTTAGGCTTTCACGGCCGGCGTTCATAATTAAGTACAAGCCCGAAAAACTTGTACTTAGTTATGATTTCACTTATATTTTACCTGTAGCCTACAAGTTGGATGACTAAACGTCACCCCGCAATCTTCAGGCTACATGGCTGAACAGCGCAGCGGTTGCTTGGTAGGCCTAGGCCCTTCATGGGCTGTCGCGCCACTGGTGTAATTTGGTTTTTTAATTCAAATACATAAGTGAAGGAGTATAAAATCACGAACTATTCAGTGTCAACGTTTTTCAGAGAAGCAAGTTCGACTTCAAATGAAAACAATGCGTTGTGTGGAAAAATAAAGGCGTAGGGATTGTGAAAATGGAAAATTGGTTTCCGGAAATACTGGATTGAATTGGGATCCATAAAGACAGCAAACAGAACTTTTGAACTACCAGCGGGCAAGGTGAAGACAAAGAGCTAACTGCAACCAAACTTATGCGTTATTGCTTGCAGCCCCTAATTGCAAAAATTTCCCAGCTAGTATCAAACACCACCAGAAATGCTGCCGAATATTATATGTCCCTTGTTGCAAAATTCACGGGAGGTAAGCTGATCAATCAAGGGAAACGAGGTTCCAAAGCTCCCGGGCTGGTCTTTCAGCTTGGGCCATCCTAGCACTATAAAACAATGAAATCAGTTTAGAAAAAAAACTGCCACAACAGTGAAGGACACTGCACTCTGCAGAAAGTGAAGAAGAGCAGCTTTCCGAAAAAGTTTATTTGCGTCGCGAGAAAGGAAAAGAATGACCCGTCAACAGTCTAAAGAAATGAAACGTACTGTCTCACGTGATTAAGGAAACCGATCAATGCAGTTGGATTTCGATGAGGTACTGTTGAGAGAGTTTAGTGATGAGAAGATCAAGCAATTAACGCTTAGTGAAGGCCATATACAAAAACTGGAAAAGGAAACAAGGGGCCAAAGGGAAAATGAAAAGTGGCACACGGCTAGAAAGGACAGACTTACGGCATCCAATCTGGGTATGTATGCAAGAGGAATCCTACTTCGAAATGGGCTCCAGTAGCAAATAACATTCTGTACGGCGAATTTCACTCAAAAGCAATGCAGTATGACATAATGAGCAAATTGCAAAACGAAATTTAGAGGAGAAATCGGTAGATAAGTCGAAGAATGTGGTCTTTTCGTATACAAAACTTATGGGTTTTTAGGTGCCTCCCCGGACGGATTAATAGGAGATGACGCTAGAGTCGAAGTCAAGTGCCCTTATTCTGCACGGAATATGACCATACTGGAAGCCTGCAAAAAGCTAAATGAATTTTGTTTGGCAGAAAGTATGCGAAAAAAAAGCCTTGAGAATGTCAAGAACAGCGCCATTCAGAAGAGAACAGATTGATAACTCTCTAACACTCACATGACTTTTATTTCCAGAACCAGGGCCAGTTGGAAATAACATAGCGGGAAATATGTTATTTTGTGGTATGGACGCCTAAGGACATTCATATAGACACAATAGAGGGAAGAAAAGTTCAGGAGACAAAAATGCTTATGTAACTGACATTCTGCTACGAGAAAATCGTGTTGCCTGAGATCATTGATCCCAGGATGACCAGATCAATGGATATAAGGGAACCTGAGGTGATGTAAAATACTGATTAGTGTGTGTAAATCATAAAACGTTATCTTTGATATGGAGAAAATTGAAGCATTGATTTCACGAACAGGAAATAATTAGGTATAATACTTCTTTTGTTTCTGGTATGCAGTACTAGTGCCTGTGCTAACAATATGCAGATGAGAATATCTTAGGAACTTTAATTCTATATATGTGCATAATAATTTTGCTCTTGGTATGCATTTTCATAATTTGTTTATTGTAATAAAATGTCCTACATAAATGAACTTTTATTATTACTTCCATGAAAAGTTTAGTAAGTTATAGTGATTGGCCTCATGGAGTCGTTTCAGATCTCACGAAAAAAAAAAAAGCAATGAGAGTCAGAAGAACCAAAGACCCATACGAATCACCAAAATAAATGTATGTATGTATGTATGTAGGCCTATGTGCGAGCGCATTTGGCCTCTTGAAAATGAAAATCCACAGCCTGCTTCCAGTCTCGACCGGGTCAGGAATGGAATGAATGAAGCCCCCATCTAGCGGCGAGGATATGAACTGTGCCGGCTGCCGAGGCCTGACGCACTCCTCTGGATTTGGCCTCTTATAAATCGATAATGGCTGGCTCCATTTATTAGAATTTTTCACGGATTGTGGTCTTGTTTGTTATGTCTAGAAGACGATACCTGGAGTTGGACGTCCGCATCGGACGGTTTTAAGAGTAGATATTCCCAATAAACCTGAACACGAACATATCTTGTCCATCTTTTTTCTAAAATATCAAGAACGTGCTAACTACACACATCAAAAAAAGTTTTGCATCACCTCGGTTCCAAGAGTTCCGGAACCGTTAAATACAAAGGGAATAGAGATCAACACAAACAACATTTCAGCTCGTTTTATTGCTCATGAGACCCACACATTGCATGTTGTACCATCATACAGCTAGACTTTCAGCATTTGTGGTCCAGATTGCAGTACACACCACTACCTCTAATACCCAGTAGCACGTCCTCTTGCATTGATGCATGCCTGTATTCGCCGTGGCATACTATCCACAAGTTCATCAAGACACTGTTGGTCCAAATTGTCCCACTCCTCAACGACAATTCGGCGTAAATCTCTCAGAGTGGTTGGTGGGTCAAGACGTCCATAAACAGCCCTTTTCAACATATCCCAGGCATGTTCGATAGGGTTCATGTCTGGCGAACATGCTGGCCACTGTAGTCGAGCGATGTCGTTATCTTGAAGGAACGCATTCACAAGATGTGCACGATGAGGTCGAGAATTGTCGTCCATGAAGACAAATGCCTCTCCAATATTCTGCCGATATGGTTGCACTATGGGTCGGAGGATGTCATTCAGGTATCGTAAAGCCGTTTCGGAGCCTTCCATGACCACCAGTGGCGTACGTCGGCCCCACATAATGCCACCCCAAAACATCAGGGAACCACCACCTTGCTGCACTCGCTGGACAGTGTGTCTAAGACGTTCAGCCTGACCAGGGTGCCTCCAAACACGTCTCCGACGATTGTCTGGTTGAAGGCATATGCGACACTCATCGGTGAAGAGAACGTGATGCCAATTCCGTGGGGTCCATTCAGCATGTTGTTGGGCCCATCTGTACCGCGCTGCATGGTGTCGGGGTTGCAAAGCTGGACCTCGCCATGGACGTCGGGAGTGAAGTTGCGCATCATGCAGCCTATTGCGCACAGTTTGAGTTGAAACACGACGTCCTGTGGCTGAACGAAACGCATTATTCAACATGGTGGCATTGCTGTCAGGGTTCCTCCGAGCGGCAATCCGTAAGTAGCGGTCATCCACTACAGTAGTAGCCCTTGGGCGGCCTGAGCGAGGCCTGTCATCGACAGTTCCTGTATCTCTGTACCTCCTCCATGTCCGAACAACATCGCTTTGGTTCACTCTGAGACGCCTGGAAACTTCCCTTGTTGAGAGCCCTTCTTGACACAAAGTAACAATGCGGACGCGATCGAACTGCGGTATTGACCTTCTAGGCATGGTAGAACTACAGACAACATGAGCAGCGTACCTTCGTCCTGGTGGAATGACTGGAACTGATCGGCTGTTGTACCCCCTCCGTCTAATAGGCCCTGCTCATGCATGGTTGTTTACATCTTTGAGCAGTTTTAGTGACATCTATGAACAGTCAAAGGGACTGTATCTTGGATACAATATCCACAGTCAACGTCTATATGCCGGAGATCTGGGAACCGAGGTGATGCAAAACTTTTTTTGATGTGTGTACAAACCAGTCACATCTTTCTATACAGTATTCAATTTCGCATCGAGTGAAACCAGTCGCTGCTCTGTGCGGTAAGAATTATGCCCCTCAAAGTACATGGTGACACATAGTAACCGGGTGTTTTTGAAATGCACAGTACTCGGCTTATTTGCAAGGAACACTGATTTTATAGTTACCATAGTAAAGAATGCGTTCAACCATTTAATTTACCATTTACCATCGTTAGGTGTGAAAGATAATGTCACTCAGATGGCGGCAATCCTTTTTGAATACAGGTTTCAACTCGTCGCGAGAAAGCATTCATAACTCTGCCGAACACCGCTTTGTCAATCGCACGCATCTTTCAGCGCCATTATTGTACGGGGTTTGAGGGCATGGACATGTTCCTTTAGGTACCCCCACAGCAAAATATCAAAACCGGGGGATCTTGGCGAACATGGAACGTTTCCGAACCGCGAAATGAGACAACCAGGGAACATGTTCCTCACAACTGTCATCGATGCATTGGCAGTATGCGCTGTAGCACCACGTTGTTGGAAGTAAACATTGCGAATATCTATTCGCCGTCTCCACAGTTCCTGTCGCAAAAATGTTTCCAGCATGTGGACGTATCAGCGTGAGGTCACTGTGGCTGTTCTGCCGTTCTCTTCAAAAATAATATATTCGGTAGAGTTATGAATGCTTTCTCGCGACAACTTGAAATATATGAATATAGAAACCTGTATTCAAACGGATGGCCGCAACCTGAATGACATTATCTTTCTCACCTAACGATGGTAAATAGTAAATAAACTGTTGGAACGTATTCTTAACTGTGATAACAATAAATTCAGTTTTGCTTACAAATCAGCCGAGTACTGGTCATTTCAAAAACATCCGGTTCCTATGTGTCACCCCGTATTACCAATGTCGGAACAATGTGTTTTTTGTTCGGGAGTTTATCCTCAAATAACTCTAAAACAGTTACCTAGAAGGGAATCCAGCGTTGTCAGCATCTATCCCTGAGAGTGTTTTCACTGGTTTTTCCACAATCCCTCCCGGTAAATGCCGAGATAGTACCGTACGTGAAGTTTCAGGGCACCTGCCCCATCCCTCACTCGAATACAGCTACACACATAATCAACTACACGGGACTGATGATAATAATAATAATAATAATAATAATAATAATAATAATAATAATAATAATAATAATAATAATAATAATAATTACGTTATTGGTTTTACGTCCCTTTTGACTACTGTGGCTTTCAAGACGCCGGGGTGCCGGAACTTTGCCCCGAAGGAGATCTTAAACGTGCCAGTAAATCTAATGACACGGCTCCCTCGCATTCGCGCACCCTCAAATGCCAACTGGCTGCACCAGGATTCAATCCTGCAACCTTGGGAACAGCAAGCGAGAACGTTTCCGCTGAGCCACGCAGCCAGCCAAAGGGACTGATGACCAAGATGTCCCAAGCCCCTACAATGTATTATTATCAACAAGAATGTTTGAGAAAGAAAGGAATCTGTACAAACACATTGTGTCAACGTTACATATTGTGACACGACTACAGTATAATTTTATTGCTCAGATATTGTTCCACGCCTAGGCACTTGTACATGTAACTTGCCGAACTATAATATTTATGACAAGAGGAAGAGAACTCCTTCCTGTCGTCCAATCGTTCCCTTCTTCCTCCGCCCTGTCAGCGTGTTCATCATTTTCCTTGCGCAAGAGATCTTGTGAAGCCGCGCCGCTACTCCTACCACCCTTTTCAAAACAATTCCCAAACTAATGCTGTCGATTCCATTCACCCGATTTTAATTCTGAAAAATGGATTGGAAACAGGAAATAAATCTCCATTTTCGTATTACCAGTTTTTTTCATATTTTAAGCAGAGATATAAAAAACTGTTAGTAACTTTTTTTGTTTATCACATTTTGGAAAATGCGTCGAATTAATATCAATTCGATTGCAGTCTAGTAGACATAGTGGTTTTCTGATCGCAAATACGAGCTTTCGTTCAAGAGAAAACTGAATAAAAGAAATTGTCTCACTTTGGCGCTGCTACGTGGTGTCAGAATTACAAACGAAAAAAACGGGACATTTAGCCTTAAGGCAACTCAACAGCCAGCCGTTGGGCGATATTACCGCGTTGCGGTCTCTCCTTCACATGAGTGAACCAACGGCAAACGCTGGGGCGCATAACGTTGGTCGAGGAAGACTCTGAAGTATAGAGCAACCACCTTTTTTGTTCGCTAACTTGCTGTGTGACGCGTCACCGTCGCCTTCTTATGCATAACCAGCTTCCGGTTTAGTAGTCAGGTAATGGAAGCAATGGGAACTGTGTACTACAATATTCCTGGTATGTAACAGCAAATTGTTGTTGTTACGAAAACTAAAAGTTGTAAAATCCACGAAGAATGGTATGATCTTCAGCTGTGTGCAATGAGAATGTTATACTTTTGTGTATTCCGTATGTATGAGTGATGCGAAATGTCAATAACGCTGTACCAGTTACAACACTCGTCGTGTAAAAATGTTGCACATTTTCCCATCAATTTACTACAGATTATGTTTGAAAATTATTCAGACCGTGGCGAAGAAATTGTTTCTCCAAATGGGACAATATATTTAACTGTATGCACGTCGTATAATCTTGGCAAAGTTGGTTTCTTCTCAGAGCAGCTTTACACCGTAGAAGGCACACAGCTTTTGGCAGTTTTCTGGCAACTTGTCTTAAATTACTCCTCAAGATATTTCTAAAAAAAGAAAAGCCATACCTCCATTACAAGGTTTCGATCTCAATATTCATGCAAAATGAGGTTCGTTTCTGTAATTGAGGCCATAATCCCCCTTTCAATGATTATCGTACGGTACTTAACGTAGACTAGGGTGAAAATGTAAATGAGAATATTTAAAATTTTTATTTTGTCGCCAGCTGTTTGGTCTAGTAACAGGACCCAAAGCTTTGACCCCTCTCAAACCACTAGTGACTGAGCCACCACGAAGAACTTTTGAGCTTAATTATAAAGCCCTCCCGAAAATACAAACAATGAAAAAAGAGCGAACATTTCAAGGTCATCCAACTACCACTGACTGAGCAACCCTGAGCTGCTGAGCCTAATCGAGGAGAAAAAAATGACAGACCAACACACACAGATCGCAGAAGCCTATATTTCATACGTTGAAAATAAGCTTCTATTTGATATATTTCATGAGTTACGGCTTTAGTCTTCAGAGCACAAACAGTTTTATGAAGTGTTTGTTACTTAGAGGACCGGGTATTTTACTTAGCATACCACACGAAGCAGGAATGCGGTCGAAGAAGCTTCGAATTAATTCAACAGCCCTAACTAACTAAAAGACTTCCACGCTTCACATGTCAATGAAACGTCCCTTTACATGTCAATAAAAAAGTCCCTGGCCGGTGGTGTATTCTTTGGAATACACGGCTAGTTAGAGTTAGCTCTTGCTGCTCTTTGCGTTTTCTCTTTCATTAGTTTCTTTTATTTTCCCTTCGCAGATACCAACACGGAACCCCTTCTTTGTATTCCCTTTTTCTTTGAATATGCACTAAAATGTACTTAAGTTTGTTTCAGTTATTTATCCCCTGGATTTCAACCCCAGCTCACCATGTGGCAACCTGTCGAAGTTTTGGAATCAGAGATCTCAAGAATGTCTTCAAACCGGTGAAGCAGATGTCGTCCTTGTCGTCCGCTAACATCTCCTTGAAGACCCTACCCCATGAAGAAACTTATATTATGTAAAGGGTTTATATTGCTCAGATGTTACCCACCCTGTTGTATGTTCCTTACTAGCGCTTAGAGACAGCCCAGCGGGGCTAACGAAGTGACCCGAAGGCTCACGAATATAACTGATCAGCCAACCTCTTCAACGTACTACAGTATATAAGACAGACCAAGCGGGCATTATCCTTGGGCAGCCATTTTTCTTTCGTTTATCCATGACGAATAGAAGGACCTAGTGTGAGGACTCCGCCATTATAGAACGGTAGTTCGTGGTCCCGCCGCTACAAGCACTGCAAGCGATTATGTCCAACACGTGTCCTGTTGTTCCGTCGAACCGGGTCATAGAAAAGTGCGGGGGAAGCTACTGTGTGAGATATTTGTGTGAATTAAATTGAATTGTCTTTGCTTTCAGTTCTTAAATTCTGTTCATTGTGTCTTGTGTACATCAGCGTTCTATGTTTTGTGTAGGCCTACTTCAAACATAGGCTATTTCTTTGTTAATATTACTGTTTTGTGCTTGTCCCTCAGCGAACGGAGGTCTACCTTGACTCATATGTCCAGGAACTGAGGGGCAAAGCCATGGCGAATTACTGCTGAGAGATAATCTTATTCATATATATATATACTTAATTAAATTATATATATCATTTCAAACAAATATATCCAATCAATCATTGCACCCACTGCCGACCTATCAAATCGGTACGGTGTAAAATCACTTAAAACAAGAAATTTCACCTAAAACAATTCATTAAAATCAAAAATTTCACTATATAAAGGGGCGTAAGGAGCTCATTGAGAGCACCAGGTTCCCATTCTATCAGGCAATGCACTCATGCCTACAAGCTTGATTATCTCATTCCGAGTCCAGCATCCAAGCAACTGCACGCCACTACTCCAAGCTCCGTCTTCCAACGCCAATTGATGAAATCGATGATTTGCCAGTCTTTCTACCAAGCTTAGGCCTCGCTATCGCCTCGACTTCGATATTTCAAGCCATTCCACTATGTTCCAATAGGCTTAATTTGCATCTTCCTTAGTAACAGTGCAGATTAAGTCACTCCTCTACCATTCAAATATCCAACACCATACCCACCATGTAACCATCCTAGTCAAGCAACTCCTGTCTCCCTCGAGTTATAATACAAGTTTAGCGCATCCCCTCTTCCTACCAAGCAGCCAACTGTATTTAAACTGGATAACTTTTAGTGACTGCTAAATTTGTTTTTCTCTTTCCTTATTCTCTGGTCGACCAAGGTATTTGACCACTATCTCTTATCACCTCTTACTCATTACACGCACTTATAGTCTACACTCACGAACACAAACATGTCGCGCACTGACACTAAACCTCACACATTAACGTACCAGGGCATAACATTCCTGATAACTCAGGACCCTCATGACCCTAAAAGCCCAAATTATATCCCTGTTAATCCAAAACCACTAATTCCGAGTGGGCCTACCCACAAAGGAGATGGTACACTCGTTCCACTTAAACTAGCTTCAGCAAAATCAGATTCCTCACTATCTAGCTCACCTCCTCCCTCACCGGGTCACGTCTCATTCCCGACATTTGATTTCGAGAAAGAGCTGTGGTACGCTTCACCCAATGGCAGTAACCTTCAGACCACGATGGTCCTTATCCACCCACCTATTGGTATTAGCCTTTGTAAATCAGTCAGGCAAACAGTAATTAACGCGCTCAATCCCATAGCCCAATATATTTCCCTCATTGAGGAATTAGGTAATCACCACATAGGCATCACTCCCTCTGAGAATAGCCATCTCAACTCTGTCACTAGTGTTCTCAAGAGCCGCTCTGCCATTCCCCCATTTTCATTAATTAGATTCAGACCACAAATTCACCTTCTTTAGTCTCTCAATCTGAGGAAACTAAATTGCCACAACAAGAAACAACAAAAGTAACAGTCTGTATAGCCTACCGGTACTTCAGGAATCTGTGCTTTCCGTAACATGTAATGGAGACCGTAGTACTTATTTCCGTGAATTATATTTTCCATTGTGCCCTGCCGTGTTATTTTAATTGTGATCGCTAATTACGTTTTAAAAGAGTATCAGTTACAAAGTACGGTAATTCGTTTCCCTTGGCATTATCCCTAAGACCAGCTGACCGGCAGCGTGGAACTTGCCCACACTAGCGCTGCCGGGCGGGGCGCGCTTGAACTTGAGGAGTCATCTCACTTTCTCTTCCATTCGTCATGGTTTATCGAGTGGCTATTTGTTCGGTGAATAATCGCTTGATTTGTTGTTCTGTGCGTTAATTCTTAGAGTCTCAGGCACTCACTGGACAACTGAAATAAACTTAAGTCCAGCCGCTGAGTCTCCGGCAGGGTGTCCATCCCCTTACCTCCACTAATATATTCCCTGGCCCTTTCTCAACAGCTTATGAATTGCTTGGAAAATCCGTTTCATGTACCCGAGTTTCTAGTGAACAAATATATTTCACTTGCGAAAAAATATTTTTTTTTACAGGAAGAGACAGAATATGTAATTTTAAATAAATCAAGTCAAGTTATGTTAAAAAATGTCATTTTGACCAAATATGTAAAATAAAAACACAGAATATTAATTTTAAAGTAAAAATATCTAAAACAAATGTTATTATGATCAAATATGTAAAATATGTAATAAAATGTAATTAGATGATAGCTAAGGTTCTAATTCAAGGACATTTATCATTTTTAGTTATGCATACGCAAAGGAATATGTATTTATATAAAAATCCTAGCCCTAATGATAGGTCGAGGTTGTGAAGTTTCGGTTACGTTCGGTTTGCCCCGCTGCGCTGGTCTGTCTCGGTGCGTGTCAAAAGATCGAGCAGGGGGATGGATGATCGGTTGCGGTCGTGAGTATTCGGGTCGCTTCGTTAGCCCCGCTGAGCTGTCTCTAAGCGCTAGTTGTTCCTTTGTCAACCCCCCACCTCTCCTTCGTCTTCACGCTTGCCGTGTGTTCAAATTCTCCTTTCACTTCTTGTGTAGTCAGCTTGGTGAACAGTTCAACCCTCTCGCAGAGGTTCTCCTCCTCTTTACATGAGGTGATTCAAACAGACACCATGTCTGAATTCTTTCAGTATAACGGTCGCAGGAGGCTTCAAACTTTAATCCACTATGGCAAGACAAGTAACTACCTACATTGATTTTAAAACATTTTAGACGGTTTTAAACAACATTTCGAATGAGTTTAATGAAAGTTATAGGCAGTGTTGGGATTTCCGCAAAATTGAGCAATAACTGCCCCCCGTGGGAACCGTCATTCTTCGCCTACCAGGCTAGCTACTAAAGTTATGAAATTCAGCATTTCTTGAACTAAATAAGGGAATACTTTTCCTGCAACGAGGGATTTCTGTTAAATTCATAGCTGTCTAAAACTTAACTTGTCTACCTCCGTGGGATGTCTACCTGCTCCTTTAAACTGTCACTACAGCTTTGGAACTTTCCATTCAAAATAAACTCTAAACAGTGAAGAACTCTACTCAATACCGTTAAAATTACTGAAACCTTTAAGTTAAAGTGAATTTATAAACTGCAATGTCAAGACTACGTACCGCTAAAACCCGTCAAAGTGTAACTTAATGAACCTATACATACTGCAATAGTGAAAATTTACAATCTATCAACAAAATTCAGTGCTATATACTGCTCGGGTCAAAGCTCTGTGAACTTGCGGGATGAAGGGCAGAGGCAGGGAATGAGCAGGCAAGAATTGAGAAGCCTGTCGACAGCCCGTCTATTCCAATACTGCTAACATAGGTTCTTTTCTGAAACCAGTGTGGTGTTAAGAATGAGTTAGTGAGTCACCGACCAATGTATTTGGTTCTGTACTATGCACGGACCGAGAAACCTCATCACTCGTCAACACCTCTCATCACAGTCCACGACGCACATTCCTCTCAGGTTCACGCAGCTCAGGCTCAAGCATTACAGTGTCCGTTCAACAATCTACCGCGTCGCGATTCGTTCGTATTAATAAAATTGGCCAGGACTCTCTCCTACAATTCCTACACTCCCAATCCCTTTTACTAACAATTTAAGGTATATTTAAACTAGTTACTTCTTTTCTAGGAGGCCTCGCCAAAAAATTGGCGCCCTCCCAATTTTTCTCCATTTAACATTTTTTCATTCTGTAAAAATAACCGTGGTTATAATCCACATTTTAATACTTATTTTTTCTTGTTGTAACCAGAAAGTTCTAGTTTTCCAATTGTTAAACGTTTATCTAATTTGTGTAATCCAGGTTTCACAAAAGGTGACCTGCCCAATTAGAATTCAGCTTCTCTTAAATTCTGTGTCAATATAACAGTGGTTATAGGAACCACTTATTAATCTCCTTTCTCTTATCCTGCTGCGCCCAGGAATGCATAATCCTTTTGCTTGCTACTAAGGTATTCTAAAAGCTTTTTTATCTTTAGAATTTAATATTCTACCTAATTACTATAACGAAATATTAAACCAAATTTTAAGTCCTTCATAGTTATAGGCTTTAAGCCTTTTAATTGAATGTAAAACTCGAAAACTCTCGTAAAGTTTTATATTGTTACTACAGGTATGAGACTTCAAAAGTTTACTAAAACAATTTTGTTATTAACTCGAAATAGATCTGAGATCTAAATTGTTATTTATATTCCACTTAATCACCTTGTTAAATAAATTATTTATTATTTGTTTTCTACTTCTATTGCTAGAAAAACTGTTAGGCACGACCTTCTCTTCCCTAATTTTTCTCCTGAATTATTCTATATTCAAAGAAAAATGCAAATCAATGAATGATAAGTTTATTAAAAACTCCATCACTTGTTGCGTTTAAAATAAAACTTCTATTAACAACATTTATAAAGTTTCTCTTAGCTATCACAGCTAATTCTAGTAAATTATTAAGGCAAGTATAGCTCGCTCCGCCAGCTTCCTACTTGTAGAGATTTTCTCTCTGGCTTATGATTTACTGTTTAAAATTTGGGTTTTGTTGAAGTTAGGTTTGAGGGTTTCCTCCGTTCTAAACTTTTAGTCGGCACTCTGCTGGGTAAGAATTTAGCTTGCTTTAAATGCAACAATTGGTTCTCTCAAAAAAAAAAAAAAAAAAAAAAAAAAAAAAAAAAAAACTAATCATAATAAAAATATTGAAAAAAAGCACTATAGTTGCTTTATCACTGCCCACTCTGGGGGCATTCGGCTTTTCTGTCGGGGATCCAGCAGTGTCGGTTAATAAAATTATTCCGTCTAATTTAAAATTTTCTGGCATTTCAGAACGCTTTCTAAAATCTCACCCTTTTGAAGGGAAAGTACATAAATCATTTTTATTTGGCATTCCTTGGTTCGCCAGTACACTACGTCCCCTACAATATACCCGCACCTACGCTCGTGAGGGAAAGAGCGCTTAGCGATAGCTTGCCGGTAACCTCAGCTCACACCGCTCTCTCCGTTAACCATGCTCAAGCTCCCACTTATTTTAGTTACTTCACGGGCTTCGCTCAGTGTAATTAGCCTTTATATCACTGTTTCTTTCTTATTTTGATTTGGATTATCTTCCTCTTTGCCTACGATCGTTTTCACTCCTAAACCTTTCTCCTTTTCTTTCAATCATCTTCCCTCAGGTAGTGTTGAAGCTCAGGATTAACCTACCAGCCGGGCCTCCATGTCTGGGCCATGGCATTCACATTATTTAATACTTCAGAGGAACTGCATCGAAGGCACAATCTCTTAATGCCAGATCCAGGAAGCTTATCTCTAGTTTAGCACGCTAGCAGCCACTGCGCGTGGTCGAACGCTGAGCGTAGAGCCCCATCAAGACGATTCGATTCAATTTCCGGTTTAGGCCACAAAGAAGGTTTTGAATCCTGGTATGATGGTTGGAACGGGTGTCACTCAGTTCCGATGAGGACAAATGAGAAGAAATGTGGATTCGAATCATCAAATAATATTTTGTCTTCAGTGGGTTTTCAGTGGTCTCCCACTCCTCCTGGCGATTGCCTAGGTCACTGATGCACACCTGATCACTCCCAAAGAAGTAGGGGGAGCTTAGGACTGCATCGGCCTGCTTAGCTTGGCCGCGAAGGTAGGGAAAGTGGACTTGAGTAGCGGCCAGCTTTGTAGCGCTGACCAACATTGCGTACATTGTATATCGGTGCGCGCCGTCATTGAATACCATACTAGCTTATCAAAAGACTGTGCTGTATTATAACTGCTTGAGGTAATAAAGAAATATTCAGCCTTGGTGATTGTTTGAAGGCGCGTAACATCTAGATCATCTGCCCAGAAATACTATCGGAAATTAATATTTACATTATATGGAAGTGGCCAGAAAACTATTACCAGTCGCTTCAGTGTAGTAACATGGACAATCCTCACTAGAGATAAAGAGTGTGGGGTGAGTAGCAACACTATTGATTCAATATTCCCTTTGAACTTACAAAGATGATAATCATAAATAAACCATTCTATCAGGAAATCGAATGTCACGTGGTGAGAAGACTATGCTTAAAAGAACAATGATGGATTTTGAAAATGGCGTAAATATTCTTGTACGGTAGATCCAAGTCGTTTCTTTGTTATACCTGGAGGCATGGTGGTCTGTTAGAATGTCATCGAACTCTTACATCTTTCTCAATGACTATAATGATAATTATTGCGTTCATCGCCGATAAAAAAAAGCCTACGGCTCAAGAACACTAGTGTAGGCTACATATTTTAATGTGCAGAAATATATATCAAATCAGAAAATCAGAATCTTACATCAAAATGGGTTTTACCTTCCTTTGAACTACCACTGCTTTAGAGACACTGGGGTGCCGGAATTATGTCCTGAAGGGGATGTTTAGAGCAACAGTAAAACCTACTGACACGCCTACCTCGCATTTAAGCGCCCTCAAATGACAACTCACTACGCCGGGATTAAATCCCGCTACCTTCAGAACAGCAGGCGAAAACGTTACCGCTGCATCACACAGTCAACCCAAAAATAAATATACTTCTTAAGCAGAAAAATAAAATACAGGCTATAATAAAATTAAGTCATAATGCGAGAGCTAAAATAGTACGTCAAAATGAATAATTACATTTAAAAAATAAGCAACTGGTGGAGATTGTAACTTAAGCATCTAAACATCTAGGTCATCTACCAAAAATAAATAAATGATATTTAATAAGCAGACAAAGCTTGCAGCTCGTTAATTCTTATGCCTACGGTATTAAAAATCCAACAGTAATGACCACTAGAAACTACCGTCTTTAATTATGTTGTTTAATTTGAGGGGTTTGAACATCGTGGTCATTAAGCCCCGTGTAGGCTACTGGGGTAGATGTGGAACTTTGTCTGATAGCGTGAGTTATTGCAATGGCTATATTAAGAGTGCGTATTACATTAACTGCTAATAACATTAGCTACCACAGTCTAATAATACAAATATACGTGAAATCCACGTGAGATTTCATTCATCACAACTTTACAACTAGTTCATAGAACTAAACTAATTGTAGTTTCTAGATTTCAAATGAGATCAAGTAACTTCCAGTGTTCATACCTAACTGATGGTAAGGGTGTGATACGAATGATTAAGGAATTAAAAGATTCTAGCAGTTATGGTCTCAGTAGGCCTACTGTTCTGCTGAAACGTTATCAACGTTAGTCCTATATTTAAATCATTGAGACGTGACAAAATTCCTGCAATGTTAACAATTAGTTCCGTGAAGAACTGAACAGCCTATTTTCACATATCCTACTTCGTTAATTGCCTCTATCAACATACAACATTTCAGTTTGATTCCTGTAATAGATTCGTAGATATTGAGAACCATCTAAATATTTCGGATGGTCGCCATGTTGGATTTATATACAGTATGTAGGCCATAGAGTTATGTACTATTACATGAAGATTATTGCGTAGGTGTATTATTCAAATTTCAATCGCATGATTAGGACACAAAAAAATAATAAAAACGAGATTTTAAAATTTCGCACAGCCGCCATCTTGTGGCTACGAAAACAATTGAAATAAATTAGATGTCAGTGGATTAAAATTTGTATAAGCATTTATCGTTCTAAGTTTCACTGCGCCCGGATGGTTAAATCGCGAGAAACGACCATTTAAATATTTAAATTTCACGTCCCCGCCATGTTAAATTTGTGCTCGCCAGGTTATTGCAAGCCCCATAGGTGAACTTATGTTCATAGCCTTTATTAATATACATAATTTCAATTTGATTGTTGTCATAGATTAGTAGATATTGAGAACCGTCTAAATATTTCGGATGGTCACCATGTTGGATTTTTATATGTGTAGGCCATAGAGTTATGCACTATTAGATGACGATTATTGCGTAAGTTTATTATTCAAACGTTGACTT
Organism: Meconema thalassinum; assembly: GCA_946902985.2. Taxonomy (NCBI): domain Eukaryota; kingdom Metazoa; phylum Arthropoda; class Insecta; order Orthoptera; family Tettigoniidae; genus Meconema; species Meconema thalassinum. The sequence continues at coordinate 1,038,768,690 of OX336389.2, forward strand.
CGATCGCATAATTAAGGTACAAGATATAAAAATAAAAATTTCGCACAACCGCCATCCTGAGGTTATGTAAACGGGTGTTGGCGAATTGAGCCAGCTAATCTTCTGAGTGGATCTTTCTTATCTTGTCATTCCATCGCACAGTCCTTTCTGGCCAATTGCCCCAGGCAAAGTTCTGGTTCTTCCGCTGAAACCCTTCTCCCTTCGGTTCCCCACCACTACCCTTGTGAAAACCCAAAGGTAAGATAACTTACTTGATCTTGCAGAATGACCCACTGGCTCTGGAATTTCCCGTAAACACACTTCCATGTAGGGTTATACAAAATTTGATCTAACACAATTTCAGTGAAACAAACATTATGCCTTTATTCTTTTAAAAGGCTACAACAGTTAAAAGGTACCTTAAACCCCTTGCATTATTATTATTATTATTATTATTGTCCCTCGTGGTGTATGGATACCACGCTTTTCTCTTACCGAGGAGGCTCTGGATTAGATTCCAGCCAGAAACTTAAGATCTATATAATGTTATTGGTTTTACGTCCCTTTTAATTACTGTGGCCGGGGTGCCGGAATTTTGTCCCGAAGATCTTGAACGTGCCAGTAAACCTACTGACACAGCTCCATCGCAATTATGCACCCACAAATGCCAAGCGACTGCGCCAGGATTCAATCCTGCAGCCTTGGGCTCGGTAGGCAAGAACGTTACCGCTGAGCAACGCAGCCAGTCATACTTAACATCTGATTTGAGGGCTGGAAACAATTGTCGTTTATTCATTTTGAAGGCTTGGCGATCATGTAGTGCTGTGTACTTTGGTGTGTGTGGAATCTGTCTGATAATCTGTGTTATTGTAACTGCTGTAGCGTACTATTGTGTACTTGTAATTTGGCTAGGATATGGTTAGAAGGGCGCCATGACCTTAATTTAGGTACAATCTAGGCATCCGCCTGGAATACAAATGAGAAACCATGAAAAACCACTTCCAGCATCTCTGAGGTAGGAATCAAACCCGCCTATTCTCAATTCTGCATCAGGAGAAGGAAAGCCTCGTGAGGACAATTAAGTACCTGCTTGATATGAGGAGTAGTGGTCCATGATCTAAAATCAAAGTGATGTGGCTAAGGGTGTCGTCGCGCAGGTTATTCGTGCCCCACAATTTGTAGCCTATGAACTGGGTTGCAGTCGGCTTGATGTTTGGGTGCTCCAAACCACGGGTTTGATTCATTGAGGGGCTTTGCGACATCGTCGTCATGTAACCCCGTGTACTTGGTTGTGTGAGTGGAATTTGTCTGATAACTTGTCTTATTGTGATGGCTGTATTATTGCGTGTAGTTGTAATTAAGATGAGGATTGGGAAGGAGGCAGCCGTGGCCTTCAGTCAGGACTCAATCCGGCATTTGCCTGGAGTAGAAGTGGGAAACCACGGAAAACTACTTCCAGGATGGCGGAGGTGGGACGAACCCTCCTCCTCCTCTCAGTTTTACCTCACGAGGCTGAGTGTAACACGTTCCAGCCCTCAAATCAGAATTAAATTTCTTGGCAGAGCCGGTAATCGAACCCGGGCCTCCGCGGTGATAGCCACTACGTAACGAGGCGGACATATAATGCTCAATGAAAAAAAAAACCTACTAAAATGAATGAAAATGACTTTTAAAAAACTATTCCATCAAACTGAAATATGGCGACAGTTTTACAGAGGATTCATAGAAGGAATCCTGTTTTATTCACTACACAATTACCTACTCTCATTAAAATATACTTGAATTTAACAAGGAAATGGCAGTTAAAATGTTATTCTTAATCTTAGTGTTTTTTTAACCATATTAATTAAAATCTCAATAAAACAAACTTCCCGGATAGACAATAAAGAAAAATACTACTAACTTTCATTAAAATAAAACAAGGAAATGGCAGTTAAAATGTCATTCGAATTAATGAACTAAAGAAGGAAGCAGCCGTGGCCTATTCGAAGGGACAGTTCCTGGATTTGTATAGAGTTGAAAATAGAAAAAACGGAAAACCATTTCAGGCTGGCTGCATGGTCGAAATATAATTGCTAAATAATATTGTGACCCTTGGTTAGTATATAAATATAATTTACACCAATTAAAAATTCAGTTCACCGGGCTGATTGCCAAGCTACCCCACCCCTAAAATGAATCTCCAACTATTAATTATGGTACTGGTATTAAGTATGTTTTAATTTCATCTAATAGGTTAGGGTATTCAATGAAAATTGTTCACTTGGTTTATTAAAATTTAATTTTGTTCATTTATTAGTGTATACAAAGAAGATCGGGTAAAATGTTAGAGCTTGCACTTACAGCAGGTTATATTAACGCTGTCAGTTTATCGAACACAATCTCATGGATGTCCATATTGGTGAAACTATTGAGGACATATCGTATTCTTTGTATAAAGCTCCTCCACAGACAGTAGTTGTCACCATATCCAGAAAGCTAGGTCATACATATGTGAATTTATTGTAATTGACACCCCTGGGACCGTCAAACAGAGTCACCTCTCCTCCAACAGTTTAATGACAAAATATTGGAAAATGTGAACAGTATGGTATGTGTTGGCTGCAGAGTGGGGGAAGGTAGGGGAGGTTGCTAATGAGCTATCGCTAGCCGAATTGGACTATCAATTATCAAAGGGGCAGATGATCATGGTGGCCAGAAAAGTCTGTCCGATTTTATCAGTGTAATTAACTGGCCGAATAGGACTGCGCCCATGTAAACAATTGAACTAAATTAGATGGCACAGCATCACAATGTATACGAACATTTGCTGTACCATGTTTCACTGCGCTCGGGTGGTTAAATCGCGAGAAAATTCTATTGAAATGTTCAACTTCGCTTGGCCGCCATGTTCGTTTGGTACTTAACAGGTTTTTTGAAAGTTACATAGGTGAACTTCTAGTAGTGCCCTTTATCACCGTATTAAATTTCAGGGTGATATCGGTAATAGTTTCGGAGATATATAATGCTGGTGAAATAATTCGCACAACCGCCATGTTGGATTGATGAGATGTAATTAAATTTGAAAGGCACGGTCGGGGTCGGAAAAAGTAGCACTATGTCCATACCGAGTTTCATTGAAATCACTCGTGCGGTTTAGATTTTACTACACACACACACACACACACACACGGATAAAAGGTGATCTCACAAGCCTATTTTCTCATAATGAAAATAGGCTAAAAATTGCAATATCTGTATTTATACGCGTCGTAGTTTAATATAATCACACAGTCATTGCTTCTCACGGTGTTGGTCTTCTAATGTAAAAAGAAATAATGTAGGGTACTGCAATAATAATAATAATAATAATAATAATAATAATAATCACCGTTTCCACGGAGTGAAAAAGACACATAATAGCTGGTCTACTAGAGTGAATGGACAGCCCGACGCTGTGTTGTTACAGCGTGAACGTCACTTGTCACGGTGACAGTGACAATGGCCTAGGCGGTACCTGGCTCAAGGTCACGACCACATGCTTCTAAATGACGATTGCACACACAACTGGTATACACACAAACAGATCAGGAAGATTCCACACACAAATACATAAGCCCTCAAAGCAAGCATTCATTTAATCTTTCCGCTAAGCGATGGTATAAATTCCCCACAACCGCACGAGATTCGACGGATATTGTGATGTACCACAACTTAGATTGCCAATTCCCCTTCAAGTAAATGGATTGGTAATTAATATTATTGTATTATCTGTACGATAGATGGAATCGGTTATTAGTAATTCCCGCACATGGCATAGAGCAAGCATCCCATCCCACGCAGTTCAAGTATTGGCATCGATCCGATGCACGTGCTAGAACCGCAATCCCGCACAGGAAGGGCAACGTCCGACCTCCACGCGATCCATGACACAGGAAGTAATCTTACAATGCCCCCCCACCCCTTTCATGAGCTCGGTGCACTAATATTATTCCTCATTCTTTTAAAATCGGTCAAGCCAAGACTGTTGTGGTGAATGTATTTCTGAAAATGGTACGCATTCTTCACAGCTTAACGGCATAAGCTACCTTGGATCAATGCAGTGCACTTGGCCTAGAAATGGACGAAACGAGCACAAACACACACAGTGTAAGAATTCCAAAGGAAAACATGCAATCTCACCCTCAGTCTTCAAACCACGACAAACTAAGTCCGCGATAGGAGCAGATGACCTCGTAGTTCTGCCCCTTAAAACAACAATAACTAACCAAGTCCACGATACACTTCCTAGGACACACTTGGCATCATACCCTGGCTTGCTAACCCACGAAGGAACAGAAACAGCCGTCAGTCGAATTTAGACAAACGATGGACAAACGAATGGTGTTTGACAGAGTTGTCAACACGACTGAACCCAGGGTACTCCGTGCCCTAAGCCTTCAGGACAAACTCCTCAACTAAAACTTACGAGCAAACCCGCAGTCACTACACACAACAGAGGCAACATCGGGGCTAATACTAATAAAAACGGTCATTCGTGATCTTCTGTTACAATGAAAATTACAAAATTGAAAGAGGACAAAGAATTTATTTTATGTTCGACGATGTCGAAATGTAAATATTATATGTCAGAAAACTGTACTATAATGAGGCTCATTATAGTACGAGTTTTCATTATGGGACAGTTTCTCCCACCAATCAGAGCTCAAGAAACAGTTGTTTGACCAATTAGGTAAGGATAGCATCGCACCTGCGCTGAGTTCCAAGGCCTTCTAATTTAAACTTCACTGCATGGCCTAGTGTCATAGTGGGGTAATCGAGGCCATGGTCAAATACAAGGTATTCTCTGCGTCCCATGCGCTCTGTTCAGTACATAAAACTGGCGAAATCTCCACAGATATTTATGAATATTTATGTTCGAACATAAAATAGTTATAATAATTATCGTCGAACATAAACAGTCGTATGCAACTCGCCTATAATGGTAATTAAGACACTCGTATGGAAATGATAAAACTCGTTTTATAAACATACTTGTTGATTACAGCCGTCTCGATCACTCGACAGCCAGCTAGATCGCTCGCTCTGCAGCGCTCGACTGCAGACGAGAGAACTATTGTGTTTAGCATCCTTTTTGTTGTTGTATGTGTGTGTACAGTTCCGTAATGGCAGTAAATGTTCTTGTACCAGACATGTCTTAATCGTTATTTACAGTCCACTTATTTGTGCTCTCGTGTTTTGCTAGGGACCCTAATGCACGACTTTATTCAATACTCGTGTCTTAATTATTGCCATTATAGGCTCGTTGCATAATGTACTATTATTATACAAAAATTCCAGGACATTTTATAATAATAATGTTATTTGTATTACGTCACTTTTAACTACTGCGGCTTTTAGAGACGCCGTGGTGCCAGAATTCTCCACCGAAAGGGATCTTTAACGTGCCAGTCTACTGATACGGCTCCCCCGCATTTGCGCACCCTCAAATGCAAGCTGACTGCACCAGGATTTGGTCCTGCAACCTTGGGTTCGATCCTGCAACCTTGGGAACAGGAGGCAAGAACGTTACCGCTGAGCCACGCAGCCAGCCCTAGATATTTTAGCCAGACTGTTCACAACCAAACGCCACACTTCTTGTAATGCTCAGGCAGCAGTAACCAGTCCCAAATAAAATACATTATGTTCGACCCTGGCGAAATGTTAATATTATACGTCAGAAAACTGTACTATAATGAGGCTCATTATAGTACAAGTTTTCATTATGATACAGTTTCTTCCACCAGTCAGAGCTCAAGAAACAGTTGTGTGACCAATTAGGTGAGGATAGCATCGCACCTGTGCTCACTTCCGTGCACCCCCCCCCCCCCCCCCCTATTTTAAATTTCACTGCGTGGCGAGGGTCATAATGAGGTATTCCAGGAAGCCATGGTCTCTGCGTCCCATGCGCTCTGTTCAGTACATAAAACTGGTGAAATCTCGACAGATATTTATGAATATTTATGTTCGAACATAAAATAGTTATAATTATCGTCGAACATAAACAGTCGTATGCAACTCGCCTACAATGGTAATTAAGACACTCGAATGGAAATTATAAAACTTGCTACGCTCGTTTTATAAACATACTCGTGTCTTAATTATTGCCATTATATGCTCGTTGATTAATGTACTATTAAATACAGTATATCATAATAAATAATAATGTTATTGGTCTTACGTATCTTGTTAACTACTGTGGCTTTTACAGACGGAGGGTGCCGAATTTTGCCCCGAAGGGGATCTTCAACGAGCCAGTAAATCTACTGACTCGGCTCCCTCGCATTTGTGGACCCTAAAATGCCAACTGGCTGCACCAGGATTCAATCCTGCAACCTTGGGAACAGCAGGAGAGAACGTTACTGCTGAGCCACGCAGCCAGTCACACATTATATCAAATAGCAACCAAAATATTGAACCAGAACCAGGCTTTCACTTATTGGCACACAGAATCGAATACAAGAATATGAATGTAGTTTACTATTTTTATATTTTAAATTTTCTTTCTTGGTGTCACCCTGTTGATGTCATCCGGGGTGTTCGCCCCTTCCCTTCTAACTTGTAACGTACTGAATATTTTCAATCCTCGGTGAAAGGATTTGTTCTTACTGGTGGTTACACATTAATAACAAATAGGGACTCGTGCATTTCAACATCATTGTGCATTAGCCTCGCACACCAGTAAGTAACAGGTAATTTATAATGAGAACGTTTCCTGTTTATGTCCTGTCGTAACATGTGAATGGCAGATTTACTTTTCTCATTTGTTGTAAAGCTTCCTTTGTTGATGTGGCTGATGTAGGTGGCTAAGCTGCCTGTGTAGGAATTGATGTGTCCGGCACGGCTTTACGGTTACACGGGCTCGACGCGACACAGTTCTGACAGGGTCTATCGTCTTGTTTATTTGTTTAAACGCACATTTTAAACAAAAATTACATTTCCGTTGACTTTTCAATAAATGCAGGATTGTTCCTGTACGATTGAGACAATTTGGAAGATTTGGGTACAAACCACACCCTCTAACTCCCTCTGGTTTAAAAGCTAGAGTTTTGTGGAACATACACCTTGGAGTTTTATATATATATAGATATTTATGATGATAATTATAATAATGATAATAATTCTGAGGCTATGTGATTCAGTAACTCATGAAATATTATTTTCAGCTCATTATGAAGTAAGTAATAAATAATATAACATACGAATGGAACTTGACATTCGGAAAGTGTCATGTGTGGCAAACAAACGAGAGATACCACGTCTCCTTCCAAGCAGCACTTGACGGCCTTACCTCTCCCTCGCGGTTTGTCAAGTTGTGTACCTGCAACGTCGTATCGTGTGCCCCGTGAGTGTTCTGGTGGCACGGAAGTTTCATACCACTGGTGTACGAGGGCTCCATTCCTTTCCTTAGATACAGTGCTTATTTTTTACTGAAGTAATTTTACAGCCCCAATTCAGGGATGATGTACCGTCACACTTGAAGTAAATTATGTTATGTAAGTTATGTATGAATCACTTGCAGTAACGTCTCATATTAATAATAATTAATAATTATAAAAAGGTCAAATTTTTTATGAAATTTTCAACGTTAGAAAAGTTAACTTTAAAAACATCAGGATTCCAATAGGAATAAGAAATTTTTTTATATTTCACCATATTATGACAAAGGATTAGGCTAATATTTTAGTATGCATTTTATACGTCATCGTATTTTTATATTCTCGCAAGTGCAAAATTAGTCGTTCTTGTACAGAGTGATTCAGAACGAATGCGTCATATTGATAATAAGACAACCCTGAACGTCCGGACCAGTTTTCCTTCTCATTCCATCAAAATTTAAAAGAGATATTATGTAAGCAAAGGCTGAATCTTCCGCTTCTTTCTTCTAACGAATCATCACGTCTCTGATTCTGGGATTCGATCATCCTATTGATGGGAGCCAAAGAGAAGCGTTACACAAGGAATGTGGCCAAAACGCGCCCCTCTCTTCTCCTTCCATGCTGCCCTTCGACAAGCTTGTGTATGTACCTGCGTTTCTGAAAACATTATCCCTCGCAGTCGCACACTGAGACGTGTCCATGTGATGTATGTGAGAGCAGAGAGAGAGAGAGAGAGAGAGAGAGAGAGAGAGCGAGAGAATGTCTTCATGACTTGGCGAAATGGAGATCAGCTGACAGGTGTGCGAAATGGACCTGCTTAAAGCTCGCTTCCTTTATCTTACTGGCCTTGTAATCTAAGAAATACTCTATTTCTATAATAGTAATATTATTAATATTATTAACGGAAGCTCTTTTCATAATAACAATAAACAGATATGCATTGAAGTTTAAATGAACAGTTATTATTATAATTATTATTAATATTATAAAAATAAGTCGTTGTTCTACCAGCGCATGCTGAAGGTTGCAGGGTCAAGTCCCGGTAGCTGGTCGGATCATCAATACATTTGTTTTAGTTGGAAATATTTAATGTAGCTCCTACAGTTTTAGTCAAAATATACTGTATACCAGTGTAGACATTTCCTACCAGACACAAGCTCAATGACTAAGTAAAGTAAAAACCAAACCAAACCAAACCAAACCAAACCCCAAGGCGCTACAGCCCATGGAGAGGCCTACTGAGCGACCGCTGCCTAGCCATTTGGCCTGCAGATTATAGGGTGACGCATGGTCAGCGCGTCGTGTCCCCGCGGCCGTAAATCTTGGTCTCCGTGACCGGGGCGCTGTCTCACTGTCAGAAAGCTATTCAATTGTCCTCACGAGGCTGAGTACACCCTATTTCAGCCCTCACACCAGTTACTAACATCCTTAACGGAGCCATGAATCGAACCCGTGGCCCACCAGGCAGGCGCGCTACCCTAACACCACGTGGCTGGCAAGTAAAGTAAGTTGAAGTAAAATAGCACAACAATAATAAACCAGACTGAATATATGTGCGTATAATAATAATAATAATAATAAAAATAATAATAATGGTTTTACATCACGAATTCTGTCCCCCGAGAGATTTATTTTACGTACCAGTAAATATGTCTATAGTCTATACGAGGCTGACGTAATTCAGCACCTTCAAATACCAACGGACTTAGCTGGGTCGAACCCACCAACTTAAGCTCAGAAGGCAAGCGCTGTGCCGTCTGAAGAGGGCGAGAGAAAGGGGGGGATTTACTCGTTACTCGACAAGTTATTTAACTGAAGAACTTTATTTTATTGAAATGTATTTATTTAATGTAATCACAAAACAAGAAGTTCCGTGACGAACTAAAGTATTTCTTAAAATTTAAGATTCATGCCAATGATTAATCTTTATGGACCTATCTAGAATAATGACGACATGAATTTGGTAATATCGAAATTTCTAATTAGTTCGAAATATACCTGGCATGATGTAGCCTGATAAGAGCCCTGGTGACTGAATATATTCTTAGTTCCATCTCTTAAGGTACAGAATACAAAATTTAGTTGAAGTCCAATGGATAGCATGGACGTTACATGCAGTTAGACATTAGACCTATCAGCGCATGTAAAATCATGTTCGCAACAATGTCATGCTTGTGTTGGTCAGAAATAATTTGAAATAGTATGATGTATTGCTGTGCCAATTTTGGATGAAATCCATTTGTTAGTATAGAAGTTACTGGAATTTTAAAATTGGACATATCAGCAGGCTTAGAATCATGTTGGTAGCACTGACATACATTAGTTGCTCCAAATTAATCTAGAATGTCAGGAACTATACGTGCGCAAAGTTTAGAGCTGTTGGCTTGCATACTTTCTGATATAGGCTATTGATATTAGGGTAAAATATATAAACACCATTTATTAACAGTTGGCAGCCCTGATTGCTCTAAAGAATATGGACAGTCATATCTGTTAAGGTACACATAGCACATACGAAATTTGGTTGAAATACAATTGATAGTATAGAAGATACATGTAATTAAAAATTGGTCCTTTCAGCAGGCTTAGAATCATGTTGGTAGCACTGACATACACTAGTTGCTCCAAATTAATCTAGAATGTCGGGCACCATACGTGTGCAAAGTTTAAAGCTGTGGGCTCGCATACTTTCTGATATATTGGTATTTGGATTTAAAAAAATAGAGAGAGCATTTATTGACAGCCCTGATGGCTCTTTAGAATACGCTCAGTCATATCTGTTTATGTACACATCGTACATATGAAAATTGGTTGAAATCCAATTGATAGTGTAGGAGTTATATGCATTTAAAATTTGGACCTATCAGTAGGCTTAGAATCATTTTGGCAACACTGTCATGTATGGCCTCCTGAAAATTAAACTGAAGTATTAATATCTGTATGTGTACCAATTTTGGAGTAGTTCCCATGTATACATTCCAAGATATCCAACATGGAGCTCAAGTTTCAATTGCGATTTCTTAGCAGTTGGTAGCACTGACATAATTTCAAGTATGACATTGAAATGTCCCGGTATAGATCTTTACTCATACCAAATTTGGTTTTGATAGCTGCAGCCGTTTAGGAGTTGATATGGGGGGGGGGGGGGCACACAGACAGACAGACATTTTCCCGGATCGATCTCATAAGTCTACTTTTTCCTCATTTTTGCAAAATGTGAAAAGTAGGCTAAACATTATCAAAGACTATACTAGCATCATCAGTACTTGTGTCCCTATGCCATCTACAGGCATTCTTCTTGAGGACTGGCACAAAACTATGAAATACAATAATATTGAAAACAATATTTCCTAAGGTGGAAACGGACTTGCCGTAAAGTTTCTACGCAAACATTACCTGTACAGAGAAGAATTGCTTGAAATGCTCACACATTGTCAGTCAGTGGATGAGCAATTACAGATTCGGACAAGGAAAACTGGTCATAATCTGCGCGACTATCACTATCCAGAAATATGATGAATTCGTCGAGCGCATCTTCCATCAGTCCATATTTCTGCCAGTAGTCTTCCTCATTATCACGAACATGGAAACAATATCCTTCTCATTCTTCTCTGGTAATAGAAGTGCGGTTCTTGTTAAGAATTCGAGCTTTTTCATAGAATTGTCCCCAGTGACATTACTCTTTGCCTTCGCCCAAGCCAATTCACTGACGTTAAACTCAAAAACGAATAACGTCATGCCCATGTGACTTAAATTAAACGGAGAAGCTCCGTTTTTCTCCTGTCCTCGCCGTATGGCACATTGTTCCCTGCCAGCTCGCTCTTCATTTCCTTCTTAATGACTAGGGCCCGGATTTATATGCACTAAAAACCTAAAAATATGCATGCAAATATGCACTAAAAAGTTAGAATATATGCACGGAAAATAATGAAATATGCACTTAAAACATGCAATTTTATTCACTTACCTATTTACAGGTATCATTTGTTGCTAAAAGAAGCATCACAATAGGTAACTAGTAGTCTTTCAATGTTTTCTGGAAACAAACTATGTCTATTGTCCGTCAAAATGAGTTTATAGGCTGAGAATGATCGTTCTGCATCAACTGACGTGATTGGACAGTACTTATACACGGGCACCAAAGTTTCGGAGCATACATCTGGCAAGGATACCCTAGTTCCACTCAAGTATTGACTAATTAACTTAATCTTCTTCAGTCCTGAGTCCGAATTCAACACCTTTTCTAACTTGCATTTAATCTTCTCTCCAATTTCGCCTGGAGCGGAATTCAATGAAGATGCAGCTTTCTCAACGAGATCAAGTGATTCATGGAGGGGAGTACCAGAAGATTCTAAGCTCTCAATGCTTTTGGAAGTTAGAAAAATGTGCATGAATGAAATTCACATCTTGATAAACAGTAGCGGTTTCAAACACAACTTTTGCATCACGGACACGCGCAATATGTTCATCTACAAGTTTTGTAACCACTTCTTTCACTTCATTAAAATTCTCCTGATAAAATGATACTGCAGATAACCATGTCCCCCACCTAGTCAGGACAGGTTCAGGTGGCAAAAGAACTTCAGGTAGACAATCTTTGTAGAACTGGACAGGAGCTGGTGCTTTCAGAAACAGCTTCTTCCCACATCCAATTAAATTGTTAACAGCTGGAAACTGTGTGCGTATTTCTTCTGCAATGCGCTGTAATCCGTGCGCTAAACAGGTTACGTGTATGAGTTTCGGATAAAATACTTGGAGGGCGTTTGCTGCTTTGAACATATACAAAGCTGCAACTGTGAGCAGTACAAGCACTTTACAACAATTATCCTCAATTTGAGATGGCCACGAAATTTGCTATGTAACGGCCACATGAATCCGTTGTCTCATCCACCGATATCCAGACATAGTTCCTTCCGATATCAGAACGGATCAATTCCAGGGTAGATTCATATAGCGGAGGTAGGTAATTTTTCCTATGAGTTGATTAATCTGGTATTTTTTGATTTACACAATATTTCTCAAGAAATGATCGCAGAACTGGATTGTTTAATTTATTCCATGGAATGTTGCTGCATACGAAAGCCCTACTAAGATCATTTGAAAATTTATTAAGAATACCGGACTTAGGCTTTACCTGCGTAAGAAGTAGTTGTTGTGGTGTGCTGTTCTTCTCCTCCTTTGCTTTAATATGTGCAGTTGTTTTTGAATGCTGTTCAAGCTGCAATTTCTTTTCACATTTTACTTCCTTTGAGCAAACTTGACAGTACACGATGACACCATCTGTTGAATAGTCCCTATTACCCGACACCCACTGATTTAGTAAATCTCTTCTCCTGCTCTTTTCCTTAGACATTTTTAGAAACTAACACTTGAGATGCAGGGCATTAAACTGGAACGTAACTAGTGAACTGAAGATACTTCTGTCCTGACCAATTGCCCAACCCCCTGAGATTATTATCTACTGTGGTAGAGAAAGGAATTCCGGGAAGTCCAGCCAGCCTGCCTACCCATACCTAAGCTATCTGTTGCCATTGCCAGTTGTGAAAGTAAAGTGCCGCTACACAGAGAGTCGAAAACACCAATTAGTGAAGGATGCACATAATATAGGCAACTAGCTAGGGATGCACAAAACAGATTTATTTTAGTAGTTCTTGTAATTGTCCTTAAATTCAGACATATATACCGGAATATGCTGTTACGTCTAGAATATGCACTAAACCTCAAAATATGTCAAAATATGCATATGCATTTTTTAAAAATCCGGGCCCTATTAATGACATACTTCGTGGGGGGTTTGTTCTGTTGCCCACTATGATACGGAGTATTACCTAACACAATAACACTGATCTTGGGGAGATTGGACAACAGCTTCGTACAAATCCACTTCTCAAAATTCTCTGCGTTCATCTGGCCATGACAATCTCCTGATGACTTCCCGCTCCAACCACGAATCCATCTTTAGATCCCGCATGTACAATTTATAATGAGCGGTTTGATGAGCTTGTGTTGGCCATAGCACCGGGTTGATCTTCACTTTGCCACACTTATTAAATGTTGAATTATTATCTACCCAAGTTTTATCGATGTAAACAATGGAATGATTATATATTCTGTGCGGTCACATAGCTCTTAAATACCTACAACGCCAACTGACAATGTTCTGGCGTTTAACCAACATTTTCTGTAACTCTTGACACTTCTTCCAGTTAAATCCCATATCTTACACAATTCGCCTCAAGGTGTGAACGCCACACGGAAACTCTATTTCTACTTGATGGCACTTAAAATCTTGGGGTATGTAGGCACTTTCTTTTGGACTACATAAAAATCTTGAATTACCCGTCTCTTATCACCCTCCTATTAAAATCCTCACACTGCACTTTTCTTTCTTCGGGCTGTGCTTCCATGGTGTTGGTAGTGACGTATTGCCAGGTGCTGTACTTTCCTCGCGGACCATACTCACCGTGCTAACAGAAATTCCAGTGTAACAAGGCACAGGCGAATTGACTTGCCTTAGGAAGTGTTTCAGTTGTCCTTCTCGCGACTCTGCATCACTTTCCAGGATTAAGTGTCTAATAACTTCCCTAGCTTCGCCTTCTTCCGGGAGGGTTCCATAATACTCATACAAAATACCACTATAATAACACAAACATGTATTATAATAGTGTTATGGTACACCGCACTTTTGGAAACACTCTTCAACGCTTACAACACACAGACAATATTCACGCTACCGAACTGTTAGACTGACCACTTGTATTGTCACGGTGAGACTGAATGCTATCATAGCCGGCTGACGAATACTTACAGGAAGAGGCATAGCCCAGCGACAGGCAAAGCGACAGGCAAGAGAGAGAAAGCTGCTCCCTTTTCACCACACGGCCCACTGGTCAACTCTAGTGGTAGACGACGCATCAACATAGCGCTGCCGTGGGTTTCTACGAATATAACCTATGGGCTATGGAAGTGCTAGTTAATAGAACCAACTAGCTTCCGGGCTGACTACACAACAAATAAGAGGTTACTTGGCGATTATGCCATCCTTCAACAACCCTCGCAGTTCGGTGCCGTCTTTTGTACGAGCAGAATGTCCGAATTGCGCTGCAGGATCGCAATATGGCTAAGCCCGCAGGCAACATTCCATTTGAAAGGATATTTCACAGAGTTCGTTATTCATACTGTACAATCAATTCATGTATCTCTGTTGGTAAGGGGCAGATGGCCTCGTAATTCCGCCCCTTAAAACCTCAATAACTAACTAATTAACCTCTGTTGGTGAGAACTTTGTTTCCTTGCACTTATCAGAAATGCATTCTTAGAAATAAGTACTCAACCGTCTGTCTGACACAAAATATATTTTGACGCTCAAATTTCATAAGATTTCAAATTTTGTCCGCCATATTGGATCTGCCATTTTGAACTTGTCAATTTTGAGGTCAAATTTGCAATCAGTACGGTCAAGAATCTAATACCGAATTGTGTTTAATTAATCCTTTTTTGTTTAGGATTAGATCCGCCATATTGTGTCTGCCATTTTAAACATGTACATTTTGAGGTCAAACTCATAATCTTTAAGGTCCAAAACCTAACAATACCAATTTTTGTCTAAATAAAGGTCCAAACATACCAGGCCGGGCACGAGCACGAGCACGGCCACGGCGATGTCAATTTCCAATATTTACGATCTGAGGGGGTGACCTAACCAGCGCAGGCACGGTCGGGGACGTCAGCTGTGTGTCTCAGATTGCTGTTGTAGACCCCACACCATAGGATGGATGACAATATCGAAAAGGAAGCTTTGCTCTTGGCAGCACTAAAGAGGATGACCAGCGAGTAAGGCAACTTATTTCTAAAGAATGGTAGATCATATTCAGATTCTGTAGGTTATTTTGAGCACTTACTGTATTAATATTCGTTATTTCGTCGTAAGAAAAGACGGTCAGTTGGAATTCAAGAGATAAACAAAACTCGTGAACAATATGGTGAATTTCACACACTGTATCAACAACTGCGACAACATTCGGAACGATTCTTTATTTACTTTCGAATGACTGTGGAATGTTTTAATGAGGTACTGGATCTTATCAGGATCGATATCAGAAAGTAACATACACACTAGAGGAGTCCCATTGAACCTGAGGAACGTCTGTTACCCTAGGGTATATATATATATATTTGTTTGGCCAATTAAGGAACACGTCATTTCAACTCTCTCGTGTCAGGGTTTAGTAAAGTGTGTCCAATACTCACGAATTCGATACCCTTCTTCTCGTAATGGATACTTTGATATCAATGCAAGTCATTCAAAAGGTGATTAAATATGAATAATATGTTTTTTTTCTTTTTTTCGTCGTAGTCAGTTTACCCTCCAGGTAG
This sequence comes from Meconema thalassinum, assembly GCA_946902985.2. Taxonomy (NCBI): domain Eukaryota; kingdom Metazoa; phylum Arthropoda; class Insecta; order Orthoptera; family Tettigoniidae; genus Meconema; species Meconema thalassinum. The sequence goes on from OX336389.2 coordinate 1,038,784,442, forward strand.
GCTTTTCCCACGGACTCAGCGAGGGATCCCACCTTTACCGCCTCTACGGGTAGTGTCCTGGAGCTTGACATCGGAACGGGGAGTACAACTGGGAAGGCGGGATTAGCGCCTCATCCAGGTGGCCTCACCTGCAAAGCGAACAGGGGGCCTCATGTGGGATGGGAGAGATAGACAAGGAAGAGGGAAGAAGGCGGCCGTGGCCAGACGTTGGGTACCATCACGGCATTTGCCCGAAGACGAAGTGGGAAACCACAGAAATCCACTTCGAGGATGGCTGAGGTGGGAATCTATTCTATTTTATTAGAATCGAACCCCCTCTACCCATTTGGACCACCCGAGACTGAGTAGACCCCGTTCCAGTCCTCATACGACTTTTGAAATTTTGTGGCAGAGACGGGAATCGAACCTCGGACCTCCGGGGTGGCAGCTAAGCACGCTGACCACTACACAACGGAGGCGACTAATAATATTTATACGGTAATAATTATAACAATAATAATACGTTTAATAATAATAGTAATGCGTTTACTCGCTGTACTAAATTTATTATCAATAAAGGGAATTATTACAAAGAAATTACAATTTCGAAAAACACGTATAGTTATCCTGAGATAAGTTATATTAACAAAATGATTTTCAGTCGGTCAATACGAGTGTCCCCAATTATAGTGGGTAGGAAGTAACAATTATTTTATTACCCTAACCTAAAAACATGTTACATAAATTATATACACACTTATTAACACACTTCTCTAACAAATTGGAGGGGGTTGTTAGGGAAGCGTGTTAATAAGAGTAACTTCTGTAACATTTCTTTCAGGTATTAGACTGAAAAAATAACACAGGGATCATTGCAATATCACAGTGGGATCTTCATTCCGAAGCACTACAAAATATTATATTACTGTATATTATACTGTACAATTACGTTAATACACTAGAAAGTACTGAATTGTTGCCAAATCTAAAATTATTTAAATTTATTTAAATTATACTATATGCAAATTAGGCATCACTGTTTACAGTATCAAAACTAAACTTGTCACACATTTTTTTTTTTTAGAGAAAAATATTGTGCTATTTGTGGAGCCTCCGTGGCTAAGGCGGCAGCACGCCGGCCTTTCACCGCTGGATCCGTGGTTCAAATCCCGTTCACTCCATGTGAGATCTGTGCCGGACAAAACGGAGGCAGACAGGTTTTTCTCCGGGAACTCCGCTTTTCCCTGTCAAAATTGCATTCCAGCATCACTCTCCACTATCATTTCATTTCATCTGTCATTCATTTAATCATTGGCCCAGGGGAGTGCGTCAGGCCTCGGCAGCCGGCACAGTTCATATCCTCGCCGCTAGATGGGGGCTTCATTCATTCCATTCCCTGACCCGGTCGGAGACTGGAAGCAGGCTGTGGATTTTCATTCATTGTGCTATTTGTACATTAATTTTCTGTAGAATTACAAGCAAAATACTTATGTACTTCGTAAGTTATGGCAGCATACATTTCATGACTTAATACGAATCTCGACCAGAATTATCAAATATCCGCCGAGAACACGCAGTTTCTAATATCTGTTGATTTTGGGCATGTTGGGCGAGTTCATTAGCATTGATGGCACCAGAGTTACGAGTGTTTGTTTTTTTTTCCGCTTTTTCCTACGATGAAGGTCGGTGAATGGAACAGTGTATATAAAACATAGAAAAGTAGCAATGATGCAAGGCAAAAAATGAGAATGAAACTTAATCCTTAGCCAGTGCTAGGATACTGTTGTATGGGTTGCTCCGTTCATAATTAATAAGATTAAAATAAACATTCGGTATGCAGAGTAAAATAATAATAATTATTTCAGAAAGGTACTGGATCCAAATTTTAAAATGAAAAGTTATAACTTCGTAAGAAAAGTGGAAAATACCCGAATATTAAATAATTAAATAATAACGAATAAACATCTTGTCAGGCCTCCTATCCTATTGCCACTTCATATTAATAGTTTTGAATTTTCAAGAATGAACGGCTTAGCCAATAGCGGACAGCAGTAGCTACGCTCGCTAGACCATGGAGCGAAGCTAACTTCACCCTTGGTAGACGTGGGTTTGAGCGCCACCGTCGGCCGTCCTAGAATAATGGTTTTCCGTCGTTTCCCATTTTCAACTCCAGAAAAATTCCGGGACGATACCTTTTTAATAGGCAATGGTCACTTTTTTTCATCTCCTTGACCAATTTCTTTAAACTTTCAATGTCTCCTCTCATGAGGTTGGCGTCAGGATGAGCACCCGGCCATAGAAACCAACCGCTGCAAAGAAATTAATCGTAACTCATCCCCCACGCTGTTGTATACGGGGATAATAAAAGATGGATACTGTATTATTATTATTATTATTACTATTAATACGGCTTAGCCAATAAAATATCGTCCGTCGTTTCCAGGCTTCCTCTTCCGTGGATTATTGGATGGTGTGACAGGTTTCAATTAATTTTTCGGTAATGCTGGCCATTTCTGAATGAAAACCTCGGAACAAAAAAACCTGTGCGCTGCGGCCGAGCCTGACAAACCGTATATGTCCGTGAGAGGCACGGACGATCGTTGCAGAAGGTCGAAGGGGCTGCCTTCAGGTCGGTGTGGTATGTTCATCCCCATTGAAAAGCACGTGCTACATCTGGTCGCGCCTTGGCCGCAGCCTGGTATGTTCGGACCTTAATCCTAATTTTCTTTCTTAGGATTCGATCCACCATTCTGAACCTTTCAATTTTAATACCAAATTCGTCATCAGCGAGGTCGAAAACCTAATTCTATCAATTTTGATTGGCACTGACAAAGATTTAGATTATTGGCTCACAATTTCGGTCCAACTGTGCGACACCGTAAAAACGGGAATAATGAGTAGAAACACTGTCTTGATTGATTCATAAAATGCATTCTGTATTTTCACTTCCTGGGTAGTTAAAAGATCACACGTGAGTTGCACACTGCAATTCTACCATGAGTTCTGGATTCTGATATACATTGTCCACTTGTTAACTTAAGAATGCCAAACTCGCAATTGAAACCCTACAAACATTCTACCACAAACTGACAAACAGATTAAACATTTGGAATATTCACTATGCCTCCAAAGACTTCAGAACATACAGCCTTTTTAGTAGGCTACGTTTAGCAAGAAGTCTAGGGGGAAGAAATAACAGGCTGCGAAGCTCCTAGTGCTAGGCAGCTTTTGCCTGGGGCTACGACGCGTGGAAATTGCCTTTGTGGCCATTTATAGAATAATTCATTAACGCTGGATATTGAGCAGAAGTGAATAGAAGTCAAGAAATTACCACACACAGCCACTACAGTTGCGTGACACCAACGACGTGAATTCAGTGTTGCAAACCATATATCTAATACATCAGCAGCAGAAAAATTATAAAATGAAGTCCATTTCAGTATATTTCTACTCCTTTACAAGTTGTGGTGATTGTTACATTTGATCGGCATTAATATCGTGGTCATTTAGCCCCATGAACTTGGGGTGTGTAGAAGTTGTCTGATAACCTGTGTCACTGTGGTAGGCTATTTGTAGTAGTGTGAGTATTTGTAATTAAGTTGAGGATTGAGAAGGAGGCGGCCGTGGCCTCCTGTTACGACCCATCCCGGCATTTGCATGGAGTAGAAGTGGGAAACCAGAAAAAACACTTCCATTTGTGAAACGTGGAATAAACAGGCCGCATTTCGATAAGAAATTTCAGAATTTCGGCTCTGGCAACATTTAATCAGCTCCACCACACTCGTTACCACTTATTTCTGTCATCGACCACAATGTCGCCTTATTATGTCCAAGAATAGTGATGACAATTATTAGTAGGCTACATAGTGCCTAAGAGTACGGGCTGGGGGCATATTGTGAGGGCAAGGACCTGAATATTAAATGAAAAGCTTACTCAATCTTTGTCAACCTCAATGAAGAATTGTATGCTATGGCAGAAAAGATTAGTTACGAACAGCTAGAACGTTAAATGAATGGTAATTTTCAGTTTATTTAAATACGAACGCAATGCACATTGTGACGTAATCACGACATAATCAGGCAATCTACTACGTAATATTTTTATAAACATATTCCATACCAGTATTTTAACAATCACGTGATTTTTTTTCATTTCTTTTGAATTTAACAGCTTGTTTTAAAGTCAGAAATCTACTGCAAAATCAGCGAGTTTGGTGAAATAGGACGTTTATGAGATTTATTCCTTTTATCAGTAGACATGTTAAGAACTGTATGTAACACGCTTCTCCCTTCTTCTGGTTGGTAAGGGAGTGCAAAAGATCTTCAAACATTAAATACTTTAATACTGCCAAATTTGACGAACGTACCTGCAGATTGTAGAGTAATTCAAATCAAAACTAACGACAGTTAAAGAAAGTGTTCAACAATTATGGACATTTCTCCGTATGACGTATACTACTGTAGCAGCCCTTCAAATATTGCAACAGAAAATAAATGTACGCACAGGCACACATTCTTATTATATTAGAATATCCTGATCACGGGGCTAATGACCAAATATGTCTCAAGCCCCTAATACGAATTAACAACAACAACAATATAAATATATACTCAAAATCAACAGACAGCATGGCGTACGAGTGCGGATTTTTTCTCGGTGCGCTATAGCATACATAAGTTATTCCCTGTCATTCACTCCGACTCAACTAAACACTGCTTGGATCAAACGGATCAAAGAAGTAAGAAAAAACCATGATGATACGAGTTGAGTAACTGATGATGTATAACAGATGAAAGAGAGCAGCTTATTAACAGCACGATTCGGACAGATTGAGGCAAGTCGGAACCAGCCGTGCCGTCGCGATACACAACAAAACTCGCCCACTGCAGGCCTCTGGCCTGGGGTTAGGGGATCGAACATTAACACCTTCAGGTTACTATTTAGGTGTATTTGGAGCTGCGGGATCATATTCTTCTTGGGGGATTCTCGAATTGTTATTCGTTCCGACCTTGCTAAATACCCGTGGGAACTAATGAAGACTGGTGATGCCCAGGAATCATGTAGGCCACGGAAATTTTTGATATGTAGGCCATGATGCTTTATTTCATAATCCTACTAAATGGGACTCTCCTGTCTCAGGGATCGAAATTACGACTATTTTTCATGGGAGTCTCGATCGGTTCCGCCACATCACTTCTCTCTATCGAATTGATGCCCCGGTCGATGACAAGAGGCGACAGCAAAGATTGCCGCTTAAAGGCATGTCGTCAGAGAGAGGGGAGAGATACGGCATTGAGGTGCGCTATTATCTTCCATGAACTATGGACAGAGGCAGGGAGGCCTACTAAGTGGTCCTGACAGTCATAATACCAGTTGCTAAGGAACGGGAGTGGGCATTTCGAACATACAGTCAGTCTCAGGCATCTATATGCAAGGACTACACAACTCATCGTAAAGGTATGAGTAGGGCGAGCAACCCAATTGATATGTATCTTCATAAACCCATTTGAAGCATAGTAAAATGATAATCGTATCCGACAGGAATGGAAGTAACGGATTCTCATTTCCTTATGACAGGCATGGGATTGTTCGGAAAACTAGTATTCTATAGGGCACTGCTAATATCAGGGGAAGCTATGGATCAAGAGGAAGCTGAGTTAGCAACCAAGATGGCATTTATTGTATTAAGCGTTAGTGGTGTTTGGGTAAGGGGAGAAATAGATAAGAAGTAGGATTGTATGGTTTATCTAACAGGAGTGACACGATGTAACTCCCAGTGGCATGCGGAACTATCTGCAGACCTACAGAGCGTGACACAGCTACAATTATTATAGGTACAGTATGCAAATGAACGGATAATGTGGATGGATTTTGAGAACTCAAGAATTACTGTCGACCAACAAATTATGTGCACTCGAGTTTGGAGGGTGGTTATGAAACAACAATAGGCATACAGAAAATCCAAGAACCCTATCATTTTCCTCGTTCAATTTAACGTTAGGCCGTGTAGGTTTCGAATTTTAAATTTATATTTCAATATTCGTTTTATCAGAGGTGGACCACAAAAGAGCGTATTTTCTATACTGTATGTGTTTCAACCATGCGCCAATTTTAAGAAAGAGTTTCACAAAAACGTTGATTGAATCGACACTGTAACACAATATAGGCTACACTGAAATGCTTTATACATTACTCATGAATTCAAGAATTTCGTGTTTCAAAAAAAAAATAAAATAATAAGACAACAGTTTCTGGGCTCTGAGAGGGGTGTTGGAAAATTGCGTTTCTAGTCACGTAATTTTCACATATCTAATTGTTATGCTGTTTGAGTGTGAAATACGAACATAGATTCATTTCCTCTTTAATAGGCTATCAGTTTGCATTAATATTGGATAGAATGATATCGATCAGTAGCTGGCCGCTACAGGGAAAGCTACGACATGTTGCCGCGGTTGCTTGGCACACCTGCAACGTCTGACTTTTAGATCCAGCCATCTTACCACATAATAGCATGCGTTTTCACCCCGACCTTTCTCCACATTAGTCAAAGGAATTCCGATGTTGTGGTTCTCGATCCAAAATACCACATATTTCCCGTCTACTTATGAACTCAGTTCAGTCTTTTCCAGTGAGCTGAAGTGAGCAGGATATTACAAGACGCCTCAAAGACTTCCGTTTACCGACACTGAGCTCCATTAGATCGTGAGTGCTGCGTTCTTTTCAACCGAAGGGAAGCAAGGGGCGAAGCAAATTTTACACGCAAATTGGGCTACGTACACACACACACACACACACACATCAGTAGATTCAACCAACAAGATCACGGTTGAGGAGGTAGAGGAGATGGTAAATAATCTACAATGACACAAAGCGGCAGGGGTAGATAACATTCGGAAAGCAATGGTAAGCATAGTGGTAAGGCAGGGATGAAGTTGTTCCACTGTATAATTGACATAGGATTTGCAAAAAGCTACTTACCGACGGAACAAGAGCAAAATCGCCCCAATTTATAAGCAAGGTACCGAGAAAGATTGCAAAAGTGTCCTAGGCATTCTAGAGAGAAGAGTTAGATAATTGGTCAAGGGTAAGCTGGATAAAAACCAGTGTGGTTTTAGACCACAACGGGAATGGCAGGATCAAGTCTTCAGTAGCCTATACGCCAAATTATTGAGAAATGCTACGAGAGGAACAGACAGTTACGTTGTGTTTTGTAGGTCTAGGGAAGGCGTCCGATAGAGTACCAAGTGAGAAGATGCTGAGCGTCCTGAGGGATTATGATATCGAGGGAAGGATGCAACAGGCAATCGCAAGGTATTTGTTGATTTTACTTGTTCTAGTACTTTTCTCATCATAGTTCAAATATTGGCATGTTTGCAGCATTCTGATCCACGACATCCATTGACCCATTGTACTGTATTTTAATGCAAAATAACACAGTCTATGTTGTTTTTATATGAAACTAGCTGAACCCGGCATGCGTTGCAATGCCAATCAAAGAAAGAGTTGGCGTTGTAACTTGGTTTGTTGAAGCACTTTTGGATACACTTTTTTTTTCTTTTTACGTTAACTTCCTCTAAGCTTTTGTAAAATAGGTTTACTAATTCAGAAACATTCGTGGCAGCGTGCACAACAACTCAGCAAAGTTTCATCGCAATCGGATGAATGGTATATGAACGCATACGGAATTTAGTTGAAACGATTCGCGCGACGTCACTATTCTGTTGAATCTACTCGTGCGCCACCAATTGCAAAATGGATTTACTAAGTCAGAAACCTATGCAGGAGTGTGCACAACTCACCTAAGTTTCATCGCGATCGGATGTATGGTATATGAACGCATACAGGACTTTGTTGAAATGATTCGCACGCCGTCACTCATTTGTTGAATCTACAGTACTCGTGAGCTACCTTTTGTAATATGGATTAACTGAGTCAGAAACCTTCGCAGGAGTGTACGCAACAACTCACCCGAGTTTCATCGCAATCGTATGAATAGTTTATGACCGCATACGGAATTTAGTTGAAATGATTCGGGTGCCGTCAACGATTTGTTGAATCTACTCGTGCGCTACCTATTGTAAAATGGATTTACTAAATAAAAATTCTTCGCAGAACTACACAGAACAACTCACCAAAGTTTCATCACAATCTGACGAATGGTATATGAACACATACGGGATTTTGTTTAAACGATTCGCGCACCGTCACACATTTGTTGAATCTACTCGTGCGCTACGGTACCTATAGTAAAATGGATTTACTAAGTTAAAAACCTTCGCGGGCGTGAGAACAACAATTCATTAAAATTTCATCGCAATGTAATGAATGGTATATGAACGCATGTGGGACTTTTTGGAAACGAATCGCGCGCCAACACCCATTTGTTGAAACAACTCGCGCGTTATCTATTGTAAAATGGATTTACTATGCCTATAACCAGGGGCGCACCCGGGGGGGGGGGGGGGGGGGGGCTTTGGGGGCTTAAGCCCCCCCCCGAAAAAAACCTGGGAACACTTTAAAAACATTTATGATATCTTTCAAGAAAATTGATTGCATAACGGGTTCCAGAATGTTTAGTGTTGGAACGTTGGAACATTTTGCGATTTTCTACTGTTTAAAATAGAATTATGTTAGGCCTATATTTAAGCAACACTCGAGTGATAATCATATATAGGCCTATATTATTTCAGTAGGCCTAGTATATATCCCTCCTGCAGCGCTCACAAGCGACCGATTGTGAAAATGAGCATTCAAATGAAAGAGAATAGACATTAGCAATGACGAATTGCACTCAATTCCATAAATATCAATAATTTCTTTAAAAAATGTACGAAGTGTGCGATTTGCAGATACTGTTGATGTATGAAAATACGCTCCATAATTGCTGTTTACTTCACATTTTGGTCGCTGTGACGCCCGTTTCATGTCATTTTAACATTGAGGTCTTTGCTTTATAATTTTGCATGGATTTCAGAAACAGTTGCCTAAATCAAAGGAATGAGTACACAAATAGTATGATTTCATAAATATCGAATAACCAATGAGTGTTACAGCACACTCAATCAGTGACAAATTGTATTCTAAATTTCTTAAATATCAATTTTTGTAAGAAGTGTTCGATTTGCAAAACCTATTGGGAAAAGTGTGGTTTATGAACACGCGAGATTTCTCGCACGGGTCCGCTAGTAATATATATTGTAAACACAACACGATCGGATATTTCCGTCCGTTGTCGTAACTTTGCTCGGAGCAAGATGCGCGTGGGAGAGCGGTGAAAATTTCTCTCCCCAAGGTATTGTGCTGTGCTCTGTGTCAGGCGTCAAGTCAGTAGTGGTGTTTGTAAAAGTTGATTCGATGATTGTTATTGTGTTTGTATTTTCTATTGGCTATTGGTGTTCGTAGTGTGTCCAATTGGACTAGTCGTAATGGGAGACAAAAGAAAGTCAAACATGCAAAACTATTTTAAACCGTTAAAAATCAATAAATATGATGCGGTTAGTGTTAGTGAATGTGGCGATCCTTCAACGAGTAAGGAACTGTTAACAGGGACTGCAAGCATAGAAAAACAGCCAAGTTGTTCGTCAGAGGAGGGCTCAGAGGCAAATGTGAGCAGGCCTAAGGCCGTTGTAAGTAAACATAACATGGATTTGGACATTGGTTTATTTAAAAACAAAGTGTTGACGGACAATGAAAAGTTCAAAGTTTTGAATGACAAATGGGTTCCTCAGAGCAACTTTAACTTTCCTTTTAGATCGCATGGGAACCAACAACGAAAATTTTCGTTTCCATGGCTAAAGAAATATACCTGGCTTTCGTATTCTGGAATTGAAGACTCTGCATACTGTGTCCATTGTATGCTTTAAAAAAAAAAAAAAAAAAAAGAAGTAGGTAAGAGTAACGCTCAACATACTGGACAACTTGTTGAAGAAGGTTTTTGTAACTGGAAAAAAGCACTAGAAAAGTTTGAAAAACATGCAAACTCGCAGTATCATAAAGCCTCATGTGTAAGTGCAGCTGACTTTAAAAGAGTTATGGACTGCCGAATGAAACCGATTGACAAATCTCTTGATAAAGGAAAAGACGTCCAAGCCCAAAATAATGTGAAAATAATAATTCCAATAATAGAAACTGTTATTTTGTGTGGAAGGCAAAATATCGCCCTTAGGGGCCATAGAGATTATGGTCAGTTTCAAATCGACAGCAAACCATTTGAAAATGAGGGGAACTTAAGAGCTTTGCTCAGAGCTAGAATTGAAGCAGGTGACAACAATTTGAAAGATCACTTTGGGTCATGTGGCAAAAATGCGACCTATATAAGTTGGAATTTTCAAAATCAAGTCATCGATGCTTGTAACCAAATAATAACTGAAAAATAGCAAGTAAAGTAAAAGAAGCTAAGTTTTTTAGTGTTCTCGCAGATGAAACATCTGATATTTCAACTGTTGAACAGTTTTCTTTGTGTTTACGTTATGTAACCCCAAATACTTTAAATAGTTATGAAATATGTGAGCAATTTTTGAAGTTCATGCCTCTAACCTCTACTACGGGTAGCGTATTGGCAAAAACATTGATTAAAGGTCTTGAAGACAGCAATATAGACATGCATAACCTACGTGGCCAGGGGTACGATGGGGCGGCTGCCATGAGTGCAAAGTTTAAAGGGGCTCAAGCGTGCATCCTAGAAGCTCACCCCACAGCAATATACGTGCATTGCGCTTCTCATAGCCTTAACCTGGCATTGTCGACCGCGTCTGAGGTTGTATCAATCAGGAACTGCTTTGGAATAGTGGAGAAGTTGTGGGATTTTTTTAACACTCCTAAAAGACCAGCATTTTTAAAACAGTGCATTGAATCTGAGGTAAATCTTGAAACCAACAAGAAAAAACTCCTGCAGCTTTGTCCAACGAGATGGGTACAAAGGCACGATGCTATTTTTGTTATGAAAGAACTGCTGCAACCTCTTGAAGTAGCGTTAGAGGAGATTAAAAACTGGAATGATAGGGAATCTTCTTCAGGAGCTCTAATACTACTAAACTCCTTAAGTCAGGGTGAATTTATAATTTCTCTCATGGCATCAGAAAAACTGCTTGGTTACACAGTAAACCTAAGCAAAAAGCTTCAGGGAACTGATTTAGATTTATCATCTGCAATTACACACGCTGAAACTGTGATTGAAAGCTTAAAATCTCTAAGAAAAATGCAGATCAAGAATTTCACTCGTTGTTTGAAGAAGCTACCAAAATTGCTAATAACTGCGGTTCAATAATTTCGATGCCTCGAACAGTTGGAAGACAACTGAACAGAAGCAACATACCGGCAGAAACTCCAGAATTATACTATAAAAGATCTGTTTTCATCCCTTGGATTGACTCATTCATTATTTCATTGGAATCTCGATTCATCAAGCATCAAGACTTATTAAAGAGTTTTGAGTGCTTACTGCCATCAGCCAATGCATCACATACACATAAAGAAACCTTCCAAGAAAAAATGCAACCTGATTTCTTACAGCTGTGTAATTTTTATAAGAATGACATAATTGAAAGTGGAGGAAACAACAAAGGCCTGCTTATGGCTGAGTTTGAACTGTGGCACAAGAGCTTCAAGACCTACGCTAATATCCTTAAAAACGCAATCGATGTGTTGAATCTATGTGACAAGGACTTGTTTCCTAATATCCACACATTGTTGAGAATTTTGTGTACCATCCCTGTGACTACAAGCACTGCTGAGAGGTCATTTTCTACAATACGTCGGCTGAAAACGTATCTTAGGAATACCATGGGTGCAGACAGGCTGACTGGACTAGCAGCACTGAATATTCACCGAGAAATTGAAGTCACCAGTACAGAGGTAGTTTCCGTTTTGAAAAAATCTGCTAGGCGGCTGGATTTTGTTCTGTGAAATTTGAGTTTCCACTTTATTCAAACAATGTTAATGTTAATTCATTAATACATGATTTGTATTCAACTATCTGTTTAAACTTGCATTCAGTCTGTGCAATTAAGTTCAACTTGAAATTCTAGAAATGTTCAAGTTTTTTATTATAATGTTAGTTATTAAGGAAAATTTAAATAACTTATATATTTTCACGTTCAGTACATAAAATATTTGTTACAATCCATAACACTATGGTATACAATTACATCTCGTAATTTTTAAAATGTAATTTTTAGTTCCAATTAAATTTACGTATTCAAAATCAAAATGTTATTAACAATTTCCTAAAACCTATACCGTACTAGTTCTTGGTATAAACAACTCAAAACTTAGTAAATGATTGCAGATAATTGATGTTACATATCAATCTGACGATCCTGGTAGCTGGATATATAGTTATAATAGTGAGCAGAGCAATCCAGTCGTTATCACTCTGATCGTGATCAAAAGTTAATTCTTGATAAAAATCATGCTGTTCCTTTTTATTACTTGCATAACCTTAGCTCAATGGTACTGTAACTAAAATTTGTATAAAACCAATGCACATTTTGTTTAAATAATCTCCAGTCTAATAGCATCTTTTGTATTGGTTTTAACAGAGCATTCTACAGTATGTTTGATCTTATAGAATATCTTTTTATGCATATGGTCTCATATATACATATTTACATACAAGACTAATAATGGATACATTCTCTTTCCATAGCTGAAATCATGTTATTGAGGAAAGCCCCCTCCAAACCAAAAGTCTGGGTGCGCCCCTGCCTATAACCATCCCGGCAGTGGGCACAACAGCTCATCAAAATTTGATCGCAATCGGATGAATGGTGTATGAACACATGAATGACGAACAAACAAACAAACAAACATTCTTTATAAGATATATATATAGACAAGCTGTACCCGGCATGCGTTGCAATGCCAATCAAAGAAAGTGTTGGCGTTGAAATTCTGTTTCTTGAAGTGCTTTTGGATACACAACATGTTAAATGCCTCTAAGCTATCATAAAATGGATTTTCTAATTTAGAACCATTCGAGGGAGCGTGCACAACAACTTTCAAAAAGTTTCATCGCTGTCACTCATTTGTTGAATCTAATCGTACGCTACCTATTGTGAAATGGATTTACTAAGTCGAAACCCTTCCCTGGCGTGTACACAATGACTCATCAATGATTCATCGCAATCGGATGAATGGTATATGCACGTATAGGGGTTTTTGTTTAAACGATTCGTGCGCTGTCACTCATTTGTTGAATCTACTCGTGCGCTACCTATTGAGAAATGTATTACTAAGTCGAAGCCCTTCCCTGGCGTGTACACAATAACTCATCAAGGTTTCATCGCAATCGAAGAATGTTATATGAACGCAATAGGGAATTTTGTTGAAACGCTTCGCGCGTCGTCACCCATTTGTTGCATCTACTCTTGCGCTACTTAGTGTGAAATGGATTTACTAAGTCCCCTTCCCTGGCGGGTACAAAATAACTGATCAATGTTTCATCGCAATCGGATGAATAGTAAATGAACGCATACCTGATTTTGTTTAAACGATTCGCACTCCGTCACTCATTTGTTGAATCTACTCGTGCGCTACCTACTGTAAAATGTATTTACTAAGTTAGAAACCGTCACGTAAGTGTCCACAACATCTCATCCAAGTTTCATCGCTATCGTCATTCATTTGTCGAATCTACTCGTGTGCTACCTACTGTGAAATGTATTTACTAAGCCAGAAACCTTCCTTGGAGTGTCAACCATATTTCACCCAAGTTTCACCGCTAACGGCAGAATGGTATATGACCTTATACGGGACTTTGTTGAAACGCTTCGCGCGTCGTCCCTCATTTGTTGAATCAGCTTGTGCGCTGCATATTGTATAGGGGATTTACTAAGCCAGAAATTGTCCATGACGTGTACACAACATCTCACCCAAGTTTCATAGGTACGGACGAATGGTACATGTATGCATACGGGACTTGGTTGAAACGCTTCGCGTGTCGTCGCTCATTTGTTGATTCTACTCTTGCGCTACATATTGTAATATGGATGTACTCAGCCAGAAACCTTCCCTGGAGTGTAAACAACATCTCACCCAAGTTTCATCGCAATCGGATGAATGGTATGTGAACGTATACGGGACGTTGTCGAAACACTTCGCGCGTAGTCACTCATTTGTTGAACATAAACGTGCGCTTCGTATTGTAAAATGGATTTACTTAGCCAGAAACCTTTCCTGGAGTGTACACAACAATTCACCAAACATTTATCACTATCAGACGAATGGTATATGAAATTAAATGGGACTTTGTTGAAACGCTTCGCGCGCCGTTGCTCATTTGTTGATTCTACTCGTGCTCTACCTATTTTTAAAGGGATTTACTAAGCTAGAAACCTTCCCTGGAGTGCACACAAAATCTCAGCCTAGTTTCATCGCTATCGGACGAATGGTATATGAACGCAAACGTGACTTAGTTGAAATGCTTCGCGCGTCGTAGCTCATTTGTTGAATCTAATCGTGCGCTGCCTATTGTAAAGTGGATGTACTAAGCCAGAAAATTTCCCTGCAGTGTACACAACATTTTACGCAAGTTTCATAGCTATCGGACGAATGGTATATGAATGCACACGGGACTTTGTTGAAATGCTTCGCGCATCGTCGCTCATTTGTTGAATCTACGCGTGCGCTACCTATTGTAAAATGGATTTACTAAGTCAGAAACCTTCCTTGGAGTGTACTCAACATCTCACCCAAGTTTCAACGCAATCGGACGAATGGTATATGAACACATACGGGACTTTGTTGAAATGCTTCGCGCATCGTCGCTCATTTGTTGAATCTACGCGTGCGCTACCTATTGTAAAATGGATTTACTAAGTCAGAAACCTTCCTTGGAGTGTACTCAACATCTCACCCAAGTTTCATCGCTATCGGACGAATGGTATATGAACACATACGGGACTTGTTTGAAACGCTTCGCGCATCGTCACTCATTTGTTGAATCTACGCGTGCGCTACCTATTGTAAAATGGATTTACTAAGTCAGAAACCTTCCTTAGAGTGTACTCAACATCTCACCCAAGTTTCATCGCAATCGGTTGAGTGGTATATGAATGCATAGGAGACATACACACACACCCACAGACAAACTATCACGTAAGATTGATTTTTATATATATAGATATGGTAACATTCCAATGACCAGGGTTTCAAAAAAAGTGAAATGAAAATCCACAGCCTG
Organism: Meconema thalassinum; assembly: GCA_946902985.2. Classification (NCBI taxonomy): domain Eukaryota; kingdom Metazoa; phylum Arthropoda; class Insecta; order Orthoptera; family Tettigoniidae; genus Meconema; species Meconema thalassinum. The sequence goes on from OX336389.2 coordinate 1,038,799,603, forward strand.
CTTCCAGTCTCCGACCGGGTCAGGAATGGAATGAATGAAGCCCCTATCTAGCGGCGAGGATATGAACTGTGCCGGCTGCCGAGGCCTGACGCACTCCTCTGGGGCAATGATTAAATGAATGACAGATGAAATGAAATGATAGGGGAGAGTGTTGCTGGAATGAAATTTTGACAGGGAAAACCGGAGTACCCGGAGAAAAACCTGTCTGCCTCCGTTTTGTCCAGCACAGATCTCACTTGGAGTGACCGGGATTTGAACCACGGACCCAGCGGTGAGAGGCCGGCGTGCTGCCGCCTAAGCCACGGAGGCTTCTGTTTCAAAAAAAGTAAAGGATATTATTCATCGAAAAATAACATCCCAAAATATAGCCACGTTCAACTAATTTAAATATTGTATTCACTTATTCGATTTGCAGATTAATTTGGGTTTAAGGACTAATGCACTGAACAGTACACCAGTGGACAGACAAAATGTTACGGAAGAAAGGGAGTAGCAATGCATATTCATTAACCAATAAGCTGCGAATTAACAGAGAGAATGAAGACGACTGCGCACCGGATGGTCACACGCTATGCGAAGGTTCATTCCCAGCCCCTCTCGCGCAACCGGTGTGTGTTGTACAATCCTTTCGGCACCTACCAGCAGCTATCTAGAGTAGCAACGTTTCTTATCTTGCATATTCATTAAACAAAGACCTTGTACTTCGTGTCGTATAGGGGTTGCCTTGACCTGTAGACGATCGCCGTCCAGTTTTTTTTTAGCGTATGGCTTTTTGTGCCGGGAGTGTCCAAGGACATGTTCGGCTCGCCAGTTTTGTAGCTTCTTCGAGACGGACACCCAATGGGTTAGCTACAAGTACCGTTGGGGAGGAAAGTTGGAAGGTAGCGGCTGTGGCCTATAGTTAGGGACCAACCCCGGCATTTGCCTGGAAGGAAGATGGGAAACCACAGAAGACCATCTTCAAGGTTGCCGGCGGGGGGATTCGAACCTCCTCGCCTCCCGAATGTGAGCGACTGCCATTAGTCATGCCGTAACGACCACGGCTAACTCACCCGGTGCCGTCCAGTATCAACAGAGCTACGCGTAGACTCGTGCAAAAGGAAGAAGTGATTCCAGCCACTGTCTTAATTTAAACTTTAAAGCATGTCAACGTTGGTAGAGCTACTGGTTATCGGCGGAAACCTCGTAGTAAGCAGCCCTCGAGACACCAAGGCTAACATAATGCAATCGGTCATTCCACCAACAAGAATGAATTGGTATGATGATGATTGTTGTATTAAGGGACGAAAACAGCGAGGTAATTTGCCTCAGAGGAATTGGTAGGGTCCTTCAGTTGGACGGAGTTTAGAAACAGATGGTCCTGACAGCAGCTTACATGTTATCTCCCAGCGGGTAAGACGTCCTTCTTAAACCAGTCCCTGGACGCACACCACCTACTCCTGCCTCTCGCAAGAGCGGTACTCACTTTAAACCGCTGACGGGTTAAACGCTGCTTCTCACTGCAACTTCGTTAGCAATGAAACCCCCCTATGCTGGAAAAGAGCCTCAACAAACTCTCGCGTAGCGTAAGAATAATCAATCATATTTTAAAGGAATGCCACAGTTCATGACAACTGAAAGCAGTGCAAGGAATCGGAACGTTAGGTCTAATTCGGCTCTATTGCTATTATTTTCTCAATGTAACAAGAACGTTCTCGGTAATATATATTTAAACATATCTTCCAAATAAAGAAAAACAATACGCTGGGACAGCGGGGACACGTTCCTTGAACGTTCAAATCCAGTTAAACAGGACGCTCGAACGCGGCTCTGCAACGTAAGGTGCAAGACTGCAACCTTACATGATATAATGTATATGCACCAACGAATATGGCACACCAGGGTTATGTTGCGATACCGAAGGTACCACTACTGTCGACCAAAATATTATGTTTACTGGAGTTTGAAGGTTGTTTGTGAAGTAACCAATAGACCTACATAAAATCCAATAACATCATCATTTTCGTCGTTCTATTTTACGTTAGTTCAGTTAGGTTTAGAATTTTTAATTTATATTTTAATATTTTTTATCGCAGTTGGAACACAAAAAGTGCCCGTTTTTAAGCGTGTTTCAACCATGCGTCACATTTAAGAATTATTATCTCACAAACCCGCCATCAGATCGAATCCAAATTTTAACACAATATACACTGGAATGTTGTATAACTGGTTTATTAATTTCAAAATGTTGTGTGTCTAAGAAACAAAGTTGTTATCATTTTTGTAAGTTAACTTTTTATTGGCTCGGGGTGGTTGGAAAATGTCGTTCTTGGTTGCGTAGTAATCCTTATACATCAAAATATTATGCTGTATGATTGTGAAATACGTAAATTAACTCACTTATTTTATATGGGTTTGTATTTGTACGGGGAATTAAGACAGGGTTCACCAGTTAGCCGCTACGGTGAAAGCTGTACAACGTTGACAAGATGGGCTCCATCACGCGTCATGGCGCGCCTCGCTCGGAGGTGATGGGCTCCATATCAGCAACGCTGTACAGCATTTTTCGGAGCGACAAGCTGGTGAACTATGTCTTAATTCCCCGTACAAATACAAACCGATAGAAAATAAGTGAATTAATTTACGTATTTCACAGCATACAGCATAACCTTTTGAGGTAAAAGGCTTACAACGCAACCAAGAACTACATTTTCCAACGACCCCGAGCCGAGAAAAAGTTACCTTACAAAAATGATAACAACTTTCGTTCTTGAACACACAAAATTTTGAAATTAATAAACCAGTTATACAACATTCCAATGTATATTGTGTTAAAATTGGGATACGATCTGATGACGGGTTTGTGAGATAATAATTCTTAAATGTGACGCATGGTTGAAACACGCTTAAAAACGGGCATTTTTTGTGTTTCAAATGCGATAAAAAATATTAAAATATAAATTAAAAATTCCAAACCTACATGAACTTACGTAAATTAAAATAGAACGACAAAAATGATTATGTTATTGGATTTTATGTAGGTCTATTGGTTACTTCACAAACAACCTTCAAACTCGAGTGCACATAATATTTTGGTCGACATTAGACATGTCAACGTTTAGTTTCCACGGCGCACAGTGGGACCGATTGCCGAAGACTTAGACAAAAGTCAAAATCACTGTCAATGTAGATTTAAAAAATTGGTATAATTACGTTTTCGACTTCGCTGATTACGAATTCGATAATAAAATTGAAAAAAAAAAGATCAAAATTGTGAATCTAACATGGGAGATTAAAATCTAAATAAAAAGAATGAATTACACACAAATCGGTATTATTAAGTTTTTTATCTTACTGATTACAACTTTGACCTTAAAATTTACAAGTTTAAAATAAAATGGCAGACCCAATATGACAGCCAAAATTTGAGAAACTATGAAAGTTGAGCGGAAAAAAATATTCAAATATTCAAAAGAGAACATTATATTCTTTCTCTTTCTTCGCGTTCTGTCCTTTACTAATCTATAGGTGTCATACAAAATTCACATAAATCTGGACCGAGTGCTATACTTATTAATCAGTATTTACAAAATGCATAAATAGTGACATATTGTAGTCGTAGCTTCAAGTGTGGCACATTACTGGAATAGTGCCCAGTAGTCTACAGTAGTTGGATCTGAAAATTATTCGTGGCATAAATTGAATGTTAATTTATCGGAGAATTCCAAATTTAGCCCGATGCTGACCGATACGTTATTTCTCTCTCCATTTCCATTTTTTTTTTAATTTTTCAGAAGAAATGTTGATGAGCAAAAAGCAATTGTTAATATATCATTTAACAAATAAATACGTATTTACAATTAAGTAATACTTGGTGAAACACCCTACAGCTCTTGAAACACAAAATATATTCTTTTCCGCTCAAATTTCGTAATTTTTCAAACTTTGTCCACCATATTGAGTCTGCCATTTTAAACTTTTAAATTTTGAGGGTAAATTCGTAACCACGAAGCCCAAAATCCAATACCAATTTGTGTCAGATGAATCCTATTTTTTAGGACTTGGTCCGCCATATTTATTTATTCCATTTTAATGTAAAATTCGTTATCAGCGAGGTCGAAAACCAAATTACACAATTCTTGTCTACATTGAAAAAGATTTAGACTTTTGTCCAAGTTTTCAACAATCACTCCCAACACATGATTTATGTTGGATGAACCGTTCAAAAATTACTCATGGATGGCTTGTCACAAAAGGGTCTCAATATACTTATGTCAGTTAGAAATGCCTTCAAACTATGGTTTACGGTCAAGGTATACTTCCATCATTGAATGTTTGGTGGAATTTAGATAAACACTTCGAAGTTGTAGCATACCCGGTCATTTCTTTGCTAATGTCGCATATAAATTGTCTTGACATCAGACCAATCTGTGAAATAACACTCAAAAGACGGTTTCATAGAATTGACAATTGACAGCAGTGAGATTTCTCGTGTTTAATGTCTCCTTGACCAGAAATCATTTTGCAAATTTTGGTCCAATCTGAATCATCCATTCAATAGTTATCCAAGGATAATCGACGGATCTTGCGTCGTATGCATTACAATCTATTACAATATTTACATTATGTTTTTCTAACAGTGGCAAGTTAATTAAGAAGTGTCACAAAAAAATGCCATAAGAAATATACACGGATTGATCAACACTGTATCAAATAGGGCAAGATTTCCAAGGTACTTATTGATAACTCACTGAAAGGTAACATCCACGGCCAGTCATGTAGCACCACTACTCACCTGAAAGAAGAGATAAAATATTATTATTATTAGATCGATCATTTATATAATTTATCTGGATGGCACTCATTTTGTATTTTCCAATTGATCCTTCTAAGACAACAATGTCATTCTTGGGAATGCCAAAGATAATAATTGGTAACGACGGACATGACCATATTCTTCACTTCTGCCACGCAATACCCTGTTCTGTACTCTGCGCTAAGAGTACGTGATGTCACCTACGCATGTTCACACATTCCTTAACCCATCTTGATAAAAACTAGCCCGACCTCAACCAATCATTACTCATTGATTTGCACACAACTTGCTCACATCCAAACCTTTCTCAAAAACCTAAGAGCTAGTTAATGCTCCACGAACACTGGAAGTCTCTCGAACTGATTGAAAAGTTAAAAAATGCAGGCCACGTAGAGCTTCTCTATCTGTTCCGTTACCAAGTTGTGGAGTAAAATGAGTTACCGTTGAACGTTACTTTTCTTTAATGGGTGTGTGGAAGGTATAAACATTCACCTTATTAACTGCTGAATAAGAACTTTAAATGAGACAGCAGTCGGGATTCGAACCCAAATACCCTGCTTCCCTACTTCTGCATGACGTAGTTCAGGTTGAGTTTATCTGTTTTTATTATTAAATACGGATAAATGGCTAAAATTCCAGAACGCTGTAAATTGGTGACAGATAACGAAGACTTTGAAAGTGCCACCGAAGCTTCGTACAGAATTAGTAATCGCACTGTGAAGTGTCTTTAATCAACGACTGTTGAGGGTCTGGTTGATCCATGTAAGTAAAAACGCTGCGCATGTGTGTTCGAGCAGGGCCTAGTCCTCAAAATCAAACCCTTCCCGTTTTTGAAAAACAGAGTTAACACGTCAAATGACATCAGGGAAATGATAATAGCAATAATGAGAATAAAAATTAGTCCGTTTCTTCTATTATGGTTGATGAAACAAAAATATCGCCAACTTGTTACAGCAAGGTAACTCAATGATGATAGATAACGAATTTGAAATAAAAACTCAATTCTGTTATCGATTGAGCAAATTATAAGGTAGGATATTATCGGAGTAATTTATGGTTATTTCTGTTGGAAGGGTAGCTCAGCTAATTGATGTTGTGTTTTCATGGATGGAGGAAAGTAACGCCAGGTTGATGGGTAGGTCTCCGCGGACAAGTAAAATTGTTCAACATGCAGTACGAATCCATTCTTTATTCACAGGCAAAGCCTTTGCGTCTAAATGTCAGTCGAGTAAATTGAATGAAGTGCTTAAATGTTAGGATCTCTGTCGAAGCCAACGCATTGAATTCCAGATGGCTTAAAGCACTCTGTGAAGTAATGGGTGCTCTTCACTCCACATTGCTTCTGCACAGTGAAGTGTGGTGGTTATCTCGAGAAAACGTCACGATGAATGTTTGAACTTAAGACATGGTCTGCAAACATTTTGAAGATCACCATTTTCACTGCAATGAATGGCTCCAGCAATGTGCATACTTGGCTGACAGTTGCTCAAGATGAGATTTTCTAAACACAGCACAGCTTTACTCTTCGACAATAGCTTGGGCCTGTGAGGGGCAACCTGGTAACACACTCGAAAGAGCTTATGGTTTGTTTCAGGCAACATGTCTATACACGTTAAGAAAGGGAGAACTGAACTTAAGAACAAAGAACTGAAATTAATGGAGATTAGGATTTAAAAAAAGGAAATACTTGGAAATTTCTGGACAAACTCATGAATACCGACAATTAAGTGAATATGCACTTAAATTTTTAATATCGTTTACTAATACTGAATTAGTAGCGAGAGAGCTTTATACAATAATGTTATGGGTTGTAAGTCCCCTTTAACTACTGCAGCTTTTAGAGACGCCGGGGTGCCATAATTTTGACCCGACGGGGATCTTTAACGTGCCAGAAAGTCTACTGACATGGCTCTCCTCGCAGTTTCACATTTAAAAAGAAATACTGCAACAAGCCATGATTTGGGACTGTACATAACGATTGTATCAGACTTCAAAGAGTCAAATGCATAAAAATAGGCTGCAGAATCTTAGTGATAATATAAGTAGGAACACATCTCCAATGTGCTTCGAATTTACAATACTTTTCAATTTATTTCCATTTTTAAGAATTTGGACTTGATAATGCAACTTAACAATACACAGGCTAATGCCAGAAGTCACCCGAGTAATTCGTTTTTGAAATACTTTTTCTTATAAACAAACAAAAAAAAGTTGGTTCCTCAGTTTAGGGGCTGCAACAACGCGGTCGTGTAGCCCCGTGTACTTTGGGTGTAAGTAGAATCTGTTTGATAACCGGTGTTAATTGTGATGGATGTATTAGTGTGTGTTATCTGTGATTCAGGTAAGGACTGCAAACGATCAATTTCAAGTTTAGTTCCTAATTTTGCTTCCAAATGCTACAGTCCACGACACCCAGCTGCGAACTTGGCTACTAGATGCCATTGCAATCTGCACCTGGCGGCGAACGTTGGAACTATTATAACGTTAATCAAATCTAACCTAGAAATTTTGCTTCAAACCTGTGTAGTTAGTGGAAAGGTCTTTTACATGTCCGCCGGCTTTACTTCCCCTCCGAAGGAAGGTATACTGTGGGATTTTTAACGCTCTCAAAAAATCCGACGACTTCGGCCGGGTTTGACCCCACGATCTTGGGCATAGAAGCTCAGCATGCTACCTACTACGCCACCGAGTCCGCAATAAATAAATAAATAAATAAATAAATAAATAAATAAATTTATTTTACACTAGCAGTAGTGCCCGGCTTCGCCCGGTGGATTTATTTGTTTTATGGATGAAAATGAATACTACTACAGAACTGGCACACGATACTTGTACTAACAGAATATATATATATATGCCTACCAGTCAAGCTGATGATGAGGATGTTGAAAAGGTCTACGAAGAAATAGACGAAATTCTGAGGTATATCAAGGGTGATGAAAATGTTATAGTAATGGGAGATTGGAATGCTGTGGTAGGAAAAGGGAGAGAAGGGAAAATAGTAGGAGATTTCGGATTAGGTGAAAGGAATGATCGAGGAAGCAGGCTGGTAGAATTCTGCACCGAGCATGAGTTGGTCATAGCTAACACCTTATTCAATAACCACAATAGAAGAATATACACATGGATGAGACCAGGAGATACAGGGCGTTACCAAATCGACTTCATTATGGTCAAGCAGAGGTTTCGAAACCAGATTTTGGATTGTAAAGCATATCCTGGTGCTGACATAAACTCTGACCACAATCTGGTCGTAATGAAATGCAGATTAAAGTTGAAGAAACTGAAGAAAAGTCAAAAGCCAAAAAGGTGGGCAATAGACAGACTGAAAGAGAAGGATGTAAACGAAAGATTCAAGAAGAGTATAAAGGAAGGACTAATGAAAAACCCTAAACAAACTTCAATTGCAGACGAATGGGCACTTTTGAAGAATGAAATAACAAAATCCGCAGAAGAAAACATTGGTAGGAAGGAAATAGGTAGAAAACCGTGGATCACTCAGGATATACTAGAATTGATGGATGAAAGGCGGAAACACAAGAATGTAAGAGATGAGAAGGGGAAAGCAGAATACAGACGTCTGAGAAATGAGGTTAACAAGAAGTGCAAGGAAGCGAAAGAAGAATGGTTGAAAGAGAAATGTGTAGGTATAGAAAATTGTCTGAAATTAGGTAAAGTAGACTCAGCTTATCGAAGGATTAAGAATACTTTTGGGGAAAAGAAGACTAAGTGCTGTAATATTAAGGACACAAATGGAAAGCCTCTAACAGATAGGGAAGAAAAGGTTGAGAGATGGAAAGCTTACATAGAGAGTTTGTATAAGGGAAAGGAGACTGAGAATCATATAATGGAAAGGGAGGAGGAAATTGATGAGGATGCGAAAGGAGATTTAATATTGAGATCAGAATTTGATAGAGCTTTGGAGGACTTAAGCAGGAACAAAGCACCAGGCATAGATGATATACCGATTGAGTTGCTACGCTGCATAGGAGATGAAGGTCTGATCAGGTTATTTCACTTGGTGTGTAGGATTTATGAGACAGGTGAGGTACCCCCTGATTTCAAGAAGAATGTAATCATCCCTATACCAAAGAAAGTGGGAGCTGACAGATGTGAAGATTACCGTACAATCAGCTTGATTACTCATGCTTCAAAGATCCTGTCTAGGATAATTTACAAGAGGATTGAAAGCCAGATAGAAACGGAGTTGGGTGAAGACCAGTTTGGTTTCAGGAGAAATGTAGGAACAAGGGAAGCTGTACTAAGTCTTAGGCTGATTTTGGAAGGTAGAATAAGGAAAGATAAGAGAACGTTCATGGCTTTTGTAGACTTAGAAAAGGCTTTTGATAACGTTGATTGGACTAAATTGTTTGACATTTTGAAATCGATTGGAATAAAGTACAGGGATAGGAGGGTGATATACAATCTATACGGAAACCAGACAGCAGTCATTCGAGTTGAAGGACATGAGAGAGAAGCTGGTATTCAGAAAGGTGTAAGGCAAGGCTGCAACTTATCACCCATACTTTTCAATCTTTACATTGAACAAGCAATGAAGGAAATTAGAGAAAAATTTAAAGTGGGAGTGAAGATTCAAGGAGAAATAATTTCAACTCTGAGATTTGCTGATGACATAGTCATCTTGGCCGACAAGCCTGAGGATTTGAATGAGTTTTTGAATGGTATGGACTCCGTCTTACAGAAAGAATTCATGATGAAAATTAATAATTGTAAAACAAAAATACTGGAATGCAGCCGAAATAAATCAGAAACCTCTATGGAGATCAAATTGGCAGGTGAAAAGCTGAAGGAAGTAGAAGACTTCTGTTACTTAGGAAGTAGAATAACCAGTGATGGACGAAGCAATGAGGATATAAAAAGTAGGTTAGCTCAGGCAAAGAAAGCTTTTCTACAAAAAAGGAATCTGCTGACATCGAATATAGATTTAGGTATTAGGAAGTCATTTTTGAAAGCCTTTGTCTGGAGCGTGGCGCTCTATGGAAGTGAAACTTGGACTATTGGTGCAGCAGAAAAGAGGACAATAGAAGCATTTGAAATGTGGTGTTACAGGAGAATGATGAAGATCAGATGGGTAGATAGGGTTACAAACATAGAGGTATTAAGACGAGTGGGAGAGGAGAGATGTTTCTGGCGACTGCTAATGAAGAGAAGAGATAGGTTGGTAGGACACATACTAAGACACCCAGGAATAGCAAGCTTAGTTATGGAAGGAAGGGTCGAGGACAAGAACTGTAGGGGTAGACCAAGGTTAGAATATGTTAAACAGATTGCCTCAGATGTAGGGTGTGGTAGTTATGTAGAGATGAAACGATTAGCTCAGGACAGGGAGGCATGGAGTTCTGCATCAAACCAGTCAAACGACTGAAGACTCAAACAACACACATATATATATATATATATATATATATATATATATATATATATATAACGTTTTGTGGTGGTGGTAGTGGTTGTAGTGGGGGTGATAAGTAGTACAGTATAATGGAAGTAACATTCAGGTCATTTTCCCGTAATGATAATAATAATAATTATGAATGGGGAAATGGCTATTTACTAACTTCAGTGCGCACTGACACATGCAATTTACAAACGAATTTTTAAAAAAGTATTAGAAAGAGGAGTAGGTCCTAAGTGAAATAAAGGACACTGCCTAGAGCCTAGCCTACCTATTATCTCATTGGCTGCTAGAAATGTAGAGACCAATAGTGTTGTCATTTGTCGCATAGCGCCGTAGGAAAATAATCAGAACACTTTGGAAAACTTCGGCTGTCCCGAGCTCCTGGGGTAGCAATAGTATCATTTATCGCCATATAGCGCTCAACGATAAGGTTCGGAATAAATGAAGGTAAATTTGAAAGCACCAACGTTTATTACAGCTGATAACCTCAATGTAGGCTACTGCACGAACACCATTGCACATATACAAAGGCATAATATTTTCATGATGATAACTGTTTTAAGGGGCCTAAGAAATCCTTTTGCACTAATTACTCCCCGTGACTGTCACTACTACGGACATGAATGGTTCTAGAGCCTTAATACGTGGTTTTCAAGTTCATTTTGCCTGTTATTCTAAATGTAGAAAATGGAGAGTGTTGTCCAAAATATCAAGTGGACAGTGTTACCAGCAGGGTTTCAAAGTGTATGTAAAATTTGGTGCAATTAGGAGAAACGATGTAGATTTGTGATAAAGGGCCTAAATGCAGGGAATGGAATGGGTTTAGATCGGTGAAACGGTGTAGATTTGTGCCAAAGTACCTAAATGCACGAAATGGAGTGGTCTGTCCGAAATTTCAAGCAGACTGTTACTCGTCGGGTTTCAAAGGGTAAGTATGTAAAATTTGGTTCAGATCGGTGAAACGGTGTCGATTTGTGTGAATGGGCCTAAATGCAGGGAATGGAGTGGTCTGTCCGAAATTTCATGCAGACAGTGTTACTCGCATGGTTCCAAAGGGTAAGAATACAAATTTTGGTTCAGATCGGTGAAACGGTGTAGATTTGTGCCAAATGGCCTAAATACAGGGAATTAAGTGGTCTGTTCAAAATTTAAAGTGGACAGTGTTACCCGCAGGGTTCCAAAGGGTAAGTATACACATTTTGGTTCAAATCGGTGAAACGGCGCACGCGGATAAAGCTGTTCGGGAGCGCTTGTTCTTCCGACTTACTGAACAAAAATCAATCTTAAGGTTACCTGAGAGGTGTAGTCTAATGCTACATAGCCTAATTACTCTTGAATCTGGCTATCATATACAAAAATAATTTTTCGAATCCGACTGGTAGTTCTAGAGATTAGCGCGTTTAAACAAACAAACTAACAAACTCTTTAACTTTACTATATTAGTATAGATTATTTTGAATTCATTAACCGTATCCTGCAAACACAATATCAGTTTATTATATCATTTATGTTCGACCCTGACTATTATGTGTCTGAAAACAGTATCATAATGATGGTCATTATAACACTATTATTCATTATGAAACAGTTTCTCCCACCAATCACAGCTCAAGAAACACATTTTTTGACCAATTAGATAAGGATACCTTCGCGCATGCTCTCAAAATCCAACATGTCTATATAAATTACCGAAAGTGCACCGTCCAAATGTTCGCGTAAATAAACTGGTGAATATGAGACAAGAAATAGCACTGTACCTTAATATACCTAAATCCAATTTCTACTCGGCGCGTTGATTTCAAACGACTACGGTGACAGTTTTGCTGAATACTGGTTCACGATCTGCACATCTGGCATTGAAACACACATAGCGCATGCGTCGGCCGGCCAGAGAGCTTGGACAAGAGAGATATACTACCCACCGCAGCACCCGATCACAAAATTCTACTTACTGAACAGATATTTATGAATATTTATGTTAAAACATGTAATAAAGTTATAATTATCGTCGAACATAAACAGTCGTATGCAACTCGCCTATAATGGTAATTAAGACACTCGTATGGAAATTATAAAACTCGCTAAAGCTCGTTTTATAAAGACACTCGTGTCTTAATTATAGCCATTATAGGATCGTTGCATAATGTACTATTGTAAGTGGGTAAGCGCGAGCAATAATTTCGCAACCATAAGCCACGAGACCTCCTTTGGATGATGATGATAATTGTTGTTTTAAGGGATCAAACATCTAGGTTATCGGCCCCTAAAGGTCTGGGTGATAGCGAAAATGACAATGAAATGAAAACCATAACGAAAATTAAGTGAGACTGAAAATACTTACAATATGTAACTCAGATTGAAACGACTTACAAAATGGAGTGGAAATACTTACAAAAGGGAATTTAGAAGGAAAATACACACAAAAATAATAGATTGAAAAACACGCACAAAATGTAGGTTAGGTTCAAAATACGTACAAAATGCAAAGTAGAGTCGAAATACTTACAAAATGCAATTGAAATTCAAAATACGTACAAAATGCAAATGAGATTGAAAATACGTACAAAATGCAATTGAGGTTCAAAATGCTTGAAAAATGCAATTGAAATTGAATATACACAATGCAATTTAGATTGAAAAAGCCCATTTCAGATTCAGAATACTCACGGAGTGCAATTGAAATTCAAAATACTTACAAAATGTAATTGAAATTGAAAATGCTTACAAAACGTATGGTAGATTCAAACTAGTTAGTTGGATTGACAATACTTACAAAAACAATTTAGATTGAAAATACTTAGAAAATGTAATGTAGATTCAAAATACTCACAAAATGCAATTGAGAATCAAAATACTTACAAAATGCCCACCATGCAAAATGCAATGTAGATTGAAAATACCCGCAAAATGCGGTTTAGGTTGAAAATACAAAATGCAATTGAAATTCAAAATATTCACTCAAGTGTCAGCCCCTATATTGAAAGACTTACTAAAAAGCAATTTAGATTATCAATCCTTACAAAATGCAATTGAGGATGAAAATATTCGCAAAAGGCAATTTAGATCGAAAAGACTTACAAAATGCAACTTAGATTGAAAATACCTACAAAATGTAGCGTGGATTAAAAAACAAACCTAAGGTAGTTTGGATATACGGGGGACCAATTAACAAAAAACAGTGCGGGAATTTTAAAGAGAAATGGAAATATAATGAAAAGAAAACAAGAAGTCTGACCCCTCGAAGAATGAGGGATCAGGAAAGATGAGACAAGGGCCAATTAAGGCGGGAAAGTGAAAGACTCCCTAGACTTCGGATACCCTAATACCGTCGGGGTCGGAAAAGAACAAGATTTGACCAAGGGAGGTCGACAGGAAAGAAGACGGAGAGGAGCCCGGCACAAGTAAGTGGAAGCAATGCCGGACTCAGCTAGGGTCCCGTGGTCACCAACCCAAGTCCCACTAGATGTGAGCCCCTGGGGGGCCTCCTTTTGATGTGGGATCCGAACAATGTGATATGTCACATCCAAAATTCCGCATGCATTTACTGGGAATCGAACCCGGTCCTTCCTGATGAAAGACAAGCAGCTTGACCGCTTCGCCAAGCCCCTTACCAATGCCTAAGAAATGTGCCCTATGAGGAATCGTGGAATACAACATTACTTGAACGCCTTCGTCGTCGGCAGTTTGTACAACATTCAAGTCTTGCTGGTTGCATACGTGATCAGTTGTCCCAATTAAGACGTTCAAAAGCCACCTTGCACTTGCCACAGCGAGCATCGAGCCCAGAGAAGCTTGCTGGAACTAGGCTGTTGCTGTGGGGATACACTTGCCCGTGAAGTGCACATGGAGACTCTAGAAACATCAGAACTAGAGAGTGCACACCGGAAAGGGGAGGATGCGGAAAATATATTCAAACTTAACTAGAAAGTTGATAATACAGGTATCTGCTAGCTAATAGTTTCCATAGAAGACATTTCAAGCAGGTAACAATAATTTCTTAAGGATTAAATATATTAAATAATTTACACTCGAGAAAATGTTTCCTCTTAGCGTCCAGTATAATGTAAAGTACCCAAATAAGAGGCACTGCTTTCTAAAGTTGTTCAAAATACAGGGGAAAATGTATTTCTAAGGTTGATGATTGGAATGTGCAGGTGATATTGTTTTCTTTCAGATGTAATGAGAAAGAGCTTTATTTTTATTGCCTTCTTTCTGGAAATAAATTAAAACAAAAATGAAGAAAATAATGAAAATATGAAGGATAGATGGAAATAAGACACACTTCCAAGAATAATTTACTGTACATCTATTTGGTAAAGCAAAATAAATCAATGACTAGCAGTTCAAAGCATGTTAGTACTCAAATACTAATGAAAAGATAACATTCAGAAAAAAAAACTTTTTCCGCTGAGCAGTCTCGTAAGTGAACAAATATTTGGAATATTTGGAGCAAAATGGGCAGGGGAATGGGTCTTCTCACCACGACACTCATCGTGTGCCCAGGGCTGGCAAACTACACAGGTATTCCTCAGGTATTCTCTGAATGAAGTCGAGCGCAGAATGACCTCTCAGCATTGGCATTCATGATCAGCACCATCGACGTAGCTGGAATAAGCTGTGTGGATTTCAGCGTCTGGTTTTTCTTCGCTTTATAAGCTCACTTTTCATTTTCTAGGTCGCGATTTCACTGTTCTTGCGTCATGTGTATTCTTCGAAAACTTTGCTCCTTTCGTGGAGCAGCCTTTCCTCTTTTGGCATTGACACAACTGTCCATCAGTGTCTGGCGGTAGGGGCTGAATGTTGTCAGCGCTACTTTTCCACCCCTGCCTTTCCTCTTCACAGGTTATCCGCTGATTGAAGGCTGTTGCTCTTCTGTCCCATGTGCAGTAGTTGATGTAGAGACATTGAACTAAACAAAATATATTATAATGTGATATAATGTGGTATGGCTCTTAACAAGAGGCTGTATCACTTTTTTTTTTATCGTAGGGCTATTTTAGTGCCGGGAGTGTCCGAGGACATGTTCGGCTCACCAGAGTTAGTAGCTGCTTCTATGCGGTCACCCATGGGGTGAGCTGCAAGTACCGTCGCGGTGTGGAGTGTTGTCTGGGGAGGAAAGTGTGATGTAAGGACGAGGAATTGGAAGGTAGTGGCTGTGGCCTATAATTAGGGACCAACCCCGGCATTTACCTGGAAGGAAGATGGGGAAACCACAGAAAACCATCTTCAAGGTTGCCGGCGGGGGGATTCGAACCTCCTCGCCTCCCGGATGTGAGCGACTACCTGCAGCCACGCCGTAACAACCACGGCTAACTCACCCAGTACAGTATCTCTTAATAGGATTTTATGGTATCACATCATGAACAGTAATATCTGAAATTGCGTGGCTCCTTAAATTGAAATGATTTATCATAGATGTTTTTAATTCAGCGTATAATATTTTTCGTCCTTTCGTCCTATGAGCTAAATGATCAAGTAAATAAAATTCATTTAGCAACTTCCCTTCAGGCTCAAACGAGTCCTTGATGAAGTCACTACAAAAAAAAAAAGTGGCACAAATCAAAATCACTTTCTCAGTTAGGCGTTGGTATATTCTATGCAATATACGTCTTGTTAAGGGTTAGCAGTCACTGCTCTTTTCTTTTCTTTCTTTCTTTCTTTCTTTTCATTCACGTTCTTTTATTTCCCTTCTCCTAGACACCAAAAGGGACCTTCCATGTATTTCAGTTTCTCTGTACATATGCTTATCCTGTTTGAAAGTTAGTTTCAGATGTGCATTTTCCTTGTAAGCCTCTCCACAGCTCTCCACGCGATAGCCTGTTGAAGCATTGGACCCAGCAGTTCCAAGAACTGATTCATTCAATGCAAGCAGATGGCATCGTCGTCAAACTCTACAATCTCCATGAAGATTTCAACTTCTTTTATTTAATGCTTATCTTGTACAATTTGTTTTTCTTATGTTACCTACTATGTACCTGTTCCTTTGCCCCCCCCCCCCTCTCCCCCTTTCCCCTCGCCGCTTTGGCTATCCGAGTGTCTGGATCTCTCGTTCGTTCCTAATACGAGGCTATAGTGTGACAGTACAGCTCTCTTCTCAGGAGAAGCTTACTTTTCAACCATGTGTTGAACTTTTAAATAGACGCCATGTCTTAAAGTTTGGCCGGAAACATCAACTACGCTGGAATCAGAAGGTAAGTAACCATCTAAAGTGTTTTAAACCTAATTTTTAAAGGGTTTTAAACTTCAAAAGGCTTTAAATGAATAATTTCGGTAGTATTTAAACTTTCACATTATTGTGCAATCTCCTAACTGCACTACGTGGGAAATGTCTTTGTCCTTCTTAAGCTAACTAAGCCTTCCATTGAAAGTCATGCAAACCAAGTACTTCTTGTACGAAATAAGGGGGATATCAACTCTCCACCGAGGGAATTCTGCTAAACTCATAGCTGTCTGAAAAAATAACTTTGCTTCCTGCGTGGGATTCTCTACTCGCCCTATTCAACTATAATTACATCTCTAGAAACTTCCATTTGTAATAGACTCTAAACAGTGAAAAACTATACTCAACAACGTCAAATTACTGGTAACTTTCAACTCAAATTGAAGTATAAACTGCAATAGTGAGATTTCACTCATGTTTAACAAAACCATGACGAATAGAAGGACCTAGTGTGATGACTCCGCCATTATAGCACGGTAGTTTGTGGTCCCGCCGCTACAATCACTGCAAGCGATAATGGCCAACAACGTGTACTAGGGTTGTAGGCACTACAAGCACGCCATCAAAAAACAGCAGTTGAAAAACAAGCAACAACAGCAACAACTCCATAAACCCATCCTCTCACTTCTCTCCCTCTCACCAACACTTCCCCCAAGCAATCCTACCACTCTACATCAAATCCTACAGCTTTTAATCACGCCAGCAGCACAATAAACTTGATAAATCCAGGCTACAGAACAGACCAAAAAACTACACTTTAAGCTAAACCAAATTCACTTCTCAGCTCGACATAAGCCATAATACAACTTAAAACTTATACAAAACATACTCTCCCTACTGTTTTACAACTATTAAGCGAACTATTCGCACTCAAAAACTAAAAACCCTGAAACGGGAGCTAATTTAAGAACGCAATAGCCTAGCCCGATTACGTCTCCGGCAGTGCTACCGCATACGCATTGATAACTTCACAATAACTTCCAAATTACGGCTAATAAGTGACCTATCTGCCTGAGTAGTTACAGGTGTTACCGGCTTGCCTGGGACGATGGGTCACTAAACCGGCATTTAAACTCAATTATTAAGCTTTAATTAACCAAATTCAGAGGAAACAGATCAGACCAAAAAACTACACTTTAAGCCATACCAAATTCACTTCTCAGCTCGACATAAGCCATAATACAACTTAAAAACTATACAAAACATACTCTCCCTACTGTTTTACAACTATTAAGCGAACTATTCGCACTCAAAACCTAAAAACCCTGAAACGAGGGCTAATTTAAAAACGCAATAGCCTAGCCCGATTACGTCTCCGGCAGTGCTACCGCAAATGCATTCATAACTTCACAATAACTTCCAAATTACGGCTAAGTGACCTATCTGCCTGAGTAGTTACAGGTGTTACCGGCTTGCCTGGGACGATGGGTCACCAAACCGGTATTTAAACTCAATTAATAAGCTTTAATTAACCAAATTCAGAGGAAACAGATGGTGCAAAATGATGAGTTTTAAAGCTATCTGGATCCAGTTTTTCAACCAATTTATTGTGATGTTTTATGTACGGTATGGTTAATGTCAAACGCAACTAATACCATTTTATCCATAATGTAGAATTTTGGGCTTATGCCGTGTTTTATTTTAATCAAACTCGACGCGTTTCGAAAGAAACCATGTCTTTCTTCATCAGGAATAAACGGAAATACGACTAACTTATTGCTAAGAGAAAGCAAAAAAGGTGCCCTAAGATGAACAATGAAGTGTATCTAACACGTCCTTCGAGAAGTGTATGTAGCATTCTTTTCCAGGCCGAGAAAGTGATTACCGGAAAATTAAACTAACAATCGAAGTGGAGCGAAATATTTATGATTGTGTCGATTCCAAAGAAACAATTTCAGTTGATCCTTCAGGAGCTGGCTGCTGTCTTCAGCGTGTCATGGATATTATCCCCAGACTTGTTTATTATGGGTGCCGATTCTTCTTCAGAACGAAGGATATCCGCCGAGATTTGCAATCTCGAACACCCGCCAAGTCTTCACGCAAGCTTTCGAAAGTCCAGTACCGTAGCCGACAAAATTAATTGTTAAGTAGAGTGTTACATTAAATAGTTTATGTGTGCTTGTTATAATATGCTGGGGATTATGTTTTTTATCTGTGTCTGTACACTCCAGGAATCTGTGCGTTCCTTAACATGTAATGAAGACCGTAGTTCTTATTTCTATGAATTATATTTTCCATTGTGCCCTGCCATGCTATTTTAATTGGAACCGTTAATTACTTTTTAAAAGAGTATTAGTTACAAAGTAATTCGTTTCCCTTAGCACCATCCCTAAGACCAGCTGACCCCGGCAGTGTGGAACGTACCCACTCTAGCGCTGCATGGCGGGGCGCGCTTGAACTTCAGGAGTCTTCTCACTTTCTCCTTCTATTCGTCATGACAAAACTGTCAGTGCTACGAAATGTGATCGTGTGGCTATCTTCCGCGCCGCGTTCCGTACGAAACATTAAAATCAGCTAGGCTTTAATTCCCCAATTCCTATTTCCCCAATTTTCCTATTACGAACAATTTAGTGTAATTTAAATATTTTTCTTGTAAGCTACAATGAGGCTTTGCCTATAAATAGGCTCCCTCCCAGTTTGTCATGTATTACATCTCGTAATTACTGTATAAATACTCTATGTGGTTATAAATCCACATTTTAATCCGCACTTTCATTTTCCTGCTGCGTTCAGGAATTTTGAATTCGTTATTTCCCAATTGTTAAAACGTTTGTATATTTTCTTATGTGATCAAGGCTTCACTAATGTGACCTCTCCAATTTGTATCACACACATCGTAATTACTGCATCAATAATCTAAGTGGTTATAAATCCACCTTTTAATCCTTTTTTTCTTCTCCTGCTGTTCCCAGGAATTTAAAATCATTTGTTTGAAGCTCCTTTCGCTTTACTACAAAGGCATTCTAGTAAAGAATTGGTCCGCTACTTAACCAATCTTACGCAATATCTGAACATTTTGTAAAGTTTCTTATTCTAGGTCCCAGCCCTCTTAACTGCACAAATAGTTTGAAAACCCTTGTGAGGGTTCTTATTAATCTTGTTATAGGTCTAAGACCTTTGAATTGTACAGATTGTTCCAAATTCTATTATTGTAGAGGCAATTAAACTTGCTATAATTTCCTTGAGTTCAATTATATTGCTCGAAGAGCTGTTAGGTATGGCCTACCTTTCCCTATTTTTTTTCTCTCGAATTACTTTCTGTATTTAAAGAAATAACTCTGTGTACTGAATGCTAAGTTTAATACAAATTCAATCATTTGTTGCGTTTATAGCAAAATTTCTTGCTAACATTGCTCATAAAGCTTACTTTAGCTATTTCTTGTAAATCATTAAAGGCAAGTATAGCTTGCTCAGCCAGTTTCCTACTTGAAGCGATTCCTGCTTTGTCCTAGGATTTACTACATTGAATTTTGGTTTTGTCTACGTTAGGTTTGGGTTTCTTACCCCGTTCTAAACTTTTAGTCGGCACTCTGCTGGATAAAAGTTTAGCTTACCGGTACTTTAAACGCAACAATTGTTTCCTTCTAGTAATTTCTACTAATAACAATAATCTTACTAAAATCTCTGAAAGCGCCTTATCTCTGTCCACACTGCGGGCATTTGGTTTCTCGCTTAAGGATCCATCCTTGGTGGGGAATAAAATTATTCCTGTCAATTTCAATATCCTGAGCATATTAGAATACTCCCTAAAACATTTCCTTTTAGAAAGGAAAATAAATAATTCAACTTTCCCTTGTTTGTATTTCCTCGCCAGCGAACTGTGTACCTACATATTACCCTATTTTATGTTTGGGAGAGACGGTACACTTAGCGCCTGCCTGCCGGCAAACTCAGCTAGCGTTGCTCGCACCATTATACTTGCTTATAAGTATTTTGTTATACACACTCTTGGTCGCTCTATACGTAAGCAAGACTGTGTTTTCTCTATCAGTTTCATTCTTCAAGTTTCGGTCAGTTTTTTGACAGTTAATCAATCTTTAAAAAATGCCCTATTAATAACTCAAATTTTCGAGGCTAGTATCTGCTTTCTCGCCTTGCACTCACGAGCCTTAATCAAAACCCTACTTTTTTTTTTCATTATCTAAACTATATTTATTCCTTTGCTTGGATTCGTTTCTTTCGGCCTAGAGTTCGTTTCTATTCCCAAGCCTTTTCCTTTTTCATACCATCTTCCCTCCAGTAGTGTTTAAGCCGATACTTGACCTACCAGGCGTCACTCTCGCTACTGGCACCAGGCTCAGGGCACGTAACCTTACAAGAACAATTAACAAGTTTAAGCTATTTTCTGAGGAAACCTCCGTGGCTTAGGCGGCAGCACGCCGGCCTCTCACCGCTGGGTCCGTGGTTCAAATCCCGGTCACTCCATGTGAGATCTGTGCTGGACAAAACGGAGGCAGACAGGTTTTTCTCCGGGTACTCCGGTTTTCCCTGTCAAAAATTTCATTCCAGCAACACTCTCCACTATCATTTCATTTCATCTGTCATTCATTTAATCATTGCCCCAGAGAGGTGCGTCAGGCCTCGGCAGCCGGCACAGTTCATATCCTCGCCGCTAGATGGGGGCTTCATTCATTCCATTCCTGACCCGGTCGGAGACTGGAAGCAGGCTGTGGATTTTCATTTTCAAGCTATTTTCTGAAGAGTGAAGCAAATCCTGGAGGAAATATTCTGGCATCTCTTATTAGGAGATTACCTCTTATTTGGGTACTTTACCTTAGTCTGAAATTCTCTGTGTGCAACTAAGTCGTACCCAGGTAGCACTGCGCCCTCATGTGCTCTACACCTCAAACCTACAAATGCAAATAGTTTAACACTGAATCTAACCATCGCCTCCAAGTCGACCTCTGCTTCTCTACTCTATGTCACAGCGGAGGCCCGGGTTCGATTCCCGGCTCTGCCAAGAAATTTAATTCCGGTCTGAGGGCTGGAACGGGGTATACTCAGCCACGTGAGCCAAAACTGAGAAGAGGCGAGTTCGATTCCTACCTCAACCATCCTGGAAGGTTTTCCGTGGTTTACCACTTCCCATCCAGGCAAATCCCGGGATGGTAGCTAACTTAAGGCCACGACCCCTCCTACCCAAATCCTACCACAATTACAAATACACACACTAGTACAGACATCACAGTGACACAGGTTATCAGTCAAATTCTACACACGCCCAGGTACACTGGGCTACACGACCGCGATGTCGCAAAGCCCCTAAAGCATTAACAACAACAACAACAAAAATCTTACCCTATGGCCGAGTTCATTAACCTCCTAGGCAATCTCTCCTCTCCCATTCGATAACATGAACCCACCATCCAAGTAGGCTCATACGAACAGCCTCATCTAACACGCGTGTGAGTCTTCAATCATTAGACTGGTTTGATGAAACTACCTCTGTCTCCCTCTACAGAGCTCTTCTTTTCATCTCTACAAAGCCATCACACCCTACATCCGAGGCAAACTGTTAAAACATATTCTAACCTTGACAATCCCTACAGTTCTTGTCCTCAACCCGTCCTTCTAGATTTTGGAATGCATAACATTTCCCGGGGTCAAAATAAACTCTGAACACAATCTGGTTGTTATCGAATGCAGATTGAAACTGAAGAAAAGTCAAAAGCCGAAAAGGTGGACAATATACAAATAGAAAGAAATTACTTGAATGAAAGATTTCATAGTATAAAGAATTAACGAAGAAACCTGAACGAACTTCCAATGCACTTTTGAAGACAGAAATTACTAAATACGCAGAGGTAAACATTGGTAGAACTTGACGGAGAAGTTTAGAAGATCTACTGTATAAAGAAATCTGTGAACTTCAGAGCTACCTTAAGGGTGACAATGTTTAAACCAGCAGCGTCCAGAGTGTCTCTCACTGTGCAAAGTCGCACAGCTGCACACCTGTGAATGCACAGTGCAGGGTCGTGGTAGGCGTGGGGCCCGGTCGGTTACGGTAGTCAACGGTGCTATCGCATTATGGGAGGGACGTATCCTGCAATGTGACTCGTGGCTTTCATTATCAATTCGTGATCAGACCACTCCCTTTGCGATCTGTTAAAGGTCAGCGACCTTATCATTACAACATGGCAAGTGCTAAAAAGCGACGGAGCGGCGATGTGCAACAATTTAAGAAAAGAAGGAATGGGAGAACATGTGTTCGCATACGGCCGAGTGCGTCCCGTATTTTATCGCATTTCTGTGTTCATTGTATCGTGTATCCATTCTTCTCCCACTCTGCCTGATGTAATTTGCTTGACACCCTGTATCTTGGCACGTAATGGAATATACCCCTGACTTTGAATACAGGTCTTGTTTATTTAGATTACTATTGTGCAGATGCTTTCCGGTTGCGTTATTCGTTATAAATGCTATTTTTATGCCTTGTTTTTTGAACAGATTAGTGATTTAATATGTATTCGCGTTCGCATAATTGAAACGCGCGAATTCTCTCCTTATTGTCCGGCTTTTGAATCGTTTTATTTTTATGTCTGGCTACAATTTCATCTATTTTGCTGGACGGAAAATTGTTTTCCTTTGCTATTTGCTTGATTATTCTGACTTCCTTATTGTGATTATCTTTTGACATGGGTATGTTTAAAGCCATGTGCACCATTGCATTGAACCCCGCTAATTTATGCGTACTGGGATGATTGGACTGTTTGTCAATCGCATGCGAAGTTTGTGCGGTCTTTCGGAATATGGAATATGAAAGCTCATTATCTTTACGTTCGATAGTTATGTCGACAAGACCCATATACAATGAACAGAGAAATGCGATAAAATATGGGACGCTCTCGGCCGTATGCGAACACATGTGCGAAGCGGGACACAGTTTCACTAACATTGAAACCGATTTTAAAATATTTCGTCACGAAACGAAAGGCAGAGCTCTTGACATAAAGGAAGCAATCGAGATACACTTAGCTAAAATAAAAATAAAATTATACGAACACATTTTCATGGCGAGTTCACCCCTATACACTCTACTAGAAAACACACCCCGTCGGAAACAAGACACAACATAACGATGTAGCCAAGCTAGATAAGGGATTAATAAGGGAAAGATGGTATTGGATCAAGATGTACGATTTATCTTTTTCTTCAATAAACCTAGGCCAGTATTAACGACAGTATTCAAGGTGCCAGGACATTCTCATAAGACGGCCTGCGCTTAAAGAGGGCTCTTTGGCGTATGCGTGGCGAGATTGAAACCAGATCTTTAATAGTTGATTATCCTGAATACAGTAACATACACCACACTAAAGAGACTAGACTTGGCAACTTAAATTTACTGAACATTTGCACGAGGAACACATGGCACTTAGGAATGCGAGAAGGGGAATATCCCAACGAGACGAGGGACCTCTCACACACAGGAATTTCTCTTCAGTCGAGTGCAGACAGTTACGAAGTTAACTGCTCCCACCAGGACCGCGCAAGACTCGACCAGATAAGTATCCTGTACAATACAATCTGAATTGACCATTTACAACAACCAAATATTCACCCCAAAGATGCAAATTCCGGAGGTCAATCACCACCCCCAGTATCTTAACAAAAAATCACATAGACTACAACTAACAAATATTGACGAGTTGCATTATCTTAACTAATACTGCAACTAAATAAGTGTATATATTGTAAATATTGTCACCCATACTTTCAGACATAGATTTTATAGCCTGAGTGTAATGGATCTGATGATGATCGCTTGACGATGGAAACTGGTCAGCCAAATGTATTTATTAATCCCATGTAATTTTTTTCAGGATTAGGGAATAACCCATCTCATTTGGGTACTATCATGTTGACCGACTGAAAAGCATCAAACTTTTGTTTACTAAAGCAACACTGAAAATGGCTTCAAACACCACAATATAATTTAGTTCGTAATACAGATTTCAGACAAATAGTCATATTTAGACAATGCTATTTTTCACACTGAAGGACAAATTAATATGATTTTAATGTAAAATGTGTACACAGTGCTAGTCATCCTCAACCACTGTTATCTTTCCCTAAAAGTTGTGTGTTTTGTTTAATTTGTACAATTCATTCCATTAGAATTAAATTAAATAAGTTCCACTCTGTGAAACAACAGAGTATGATTTATTAAATAAACAAAATATCCTTTCATAGCTTCGTGTACATAGACTATCCACGGTTTTGGGACCAGCGGCCATACGTATATTATTCATTGGTTTACCGGGTTATGACTTGTTGAAAAGTCCATCTCCTGCAGCGATCAAGTTATACAGTAAATATAGCTCGATCTTTCAAAATATTATGTAGTTCTGTTTTTTTATATGTCGTTAGGACCTAGGTCAATAGGAAGAAACCAAGTTTGCACCTTTGAAATACTTGTGCGAGCTGAGCAATACACAAAAATGCCCCATGTAGCTAACTTGTATTTCGAACGCATTGGATTTTCACTTCTATTGTTTTTTATGAATTGCGAAAGACACGACGACGATGCAGGATTAATGAGTTCCTGAGCCTGATAAGAATGGTCGCACTCCTCAATTCGTAAAAGCGACGGACCCGGTCGGCGTCGTGTGCCTATGAGCTGCAATTCCTGCAGTAGTAAAGTTTTATATAGCTCCTTGGAGATTCGAGAGCTCGTGACCAAGTATCGACAAAGGTTCGTTTCTCCCGGTAAAAATAGCCAGCGCTTTATTACAATACTCTGTCACAACATACCCGCCTCGCTTGTTCGTCCATGCGTGCGTGAGTGCGTCCGGCCCTCCGAACACCTTCCACAATAATTTGCAAACAAAAAGGAGCAAGTATCCGACTGCACTGGCTACAGGTCAACATTCAACGCTACACGCGTCTTAGGTTTGCATGCATGTTTTATTAAAATGATTGGGCTAACACAACAGAAGAAAACGTGTGTAGGCCTGTGGCTACCAATACCAAAATGCACTCAAGTCTTATCATGAGGCCATTTCCAATAAAAATGTGTCCTAAAACAAAACATGAGATATTTAAACTGGCAATATTAATCCCCATAGAGGATGAATAGCTCACGACTAGGTCTATATAAGCCATGATGCCAAAAATAACGAGTAAGCGTTTTTAACGTCTCACTATAAAGACAAAAGGCACAATGGACTCACGAAATAACTGGTCATGTCTCCATAAAATTTCAATTTGAATTTCTTGGCGCTACATTTATAGCACGAATACGACCAGTTTCGTACAGTGGCAGGTCGAAATGTAGTGCCCGGAAGACCCCTGTACAAAAAATTATATTTCAAAACAGCTCATATCGTAACTTCACTGAAGGGCATTGAAGCAAGGTTTGAAAAGCAACAAGGAATTATTTGCATATCGCCTCAATAGCTGATACACTTCACTTTCAGTTAAATTACAGATTCAATTACCGGAATTCGTATATCTTTTCTCTAAAAGTATATCTTACTTTTACCGATCATTTCACTAACTACTGTAAGCTTCCTCTCACGGAGGGTAGATTTATTTTCAATTATATTACGATATCCAATCATTTCACAACAGATGTTTGAAAAGTTAGGATAACAAAATTTACCATCCGAGTAATTACAGCTGTTTTTACCAACTCTTTACTAACGATTAGTTAGTTAATTCCTATTTACAGTAACTCAAATACGAGAGTTAATGCAAGGTTATCGTCGATGCATTTCAAGAGGCAATTCGGGTTCGTAATTACTTAAATACGCTTTACGGCTCTCACGCACGCTTAGACTCGGTTTCAAATGGAGAAATATGGCCGACCAAGAAGCGTGTAGCATTGATCGTTGTTTGTGATGCTTACTTGAGATTTTCTGGAACATAATTATAAAAGAAGAGAAATACAGAAGACCTTATCCATGACAAAAACTTAAAATGATATGTACTAAGTGTTTAGGAGAACTGGCAGTTGTGTGTGTACATTGTTTACTTAGCTAAATAGGACACGCTCTCCCCGTTGTCTTCGTAGCTTAAGTGGTTGCGTTGCAGACTGAATTCATTATGCAGAGCTGGAAGGAGTTCGAGTCCCACTTCGGATATCATTTTATAAAATTTCCGTATTATTTTTACTTGGCTTTAGTAACATGTATGATCTTTTATAATTTCAGTGTCATAATAGTACATTATGCAACGAGCCTATAATGGCAATAATTAAGACACGAGTGTCTTAATTACCATTATAGGCGAGTTGCATACGACTGTTTATGTTCGACGATAATTATAACTTTATTTTATGTTTCAACATAAATATTCATAAACATCTGTTGAGATTCAGTCACTTGCATTTTGTAACCGGAGTGCAAGCGCTGGGTTTGATATGTTTTCCAAGTTCTCTGACCGACCGACGCATGCGCTGTGTGCTTGGCAATGCCATACATATTCCTTGATGCCATATGTTTACAGCCTGCCGATGTGTACCAGCATTCAGTCAAACTGTCACCGAAGTCGTTTGAAAGCAATGCGCTGTGTAGAAATTGGGGTTGGGGATATTAAGGTACAGTGCTTTTTCTTGTCTCATATTCGCCAGTTTAGTTACGCGAACACATGGACGGTGCACTTTCCATGTCGGTAATTTATATAGACATGTTGGATTTTGAGCGCATGCGCGAAGGTATCCTTACCTAATTGGTCAACGATGGTCTCTGATTGGCTGGAGAAACTGTATCATAATGAAAACTTGTACTATAATGAGCCTCATTATGATACAGTTTCCTGACACATAATGTTTACCTTTCGACATCGTCAAGCATAAACATATATGTTATATTCATATGGATGAAAGTTCGTGTGAAATTCGGAAACAAACGAAATTTTCCGACATTGCAATATGCGCGAGATTGAGTTCATCTGTTTCCCTCCACTTGAACGACGCTTTAGGGAGTAGAGTGGTCAGATTTGGAAATTTAACGTAATTGTTTATTAGTGGTAAGTTAACGAGCGTTTCTGTTGAATGAAATGCTCATGCAAAGATAAATAATGTTTAATGATGAATTAAGAGATAATTGACGTTGGTGAAAACGGTTCTTAAGCTGATAGCCGAGGCTCGTCGGATCCCACAGAACCTTTTGTTTCAAGAGTGACAGTGGAGGAGCTATATTTCCGCTCTCCTAGTAATTCTCACAAGAGATGATTTCGGACCTCTCGATGCTAATCGTCAGAAACATTCCCGGGTAAACATGCATGGGACTGGAGTAACTGGTCTAAGGTTCGGCATGTCGCAATCACCCATTAACCCCTAAAACAAGACATAAGCTAGGGCTAAAGACTGTAATGTTTGCAGTATTACATTGCGAAACATAGTGCACCTAAGGGGCATGAACTGATTATGGATCAGTGCAGGTTGATGATAGCGTTACGGCTCTCGAGGTCAATATCCATGTTGTGGAGTAATACACGCTCAAGGTGAATAAGTAGGCCTACATTATCGCCAATTATTACCCTCTAAACTTCCTAATGTATTCAAATGTTCGGGATATTCTCTTACAGCACAACCTTCATTCTATGTCATGCCCAAAAACTGACTGGGAAACTGGCGTTGACTTCCGGAGTCTAAATCTACTAACAGTGATTGGATCTTATACGGCTGCTCCGATCTGAGCTATTTTGTTTGAGGAGGAGGAGGGAGGGGTGCACACTGTACCCGAATTACGAGAGCCACCGTAATTACATTTTTGCATTATGAACAGCGGAACGTCATTGTGAAGTTTGAACAGATCGCTGAGACAACTAGTTCACCGCGCCGAGCAAGAGAATGCGCTAGGAAGAAGACCTGTGGCGCCGACGGGCAAGCTACCGAAACTAGTTGATGATAAAATAAAATCGCCGATTTGAGGTCTAGAAACTAGTAGATGAAAAATGAAATCCACAGCCTGCTTCCAGTCTTCGACCGGGTCAGGAATGGAGTGAATGAAGCCCCCATCTAGCGGCGAGGATATGAACTGTGCCGGCTGCCGAGGCCTGACGCACTCCTCTGGGGCAATGATTAAATGAATGACAGATGAAATGAAATGATGGTGGAGAGTGTTGCTGGAATGAAATATTGACAGGGAAAACCGGAGTACCCGGAGAAAAACCTGTCTGCCTCCGTTTTGTCCAGCACAGATCTCACATGGAGTGACCGGGATTTGAACCACGGACCCAGCGGTGAGAGGCCGGCGTGCTGCCGACTAAGCCACGGAGGCTTATGGTTACACAATATGGTTAGATCTATTTAAAAAAATAACATCTTTGAAAATGGAAAATTTATAATTGTTTTTTTAATGTTAAATTTAATTAAGGATGATAATTATGTAGATGCTGAAAGCAAAGATTTGAACAACAACCAATGAAACAAATGCTATTTGAGAAAAGTTCAATAGAACATTGAGGAAACACAATAATATTAATATTCTGACATTATGTGGTCGAATATTGGTATTTATTTCAACCTAATGTTTTTACAAGAAATAACTATATACATGTATTCATACACTAGTTGAAATGCGATTTTTGAAAATCACATGATGTGATATTTTTCCAATGAAAACAAAATTTTTGTCAACTTGAACCATCAGAACAGACAATGATCTTTTGATTTTATTTGAAACCATGAGTGACATGTTTATTAAACATGAAGTGAAAGTGACGAGGGGACCGATAGGGGTCAATGAACAATGAACCTCCTATTGTGTAAATAGCGAAAATTTAGAATAGGAAAATGATACCAGATGGACTATCAATTTCTGGCTATCAAAAATTTAGGCTAGGAAAATTTTATTTCTGGTGTTGATATTTTTCTTGTGATATTTTTGAATGATTTTGCATAAATTTTAAATCTTTTAATTGTAATAAAATGAGATAATTTTAAAAAATTGTGATATTTCCTTTCTCTTCTCCCTTGCTTGCATATTGCCGAGATCAGTTAAGCCAGCGTTTACTTTAGATTTTCTTCCCAGATAGGCCCTGATATTGTTTTTCTCGTGCTGAACTGATTTCGGGAATTGGCAAATGTGTTCGTTGGACTTCGGTCTAAACGGGCACAACACGATAGGATATTGTTTGCCTACTGTACACATTTTGCAAAAATAATGGAAAAGTAGCCTTATGAGATCACCTGACATATGTGTGTGTTTTGTTTGTCCTTCTGTCAGTCTCTGGGTCTCCACCCGGGGGGTGGCGGGACAATTCCTAAACGGCTGCTTTCATCGAAACCAAACTTGGTATAAGTGAAGATCTACATCAAAATATCTCAAGGCTATATTTGAAATTGACGACAGTGCTACCAACTACTCAAAAATAATAATTGAAATTTCAACTCTATGAATAGGAACCATTCCAAAATTGGAACATATACCTACAACAAAATATTGCAAATCATCATGAACCGTATGCGATAATGATACCACCGTGATTCTACGCACCCTGATAGGCTCAATGTTTTCATGCATGTCACTTCGATACGACATTTATTTTAAAAATGGTACATAAATTCAAATTAATTTTGAGCAACCAATACAAGGCACTGTTGCAAACACGAGTCTACGCTTGCTGATAGGTTTAATGTTTAACTCCATGCAACGTCTATAGGTTACTACTGAACTGCAGCCAAAGATTGTACGTGCAATGTGTATCTTAAGAGCTGAAATTAGGCATATATTCAGAGTGACCAGGGCTGCCAACTGTTGATAAATGCTCTCTATAAATTTTGAACCCTAGTCTCAATATACCTGAAAGTGTGCAGGCCAACAGTTATAAACCTTGCACACGTATATAACATAGAATTTCTAATTAATTTTGAGTAAACCATACATGATACTGTTGCCAACCTGATTTTACGCGTGTTGATAGGTTTAATGTTTAACTGCATTTTATGTCCATATTATCTATTGGACTTCAACCAAATTTTGTGTGTGTTTGATGTATTTTAAGAGATAAAAATAGGCATAAATTCAATGTCTCCAGGGCTGCCAACTGTTCATAAATGCTCTCTATAATATTTTAACCTAGTCTCAATATATCAGAAAGTAAACATGCCAACAGTTCTTAACATTGCACACGTATAGAACATAAAATTGCAGATCAATTTTGAGTAACTCATACAAGACAGTATTGCCAACACGATTCTACGTACGTTGATACTTTCAATGTTTACATGCATGTAACTTCAATACTAACGAATGGATTTCATCGAAATGTTTTTTATACGCAATTTATGTTTTAGAACGTATAACTGTGATTATTATACCCATCACCAAGGTTACCAACCGTGTATAAATGATCTCAAAACTTTTGAATCCAACCGTCAATATCTCGGAAAAGGGATACGAATAAAATTCAAAATTATCTCAGTGTAGGTCCATGATGTTTTCGACCAATTTAGAGTAAATCGTCAATGTTAGTGATACAGACATAATTGTATGCATCGTATAATGTTCAATGTTCACCTACATGCAACTGCCATACTTATTTATGGATTTATACCTAATTTTTCACGTCAATATATGTCTTAGCAGACATAAGTATGCCTATTTAAAGTGTCCATATGACTACAGTCAGCCTGGTAACATTCTGAAAACATTTGAGACCTAAACTCAATATCGAAGTATATGTTCTTATAAATAATTTGAAACTCTATACACTATAATGCAGGCTGTTCCAGCCGAGCAGATCGCCCGTGAGCAAACCTGCAATATGCAATACAGCTCTGCTGTAGGGGGGCGGCCGTTACTAAGCGGTGGATACATCAAGATTGGCAGGAAGCGCATGGACTTGTACTATGACCTTCGCCCAGTGACGTTTTGGCTATCACCCCCCCCCCCCCCCCCCCACCCCCCCCCCCAGTCCCTCTCCAACCGTGCTCAGAGCATTACTGCTGTGTACTCGCGAGTACGCAAACTCAAACTCGTGGATTTGGAACAGCCTGCTACTATAATGTCTTAATATTGCGGATGACTATTGAGCAACACGTGTATAAAGGGTGTAACTAAATGTGGGAAAGCTCCGGGGATTCGATAGAGGACCTGTTCTCTAAACATATGGTGTATGTGCGTTCGTAGCCGTGTTACAAGCATTGTTTGTGGTGTGCATAACACAAACAGCGGCACGATGCTAGTGAATGGCACACGGGCCACTTGTACGTTTCGTCGCTATTCAAGTCTGTGTACATTCTTAAACAAATGGATAGGGCGTCATGGACCCGACACCGTGGCCTGCTCGTTCTCCCGATCTCAACCCATTAGACTTCTACTTATGGGGTCATTTAAAGACCATTGTGTTTGCCACACTTATTCATAACGTGGACATTCTGCGACAGCGAATAGAGCAATAATGTCGACAGATACGACATACGCCGGGAATATGGAAGCGTGTCAGACAGTCAATGATGCGGCGCATAGACGCCTGCTTTACAGCTCGTGGTAGCAATTTTGTGCACCTTCCGTAGAGAACTGTAAGTAGTAACGTACACTTTCAACACAAATGACCAACCTGCATAGTGAAGCGATCTGTTATGTCATCATCATCATCGACTTTAACTCGAATCAGAGTATAAATCTACTTCCTTCAGTCCAGTTTGTGGATGTGTTTACGGTGACTAAAGAGTCCAATCCTGGCATAGAACAAGCGTCCACACAAGTCACAATGTATTGCTGGAGGAGGACGTGGTTGGGCTGCTCTAAGTTTCCTAGCTTGACGCTTGGCCTCTTCATGTGTGCGTCGATCCCTTTCAAACGTTTTTTCAGTATCTGAGATGGTACGGCGCCAAGTTGAGCGGTCTTCAGCCAGCATGTCCCAGGTTTGTGAATCAAGACCTTTCAATTTCAGGGTCTGCTTAAATTGGTCCTTGTAGCGCCTCTTAGGACCACCATGAGGTCTGGTGCCATAGCATAGCTCACCATATAGCATTTGACGAGGTACTCTCACATCATCCATCCGATGGACATGACCAATCCATCTAAATTGGTGACCTATTATGGATGATTCTATGCTGTTGATTTGAGCCTTTTCAAGAACAGCAATGTTGGTAATGCGGTCTTCCCATTTAATCCTCAGGATTGATCTAAGTTTTTGTAGGTGGAAGCGCTCAAGCTTCCTAAGATCACGTCGGTAAAGTGTCCACGTTTCACAGCCATACAACAATGTAGAAATGACTACTGCTTGGTACACCATAAGCGTTGTACTCATGGACAGATCTTTATTCATGAAGACCCGGTGCGCTAATCGTCCATATGCTGCATGGGCTGCGCCAATTCTCTTATCCACATCCTGCTCACAGGTACAGCTCACAGAAATGGTACTGCCCAGGTACGAGAAGTGGTCTTCCTGCTCTAATGGCAAATTTGAGATGGAAATATTGAACTGAGGAAGAGGTGTGCCTGGTGAAGGTTGTGCCAAGACTTTAGTCTTATTGACATTTATGGTAAGACCAAAGCGATCACATGCACTTTTGTAACAATTAACAGACTCTTGCAGCTCTTCTGGTGTGAGAGTTGGTGCCGCAGCGTCATCTGCATACAACATATTAGTAACATTAGTAACCTGAGTTTTCCTCAAGGAGCGGAGAGGAGTCAGGTTGAAAAGCCCTCCATCAAAACGATACTTGACCTCCACACCTGGGATGTTTGTGGTGAATCATAAAGCATTGCAGCCAAGTACAGTGCGAAAAGCGTTGGAGCCAGTACACATCCTTGTTTCAGTCCATGGGTAATAGGAAATTCATCGGACATCTTATTCTGATGGCAAACCTGACCTGTCATGCCATCATAGAGAGCCTTGATTAGATCTACAAAACGCTGAGGGCAACCAAACCGCTTCAGCACTGCCCACATGGCTGGTCTTGGAACCGAATCAAATGCCTTTTCCAAGTCATAAAAGACTAAGAAGAGTGGATTCTGTTGTTCTCTACATTTTTCTTGTAGCTGTCTCACACAGAAAATCAAGTCAATTGTGCTTCTGGAAGCTCTAAATCCGCATTGTCACTCTGGGAGGATCTTCTCAGAGATAACCTTGAGGCAGTTAAGTAGAATCCTTACAAGAATCTTCGCCACAATTGATAGCAGTGATATACCACGGTAGTTGCCACAAACACTGCGATCACCCTTCTTAAAGATAGTGATGATAGTGGCATTCTTTAGGTCTCCAGGTACCTTTCTTGATTCCCCTATTCTGAGGATAAGGGTGAAAATCCTTGTTTTGAGGTAATGACCTCCGGCTTGAATTTGTTCCAGAGGGATGTTATCTGGGCCAGGTGCCTTTATGGGTTTCAATTGGGTGAATGCTGCAGTGAATTCATGATAAGTAGGAGGTACTGCCAACACAGTTGTTCAGGTTGTTGCGGCACATCACAAAGGAAGTCTTCAGCAGCTGCTGATGGACGATTTAGGAGATTGGAGAAATGCTCCTTCCAGCGTTCCAAGATTTCTTGACTGTCAGTAAAGGTAGTAGAATTATCAGCGCTTTTCAGTGTATCTGATGAGGAGCGAGATGGTCCATATATTTCCTAGAGTACTGCATAGAAGTTCTTCAAGTCTCGAGCATCTGATAGTCTCTGCAGTTCCTGAGCCTTCTGCTGCCACCAAGTATTTTTAATCTGCCTTATCAGCGTCTGACATTTACCCTTGAGTTCCAGTAGTTTATCTCTCTTTGTGCTGGAAGTTGGGTCTTGAAGATGGGCAAGATAGGCATTCCTTTTGGCATTGATGATAGACAGAATTTCTTCATAGTTGTCATCAAACCAGTCTTGTGTTTTCCGCACTATAAAACCAATGGTTTCCTCAGCTTACTGTGTGATGATCTTCTGTAGTGTGGCCCATTCTTGCTGAATGTCATTCGTTACTGGGTTTTCTGATAACTGGGTGAATATCATGTTTCCAAAATGTTTATAGATGGATTCATCCCGAAGTTTGGATGTATTAAACTTCTTTCTTGGCAAATTTTTTATGTTCCTATGTGGTTTAGGTCTGATGGATATCCTGAGCTTACATATAATAAGTTTATGATCTGTCCAACA
Organism: Meconema thalassinum; assembly: GCA_946902985.2. Lineage (NCBI taxonomy): Eukaryota > Metazoa > Arthropoda > Insecta > Orthoptera > Tettigoniidae > Meconema > Meconema thalassinum. The sequence goes on from OX336389.2 coordinate 1,038,834,065, forward strand.
ATCATCTATATTCCTTGCTGTTCTGGTAATAAGAATGTCCTTCTTATCACATTGCCAAGTAATGATATAATCAAGAATGTGCCAATGTTTGGAACGAGGATGCATCCACGAGGTTTTGAAGCGGTTAGGTAGCGGGAACTGCGTGTTGGCAATGAAAAGTTCGTGTTCTGCACAAAGACCAAGAAGCAACAGTCCATTGGGATTACATTTCCAAGTCCCTGTTTGCCCATCACATTATTCCATAGCCTGTGATCTTTCCCAACTCTGGCATTGAAATCACCGAGGAGCAAGAGTTTATCTGCAGATGGTACCTTGGAGATGATTTCACTTAGCTGATCATAGAATTGATCCTTTACTTCATCATCAGAATCTAAGGTAGGAGCATAGGCCGAGATGAATGTCATAAAGGAACCTCCTGAGAGTGGTATGCGGAGAGTCATGAGCCTTTCGCTGATTGCAATGGGCGTAAGTTGGTGATAATTTACCAGTTTGGTCTTCATAGCGAAGCCCACACCATGAATACGACATTCACCCTCCTCTTTTCCTTTCCAGAAGATGGCATATCCTGTTCCAGATTCAGTAATCTTGCCCTCAGAAGACAGCCTAGTTTCACTGAGAGCAGCAATGTCAACGTTGAGTCTTGATAACTCATGGGTTACAAGAGCTGATCTTCTCTCAGGTCTAACGATATTGTCCATACGATGTTATGTACAACACAAGCAATGCTAGTAACACGGAAACGAAAGCAAATACACCATATGATTACGGGATATAGTTTGCTTGTTGTCAGGTCCTCTATCGAATCCCCGGAGTTTTCCCACATATTCAGTTACACCCTGTATATATCAGTGTTACCAAAATAACACCACGTACGTTTGTGTGTTGAATGTTGAACTAAATGTAACTCCCATAACTATCAGTGGATTTCTACCAAATTCTGTATACACAGTGTATGCCGTAAGAGATAATTGTGCACATTCTCAGTCCTACTGACCACCTAATAACTCCCGCTGGGCATTTGAACCGTAGAGTCATTATCTCAGAACCCATTAAGGAAAATAATTCAAACATGCTCTACTGCTTTATTAGGCAAATCATATTCTGTAATGCAAATCTTGTAACGTCAGTGCTACCAGCATTCTAAACAGGCCTAATTAGAGGAATAGAAATTGAATCTTAGTTATTAAAAGTAGGCTCTTTAGTTCTTCGCGTAACTACTTGTTAATTTACGAAAGTATTGTAATTTGGGACAGACGGACCCTTAAAGGTAATCGGGCACTATATTAATATATGATATGTAGATTTAAAAGATATAAATGTAATTATTCACCGGCGAAAAAAATTACAATGTGTTCGTTATCATGGTCCCTGAAGATGCCTTTCTGGCAAAATAATGCTTCTATTTTATGCCCAGATGTTGAATGGAAGGTCCAAAATATTTTTTCATAATGAGCGTGTTGGGAAAACATAGCACTTTCATCACAAATATTTAAGCAACCGATAGCTGGAGGGGGATTTAAAATCTCTCTTCACTGGACCGCTACGGGTGTATTGACTTTGCAACAAGGTCTCACTCCTCATTCACATTCCTAATCCGGACAACATGGGGCTGAAATGCCAGAAAAGACAATAGGTAACCCTCGGATTCGATCCGCTCGGACACTTACGATACGAGTATCAATAACCCGACCAGTGTGGCTAATCCAATGGTTGACTGACTACATTGCCTTGCTGCACGGTAATATATATTTGCTTTTCCTCCAATAGCACAACAGACTGCAATCGATAAATAGCTCTCGTAACTACTTCGGCTACAAAGGAAATTCAAATACTTCTCGTAGGTCCGGGTTCGATTCCCGACTCTGCTAAGAAATATAATTGTGGTCTGAGGGCTGGAACAAGAGGCAGAACTGAGAGGCGGTGATGTCAACTCTCACCTTGGCGATCCTAAGAGTGGATTTGAGTGGTTTTCCACTTCTCCACCAGGCAAATGCCAGTAGGGTAGCTAAACTAAGGCCAAAACCACCTCCTGCTCAAACCCTAGCCACAATCATAAATACACACAGCATCACTATGACAAAGGATTTCAAATATATTCCACACAGCCGGCCTACATGACCACGATGTCACAAAGCCCCTAAATTAAAAATTAACGTTTACAGTTGTTCAGTAAACTATTCTGAGTAATGACTGACATAAAGTGATTTAAAGGTTGGAGATCGAATAATCGACATCATTGCCCAGTGAATTTGAAGTATTTATGCTAGCCCGGCAACGGTGATTAACAACGAAGGTGTGTATAGAATCGGTGTAGCCAGTAAATAATTGTATATATCAATTTTTATTTATTTGAAACAACTCGGCATTGGAGCACGGGTAATAGAATTTCAGACTGTTTCCAAGGGAAACTAGAAATTTCACACCCCGATTTACAGTATTAATTCAAAGAGTTCCTGTTTTTCAGATATCTCTATCTAGTTGCCAGCGTTTTGCACCAGTATACTAAACATGCTCCGTTAATGAGGTTTATCGTACCATTAAATGACTGCAAGATGAATGCTCAGTTGTATTTCAGTTAGGGCCTTCCCAAATAATGGTGCATGGCATGAATGTTTATAAAGTAGCAGAGATATCAGGAGCTGGGAGGAGGAAGGGCGAATAGTGTATGTAAGCTTATTGCTGATTCGCCCTGTTTCCTCCGAGACGAAAGGGAGAATATTTATGTATTGTTATTGTAGATTCGCCCTTTCTCCTCCCAGCTGAAAGGGCGACTATTGTATGTAATCTTATTGAAGATTCGCCCTTTCTTCTCCCAGCTCCTGATATGTTGCAGGTGTCGCATAAAATGTCTGGAGAGATAATATAGGTTATCAATGGTAGCTGTAGCATGAGAAATCAAAAATTCCCATCACCTTTCACCAACATGTAGATAATGAGCATGTACTACAATGCAGAAATAAAATATCTTTTTAACAGAAAGGAGCATTTAGCAACTCGACTGGGCAGCTGTCGTTCGAAGATCCGAAGTTTGGATCCCAGCATTTTCAGCGGTCATCCGGAGTAATGATTTGCCTCGTCTACTCACTCCAGATAAATATCGGGAGAATTGACCTTATTCCAAGTCCAGGGTCACCTAGGTCATTCTTAGACTCGAAACGTAACCATTTTGGACAAGTTAATTTGAACATATATCTCAGCCTATTGGATAGTAAATTAAGATGATGATTAATTTGAGGGCCTTGGACCTCGAGGTCATTTAGCCCCTTGTAATTGGATGTGTGTTAAATGTTTCTGATAACCTGCATTATATTGCTGTCTGTAGTAGTGTGTGTATTTGTAATTCAGGTGAGGGTTGGGGGGGAAGCGGCCGTGGCGTTAGTTATTAAATACTATCCCGTTATTTGCAAGGAGTAGAAGTGGGAAACCAAGGAAAACCACTTCCAGGATGGCTGAGGTGGGAGTCGAAACCCTCTTCTCAGTATTGCCTCACGAGGCTGAGTGTACCCCATTCCAGTCCTCAGATCAGGATTAAATTATCTGGCAGAGCCGAGAATCGAATCCGGACCTCTTGGGTGACAGCCAAGAACGCAAGCCGCAACGTTATGGGATGTTTAGGTTAATTAATAGTAGTAGTTTTTTATTCTTTAGGGGCTTTGCAATATCGTGGTAATGTATCCCCGTGTACTTGGGTGTCTGTAGAATTTGTCTGATAACCTGTGTCACTCTGATGAATGTACTAGTGTGTGTAGGCTATTTGTAATTCGGTTAAGAATTGGGAAGAAGCGGTCGTGGCCTTACTTCAGGTACCATTCCGGCATCTGTTTGGATTAGTAGTGGAAAAATCACGGAAAACCACTTTTAGGACGGCTGAGGTAGGAATCGAACCCACCTCTTCTCAGTTTTGCCTCACGAGGTGTTGGTAATTTAAGAACATAGGCCACTGTGTCTACTGGACAGGAAAGGCAACAAATGCTCTGCAGGCCTACAGATAATTTAATATAAATATCAACCTCCAGCGTAGCCAAGTTTGCTAAAGCTGGGTTTTCCTAGGCGCGGAAGCGGAGAGCGGAACGCGGAGAGCGGAGTCGGCTCTCCTCTGGTCATATGTAATTTTAATGGTATTGTTTTCCTAGAAGTGGAGCGGACCGCCGCTGGACGAGAGGAACTCGCTCCTCCGCGTTCCTCTGCTCAGAGAGCAGACGAATCCGCTGTCGGCTGGCGGAGTGGCTGGACGTCTGTACAAGTTGTGTACATACCTTAGTGTTAGTGCCAGTTTCATATCCACAAAAATTGGCGTTGAGTTTCTGTTATAAACCTGCGATTTCAGTTCTTCTACACCTTGTATTTCTTGGTATAGATCATAGAACTCGTTTTTGGTCAATCGAAGGTACTGTTTGAATCTAATTTCGTGATCAATTAAATGGTTATTTATAAGAATGTTAAACACTCCCTCATTTTCACGCGTTTTAAATATGTCACTTGCACATTTTCGATCCTTCACTAAATGCAGCAGTAACTCTCCTCCATTTCTTCCTCCTCCTCCTCTTCCAAGTGTAATAAAACAGAAAGTCTAGATTCCACGTCCATATCGACCTCACCTTATCACTCCTAGAATACAAATGAGCAACCGTTCCGCTCTCCGCCAGAGGAGAAGTCCGCGTCTAGGAAAACACAATTCAGCTAGCTGATGACCCACGAGCGGAGAGCCGACTCCGCTCTCCACTTTCCGCTCGCCGCTTCCGCGCCTAGGAAAACCCAGCTTAAGTGAAGTTCCACATCTCCAATGAGGAGCTGCGAGTTAGGAGATCACACATTCGAATATCGGCGGTGACAGTAGCCATCCCCCCCAGTCACTCACTCCAGCAAAATGACAGGATGGAACCTCATATTAAATTATTAAACGTTTTCTGAAAACAGTTTTATGATTTTAAAGATAAATCTATTGTTATACCAGTTTTCGCTTAGATTTGTCTCTTTAATAAGTTCTACTTCTTTTCCTTCATTTAATAAACTCACCGTAATATTTCGTATGAGTGTGCATTTATTCCTCGCACTGGACTTGTGAACTGAAAAACCTTCGTAACACTTCCCTCAGAATCAGTCAAACCGTCGGTTCTCAAAAACATTTATTATATTTAAATGCAAAATTGTTTAAGAGGGATAAGATTAAAAAGAAACTCTAAACGTTCCAGGAAAAGTTTCTTTATAAAAGCGACTAAACGTTTATTTTTAGGAAACGTTTAAACGTTTTTAGAAAAATATTTAATTTTAAAATGGTAATCTATTAGACAGTTCTAAACGTTTAATCAGAAATCTAAAAACATTTCTAATCGCGAGCCCTAACTTCTTCCACCGGGATGACACAATATATGAAGCCACATAATATATCAACGCCTCGGTGTAAAAGAAAGTGCGGTACATGGTCGCCCACACGTACATAGAAACCGAAAGTGGTCCGTTCACACTCGCACATGGGCGACACCGTTTGCGATGGTGCCAAGAGCATCAGGTTTGGACTAACGAGGAGTGGGGTCGCATGCTCTTCTCAAACGAGAGCAAATTCAGTCTGCGTACTGATTCGAAACATACCCCCACCTGGCGAGAGGTGGGAACATGTAATGCACCCAGGAACATTGTCGAACATGATCATTTCGATGGTCCAAGTGTTATAGTGTGTGGAGGCATAATGTTGCATGGGCGTACATATCTCCAAATCTTCGAACGGGGTACAATCACCGGTCAACGTTATTGTGACAGTGTACAGGTGCTCCATCCCCATGTGCGTCTTTTCAGGGGTGCATTTGGTCCGAACGTTCATTGTTAGCCTACTTTTCACATTTTACAAAAATGAGGAAAAAGTAGACATGAGATCGGGCAAATGTGTGTCTGTCTGTCCTTCTGTCTGACTGTCTGTCCTTCTGTTTGTCTGTCTGTCTGGCTGTGTGTGTGTGTGTGTGTGTGTGTGTGTGTGTGTCCTATCAACTCCTAAACGGCTGCAGCAATCGAAACAAAATTTGGTAGGAGTAAACATCCATACCTGAATATCTCACGGCCATATTTGAAAATTATGTCAGTGCTACCAACTGCAGAAAAATCGCAATTGAAATTTGAGCTCCATGTTGGATATCTTGGAAGGTATGAATGGGAGCTATTTCAAAATTGGCACACGTATAGGTAATAATATTGCAGTTTAATTTCCAGGAGGCCATACATGGCAGTGTTGCCAAAATGATTGTAAGCCTGCTGATAGGTCCAAATTTTAAATGCATATAATTTACTACACTATCAATTGGATTTCAACCAAATTTCGTATGTGCTATGTGTACATATACAGATATGACTGACCGTGTTCTTAAGAGCCACCGGGGCTGCCAACTGTTAATAAATGCTCTCAATTTTTTAAAATCCAAATACCCATATATCAGAAAGTATGCAAGCCGACAGCTTTAAACTGTGCACACGTATAGTACCTGACATTCTATATTAATTTGGAGTAACTTATATACGTCAGTGCTACCAACATGATTATAAGCCTGCTGAGAGGTCCAACTTTAAATACATGTAACTTCAATACTATCATTTGGATTTCAACCAAATTTCGTGTGTGCTATGTGTACCATAACAGATATGACTATGCCGATTCTTAAGAGTAACCAGGGCTGCCAACTGTTAATAAATACTGTCTCTATTTTTGTTACCCTATCAATATATCAGAATGTATGCAATCCAATAGCTCTAAACTTTGCACACGTATAGTACCTCGCATTCTAGATTAATTTGGAGTAACTAATATAGGCCTACGCCAGTGCTGCCAACATGATTATACACCTGCTGATAGGTTCAATTTTAAAATGCATGTAACTTCTATACTAACTAATGGATTTCATTCAAAATTGACACAACAATAGATCATATTATTTCAAATTATTTCTGACCAATACATATATGCCATTGTTGCCAACATGATTTTACGCGCGCTGTTAGATCCAATGTTTAACTGCATGTAAAGTCCATGCTATTCATTGGACTTCAACCAAATTTGTATGCTGTACCTTAAGAGATGGAACTAAGAATATATTCAGTCACCAGGGCTGCCAACTGTAGTTGTCTATTAGGCTACATTATGCCAGGTATACAGTATTTTGAACTAATTAGAAATTTCGATATTACCAACTTAATTTCGTCATTATTCTAGATAGGGCCATATAGATTAATCATTGGCTTGAATCATAAATTTTAAGAAAAGTAGGCTCTTTAGTTAGTCACGAAACTTCTTGTTATGGACGATAATGCACGTCCCCATCGCACAGCGCAGGTGGAGGAGCTCTCGTAAGAAGAGGATATTCGGCGAACGGACTGGTCTGCCCGTTCCCCGGACTTATATCCTATCGAGCACGTGTGGGATATGTTGGGCAGACGTATTTCAGTACGTCCACATGCACCAACGACCATCCAGCAGTTATCAACTGCGCTGGTGGAGGAATGGAACGCCCTACCACAAGAACTCTACCAATCCTGTGGCCAGCATTGGAACACCTTGCAGAGCATGCAGCGCCGCCCGTAGTGATCACATACCCCTTTAAGAACCATGTCGCTTATGTTGTGCTGACCAAAGGACCATCGTGGGTCGTAAGGGACTTACGTGTAATGTATTGTTTCTGTATAGAAGTGGAGTTTCTGTTCGTCACATCGAATATTCCTTTCAGTTGCCTTCCGTACCATGCTGTAGCAGGTCTTCCACATGTATGGTTTGAAGTTCAACGAGCTTTGTCCTAAGTTTTTCACAGTAGTGCATTATGGTGAGGCGGTGCGTAGATACCGTTCCCTCTCTCTCCTTGGGATGACGTTACGCAGGGACGTTGCGTTTGGTGACACGCGCGAAGCATCTGAGACGGCTCTGGTCATAATAACACTGGGAGTAATTTTAAAAACTTCGTGACGGAGTACCGAGGATTAGAGAAATGTTTCATTTTAAAATGGTTTTCTGACATCGCAAAAACATTTCTAATCGCGAGCCCTAACTGCTTGCACCGGGATGATAGCCTACAATATATGCCGAGAATTAATGTGGATACCTTACGTAAACTCATGGTATAATGGAGAGACGGTGCGTAGATACAGTTCCCTCTCTCTCATGCAGTTGACGTCATGCATGGACGTTGCGTTTGATGACGCGCGAAGTATTTGAGACGGCTCGGGTCATAATAATATAGGGAGTCGGCGACTGGGCGAAGAGTCCTCTCAGGCCCAAAAAATCGTGGTAAAAAAATACAGGGAGTCATTCTAAAAACTTCATGACGAAGTACCGAGGATTAGGAGCGCATTCAAGCGGGCACAGTGAGCACAGTAGCCACAACTTCTCCACAAGGGCAAGAAAAAGTGAGCTAACGATATTGACTAATCGCTTTTGTCTTCAGCTGTGTCACCAGTCAGCGGGTGGATACACTGATAATAATGTAGGTCATTAATAAAACGCCGTACCTCTAAATGTTACGAGTCCGTTTACGAGATACACTATTTTCTTACATTGGTGAATTTAGACATTTTACGACCAATTTTTTTCTGTGAATTACATAAGCTTTCTTTTTCTGTCTAAGTAACGCAACCTTTATATATCCTGGTTCGAGCAAATCTGAGGATAACCACATATGCAATACTATTATGAGGCAATTTTCTCGATGTCTCAGACAAGACTGTGCATTCGTTGTTTTATCTCTATAAATAAAGCAATCTTTCTGTCTAAACCATTTGAATTTTCGACTAACAGTTGGTATTTATCCCGAATGAGGTGTATACCGACCAAATACACCCCCAGTTCAATTTTTGTCGTCTGCTTGTTACGGGATGGCGTCAAAACCACTGGAGTGAATGTTATGAAAATTCGTAGTTATGTAGAAGGCACACCTAAAATGAAACTAGCATACAAACTATTTACATATTCCTAAAGGGGGAAAGAGTAAAGAGAAACCCCTGAATCTTTTCTTCAAATGATAGGCGTTATTTTGTAATGTATAGAACAAAAGTCACTGTAAAATAAGTATGAAACTTACTAAGCCAAAAACATTTTAATCCATCGAACCCTAGCTGAGATTAATGCAATTAATTATGTCCAAGGCTGGATGACTTATCAGGCGTTGATGGCGCAGTACCATGTCACCAGCATTACTCCCCAGTCCGCCTTGAGAAAATATGTAGGCGAGCCAGCAATAAATTATTCAGTTCTCGGACCTGTGACGCACTAGCGCAGGACGAACAATCGGTTTAAATAACATATCACGTATCTTCGGGCAGGTTAATATACTTCATATCATTCCTAATTCACAATATGTGTGCGTGTGTAAGAAGGGAAGGGACGTGATAGTGCAGTGGCGTAGCTGATTGCCCTAGCCCGGGCGTCCGGGTTTCACCTGAGAAATCATATGATGTTAGAAGGGGCATCCGGTCAAAGCCAAAAAGAGCCAGGGTGACCCCGACGCTCCCAAACAAATGAGATAAGCTGAAAAGAGTTTTAACCGGCCTGTGTTATTACGCGGATTAATGAGCAAGGCCTCGCGGCTAGGCAATCTCGGAACTCAAAAGACGAGAAGGTTCAAACCCAACGGCCGGTTGTTTTTCGAATGGTTGATGTGCCTTTCAATAGGCTACGGCCACATCCTTCAAACTTATCCCTCCCTTTTATTTCATTTCTCAATCAATCCTCTCACGAGGTTGGCGTCAGGAAAGAAATCACACTTCTCTTCTAAATTAAACACATTCTTAACCGTCCAGTGGTCGCATAGCCACCTTTTGAAGCACGGAGCGCTACGAGAAGTGCAGGAAGAGAGTCAATGAGGTTCTGCAAGGTACCGAAAGGGATGCGGAGCCATGCCGACTCCAGTGCCGTGGCCTTCCTCAAGCCTGGACCCATCCGGCGGTTGTTGCAGGGAGTTTGCGTTCACACGTTTCACACCGTATACGCCAACGGCCATTTGTCCGATGGAGCATAAAACGTAATTCATCGGAAAAACCACCCGTTGCCACTCGGTGGACGTCCAGTTGCGATATTGGCGTGCATATTCCAGCCTTCGTCGCCGATGAACAGCAGTCCAATCAGCATGGGTGCATGCTGCGGAGGCCCATACGCAGCAATGTTCACTGAACGGTCGTTGAGGAGACATGGTTGGTAACTTCGTGGTTCATCTGGGCGGTCAGTTGCTCTACAGTTTCACGTCTATTCGCCCGTACACATCTCCGCAGCCGTCGATCACCCCTCTCATCTATGACCCGTGGTGCACCATAGTTGCCTCGGCACCGAGTTTGATGATGATGATAATTGTTGTTTTAAAGGGCCTAACATCTAGGTTATCGGCCCCTAATGGTCTGGGTGACTGCGAAAATGACAATGAAGTGGAAACCAGAACGATAATTAAGTGAGACGTAAAATACTTACAAAAAGGAACTCATTGAAACTACTCACAAAATGGAGAGTGGTAATACTTACAAAAGGGAATTCAGAACGAAAATACTCACAAAAGAAATAGATTGAAAAATACGCACAAATTGTAGTTTAGGTTCAAAATACGTAAAAAATGCAATGTAGAGTCGAAATACTTACAAAATGCAATTGGTATTCAAAATATTTACAAAATGCAAATGAGATTGAAAATACGTACAAAATGCAATTGTGGTTCAAAATACTTACAAAATGCAATTGAAATTGAAAAAGCACAATGCAATTCAGATTGAAAGATCCCATTTCCAATCAAAAATATTCACGAAGAGCAATTGAAATTCAAAATGCTTACAAAATGCAATTGAAATTGAAAATGCATACAAAATGCACGATACATTCAAACTACTAATTTGGATAGACAATAATTACAAAATGCAATTTAGATTGAAAATACTTACAAAATGCAATTTAGATTCAAAATAACCCAAAATGCAATTGAGAATCAAAATACTTGAAAATACTCGCAAAAAGTGGCTTAGGTTGAAAATGCTCACAAAAATCCCGGCCAGGATATTGAAAGACTTACTAAAAAGCAATTTAGATTGCCATTCCTTACAAAAAGCAATGGAGGCTTAAAACACTCGCAAAATGCAATGTAGATCGAAAAGACTTACAAAATGCAACGTAGATTGAAAATACCTACAAAATGGAGTGTAGATGCAAAAAAATCGCTAAAGGGAATTTAGATACACGGAGAGCCAATTAACAAAAACAGTGCGGGAACCTTAAAGAGAAAAGGAAATATAATGAAAACAAAACAAGAGGTCTGACCCCTCGAAGAAGGAGGGATCAGGAAAGATGAGACAAGGGCCAATTAAGGCGGGAAAGTGAAAAACTCCCTAGGACTCTGATACCCTAATACCGCCGGGGTCGGAAAAGAACAAGAGTTGACCAAGGGAGGTCGACAGGAAAGAAGACAGAGAGGAGCCCGGCACAAGTAAGTGGAAGCAATGCCGGACTCAGCCGGGTCCCGTGGTCGCCAACCTACGTCCCACTAGATGTGAGCCCCTGGGGGAACACAGAGTTTGAATAGCGCCATTTTACAATGCACGGTAGACCTACTCTTTAACCATGTCGGCACGCGAACAGTTCACAAACGTAGCCGTTTCGGAAATGCTTCCACCCTTGGCCTATGATCATGCCCATTTGCACGTCAGATAATCCGCTCCGTGTCCGCATTGTGACAGCGACTGCACTGTTTTCCGTTTCCATTCGACACGCCATATATACGCTCCTCTGATAGTGCTGCCACCGGCAGTCTGTGCGGGGTTATTGCACGTTCACTTCGAAAATAGGCGGTGGTCACATTGATGTGACTGGACAGTGTATACGCATAGCAACTGATTACATGCGTAAATGTATTTGCAGATTAAATGAACATTTCTGAAACAATGAGAAAACACCTCACAAAATTTCCTGAGATATTGGGGCCACGCTTGGTGCACTGCACGGGTCAGTTGTTCTCGAGTCGAGGGTGGCTGCAGCAAGTGCTGAATAGGACAAAGGTCCGGGAATCTGGAGGGCCATTTTCAGGTTGCAATGTCGTGAGGATCTTCCCTGAAGATGTGCGCATTGTGAACGCGAGCATTGTCCTGCTGAAATATACCATTTGCCATCACAGGATTGAGTATCCTGTCAACATACTGGCGAGCAATCATATCACCGTCAACAATCACTAACTGTGATTTCACATTATAGCTAATAGCTCTGGAGACCATGATGCACGGTGTTGACGCTGTATGCGTGTGCCTCTCTGGGCGACCCGTCATCCCGGTAGGTCGTCGCAACACACGATTGGGCGATCACTGCGGACAGCGCGACTCATCACTAAAAATGACACTACGTCATTTCTTGACGCCACGTCAGCCACCCACGTCGTTGTGGGTCAATGGAACACCTTCAGTAGAAACACTGGCTCGTAAGCAACTGCTTATTGTGTAACGTGGGGTGTCACTGTTGCTCAAATTTGCACTCGTGTTGCAGGGGGAAGGGGGGGGGGGTCTCCATTCTTCTAACAGTTCACCGTCAAGTTCGGCATGTGCCGGGTGTGGGAGTGTGCGTAGCTTACCTTCATCCTTCATTTAACCACTGCTGCCATATTCGTTATAACTAGAGACGAGAATTATAGGCACTAAAAACAGTTAAAATAGGCAGGCATATAGGCTCTTAAAATAGCCAAAATAGGCATGTAAATAGGCGCTAACGTGTAAAATAGGCAACAAAATAGGCATGAAAAAATTTCTTGTAATTTAATAACATATTTAATTACTATAAAAAGAATTAACAATAAGCAACTTATACTTTAATAACATACTTATCTTATATATAAAAGTGAAAGTCTGTATGTATGTATGTATGTATGTATGTATGTACGTATGTATGTGGGTGAGTGGGTGGGTGGATTTGTTCCGTATACAAATCTACACCGTTCCACCAATCTCAACCAAATTTTGCATACACATAGTTTAGGACCAAGAAGGAACGGCTGGCTACATGAATTTTCGATAGTCTTTCCCATTCTTCTGATTTCGGCCTGTTTGCACTCAAGCAAAGGCTAATAAAAGCAGAAAATAAACTGATGAAGTAATAGCAAGGCCGGCCATCTCCATAGCAACAGTAGCTCGAGAAGGGACCACCAAGTTTCCATATATCTTGGTAAGAGGCCATGCCACACCCACTGCCAGCTAGATCGCATCCCTCCAAGCTGCTTTAAACTGTCTGTCCATTCAACACAAGATAGGTTACAGCACCAACGCACTGATCGCCGTTGCATTTTCACTCCCAGCTGGACCGCATCCCTCCTGGCTGCTTTTAACTGCCTGTCCATTCAACACAAGATAGGTTACAGCACCAACGCACTGATCGCGGCTGCATTTTCACTCCCAGCTGGATCGCATCCCTCCTGGCTACTTAAAACTAAAAAAAAAAAAAAAAGGAAGGAAGATTGTAGTTTTACGTGACCGTGAATCTTGTGATTATGAGCCACGGGACCTCCTTTTTACGTGGAATCCGAACCACGGGACATGGCATTTCACTTCGAAAATCTCACATGCATTGACCGGGAATCGAACCCGGACCGCCTTGGTGAGAGGCATACAGCTAGACCGCTGAGCCACCACGCCCCCTCTACTTAAAACTAACTGTCCATTCAACACAAGATAGGTTACCGCACCAACCCACTGTGTTCGCCGCGGCATTTTAACTGACAGCTGGATCGCATCCCTCCTGGCTGCTTTTAACTGCCTGCCCATTCAACATTCAGACGCGTACAGGATATACTGTATATTAATTCACTGTTAGGTTGCAGCGCCAACCTAACGCGGCTTTTGAAGGGGACGATACCTGAAACGAAGGGTTTTTAACTTTGGAGGCTTAATATCGAGATTGAAAAAACGCGAAAACATGGCACTAAGTTAGTTCTTTTGTTGTTCAATCAGCATACAGTTTATGATATTAATTCGCACACATACAAACGGGTAAATTTTCAATATAAAGAAAAGCGAAATACAACACGAAGTGTTGTTAAGTTTGGAGGCTTGATATCGAGATCCCAGGCGCTATTTCTGGTGACTTTCAAGAATTCCCTTTCTTGTTCGTGGGGTAAACACATATTGAGAAATGAGAATATAATTCTGTCGAGCTCACCAGCTGCAATATAATGCACTTTAAAATACAGTCAAAAGGCATCAAATAGGCAATTATACTACAAATAGGCACAAACCCTTGAAATAGGCATTTATAGGCACAATAAAACCAACGAAATCTAGCATAAAAGAACCTAAAACGGATTTATATCTCGAAAACCTACGTTTCTAAACACAGGAATAAAATAGGCAAATAGGCAAATTCCCGTCTCTAGAACGTAGATGTTCATCAGTCATCACGTACAGCTACAGACCGTCGAGATAACCCACTCTCACACAGACCAATTTATTGCTCTCTCTCTCTCTCTCTCTCTCTCTCTCTCTCTCAAATTAAGACAGCTGATAGCGTGCTCTCCTCTGACGTTGAGGCATGTTTGACGGGGAGCATTTCACAGCACAGACTGCAACACTACGGTCTGTACACTGGAGGTGGTTCCTTCTCGACCAATCAGATGGGGAGACCTGTATAAACAATTCAATGGGCCTATATGGCTTGGTATCGTATTTAAAAAATCAATACAAACGTGGCTGTTTCCATTTTCTTGTATTGGCTATGGTAGTCGACTGCAAACTTAAACGTTAGGTCTACGAGTTTAAATCTAAAAACAATGATTACTTTTGATTCATTATACAAATATGATGTTTTCATTTGAGGGGCTTGGGCATCGTGGTCATTTAGCCCCGTGTACTTGGGTGTGGGTAGAAATTGTCTGATAACCTGTGTGTCTCTATTAGTGTGTGTATTTGTAATGCAGGTGAGGATTGGGAACGAGGCGGCCATGGCCTGAAGTTAGGAACTATCCGGTCATTTGCCTGAACTAGAAGTGGAAATCGAAAACACCGCTTCCAGTTTTGCCTCACGAGGCCGAGTGGACCCCGTTCCAGTCCTCAGACCACTATTAATTTTTGGCACCGATAGAAATCGAACCCGGACATCCCAGGAGACAGTCAAGAATGCTATCCGCTACACTACGACGTGGTCAGCTTTCACATTTACATTACCTTTAGGTAACATTCTACCATTTCTTTACAGGATGTTTCAAAAATAGTGGGCACAATGTCAGACATGTATGTAGCCAATACAAAAGGTTCATTACAACATGTGTCCAGCAATGCTTGGTTTCCGAGTTATTGTCATCCAAACAATGATATTTAACTGGAACGCGTTTTTTCCCCGCAGGTAGTTGCCGTGACAGAAGATTTCACGTATGGGACCATTTTAAATCATTGGTGCATTCGTCTCCAGTGCCCGACGTCGAATCCCATCGGAATCGAATTAGGTTGTGAGGAAATGCGCAATACTCCAGGAATTTGGGATCGTGTTCAAAGGGCCATGAGACATCGATGTGAGTAGATCGAGCAGGAAGTAAGTGGACATTTTGAACATCTGCTGTAAAGACAAGTAACTGCGGGTAGAAAAACGTTCCGGCGAATATCACTGTTTGTAAAGCCTCGTCCACACCGGCAGATTTGTTTCCAGAAACATTGTATGCAGACTGTTTCCCAAATGTTTCTCATTTGTATGCCGGATGTTTGCAGACTTTTTGAAAACATTCTACATACAATCGAGAGACTCAAGAGATGTTTGGAAACAGTCGGCATACAGTTTGCATACAATTAACATACACATGACAAACAAATCTCGTGTTTCAAGTGACAAGATGCAATGTTTTCTGTTTTCCAACGAAATTGAAAACACGCATACAAGAAACAAGTATTTTGTCTGAAGTCTTCCTGTGTGGACGTGTTTTGAAACTGCAGACCGGATACAAACCACAGACGCATCCAGCTAGCCACGTTTTTCCACATCATATTGTGTTGATTTAGTTTCAATTTCCCATCCTTCTTTATGGTGCACCATATAAGGTTTAATAACAAGGGACTTTTTGTTGTTACGCTATACATTTCGTGTGTCATTGACATTTATTAATTCATATCGGCTAATGAAGGGACCAACACTAATTAGGTCCCACCAATGACCACACTGTGATCTCATTATATTGCCACAAAATGGTGTCAAATTTCACCCCCTCCCCACAAAAAGAAAATAGCGGTTGTTATATGAAATATTAATAGAATGAGTATTTTGGTTAATTATTCGACTAATACAAGAGGTACATTTAAACACAATCCCCCTCCCACCATGATCGTTTCACTTTGATCCCCCAATTTACACATTCGCAGACTTTATAAGAAATCACCCTGTGGTAAAGGTATGAATGTGGACTAGAGGTATAATTCTGGTGTGGACGCAAAACAAGTAACATACTTGTATCGGATACAATGTTTCAATACAGTCTGCATACTGTATGCAGACTTGTATGGAGACTGTTTCCAGACTCCAAAGTAGTATACATACAGTCTTCATACAGTTTTCAAACAGTTTGCATACAGTATGCAAACAATCTACATACAGTCTGCAAACAAATCTGCCGGTGTGGACTAGGCTTAAGACCATAATTCGGAAACCAATCATTGCCAGACTCATGTCGTAATCAACGAGTACAGAGAATAGTAGAGATGACAAGGAGTAGCGAGTGCCTGTGCGACGCGTCACGCAGCGACAAGTCCCCACCCCACTATACGACCAAGCAGCGAAGCATAG
Source organism: Meconema thalassinum (assembly GCA_946902985.2). Classification (NCBI taxonomy): domain Eukaryota; kingdom Metazoa; phylum Arthropoda; class Insecta; order Orthoptera; family Tettigoniidae; genus Meconema; species Meconema thalassinum. The sequence continues at coordinate 1,038,850,806 of OX336389.2, forward strand.
TCCGCGATCAAGTTTATGCTGTATTACTGCGAAGATTGCTGTTATATATTATATTAATACCACTAATGACTGCTTCATATGTAAGGCCCAAGTCATTGGGTTCGAATAGAGAGACGGTGCATATAAAAACAAAGCATGACACTAAGTAAAATAATAATGTTATTGGCTTTACTTCCCTTTTAACTACTGTGGCTTTTAGAGACGCCAGGGTGCCAGAATTTTGGGATCTTTAACGTGCCAGTAAATGCTCCCTCGCATTTGTGCACCCCTAAATGCCAACTGGCTGCGCCAGGATTCGATCATGAAACCTTGGGCACAGCAAGCGAGAACGTTATCGCTAAGCCACGCAGCCAGCCTGAAGCTCTAAGTGATGTATAGGTATTTTCCGTTTAGTAAGCTCTGACTTAGCATTCCATGGAGTACAGAAATACGTATAAAAATGTAATCAACATAAATTACGCAACTTTCTGCATGCTTTCGCCTTTCAAGAATAGTTACACAACTTTAAAACAACGACTTTGTCAGTCGTTTCTCAGACATTTGCCTTTAACATGTTCTATACTTAAACCGAGAGGCCTTGGAGGTTTTGTTAATTTCTTACAAAATCTCAGCATATATTTGATGTACCTTTCGTATTTGTCCTCGTGCTCATGAATTATTTTCACTTTGACAAATAACCCTAATATCCCAAAACACTTGACAAAATCGGCATAATGGAAATTAATTTTTGTGACACACAGAAATTGCATTTTAAACATATTTTGAATGGTATTCGTATCACATATAAGCCATCTTAAAAACATAGACAGTATAAATACATCACACGTGACTATGAAGTGTCCCTTCTAATCGTTTTCTGGCCCTTAAAGAGGTACGATCCTGTTATACAGCCGACGAACATATTTTCGAGGCATTACACAATTAGTGCAACTCGAATTGTGATATAACTTAATGTCGAGATATCTATTGGCCACAGCTCTGATTAACCAATTAAAATTATTTTTGTCAAGGTCAAGTTCAAAAAAATAATCCTGGTTGAAGAGTATTCTCCGGCCCACACACAAGTTGATCACCTGCCTCACCAGAATTGGCTCTGCATTCGGTTTAGTTATTAAACATAGTGCTTCCCCAGCTTGAATAGCTTTTCGTCTATGCAGAACTCAGTGGCGTAACTAGGGTTTTGCTTCTAGAGGGGGATGAGCTCGGTCAAAATTACATTGGGGTGGGGGAGAGCGGGGAGGTTTTGGGCATAATGAAACAAACAATGAAAGTAAATATACAATCCCGAAGTTTCAAAACCTCCTATTTATATTATTTTCGTGTTTGATTTCATCAAGGTTTGATACGTTGTATTTGCACTTATGAAAGTGCAAGTGTTGGAATATTAACAATTTTATAGATAGTAAGTTATAAAGTCCAGTTTACTTCGTGAAATATCTTGCCCTTTATATTTTCCGTCACTGTAAGCATGTATATATATATATATATATATATATATATATATATATATATATATATATATATAAACGTTACTAAGTTAGAGTTCCCAAATTAAGATTAACTTAAGACGGCAATACAACTTAACATGCTATTATTCACTTTCCACAAAGACACCAAGACTCGGATACCAACAGAATGATAACTGACACGTGGTGTATTTTTGGAAAGGGATGAGGACATATAATGCTACATCCACCTCTCTGTCGCCCTTCTGGCTAACTGAACAGCTGACTATTTTGTACATTCAGTTAATGTTAAGTTAGGCTCACGCTAAAAAAATTATATGAGAGAAAAGAAATGGTTTCAAATTAGTAACTATAAACTTTTATAATTCAATCATTTGTTGTCAATTCCACGATTGGTTTCAAGAAAAATTATCAACTTCAAGAAATTGTATATGTTTATTAATCGGCTCTGGGAGGATTGATCCTCCTGATCACCCCCCCCCCCCCCCCCCCCCCACGGCCAACGAGAAAGACAGGCCATGGCGCGTAAACCTAATCCTTTTGTGACGTAGGCAATGTAGTGCTTGATGGTGCTTGTACGTTTAAGTCGAGAGCAATTCATAAGCAGCAGAGATGCAATATTTTATATCAATCTTCTTAAAATGGACCCAGTTTCAATGTTCCGTGTGTTTTCAAGCACGATAAATTATACTGTATAGGTTTACAAAACTGCGCCAGCTATAGATAACTTATTTACATGTTGAAGTTACTCGTAACAAAAATCCACTCGAACTAGGATTCAAGGATTTGGTGTGTCTTTAATAGCTGCAACGAGTGCAGTAAGTTGAGTTGTAGAGCCTGTGACCTTCGTTGTGAGTAACTTACGTGGACATGAGCAGTGACATGAGTATAATTAGATCAAAGAAACTTGCAGTGAAAGTATTACTTAGTTATTGTTGTTTTAAGGGGCGAAACAGAAAATAATACGTTTATATAAGAGGTCTGCGGAATATACTCGCCACCGACTAACGACTCATACCAATACCTTCTATGAAGACAAGTGGTAAATGAATACCAGCATTTATACAGATTCAATAATGAAGACAAGATGACTACCACACCGGCAGTAAGACGAAGACCATAGAATATTATGTTCGTGGATATCTTTCTATTACAAAACCGTTTGATACATGTATGTATATCGTTCAACTATAAGAGTTAAACATGCATAAATTGTCCGGCACTATTCATAGCTTTTCATAACCTTCCTGGACGCTTTGTAACCGTCAAGTAATTCCACATAATTAACAAACAACCGCCAGGGAAAGATAACATACTCCTGGGAAGTATTACCTTGTGATTAACTACAACGAATAAAGATAAGTGATCTACTGGTTCTACTTAGAGTAATGAATAAATAAGTAAATTGTGGCTAAGTATTGGACTTCATAAGATTGATCAGTGTAAGGCTTGAGTTGTAATTACCATGTATGTTTTGCCAGAAGCCATGGTTGTGTTGGGTCAATGCTTTTTACAGCGTGTTTTCTGATATGATATGGGTGAAGTATTCTGTGATTTCAGTATCTTGTAGACAATGCGGTTTATGTTCCCGTCATACATAACCCTACCGGAAGTGGTGCAACAGCACTACATTGCTAAGGTCACGAAAGCGCACCAGGGCCAGTATTTCTCGTTGGCCGTGATCACCCCCATAGTTACGTCACAGGCAGAACTGGCACGCAACATACACCACTAAACACAGGAATTAGTCAATCACTACAGCGAATTGCAGAATACACAGTGACTAACACGGCGGGAAATGACTAGACTTGGCTTGGCGATAACTTAGGAGTGGGGGTAACCTGCTGCCTGTGCTTCCTCTACTATTATCTGTACTCGTTGGTCATAATGAACCTTTTGTATTGGCTACATATGGGAAATACCTGAAATTAGGCCCACTATTTTGTAACGCCCTGTATTGCACGTATGCCTGCCCCTTGGTATTCCCGTTTTCAACGATGTCGGATATGAGTTTCTAGGTAGCGGGTGGCCTTTACGGTCAGATACCCTTCCTGACATCATTTCTACATAGCAAGTATTACCATTAGTTTCACAATATATAGAACTTCACTCCGTAAAATTTGTTTCGTTGCTCATCGTCGTTTAATACTTAAATGATTCCGCCCAAAGAAACATAAGTATGGGGGGTATTTCAAGTTTAACGGTGCGTTCACTTAGAAGATTGTCGGGTGTTACGGACCTGTTGACGATGTTTGAAAGAGTTGTTCTTGACATTCCGGGAAAATCAGTCGTCAAGGTCTCAATAAGTTTCTAATGGAGATTTTGCATTGTAGGGAACATCTTTTAAATTTAATTTATTTAGCGTATGGCTTTCAGTGCAGGGAGTGACCGAGGACATGTTCGGCTCGCCAGAGGCTGTAGCTGCTTCAAGCGGACACCCATAGGGTGAGCTAAAAGTTCCGTTCAATTTCAAGTAGTTCCAACTTTTGCTATCAGATGTCAATGGCACCTAGTGGTGAACGTTGGAACTTTGATAGAGCGTTTCAACGACATCTAACCTAGAAATGTAGCTTCACACAAGTTCAGTTAGTGGAAGGATCTTTTACATGCCATAAATCTATGACATGGGACCGCCGGCTTTACTTCCGCTCCGAAGGAACGTATACTGAAGGATTTTAACGCTCTTAAAAATCCGACGACTTCGGCCGGGTTTGAACCCACGATTTTGGGCACAGCCATTCAGCAACGCCACCGAAGCCGCGATCTTTTAGATAGAATTTTGTATACTCCTCTTAAGTCATCAAGCGTTATATTTGGGCGTCCCGTCCTCACACACCTCTTCTTGCTCGATCCACATCCTGCTCATTCCCTTTCATCGAAGCGGTACATCTCTTCACCATCCCTATCGGCCTTCCAATACACTTTATGGTAAACCAGATACCTCGTATCATTATCCCTTTACTCTCTCGCTTCTAAAGACAAAACATACTGCACTAATAATCATGACGATTTCTCTCCGATAACTACTGGCTGGCTGGCTGTTTGAACAATGTGCAAACAATGGGTAACCCAGACAGTGAAGATAGTTGCTACTCGCTGCCAATATCGACTCAACGGAGTAAAAAGCGGGTCTGCGTTCGGTGTGCTCCAGATTCAGAGCGCGACGAGTAGTTCAAGTAGTCAACTGGCAACATCGCCCGCCCGCTATGGTACCCTTGCCGCACACTATGATCCGATTAAATATCAACCCATATAAAATCCCCAATCCCGTGTACATAAAACATAGTTTCTTGTTTAGGCTTGCATTGTTATGAGTCTCACAACAAACCCAAGCCTGAGAAAAAATTGTTTTACACAATTAACAACAACTATTTTCAGAAAAATCAGATCAGATTAAAACTTCTTATACACGTCACAAATAGGTTCCTTTAAGAGGTATTAAAGTTTCATTACTATCTGATCAATACTTTTAATGTAATGATCTTCTTAAACGAGAGCTCCGTTAGCCTTGGTAAAAAACGGCACATTTTTGTTCAATCAGCTATAAACGTTTAACGGGATACAATACAAGTGTTTACTTAACATAGTTAAACGCAGAAAAACGTTTTAATTGACCTCATAGCTCGAGTATCAATATTTTTCCCCGACAGCAGGTTCTGCCGTAATTTAGAGCTGATCAGTTGGAGTCGCGATATACTAACAATACGTCACTTATCCGTTTGTGGAGTCAAAGCTTGGATATCCTATCAAATTAAACACATTTTGGACTGGTAGCGACATGTGCACAATAACAATCCATGGAATACAGGGTAAGCTAACCAGTAACTGCACCTAGGTGAAGAAAATAAAAGGCACACACGATTCAATACGATAGTACAGTATTTCAGCTTCAAGGAGTGCCTGTTTTCAAGCTCCGAAACTGGTTGCATACACTAATAGGCACTAGTAGTCTTCAGCTCTATGGTGGCGGGCACGTGACCGGAAGGATGTTATAGCTCGGATATCAGTACCACCTGGACAGATTACTGCCGTCACTCAAGTAGTTCTGACTGCCACCTGCCTGGCAGCTTCGTATCCCCCTCCCTATCTTTTCAGTCTTCTTGTTAGGCACACCTTGAAGACATCAGAGGGTAGCCAAATACTACAGAAAGTTCCATCATTTCTTGTGCGTGCAGCTTGCGATTAAGGATTCAAGGAAACGAAGAAAAAAAACTACTAACAGGCAACTAGTAAGGGGTTATACGCCTCGAGCTCGATTCAGGGGCAAACAAACTTGTTATCGACAAATGTTAATGCACAGAAACAAAATAATACATTTTTTTTTACTTCAACTCGTATGCACTGTATTATCTGTCTGATAACCTGTATTATTTCACAGACAGCATTTGCCTCGAGGGATTGCGGAAAAAAGGGTAGGGAAAACCACACTCAAGATGGCTGCGTCAGCGCAGAGATCGGCAGCTACCGATCGCAGTCAAGACGCACGAATTAACACGCAAAGTTACGCTGTGGAGTGACACGTTTTATTTAATACAGTGGCATAACTAGAAATCGGTACTTTTTCAGTTTTTACCTTAATGTAGTACTGGAAAATATTTTTTATCGACTTGTTAAATCGTCACTAGCCTATCGTTATTCTTGGCAGCGTGACACTCCATAATGCGTTGTCCCAGTTTCCGAAAATATTGCAATTTCATCAAGAACACTGATACTTCTTAATTGTGTTGGTGTCTGTTACACTCATCTGAAGCAAAGTAATAAATCCCCAATTAAATGTGGTGTCAAAACCTTGACATTATTTAAATAATCCACAGTTTAATAAATGCCTTTAAATCTCTAAATACAGTTTCCCAGTAACATCACATTTTGAGTAATGTCACTTGGTTGGTTCTTAAGTTTAGGGGCTGCGACAACGCGGTCATGTAGCCCCGAGTACTTTGGGTGTGTGTAGAATCAGTCTGATAACCGGTGTTAATTGTGATAACTGTATTAGTGTGTGTTATCTGTTTTTTAATTTAAGTACTGCAACTTAGAATTTTTCAAATAGTTCCTACTTTTGCCACCAAGCGCCACCGTCAACGACTACTAGGCCAAGTTCAGAACTTAGCTACTAGACGGCACCGCAGTCGGCTCTTGGCAACGAACGTAGAAACCTAAGAGCGTTGTTTACATTCTTAACCTATCCAATTTAGCTTCACACAAGTGCAATTAGTGGAAGGTTCTTTAACATGCCATAAATCTATGACGATGCCGAAAGTCGAAACGATCAGAATATCATTCATCGGAGATGCAAATTGTATGTAGGCCTATTATGTTAGAAGGTACGAAATTTATGCTTTTCATTCGGTCTACATGCTTGTCCCCAATTGTATTGAGTGTTATGCCCTAACCCTGAGAATAAATACAATATATTTATAAATTCAATTGGATGACTTGTATGGTGTTGTAGGAGAATGATGGTCAGATGGGTAGATAGAGTAACAAATGAGGTATTAAGACGAGTGGGAGATGAGATATGCTTCTGGCGACTGTTAATGAAGAGAAAAGATCGGTTAGTTGGTAGGCTAAGTCAAACCTAGGAATAGCAAACTTAGTTATGGAAGGAACGGTCGAGAACAAGAACTGTACGGATAGACCAAGGTTAGAATATGTTTAACAGATTGTCGGATGTAAGATGGGGTAGCTATGTAGATATGAAACAATTAGCTCACGATAGGGAGGCATGGACAGCTGTATCAAACCAGTCAAAAGACTGAAGACTCAAAAACACACATTAGAAACTTCTGCAACTTGTCAACATTGTTAGCTTTCTGTGATTTTTCTTTACATTATGGTTATGACCTGTTTCGGTAGGAATCGTGCAGACATAGATTTAAGCCTGAGTGTAAGGAATCTGATGATGATCGCTTGACGATCGAAACTAGTCATCTTAGTGAATTTATTAATCTCATGTAATGTTTTTCAGGGTTACTGGCATATTACCCAATACAATTGGGTACAATCGTATTGACCGACTGAAAAGCATAAATTTCGTTAACTAAGGCAACACTGAAAAATGGATTCCAACACGACGTTACAATGATGCTATCCACAATGCACCATCGGTCATAACTATTAACAAAAAATATTTAAATTAATAATTGTAATGACCTCAAGTTTCGGTCGGTATCATTTGGCCAGAATCGACTACAACACGACTTTAAGCAGGCATGACAAACTCAGTTTCTAACTTAGGGAATATCAGAAGGATGTAGTTCAGACGTTCCAGTGTGAATCTCAAGTATTTCCGAAATTGCATTCAAAATCTGATGTCACTTCAACCCTGAATTTAAAACTGTCCAAATCAAAAGAAAGCAGCGTGAATGGGACAGAAATACGAACTTGGAACAACTTAATCAAAGGTGCTCCACAGCCACCTATTTTGGACAACCTTTAGACTCGGAGCCCTTAGAAAAGCTGCAAGCTCGGTGGATCCGTATCCTACAAATATGTCGAGTGACGACCATCTGCTCCTCGCTGCGCACTGGCACGAGCCGACAGCCCGGCGGCGGTAGGCCCCGCACACCTTGCGGCTCGGCCTGGTCTTTCATGTACAGGGTGTGAGTGCAGTTTATCACAACTAACAATACGAAAGAGATTTCAATGGCGTAGGGGCTTTTCAGCTCGACAAACTAAAACCCTACAATACAATATGCTCCAGTTAAGAGTTGAAGGGTATGTTCCAGTGGCGGACGGTCAGAAGCAAGCAAGCAATCAATAAAATGGATCACCAATATAGGCTATTCTATAATAATGATAATAATAATAATAATAATAATAATAATAATAATAATAATAATAATAATAATAACAATAATAATAATAATAATAATCTCCCTGCTCCCGATTACTTATCAAATCATCTCCAAGGCACTTTAAAGAGGCTAGAACCACAGGCGAATCCACTAATTGGTGAATACCGAGCCGGATTCAGAAAAGGGCGATCATGTGCTGAACAGGTGTGGAGCTTAAAAACGATATTACAAATTAGAAAATGTAGAAATACAGTAATTACTAGAGACGAGAATTATAGGCACTAAAAACAGTTAAAATAGGCAGGCATATAGGCTCTTAAAATAGCCAAAATAGGCATGTAAATAGGCACTAACGTGTAAAATAGGCAACAAAATAGGCATGAAAAAAATTCTTTTAATTTAATAACATATTTAATTACTATAAAAAGAATTAACAATAAGCAACATATAATTTAATAACATACTTATCTTTTATATAAAAGTGAAAGTATGTATGTATGTGGGTGGATTTGTTCCGTATACAAATCTACACCGTTACACCAATCCCAACCAAATTTTGCATACACATAGTTTAGGACCCAGAAGTAACGGCTGGCTACATGAATTTTCGATAGTCTTTCTCATTCTTCTGATTTCGGCCTTTTTGCACTGAAGCAAAGGCTAATAAAAGGAGAAAATAAACTGATGAAGTAATAGCAAGGCCAGCCATCTCCATAGCATCAGCAGCCCGACCACCAAGTTTACATCTATCTTGGTAAGAGGCCATGCTACACCCACCGCCAGCTAGATCGCATTCCTCCAACCTCCTTTAAACTGCCTGTCCATTCAACACAAGATAGGTTACAGAACTGCCTGTCCATTCAACACAAGATAGGTTACAGCACCATCGCACTGATCGCGGCTGCATTTTCACTCCCAGCTGGATCGCATCCCTCCTGGCTGCTTTAAACTGCCTGTCCATTCAACACAAGATCGCCGCGGCATTTTCACTGACAGCTGGATCGCATCCCTCCTGGCTGCTTTAAACTGCCTGTCCATTCAACACAAGATAGGTTACAGCATCAACGCACTGTGATCGCCGCGGCATTTTCACTGCCAGCTGGATCGCATCCCTTCTGGCTGCATGGCAACAGTAGTTCAAGTCGGGACCACCATTTTTCCATCTATCTCGGTAAGAGGCCATGCTACACCCGCTGCCAGTTAGATCGCATCCCTCCAAGTTGCTTTAAACTGCCTGTCCATTCAACACAAGATAGGTTACAGCACCAACCCACTGTGATCGCCGCGGCATTTTAACTGCCAGCTGGATCGCATCCCTCCTGGCTGCTTTTAACTGCCTGCCCATTTTCAGGCGCGTACAGGGTATACTGTATATTACTTCACAGTTAGGTTGCAGCGCCAACCTAACGCGGCTTTTGAAGGGGACGATACCTGAAACGAAGTGTTTTTAACTTTGGAGGCTTAATATCGAGATTGAAAAAACGCGAAAACATGGCACTAAGTTAGTTCTTTTGTAATTCAATCAGCATAAAGTTTATGATATTAATTCACACACATACTAACGGGTAAATTTTCAATAAAAAGAAGAGCGAAATACAAAACGAAGCGTTGTTAAGTTTGGAGGCTTAATATCGAGATCCCAGGCGCTATTTCTGGTGAATTCCGAGAATTCCCATTCTTGTTCGTGGGGTAAACACATATTGAGAAATGAGAATATAATTCTGTCGAGCACACCAGCTACAATATAATGCACTTAAAAATACAGTCAAAAGGCATCAAATAGGCAATTATACTCCAAATAGGCACAAACCCTTGAAATAGGCATTTATAGGCACAATAAAACCAACGAAATCTAGCCTAAAAGAACCTAAAACGGATTTATATCTCGAAAGCCTACGTTTCTAAACACAGGAATAAAATAGGCAAATAGGCAAATTCCCGTCTCTAGTAATTATATTCGTCGACTTCAGAAAAGCGTATTATTCTGTAGACCGTGAAACCCTTCTTATGATCATGGAAGAATTCGGGATAGATAGAAAGACCCGAAAAATCATTGAACGCTTACAGAAACTATAAGGGGTGTTCAAATGAAAGGGTACGAAACGATACTGTGGGTACAATTTATTCGTTATTCAAAAGTCATTTAGTTCATTTTCCCTTGAGACGAACCATTAATAGTGACCTGTATTGTGCGACACTTCGTAGCCTTCGCAAGTCCATCAAGAACAAACGGGCTGGACTGCTCACGAAGGGAGTGATTCTGCTCCATGATAACGTTCGCACACACGTCTCTAACGTAACACAGGGTGTATTGGCCACGTTCAAGTGGGAGCAACTTGAGCATCCGCCCTACGACCCGGACTAGTCACCCTGCGACTTCCATCTGTTTGGTCCGTTAAAAAACATCCCAAGGGAAAACGTTTCCAACGTTTTTATTGACGTCTAAACTCGAGTATCTATACTTTTACCCCCGACAGTAAGTGCTCGCGTTGGCGTGGCCTGATACAGTATAGACGGGGTCAGGGGACGAGTGGCTCCAAAGTCGGCCAGTGTCTTTCAGTGGCTACCCACTTTCAGCTCAGGAAAATGGTGGTATAGTACCTATCTCAATTCATGGTGACCTCCACATCCCAGCCCCAACTTCTGGTTGACCTACATGTAGTAGAATCGCCACCAGAATGACTCAGATTGAAAGAAAAGAAAAAAAAATCACGTAAGTTACTGTACATCCAATTCCAGAGAATTGAAGACCACATTTTCACAAGGACCCACATCAAGAAGCAAGAATAACACCAAATGTTAAAACTTGGACAACCTTTATGTCCCAATTAATCAAAAATCTGAAATCTAAAAATCTTACATGCATTAATTTAAATCCTAAATCAGGTTTTTACAATTATAAATTCAACAAATCTTGAGTTCACGAAATCTCGAATCAAAATCTAAAAATATTAGGCTACATGCATTAATTTAAATCCAAAAATCAGTTTTTTTTTACAATTATGAGTTCGAGAAATCCCAGCTCAATGACCTTACAGTTTAGTGCTTTAATAAAATAAATAATTAATAAATCATTTAAAAAGCCGACCATCTTAAAACATCTGCAGTACGTATACGTATAAGAAATCACTATTTCACCCCCGGGTATGGGTAGTTTTTATCTTAGTGTGGAAATAAACAGTCCATAAAAACAGGGTATTATTTCGAGTCATAGGACTACCTATACACGTCTCTAGCAATATGGGTTCGCGAAATATTGTGCGGCAATCAGCATAGCCAAGCGCCTAGTGTCACTAAAAGCTATAGTGTCTTCCCTTTCTATAAAAAGCTCGGTTTCAGTCCTCAAAGCCGGTAATCAAGTTAAAACCTTGTGTATCAATCTGAAGTGTTAGTCGCTATACAAAAAAATAAAATTGTAAAACAGGCTGCCGTTTCCTGTCAAAAGGTCTCAAAAGCATATTAAGGTCACTTTTTAGTTTTACCTATCACGGTTAAGTGTATATTGTCTCTTAACACAGCCGGAAATTAAACCTGGGCCTTTGCGGTAGGAGGTATACAGCATAACCACTAAGCTATAGCGCCTTGTCTTCCTATAAAGTGCTCTGTTTCAGTCCTTAGAGCCTGGAATCAAACCCGACTATTGGGGGGTAATGGTAGCCAGTACGCAATGAGGCAAACTACAAGAAAATAAATAAGTTACAACATTCAGAGTAATGAAAATACTCAAGCATGTTCACTGTGTCTTGTCACTGGTCCAGCGGAAAGGATTATATTTCTGCAAACGCATCACCAGTGACTGTCGAGCAAGGCACTGGTGTTAGCAGCTAACAGTGCAAGTTTACCGTTCGTTGTGTGTTCGCTAAAGAAATATTTCAATAATTTAACAGTGTGGATAAGTGTGTGTGTTACGGTTTAGGGACATTTCGGTTATCAGCACCCTGCACTTTAGTGTATTGTAAAATTAAGATATATCGGTAATCACTCATTAACAGCGTCAAGTATAAAACTAAAAAAAATGTATAGGCCATTAGCCCCGTATACTTGGGTGTGTATAAAACTTTGCAACATCTTCGTCATCAGGCACGTAAACTTGGTGTTTAAAAAGAGTTAGTGACATTTTAAAATAATTTTAGGAAATTTAGTTGAAAATTAGGAAATTTAGTGGAAAATTCGCCAATTTACAGGGACCGTGTTCCTGTGTATAGTAATTAGTCAGCGCTTGATGACTAGCATCTGCCGTTATGTTAAGTTAAAAAGCACAGAATGCTGTCAAAAAATTGACATTCTAAGCCTCGGCTTCCCTAATACCGTCAGTTTTGTGAAAAAATAAATAACAAAAGAAAAACGTTTGTCCAGGTAAGTGAAACAATTCTAAACTTTTGTTGTGGAAATCTGTGTATAATTTTAAATTAAACCATTCGGGTATGTAATAGCGTTCGGTTTCTATACAAACATCTGTTGTATACACACCAAAATGGCACGTCGCTCTCTAGAACCCTATCCAGTGGTCAAAACAGGTATAGTCGTCAAAGTGTTCACTGGTAGCTAACCCGTGTCTGGTTAGCAAATTCTTATCGCAAGGCTGCCCAAGGCCTAAAAAATTGTCTTAACGTATAGTGTAATCGTCTTTCTACCACCATAGCCGTGCGTGTGCCATCCTCTACTACCAGTATTGCTGGCTGTCTGCAGTCATATCCCTACATCCATGGCCGTGCTTAGTCAAGAACCCCTGCCATAAACAAATATGCAATACTAACCCGTTGTCAACGTTATCTCCACCCATTATAACTGTTCCTTCCGCCATTTCTCCCACATAGCTATCGCTGCCTTGCCCGCCAATCCATCATTAACCAATAATCATTATCGGTTATTCCCTTTTGCAACAAATAAAAAAAATCCATCCACTGTAAACACAGCTTCGCCTCTAGTCACGTGGCTCAACGAGGTACCATCGGGTAAAAATAAAAATAGCACCCTCACATGTCATTAAGCCCTTTCAGCAAATTTGTAAAAAACCATGGTCCATAAACGAATAAAATAATTATTTAAAAAAAAAACACCACAGGCTTGCCCCTAGTCACGTGGCTCAACGAGGTACCGTCGCTGCCAATAAAATGGCACCCTCTCATATTGTTTAGCACTTTGTCAAAAATCAAAAAATCCATGGTCCATAACAAAAGAGAGCGTCATTGTGAGTAAAACAAGTCCTAAAACGTTTTTCTAAAATTACGGGATCCAAAGACATTAAGGGGGGGGGGGAATCAATGACCTTTTAGTTTTAGGTATTTTGGCAAAATGAGTGGGCCATAGGAAAGGAGACTTCGCTCCGAATAATATGACACCTCACACGTCCAAATCCAATAAATAGCGCGGAAAATATAGGCAAATTTAAAAACTGTTGACGGGGTGATTTTAAGGCTAAATGTCCCGTTTTTTTAGTTTGTAGTTCTGACACCACGTAGCAGCACCAAAGTGAGACAATTTCTTTTTTCAGTTTTCTCTTGAACGAAAGCTCGTATTTGCGATCTGAAAACCACTATAGTAGGGGAGACCGAGGGGTTCTGCGCCACTCTAGAACCCACCTCACTCCCCTACTAAGCCTCAGCCATGTAATATTTGCGAAAGCTCGCGAACCCATGGTCGGATGTTGACAAATGAGGTGTCGTTGGACTCCAGCTGTCGTCCTCTTTGCTATGGATCACTGGTTATATTTTTCAAAAAAAAAAAAAGTTTTTGAAAATAGGATAGAACATGATAGAACGTTGTGCCATGGTTGAAAAGAATTGTCTTTATGTCCTTTATTTTTATAATAAAACTTTTTTATCGTTTTGTCGCACCGTCGAAATAGCCATTTCCTGTTTTTCACCGTGGCCAGTCATAGCCTCGTTGTAACATACGTCAAGCGCTACCGGCTCTCTGTCTACAAACACTCTTTATTTAAAAAATAAAAATAAAAAACAAGTAAAAAGAAGTTTCAAAATGCTTAGTTTTTTGTTCTAGAGACTTGACATTAATTTTCACGGTAGAGTGGGTAGGGACCTTTCATTTATATCAAACAAACTCTCTTGTAAAATTCCTAGTTTCCAAAATATAAAACATTCAAATTTCAGTGTTTTCAAAAAATCTCACAAAATAAAAATTTTTATTATAAAAAAATAAAGGTCATAGAGACCATTCGTTTGAACTATTGGACAACGTTTTATCAAGTTTGATTTTCAAACTATCACCTACTTTCAAAAACAAAAAAATAAAAATAAAAATAAAATATATAAAACGTGGTCCTGAGCAAAGAGGACGTCACCCCAACGCCAGCAATACCTCATTCGTTAAAATCCGACCAGGCGTTCGCCAATTATCGACATAGTTCGTAGGAAAGTAGGCTATCATTTTTGTTTTGTCCTACACACTTGAAACTTGCTGTCCACCTAGAGGGCATAGAATTAACGTGAAACGAACGTTTTTCTCATCTTCAACGTTTCCAAATTAGCGCCAATTTCAAAATCAAGAATTAAAAAAAAAAAAAAAAACATTCTTATCTTTTTTTTTTATTTTTTTAAATATAACCAGTGGAATATAGCAAAGAGGACGACAGCCTGAGTCCAACGACACCTCATTTGTCAACATCCGACCATGGGTTCGCGAGCTTTCGCAAATATTACATGGCTGAGGCTTAGTAGTGGAGTGAGGTGGGTTCTAGAGTGGCGCAGAACCCCTCGCTCTCCCCTACTCGCTATGTAGGCCTATACTAGACTGCAATTGAATTAATATTAATTCGATGCGTTTTCCAAAATGTGAAAAACAAAAATGTTACTAACAGTTTTTTATATCTCTGCTTAAAATATGAAAAAACCTGGTAATACGAAAACGGGAGATTTATTTCCCGATTCCAATGCATTTTTCAGAATTAAAATCGGGTGAATGGAATCGACAGTATTAGTTTGGGAATTGTTTTGAAAAGGGTGGTAGGCGGCGCGGCTTCACAACATCTCTTGCGCAAGGAAAATGATAAACACGCCGACAGGTCGGAAGGAGAAGGGAAGAATTTGACGACAGGAAGGAGTTGTCTTCCTCTTGTCATAAATATTATAGTTCGGCAAGTTACATGTACAAGTGCCTAGTGGTGGAACAATATCTGAGCAACGTCGACACAATGTGTTTGTACAGATACATTACTTAATTCCTCAAACATTCTTGTTGTTGTCGTTCTTGTTGATAATACATTGTAGGGGCTTGGGACATCTTAGTCATCAGTACCTGTGGCTGGCTGCGTGGCTCAGCGGTAACGTTCTCGCTTGCTGTTCCCAAGGTTGCAGGATCGAATCCTGGTGTAGCCAGTTGGCATTTGAGGGTGCGCGAATGCGAGGGAGCCGTGTCATTAGATTTACTGGCACGTTAAAGATCCCCTTCGGGACTAAATTCCGGCACCCCGGTGTCTCTAAAAGTCGCAGTAGTTAAAAGGGACGTAAAACCAATAACGTTATTATTATTATTATTATTATTATTAGTATTATAATCTTCATCAGTCCCGTAGAGTTGATTATGTGTGTAACTCTATTAAAGTCAGGGATGGGTCAGGTGCCCTGAAACTTCACGTACGGTACTATCTCGGCATTTACCTGGAGGGATTGTGGTAAAACCGGTGAAAACACATTCAGGATAGATGCTGACAGCACTGGATTCCCTTCTAGGTAACTGTTCTAGAGTTGTTTGAGGATAAACTCCCGAAACAAAAACATATTGTTCCGACATTAGTGATACTTTGTACGGCATAATTCTTACTGCATATAGCAGCGACTGGTTTCACTCGATGCGAAATTTAATACTGTATAGAAAGATATGACTGGTTTGTAGTTAGCACGTTCTTGATATTTTAGAAAAAAGATCGACAAGATATGTTCGTGTTCAGGTTTATTGGGAATATCTATTCTAAAAACCATCCGATGCGGACGTCCAACTCTAGCTATAGTCTTCTAGACATAACATAAGAGACCAAAAACCATGAAAAATTCTAATTTATAAGAGGCCAAATGCGCACGCACATAGATCTACATACATACATAGGCCTACATACATTTATGTTGGTGATTCGTGTGGGTCTTTGGTTCTTATGACTCTTTAATTCCCTTTTTTTTTTCGTGAGATCTGAAACGATTCCGTGAGGCCAATCACTATAACTTGCTTCAATTTTCATAGAAGCAATAATAAAAGTTCATTCATGTAGGACATTTTATTACAATAAACAAATTATGAAAATGCATACCAAGAGCAAAATTATTATACACATAATTATATAGAATTAAAATTCCTCAGATATTCCCATCTGCCTATTGTTAGCACAGGCACTATAGAGCATCCAGCGTTTAGAAATGACTGTGGAGCCTTATGGCGACAGTGTTGCTAACTCGAGGCAGAGGTAGCGCTGACGTCATACGTTATGTTCACCCGCTTCGAGTACTGCGCTTTCATAAGTTAGCGAGACAACCACAACCCCAGCAGCTACCTGAAATAGAACACGCCCAGGAAGGAGTAGTTTTGCAGGTGTTAACGGATTGGACCAGGATTAAGGATACTGTATGCGAAGAGAACCAATAACGACGTTCATTTCGTTGTGATATGACGCATTACTGATTGACAGATGTCGAGAGCACAACCCTTCCTTCCTTCTCGGATGTATGCAGACGATGTTAACAATTTTTATGTCAGCAATACTGTTGATCATCACCTCTTTAGTTATTAGTTAGGCTGTAATTTAGTTTCTTTCAATTTTATTCTTGTTGTTTTGTTTAGATTAATATTTGTAATAATATTGTAGTAAGTTAGCCGTGCGGTTAGGGGCGCGCAGCTGTGAGCTTGCATTGGGAGATAGTGGGTTGGAACCCAACTGTCGGCAGCCATGATTCGATCGAACAGAAAATAAAACAGACACACAACAGTAACACCAATGACGGATAGTGCTTCAGAGCTTATGTTGTCGGCGGAACTGAGCACGTGCTCCACTCCGGGCGAGCATGCAGCACAGGACGAGGCTATTCTTTCCAGCGTGCTAACCTCGAAGAGTTTTAAATTACTAAGACGTAATATAAGCGATACTTGTACGCAATAACAAAGGTAATCAATTGGCAGATAATTGTAGGAAGCTATTATGACGAAAAATATATATGTTAAGATTTCCTTCATGATAAAAGGTGAGGCAACAAAACCAGTGTAGGGGGGATTTCCGTTAAAGGTAAAAGCCCATAAGACCCACAGTCTTTTCTAAACGCTGGATGCTCTATAGTACGGCGTACTATAAACACACAAAAAATATTATACCTAATTATCTCCTATTCTTGAAATCAGTGCTTCAATTTCTTCCATATCAAAGATAACGTTTCATGATTTACACACACTCAGTATTTTACTTCACCTCAGGTTCTCTTATATCCATTGATCTGGTCATCCTGGGATCAATGATCTCAGGCAACAAGATTTTCTCGTAGTAGAATGTCAGTTGCATAAGCATTTTTTGTCTCCAGAACTTTTCGTCCTTCTTTATTGTTTCTGTGTGAATGTCCTTAGGCGTCCATACCACAAAATAACATATTTCTCGCTATGTTATTCCCAACTGGCCCTGGTTCTGGAAATAAAAATCATATGAGTGTCAGAGATTTATCAATCTGTTCTCTTCTGAATAGCACTGTTCTTAACATTCTCTTGGTTTCTTTTTCGCATACTTTCTGCCAAACAAAATCCCTTTAGCTTTTTGCAGGCTTCCAGTATGGTCATATTCCGTGCAGAATAAGGGCACTTGACTTCGACTATAGCGTCGTCTCCTATTAATCCGTCTGTGCAGGCAGCAAATATCCCATGAGTTTTATGTACGATAAGACCACATTCTTCGACTTTTCTACCGATTTCTCCCCTAAATTTCGTTTTGCAATTCGCTCATTATCATAGTCAAACTGCATTGCTTTTGAGTGAAATTCGCCGCACAAAATGTTATTTGCTGCCCATTTCGAAGTAGGTTTCCTCTTGCATACATATCCGAAATTGTATGCCGTAAGTCTGTCCTTTCTAGCTGTGTGCCACTTTTCATTTTCCCTTTGGCCACTTGTTTCCTTTTCCAATTTTTGTATATGGTCTTCACTAAGCGTTACTTGCTTGATCTTCTCATCACTAAACTCTCTCAACAGTACCTCATCGAAATCCAACTGCATTGATCGGATTCCATAATCACGTGAGACAGTACGTTTCATTTCATTAGACTGTTGTCAGGACATTCTTTTCTCTGCTCGCGACGCAGATAAACTTTTTCGGAAAGCTGTTATTCTTCACTTTCTGCAGAGTGCAGTGTCATTCACTATTGTGGCAGTTTTTTTCCCTAAACTGATTTCATTGTTTTATAGTGCCAGGATGGCCCAAACTGAAAGACCAGCCCGGCAACTTTGGTTCTATGAGTGAAGGAACCTCGTTTCCCTCGATTGATCTGCTTACCTCCCGTGAATTTGGCAACAAGGGACATACAATTTTCGGCAACGTTGCTGGTGGTGATTGATACTAGCTGGGAACTTTTTGCAATTAGGGGCTGCAAGCAATAACGCATAAGTTTGGTTGCAGTCTTCACCTTGCCCACTGGTAGTTCAAAAGTACTGTTTGCAGTCTTTATGGATCTCAATCCAATCCAGTGTTTCCGGAAACCAATTTTCCATTTTCACAATCGCTACGCCTTTATTTTTCCACACAATGCATAGTTTTAATTTGAAGTCGAACTTCCTTCTCTGAAAAAGTTGACACTGAATAGTTCGTGATTTTGTACTCCTACACTTATGTATTAGAAGTAAAAAACAAACTACACCCGTGGCGCGACAGTCCATGAAGGGCCTAGGCCTACCAAGCAACCGCTGCGCTGTTCAGCCATGTAGCCTGCAAATTGCGGGGTGACGTTTAGTCATCCTACTTGTAGGCTACAGGTAAAATATAAGTGAAATCATAACTGCTCAGTGCATTACAGATTCTCTAATGCAAGCGTAAAGAAATATTTAATTTCAAATATAAACTAGGAAAAAAAAACTTACGGGTGTGTTTTTATTATATTTTTTATTTGTAGGGCCGGGCTTCCTTTTCTTGGTACTTAGTCGCAATCTCCACTGGGATTTAGTGGAACGCCCTTGAATCGGTTTAGGTGGTGGCTCCATTTTTCAACAAAAACGACAAAATATCTCATCGTGATGACCGTAATGCTCTCCACCAGTCGTAGCCTACCTATATGTACATGTATCTATTCTACCAGAAATACTGTCCAAAAAATAAAGTGCCGAAAATAGAACACCTAACGGTCATTAAAAATAATACGGTTGCAGGTAAAATAAATTAAACAAAAAGTAATTAATGAGATCGATGAACTAAAGACAAGAAGTCGTAACTAGGAACTGGTAAAATATCAAAGAATCACTCAGAAATAATTCAGAACTAACTAGCACAGTCAATCGCAACATTGAACAAAAAGCTCGGGATTTCCATTCCGTCTGGCAAGGTTGTCGCTCTCTCAAATCACTCGAGCTCCGCTCCCCTCCCTTCTCCCCAACCCTCCACAAAACCACTCTCCATGACCTTATTCTACTGCCGCGCCTTGTTGCGAATACAGTAACACTTTTATTCACAAACTTCCCAACGCGATCCCGACGGTTCTATTCAACCGATTTAGGTTTTCGATGCGGCTTTGGAATCAGTGAGTAAAACTCAACTTTCGTATAGCCCGTTTTCTTTCGAATTTTAATCAGATTTTTGAAAAACAAACAGCAATCTTTCTGTTTTTGAAATTAAAAAAGTAAGCTACTAGACAGAGTACATAGTAGTTTTTAGATCGCAGATCGCAGCTCCCCTTCGATACAAAAATAAATAAATAAATTCAGCTTCGCTTGTGCTGCCATCTGTTGAAATATATTCTTACCAAAGTGTCGGGACATTTAGCCTTAAATTCTTGCTACACCACTACTAAGGCTGAGGCACACACTGTCTGCACCGTGCGGTTCAACCTTGGACGGTGCTGCCCTATTGAGAGGATGATAGGTGATCGGCTCGATTTAGCTGAAGCAAAGAGCTAGTTCCCACTACCTGATTTGCTTCGCTAGGTCTGGCCTTACTTACCATTTCTCTCTATCCACCTATCATATTCGTCAGCTCCACTCAGTGCTAAGACAACAATCTTCCACATTTCAACTCCGAGCTGGTATGCGAGCAGCGCTTCTGTGCTAGCCAAACCTAAACCGAATCAAGAAAGAGACAAATGGCACAGAAATTGTCCTGACGACCTTGTGGATGGTATGCCCAGGCAGAGTCATACATGTCTCCGAGCATGGGGACGTACTACAGTAACGTCACTCTGAAACCACGGCTGTGATCTGGCACGGAACTGTTCGATTAGCTTAGCAGGAATTAGTACAACTGTAAAAAGGAGGATGGAAACTTGAAGTTTTACGCGCCTCTTAACATCGCGACTATATACAATAGGTAAATCACAGGATATCGCTTTTACTCGGAATCCAAACCACTGAACGTGACATCTCGCCTCCATGTGTGCAACTGTATGATACCTTCAGACATCAGTGCCAATCGCGGTTCTCCGCATAATACACTATACTAGGTGAATCGGCTACCCCTACCAATATTGCTTTTTGCCAATAGCAGATTTATATACAACCAGAAAATATCTGTCCTTCTGGTACGTTCTGTCTACACGATAAAACGGCTATCTTTCTATTTACGGCCTGCACAAAAATAGGACACTGTTATGTATTATAATTATTATTATTATTACATAATACAAACCACGAATGCACTCTCTAATCTAAATGATTGTATAAATGAAATGTCCGTGAAACACGAAGTGGATATTGCGACCGTGCTAAAACTATCACATTAGCAGAAATCTACACGCTTTGTGCCACGGTGCAGCTCAATGTACAGTGTGTAAAAAAAGTATTCATACACTACATTTTACCCTGTTGGTGTCTATAGTTCGCCTTGAAGCATTATGGTAATCCTTATGGCAGTATATTACACACAAACATATTCTTGTAACGTGAACACATTAGTAAATAACGGAACAAGAGGCATATTCGTAGGCAATGACAGTATTCATACGCGTCCAATGTTTGTAACCATTGGACTGTTACACGCCCTACCCCGTCATAGGGCGTGACGACAAGCGAAGGTCGACTCGCTGTAGTGTTCTTAAATGAGACGGTTTACTTTACGTCTGACAGTGGTACAAAATAGCCGGAAATCACAAGAGTTGAGTGCCACCTGCAAAGACCACATAGTTTCATTATTTAAACAAGGATTCAGCTATCGAAAGATTGGGAAGCTGGTGAAACGATCGCATGCGACTGTCCAGTATATTATTATTAACAAGCTCAACGCGATCGACCGATAATGCAAAGCGACAGGAACAACCAAGTGTTATTTCACAACGTGAATCTCGCACGCACTTCCATTGGCAACCACGTTGTCAGCACACATTTGTCTGCCATCGTGCATTGTACTCCAATGAGATCGGGCACGCTGGTCTGCTGCTCCTCTATCTTCGTCGGCACTCTGCGCATGCGTCATTCCCCCTCCGCTGATGCGCCTGGTATAATCCATATGAAATGCAAATCTTTTATGTTATCACGTGAGCATTGATGCCAACTTAACAAGAATACCATACAGCAAAATGTAACCTACAGTCACATAGGTATGATATATTTCAACATGAGTTACTAATAAAAATACATGCATTCTTCATGAAATATTGTCTTAAAAATGAAGGTATACAGTTTACAGAACATAATCAGAAGATCGTGGTTAATTGCCACAAAACGAGCACATTTAACGACGCTGCAATCAGTGTCGGTCACTAATTGTTTTGTTCTGTTCTGCCACTCATATCCTGAATAGAGCCCCACCGACGTATTGTGAAACACGATCACTTCCTTAATGGACTATCGTCACACGAGGACCATTGTCAGTAGAAAGGGAGCCTAGTATCTTCGACAAGAACAACTGTATCAATTTGGAGCGATTGTTCTGAAGTGCGCCACTTAGGTCTTTGATAAGGTGTCCAAGGTATTCACCATTACCGACAGACGTGCTTGGAACCTCACTTGCAGCAGCTGTTGACGATTTTATGTATCTGTCCATGGGGGTCCGGCACAAATTCGATTCTGGAGCAAGCTGCAAGGAACTACACGAGTGGGCCAGGGTCAAGATTTCAGGTTAACATTTTAGACGAAGATAATGGACAATAAGTGCGTAACTTTTAGCAGTCAAATCAGCCAGTATTTATGAGTGCACAGGTCAAGGCTACATTCCCTACCGATCTTCAAAAATAATTTCTTCGAGACTTGACAGCTGCCTCCCTCGAACTTCTGAAGGGGGCAATACCAAGGAGAATTATAAATGAATTCCTGCATCTGCTGCAAACATAAACACTGACATCCTATTTCACCCATTTTATACGAATCTTTGGAGTTGAGGAGCTCCCCATACAGAATTCCTTCCTTCACCCAATGGTGTGACAGGGCTATCAGACACCCCTTCAGTGCCGTAGCAGTTAGCCTCGTGATGTGGGATGGCTAGCAGGGACCCCATCTGTGGCGTAGCAGTCACTCTCGTAGTGTGGCAGGGCTATCAGGGACCCCTTCTGTGGCGTAGCAGTCACCCTCGAGATGTGGTATGGCTCAGGGACCCCTTCTGTGACGTAACAGTCACTCTCGTAGTGTGGCAGGGCTATCAGGGACCCCTTCTGTGACGTAGCAGTCACCCTCATTATGTGGTATGGCTAACAGGGACTCCTTCTGTGGCGTAGCAGTCACCCTCGAGATGTGGGATGGCTCACGGACCCCTTCTGCTGCGTAGCAGTCACCCTCGTGATGTGGGATGGCTATCAGGGACCCCTTCTGTGGCGTTGCAGTCACCCTACTGGTGTGGCAGGGCTATCAGGAACCCCTTCTGTGGCATAGCAGTCACCCTCGTGATGTGGGATGCTATCAAGGACCCCATCTGTGACGTTGCAGTCACCCTCGTGATGTGGGACGGCTATCAGGGACCCATCTGTGGAGTAGCAGTCATCTTTGTGATGTGGGATGGCATCAGGGACCCCTTCTGTGGCGTTGCAGTCACCATCCTGGTGTGGCAGGGGTATCAGGGACCCCTCTAAGGCGTAGCAGTCACCGTTGCGATGTGGGATGTCTAGCAGGGACACTTTCAGTGGTGTAACAGTCAATCCATGGAGTGTGGGTGGGTTACCAGGAACCCCATCAGTGTGGTAGCAGTCAGTCCTGCGGTGAGGGAGAGGTATCAGGGATCCCTTAGGTGGCGTAGCAGTCACACTTTGACTGTCTATCAGGAGACCCTTACTTACGATCCAGAGCAACTTTATATGAATCTCGACGTTGTGCGCAGAATTGGGTGTAATATGAATATACCTTACGTTACTGAGATACACACAACAACAAAAGTTTTGCATATTGCCATGGAGCACAGAGGGATGAAAGGGAGGATAGACTTCTTCATTAAGCAGTGTCCACGCCTGCTGTACACAATTGAGATCGGGAGAATAGGCAGGCCATTCCATTCTTTGAATACCATTCTCCTAAAGAAAGGCATTGGCAATGCCAGCTCTGTGTGGGCGAGCGTTATCGTCCAAGAAAGTGAAATTTGGGCCGAAATTGTCAGCATAGCCTTTCACTTCAAGTGTCAGGATAGTATCCCTGTAACGTATGTCAGTCATACGCCCTGTGATGTACAAAAGAGGGGTTCGGCGAACATACACTGAAGAAAATGGAAATTGCAACACCCAGAAGGAGTGGTGCTACATTGCTGCAATTGAACATGCAGGACGAGTGTTCGGTTGTGATTCGATGATTACACTTTCAGGTCCCTCTGACCGCAAGTTTGGACAACAATCAAATCAGGATGTGCCCACCACGAGCTGCAATACATTGATGAATTCGTCGAGGCATGGAGTCAATAAGGCCCTGGATCGCTTCCTGAGGAATTGTGGCCCATGCTTGCTGCACTGCACGGGTCAGTTGTTCCAGAGTTGTGGGTGGCTGAGGACGGTTGGCCAGTTATCGACCCATCATGTCGCACACATGCTCAATAGGACTGAGGTCCGGGGATCTGGCGGACCATTCTAAGGTTGTGATGTCGTGGAGAGCTTCTCTGGAGATGCGTGCAGTGTGAACCCGGGCATTGTCCTGCTGAAACATCCCATTAGCAATGTTCGCCATCATAGGGACAACCACTGGATTGAGTACCCTATCAACGTACTGTCGAGCAGTCACAGTGCCCTCAACAAGCACTAATGGTGATTTCACATTAAAGCCAATAGCTCCCCAGACCATAATGCTTGGTGTTGGCCCTGTGTGCCTCTCGACAATAAGGTCTGGGCGGGCCCCTCTCCCCGGTACGTCGGCGCACACGAATCCGGCGATCACTGCGGGCAAGACTAAAGACGACCCTATGCCATTCGTCGACCCACGTCGATCGTTCTCGACACCAGGCCAGCCTTACACGTCGCTGTTGTGGTGTCAATGGAACACCTTCTGCAGGGACACGGGATCGTAAGCCAGCTGCACGCAGGCGATTACCAACGGTTTGTTGTGTAACGTGGGGTGCCACAGCTGCTCGAATTTGCGCTGCTGTTGCATGGGGTTTCATCCCGGCCATCCGAATGATGCGGCGATCCTCTCTCACAGTTGTCTGTCGCGCTGGGCCTGTGCCAGGTCTACGAGTGTGGGTACCTTCATTTGACCACTGCTGCCATACACGTTGTACCGTCGATGCATATCGGCCAACACGTGCAGCAACAGTCCTTAGCGATAATCCAGCCTCACACAGCCCAATTATCCGAGCCCTCTCAAACGGCGACAGTTGTTGATAGCGTGCTCTTCTCTGTCGTCGAGGCATGTTTGACGGGGAACACTTCACTGCACAGACTGCAAGTCAACTACGCTACACCAGAGTCCGTATACTGGAGTTGATTCCTCCGCGACCAATTACGTGGGGAGACCTGTAGCAACAATCCAATGGGTCCGAAACTTTGATCGTTTACATACCTACATGGCATCGTTCCATATCTTGAAAATCAACACAAACGACCAATGCCTTCATGGTGTTGCAATTTCCATTTTCTTCAGTGTACATGCTGCCATCCCAAAATACTGCACCACCTCCTCCCAGGTGGTATCGGACTCTGAAGTATTAGTCGTGCATACGTTCACCGGGTCGTCTCCACACTCGCACAGATCTATCCTCATAGACACAGGCGAGCGTACACAGCCGATATAGCCTACACGCACGCAATAACGACAAATGGGTTTGAGACCACTACGACTCTTGGCCAGCCATATGCAAAACTTTTTTTGATATGTGTAAATTACACCCTTGCGGTAACATTACATTCAATCAGTTGGAAACAGTCTGTTCTTCATCGAGCTTTTATACTGGTTCTGTCAACAGTTTTGTTATATGTAAGTATAAGTGGTGGGTATAAGGGCTCTCAATATTTACGAATGCGAAATAGAGGTGACTGGGGACGACGAGAGCGTAAGGAGCTTAGGCTATATCTACTTTAGAGGTTCACAGAATTTGACACAATCGCTGCTTCCAGATTAACGATTTGTTACATATGCCTTTGGAGAGATATGTCATAAATAGCAGGCGAGAAGACCGCGCTGCTCATACGTTTGAAACTGTGTTCTATCAACTGATATTTTCTTTCATTTGAAAAGGTTACATCCTTCCGATATGCGGAGGCAAGGAAAGTATTAGAAAAGCAACTGTTGGTCTTTTCTAACATATATAGGCCTAATAATAATATTGGTTTTACGTCCCTTTTAACTACTGCGGCTTTGAGAGACGCCAGGGTGCCAGAATTTTGCCCCGAAGGGGGATCTTAATTGTGCCAGCAAATCTACAGACACGGCTCCATTTGCGCACCCTCAAATGCCAACTGGCTGCCCCACGATTCGATCCTGAACCCTTGAGCACAGCGGGCGAGAACGTTACCGTTGAGCCACGCAGCCAGTCTTTTCTAACATACAATTGAAGTTATTGTTATTTAGTAAATTTAGGTGCACCGTCTTCAAAATGATCGTGCTGGATGAAATGAATTCCATATTTTCTAGGTGCGCTACACCAGGAGTGCCAAACTGAAGTTCCCGAAAGGACCACGAGTGTCGCTGGTGTAATTACACCGTAGCCGCTTTGACCGATTGTTACAAACGCTTGCCACCCACTCTGTATCATATGACACGACCCCCCCCCATGAAAAACACGCATGAAATCAGAATTTTCTGAGGAAAACTGAAAATGGTTACATCAAGCACTAGTGCATAGAAACGTAAACATAGGCCTAAGCCTAAATCTGTAAATAACAAATAATAACTTTTGTGAAGGGACCATAACCAGAAATCACAATTATGGTGTTTGAAGCCATTTTCCAGTGATGCCTTAGTGAATGAAATTTAATGTTTTCAGTCGGTCAACACGACTGTACCCAACTAATCATGAGATTAATTAATACCCTTGGATACACTTCGATAGTCAAGCGATCATCATCAGATCTATCCACGATCGAAATTGGCCATCCAAGTGTATTTATTAATCAGAATTAGGGAACCACCCATTACAATTGGATACAATCGTGTTGACCGATTGAAAAATATTATACTTCCAGAAATCACTTCTAACATTACTAATAACAATAGCTTCAAATGCATGACAAAAAAGATATCAGTTTTTATTCTAAATATTTTTCTCCTTCCCTAAGATATTAATCACCGAAAGGATACAAAGTCGTAAAAGATTTAAAAAAAAAGTTGAGATTACAATGTTGCTGAATTTCTCTTCTTTTAAATTTACAAGCAATGTTATCTGCCTCCTATCTATTAGGGGACATTTTTCCCAAAAGCAACATTTCCCATTTCATTAATCTGACAGCAAGCCACCTCACCGCTAAACTGAAGGGTAAATGTAGACCTACCCGTTATCCCAGACTATTTGTTCTTCACGGACCAAAATATTGCAGCCCCTTATCAGAACTCCCGAAGTATAAGTAAACTCAGGTTGACTGTTCATGGCACAAAACTAAATGAAAAGACGAATAGACCAGCTGAATGCTGAAATGTCACCAGTAGTGGGGGTCTTGTTTTATAGTCTGGGACAGCTTAAATGAGTTACTAGATCAAGACAGGGTAGGCAACATTAACAGCCGTCCCCTATGCCTACGTAAATGTAGGTTTATGGTTGCATTTCTTGAAGGTAAGTTGTTTTCAGGTAAGAGCACATTGTCACCAACCCTGCTTAAAATCCCGCCATCTCCAAAGACCATAATACCAGTAAAATTCCGTACGTCACAGTTGCCGACATGTTTCTGACAATAACTCCCAGAATGCATTTTTCACAAAGTCAGCCAACATTATAATTACGACTGTAACTAATGACTTATTATTTAAATAATTTCACAGTTTTCTTTGGAAATTCAAGTCTAATGAAGTTGTAACAAGTTGTGCAAGGTAAGTACTAGTAATATACATCGATTAAAATATACATCGATTAAAACAGTTTATACAGTTATTATAGACTCTTGATATGTGTGTGTCAAATCCACTTGTCTGAGATGTTTCGAAGCTTTTATTTAATTAATTTTTGGATAAATTCTTATTTAGATTTCATCATGACGCCTAAAAAATACGAGAACAAGATTGGAGATGGATTGGAGTAACTCTACAAAGATCACTACAATTTAAGTAAGTAGGCCTTGCCTAGACCTACACAATTTAAAGTACAGAGTTATTTAATCGTTGTTTTATTTATTTTTATATTCAGTCAGAGCACAAAAAACGTAATAAAAAACCTTAATGGTCTTTGGAAATTTTGAAATAGTCTTCCGACTGCATTTTCCGTATAGGCCTAATTCAAACATAACCTAAAATATAGCCTATGTAAGTTCTCTCTCGGGAATGTATTCTTAGGTTCAATGCGCCTTCTAATATAGTAATGTATATTATTCTCGACTTCCAAATGCCGTCAGCCATAATATTATAATACATTGCACATGTAACTCTTAAGCTTAAGTCTATGATTCACACTCGGTTGGTGGTAGTGAATGTATTGGTGATTATTTATGAAGCTTATAACTTATGTACTTGGCTACTGACCTATAGCCTACTTAGTAGTAGGCAGATAAAATATTTATAATAGGCCTATTTTTATTTGTTTCAGTCATGGTTGCGACAGAGTAGTGTGATACCCTTCAACGAACTTCAAGGGTTGTGCAACATGAATCAATCATCATTCTGAAAAGCCATATACTCACATGTGCATGGTATATGCACTACGCAGGAGTCACATATGCAAATTTTCAGAGAATACCAAAAATATCTCATAGCTCTCTTTTAGTTCTCGACATAAGTTACTGCGCCACTGAATGTCTGAGTGAAAATTACTGATGTACTAATGTTGGGTAAGACAAAGTCATTGTTCGCTACTTGGTTAGATGACACGGTTTGGGCGAAGCCACTGGTTGCAATAAGTTATAAATATTGGTCGCAGCTATAGCCTACTTGTATTATTAATTCTGAATGAAAGTAGAAAGTGGCTTATACACCTGCATCGGACATGATTGTGACTGTATGCTGTGATGGCTGCGCTAGAATTAGGAGGACACAGGTAACGATATTTGTAGGCTATACATTATACGGTAATAGAAAACGAAAAATTTCATAGATCTCGTAGGCCTATACTACACAGCTTAAGACATTCTTAAAATTCATGACACGTGAATAATGAAATAAAAGGCAAAACCATTGGTCTGGATAAAGATTATTGATGCTTGACTACCTCCACTATGCATGACAAAAACCGGGGGTGTTATATATTAGCTAACGCGGCCCACGTCACCTCAATTTTTCATATTAAAGCATTGTTGTTGTTTCTTATGGCTAGCCCAGATTCCAATCCATCAGCTTTCCTGCATTCCAATAGAGTTGTGTGAGGTTTCCTGAAGTTCTAGCAGTCACATCAAGTTTGTTGCAATGTGGCAGGTGCCCCTTATCCATTTTACTTCCAGGTTCGTGACAAAGTGTGCATTTTTCAGATCTCAGGATGTTCCAAATAGGATCACGACTTATATAGATGGAATTCCAGCTGAGTCTGCCATTTTCGCTGTTAATTATGCACAAGTACAGTATTGCCAATCCCACACTTACGGGACTACTTTGTATAAGCGCGGTACCATGAAACAAAATAGCGCCAAGTTTGAACCAGTTCGCAATGGATTGTGCAAGCTGTTTTTGTCTAGACCAATAATTGTTAATTCATTAGGCCATACAAACACCCCTGGATTTTGTCACGCACAGTGGGGGTAGACACGCATCAATAATTTTCATCCAAACTCATGGTTTGTGCCTAGACCAATAACTTTTAGGCAGTGAGGCGCTGGTTTTGGCGATTAGTTCGAAACATGAAATTCTTGCGATCAGCGTTCATTACAGTGGTAAATACTGTTCTACATACAAAACAAACCTAACCTGGGGCTTATGCCCAGACCTCCTTGCTTGTAGCGCAATCGGTAATTTTCGTCCAGACAGTCGTCTAACCAAGTAGCGACCAATGGTTTCGTCCAGTCAGTCGTCTAACCAAGAAGAGCTCGTTTATTTCTTTTTCTCACATAATTACAACATTACATGTGTCGTCTAATGTAGGCCTATTTAGTATCGGATATGTTGGTAACTAATGACGTCAATGTGATCGCTCACTGCGGCAGTTTCACATACCAAATATGCTGTCGAACATGGCTGCGGTTGTTAAATATACAATAAATAAAAACACATGTTTAAGTGATTTAGCACATATATCCGGTGCAGAAGTGATCAAGGTTAGTAGTTACAATTGATAATGTCCCCCTCCCGCCAAAAGATGAAATAAGGTATGAAAATGATATATTATCAAAGTGAAAGCGAAAAGAAAAAAGAGTGATACATGGTACAGAATTAATCTGAAACTTCACTACAGTACATGTCGTTTTATAAAAGGGCATAGCGGGTGGGTTACAGACAGTGAAGGAGGAAACATCTATTAGGACATCACTTCCATAATTATTATTCATCATTACACAAGGTATTTAGGCTAATTTAAGTATTCTACTTGGTTGATCACTCCTGAAGTGTTACCTCTATTACGTATGTCGTTTTGCCTTGAACATTTTTGGTTGAAGGCAGGCTATTATTTTATTTTAGAATATGCACTGAAAATTTGATGTAATCAGCGTAACCGCAGCCTTCGTAAAGAGGTTTACGCAGGCCAGCACGTATCCCATTTTTGAACAGCTGACTGCGGTTGACTGTAGCGTTGGGGATCTGCACCACTCGCGCTGGCCAACAGCGGGGCGCACTTGAACTCGGTCAGTGATAACACTATGTATTGTATTCGTCATGATAATGCTATTATTATGATCATGTAGAAATGAGTGGAAGTGTAGAGGACGTACCCATTCGCGACAACGCTGCCTAAGTTCAATTCCCTCTCATATATTCCGCTCTCGCAATTTAAATATCTCAGCTCTCCACAGCAAATTGTTTTGTGTTGGTATCTTATAATTATAATTTTCAAGATATTACTCCGTCGATAAAGCTTGCCTTTCAACGCCTGTACTTAACTCGTCAATTTCTCAGTGAATTCATTGAATTTTCTACAAGTGGCTTTTAATGTGCCGGTTGATGAGAGGTCAGGAGACTATTCTACCAACCATCTCGCGTTATGCGGCTAGCATTTTTTGGCAGTTGGTCCAGGTTCAATTTCCAGCTCTGCCAAGAAATTTTAATTTTGGTCTGAGGGATGGAACAAGGCACACTCAGCCTCATGAGGCAAAACTAAGAAAAGGAGGGTTCGATTCCTATCTTAGCCATCTTGGAAGTGGTTTCCACGCTTCTACTCCTGGCAAATGCCGGGATGGTTCCTAAATTAAGGCCATGGCCACCTCGTTCCCAATCCTCATCTGAATAATAAATGCACACACTAATCCAGCCATGACAATAACGCAGGTTATCAGACAAATTCCACATGCCCAAGTACACAGATCTACATGACCATGATGTCACAAAGCCCCATAATCAACCAACTGCTGCTTTCTACCATTCCAAGACGAAATCTTCGAGATGCCATTAGTCTAATGCCCCTAAAATCCACGACTAGTTCGAATGGTTTTAGGTCTAAGCATTGGATCAACCATCTTCTTGCATCTCAATAGGGATTTGCCAACAGGCTTTCAACAGCTTGTCTCAATTCTGCCTTCATATATGTACCAAGTAGGGTACATTTGTCACGTGGTGACTGTTTGTATATGGTTTCTTGTATTCGTAAGCAGATCGAGGTAATTTCTTCGTGTCTTTATACATAAGTAATAAGTTTTACTCGTTGATGGAGTGTAAAATTAGTAAAAGCAACGTATATTGCTCAGTTTACGGCTGTAAGTCGATGCATAAAAGAGGGCTGCGGATATAAGTTTTCATCACTTTCCAAAAGATGTAAATAGCAATAGCCAAAAGGTGACGATACCAAATAAATACGGGCAACAGGAGCGGGTTGGACCACTCACCACTACACTCACTGACGACAGGACGGGTTGTTCACTGTTTCCGCCGAGCCAAGCCGTACCAAGGCAGCTAGGCCTACACCAGCCGACTACAGCCAAGCTTCATCAGTCAGGTATCCTTCCCCCTCCCTAGTTCATTTCCAATTACCCTACCAACCGCCATCACCTCGCTCTGCGATATCCGAGCCATTCCACTACGAGTCATATATAGGCCTAATTTGACTTCGCAGGGTAAATATCTACTCTGCGAGAACCTGCTACCAGTCCGATATTCTACACCAAACCCACCAGCTAACCATCTAAATCAAGCAATTCCTGTGTCCCCCGAGCTTTAATACAAGTTAAACTCATCCCTTCGCCCTACCAAGCAGCAAATAATTTCTACAGTCTATGGTACAGTGAGCAAACTCAAATATAGCTTTTAAAGTAACAGCGCCATGACTCGAACTGCTCAAAAACAGATACCAGCAGACAACCGATGCTTGATAATATGCAATTGACACATAAAATACAGTGGAACACACAAATTAGAACACGTGTATCGCACAGTTATACATATATACAATTGAAAATAACACTGTCATTATTTTAGGGACCACATTTACTGATTATAACCGAAAAATAAAAAGTGTTCCATATCAAACGCATGTTATTGAGTATTTTTACCCTACTTATCCAGACCGACCACAGCGCCCCAAGTGTTAGTTTGAGTTGCCAAAACATGCAAGAAATGAGTACGGTACTTATCAAAAATAAAGAAATAATAAGCTAATATGTACCCTACTATTATATTTCTCTCCTACTCCTAAATCCTTCTCTGAACACTCATTTTAAAACAGAATGGTCTGCATTTTTGGACTAATTATAAAAATATAGCCTATAAGAAGAAATGAACATGCTCATCTTTAGCTCCCTGGAGAAAATAATTGAGTAAGTATTAATGTTTCTGTTCTTATGCATTTTATGTGATGCTTTAAAAATCAATCTAGAAGAGATAATTTAAGTTAACTTCACTACCATAATACTGCTTAAGAGTTACTGCTGCTTAAGAGATACTGTCGAGGACTGATGACCAAGATGTCCCTAACTTGAGCAAGGACTGCTTCACAACTTCATGTAAAACGTATTTTCGTAAAAGAGCCTTTACTTAGTTTGGATCATTTGCGATACGTGTTACATGGATGTGTGTGCTGAGTTTTTGGTGTTAAATGATGTAAGTTGGCAACACCAAATGTGGCGGCCATGTTGGTTTTCTAGTAACTTATTTAAGGTGTCCTGGACTATACCTCAGTTATGAAAGATATTAGTACAACAAAGTTGAAGTGTTCAAAATAACATAGGATGTTGTGACTCATATAAAGGTCGCAGGGGTATCTCCTACGACAGTGATTGGAATAAAGAGACATTTTGATATAGCTTAGAGATAGGCTCTAATAAAATACGAATATTGGCATACGGTATTTCGTCAATGGAAGGAGTGAAAAGCCACCGGCCAGTGGTTTTCTTTGTGCTCAATAAGTTTTGTATCGTCTGCGGGCCATCGGACTCAAGACTTCAGTGCGTCGGCTTCTAAAGATTCCAAATTTACTGGCATCTGACTGCATCATCAGTGAGCTAAGCAGAACCGACGCCAAAGCTAGGATAGCGACAAAACACTATGTGCCAAGAAGTCAATGTCCCGACATTGGCACACGATCAAATGAGGCCTGGCAGAGTCGACTAGTGTGCGTACATGCAGTAGGTACCATTCTCATGAGCTCCGGAAGTGAATGCACCCCTCATAGTTTATGAAGGAATGACTGACGTGTTATTATTATATCGCCCCACATTTTACAATTTATACATTGCATGATATTTAATGTAGGGGATTTGCGACATCGTGGTCATGTAACCCCGTATACTTGGGTGTGTGTGAAATCTCTCGTGATTGTGGTGGCTGTAGCAGTGCGTGTATTTGTAATTGAGGCTGGGATTTAGAAGGAGGTGCCCGTGTCGTTTGGTTAGGAACCGTTTCAACATATCCAGAAGAAAAAGTGGGAAACCATGGAAAGCTACTCCTACGACAGCTAGGGAGGGAACCCATCTCTTCTCAGCTTTTACCTCACGAGGCTGAGTGTAACCTGTTCCAACCCTCAAACCACAATTAAATATCTTGGCAGAGCCGGGAATCGAACCTAAGACCTCTGGTTCCGTTCCCCGAGACCGTAGAGGGCGGCTATGCATATAATGTACTGTATATAATACAGGATTATTCAGCTAAGTTGTCCAACTCAAATATCTACAGATCCGTTGAAGATATAGACATTCTGTTTACAAATTCTTAAATTGCATTAAGGGGCTCATAAAACACTGTCCATTCAAGGGGATAGCAGTCTCCCCCATGGTATTAGAGGTAAAATTGCCACTCTTCTACAGTATAACAGCTAGGAGTCCACGATTTTATCATTTAATATCAAAGGGCGCGTAGGTCAATAAGCAAGAACTGAACCTCAAAATCACATGAAAGTGTGGCGCTTCAATCTATATTATTAAAAGAATTTATGAAAACTACAGCGAGTCATTCCGGACGTTCTACCAAGCCGATTTCTTCAATGACTTTTTTAAATGACAGGTATATATGCCCAGATATGTCATCGGTCATATAAAACCACCTACCTCTAGCCTTACTTGAGTTATGTTAAAACACATGTTTTCCCTGATATTTTCCACTTTTCTCTTCATTCAATCACCCATATCTCAGGCTGTAATTGTTGTACACCGTTGGTTTATGTCTAACACCACTCCAGGGATCAAGGCCTCTCTTTTGCGCAGTTGATCACTGAAATCGGCTGCCTCTGAGTGAAGTTCTGAGGTAATAACCAAATCAGCGTATGCTCTTTTCGAGAGTTTCTTCCATTTAAGCGACTAAATCTCAGGTTGTAATTGCTGTACACCATTGGTTTGGATATTGAAATATTTAATAAATCAAGATCTCTCTTTAGCGCAGTTGGCCACCGAACTCGGATGCCTCTGAGTGAAGTTCTGAAGTAATAACCAAGTCAGCGTATGTCTTTTTTACGAGAGTATTAGGTATAAGAAAGTCATTTTTGAAAGCCTTTGTCAGGAGCGTGGTACTGAATGGAAGTGAAACTTGAACTGTTGACGCAGCAGGAAAGAGAAGAATAAGAGCATTTGAAATGAAGTGTTACAAGAGAATCATGAAGATCAGATGGGTAGATAGAGTAACAAATGAAGAGGTATTAAGACGAGTGGAGATAATAATAGACTAATAATAATAATAATGATAATGTTATTGGCTTAACGCCCCTTTTAACTACTGCAGCTTTTAGAAACGCCGGGGTGCCGGAATTTTCCCCCAAGGAGGTATTTAACGTGTCAGTAAATCTTCTGACACGGCTCCCTCACATTTGCGCACCCTCAAATGCCAGCTGACTGCGCCAGGATTCGATCCTGCAACCTTGGGAACAACAGGTGAGAACGTTACCGTTGAGCCACGCAGCCAGTCACGAGTGGAGAGATGCTTCTGGCGACTGCCAATGAAAAGGAGAGATTGATTAGTAG
Source organism: Meconema thalassinum (assembly GCA_946902985.2). Classification (NCBI taxonomy): domain Eukaryota; kingdom Metazoa; phylum Arthropoda; class Insecta; order Orthoptera; family Tettigoniidae; genus Meconema; species Meconema thalassinum. The sequence continues at coordinate 1,038,886,247 of OX336389.2, forward strand.
GACACACAGCCTACTAACACACCGAGGAATAGCAAACTTAGTTATGGAGGAAGGGTCGAAGATAAGAAATGAAGGGTTAGACCAAGGTTAGAATATGTAAGACAGATTGCGTCGGATGTAGGATGTCGAAGCTATGTAAATATGAAACGATCAGTTCAGGAAAGGGAGGCATGGTGGGCTGCATCAAACCAGTCAAACAACAACAACAACAACATGGAACAGAAGACAGTCACTATGTAATTCGTTTGACTGCTGTTGATAATATCATCAAGAAGTGGAGTGCACTAAGAATTTTATTATTGGTGGCGGATCTCTTCGACGAAAAATTAATAACCCTACTGAATATGAACGTTTAATGGTTGCTGATGGACAGTATGTTAGACGTAATGAACTTCATAGTGTGAGTGATCTCTTTCCTGAGTGTCTGTTCAGAGTAAACCGTGAAAATAGTGACAGAATTACTGACTATGGTTCTGGAGAGACTAGAGGCTACATGATTTGCTATTTTCTGGAAACTTCGACAAAGGACATTATAGTGTCCTAAAGTAGAATAATAGCAGTCCTACCAGTATAACTGCAGTAAAGAAACTGGGTGTTGAATTTCCTTTGAAAACTGAATTACAAAAATTGAATTTAATGCTGCGGAGCAGCATGGGTCTTCTAGTTTAAAACTTAAAACAATTTGTATGTAGACGAAGGAATTATTGCTGATTCTCAATCTCGACTATTTATCCCATATTCAAATAGCTAGATTTTCCTTTTCTTTTGTAAGGAGGAAGTATTGAGGATATGGAAGGTTCTAAACATATTCTCAGTGCTACTTAAGCCCGTGTCCATCTGTTTAAAATCGTGGATAAGCCCTATGCAGGCACAAAACTACCTTTTAGGTAGATTTCACGAGAACGCTACCTACTGCAATGGGTACCATGTTAAGACTTCTGCCAAATTTCGACATATATTCGCGTTTCACATCCCCCAGACCCCAAAACAACCATCAGCTCAAAAGTTTACATATAAAAGATATATATGCTACTGTATAGCCTATCACTTTCATGTAGATACGATAACTACCGTAATTTTGCACCAATCATTTTCAAATTTATACATAAAATATAACCCTTGAAAACCTCGGTCGTTTTCGTTAATGGGCAAAATCGAACAAAGAGGTTGGGAATTGGCAGGCAGATGGTAGGGGGGGGTCGAAGAAGTGAAATATTGCTAGCCTATAACTTTCTCAGTACGGTATGTGAAAAATCGAATCCATTCAATAGTTCGTACTATTCTTCGGATAAGGCCAAAAACTTCTCAGTAAAGTTTTTTTTGAATAGGCACAACATAAAAACAGTTTAAAAAAAAAAGGTCAATAGTCTTGTCTAAAAGAATTGTTGATATAACCGACCCTTACGCCAAGGGATGAGCAAATATGTCTTCGGAATTCTCGTATGTGGAACTTTTATGTGTATAAAACGATTGGCAAATAAACGAAATATTTTTGTTTGTCCGGTGAAATCGACCTCCGCCTTCCGGCGTGCCAAGAGGTTTTCTTTTTCTTTTTGATGGATACTTTTTTTTTCGCTATCGTTTTACCCTCCAGGATCGACTTTTCCCACGGACTAAGCGAGGGACCCCACCTCTACCACCACTGAGGGCAGTGTCCTGGAGCTTGAGACTCTGAGTCAGGGATACAACTGGGGTGTGTGACTAGCACTACGCTCAGGCGGCCTCACCTGCAAAGCGAACAGGGGGCCTGATGAAGGGATGGGAAGAGTGGGAAGTGGACAGGAGGCGGCCGTGGCCTTACAGTAGGTACTGCCCCCGTAATTGAATTATATAGAGACCACGGTGGCTATATTGGAAATTATAAAGAAAGTTATGGCTGTCATAGTTATGACGTGGGTAGTCATGACGTAAGCACGGATGACGCAGACGTTATGCCAGCAGGCTACTTGAGCTGAGATTCTCAGTGACGTCAGCATTTATTCGAGAAAGATCCAAGATGTACGACGCAGTCGCAGGAAACGTGGAATTCTGCTGAGGAAGAAATTATGCTATTGGAGGGGAGGCTTGAACCAATGAACGATAGTCTGAAGGAAGACTGAGATTGCTGAAACTATGGTATTTTTATTACTTTTTGGAATGCAGAATTGTGGAAATACATTTGCAGTAGAGGCATTGATCTGGAATTTTGGTGAAATTTATTTTCAGTTTTTGAATTTTGAAAATACGTCATGTATTGACGAAGTTGGAACTTCTAGCGATGATGCAGTAACGCGCAATGGAAGGGATAGATACGCCCCTCATGAAGTTCATAAAAGGCCTTGCGCAGAAGAGAGGAGTCTCATTCTCTCATTCTCAGATCATCAATCGTCTGATAGCTCAATCGTCAGATCTCAAATAGTTATTTCAGTGAAACGTCGAGTGAGATTATTAGTGAAAGAGTCGTCTTTATAACGCGTGGTGAACCCACTGCAGTAAACGAGAGTCGAACATACAAGCAGTGCGGATTTACTGTGAGTAAATCTAGGTGAAGTTGAAACGCACATTATAACGCTTCTACAAGATTAGCTGTGAACAGTTAGCGGTCGCCTATAAGCTAATTCTCTTGTGCATTGCTACAGTAAGGAGTGTATAAAAGTTGAACAATTTCGAGTAATTATTTTGGAAGTTATTGACAATTTTAGACGACTGACAAAAGTGATTTTCTCGCTTCATGAGAAGCACTTTGTATAGCCAGAATCTACGCTACGGCTGACACGGCTAGTGAAATAGGGAGACTTCAGATTGCTTTTGTGACACAACGCTACAGTATTATGGAACAGTGTAATATGGCAGTTTGTTCTTCTATTACCATAACCGAAGAGAAGATGGAAGGCTAAAGGACTTTATGCAATTGGGACATATTTCAACGGAGTAAGATAGCAGCATGGAACTTCGCTAATTGCTATTCCACACCAGCGAACATGTGGTGAACAAACCATCTACACCCATGTTTCGTGATTAAAGGCTGAATACTATCAAACAGCAATGGAAATGATTTCATACTCACTGAATATGAATATTTCTTCGGAAATTTCTACAAAAACTTCATGGCGAATTTCAACTGGAACTTCAGGGATTTTTCAAGAGAGGTCAGGGTTGTCCCGACTCACAAAGAAGATTATTGCCGGAAGGATGTCGTTCGTCTTCAGGAAGCAGTTCGATTCTCCGAGGGTGCTGTTTCTTGTTTCGAGGATGGAGCTCAGCTTTAACTTGATGAAATGGATCCACCAGCAGTCTTCTTTGGGGAATTTTCCTCTGGAACGTCAATCGGCAGATAAGGTAGTCGTGAACGTTTATTGTATTTGAGTTTCTTAGCAATATTTGAGCAACCATTTTCCCATATTTTTGTCCTCATGTATTTTGCCTTATATTCTTGTTTGAGATTCCTATTCTCAGTACACCTTGAGGAGTTATGCCTTTTTCGACGATTTATTAAGACATTGTTATGTCATGGGCATAGTTAAACGATTTTGGATCAGTTGAGACTGATATTTAGATTTTTCAGTAATTTGCTTATTATTTTTGTAGTCACGATTTGACTGTAAGTTAATGATTTTTATGGCAGATTTAAATTCAGACAGCGTGTCACTTTATTAAAGTAATTCTACCCCAGTTTAATTACTTTGACCAATTTTCTGTCATCATCAAGAAGGAAGAACATTTAAATGATTTTAGAGCGTTAAAATCCATTACGTTGTCGACGATCTTGGAAATACTAGTCGTTACTTGAATTGATTGCAACACAGACATTTATCGTCAGTTATGAACGATCATTGCATCATAGACCATTTTGTGAAAGATGAACTTTAATTATGAATTATTGAATGCATTAAATTCGTGAACTTTTGTTAGGAATTTTTTCTCAATTAGAGATTTATATAATGATGTTTGCATTCCCCAGTCTAATTGGATTCTATTCGACTATTTTACAGCTTAGTCGCACTTTATTTTGATGATAGTATTTTTATACTACAATTCTTTGAAGATGTTAATCTTAAATTTTGATAGACCAGACAGGCGTATATAAGCGTATTCACTATTAAATTTGTTTGTGATTGGCAAATTTTTACTTCATTACGATTCATGAATGAAATCCACGAAGGTTAAATGACAACAGTTTTGAAACAATTAATGATTATAAGAATTTTTAAGTGGAACTATGAATGTATAATCGCTAGTGCAGCGGACATGTTGAAAGTCGCTGATGTATAATGCCCTTATATAAATGAAGGAGATTCCCACAGTAATTAATGATGATAAAGATTGTGTTAGTGGAGGTTTTTGTAAATTCTGTGGAAGATTTTGATGCCGTATATTTTAATATATGATGAATTTTGGGCCTATTTTTAATGCAGTGTGTGCATTATTTTGTAAGCGAAGTATTTTCCGCTAGAGTGTATTGCCATAGTTCGTTGAAAATTAATCAAGTGAATTTGCTGTTATAATTAACAAGAGTTTTGAAAGAATTTGAGATAAGATTTTGAATGAAGATTACCGTCACAAATAATTATAATTATTACAACCTTTATTAAACCAGATTGTGACATTTACATGTATAACTAACCTTCATTGGTCGATTATATTAAAAACGATTATGAAATTACCAACCGGATGAACATGTGGTTCAATGTATTTCTTAAATTAATAATTTAAATAATTTAAATGTTGATATTGTAAATAATAAATGTATATATCTTTGACAATAATGTGGAACGAAAGTAATGTTAAAGGCGTGTTTAAAATTTTTGTAATTATCTTCAACAATATTATAAACAATTTCTAATTGTTATAAATAATTTATATGATTTTGTTATAAACATTTAAGAGTGTGTTTTATACTCTAAACTATGCTTATTAAACATTTGGATGATAACTTAACAAGTTTAGGGATTGTCAGAATAATCCAGTGGTATGTGAGTTAAGCATTTGAAAGATTTGCGTCAATATAAATGAGTTGTCTTGTAGACATTTAAAGCTTTTGAGAAGGAAGCGGAATTCTTACGCAGTGTGGCGTGACAAGTGAGCCCCATTTGACAGGCATGCGTCAGGTTGAAGAGTAGACCAGCCGGCCAGACATCTGGTTATCAGCGGGTGAGGTCGATACTCTGGCCTTGCGCCTATTAATACAAGTGTGATGTTTATTAAAAGAAACCAAATGCTCTATATATGTCGTATCCTGACTTCCTTATCCAATCCAAATGTGTTTTGAATGTTACGTTATTTTGAGCTCGTGGGAGCTATCATATTGTTTGATAACTTTGCAAGTCCTTCAAGTGGACGTAGTCAGATTGACATGGGCTACTGATAGCCACATTTATTTTGTTGAGTTGTTAAAATCATACCCTTTATTTGAAATAAAAGCTTTTGTACAGTTCAAAGTTCTTGCCGTCGTTCTGGTTCATTTTTAAATGTCATAGTGAAGGTTATTGTGAGAGCATACTTTAGAGATCCTGTTGTCAACCCAATCCCCGAGATAATTTTTAAGAGGTAAGTAAAAGTAAGTATGAAACCCCCGTCTATTTTGGTGTGTTCCACAATAATTTTCTTGGTAACTTCTGTGTTCAAACCTCGGTAGTATCTGTCAGTGCCATTTTCATTGATGTAGCTGAGCCGGTGCGATTGATTGTTGGCAATCCGATTGAGGGGGCGGATATCTGACAGCCTACTATCCGGGTAAACGGGGACAGTACCATCCCGGCATTTGCCCGAAGAAGAAGTGGGAAACCACGGAAAACCACTACGAGGATGGCTGAGGTGGGAATCGAACCCCCTCTACTCATTTGGGCCACCCGATGCTGAGTAGACCCCGTTCCAGTCCTCATATCACTTTTCAAATTTCGTGGCAGAGCCGGGAATCGAACCCAGGACCTCCGTGGCGGCAGCTAACCATGCTGACCGCTACGCTACGGAGGCGACGTTTCTGATGGATACACGGGGTGATAATCTACATAATCTATGTTACTAAATTGCAGCTTCGTCGCCCCGCGCGTGGCTCAGGCCAACCCAGGCTATCCTGACTGTGTGTTACCAGCGATTTGCGCAACATTGAAGACAGGCAGTACAAAAGAGACCGTCTCGAACATTCGTGGCCCTACTGGTGATGGAATTCTCGAGGAGGTGTGAACCCTGGTCAATTCTGGAAACATCCATCGAGTCACCAGCCTCGCTATATAAAGCGGCCTCACCAGCGAGGGATGAACAGTGTTTTTGAGCGAGTGCGACAATAGTTGGTGACGTGACGTTCGAAATTACGAAACCGAAGTGAGGCTATTGCAGTGCGGTGAAGTGCTGTGTGGATTGCGAAACGCAGTGGACTGTTTTCCTAGCCTGTAGACGGCGAGACAGTGTACATTCAGAACAAGCGAGTGTGGCTTGTTTACTTGAGGGAGAGTGCCGTTACTTCTAGCCAGGACTCGGGTCAATCTCATTAGCGAGAGGATTAACTGCGCGAGCAAGTGAAAAGGAGGTGAGTGAACTCCATAAGGGAGGAACCTGACTGAGACTGCCCATTGGTTTCCAAGTGTTTATGGTGTACTGTAACTTATTTCTGACCTGCAATAAACCCAACATTTCTTTAATGGAACAATTGTGTTGTGCTTTACCCACCGTAATCCAGTGAACGGAAGTGCCACTAGGGGTGGCACGTAACAACCGGATTACGAACCCAAGCACAACACCTGAAGGTCCTGGTTTCAAAACCCGTGCAGGTCATTTTACCTCAGTTCACTAATTCTCCAGTAAGTGTATGCCATTCACCAGACAGACGACTAAAATGTAAGCGCAATTACAAGCACTGCATGGAAAAGAAGATGGAAGACGGCCAGAAGAATCTAGCCGAAGACTTAACTGCCAAACTAGGAGACGGCCAGAAGAAGATGGAAGACGGCCAGAAGAATCTAGCCGAAGACTTAACTGCAAAACTAAAAGACGGCCAGAAGAAGATGGAAGACGGTCAGAATAAGTTAGCACAGGACCTGAAGAAATTAGAACTGGGTCTGCGTGAGGAAGTCACGGCAGTGGAATAGAAGTTCGACGCTCTAAAAAAAGGAATTTGATGAGCTGCGCAGACGCCCGCCGACGGGGGTGGATGAGAGAATCAAAGCTCTACAAGAGGAAGTTGCCGAGCTGCGTCGACGCCCACCGACGGGGGTGGATAAGAGAATCAAAGCTCTACAAGAGGAAGTTGCCGAGCTGCGTCAACGCCCGCCTACAGTTACACCGGGAATATCAGGAACGGGACAGAGCAGAGTGGCGCCCCCAACCTTCGACGGAAAGGTCCCGTGGAGCACCTACTTCCGTCAGTTCGAGGCAGCCTGTTCCATAAACAACTGGAACAGCACGGAAAAGGCTACAGCTCTCATTGTAGCGCTGAGAGGGGACGCCCTTAACGTCCTTCAGGCCATCCCGACTGGATCCCAGGACTACGCTTCACTAATCCCCCATATGGAGTCCCGAAATGGAGATAGCCAGCTTCAGCAGGCCTACCAGATGCAGCTCCGGACCCGGGTACAAAAGAACGCGGAAACCCTGCAGAAGTTCGAGACGGATTTCGCGCGCCTCGTAAGGCTCTCATATCCAACAGCGCCGGCCGACTTTCTAGAACAGATTGCGACACAGACCTTCATTGACGGACTACAGGACTCGGATACTCAACTGGCACTGCGACTTGCGCGCAATAAGACACTTGCAGATGCGCTGAGCCACGCACTTGAGTTCGAGACGGCAAAGCAGGTATCTAGAATGCACGCGCGGGTGCGTCAAGTGGACGTCGACGAACCAGCCAAAGCCGACGAGACCAAGCCCCTGGCCGATGAACTGATGGAGGCGCTAGGCCGGTTCTTCAAGAGTCGCAGTACCACCAACAACGACGTAGCCGAAGGACATCCGGAGAGGCGGCCCGGAAGAGGACTACGGACCTGCAGTAAGAGAGGCCACCTGAGCAAGGACTGCGGTGATCGCCGCCGCCAAGGGTTTCCGTCGGGAAAGTCAGTCATAGGGAAACCGCGCGGCCCAGGAAAACGAGTATCAGCCAGCTTTGGGGGGCAAAGGTTGGCTTGTGACAGTCGTCAAGCCCCGGCAGTCCGAGTTCGTGTGACATAGTTACGGAGGGACAATAGCAGCCTGATGGTCGACGGAGTCGTCAACGGAGTGAGCTGGCCCATGCTGATCGACACGGGAGCATCGAGAACCATCGTCATTCCCACCGTGATCCCGAAGTGGAGAGTTCAACCCACACAAAGGAACCTCCAGCTAATAACCGCGACTGGAGAGACCGCACCGGTACATGACGAAGAATCAATGGAGTTCGTCATTGGTCGGCGGGTGGTGAAGCATCCAGTGCTCGTGGCTGATGTAGCAAACGATGTGATCATCGGACTGGACTTCCTGGACCAGAACAACATCATCTTGGACCTGAGCACCAACACTCTCCGCTACGGAGGAGAAGAACTTGCTTTGCAACCAGCACACGAGGCCGTCAACGCACGACGAGTAAGGCTGAGAGAGGACGTCATCGTTCCCGCCAGGACGGAAGTCAGCGCTGCCGTAATTGTCGACGGAACTGCTGAGGGAGTGGCGGCTGTCATCGAGCCAAAATATGAGGATATACAGAAAAAAGGATTGCTAATTGCCAAGACCCTCATCTACACGACGCCTCGGCCGTACGTCCGCCTGTCAAACCTGAACGACTACGACATTACGGTTCACCGGGACACCAACCTAGGAGTCTGCTGGCCCGTTACCTGGATTGCCCGCATCACATACACGAAGGACGGACACCTGCAGACGGACAACCGAAGAAGACGCGCCCTGCCAGAAGAACTACAGAAGCTGTACCAAGGATTCCAGGACCATCTAGATGAGGAACTATCACGCCAACTTCGGGACCTGCTACACGAATTCCACGATGTCTTCTACATGGGGAGCAAAGACTTCGGCAGGACAAGCTTGGTCCAGCACAGAATCGACGTTGGGGGCAGCGCACCGATTAGGGCCCTATTCCGACGTGTCCCGCTCGCCAAGCAAGCTGAAGTCGACCGGATGATGGAAGAAATGAAGGAGCAGGGGGTGATAGTAGTGGTTTTGTGAGAGTTCAGATGCCTCCTCCTCCTCACGCTCCTCACAAGATGGTGGCAGCCCGATAAATCCCGAACGCATGGTCGGATTTTGACGAATGAGGTGTCATTGAACTCGGGCTGACACCCCCTTTCCAATGGACAACATATTTCAACCCCAAAATAAAACCTACCCCTACTAGGGGGCGAAATTGTAATTTTTTAGAGAATCTCTCTTTCCAACTGCAACATGTGAGAGTTCGAATGTCAATATGGAATGAAACGTTGTTCTACATAAAGTGCATGTGTTCGGTGGATAGCCACTATGAATTAACATGCTTGTTTTTGCTTTTTACGCATGCCCACTCATGGCTTTTGAAGAGGGTGGGGGAGTGGTTCCCTGTGGACGAGTCCTTGTTGACAGGTCATTGTTGACGGGTCCCTGTGGACGAGTCCTTGTGGATGAGTCCCTTTGGCCCGGTCCCTTTGGCCTGGTCCCTATGGACTGGCTCATGATTTTATTTAAATTATGTCAAAGGGTCTAACTACATTTTGCGTGTAAAGCAGTGTGTTGAACTGACGTTGTTCACCAACCCCCACTAGTATAATGTGATAACGGTATGAAAGTAAAGTGACGAAATACATGTGAATATACAATGGATCTAACTTGGTGGATGGATGTGTTCTAACGAGTCATTTGTAGTTGAAAGAGAATAATACATGTTCTTAAGATGTTAAAACTGAGGAGATGGTATGTGCAGTAAGACGTCTTGTTATATTTCCTGTGCCATATTACAGACATGGCAGAGAGCGCACAGATCTGTTGCTATTACTAACGCTGCAGTAATTTGAAACCTCAGGTGTTGATCAAGACAATGGGTGATGATTATGCAAAGTCAGCAGTCATTGGATACCACACAGGTGTTCCTAGTGTGCTTTGGACTCTCAGCTGTATTGGGAAAGGAATTGCAATGATCTGCAAAAAACTACTGACACGAGCGATGAGAGTTTATATAAGAGGGGTGTCATATATCTCCCTACTGTCAGTCTTTATTACTCGCTTTGAGTGAACAGTGCTCTATTACTGCTCAAGAGTTGTAAAACAAGCCGTTTTGGTAGAAAATCATTAAATTATTTTGCAAGGTAAGTACTTATTATTATTGGATTGTAGTCTTTTATTACTAATTGATGTTGAAGTTATTGATTGGAATTTATTGATTGATTGATTAATTTGTTTACAGATAATTGGGTACCTGTAGGTTACCAGATTCCTACAATCTGTTCATTCAGTGGCAGCAGTTGATCAATTATAAAAAGGTAAGTGCCCCTCTAATAACTTTTAAACAGCTAGAGTATTATTTTCCAATGTTCACCACTACATGTCAGTGAAAATGGTATATTTAGCAGTCAAAAGTTGGAACTACTTGACCATGATGTGTAAAGCTAAATTTGTACGTTAGATTTTGATTACCACTCTATTAAGTCCGAATGTTCATTGCTAGGTGTCAGTGACAGAGGGAATATTTAAAGTCTTAACCTCAGTTCACTTAACTTTACCTAACTTAACCTTGTCATGTGACATGTTTTACAAGTTTAAACTTGTTTTAAGACTTGACTATGACGTCACACTTAGGTCACTTAACTGCCGATCGCTGGTTTCCAATATGTGACATGTTCTACAAGTTTAGACTTGTTTTAAGACTGGCTATGACGTCACACTTAGCTCACTTAACTGGCGATCGCTGGTTTCTATCACGTGACATGTTCTACAAGTTTAGACTTGCTTTAAGATTGGTTATGACGTCACACTTAGCTCACTTATCTAGCGATCACTGGTTTCTCCCACTCTATCAAGTTCCAATGTTCACCGCTAGGTGTCAGTGACAGAACTAAATGAAGTTAGACTAGCTAGGAGTTCACAGATGATCGATTTAAATACCCTGCTATAACCATTGACTGGAATGTAATTAAACTATTTATATTGTACTTTTGTTTATCATTTATTAACATTTATGATTTCTTTCTTTTATAGGTAATTTCGAAAGGGATCATCATGTTCAAGTGTGGTGACTGTAAGAAACAGTTCTCAAGACCTGACAACCTTCAACGACACGCAAATGCTAAACATGACATTAAAATGTTTGTGTGCAGTCATTGTGCTACCACATTTAACAGACAAGATAATCTTGCACGTCATGTAAATTTAATGCATGTTAGTTCAGCACCATTTTCATGTTCAGTTTGTGAACTTGGTTTTTCTGCTGTAAAGCGATATCAATCCCACATGGTTGAAGTGCATGGTGAACAACAAGAATTAATAACTGTAAAACCAACAACTAGCACGGAACCTTTAAACGAATGTAATGCTCAAAAGCGTAAACGTTCTCAAGATTGTGAAAATAGTTGTGCAACAAAAAGAAAGAAGAATGGTGAACCTTCGATAACACATTGTGATGTATGTAATATTGATATACCTTCTTCATTCATTCATTCATGGACATTTACGCAGTATTCGTCATAAAAATAACGCTTGCCATGAAAGAAATTCTGGAAATGTTCAACAAATTGGTAGTGCATTTAAAAGTCGAATTGCTAGTTATAGACTTCATAGTGAAGAAAAAACTCAAAGTATTGAATCATTTTTAAAAAATGTTCAACCTACTGTGTTTGGCTTAGTAGAAAATGTTTTATTAGAGCATAAAACAATTAAAATTAATTTTGAACTTTTTGGACTCTATGTAAAAACTGGGAGCGAAGGTGAAATTACGGATATCAAATCTTTTAATACAAAAAACATAATTGTTAGCGAATCAACTAATATTAGTGATATATACCAAAATATTTCAAGTGCTATCATTGTGAATAGTGAAGAGTTCCAGGAAAGGGAGTCAGGCTGGGCGTTATTTGAAGTACTTTATTTAGAAACCAACATGAATAAATACAATCCCCTTCGAGCATCATCATATGTTGATTTGCCAGGATGGATCAAACGTAAGCACGCTTGTGTAAACGTTATGAATAATGATGACGCATGCTTTGCATGGGCTGTAACCTCAGCTCTCCATCCAGCAGTGAGGGACACGATGAGAACATCATCATATCCTCACTATTCTTCAGTGTTAGATTTAGAAGAAATGGAATTTCATATGGCGATAAAAGACATTCAACGTTTTGAAGAGCTGAACAATGTAAGTATTAATGTTGATGAAATTGAAAATAAGAGAATAGTAGGTCCTCTATATTATACTCAGGAAAAAAAGGATATTCATGTAAATTTACTATACATAACTAAAGGTGAAAATGCCCACTATTGTTGGATAAAACATTTAAGTAGACTTGTCAGTAGTCAGGTTTCAAAACACAATGGTAAAAAGTGGTTGTGTGATGGCTGTTTGCTATATTTCCAGAAAGAGGATAAACTAATTCAACACCAAAAATGGGGGTGTAATCATGTTTGTACGGTATTACAGACTCCTAAAAATAACATTCTAAAATGTAAGGATTATGAGAAACAGCTTCGAGTACCATTCGTTATATATGCTGACTTCGAGGCTTTGCTAAAACCATTTAATACATGTTCATCGAATCCAGCCCAACCTTTTACCAACACTACTCACATTCATGAACCTTTTAGCTTTGCATATTATATTAAATGTAGTTACGATGACTCTTTAAATAAGTTTGAGCTCTATAGAGGACCTGATGCACCTAAAGTTTTTATGGAAAGACTTGAGAAAGATGCCATCCGTATATCCTCTATTTTATATACGATCATTCAAATGGAGCCACTAACATCATCACAGCAAATGGGTTTTGAAACTGAAACTAATTGTTTTATATGTGGTGAATGTTTATATACAGACAGGGTTCGCGATCATGACCATTTAACAGGAAAATATCGTGGTGCTGCTCACCAAGAAAGTAATTTAAATTATAGAGTAAGTAAATTCATTCCGGTCATTCTACATAACGGTAGCAAATACGATAACCACTTTATCGTTAAAGAATTTGGAGCTTCAGATGTGAAAATTGATGTGATTGCAAATAATAAGGAACAATACATATCGTTCACAAAATACATCAAAAATAGCAATAAAAAACATTAAACTGCGATTTTTAGATTCATTCCGCTTTATGCCGAGTAGTCTTGATAAGCTGGCTAGTAATTTAAAATCAGATCAGTTTCATGAAATTCAACGTGTCTTTCCTAAATAAGATGATTTTAATTTGATTCGTCAAAAGGGCATATTCCCTTATGAATATATTAACTGTGTGGAATGTCTTGAGGAGTGTTCTTTACCACCGAAAGATGCATTTTACAGTTCCTTAAACACAAGTCATATCAGTGATCAGGAATATTTACATGCACAACGTGTATGGGCACAGTTTGACATTCAAACTTTAGGAGAATTTTCAGACATATATATGAAGACAGATGTGTTGTTATTAGCAGATGTTTTTGAAAATTTTCGGAATGTTTGTATGAAAACTTATGACCTTGATCCTTGTCAGTATTTCACAGCTCCTGGGTTAAGTTTCAGTTCAATGTTGAAAAAAACGAAAGTAAATTTAGAATTAATGACTGATATAGACATGATCAATTTTATAAAATCATCAATTCGAGGTGGATTAAGCCAATGTAGTGGACGGTACTCTAAAGCGAATAATAAATACATGTCTTGCTACAACCCTTGTGAAGAGTCAAAGTATATTGTCTACCTCGATGCAAATAACCAATATGGTTGGGCTATGAGTCAATATCTACCACTGAAAGATTTTCGCTGGCTGACACAACCTGAAATTGATGTCTTACATGTTGACACTCTTAATGATAACGATGATAAAGGATATATTTTACAGGTAAATCTTGAGTACCCTAAAGAGTTACATGATGACCATAATGATTTACCATTTTGTCCTGAGAATATGAAATCTCCATACATCACATCACGAACAAAAATGTTAATTGCTAATGTAAATGATAAATGTAAATATGTAATACATTATCAAAACTTGAAACAGTGTCTACAGCATGGATTGAAATTAACTAAAATTCATCGCGTATTGCAATTTCATCAGTCAGCATGGCTCAAACCGTATATTGATCTAAACAATAATTTAAGAACACAGTCAACAAACGCGTTTGAAAACGATTTTTATAAACTCATGAATAATGGTGTTTTTGGAAAGACTATGGAGAATGTTGATAAACGAGTTGATGTAAAGCTGATAACAAAGTGGGAGAATGATGGTAAAAGGTATGGTGCGAGCAACTTAATAAGCAAGCCTAACTTTCATAGCTGTTCAATTATTCATGAGGATTTAGTTGTAATACAAATGAATCGTCTTAAAGTAACTTACAACAAACCCATATATGTGGGTTACACCATTCTGGAATTATCAAAAACACGTATGTATGAATTTCACTATGATTATGTAAAGAAAAACTATCTTGATAATGCAAAATTACTCTACACAGACACAGATTCTTTTATTTATGAGTTTAAAACTGATGATTTTTATGACGATATTAAAACTGAGCTAAATAGGTTTGATACAAGTGACTATCCCGAGGATAATATTTACCATTTACCTCTAGTAAACAAAAAGGTTCTTGGGAAATTTAAGGATGAATGTGCTGGTGTTATTATAGACACCTTTGTAGGCACAAAATCTAAATCATACAGCTATATGACAATTGATGATGTAGTAGTAACAAAATTAAAAGGAGTGAAAAAGAATGTTGTTAGTAAAGAGTTAGATATAAGTGATTATAAAAACTGTATAGTTAGTAACCCACCTGTATTATATAAGAAAATGTGTGTATTTAGAAGTAAAAATCATCAGCTACATACCAATTTGCTGAACAAAGTTGCTTTAAGTAACGAAGACAACAAACGATTCATTATACCCAACACATTTAATACTCTTGCTTGGGGAAACAGTCGCATTGACGACTATTACTTTACTTGAGTCTAATGATCACTATATTGTAATATTTGTAGTGTGTTTTATATTGTAATATTTTTTTTGTAAAAGCTGTAAGTAGAATGTATAATGTTAGGCTACTGTAGATTAGTAAAAATAAGATAAGTAATACATTTTAGTGTAAAATGTTTGCTTTTGTGTATTACGAAAAAGATTTTAAAAAATTTACAGAATGTGTGAACTAAACAAGGGAATGTAAAAAATGTAAAGTGGAAATTGTAAATATCCATGTGTGAGAAAAGTGAAATGGCTATCACCATTTTAAAATTAAAAAAACATTGTGATCTGGTAAACCTTGTTTTTATTTCACAACAACAAAAATGTACAGAATGTGTAAACTAAACAAGGGGAATGTAAAAAAAATGAAAAGTGGAAATTGTAAATATTCATGTGTGAAAAAAATGAAATGGCTATCACCATTTTAAAAAATTAAAAGATATAGTGATTTGGCGAACCTTATTTTTATTTCACGACAAAAGAATGTACAGAATGTGTGAACTAAACAAGGGGAATGTAAAAAATGTAAAGTGGAAATTGTAAATATTCATGTGTGAAAAAATGAAAATGAAGAAATGGCTATCACCATTTTTAGAATTAAAAGATATAGTGATCTAGTGAACCTTATTTTTATTTCACAACAAAAAATGTACAGAATGTGTGAACTAAACAAGGGGAATGTAAAAAAAGGGGAAGTGGAAAATGTAAATATTCATGTAAGAAAAAATGAAAATGAAGAAATGGCTATCACCATTTTTTAAAATTAAAAGACATTGTGATCTTGTAAACCTTGTTTTTATTTCACAACAAATAGAGCTTTACAAAAAATAGAATACAAAGAAATACCAATTCCTCAATCCTTTTCAATGTTCATGTCCACTCATCAATAACTTTCCTTATATAGCACAATGAGGGCTGCCAACCTCTCTCCCACTGGGACATCACAGGATGGCAAACGTTGTTTAGCTTTTCAACGATACTTGATCCGCTACACATCTTAATGCAGGATGACTGTGGTGATAAGAAAGGTGCATGCTCGATCCAAAGGATTAATAGGTATATCACCACGTTGCAAAAGGTTCTTCAAGATAAGTTCCGGGACCACACAAATAATAACCAGGTAGGTAGATTTCGAAAGTCAAGTATTGAATTACTTTGTCAATGACGCCATTGCCAGTAGAGGTCTGGCATATCCTCTTCCATTGGTGGAGAAAGGGTTTGATCTTCCTCCTCCTCCTCTGTGGATGATGTTTGTTGTTGCTGCTTTTTTTCTCCATTACACCCGTGGAATGAGGAAACAATGTCATTACACTGACTTTTATGACCGTGATACAGTTTGACCAGCTGGCAAGTAGCACACTGTCGTATAGAGGGTATTTTTGCCATAGCCACTTGCTTATGGCGATCATAATCCGTACATGGTTGCAATTCACTTAACACAGGGTCTTGAGTCCATGATTTTGGTACATGTTGCCAGATTTCTTACACTGCATTTCCTGCGACGTAATAAATGAATGATTTTGGAAGAGCCAATAATTCTTCTTTGGTAAAACTGTCTAGTTTCTTTTTGCACACGAAGAACTTTCCAATCGCTTTATCGGTAGCATCCCCTTTCTCCATGGTATCACGTTGATGCTTACACGTCGCTTGTAGAAATCTCACTGGTGTCTTCCACAGGTAAACCTTTAGTTTTAATTTTATTTAACAACTCCCAGCAGGCATTGGTGGTTAGCCAATAAAACAATTGCCACACCTGTGCCAGGGCTTTATGGGTAATATTGTCACAGGGGCAGCGGTCCATGAGTGTTTGCAGCGAGGGACAGCCCATGTCCATTAAATCGATACATTGGCTGTAAGACGCTAAAAGTGGTTGTAGCCATTGACGTTTTTCACTACCTTTCACAAATACTACATGGGCAGAAGACAAGTTGGCTTTCATGACCATGCCCAGGTGCTTATATGAAATGGTTCCTTGCTTCCAGTCTAGTTGCATATGAGTTTCAATCCACTGAGTTTGTTTACGGTATTTATCACACAACGAATCAAACGCATAAGGTGGTTTAAACACCACATGGGTAGCTAGTGATATCCAAAAAGTGGAACAATCGATAATGGCCACTTCTTTAAATATAAATTTGTTATCTCCAATGTTAAACCCTTGACAGTCGACAATCAGTGTACGCAACATGTTCACTCTTGTCTGGATCAAGTCCAACTGACCACAGAATGACAATTGTTCAGTCAAGTGTACCATGTCATTTACTTACATATCATTCTAGTAAAAGAAAATAAAAACATCGAGTAGTCACTATAGAGGTTAGGATATGACAGGGGGGCATAAGAAATAATAATATAACAACAACAACCAATTTTAATTACATTATTTTATTAGCATAACAAGTTTTACATTCTTTTTTCATTCTAGGATAGAGGCGGTACCATCTCATACAACAAAAAAGTCTTTTGTGTTTATAGTGTCCATAACACCGATAATATTCTAATGTCTCTAAACTGGATGTTTTTGACTGTGAGCTGCTCACTGAAGCACTGTTGACACCATAAAGTCCACACGTATCATAACTTTTTTCATTACTTAGAGGCACGAGTGAGGGGTAACTTGAATGACAGGGTATATTACCCACCTCCATTCTGCACAGGTAGGGGCAGGCAGGTGACCAGCGCTGATGTTCCTGCATGGGTTCATCGCTCTCTTGCCATTGGTCTAAGATGATGGGACAAAACACACATTTCACTTCATCTCTTGTTTTTAAATAGTAGAATCCAGCGGCTGCTAAGGCTTGAGGGTTTATAAAAGGCACCGGCCACGTCACAAAGGTCTTGAAACGTTGTTCCTCAGATTTTAAATTCATGGATGTAACTTCTCTTGAGGCTTGAAAGCAAGACATGACTGAGCGGTTTGATGTGTGTTGACCTGCTATTTATAAACTAGTCACTTGGTTGGACAGTGGATAATAGTTGACTTGGTTGTGATGAATAATCAAACAGTAGGACGTGGTATTGGCTGGAACATTGTCATGCGTTTCAAAATCTAGTCGAATGTCAATATTGGATGGTTTGACAGACTCTTCCAAGTAGGAACAGTCAAAGACAATCAGTGGCGCCCTTGTCTAAAAAGCTTGGGGTGACAACATTGAACAATTCTCTTTTTGATAATACGACCATCTAAATTTAGAAAACAAGTCGTATAGGGGGCCAAACTTATTTTTTGAAAAATCTAAATCCAACCCTTCATAGGGAAACACAGCACCGTTGAGGAAAAGACCTGCATTTCTCAATTGCAGGTGATCAAATTGTGTGACATCTTTGGTTTGTTGATACTTGCGATTCGTTTGAAAACCCACAATCATGTAGAGAGGTCTCTCTGTATAGCGGGCTGTTTTTATAGACCAACTGTGTGTGTTGGTGGTGGGCAATAACGGGTACTCATGGAGTGCCCAGCTTCTAAATTCCATGGGTAGAGGTATATCTCTCTTTACCATTTTGAGTATGCCCAGTTTTTTGCTATCGTTAAGGGTCACATGAGGCACTTTCCATAGCAAGCGCTGTAGTTGAATTTTTGAATCAATGGGGGCATTGTCGGCTCCCTTGAGTGCATTATTATTACTCCTGTCTCTCACCAGATAAAGCACTTGCCTTGCGTTGACCACAATGCGCTGGTGATCTTCAGCAAAACCTAAAATCAGTTTAAGAGGTAAATATCCAGTAAAGGTGCCATCGGTGTGTACCATCCAGTCATTGGTCGAGTCAGGAAACCAACCCGCCATGCAAAGTGTTTTAGCTTCTTCCTCACTATAAGAGGGACATAGTTTCATGACACTGGAAATACCCACATTTCGAGTGCTATCCACCACGATATCGTTAATGACATAACGTACTTCAGAAAACAGGAAGGCGAAAGCATGGTTGGCTAACTTGGATGTAGTGGGTGTAGAGCCATCGGCTTTGGTGAGCCGACCTTCAATCTGAATAACACTTTCATGCGGTAGTGTGTAAATATCTTGGTTGTTGATAAATTGAAATTCATCATTGTTTTTGAGTCCAGGTGTTTGAGCTTGATAAGAATGGAGATCAATTCTTACCACTCCTGGTTGTTCCTCGATGTGGTTCGCTACCTCTAGGATAGAATTCATCGCGGGGGTTGACGTGGTAACCCAAATGCTGTAAAATCTGCTTGTTCTGAGATGTTAACGTGTATTCACGTGGTAAACAACTAACACCATTCCTAGACGGTGCTGTTGCTTTATATACAAACTTCATAGTGGTTTTAGCACCAACTTGTATGTCACTGGTGTGGTAAAATCTAGATCAATGAGTTGTTGCTCTCTATTGATCAGTCTTAATGTTATATTACTAATACCATCGGCAGCCACAGAATGAAAAAGCACCACTGGAGGGTTTTCACGAATAATATAGCCATTGGGCGATGTTACAATAAAGTCATAAAGCGAATGCGACGTTTCTTGATTGGTGTACACTTGACTAATAATATTACACGTCACCGACACATGATGGTCCTCAATGAATTTCACTTCATGGTCTGATTCATGTTTTTTTGTTGGGCTCTAACACGCGTGGTTTAAATCCTAGTAATGGACCAATGGAATCGGGGTGAGTTTTAAAGTCAATTTTGAATGTAGAAAAAATACTGCAGCGATGAGTGTTGGTATTTCCAACAAGTTCAAACTTGCGCGTTCCATCGAGAAATGACTTTAAACCATATTCATTGATCAACACCACATAAATGTGTTCATAAATGTCATCTATCGTGTATCCACCAGATTTCAGGGTGAGCACAGAATCATCATAGTAAAACTTGTTGTTCACATTTTCACGTATGTTATATATTCGATTGTACGTTTCAAGAGAAACAAGTCCTAAACCATAGGGTTTTTCACTCAATTCGATAGGTGGGTAAAAGTCTAGGCTCACTTCAGGTCCACGTCCATGCAGTGTAAACGTCTTACTTTCCACCGACATACTGTTGACGTTTTTGCTTATGTTGCGTCTTATATTAAAAAATTAAACACAAACGTCCACACTGTTGGCTGTTAAACGTTTGCTCACGTTTCACATTATAATATATCTTGATCCTGTTTCCAAAATAGGCCACTAGTTCCATGGGCGGGGGCAAATTCCCAAAACTGTCAAAGTACCATACAGTGGATCCCTCTTTGACATAAGCTACATAATGTGTTCCAGGTCCTCGGTGATCATTCAAACTGACAACAGCACATTCATGTTTCCAGGGTTGTGAGGGTAATTGGTTTCGCATAAACACACCTCGAAAATGAGAAAGCTTCAGTTGTTTAGCATAGCTTTCCACTTGCTGATGCGTCAGGGCATGTCTTGCTATGGCTGAGGTTAAAGATGTTTTTATTTTATTTCGAAAAGGTGAAATTCCAAATCCTTGCTGATAAAAAGCTGCCTTCAAATTGACATTTCTAGCTCCCATAGCAATGGCCTCCATTGTTTCATTGTGTCGCTGACTTTCTTTGAGTTGTTGCTTGCCCTGTTGCACGGCTTAAATAGTTTTTGTCACTGCACTGGCGCCACCTAAAATTGAACCTAGAGCAGCCAGACCAGCGAATAATGCAGGTAAAAATCCCGCTCGTTTGGGGACGGGAATCACTCGCCCTTGTTTTGAACTATGTGGTTGACGTTTTGGAATAACATGTCTTTGTGCTACTCGAAGAGCTTTCCTTATGGTCAACACATTATGTTTTCTTTTTTCTTTCGAAAGGGCTTGTCCACGAATGTCTTAAGCCCAGGCTTTGCCAAGGACAGGTTCATATTTTTAGTCTTTCTCACCACATATCTTTGTTTCACCATGATGATAATGACCAACAACCTTTCACAAGAAATTTTAAGTCACAACTAACGTAAGATTGTTATTTCATGGCTGTATATTCCAATTCTACATAAAGTGGGAAATCATTTATGGTTTTTCCAGCTTGCTTTTCATCCCATGTCAACATGAGATGAAAGGATAATTCGTCTCCTGCATTGACCATTTCATGGTTATGGACCAACATTCTATGACCATTTATCTCTATTTCTAAATGGTTCTCATCAGGTATGGCGTATTTGATGTGAATGGTTCCATCATAGTGTAATCGATAGTGGCTTAAACCCGAAGCAAGCACATAGGTCAAGTGCTGGTCATGAACTAGCGGTATATGGTTTCTCTCATTCACAGGTTTTACATTTGTCAGATACACTAAAAATACAGATGGGATAAATTTATAAAGCCTTTTCATTTCATAGGTCACGTATCGCTTGGTACAGACATCATCATCTTCTTGTGGGTCTTCCACGTGAATAATGCGGTGATGATTAGCGCTATAGCCATCCACTGTAAGCTGAGGCACTTTATCATAAAACTCATACACCTTGTTATCCACATATTTTTTTGTAGTAACGTCTGTAGACACTTGAGGATGTTTTACATGGGTTAACCGCTTTCCTTTAAAGTCATAATCTCCCTATTTTGTGCGTGGCACTACAGACCTATCCACATAGTGTTTATTAGCAGGATCTGTTTCTTGTTTTTTTCCGGGTTCGATTCCCGATCAGTGCATGTGAGATTTTCGAAGTGAAATGCCATGTCCTGTGGTTCGGATTCCACGTAAAAAGGAGGTCCCGTGGCTCATAATCACAAGATTCACGGTCACGTAAAACTACAATCTTCCTTTTTTTGTTTCTTGTTTAGGATCATGTATGGGAGCAGACCTAGCTTTAACCATCAACGCACGTCCAAAGACATCCATCGTCAACCCGAAGTACGAGTCTACTGTTTCTATGACAAGGCTCGGTGCGATGTATATAGACAGCCTGCTAGCCTCTCTAAGCCTTAGTTGAAATGAAGATAATTAAGCAGCAAGAGTCATTCCCCGTGAGGGACATGGTTTCCCATTTCTACCTACATCACGTGAACAACGCCATGGTTCACTATTTCCATCTTCCATTCGCTGCATCATTGTGGGACCTTCCGGCTGTGGAAAGACCAATCTTTTGCTGACACTTATTACAGCGCCCAATGGTCTGTGTTTTCAACATATTTATATTTTCGCAAAATCTCTCTACCAACCCCTCTACGTGTTTCTGGATCAAGTCATGTCTGGATTACACAATGACAATATGGGGTATTTCACATTTTCCACGCAAGAAAATGTTATTTCACCGGATGAGGTAAAGCCTGATTCACTCATGATTTTCGATGATGTATCCACTGAACGACAAGGTATCATTCAAAGGTATTTCAGCATGGGTCGACACAAACATATCGATTGCTTCTATCTTGGACAAACGTATTCTAAAATGTCCAAACAGTTGATTCGTGACAATGCCAATGTCATTGGTTTATTTCGCCAGGACGAGAGGAACAGTCGTTACATTTATAACGAACATGTGAATCCGGATATGACCTTTCAAATGTTTACAGAATTGTGTGGCAAGTGCTGGAACACACAACGTCATGCCTGTTTAGTGATTGACAAACAAAGTGAACTCAACCAAGGGCGGTATCGCTTAGGATTTGATCATTTTATTGCTATTTAAGGCACTGTATCATTCCCTCTCAAGTCATTTGTCACAACATCATGGCGTTAGCAGAGAGTCAATTGAAAAAGCATATTATTAGAGCAAAAAATACTATTCGCCAAAAGTTTCGTCAATTGAAACGATCGCGTGCGGATCATGCTTTGTTTCTTCAACAACATTTAGCACCTCCGCTAAAAGCCATGTTGAAACCCTCTTTCAAGCCATCTGAAACGCTACCTACCGTTTCACAAGCCACTCAGACGCACCACAAGGACCCTGAGGAAGAGGAACAGGAAGATTTAACTAGTGTTAGCGAAGTTGAGGATAATGAGGAACAAGTGTTTACGCCTCAAAAAAGGCATCACCCCCTGCAGAGTTTTTAAGAAAAAGGAAATCCTTGGCCATGATCGAAACACCTTGCCCTTCCAGATCGTCTCCATTTTCACAACTCCTGGCCACCCCTCAACATAAAGCTCAACTGAAAAACATTTTAATAAAATATTATGGATCAACACTGGAACCCTATTTTACCAATCTATTTATTGGAAACACAGATACCACATACGGCGTTCGCTATGAGGATGATAGTTTTAAAATTGGTGATTCATCGATTAAATTTAATCGTACTAAAGCTGTCATTAAAAAGATCAACTATAAATTAACACCAGGACTGTTATAGCTACTATTCTCTCGGACTCCCTCATCTCAAGATTATACGCCAGAGGACCTTAGTGAATATAAATCCATTTTATTGGACACCCATGCTCACAAAAGACAGTATAATCCCACTCAACAAGTGAATGCCAATTATCTCAAAAATATAAAACCATCGTTGCAAAAATGATCCCCACTAGTCAAAGAGGTCGTCGTAAAGTGTCCGCCTCAGGGGTGACATTTAAACCATTAAAACCCCTTGTGGATGTTACCTACTGGCACAATCCAAATAAACTCGTCCAGCGACTACAGCTGTTGCATGCTTCACGTCAAGCCGGCCATACTGGTCACGATTGGGAAATTCAAGAAATTGAGGAAGAACTTCGAAATGCCAAAATTATTGTTTAAGCCCTCACCCATTAAAATGGGTATTGCTCACGAGTTGCATCGTCCAGCTAGACGTCACTATCAGCGACTCGAGGTGATTTCACAGGGTGTGGATGAACTTTGGCAAGCAGACTTGGTTGAAATGATTCCCTATGCTAGCGTTAACGATGGTGTACGCTATATGTTGACGGTCATTGATGTCTATTCCAAAATGGCGTTTGTTGAACCTGTGCGTCGCAAGTCTAGTCCACTAGTCACCAAGGCCTTTCAACATATTATTCGACAATCCAAACGTCAACCTCAGCTGCTACAAACCGATCAGGGAAAAGAATTTTTCAACAAGGATTTCTCCAGTTTTCTCAAATCTAAGGATATTCACCATTACACCACGTACAGCAATCTCAAAGCCAGCGTGGTCGAGCGGTTCAACCGAACATTGAAAACCAATATGTGGAAAGCGTTTACCGCTCAGGGCACTTATCGCTGGTTGGACTTGTTACCTGAGCTAGTGTCACGTTACAATGACACCAAACACAGAACCATTGGGACCAAGCCACGCCTCGTGACCAAAAATATTCAGCGATTGGATAAACTGTTTAACCCCATAAAAACAGCAGACCCTAAACGTCATCGCCATAACATTGGGGACCATGTTTGTGTGAGCAAATTCAAGTCCGTCTTCGACAAGGGCTACACACCAAATTGGGGGACTGAACTATTTCGAATTCGTCAAGTCAACCCGAACAGTCCAGTCACCTATTTACTCCAGGACCTCAACCATCAACCCATAAAAGGTAGGTTTTATCTTCAAGAACTTCAAAGGACAGCGTTTCCTAAACATTACCTTGTGGAAGAAGTGTTGAAACAAAAAGGAAATAAACTATATGTAAAATGGTTGGGATTTAGCTCAGCCTTTAATTCTTGGATTAATAAATTACATGTTGTGTGAACATGTGTATCTTGTATTTATTTATTCACTCATGTTGTACTTAACCTACAGTCCCATGTACAGTCCTCAGCTATACATGTATTATGAGCAATACATATTTCTTTCTCTCTTCACCTGTGTTCTCTCTTACACCAACTCCCCCCTCCCCCCTTCACCTCCCACTACTGTCAAAACAGGTTGTGACTTGTTAGCTCTTATCGTGCGCGTGTACAGGTGAACACCTGTGTGTTAGATCATATTACACATGAACTCGCATTTTCTCACGTATGAACCAAAACAGGATATGACTTGTTTCACAAGGAGGACGGTAATAAGGTCATCTCACACGTGTTCACATGTATTTCGTCACTTTCCTTTCATATCGTTATCCCAATATAGTAGTGGTGAACAACGTCAGTTCAACACACACAAATGTACTTAGGCCCTTTGACATAATTTAAATAAAATCATGAGCCAGTCCATAGGGACCAGTCCAAAGGGATCAGTCCAAAGGGACTCATCCACATGGACTCGTCCACAGGGACTCGTCAACAATGACCAGTCCACAGGGACCCGTCAACAATGACCTGTCAACAAGGACTCGTCCACAGGGAACCACTCCCCCACCCTCTTCAAAAGCCATGAGTGGGCATGCGTAAAAACAAAAACAAGCATGTTAATTCATAGTGGCTATCCACCGAACACATGCACTTTATGTAGAACAACGTTTCATTCCATATTGACATTCAAACTCTCACATGTTGCAGTTGGAAAGAGAGATTCTCTAAAAAATTACAATTTCGTTCCCTAGTAGGGGTAGGTTTTATTTTGGGGCTGAAATATGTTGTCCACTGGAAAGGGGGTGTCCGCCCGAGTTCAATGACACCTCATTCGTCAAAATCCGACCATGCGTTCGGGAGTTATCGGGCTGCCGCCATATTGTGAGGAGGGTGAGGAGGAGGAGGCATCTGAACTCTCACAAAACCACTACTGGTGATCGAGCCATCACATAGTCCTTGGAGCTCTCCGGTCGTGCCAGTGAAGAAGAAGGATGGCTCCACCAGGTTCTGCGTGGACTACAGGCGGGTGAACGACGTCACGAAGAAGGACAGCTACCCTCTACCCCGGATCGACGACACTCTGGACACCATATCAGGATCAGAACGGTTCTCCACCTCAGATTTGAAGAGTGGCTACTGGCAGGTGGAGGTCCACCCTAAGGACCGCGAGAAAACGGCGTTCTCTCTGGGCAGCGGACTCTGGCAGTTCACCGTCATGCCGTTCGGTTTGTGCAACGCCCCTGCGACCTTCGAAAGGCTAATGGAGTCCATTCTGAGGGGACTACACTGGAAGACCTGCCTCGTCTACCTAGATGACGTCATCGTTCTGGGGAGAAGATTCGAGGAGCACTACAGCAACCTGAAGGAGATCTTGATGAAGCTACGGGCAGCCCAGCTGAAGTTGAGCCCCAAGAAGTGTCAGCTCTTCCAGAAGCAGGTCCAGTACCTTGGGCATATCGTCTCCGAGGATGGGGTGCGCACCGACCCAGAGAAGACCGCAGCTGTGAGGGAGTGGTGGCCAGTTCCGAAGGACATGTCCCAACTACGAAGCTTCCTGGGACTCTGCACCTATTACCGTCGCTTCGTGAGAGGATTTGCCGACATCGCCTAACCACTACATCGACTGACTGAAACAGACCAACTCTTCACGAGGACAGCAGAATGCCACAGTGCCTTCGAACAACTCAAGCAGGCTCTGTTCACCGCACCTATTCTGGCCTACCCCAGACCTGGAACAAGATTCATCGTCGATACCGATGCCAGCGACTTTGGTATTGGGGGAATCCTGTCGCAAGTAGTGGACGGCGAGGAGAGAGTAGTGACCTACTTCAGCAAAGCCTTGTCAAAGCCAGAGTGGAACTACTGCGTCACAAGGAAGGAACTGCTTGCCATCGTGAAGACCATTGAACACTCCCACAAGTACCTGTACAGGCAAGAATTTCTCATCAGGACCGACCATGCATCCCTGCGGTGGCTCCTGAACTTCAAGCAGCCCGAGGGTCAACTCGCGCGGTGGTTAGAGAGGCTTCAACAGTACAACTTTGAGATCCAGAACAGGAAAGGCCAACTGCATTCTAACGCCGACGCCCTGTCACGAAGACCGTGCCCCGAAGACTGCACCTTCTGCGACAGAAGGGAGGAGAACCCCGGGATACAGTGCCGAAGGACTACCGTGGAACTTCAAGGGAGCTGGAGCCGCGAATCTTTCACGCGGGCACAAGCTGAAGATGATGACCTGGGACTGATAGCCGAATGGAAGAGGGACTGTGTCCCCAGACCTGGGTGGAACATTGCGAGTGACTGCAGTCCAAAGTTTAAGTCCTACTGGGCGCAGAGGGACTCGCCGGTTGTAA
The DNA here is from genome assembly GCA_946902985.2 of Meconema thalassinum. Classification (NCBI taxonomy): domain Eukaryota; kingdom Metazoa; phylum Arthropoda; class Insecta; order Orthoptera; family Tettigoniidae; genus Meconema; species Meconema thalassinum. The sequence goes on from OX336389.2 coordinate 1,038,913,266, forward strand.
GGGATGGCCTCACCTGCCTTACCTGGGAGAGCACCGACGGGAAGACATCTCGGGAACAAGTCGTCGTTCCAAAGGCTATGACGGAGGAAGTCCTGAAGGAAGTCCATGGAGGATCATCTGGTGGACACCTAGGGATAAAGAAGACCCTGGAGAAGCTGAGAGAGCGGTTCTACTGGATGGCCAGCCCCGTGGTGTTGGGGTAGCGCGCCTGCCTCTCACCCGGAGGCCCCGGGTTCGACCCCCGGCACCGTCAGGGATTTTAAAACTGACGTGAGGGTTGGAACGGGGTGCACTCAGCCTCGTGAGGACAATTAAGTAGCTGTCTAACAGTGAGACAGTGCACCGGTCACGAAAACCAAGATTAACGGCCGAGGGGACCCAACGCGCTAACCACGCGTCACCCCAAAATATGCAGGCCAATTGGCTGGGCAGCGGTCGCTTGGTAGGCCTAGGCCCTTCAAGGGCTGTAGTGCCACGGGGTTAGTTGGTTAGTTAGGTTCTACTGGATCGGATGCCGAGCAGACGTGGAGGACCACTGCGCGAGGTGCCATGATTCCGCAGCCAGCAAGAGCCCAGGACGAAGACGACGGGGCCCACTGAAGACCTACAACGTGGGTGGCCCCATGGAGAGAGTGACCATCGATGTTGCTGGGCCATTCCCGTTGAGCGAGGCAGGGAACCGCTACATATTGGTCGTCAGCGACTACTTCACCAAATGGCCAGAGGCGTATGCACTCCCTAACCAAGAAGCCGCGACGATTGCAGAGACCCTGGTGAAGGAATTCGTCAGCCGGTACGGAGTACCCTTGGAGCTGCACTCCGACCAAGGGAGGAACTTCGAGTCGCAAGTGTTCCAGAACCTATGCCAGCTGCTGGGAATCCGGAAGACAAGGACGACGCCGCTACACCCCCAGTCCGACGGAATGGTGGAGCGATTCAATCGCACCATCGAGAACCATCTCCGAATAGTCGTCAGCGAACACCAGAGGGATTGGGACAGACACCTTCCACTATTTCTCCTGGTCTACCGCGCCACCGTGCATGAAGCCACCGGGAGCACGCCAGCCCGGGCCATGTTTGGGAGAGAACTCCGTCTACCTGTCGACCTTGCCTTCGGCCGACCTGGGGACGATCCGGTCCCGGTAAGCCAGTATTGTCAAGAACTGGTCGACCGACTGGATGACGTGTACGCGTTCGCAAGGAGGAGGCTGCGGATCTAGACCGACCGAATTAAGACCCGATACGACCAGCAGACGGATGCCGGCGGATTTCACGAGGACGACCTGGTCTGGCTCTTCAACCCATTACGGAAGAAAGGCTTGTCACCGAAACTGCAGAAGTCCTGGGAGGGCCCGTAACGAGTCGTGAAACGTATCAACGATGTCGTCTACAGGATCCAGCGGAGCCCGAGGGTGAAGTTGAAGATCGTGCATCAAGATCGCCTGGCAGCCTACGGAGGGACACAGACGGACCAATGAGTGATCGGGACGATCAGCCTATTTAGGAAGGGGGTGGTGTTACGAATGCTAGACAGCTTCGTCGCCCCGCGCGTGATTCAGGCCGCCCCAGGCTATCCTGACTGTGTGTTACCAACGTTTGCGCAACATTGAAGACAGGCAGCACAAAAGAGACCGTCTCTAATATTCGTGGCCCTATTGGTGTTGGAATTCTCGAGAAGGTGTGAAACCGGGTCAATTCTGGAAACATTCATCGAGTCACCAGCCTCCCTAAAGCGGCCTCACCAGCGAGGGATGAACAGTGTTTTTGAGCGAGTGCGACAATAGTTGGTGACGTGACGTGTGAAATTACGAAACCCAAGTGAGGCTATTGCAGTGCGGTGAAGTGCTGTGTGGATTGCGAAACGCAGTGGACTGTTTTCCTAGCCTGCGGACGGCGAGACAGTGTACATTCAGAACAAGTGAGTGTGGCTTGTTTACTTGAGGGAAAGTGCCGTTACTTCTAGCCAGGACTCGGGTCCATGTCATTAGCGAGAGGATTAACTGCGCGAGCAAGTGAAAAGGAGGTGAGTGAACTCCATAAGGAAGGAACCTGACTGAGACTGCCCATTGGTTTCCAAGTGTTTATGGTGTACTGTAACTTATTTCTGACCTGCAATAAACCTAAAATTTCTTTAAAGGAACAATTGTGTTGTGCTTTACCCACCATAATCCAGTTAACGAAAGTGCCACTAGGGGTGGCACGTTACAGTATGTTTGTGCATCCCATGAGGACGGATAAACATTATTTCATGAAAATAAATTGGTAGGCCTATATAGGTTGCGGGAAAACGGGGAATGCAACACCATATGCTACAAATGTTGATGTTGCAGTGCGGAGTGGGAGTTTATAGAAACCTCAAAACATATTTCAAATATCTCGGTTAATATTAAGCATAATATTATGGAGATTCTGAACAGAAAATAAGTTCTAGCCAAACAATGTTTTGCAAAAAGATGGAAAGGTAGACTTAAGAGATCACCCGGGCATATGTGTGTCTGTCTCTCTGTCTGTCGTCGTCCCCCGTATCAATTCCTAAAAGGCAGCAACCAACAAAACCAAACTCGGTGTGAGTGAAGATCTATGCTCAGAGAACTCAAGGCCATATTTGAAAATCACGTCAGTGCTATCAACTACCGAAAAAGAATAATTGAAATTTGGACTCCAAGTTGGAGCTCTCATAATACGAGGCACGTCCAGAAAGTTCCGTTTGGTAATAAAATTAAATTGTGTACAGATACAGAAAAATTATTTATTGCACAACATTCTACACCTCTTGAACTACTTTTCCACATAACTACCGAACTTTTGCAGGCATTTGTCATAGCGTGGCACAAGTTTTTGGATACCTTCTTCATAGACGTTTGCCGCCTGTGTCTTCAACCAGTTGGAAACATCTTCTTTCAGCTCGTCGTCATTGTTGAAGTGTTGACCGCCAAAGAAAGACTTGAGAAGTGTGAACAGATGAAAGTCGCTAGGAGCGAGGTCGGGGCTGTACGGAGGGTTATCAAACACGTCCCAGCCAAATCCCTGTAGGGGGTTTTCCGTCACATTTGCAGTGTGTGGTCGTGCGTTGTCGTGAAGAAAAACAACACCTTTTGACAGCAACCCTCGGCGCTTATTCTGTATTGCGCGGCGCAATTTCCTAAGTGTCTCGCAGTAAGCATCTGCGTTGATTGTTTGACCACGCGGTAAGAAATCAATGTGTAAGATGCCTTTCCAGTCCCAGAACACTGGGCACATCATTTTCCGAGGTGTCAAGATTTGTTTCGGCTTAACCTTTGCTGGAGATGAAGTTTGCCTCTATTCCATCGATTGCCGCTTACTTTCAGGGGTGTCGTAAGAAACCCAAGTTTCATCTCCTGTGACTATCTGTGTCAGAAATTCTTCGCCGCCTTCATTGTAACGGGTCAAAAACTGAAGTGCACTACCCATCCGTTTTGTTTTGTGTTGCTCCGTAAGAATCTTTGGTACCCAACGTCGAAAAAGTTTACGAAAGTTCAGTTTTTCGGTAACAATTTCATGAATTAGTGATCGTGAGATTTGGGGAAATTCCATAGCGAGAGCACTAATTGTAAACCTGCGGTTTTCCCGGATCTTGTCATCAATCGCGTGAACCAGTTTTTCTGTAACCAAAGATGGACGCCCACTTCGTACTTCATCGTGCACTTCACTACGTCCTTCATTGAACTGTCGGATCCATCTTCTCACCATTGAATCACTCATCGCATTTTGTCCATACACTTCGCAAATTTGCCGATAAATTTCAATTAGTTTCACTTTCTTAGCATTCAGAAAACGAATCACAGATCTGATTTCACAAGCGGCGGGATTTTCAATCAACACCGACATTGTACGAGTAAACATGCACAACAACGCGTACGTGGCTGACAGCGCTCTCCAAATGGCGCACATTTCTTCTCCTTGATACAGAGCGTCTACCGCGCATATGCGGAACTGCGCTGCAGCGGAACGTACAACTACAGTAGTTGAAGACACAGGCGGCACACGTCTATGAAGAAGGTATACAAAAACTCGTGCCACGCTACGACAAATGCCTGCAACATTTCGGCAGTTATGTGGAAAAGTAGTTTAACGGTTGTAGAATTTTGAACAATAAATAATTTTTCTGTATCTGTACACAATTTAATGTTATTACCAAACGGAACTTACTTTCTGGACGTACTTCGCATATGTACGGCAACCGATCCACAATTGGCACACATATAGAACATATTATTGGCTTGGATTTAATATGTTTCGTTCGCTCGGGTATTTTAGTATGTTCTTAACAATCAGGCGCTTCATTCATTTACAAATACCAAACGTTAATGACGAAGGGCGGTAGTTGTCCATGTCTTCCTTGTCCCGAACTTGGAACAAGAGACAAAGTTAGCACGTTTCCACTCTTACGGCCGGCAGTGTCCCAGGTCCCAGGGCACTGTTTGAAGAGTGCACATGATGAGGGTGGCAGCCCGTCTGCACAATGGTGGAGGGACCACGCAGGGATCAAGTCTGGGCCCGTCACAGCACGGGACGAGTTCTCTGGAACTTCCTGTTCTAAGGGCCAGTTGTACGAACTCAGCTGAAGTAATCTCTGTAGTTAACGCAGAATTGAGTTGTACGACATTGGTATACGCGATAATCCAGGTATAAACGACGGCATGGAATGGCGGTCTATATTCTTTTGCCAGGTACAGAGCCTCACAGTCAAAATGATTCAACCCCGAAATGTTGAAAAGCCCACAAATAATGTGTAATTAATTGATATTCATGACACTGTATTCTTCCTGGTAGAACCCGTTACCTTAAACCCACATACTTCACACGCAGAACGAAAAAGGAAGGAAGCTTGTAGGTTAACGTGACCGTTAATCTCGCGATCATGAGCCACGGGACACGCAGAACGAAGCGGTCATCGTAAACATGAACAGGATTGTTCAGGTAACTTATTGATATCCGTTCACCACATACGTCTGTCACAGTCAAAATGATAAGAGTCCAACTAATGTTGACAAACTGCACCTATGACGTGGCTGTGGCCAACGAAACCACGCCGTAGTATTAGCGTGTCCACGAAGCTGTTCGCAGAGAGTAGACTGTACTGCAAGCCTGCAATGGGTAAACACACGACAGTACAGGAACGAGAACTGGCAATACACCATTTCAACGCAGGAGGAACATTGCAGAAATAATGAATAGATGTTCTACTATTCAACATATTGTAGAAAGATATAAAAAAGAAAATAAGGAAAATAAGGAAATAAGGAAAATAACGAAGAGCACTAAACGAATATTTACACAAAGAGAAGAAACGTGGATATTGAGGCAAGTGAAAATGAATTCAAAACTAAGTGCAACAGAACTGACAGCCGAAGTTGAGAAGTATTGTCACAAGAAAGTTAATCCGGAAACAGTACGAAAAGTTCTCAGGAAAAATAAATATAATGGGAGAGTGACCAGACGAAAGCCCCTCACTGTAGAGAGGAATCAGAAGAAACATCGGGAGTTTGCGCGTCAGCATATAATGAAGGATATGGACTTCTGGAGGCGGGCAATATTTGCCGACGAAAGTTTATTCAAAATCAAGCACTCAAGAAACAAAATCTGCAACCAACAGTAAAGCATGGAAGCGGTGCAGTGATGATCTCAGGTTGTATGTCAGCTTCAGGAGTAGGAAATCTACATTTCATCGAAGGAAAACTTGAGAAGTATGGATATTTTCAAATTCTCCGAGACAATTTAAAAGTTAGTGCAGAGAAACTGGGGATTCAAAACACGTTTATCTTCTATCAAGACAATGATCCTAAATATGCTGCACAGTCATGTGGTAAGACAATGATGCCTCTACTATTGTCCGAAAGTCCTTCAACCTCCACCCCAATCACCGGATTCAAACGTAATAGAACATATCTGCGACAAATTGGAGTTGAGAATATGAAAACACACGATTTCAAATAAAGAAGATTTGAAAACTTCTCTGAGGGAGGACTGGGCGAAAATAAGCCCAGAATACCCACGTAAACTGGTGGAATCCGTCCCCAATCGTTTGAAAGATGTTCTCTTGAATAAAGGGCTACCAACTTGGTGTTAGTCATATTATTTCATTTGCATTTGTCAACAATTGTGTGTGGAAAAACGACTGTATCATTTTCATTGTGAGGGTATCAGTTAATATGTTTTGTCACGATAGGCCTTAAAACTACTTCGTATACTCATAGTCTTCCTCGTTTTGTTATTAATAAATAAATTAACCTTTCCTTATTTTGTCCTACCAGAATATATGTCCTTACCCCTCACATGTTCGTTAAGTTACAACATTTTTACATCACATGCTACGTGTATCATTTTGACTGTGAGTTTCTGTATGTATATATATATATGGCGGACAGGAGAGATCGCAATAACATCTGAAGTTAAATCATCGCAAACTCTTAATTCCAGTGAATTATTCATAAATGTACATGAAAATGTATAATCTTAAAGCAGCACAGTAATTACATACATATTTATACAGAAAATTACGAAAGCAGGTCACCCACATTACGTACGTAAGCATCATATGCGCAGTCTTCAGACTTTGACGTTAGGTCGCGGTGGTCCAGTGGCTAGCGTGCCGGACTTGAGACGGAGATACAATTTTTGCGGATCGAATCCCACCAAGTCCAACTTTCTTTGCTTATTAGTTTTTGTTTTTATGTTATGCTTGGTGTTTCTGCATTATCTTTTACATGTTCCGGTAATCATTTGGGGTGATTCTTAGTTGAACAGGGTATTAATAATAATTTCGCGTCAGTCAAGAGCGTAGGCTACTCATATTCAAGAGAACATTCATGCTGGAGATGCCAGGAATTAATGTAAAGGATCACTTATTAGAAAGAATATTCTACAAAGGAGAAAACACAGAGTAGTTAAAAGGGACGTAAAACCAATATCAATATTATACAAAGGAGAAAAGCAAAGGAGATCAGGCAGGGGCCGGATCATTTTCAGAACTATGATAAAAATGAATTCTTTATACGATTCAGACTGGAAAAAGACGCAGTTATTAGATCAAGTTATCGATGGACTGGAACATAAGACTGACATGTAAAATTTAAGATAATGACATGTAGTAGCCTAGCCTGCACCTACGGCTACTTGTTCCTTGGATAGGCTATATTACTTTGCATTATACACTACTGTTTTGTAGAAAGTGAATCACCAAGAACAAGAGATGTGACCACCTTGCACTTTATAGCACAGATAGGGACATGAGAATACATTACTGATTAGAAGGACAGTCCGGTACATGCACGTTGACGGGCGATCTTCAGTACGGCGTCGCGCCAACACGTGCTGCACTCAGAGCCGCTAGAAGTCGTGGCATGGAATCATACAGCGCTTGAGTACGCTGCTGGGGAATACCGTCCCACGCGGTTTGTAGGCGCGTCCACAACGCATCAACAGTGGCGGCAGGTGGACTTGAACGAACAAGTTGCCGACCGACCATATCCCAGACATGTCAGGCGAACGGGCAGGCCAGGGATGCAGTGGTATCCAGCGTTCTGCGAAGAAGGCTTGCACATTCCTCGCCACATGCGGGAGGACATTGTCCTGCTGAAATATGGCCTGTGGAACGGCTTCCAAGAGGAGCAGTGCCGCGGGCAGTAAAACTTCCTTAATGTAGCGGTCACTGTTCTGATTGCCCGCAAGACGTACGAGGCGCGATCGCCTGTTATAGGCAATTGCGTCCCAAACTATTACACCTGGTGTTTGACCGCTATGCCGCTCAACAATACAGTCTGCCTGATTGCGTTCTCCACGGCGGCGTCGAACACGTATGCGGCCATCACTGTAGGATAGGTTGAAGGGTGACTCGTCCGAAAACACTACATTTCGCCACTCAGCCTGCCAGTGTTGGCGTGCACGTGCCCAGTGTAGTCGGAGGCGTCGGTGGTTCCCAGTCAATGGAAGCCAACGTAGTGGCATGCATGCTACCAGTCCAGCATTCAAAAGACGGCGCCGCACCAGTAGTGAGTTTTGGCCGGTTCTAGCGCCTCCACCTCCACATTCCTCCACACAAGATGGCGGTGGCGCGATATCTCGCGAACCCTTGGTTGGATTTTGACAAATGAGGTGTCAAATTACTCGGGCTAACGCCCTCTTTCCTATGGACAACTTATTTCCACCCCAAAATAAAACCTACCCCTACTAGGGGGTGAAATAGTATTTTCTTAGAAAATGTGTCTTTCCATGTGCAACATACAATGAGGTCCGATACCAGTATGAAATTAAACGTTGTTTCACATGAAAAACATGCATAGTCCTGGATGACACTATGATTTAACATTTTTGTTTTTACGCATGTGCACTTGTTTTTTTTTTGTAAGAGGGCGGGCTTTTTGAATAATGATTCATAGATAAGTTATTTTTTTAATTAACCAAAAGATCCAAAACTAATAGGTCATCTGCTTATTTAATATCTTATGAACCAATAAGGCTAGAGACTTGTAATGGGTATTGTAGGACTTGGGATGGCGTTCCTTTTTTAAATGTATTTTTGAAATTTTGACAAAAGCCTAACTGCACTTTAAAAAAAAAAAATATGATGGGGTAGCTATCTTAGCTAAGAGCCGATTGCCAGCGGCAGACCTGGTCCATGGGTAAAGCAGTGTGTTGAACTGACGTTGTTCGCCAGTCCTCATATAGGTAAGAAACGGGTCATACTATACTTTCAACTACACGCAGGAAGTGCGGGGGAACATACGATTACGTCAGCGAAATATCTCATCAAGAGTTTTTCGGCAGTCTCCGGCAATGCTCGGTGAGCGGGACCATGAAAAGTAGTTGAAACTAGTGTAGTTAAAAGTATAGTATGACCCGTTTCTTACCTATATGATGGAATTCCTAATTCCTAAACAGCGTTGCCAAAGTGGGCTCCATCACGCTTCATGGCACGCCTCGCTCGGTAGTGATGAGCTCCATATCAGCAACACTGTACAGCATTTTCTGGAGCGGCTAACTGGTGAACCATGGCTTAATTCCCCATACAAATACAAACCGATAAAAAATAAGTGAATTAATTTACGTATTTCACAGTCATACGGCATAACTTTTTGATCTATAAGGATTACAACGCAACCAAGAACTACATTTTCCAACGACCCCGAGCCGAGACAAAGTTACCTTACAAAAATGATAACTTTCGTTCTTGAGCACACAAAATTTTGAAATTAATAAACCAGTTATACAACATTCCAATGTATATTGAGTTAAAATTTGGATTCGATCTGATGACGGGTTTGTGAGATAATAATTCTTAAATGTGACGCATGGTCGAAACACGCTTAAAAACGGGCACTTTTTGTGTTTCAACTGCGATAAAAAATATTAAAATATAAATTAAAAATTCCAAACCTACATGATCTAACGTAAAATAGAACGACGAAAATGATGATGTTATTGGATTTTATGTAGGTCAATTGGTTACTTCACAAGTAACCTTCAAACTCGAGTGCACATAATATTTTGGTCGACAGTAAGCTCTTGGCTTGTTCTTGACTAGGTTTGGTTTGGTTTGGTTTGGTTTGGTTTAGGCTTCGTTTGGTTCAGTTGGGTTTGATTCGACTTGGTTCAGTTTAGTTTAATGTAGTCACCATTTTTTTATGTTTTGCTACACTCTTTAACCAATTAATTAATGATAGTCTACTCTTAATTCTTGAATCGATAAATTGAATTTTGTGTACACCGTTTGTCATGCCATGCCTACAGCCTATACTCCCTATGTACTACAGTCAGATCTGAAAACAAGTTCCAATGGTCAAAGACGTGTCAGTCACCATACATGTAGCCTAAAATAATTCTTTCTTTACCTAGCTAGGTTTCGTCACTCACAGTAAACATCTAACATTATGGGTTTGCAATATATTAAGAAAAGAAAAAGTCCATGACCTTGTTGTTTTGGATCTATTTTTGGGGGGAAATTCATAAGCCATAAAAAGAATGACATCATGTCAAGTTCTGGGGGGACCTTGTATGTCAAAATCCCATTATCGGTTTATAAAATCTCAAGGCAATTTTGGATTATTTCAATCAATGAGTCCACCATAGGAAAGATCGGAAAAATAAATACCCTTAAAACAAGTCGTCACATGACCCTCTCCGATCAATGCTTCTCAAAATATAAATTCATCCATTGAACATGGCCACCGTGGTCGGCGACATCATCCTCGCTTCCCCCTCCCACCATGGTTGCCAGATCGTTTGACCTTCAAGTGTCCTCAGCATCTCTGTACTTTTTGCATTGCCCTGTTGTCAAGTCAGGTCAATGCATTCCAATAAGCTCAAATAACATCCACATCCTGTCAGTCTGCCACAGCATGTTTGTTTTCTATACTCACTTCAAGCAACATATAACCAAGTTCTGTTTGTTCTATCTAAAGCCAGCTTCATTTGATCATGGAATTATCATTTATCATGTCATTCATAATCGTTTACACGTTAAAGACCCCCTTCAGAGGGTTTAGGAATGAGGAATTCCATCATAGGAAAAATCGGAAAACGAACCCTCGACCCGCCGTCTCATCGAAATAGCGATTGCTGTATTGGGATATCACCACCGTAGCCAGTAATAGCCTCGTTGAAACACGTTCCCAGTGGTATCGTCTCTCTCTATCGACAACCACTCTTCATGCACATTTTAGACAGATACTTTTTTTTTCAACATAAGTGTCGTTAGACCCTTTCGCAATTGTTTTAAAACATAAATACTATATTCGAAAGGGGGGCGTCACCCCGAGTCCTACGACCCCTCGCACACGTCTCTAGCGTTATTGGTTTGTGAGGTATAACAAAAAGTCTAAAATCACAGTTTTACACCAAAAAAATCTGTTTCCCTCATTCTCAAAAACTTTAACCTATTACCAAAATAAAGAGGGTTTCGAGAGAAGCCATTTGACATGTCATAGGTCCAAATCCGACCCTGCATTCGTGAGATATCTGAAAAAGTCAAAATCATGGTTTTACCCCCCAAAAAATCCTGTTTCCCTCATTCTCAAAACTTGAACCTATTAATAACATATAGAGGAGGGCTTCAAGACAAGCGATTTGACACGTCACACGTTCAAATCCGACCTTGCGTTCGAGAGATATCGGCAAACTTAGTAGGAAAGTAGGCGACTATCTAGCTCTCTCCTCACCACCAAAACCCCTTCTTATAAATAATTTTTCCAAAAGCCCGCCCTCTTACAAAAAAAAAAAAAGTACGCATGCGTAAAAACAAAAAACAAGCATGTTAATTCATATTGGCTTTCCACCGTACACATGTCTCTTGTGTGGAACATCGTTTAATTTCATATTAGCATTGAAATGTATACATGTAGCACATGGACAGCAATCTTTACCTAAAAATTACTCTTTCACCCCCTAGTAGGGGTAGGTTTTATTTTGGGGAGGAAATAAGATGCCCATAGGAAAGGGGGCGTCAGCCCGAGTCCGTCGACTCCTCATGTGTTAAAATCCAACCATGGGTTCGCGAGAAATCGCGCCACCGCCATCTTGTGTGGAGGAATGTGGAGGTGGAGGCATTAGAACCGCTACAAAACCACTACTCTCACCGTCGGCGCAGACATGTCCACCCCCATTGCAGTGCTCCAACGTCGAGCCAACACAGAGGACGACGCTGTTCTGTCCGATGCGGCCATGCGGAGAAGATGGCGGTCGTCTCGCACGTGGTCACAATTCGTCGTCCTGTACCCTGTCATCGCTGTGTACGGCCCTCCTCTCTCCACTGGATCCACATACGCCTTACTGTTGACGCAGCGTGCCCTGCACGAGCCGCAATGTCCCGGAACGACAGACCCGCCTCCCGGAGCCCAAGCACTCTGCCTCGTTCAACCGCACTCACATGCTGATAGTCCACCCTGTGATGTCGGCGAGGCATCGTTGCACTTGCTTATACGTTTCTACTTGGTAAGACGGCCCCACGCCGACGGCTATGCGGAACACTGACCTTTCCGGTGCCACGACGGAGGGTGATTGGTAGGCCAAAGTGCACGCCATCTCTCTGCGATTTCAATCACTTAGTATGGTACCGCAGGCCTACACGACCCCTGTTCTGGGAGTGTCTCCGACCATTTCTTCTGTGTGTTTCACTTTCTACTAACAGTACTGTGTTTATATACGATATAGCCTACTATTATTTACTGACCCGTAACTAATGCATGTATTATGTATTCGTTATTCTCACGGCCTCATAATGCATGAGTATCGTGAGTATCGCAGTGGTTAATACGATATTCATCTGTTTCCAAAGAAGTTCATATTTGGTATCAATATGTCCACAAAGAGCCTCCGTGGCTTAGGCGGTAGCACGCCGGCCTCTCACCGCTGGGTCCGTGGTTCAAATCCCGGTCACTCCATGTGAGATCTGTGCTGGACAAAACGGAGGCAGACAGGTTTTTCTCCGGGTACTCCGGTTTTCCCGGTCAAAATTTCATTCCAGCAACACTCTCCACTATCATTTCATTTCATCTGTCATTCATTTAATCATTGCCCCAGAGGAGTGCGTCAGGCCTCGGCAGCCGGCACAGTTCATATCCTCGCCGCTTGATGGGGGCTTCATTCATTCCATTCCTGACCCGGTCGGAGACTGGAAGCAGGCTGTGGATTTTCATTTTATGTCCACAAAGTTAGCTGTTTGTTACCGACATACTCTAGCTGGTCCCTCAGACAAACACGGAATAGCGAGCTCCGGAATAAAATCTTGTCGTATAACCCACCTTTGGAGATATACTGTTGCAAGGAAGACGCTAGCCCAGGTATAGCTATTCCGATGGATAACCCAAGTTCGTACAACTGGCCGTAAGAGATATAGACTGGAGAGCAAAAAGGGAGGAGGATGTCCTTGTAAAATATACCGGCGTATTACGGCCAAGGCATCACTTCGGCTTCCTTCAATGGCACAACTCTAGACACAAACACGTTTTAACTTCTATCTCACCGGAGAAGTAATACCTCACGGATGATTTTAACAGGACATGTGACGTATGTACGGTACATCACAGAACACGACAGATGCTCGGTTCCAATTCCTCCCTCTCTACAAACCTTTCAAAACAGGTTGGAAATAAGTAATAAAATCTTGCTTTGTATTCTCAGGCTCTCTAGTAGAAAATGTGTTTCTGAGAATTTGCTACAGTAACATGTTCGAAATATAGCTGCTACAGGAGCTATTTGGCGCGTTTTTTGCCGAGAATGGTTCATTAACCCTAATTGAGGGCCAGGCGTTATCTCTTACAGGTCGGATGTGCATCACAGAGGATTGTGGGAAGTTTTCTATTCTCAGGCATCCAAATAAATGGTCTCAAAGAGCATTTAGAATGTTAATGGCACCCATGTTGGCGTACATAGTCGAACAGGTAGGCGCAGGTACTCGAACCTTTCAAATCCATCATAAAATCACGGTTCGTTTATGGTTATGGTTTGTCTTGAATATAAAGACATAATGAAACGTTGTGCTATTGGCAATTGATTGCTCCATCTTGAATAAGTAACGAGCATTTTCGTTACTGCGTTACAGTTACTTAAAGTAACTTCGATACCCTTTCGTTACTGTAAAAAGTAACTCTTACAAGTGGTGTGTTACTCTCCAACCCTGCGTTATTATCGTTCCTGCCTTGTGACTATGGGTCATACAAAACATATGATCGTATGCCAGTCTACCATGAAACTTAGACAAGTGATTGGGGACAGCAAAACTAAAGCATAAAACTACGCTACAGTGACGTGGAGAACGTACGAAACAGTAAATCTCTCCCTGTCCCTTCTTGTGTTTCCGGCATGGATTGTCATCCCTCAACCTACTATATACATATAAAATCACTCGATTGCTCCTTTTACTCAACTTATCTCCACTTTATTACCATTGAAGTATTTTATTGGTGATTCAAGCTTTACAGCTGCAGTTTGAACACGTTGTCTATGTGAGGAAACCATGTTGAGCTTTGTGCATTCGTAACAAGTGTTGCCAGCCTTGGAGTCTGATTCACTACAAAATCAAAGTACTCGGGTGCGCTCTTGTCGCTCAAACAAAGTTTGTTCAAAACAATATGTTGGTTGGTTCTTAAGTTTAGGGGCTGCGACAACGCGGTCATGTAGTCCCGTGTACTTTGGGTGTGTGTAGAATCTGTCTGATAACCGGTGTTAATTGTGATGACTGTATTAGTGTGTGTTATCTGTTTTTTAATTCAAGTAAGGACTGCAGACGTTTGAATTTTTCAAATAGTTCCTACTTTTGCCTCCAAACGCCACAGTCAACGACTACTAGTTCAGAACTTAGCTACCAGACGCCACCGCAGTCGGCTCTTGGCAACGAACGTAGGGACCTAAGAGCGTTGTTTACATTCTTAACCTATACAATTTAGCTTCACACAGGTGTAATTAGTGGAAGGTTCTTTAACATGCCATAAATCTATGACATGGGACCGCCGGCTTTACTTCCCCTCCGAAGGAAGGCATACTGAGGGATTTTTAACGCTCTTAAAAAATCTGACGACTTCGGCCGGATTTGAACCCGCGATCTTGGGCATAGAAGCTCAGCATAAAAAACAATATGTAATATAATATCAAATTCGTACTAAATTACTCTTCTATCGTTTCAAATACCACTAAAAACTATATTCTCAGACTCAATTCATCACATGAAAAGCAAAGTTGGCAATGCTCCCAATTAATGTGAAAATGAAATATTTATTCATAGATTTTTACAAAGGAAATTCTGAAAAGTAATCTAGCCAGCTTATGGAAACATAGCAACAGGTGCTTGTACGCCAAAAACAAGCAGAAAAGTGGGAACTATTTCCTAGCGCGTTAGACTCTTCACTGACCAAAACATCAAAGGGACCGCTTAGGTCTTGAGATGACTAGAGGTATATATTCTAAGGCATTCTGACTAGGCTACAAGTTTCACTCACAACTGTACCAAAGCGCATGTGGTCAACCGCTAGTCGACCAATCAACGGAACGTAGTTCGAACCCTACACCGTGCAATATTTTACATCGATATGGAGCTTCAGTACTTAAGCACAGGCCAGCGTGTGCCACATGCAAACAGTTACAGTATACTACGCTATATATATATATATTTTTTTGCGCAGCTACACGGTCGGACAAGTCACTTCAGTCATTCGTCATACAGTATATTCCACGAACGAATATATAGACATGTTCCTTATTTACGGGGAAGCAAGGGAGAATTTGTGGCTGGCATTACGAAAGTTACAGAAAAAAATAATTAAAAACTTACCATCACATCTTTTTAAAGTACTCTCCCTTCAGCTCGATCCATCGTCCAATCCTTCTGAACCAAGAGTGAAAACTCTAGCGCCAGTCGCTCCCATGAAGTGCACCGAGCTCCCCTTCGTACGATGTAAAATCTTCAAGCAATGAAAACCGCTTACCCCCCCCCAGACAGATCTTCACCGTATGGAACAGGGAGAAGTCACAGGTTGCAAGGTCCGGACTGTATGGAGGATACGTCAGTAATTCAAGAGGGGTCAACTGAAGAAAATCCAATGTCACATGGGCATCATTATCATGATGCAACAAGATGCCCCTCAATCCAGTTCTTGGTCGGTTTTCCGCACTTTATCAAGCAACCAGAGGATTGCAACAGTCGTGTATCATTATGCGGTGACTGTTCATTGATTCTCCAGAGGTGCTGTTGCAACATGACCACCTGTGGAAAAAGAGTCACCTTTTCTTCCCAATACTTTTGCCATTTTACTTTCACAGGCGGATTGTCGTCAGGGAAGAATCACACTGAAGACTGGTATTTCATTTCAGGGCAATACAGGTAAATCTATGTCTCATCACCTGTACTGATCCCAGAAACACAGCGAGAGCAATCATTATTGAAGCTTTGGAGCATTTTTTTGCCACCAATCCACTCGGGTTTCCTTTTGATCCTATGTGAGGTTGGGGGGCGTCCTCGCGGATGTAACCTAACTGACCATCAGGTTATCATGCAATATATTTGCGACACTCCCTGGTCCAGTCTTCAATGTTGCCTCGATGTCCTCGTCTGTGACACGGGCCTTCCCTCGCCAGGATCTCCACATCATTGATTTTTTTTTCGGTTACTGTCGTGGATGGCCACCATCTTTTTACTTCACCTACAATGGAAATGTGACTCCTCCTATATTTAGCTTACCAATTTAAAATAGTAGCACGAGAAGAAGTAAGGCCCCCTAAAGCTCCTGTGACTATTTCAAGGCATTGGCTCTCATTTGAATCACTTTTTATCATACAGAATAATTCCTGGAAAATGGCTCTGCCGGTCCATTCAGCGTAGTGAAATAGCTGGACCCCTTATGTCCCAACTGCTCCAGGTAAGGAATAAAGGTCCAGGCGAGGCTGTAACTGTCACCTTGGACTAGCGTAGGGCAGTGCATTGAGCTGGTGAAATTCTTATCTCCCAATTGTAAATAGTACAGACGGCTCTAAAATCATTCTGACATCAGGAAAGGTATCCGGACAGGCGGCATCCAACTGGAAATAAATTCCTCAGTGTTGAGAGACGTTTACGAAAAAAAAAAGTACTTCGGACGATACCTTCTGTCCGTGAGAATGACGAGGCTGTTCTGGACATGCAATGACCCACAGACAAGTGTTGCACAATATATAAATATCAGCCAGGCTTTGAAACTATCATACCATCTAGAGCTACATAAAGTGCTCCACGGGCGGGATTTCAACGCTCGAACAAATTTCTGTCATTGACTATTAGCAAATTCATTTCCCTAACGAATTGCGATTCCACAATAATGGTATCGACAACCGCTAAAACATGCACTGAAAAATTTGCGCACCGTGGGTTCCGCATCAACTGACGGAGGGACAAACGATTGATGTTGTCGGACGGAATCATCCTGTTGCATGATAATGCCCACCACCATACTGCCAATCTAGTGAAGGCTACGCTGCAGCGATTTGACTGGGAAACACTGCAACATCCTCTGTATAGCCCGAATCTTTCCCCTTGTTATTTTCACATTTTTTGCGACCTGAAGAAAGACATTCGTGGACGTCTGTTTCATTTGGATGAGAAAGTGCAAGAGTGGGTGTGGATCCGTCAGCGACAGACCACTTTCTACAAAACTGGAATTGATCATCTCATTTCTCAGCGAGATATATGTAGACTATTAACAAAGGTTGTAATTACTTTTGAATAAAACCACGGCATGTTCACGTTGTAGTGGGTATCAGGTTTTCATTTGACTGCCCCTAATATAAGGCATCCAACGTTTAGAACGAAGCACTGGTTCTGTTGCACGTGAAACATGTATGATGCTGTCATTTTCTAGCAATCCACTGTTGCCATATCAGTCGAAAAATTTTCTTTGTCCAAAAAAACCATATTCGGGTGGAAATATGTTCTGCCGATCTTTATTAACCTATATTAGAACTACGTAAACTTGATAGATATGCTAGAAAAATTAGATATAAATATATTTTTTTTAACGATAAACTGTGACCCCATTTTAGTAAAATCGATCTTATATCATGTTGCATTGACTTTGTGATGCCTATTTTCCACACACGTGTAGCTAAATGTGCCGTCTTCAGAATGTATTATTAAAATATTTCATACCGGCAATATTAAAATTTTCATGTAGGTAACTTCTGAAACTTTTCTCTCATAACCACATAGCAGCATTGAAAAAGTTCGTATGATGCCAACGTTTCTATTTTTAAAGATAACCATGTCATGTCAGTTTGTGAGTTGTAGAGGAAAGTTGAAAGAAGGTTACTACTTGCATACCCAGAGTGTAGGTTTAATTGTTTACCCAGGCCCGGCTGTTCATTGATCGCGGATTATATGAATGAAGTTTCGAAGGACAGAGTGGGGTGCAGCTCGCTACTCACAGCCTTATTAAGTTATTACTCTCAGAGCCTGTATTTCAGCAATTCAGCTGTCTCTATCTCGAGTGTGTGTGCAGCCGTTCTGCTAGAATTAACGTGTTGTATTTTACGTATTTCACGTACAACAATGGATAGTTTTGTGAAAAGAAAGCGTGGTCAAGAGCTCAGAATGAGGGAAAAAACAGGTCGTAATTAACGTGTTCAGTTATTTTAAGAATGTTAAACCTAACGAAAGTACAAATAATTTAGTCAATGAAATTGCTCTGGCCAAAGGAATATTAAAGACTACCGTTTTTAAAATACGTAGTGAGAGTGGACAGGGTCCAGTGCTGTCGCCACCCAAAAAGAGGCTAAGTAATACACTTCGCATGAATAGCAGGAATGTTAAATACAAATGACTATGTAAGGAGCAGCATCCGTCGAAAAATCCACGAATTTTACTTTCGAAACCAACCACCAACTTTACATTCAATGCTGGCTGCAGTAAACTCCAATTCCGACATTCCAGATTTAAAAAATCTACATTCCATTCGCTGCCTATGGACATAGGATTTGATTACGCGAGAAGAGGAAATAAAGCCATAATGGTGGAGAGGAGTGATTTAGAGATATGGCGTCAGAATATCTTGTGGCAATAAAAAAGTACAGAGATGAAGGGCGGAATTTTGTGTATAGTGATGAATCATGGGTCAATACTGGGACTACAATTGAGAAGATATGGCAAGACAAGACAATAACAACACCAAAGCAAGCGTCTCTGGTGGGACTTTCGACAGGCCTAAAGGCTCCTACTGCACGAGGTCCGCGGTTTGCAATAGTCCACACACGAAATGAAAATGGATTTGTACCCAACGCGCAGTTAGTATTTCTGTGCAAAAAGAACACCGCAGACGCGCATTGTATCACAGTCGTAAAGTTGAGGCTATTCCGACTTCGGCATGGAAAAAAGGAAAAATGCAGGAATGGCTTTCGTCGCACGGGGAGCCGTATGAAGAGCATATGTTGTTGAAACATTTAATGGAAATTATTAAACGTGTGAAATTTAAATACGATAAATACAAAATTGATGAAATGGCTACGGAAATGGGTCATTTAGTTCTACGCCTTCCACCTCATCATTGCGAGCTAAATCCAATTGAATTAGTATGGAGTCAGGTCAAACACCATGTTAAAATGAACAATTTGAACTTCAAAGTAAAAAAATATGGAGCAGTTGATACAGGAAGGATTTAATAATGTGACAACCGATAAATGGGAAGACTGTGTCGAGCATGTAAAAAAATCGAGCCTGACATGTGAAAAGCCGATGAAATTCAGGATGACATTGAACCTCCACTCATAAATCTGGGCAACAGCTCTTCATCAGATACTGAATCAACTGACTGTGATGACGAACGGGATGCCTGCCTGCTGTCATCATGAAAGGTAAGCCAATGAGGAGTAATTTTTTTAAATAACGTACTTCAACTTTAACTGCAGCCGAAACTTCACACATTTCCTTGTGCTTGTACTTTATTTATTTTTTGATTGCTTTCTTTATGTTACATTCAGCACACGTTATAGTTCATTTAATTTAATTTCGTTGTATGTGTCATGTCACTATTAGTATTATTTTACAGTACTTAATTCAAGTCTTCATCACTGCACAATCGCTGAATGTGCGGAAAGTGTACGCGAAGCGCTCTGTACTGCCTCCTCTCATGGAGTAGCAACCCTGTCGTAACGCGCCATAAGACCAATGCTTCATTCTACACGTTGGATGCCTTTATAGCTAATCGCCTTATTGGATCGTATCTCTTTGAGAGCTATTCAACAGACGCGTGCTACCTGCACTTTCAATGCTACGAAAACCCACTAAGATGGGGGTGGGGATGGGGGGCGAACAGTGGAAACACTGTCTTAAGACACATTAGTCCTAATGGCCTGCGTACGTATCTGTAATGGGAGCGCGCACACTGTGAAACTCGACAGGTAGGAAACAAATCTGTTTAGGAGAGAATAGATTCCCGATACACACTTTCTTTGCTGACTGTCTGACTGAGACCCCTGTTCCAAGAACTCAAATAGACTTTCACTCGTAGTGTCACAGATTGAAGACGGTTTGTGTTAAGGCTTCGGAACAAGCAGTTCAAATTTTCTATTATAATTCGTGGGTTTTCCGTTTTCCCTCCGAAAATTAATGACGACCGGGTGGAACAACGTATCGACGAAGTAGAAAAACGACCGGGAATTGATTACAGAAGTTCCAAATATTATAGTTATTGTCTTGAAGGGCGGAATGGGAATCTGTCCCTTCCAAAGAACATGCGAACACTAACATGAAAACAATTGTGGGAGGAAGTTCGCACTGCGATCGTAGACATGTACCTGGCATTGTCTGTCTTGTTTCTTCCCCTTCTTTTTCCTTAATCTAACAAGAGGTCACAAAATGCAGCAGCTTCCGTTAGAATCATGTCAAAGGAATTATTATTATTGCTCGTGAAACAAGCGAACAGAAGACGCAACCTACCACTTCGACCTCCAGAAATCAAATGTCTTGTCCGACAGGTGTGCGCACGTAGCCACACAATATGTTTGTGTAGTAGTCCAGTCTTGATAACCAGTAGGCACTCACAAGATTATGTTAAGACTCATTGTCTCTAGTGTGCGCCTGCCCTTACGGTGCAGTATGTGTCGTGATAGCGTCCGAGAAGTGGTTTCAACAAGATGGGAGTTCCACCACATTGGACGTTTGAGACGTTTGTCACCGGATTTAACACCATTGATTCTTCCTGTGCAGAAATTTGAAACGAACAGTTTATCCCAAGGACAAGAAAATCTTGAGTGCCTTTGACAACTCTTCGCCCACACCTGCAGATCATTAACACCGACCATGCTACAGCACACGGGAATATCCATTCAGCGACGTGGCCAGATGTGCATAAACCAATCAGGTCATTATTTAGAGCACTTGCTAACGCAACTACCCATTCTTAGTACAGTTTAATCTCCTCCCACTACCACCTATTCAGTCTTCGCCCGACCTTGTTGACATATCTTTGGTACACTTACACTTTTAATCACTAAAAATGTTAGGATACTTCACTGCAAAAACTAAATAAATAAAAAATAAAGTATCCCTGACCCTGACTCGAACGTATCGCATGTAAGGCTGGCGCACTGTAGCATTCGGCTTGCTCCTACGTGATACACTCCACCGCGGCACAATGCGTATACAGGGTGAGTCACCTATCACTTGCACAGCACACGGTCAAAATGTAAATTTCGTTTACCACAGACGTCTCATTTACATATCAGATGATTTAGAGAGCGTACTCGAGGTTTCTATTGTTTAATAGGCAAAACAGACTCCTATTTTTGTGAAGGCCGTAAATACAAAGATATCCGTCTTACTGCGTTTATTGTGCTTACCGGAGGGACAGTTGTTTTAAATACGTATATAAAACAGCCGTCTGCATACATAAAGTTTCTTTCAGTGTCATGATGAGAACAGAAAAAGGAAGCGTTCTGACATGGTAAAGTTCTGAACAATAAAAATACTAAGTTACAAGTAATCGTTATGATACGAACGGGAAGAATAGTTAACAGGTAGTCATGCATAATGTCTCTTTCTCCAATTAATGCGGTCGGTTACGTACATAATATGGAATACAAGTTATTGAACAACTACTTTTGTGGCATTTAATGCCAGCAATTTAATCAACATAACTATTTCTAATCCTGCGAAAGATTTAGGCAAAGAACTATCAACGGTGAATCCGTGAATATTGGACATCCAATAGATGACAAGCCGTAACTATGGCAACGGGATGGACAAATTTTCGCTGATCACAACATATTTTACATCAGTAAGAACTGTTGGGGAGGTAAGGAAATAGTGGAGCATTGAGGAAAATGTATTTCCTTCTTGTATCATGTGTTGAGGTTGGTGAGGAAGTTTATCACCAGATTATATAGAAGACTAGAGTGCATGATTTCGGATATTAATGCCAAAATATTCTTAGAATTATGCTTGAACACCCACTCTTGCATTCCTCGGTATATTTTCAATTACGGTGTATACACGCATGAAAATGGAAATTTCAACACAATGAAGGAGTGGTGAGGCACTGCTGCAATTGTACATACAGGGCGATTGTTTGACTGTGATACAATGATAACGCTTTCAGGTTCTTCTGAACTTAAATGTGGACAAATAGCAAAACAGGATGTGTCCACCACGAGCTATCACACAGTGCTGAATTATTGGAGGCATTGAGTTAATCAAGTCCTGAATCACTTCCCAAGGAATTGTGCATACTGCACTGCACATGACAGTTCATCGAGAGTAATGGGTGGCTGAGGACAATTCGTCAGTTGTAGAAGCTTTATGTCCCACACATGCTCAATAGGACTGAGGTCCGGAGATTTGGAGGGCCATTGAAAGGTTATGATGTGGAGAGCTCCTTCAAAGATGCGTAGAGTGTGAACGCGGACAATATCCTGCTGAAACATTCAATTTGTAATTTTTACAGTGATACGGACGACTGGACTGAGTACTCTGTCAACATACTGGCAAGCAGTTATAGCAGCCCGGACCATTATACCCGGTGTTGGTTCTCTCGACAATGAAGTCTGGACAACCCCTCTCCCCTGTACGTCGTCGTACACGATTGCGGAGATCACTGATTGCATGACAGTATAGCGATTTATCACCAAAGATGACTCACCGTTCTTTCTCGACACCATCCCAGCCTTCCATGTTGGGAACACCTACAAGAACACAGACTCGGAAGCCACACGGACGCCACAGTTGCTCCAATGTACGCAGCTGTTTTGCGAGGGTTCATCGGGGACATTCAAATGATGCGGGGATCCTCCTTCACAGTTTTCCGCCGAGATGGGCATGTGCCGGATATACGAGCGTGCATACCTTCATTTAACCACTGCTACTATATCCATCCAAAGATGCCTGTCGGCCAAGACGTGCAGCTACAGTCCGTAGAGGTAACCCAATCTCACACTGCGATAATAGTTGATGGTGTGCTCTTCTCTGTCGTTGAGACATGTTTGACGGGGAACAGTTCGCTGTACATACTGTAAGTCAGCTTCGCTACACCTTTATTCTATTCGTCATGGCTACACTACAGCCCCTATACTACAAGCGGTTCCTCCGCAAACAATCACGCGTGTAGACCTACAAAAAAAAATTCAACATGCCTGGAAATGTTATCATGACCTCGTTCCATTACTTGTAATGTATCACAAACAACAGATTCCTTAATTTAAAAAAAACCTGGCACTACAGCTCATGAAGGGCCTAGGCCTACCAAGTGATCGCTGCCCAGCCATTTGGCCTGCAATTATTGGGGTGACGCGTGGTCAGCGCATCGGGTCCCCTCGGCATTTAATCTGGCTTTCATGACCAGGGCACTGCCTCACTGTCAGACAGCTACTCAATTGTCCTCACAAGGCTGAGTGCCCCCCGTTCCAGCCGCAACGTTAGTTTCTAAAATCCCTGACGAAGCCGTGAATCAAACTCGGGGCTTCCGGGTGAGAGGCAGGCGCGCTAACCCAACACCACGTTGTCGGCACAGATTCCTTTATGGTGTCACAATTTTCACTTTCATGAGGCTGGCTGCGTGGCTCAGGGGTAACGTTCCCGCTTGCTGAGCCCAAGGTTGCAGGTTCGAAGCCTGGCGCAGTCAGCTGGCATTTGAGGGTGCGCAAATGCGAGGGAGCCGTGTCAGTACATTTACTGGCACGTTAAAGATCCCCTTCGGGGCAAAATTCCGGCACCCCGGCGTCTCTAAAAGCCAGGGTAGTTAAAAGGGACGTAAAACCAATAACATTATTATTATCATTTTCATGAGTGTATTTAGTAAATAAGGTAAGTACACTAGTTAAGCATAAGTTACGAATAAGCAGGGCAACAGGAGATAGACCGCAAATCGCACGGCATATGGACCTACCAACCTTACGTGTTCGATATGTATAGAAAAGGAGTATTCCCTGCTTTGACTAGCGGCGTAACCGCAAGGTAAACACAGCCAGTGCCTGCGCTCCATATTCCCTCAGTCGTGTTTGCCCTGTTATAGTGTGCGGAGTGCAGCCTCGTGGTGAACGTGACAACATAATGGCACAACGACGCCAAATGGACCCCGTTTTGCAGGGTAGAATACTCGGCCGCCTGGAAGCAGTCCAGACACAGACCGAAGTCGCCGTATCTTTGAATGTGCCACGAAGTGTCATTTCCCGGCTTTGGAGACGATTTCGAGACACAGGAGATGTTAGTCCTCGGCCAGTACCAGGTCGACGAAGAGTAACCACCCCACAGCAGGACCGATATCTGGCCTTAACCGCCCGACGAAATCGGAGGGCACCTGCAAGACAATTGTCAGCGGAGCTTGCAGCCGTCTTAGGGGTTGCCGTTTCCCAGCAAACTGTGTACCGGAGGCTTAGAACAGCAGGGCTGTTTGCCAGACGTCCACCGATGTGCGCCCGCTCACTCCAGCACAGAGACGGGCCCGTTTACTGTGAAGCCGTCAACATCGAAACTGGCCCATGAATGAATGGAGGCATGTGCTCTTCACAGATGAATCCCACTTCAGTTTGCAGAACGATTCCCGTCGCAGATTAATCTGGAGAGAACCGGGTAGCCGATACAACCACAGGAACATCGTGGAACAGGACCAATATGGTGGTGGTGGCCTCATGGAGTGGGGCGGCATCATGTTGAATGGCCGTACGCACCTGCACATCTTCATGGGTAGTCCGAGGAACACTGTGAACGCTCAGAGATACAGGAATGAGGTACTGAGACCACATGAATGGACGATCATGCCCAACCGCACCGCGCTGCTCTGGTGGATGAATTTCTGGCTGTGGAAGACATTCATCGCAAGGCATGGCCGGCGAGGTCTGCGTATCTGAATCCTATAGAACATGCCTGGGATGCAATGGGGGAGGCGAATTGCATCCCATCAGCCTCCACCAGGACCCTCTAAGACCTTCGCATTTCCCTTTCGGAGGATTGGGATCGACTGCCACAAGAGCTCTTGGACCATCTGATAGAGAGCATGCCACGTCGCTGCGAAGCATGTGTGGCATTTAGGGGTAACCATACACAGCGTATTTTGTTGTGGAAGACCAGTTTTCTTAGTTGTTGTCAAAGGTGTACCTTAGCTATCAGAACCTTTCCGACACTGTTTTTTTGGACAAGTTGTGTGACATATGGTGTGTGATTCAGCTTCCGTTTGTTCAGCAATCCGTCTGACATTCCTGTCAAGCGGTATGGTCTCGTTTAGTGATTATCCTTAACT
The DNA here is from genome assembly GCA_946902985.2 of Meconema thalassinum. Lineage (NCBI taxonomy): Eukaryota > Metazoa > Arthropoda > Insecta > Orthoptera > Tettigoniidae > Meconema > Meconema thalassinum. The sequence goes on from OX336389.2 coordinate 1,038,938,468, forward strand.
TTTGGAAACTAGTGTAGATTTCGTTTATGCCCATACATATATTAAGAGGCTCAGTCGAATATTGCATTTCACGTTGTCTACGTATACCCGAAAGTCCTCACTCATTCACTGATCCTTAACTTTGACTTCTCAAACGGGTGACATAGATATACTCACACAATTGCAAGTTTATAGAACAAGCGGCTGGAACTATTTGCCACATATAATGCACCCCATTTGTAATTACGTCACTAAAGCCTTCCTGTCACCCTGCATGAAGTAACATGTTGCTGCAAATGTCAGTAGGCTACTGCACAGAACTCCAACTTTTGCTTTTAAATCAGACACACATTTTATGAGCTTGAAATGTGTACATAAGAGTAGTTAAGACAGCAAAACAGCAAAAATTCATGTTCGTAAATAATAAGCGATTCGGACTCAGTGGTATCTATCAATTTTAACGCTTCGTGAATGTGTGAATGTGCTAAAGGCTTGGTTGAGCTCTATACAGATAAAGATTGCTTCTTTATCATTTTATTGTTATGTAATAAGCAGGGAACTGATTTCTATGTAAATACGTATCTAATTAAGAAGCTAAACTTAATTATATTTTGTACTATCTTTACGAATCATAGCAAGTGGAGTTGAAAAGTGAAGTATTTATTTTCCACATTTTTCCATATTTGGAAGATTAGCACATATGCTCCATATTCTTAGTCATTAAAATCAATATAGTCTACACTTCGGCTAAAAAGTATGACATTCTAGAAAATTAGCAGTCCTGCCAATAAGAAACAAGTTTAAATATTTAATAACAATATCTAATAATAACATCATGAAGGCAGCAATGAAAGACTATAGTAGGGCAAAGATGAAGGTAATGTTGTTTGCAGACGATATTGTGATCTGGGGCGAGGATGAGATGGAGGTACAAGAACAGTTAGACGTAATAAATGAAAGGATTGAGCAATGGGCATTGAAGATAAAATGTGGAGAAGAATAAAACAGAGGTGGTGAGTAGAGGTAAGAAAGAAGGAAAAGGAGTAATCAAAGTAGGAGATAAGGAATTGGAAGTGGTGAAACACTTCAAATACTTGGGAAGTGATCTGACTGAAGATGGAAGACTTGATTTGGAAATTAGCAGAAGAATACAACTCGGCAGTGCTTTCTACCAACAGGTACGGGGACTAGATATACCAATTAAGGCTAAATAAGTTATGTACAAAGCATATTATGTTCCTATAATGGCATATGCAGCAGAAACTTGGACAATGACTAAGAGGGATGAGAGCAGAGTACAGGCAGCTGAGATGAGATTTCTGAGAAGTATGGTCCAGAAAACGAGGAGAGACAGAGAGCGAAATGAAGATATACTGAAAGAACTGGGAGTACAGAAACTAAATGACAAACTGGAGCAAAACAGATTGAGATGGTTTGGACATGTCAAACGGATGAATGAAGTAAGGCTACCAAGACGAGCACTGGAACGACGGATGACAGGGAAGAGAGGACGAGGACGACCAAGAATGCGTTGGATGGACTCGGTGAAGTATAGCATTAGAAAACGGAACCTAGATTGGAACACCATATCGGAAGAGGAATGGTGGAACGACAGAACAAAGTGGAGAGGAACCCTATTTGCCCCCACCCAGTGTCAGCTGGGAAAGGGGAAATGAAGATGACGTGGATGAATATCTAGTAATAATAATAATAATAATCTTAATAATAATAATAATTATAATAATGTTATTTGTTTTACGTCCCTTTTAACTACTTCGGCTTTTAGAGACGCCATGGTGCCGGAATTTTGCCCCGATGGGGATCTTTAATGTGCCAGTAAATCTACTGACTCGACTCCCTCGTATTTGCGCACCCTCAAATGCCAGCCCACTGCGCCAGGATTCGATCCTGCAACCTTGAGCTCAGCAGACGAGAAAGTTACCGCTGAGCCACGCAGCCAGCTTATTAAATATTTAAATCGTGGTACAGGTTAAGTTGCAAATGTGGCAAAAATAAATATGGACACTGCACTTTCAAAGAACCCAGGTTATGAAACAATGGGAAAGGTTGTTGCAATTTTATATGGAGATTTAAGTGTAAAGTTAACGCTGGATTTAACCCCAACAGGCATTGTGAAGTTCAAACATGCCCCCCATTACCTCTTCTGACGTTGAACGCAGTTTCAGTCAATATAAATCTGTCCTTAAAAGACAATAGGAGAACATCCACTTTCCAGCACTTAAAAGAACATTTTTTAAATCTACTGTTTTGGTAACAGAGAATAAAATATTAAGTATTCTTAAAAGATCATATTGATATTAAAAAGAGAAGTGCAACGTTATGTTTCAATTAGATCTAATTTGTCTAGCTTCTTTGAATTTGGTACTAAAATAGAAATTAGAGTTCTTTGTAATTTGAAGTCCTTATGTAATTCCATATTTCTATAAAAATAACTAAATATATACTGTATGTACATATTTCATTAATTATTAGCACGTATAAATCCTTTCACTGGTAATTAGTATGGTGCCATAGCAAGTTCAAATCCTCTGTTTACTGACCCGCTGTACTAGAAACATGTTAAACGTTACTCATAAAAAATTCACAGTAACTTATCGTACCATTGACACAAAATTTAGCCTGTATTCCACAACCATATTATTTCTAGGGTTAGCGGGAGGCAGGTTTGCCTGTACTGCCTGTACTTTTCAAAGTTCATGATAAAATGTTATAATGTTTCAAAGATGACGTTGGCGGTTTAAGAGGGACGAAGTGTGCGTAAAGTTGTTTCAAGCTGGCCAGAGACTGTACAGCTCAGTAGCACCGGAAAATATTTAATCTCCTCTTGCCCCTTTTGTCATCATGTAACAGGATCTACTACTATTTGCTGTAGCAAAAGGTATGACTAGCATAAAAAGACAATTGGAAGTAGATCGTTCAGCGTTGTCAGAAACAAAAAAGGGGAGACCTATAAAACTAAGAATCATTAGATCATTACTATTTCACCTAAACTGACTAGCATTCAGGAAAATTCGTCGAAACTAGTGTAGGAACAAGTTGTCTTTTGACTTAATACCGATGAATAACAATGGTGAAAGATTTACAACCTGCTACTACTTTGAAGAAAAGTTAAGACTACCTCGTGGTGTAGAGGTTAGTATTCTTGCCCATCACTTCTGAGGTCCTGGTTTGATTTCCAACTCTACAAAGAAATTGTAACTCTGGTGTGAGGGTTGGAATGGGGTACACTCAGGCTCATGAGGCAAAACTGAGAAGAGATGGGTTTGATTCCCAACTCAGCCATCCTACAAGTGGTTACCCACTCCTACTCCATCAAAATCCTGGATGGCTCCTTACTTAAGGCCACGGCCGCCTCTTCAATTGCAGCCTCAATGACAAATACGCACACTACTAACTAATGCACAGTAACGAAAGCCATCAGCAATTCTACACACACAAGTACATACGGAGCTTATGTCCACAATGTCGTAGCCTCTAAATGAAACGACAGCGAATTAAAAAGTAAACGAACCAAAAACTCATTCCACAACCAAATCGCGCTGATAAACAATCATTTTACACCACAATCCTTCGGGACGCTCAGCAACCTTTTCCCGGTTATACTACTCGATCACATCCTCTCTCTTGATCTAACGACCATAGGCATATAAATAACTTTCTATTCCCCTCGTAACAACTCTGCAATTCCTTGACAATAGTTGCAACATTTGTTTCCGTGTATGTACATTCATGCGATTATTCCTTTGGTCCAATCAGAGGGATCTTCTTTTGTTTGCATGCTGATTCTGAGCAACGCTAGTAATTTCTGTTTCCCCTCCATTTCTGATGTTGTATATAACATTCCGGAGTCTAATTGACAACTGCTCGCAACATAATATAGGCCTACCGATCACAATTTTAAGTTTATGTAACGGAAGAATGACCAGGAAGAACGATGCGTAATTGGAATACTTATAAAATACAAGTCAATACAATTTCCACACAACGAAGTACAACGTTCTGCCAGGATACTAGGGATGGGATGTCTGCGCTATTCCCCCAACGCTCAATAGTCTAATCACTGCCCAAATTTAAACCAGGAGTGTTATTTCGGGTTCGTCTGGCGTCTTCAACTTCCTTGCTCTCACCAGTTGCGCAGCGCACGCACAGCGCTTTCAATTGCCACGAGGACTGCAGGGAAAAATTTTCGTTGCAATTATGTTCCATGATATGCACCTGAAACACAGCATCATCTCGACAAATTATTCAAACACAAGAAGAACAATATCTATCTATATCCTAGCTATATTCAAATGTATTGTTGTGTTTTGACCAGCCAACACATCAGTAGTGATGAACGCATTTATAGCGAGCGTTAAAACTAATAATATTATGGGTATTACGAGCGTTGTAACAACCGCGACTTTGAAGACGCCAGAGGTCCACAGTTTTGCCCTGAAGGGAATCTTAAACGTACCTGTAAATCTACTGACAGGGGTCTCTCTCATTTAAGCACACACAATTATGTCAATTGATGTGCCAGAATTCAATTCTGAAACCTTACGTACAGCAGGCGAAACCTTGGCCAACCAGATGGTAATCCAATTAGGACGGGAGTGCCAAGAGTGATCCACGAGAAGAGTTGGGTGTGCCAGCTGGATTCCCATTTCCTTGTCATTATTTCAGAACAATCAATGCAACAATAATTCACACGGTTTGAGGCAAATTCGGATTGAATAATTACTCAACATTATAGCATTTTACCAAGAAACCCGTACATCAGAACGTCTTAGTATTTAGACTAATTAGGTTAATTTAAGACAATGTATAAAAGAAACATGTATAGTAGTGGCAATTAGTTACAGCTAAAGGGGACTTTTAGTCCCTATTGTCAGTAACTAAAAAAGCACATTTTGAAACAAGTTCCTTTTTAAATGCAGTGCCAGTGGAGCACGAAATATGAATAAGAAGTGAACAACAAATATCAAGTTCAGAAACCATCCAATTGTTTGCGTCTCTTTAGGCCATACTACCTTAGTCCCAATCAGGGGTATCTAACATACGATTCAGATGTTGCGCAAAGGTGGTTTTTAAGTTCCGATGATGGACTCTTAGTGGAATATTTGATTTTAGGATTTACAAAGAAATCAAGAGAAATGGAATTACCTTTTTAAAGCAGAGGGAATTTTATAGCAATATGAATTCCCAATCATATATAATTTTCATACTACAACATAGCTGATGTATCCTAATTCTGCAATTCAGTACATAGGGCGGTACGAAGGTTCAGTCGCACAACAGTATTAGGAAAATATACACTAGTGGTAGCAATGGTGCCACCGTCTAAGCAAGGACTGTTGTCGCGCACGGAGGATTTTGAAATCTCAGCTGTTTTGGCAAACATATTTTCCCACTATACTCATCATCAATGTAAATAGCGGACTTCAAAAACAATGTGGATAAATTCATAGTTCAAAATTCTTACACGTCAACATTCTTAATGATTACAGTACAGTTGAAAGTTATTCTTCCCAGTAGAAAGAAAGCTCAAAAGTAAACTTACAGGAGAAATGGGTGAGGACAGTGTCAGTCACAGCTATGTACCACAAAATCAATTTACTATTCGTTATTCAAACAACATCCTATTAGATTCGCTATGTTTGTTCAAATGGCCGGATTTACGGTAACTTATAATTACGTCAAGCGACAAAAAGCAACTCTAATTCACACGATACGAATGGGAGAGTCTTAGACCTAAAAACGTTCTTGACATATACACTCTATAACAACAAAACGACGCACCGGGAAGGCGTTGGCCGATTGTAAGGACATTACGTATGCAAAGACATTCGGACCGAACATGCAACTGATTAAAGCTTCGTGTCCAATCAATGAATAGCGGGAGCTACCGCGCATCCGAACTGTGCATGCATCAGGTGAATACAAGGCGCGATTCTGAAGCGTATGCTCAAAGTAGCTGTTGCATTTGACTGCGATGTCTGAACGTCGGCTGTAAGAATGCCACGCCTTAGGATTCGTGCTCATTACGAGCAGATGTCAAGAGTTTGAAAGAGGTCGTGCGATCGGATTGAAAGAAGCTGGTTGGTGGAATCGAGCTGTCGCTGGACATTTGGGTCGAAGTGATGCGGCGATCAGACGATGCTGGCACGCGTTGGTCAGCAACGGCAGGCATCAGCGTCAGGACGGCAGTGGTCAACCAAGGGCCATAACAGCACGGGCAGAGAGAGCGATTGTTAGAACAGCTGTCACAGCACCGGAGTCGTCGTTATCAACGATCCAGCGTGTGACCCGCACACATGTGTCCACCATGACCATCAACAGACGCCTGAGCGACAGGAATTTGCGCTCGCACCGCCCGCTGCGCCGCTTACCACTCACGCCTGTTTGCCGTCAAGTCAGATTACAGTGGTTCTACGCTCGAGCGACGTGGAACTACGCTGACTGGGGACGTATAGTCTTTAGTGACGAGTCCCGTTTCCAACGGTGCCCTGACGACAACTGCAGACGTGTTTGGAGACGTCCAGGCGGCCAGCGTGGGGATCCTGCCTTGACTATCGCACGCCACACAGCCCCAGAACAGGGGGTGCTCTGGGGTGCCGGACCCCTCTGGTATTCATTCCTGGCACACTGACAGCACAGCGGTATGCTGATGACATTCTACGGCCGATTGTGTTACCGTTCCTTCAGCGACATCCAGGCCTTATTTTCCAACAGGATAATGCCCGGCCGCACACGGCACGTGTTGCTATGGACTGTCTTCAAGCTTGCCCTATTGATCCTTGGCCAGCTCGGTCGTCTGATCTCTCTCCCATAGAGCACATTTGGGACGTCATGGGAAGGCGATTGCGAACATCCCGGAATGTCGCAGATTTAGACCAACAGTTGGAGACCATTTGGCACGAAATTCCGGAGGACACCATCCGGGAACTTTATCAGTCCATGCCACGTCGAGTGACAGCTTGCATCCAGGCCAGGGGTGGACCAACACCATATTGACGTCCTCAATTTATAACGCTGTAACAAATCATTCGATGGTTGTTCTGCACTTTTGATCGTTTGTTTTTCCATGTTCCTCACATCCACAGAATCTTATCGTCATCGGACAATTCCTTCCTGGAGTTTCTTTTTTGGTTATACAGTGTATATTGTCAACGCTGTTTTAAACGCGATTAAAGGTGGAAGCATGCACTGCTACACAACTCGAAAATTTCCTGGATGGGAATGCATGACCTGTTACACTCAGGCTTACTTAAGAGAAAATCATTCCAGTGACAAGTGTGTAAACAAATACTGCAATGTATTATCAAGTCTTAGCTGTGCTGAACACACAGTAATAATAATAATAATAATAATAATAATAATAATAATAACAAAGCCTGCGGTCATGGGTTCGAGTCCCACATGGGTCAGATATTATAATTCAGGAGCTGGGAGGAGAAAGGGCGAAGAGTGTATGTAATCCTATTGCTGACTCGCCCTGTCTCCTCCCAGTTGTAAGGGCGAATATTCTATGTAATCTTATTGCAGATTCGCCCTTTCTCCTCCCAGCTCCTGAATTCTATACTTCTATCTAAAATGGAAAATGCAAGATTGGATATGGAGATCAACATGAGAATACAATGTGGGAGTGTTTTCTATCACCACGTTCGCAGTTTAATTTGGGATAAAAACATACTGTTACGTGCCACCCCCCTAGTGACACTTTTGTTAACTGGATTACGGTGGGTTGAAGCACAACACAGATTGTTCCTTTAAAGAAATAATTAACTTTATTGCGGCCAGAAAGATACACTACTCATCAGCAAATACAAGCAATTAGAACCTTACTCCAGTTTCCTCAAGGCTGATCCTTATGGAGGGCTCTTGCCCCCTTTCACATGTCAACAAACCACAGAAGTTAATCCGTCCTAATGATTCCGGTGGCCTTGACAGAAACTACCTGCACCACTCCCTTATGTACACAAACTACAGTTACTTACGATAACCTGCTACACGCTGCTTCGCTGCCCACGAGCTGAGAAACAATGTCACTGGATTTCGTAACTCGCACGACACTTCGCCACAATACCTCTGTCGCTCAGTGAAATCACACTCGCTCAAACCACAGGCAGTCCCCTGTATGCTTCTCACTCCCTCGCTGTCAAGAGAATCGGCTTCACTAGGGGTTTCGCAAGTCACCACACTTCTGTCGCTCAGGATAAACGCTCGCACTAGCTCGTAAAACACACACTCACTGCTTGACAGGTCGCTCTTATATAGCAGGCCGGTGACTCAATAAATGCTTCTAGACCCATACAGGGTTCACGGCTTCTCGAGGTTTCCATCGCTGGCTGGGTCACGAATATTCTGGACCATCCCTTTGTCCTAGTAGTCCTGTTGCATAAGGCGCACGCAATACGCTAAGGCAGAGCACATCCCAGCCCTGGGGCAGTTGTGACTCATGCGGCGAGCGATGAAACAAACTCACAGCCGTAAAAATACCACTGAAGGCTAAAGAAGTAATGTACAAGACGTATTACTTGCCAATAATAACGTATGGAGCAGAAACTTGGCCGATTACGAGGAGAGATGAAAGTAGAATACAGGCAGCTGAATTGAAATTTCTGAGGAGTATGGTACAGAAGATGATGATGATGATGATGAAAATGATTGTTGTTTTAAGGGGCCTAACATCTAGGTTATCGGCCCCTAATGGTTTGGGTGACGGCGAAAATGACAATGAAGTGGAAACCGGAACGAATATGAAGTGAGTCATAAAATACTTACAAAAAGGAACTCATTGAAACTACTCCCAAAATGGAGAATGGTAATACAAAAAGGAAATTTAGAACGAAAATACTCACAAAAGGAAGAGATTCAAAAAAAAAATACCCACAAAATGCAGTTTAGGTTCAAATACGCACAAAATGCAAAGTACAGTCAAAATACTTACAAAATGCAATTGATATTCAAAATATTTACAACATTCAAATGAGATTGAAAAAACGTACAAAATGCAATTGAGGTTCAAAATACTTACAAAATGCAATTGAAATTGAAAATACACAATATAATTCAAACTGAAAATGCTTACAAAATGTACGGTAGATTCATACTACTCAATTGGATAGACAATACTTACAAAATGCAATTTAGATTGAATATATTTACAAAATGCAATTTAGATTAAAAATACCCACAAAATGCAATTGAGAATCAAAATACTTGCAAAATGCCGACCATACAAAATGCAAATTAGATTGAAAATACTTGCAAAAAGCGGTTTAGGTTGAAAATACTTACAAAATGCAATTGAGTAGGGGAGTGATGACAGTTCAATAACCCCCCCCCCCCACTACTCCCAATGCGAGCCCATAACTCCCCAACCCGTGGTCGGAGATTCACGAATGAAGTGTCGTTGGACTTGGGCTGACGGGGGCTTTGCTATGGACCACTCGTTATATTTTTGAATTTTTGTTTTGTTTTTTTTCTTCCGAAAGTAGGTGTTAGTTTGAAAACCAAACATGATAGCACGTTATGCCATGGATCAAACAAATGGTCTTTATGACCTTTATTTTTTGTAATAAAACTTTTTTATTTTTTGTTTTTTTGAAAAAACTCGAATTTTGAAAATCCTATATTTTGGAAACTACGAATTATACAAAAAAGTTTGTTTGACATAAATGAAAGGTCCCTATGCCCCCTACCCCCATAATAAATTTCAAGTCTCTAGGATACAAACCTGACAGTAGTGTGGTAGTGGGAAAGCTACGGCACTTCTTTTTGAACACTCCTCGTATTTGCCCCGAACCTGATATCTCGCTAACCAATCATGGGATTTGAACATACAGGGTGTCCTAGCACTCATAGTGACGCCCCCTACTTTCCTATAGGCTCTTTATTTAATTAAAAGACCAAAACTAAAAGGTCATTCGCTTTTAATATCTCGCGAACCAATCATGATAGAGGCGTGTACGAGGGGTCCAAGGACTCGGGCTGACGTATTATTTGCTATGGACCAATCGTTATATTTTTTAAAAATTTGGAAACTCTATTTTGGGGTAAACAAGTGTTTTTTGTGATTTTTGCCGATATCTCACGAACCAATAACGCTAGAGACGTGTACGAGTGTCCTAGGACTCGGGCTAACGCCCCCTGTTTGAAACTATGTTTGAAATTTTGACAAATGGCCTAACGCCATACATGTAGAAGAACAAATTTTCTTTACCGATACCTGTTTCCAATGTTCATGAAGCGTGGTGGTTGAGAGAGACGATACGGCTGGGTGTGTGTGTTTCAACGAACCTGTCGCTGACCACGGTGGCTATGATTAATAGAACAATCGTTATTTCGACGGGTCGGTTTATGACAGAGCGAGGGTGCATTTTTCTTATACTTTACCCCCGAAGATGATCTTTAACGTGTAAACGGTGATGAGAACTTGGTTCTATGTTGGTCGAAGCGAGTAGAGAAAACAAACTTACAGAGGAGCAGAAGAGCAGGAGGTGAATGTCATTTGAGCTTATTGGAAGGCGCTGATCTGACTTGACAACAGATGCAATGGAAAATGACCAAGACGCTAGAAGGTGAAATAATCTGACCATTGTGGTGGCAGGGAAGAGCGAAATGCATGCATACACGTGTGAGATGACATGTACGCTAAACAAGTTACATCCTGTTTGCTTTGAACGTGACAAAATGCAAATTCATGTGAAATTTGACCTAGCACAGGTGTTCACCTTGGACGTTATCTGTCCACGTGCATGATAACAGAATGTTCCAAGCGTGGGAAAAAATGATTATACAAGCAACGTAGCATATATAAAGACATGTCGTTATCATTTCCACTTTCACTTGGGTGGACTACCTTTAACACACAGCGTTGCGTGAAACACTCGGTCTTGTTTAACAGTTTTGGTGTTGGTGGAAAATACTTAACCTTGTTGTGGGGTAGGTATTTATATATATATATTTATTTATTTATTTATTCATTTATATATTTATTTATTTATTTATTCATTTATATATTTATTGATTTATATATATATATTTACATGCAATTATGTATTGCTTAGGTAATTAAAGATTTTTTAATTTATTTGTTTGCAGATAACCGGTATACCTAAATGTCAGAGAGAAAAAACCATTGCACTTTTGAGCCCACTAGAAGGAAACAGCAAGAAGCCACTGCAAGTAAAGGTGGGATTATTTTTTTAAACTAACTTGTTTTTTTTATTTATATCTTATTTTATGAAATATATGTTTTAACCTGAATTTAGGTATTTATAACGGTTTATTTTATTTATTTTTAGAAACTTGGAAAGAAAAGCCTCACCGCCGTAGCAATCGCTGAAAACCCGAGATGCAGTAAAGTGCAACCATTGTTTCCAGGCAGTGAACTATTTAAAACTCAGGTAAGCCTAACATAAAATGCTATTCCATTTTACCACTACTGAAAACACGTAGACAAAAAAAAAAAAAAAAAAAAAAAACCCTGTACATGACTAGGACGATGATTGCTTTCTTGATTAATGACTATGTATTGGCAACCGGTACAAGATCATATTGGTTGTTTACCGGGAAGGTACAAGGCCATATTGGATTTTGTAAAAAACAAAAATTTTAATTTAACTGACAGGTCGTTCCCTATAATAATAATAATAATGATAAAAATATTAATATCGTATGGCCTTGGGTGCCGGGTGCAAGATTTGTTATTTGACACACAGAGGGTAGCTTGCATGTCGAATTTAGTTGTTCCTTGACTATGAAAGTCATGGAGGTTAGATGTTAGATATCTAATATCTTTAAACTCTATAGCGCTTTCTAGTAGAAAAATGAGGAACTTTGTACCCTATGAACTCAACGAATATTCACTGGTTTGAACATGATAATCTGAACAAAATGACATGACATTATAACTTTTGTTTATGTATTGGTTAAAGGGGAATGTAAATGACTGCAGGTCTATAAAAAGAAAATAAGTACATGGGTTACTGTTAGTGCCGACATAGTGTTTATTATAATTTTCATGGTGTTTTGATATATTAATGCCAATTAACGTTAAAGTTTTATTTACAAGTATTGATTGATTGATTGAGTGATTGGTTATTTTGTTTGCTTTTAGGTGTCGTCATGCGCCATTAACGTAATGAACAGACAGTGAACAAGCATATATTGTGCTTTAAGGTACTCCACCGTGAATAACTTACAATAAGAAAAAAGTTCTATTATAACACATGGCGTTAGTACCAAATACAACAAGTGAGCAAGTTGGTTTACCACGTGGGTTAAATTTAAAATCAGAACATGACCGTTGGTTAACATTTGAATCCTGGCCTGTAGGCTTTTTGTCGACACATGAACTTGCAAAAGCAGTCTTTTTTGTTTACTTGAACCGAGAAGATGTGGTGCGCTGTGTGTTTTGTCGTATTGAACTTCACACTGGGAAGAAGGGGACGATCCCTTTCGAGACCATTTGCGATGGTCTCCTTGTTGTCCTTACATGCTTGGAAAACAAGTGGGTAACATACGTGTGTATTCATTTTACCGAACCACAAGACCATTGGCCGCTACTTACGTTGCTGAATCACAAATAAATAATAATGATGTATTACCAGCCAACAACGTTAGTGTCGATATATGTGGTCCATATGCCATAGACAGTGTTGAATTGGCATGTGCTTTTGAAAAATTGGGAGTTTGCAAGACTAAAGCACTAGCACACCCAGAGTACAGCTCTGTTGAAAAACGTTTAGAATCTTATAAAAATATTTGGCCATTAATATTAAAACACCTTACCAAACAACTAAGTGAAGCTGGATATTTTTTATACTGGTGAAGGGGATAAAACAATATGTTTTTATTGTGGGGATTGGCAAATGACTGATGACCCTTTTGTGCAACACGCTCGTTGGTTACATAACTGCAAATACATGGTGTTGCTTTAAGGTCGGGAATTTGTGAACACTATTCGTAAAGAAAACAGGATTGCAGCACAAGACTTAAAAGTGCCTTTAGAGTTAGAACACGCAGAGCAAATACACGAGGCTGAAAGAAAAGACTTGTCTCACGAACAGATACAAAAGTGTGACCAACAATTATGTAAAATTTGTTATGAAGATGAACTAGGTGGTGTATTTTTGCCTTGTGGACACATGGTAGCCTGTGTCAAGTGTGCATTAGAACTCAACACTTGTGCTATATGCAGAAAAGCAGTATCTGCTACAGTTAGGGCATTTCGTGCATAAATAGTAAAATTTATCAGCCATGCATAGTGCAAAATCCCTAATTGCACAATATTATTAAAGCTGTTTTAGAGTGTAATAGATATGCTTTTCTTCTGTTTATAGACAACTACAATGAATGTTTTGAATGCTGTGGGTCAATCATGTGGCTTAGAGACAAAGAAGCTCAGCGAATTGCCAACGCATATTCCATTCCGCATTATCAAGATTCGGAAATTGAAAACAGCATATGGTGATCGTGTACTTTGTGCATGTGAAAACTTTGAGACATTTCTGCCTATACGGTTTAATGATATGTCGGAGAGTGTTTTTGATGAAGTCAATAATGCTGTGCAACCTGTACACTTAATTTATGAAGGTTTTAAAAACAATAAGTGCATGGTTCGTTTTAATTAAATAAAAAAACAAATGTGAAATAATAATGGAAAATATAAGTAATGACAATGGACTGAAAAAGAAAGAAAATATGTGTATAGAATAGTAATGTTTTAGTGTTTAGTGTTGTCTTTAAAAATATTATGATGAAACCAAAAAAACAAGAAATGTATATAAAGTTTGTAAATAAATGCAAAATGATGTTACAATGCTGTTTTATTTTATACAAAGTTAGTATATTTAACATTGCAGAGTATACATGATTATGACAATAGATGCACACTGAATGCAAGCCTTTCTCCCTTTACAATAGTTTGTTATAGTTTTAAACACAAGGCTTGTTGTAGATCATTTTATAGCAATGTCCATTCACTGTTGTTTTCGAAAACTGGGGACGCAGCAATGGTTGTATAGGCATAAAAACACATTGTTATTACTATTTAGTCATTTTGATCCTCTTGCATATAGAGAGCAGATGACCTAGTTGTTCCACTCTTTAAAACGACAACAACAACAACAACAACAACACTACCTCTTGCATAGTTTGTGATGTTGATGGCTCTTGCGACGTGGAAGATGGATTAAACATAACTTTTAGAACAGGGGTTAAACGTTGCTCATTAAACAATCCACTATTTTGAGTAGCAATATGGTTTATTTGATTTTTGTCGACAGCAACTGTGTTTCATGCAGTACACTACATTGATGATCACTGACACTTAAAACCTCACTATTTTTACTTTTTAGGTCACCACGACAATGTTTGGAACGTTGCTTTGAACAACGCCAAATAACAGTTCCATTTTTATTGGTTCGTTCACACAATATATGAATATCCTTTATAGTATGCGTAAGGCTTACCATACCTAGTCACTGATACTTCCATGTCAACTGTCAAGCATAGACTAAGCTCTAGTAAAGTCAACTTGGTAATAAGAATAATAGTTTAATGTGAGAGCAAATATGGATTCAAAGAGTTCAGGTAAAAGTGGAAGCAAATAAGCAAATATAAGAACCAAGAGTGGGGGTAAAAGTGGTGGCAAAGTAGGCCCATTACACAATAATTTCAGCACGTCGAAGCTCTTGTTCAATTTCTTTTATTTCCCAATCGTGACCGGTATGCCCAGCTTGTTGTAAAGCATGCAAGTGTCGAAGCCGTTGAATTAGCTTATTGGGTTTGTTCCAATATACAAATTTAACAAATGAATTTTTAGGTGTAAACAAAGCATTACCATTATCATCATCATCATCACCATGATCATTATTATCATTATCATCATGACCATCATCACTATCACTATATAGTCCTTTTTAATCCTCTTGCAATACCACTTTATTTATAGTCTGTGTCGACTTTGATAGTGTTGAAAGTTTCTTGTACGTTGACAACTGTCCTAACATGACTTTTCGAGGACATGGTAAGTCCTTTTGAACAAACACTGCATTATCTTTAGCCGCAATATCGTTTTCTTGAACTTGCTTGATAGCATTTTGAAAATTGTTTGTAAACAGCAACCGTGGTTCGTTTAGAGCACTACATTGATGAACACTCACACTTAAAACCCTTCCATTTTTACTTTTCAGATTGCCTCGACATTTTGTTGATCTTTCTTTTGAGCATCGCCAGAATATTATTCCATTCACATTCTGGCGATTATAGTTATAAGAGTAGCCTTGATAGAATGCACTTTGCCTACCTTTGTTGGTTGTAATAAGTTCCATAGTAGTAACTGACCTGTCAGTACGATGTTCACACTACAAAGGTTACAACTGTTTTGCTGATGGAGTGACCTACCATAAGCTTATATATTGGCTTATGTGTTGGCTCTTTGTGTTAGCTTTTTGTGTTGGCTTTTCGTGTTGGCTTTTCCCTGTTGGCTTTCCGTGTTGGCTTTTGTGTTGGCTTTAGTGTTGGCTTATTTGACAAGTTATTTGTGTCAATGTATTTAGTGGATTTTTTTTCTTGGTGTTGGAAAGTAGTTGAAAGAGAGGGAATATTTAAAGACTTAATCTCATCTCACTAACCTAACCTAACTTTACCTAACCTAACCTTTCAACTCTCAGATGTTAATTAAATTCAGTGCATAGTCGAGTTGGAACCCAAGACCTCAGGGGTAAAAAACCAATTATTTTTTCATGGCTTATTTTGGTAACTTATTTTCATGGCTAACCTAACTTTACCTAACCTAACCTCAGCTCACTTTGGTTTTTACTAGTAAGTGTTCTTATCCTCCGCTAGGTAGTATGCTAGTAGTACAGGTAGTGCTCATATTTACCGCTAGGTAGCGGAAACATACTTTGCGTGTTGCATGTGACACTTGTGAAGTGTAACCACATGCAAGACGTGCTTGTATAAGTTCTCTATTTAAACTCAATATACAATTAACCACTAAATGTTCAGAACTAACATGTATAGCCATGTTTAGGGTATATAGGAGACCCGTAGCAAGAAAGGCTGTCTAACCCACTAGTGTACAGCCTTGTCATTCGCAGTAAGCACCTGTTGGCAGAAAACAACAACAATGAGAAAGCCAACAACATATCCAAAATGTATTTAAAGGAAACAGTTTTTTGTTGGCTTTCTCAAATTGTTGTTGTTTTCTGCCAACAGGTGCTTACTGCGTATGACAAGGCTGTACACTAGTGGATTAGACAGCCTTTCTTGCTAAGGGTCTCCTATATACCCTAAACATGGCTATACATGTTAGTTCTGAACATTTAGTGGTTAATTGTATATTGAGTTTAAATAGAGAACTTATACAAGCACGTCTTGCATGTGGTTAAACTTCACAAGTGTCACATGCAACACGCAAAGTATGTTTCCGCTACCTAGCGGTAAATATGAGCACTACCGGTACTACTAGCATTCTACCTAGCGGAAGATAAGAACACTTACTAGTAAAATAAAAAGTGAGCTGAGGTTAGGTTAGGTAAAGTTAGGTTAGCCATGAAAATAAGTTACCAAAATAAGCCATGTAAAAATAATTGGTTTTTTACCCCTGAGGTTTTGGGTTCCAACTCGACTATGCACAGAATTTAATTAACATCTGAGAGTTGAAAGGTTAGGTTAGGTTAGGTGAAGTTAGGTTAGGTTAGTGAGCTGAGGTTAAGTCTTTAAATATTCCCTCTCTTTCAACTACTTTCCAACACCAAGAAAAAAAATCCACTAAATACATTGACAAAAATAACTTGTCAAATAAACCAATACAAAAGCCAACACAAAAACAAAAGCCAACACAAAAAGCCAACACAAAAGCCAACACGAAAAGCCAACACGGAAAGCCAACACGGAAAGCCAACACAAAAAGCCAACACAAAAGTCAACACAAAAAGCCAACACGGAAAGCCAACACGGAAAGCCAACACAAAAATCCAACACGAAAAGCCAACACAAAAAGCTAACACAAAGAGCCAACACATAAGCCAATATATAAGCTTATGGTAGGTCACCCCATCAGCAAAACAGTTGTAACCTTTGTAGTGTGAACATCGTACTGACAGGTCAGTTACTACTATGGAACTTATTACAACCAACAAAGGTAGGCAAAGTGCACTCTATCAAGGCTACTCTTATAACTATAATCGCCAGAATGTGAATGCAATAATATTCTGGCGATGCTCAAAAGAAAGGTCAACAAAATGTCGAGGCAATCTGAAAAGTAAAAATGGAAAGGTCTTAGGTGTGAGTGTTCATCAATGTAGTGCTCTAAACGAACCACGGTTGCTGTTTACAAACAATTTTCAAAATGCTATCAAGCAAGTTCAAGAAAACGATATTGCGGCTAAAGATAATGCAGTGTTTGTTCAAAAGGACTTACCATGTCCTCAAAAAGCCATGTTAGGACAGTTGTCAACGTACAAGAAACCTTCAACACTATCAAAGTCGACACAGACTATAAATAAAGTGGTATTGCAAGAGGATTAAAAAGGACTATATAGTGATAGTGATGATGGTCATGATGATAATGATAATAATGATCATGGTGATGATGATGATGATGATGAAGATGATAATGATGATGATAATGGTAATGCTTTGTTTACACCTAAAAATTCATTTGTTAAATTTGTATACTGGAACAAACCCAGTAAGCTAATTCAACGGCTTCGACACTTGCATGCTTTAAAACAAGCTGGGCATACCGGTCACGATTGGGAAATAAAGAAATTGAACAAGAGCTTCAACGTGCTGAAATTATTGTGTAATGGGTCTACCACTTTGCAACCACTTTTACCCCCACTCTTGGTTCTTATTTTTGCTTATTTGCTTCCATTTTTACCTGAACTCTTTGAATCCATATTTGCTCTCACATTAAACTATTATTCTTATTACCAAGTTGACTTTACTAGAGCTTAGTCTATGTTTGACAGTTGACATGGAAGTATCAGTGACTAGGTATGGTAAGCCTTACGCATACTATAAAGGATATTCATATATTGTGAAACGAACCAATAAAAATGGAACTGTTATTTGGCGTTGTTCAAAGCAACGTTCCAAACATTGTCATGGTGACATAAAAAGTAAAAATAGTGAGGTTTTAAGTGTCAGTGATCATCAATGTAGTGTACTGCATGAAACACAGTTGCTGTCGACAAAAAATCAAGAAAACCATATTGCTACTCAAAATAGTGGATTGTTTAATGAGCAACGTATAACCCCTGTTCTAAAAGTTATGTTTAATCCATTTTCCACGTCGCAAGAGCCATCAACATCACAAACTATGCAAGAGGTAGTGTAGTTGTTGTTGTCGTCGTTTTAAAGAGTGGAACAACTAGGTCATCTGCTCTTGATATGCAAGAGAATCAAAATGACTAAATAGTAATAACAATAAGGTTTTATGCCTATACAACCATTGCGGCTTCCCCAGTTTTCGAAAACAACAGTGAATGGACATTGCTATAAAATGATCTACAACAAGCCTTGTGTTTAAAACTATAACAAACTATTGTAAAGAGAGAAAGGCTTGCATTCAGTGTGCATCTATTGTCATAATCATGTATACTCTGCAATGTTAAATATACTAACTTTGTATAAAATAAAACAGCATTGTAACATCATTTTGCATTTATTTACAAACTTTATATACATTTCTTGTTTTTCTTGGTTTCATCATAATATTTTTAAAGACAACACTAAACACTAAAACATTACTATTCTATACACATATTTTCTTTCTTTTTCAGTCCATTGTCATTACTTATATTTTCCATTATTATTTCACATTTGTTTTTTTATTTAATTAAAACGAACCATGCACCTATTGTTTTTAAAAAACCTTCATAAATTAAGTGTACAGGTTGCACAGCATTATTGACTTCATCAAAAACACTCTCCGACATATCATTAAACCGTATAGGCAGAAATGTCTCAAAGTTTTCACATGCACAAAGTACACGATCACCATATGCTGTTTTCAATTTCCGAATCTTGATAATGCGGAATGGAATATGCGTTGGCAATTCGCTGAGCTTCCTTGTCTCTAAGCCACATGATTGACCCACAGCATTCAAAACATTCATTGTAGTAGTCTATAAACAAAAGAAAAGCATATCTATTACACTCTAAAACAGCTTTAATAATATTGTGCAATTAGGGATTTTGCACTATGCATGGCTGATAAATTTTACTATTTATGCACGAAATGCCCTAACTGTAGCAGATACTGCTTTTCTGCATATAGCACAAGTGTTGAGTTCTAATGCACACTTGACACAGGCTATCATGTGTCCACAAGGCAAAAATACAACACCTAGTCCATCTTGATAACAAATTTTACATAATTGTTGGTCACACTTTTGTATCTGTTCGTGAGACAAGTCTTTTCTTTCAGCCTCGTGTATTTGCTCTGCGTGTTCTAACTCTAAAGGCACTTTTAAGTCTTGTGCTGCAATCCTGTTTTCTTTACGAAGTGTGTTCACAAATTCCCGACCTTTAAGCAACGCCATGTATTTGCAGTTAGGTAACCAACGAGCGTGTTGCACAAAAGGGTCATCAGTCATTTGCCAATCCCCACAATAAAAACATATTGTTTTATCCCCTTCACCAGTATAAAAAAATATCCAGCTTCACTTAGTTGTTTGGTAAGGTGTTTTAATATTAATGGCCAAATATTTGTATAAGATTCTAAACGTTTTTCAACAGAGCTGTACTCTGGGTGTGCTAGTGCTTTAGTCTTGCAAACTCCCAATTTTTCAAAAGCACATGCCAATTCAACACTGTCTATGGCATATGGACCACATATATCGACACTAACGTTGTTGGCTGGTAATACATCATTATTATTTATTTGTGATTCAGCAACGTAAGTAGCGGCCAATGGTCTTGTGGTTCGGTAAAATGAATACACACGTATGTTACCCACTTGTTTTCCAAGCATGTAAGGACAACAAGGAGACCATAGCAAATGGTCTCGAAAGGGATCATCCCCTTCTTCCCAGTGTGAAGTTTAATACGCCAAAACACACAGCGCACCACATCTTCTCGGTTCAAGTAAAAAAAACTGCTTTTGCAAGTTCATGTGTCGACAAAAAGCCTACAGGCCAGGATTCAAATGTTAACCAACGGTCATGTTCTGATTTTAAATTTAACCCACGTGGTAAACCAACTTGCTCACTTGTTGTATTTGGTACTAACGCCATGTGTTATAATAGAACTTTTTTCTTATTGTAAGTTATTAACGGTGGAGTACTTTAAAGCACAATGTATGCTTGTTCACTGTCTGTTCATTACGTTAATGGCGCATGACGACACCTAAAAGCAAACAAAATAACCAATCACTCAATCAATCAATCAATACTTGTAAATAAAACTTTAACGTTAATTGGCATTAATATATCAAAACACCATGAAAATTATAATAAACTGTATGTCGGCACTAACAGTAACCCATGTACTTATTTTCTTTTTATAAACCTGCAGTCATTTACATTCCCCTTTAACCAATACATAAACAAAAAATTATAATGTCATGGCATTTTGTTCAGATTATCATGTTCAAACCTGTGAATATTCGTTGAGTTCATAGGGTACAAAGTTACTCATTTTTCTACTAGAAAGCGCTATAGAGTTTAGAGATATTAGATATCTAACAACTAACCTCCATGACTTTCATAGTCAAGGAACAACTAAATTCGACATGCAAGCTACCCTCTGTGTGTCAAATAACAAATCTTGCACCCGGCACCCAAGGCCATACGATATTAATATTTTTATCATTATTATTATTATTATAGGGAACGACCTGTCAGTTAAATTAAAATTTTTGTTTTTTACAAAATCCAATATGGCCTTGTACTTTCCCGGTAAACAACCAATATGATCTTGTACCGGTTGCCAATACATAGTCATTAATCTAGAAAGCAATCATCGTCCTAGTCATGTACAGGTATTTTTTTTTTCTACGAGTTTTCAGTAGTGGTAAAATGGAATAGCATTTTATGTTAGGCTTACCTGAGTTTTAAATAGTTCACTGCCTGGAAACAATGGTTGCACTTTACTGCGTCTCGGGTTTTCAGCGATTGCTACGGCGGTAAGGCTTTTCTTTCCAAGTTTCTAAAAATAAATAAAATAAACCTTTATAAATACCGAAATTCAGGTTAATACATATATTTCATAAAATAAAATATAAATAAAAAATAAAACAAGTTAGTTTAAAAAAATAATCCCACCTTTACTTGCAGTGGCTTCTTGCTGTTTCCTTCTAGTGGGCTCAAAAGTGGAATGGTTTCTTCTCTCTCAGACATGTAAGGTATACCGGTTATCTGCAAACAAATAAATTAACAAATCATTAATTACCTAAGCAATAAATAATTGCATGTAAATATATATATAAATCAATAAATATATAAATGAATATATATACCTACCCCACAACAAGGTTAAGTATTTTCCACCAACACCAAAACTGTTAAACAAGACCAAGTGTTTCACGCAACGCAGTGTGTTCAAAGGTAGTCCACCCAAGTGAGAGTGGAAATGATAACGACATGTCTTTAGATATGCTACGTTGCATGTATAATCATTTTTCCCACGCTTTGAGCATTCTGTTATCATGCACGTGGACAGATAACGTCCGAGGTGAACACCTGTGCTAGGTCAAATTTCACATGAACTTGAATTTTGTCACGTACAAAGCAAACAGGATGTAACTTGTTTAGCGTACATGTCATCTCACACGTGTATGCATGCATTTCGCTCTTCCCTGCCACCACAATGGTCAGATTATTTCACCTTCAAGCGTCTTGGTCATTTTCCATTGCACCTGTTGTCAAGTCAGATCAGCGCCTTCCAATAAGCTCAAATGACATTCACCTCCTGCTCTTCTGCTCCTCTGTAAGTTTGTTTTCTCTACTCGCTTCGACCAACATAGAACCAAGTTCTCATCACCGTTTACACGTTAGAGATCATCTTCGGGGGTAAAGTATAAGAAAAAACGCACCCTCGCTCCGTCATAAACCGACCCGTCGAAATAGCGATTGTTCTATTAATCATAGCCACCGTGGTCAGCGACAGGTTCGTTGAAACACACACACCCAGCCGTATCATCTCTCTCAACCACCACGCTTCATGAACATTATAAACAGGTATCTGTAAAAAAAATGTTTTTCTACATGTATGGCGTTAGGCTCTTTGTCAAAATTTCAAACATAGTTTCAAACAGGGGGCGTTAGCCCGAGTCCTAGGACACTCGTACACGTCTCTAGCGTTATTGGTTCGTGAGATATCGGCAAAAATCACAAAAAACACTTGTTTGCCCCAAAATAGAGTTTCAAAATTTTTAAAAAATATAACGATTGGTCCATAGCAAATAAGACGTCAGCCCGAGTCCTTGGACCCCTCGTACACGCCTCTATCATGATTGGTTCGCGAGATATTAAAAGCGAATGACCTTTTAGTTTTGGTCTTTTAATTAAATAAAGAGCCTATAGGAAAGTAGGGGCGTCACTATGAGTGCTAGGACACCCTGTATGTTCAAATCCCATGATTGGTTAGCGAGATATCAGGTTCGGGGCAAATACGAGGAGGGTTCAAAAAGAAGTGCCGTAGCTTTCCCACTACCACAGTACTGTCAGGTATTTATCCTAGAGACTTGAAATTTATTTTGGGGGTAGGGGGCATAGGGACCTTTCATTTATGTCAAACAAACGTTTTTGTATAATTCCTAGTTTCCAAAATATAGGATTTTCAAAATTCGAGTTTTTTTTTCAAAAAAAAATAAAAAATAAAAAAGTTTTATTACAAAAAATAAAGGTCATAAAGACCATTTGTTTGAGCCATGACACAACGTTCTATCATGTTTGGTTTTCAAACTATCACCTACTTTCGAAAAAAAAAACCAAAAAATCAAAAATATAACGAGTGGTCCATAGCAAAGCCCCCGTCAGCCCGAGTCCAACGACACTTCATTCGTGAATCTCCGACCACGGGTTCGGGAGTTATCGGCTCGCATTGGGAGTAGTGGTGGGGGGTAATAGAACTGTCATCACTCCCCTACTCAATTGAAATTGAAAATACACAATATTATTCAAACTGAATATGCTTACAAAATGTACGGTAGATTCATACTACTCAATTGGATAGACAATACTTACAAAATGCAATTTAGATTGAAAATACTTACAAAATGCAATTTAGATTAAAAATACCCACAAAATGCAATTGAGAATCAAAATACTTGCAAAATGCCGACCATACAAAATGCAATTTAGATTGAAAATACTTGCAAAAAGCGGTTTAGGTTGAAAATACTTACAAAATGCAATTGAAATTCAAAATACTCACAAAAGCCCCGGCCCATATATTGAAAGACGTACTAAAAAACTATTTAGATTGTCAATCCTTACAAAATGCAATGGAGGCTGAAAACACTCGCAAAATGTAATTTAGATCGAAAAAACTTACAAAATGCAACGTAGATTGAAAATACCTACAAAATAGAGTGAAGATGAAAAAAAGGGTATTTAAATACACGAGGAGACAATTAACAAAAACAGTGCGGGAATCTTAAAGAGAAAAGGAAATATAATGAAGAGAAAACAAGAGGTCTGACCCCTCGAAGATGGAGGGATCAGGAAAGATGAGACAAGGGCCAGTTAAGGCGGGAAAGTGAAAGACTCCCTAGGCCTCGGATACCCTAATACCGTCGGAGTCGGAAAATAACAGGAGTTGACCAAGGGAGGTCGACAGGAAAGAAGACGGAGATGTGATGATGATGATAATTGTTGTTTTAAGGGGCCTAACATCTAGGTTATCGGCCCCTAATGATCTGGGTGATAGCGAAAATGATAATGAAATGGAAACCGGAACGAAAAGTATGTGAGACAGATAATACGTACAAAAACGAACTCAGATGGAAACAACTCACAATATGGTCTTACAAAAGGGAATTTAGAACGAAAAGATTCACAAAAAGAATAGATTGAAAAAGACCCACAAAACGTAGGCTAGATTCAAAGTACGTACAAAATGCAACTGAAATTCAAAATACTTTCAAAATGCAAATGAGATCGAAAACACGTACAAAATGCAATTGAGGTTCAAAATACTTACAAAATGCAATTGAAATTGAAAATGCTTACAAAATGGACGGTAGATTCAAACGACTCATGTGGATTGACAATACTTGAAATTAAAATCCACAGCCTGCTTCCAGTCTCCGACCGGGTCAGGAATGGAATGAATGAAGCCCCCATCTAGCTGCGAGGATATGAACTGTGCCGGCTGCCGCGGCCTGACGCACTCCTCTGGGGCAATGATTAAATGAATGACAGGTGAAATGAAATGATAGTGTTGCTGGAATGAAATGTTGACAGGGAAAACCGGAGTACCCGGAGAAAAACCTGTCTGCCTCCGTCTGGGCGGTTGACAACAAAATGGAGATAAATACGAGTAAATGAGAATAGGGAGAGGGCGAAGTCATGATTTCCAATATAATATCGGCTCGGAAATAGTTGTAGAAGAAGACTCGCAAAAATACTTGGGCATCCATGTAAGGAATGATATGAAATGGAGTACTCATGTGGGTTGTGTCGTCTCCAAAGCGTACAAATCATTTCATTTTGTAATGCGAGTATTAAAAGGCAGTAGCCCTACCACAAAAGAATTAGGATATTTGACCCTGGTGAGGCCAATCTAGGAATACGGCTCAGCGGTTTGGGACCCATATCAGGTATGGCTCATCAATGAGCTGGATATGGTACAAAGGAAGGTTGCTAGATTTGTGCTCAACAATTGTAATCCTAGAAGTAGTGTAACTCTAATTATAGAAAAACTAAGGTGGGAATCACTGGAAGATAAGTATTTAGCAACAAATATGAAATTGGTATATTACTGTATGTATAAATCACCATTCAGAATATGTAGTAAGGGCAGAACAGCCACATAAAGTTAAGGTCCGGCCACAGCGTACAAATTATAGGAAATATTCTTTCATTAACCGCGGTATAGATAATTGGAACTCATTACCTGCCTCAGTCTTAGAGCCTTTCTCCAAACATATTGATGTGTTTAAGACAAGATTGAAATTTTGTGTAAATACTACGATGTAATTACTATATTTTCTAAATTGCGAATTGTGTATAATTTGGTTGGCCTCCGTGGCTTAGGCGGCAGCACGCTGGCCTCTCACAGCTGGGCCCGAGGTTCAAATCCTTGTCACTCCATGTGAGATCTGTGCTGGACAAAACGGAGGCAGACTGGTTTTTCTCCGGGTACTCCGGTTTTCCCGGTCAAAATTTCATTCCAGCAACACTCTCCCCTATCATTTCATTTCATCTGTCATTCATTTAATCATTGCCCCAGAGGAGTGCGTCAGGCCTCGGCAGCCGGCACAGTTCATATCCTCGCCGCTAGATGGGGGCTTCATTCATTCCATTCCTGACCCGGTCGGAGACTGGAAGCAGGCTGTGGATTTTTTTGTATAATTTGTTTGATGTTATTGTTGGTAATTTTCTTTGATTGTACAATTTGCCACCGGGGAATTACCCCCATTTGCAAATCATCATCATCATCATCCTCATTTCCCCTTTTACAGCTGACACTGGGTGGGGGCAAATATGGTACCTCTCCACTTCGCTCTGTCGTTCCACCATTCCTCTTCCGACACGGTGTTCCAATCTAGGTTCCGTTTTCTAACGCTATACTTCACCGAGTCCATCCAACGCATTCTTGGTCGTCCTCGTCCTCTCTTCCCTGTCATCCGTCGTTCCAGTGCTCGTCTTGGTAGCCTTACTTCATTCATCCGTTTGACATGTCCAAACCATCTCAATCTGTTTTGCTCCAGTTTGTCATTTAGTTTCTGTACTCCCAGTTCTTTCCGTATATCTTCATTTCTCACTCTGTCTCGCCTCGTTTTCTGGACCATACTTCTCAGGAATCTCATCTCAGCTGCCTGTACTCAGCTCTCATCCCTCATAGTCATTGCCCAAGTTTCTGCTGCATATGTCATATATAGGAACATAATATGCTTTGTAAATAACTTCTTTAGCCTTAATTGGTATATCCTTGTTCCATACTAGTCCCCGTACCTGTTGGTAGAAAGCACTGCCGAGTTGTATTCTTCTGCTAATTTCCAAATCAAGTCTTCCATCTTCAGTCAGTTCACTTCCCAAGTATTTGAAGTGTTTCACCACTTCCAATTCCTTATCTCCGACTTTGATTACTCCTTTTCCTTATTTCTTAACTCTACTCATCACCACTGTTTTACACTTCTCCACATTTTCTTCAATGCCCATTGCTCAATCTTTTCATTTATTACGTCTAACTGTTCTTGTACCTCCATCTCATCCTCGCCCCAGAACACATCATCATCTGCAAACAACATTACCTTCATCTTTGCCCTACTATAGTCTTTCATTGCTGCCTTTATGATTTGCAAATATTATATATATATATAATAATAATAATAATAATAATAATAATAATAATAATAGCGGAAAGCTTCCATTTGCCGTTAATAATGACCTATCAGTATTTGATGCTGAAGACTTGCTTGATAAGTACAATAAGCTGCAGTGATTTCAAAACCACAAAGGAAAGAAGAAGCAAAGTGTACAAGATGTACGGAATTGCTGCATCAAACTATTCGGTTCTGGGGAAGTTAACCGTAGAATTAAACGAAGTCTGGGAAGTGCATATGAACTATTATGAAGCAAAATACTTGCAATCGGATTTTAAACTTAAACGTCCTTCGGAGCGTTGTGTCTTAAGGAAACAATATTGATTTTCGATATCTTGAAACCTATGTCATAGGTTGCATTTGAAACGATGACCTATGCAGAACTTACCCGTTAACATCTTCCAGAATAAAGAAAACCGCTGTTATCCACAAAATTTTATTATTTGACCTATGACGTGCTGGAAAACCCGAAAGGCAATTTGTCATGTAGAGTGCTGAATGGGAACCTTACCTGGCCATGTAAGACACAATCCGTGTGAAGATACGCTAGTTTCGCACCAGTATTATTTGAGTTTACTGTGAAATCATTCGGAGTAAACGACATGAAGAAAAAAAATACGAGTATTTCATCATGAATTTGTTCTGAGATAATGAAAATAAGTAAACATTAGGTCTACATGGACATATGAAGAGCAAATGTTGTTCTTAAAAAATAATAATAAAAAAGGAACCTTATAACTGGACCCCGGAAGATCGTAGGCATGCAAGGACGAATGCCACCCACCCATTTTCAAAATAACCTTGGATTATGATTTATGGGCATAAACTAAGATATTTTAAAATGTAGAAGGCAAGGGTGCACTGAGGGTTGGTTTGTCACGTTCGCGATAAACGGAAAGGCTAAATTAACGACCAGTTTCTACAGCTTCTATCGAGTTGTTCCGAGTCAAAATACAGGGTGAACGTAAAATGCCGCACTTTGAGGTCGGCATGCGATTCCTCATCCAATTGCAAGACAAAAGTTTCTATAGCAAAATCGGATCGGGTGCTGTTTAAAACCACAAGTATGAAAGCGAGGAGCTGGCAACACTGTCACATACTGAAGCGCATCGGAATGTACAGAGAAATGTGTATCATCCCGCAATACCGAACTATTCTTCGCAGCTCACTGAGTAGACTGTTGGGTTATCAAACCCACAAGCACCATCGAGCTACGGTTCGAATCTACGCCAGGTTCAGTTTTTTTCTTCTTCTGTGTTACGTCAGTTCCCGTCGTTGAACTGCGTTTGTAAGCACGACATGACATTTTGTCACACTGACAGTGTGAGTCACCTCCATTGCGTAGTGGTCAGCGTGATTAGGTCCCACCCCGGACGTCCGCGGTTCGATTCCTGGCTCTGCCACGAAATTTGAAAAGTGGTCTGAGGACTGGTTCGGGGTCTACTCAGACTCGGGTGGTCCAAATGAGTAGAGGGGGCTTGATTACCACCTCAGCCATCCTCGAAGTGGTTTTCCGTGGTTTCCCACTTCGTCTTCGGGCAAATGCCGGGATGGTACCTACCGTAAGGCCACGGCCGCCTCCTTCTCCCTTCTTAGCCTAACCCTCCCACTGTTCCCATCCCTTCATCAGGCCCCCGTTCGCTTTACAGGTGAGGCCGCCTGGGCAAAGAGCTAGTCACACTCCCCAGTTGAATTCCCGACTCTTGAGTCCCAAGCTCCAGGACACTGCCCTCAGTGGCGGTAATGGTGGGATCCTCGCTTAGTCCGTAAAACGATAACGGAAAAAAGAACGCACAGTGTGATCCATTAAACGGCATGCATGAGTCGACTAACCACGCATTGCACAACCATAACTGGTCCTGTCAAGTGCATGTATGGTGGCTTCATGATGGAGTTCACAAACGGTGAATACGACGATACGCTTTTAGTGTTGGGTGCTGCTCGTGAGTAGGCAGCACGGTATCTTCAAAGGCGCCATCCCGATAAGAATGTATTTCGTCGCCTTGAGCAACGCCTGTGGGAAACCGGTAATCTTCGCCCACAAGTAGTGGACAGAGGTCGTCCAAGGATTAGACGTAGCCTACTCCACAAACGGAGGACGCAATTCTTGAAAGCGTTCACCAATCACCTCGGCGAAGTACCGGTGATATTGCAAGGCAGTTCCAGTTATCTCCAACACTGGTTGTTGACGTGTTGCACTACGAAGAACTGAATCCATATATTTACACTTTAAATCAACACCGGCGGCCAGAAGACCACATTCAACGAGTACAGTTCTGTGAATTGCATTTGCAATAAGATAAAGATAATGAATATTTTATCAAGAATGTTCTAACGAATATTTTATCAAGAATGTGCTATGGAGTGACGAATGTAGCTTCACTCGGGAAGGTATTTTCAACCATCACAACAGTCATTATTGGTCTGACCACAACCCACATGTCACCCGTGAACGTGGCTTTCAGGTGCGCTTTGACATAAGCCTGTGGGTTGGAATCGTGGGAGGAGTGCTTTTAGGCCCTTACCTATTGCCAGACACGTTTATTACCCCCCTCTATCGTACGTTCCACTTGGTGTTCGGCGACAGCTATGGTTTCAGCATGATGCTGCACCGCCACACTTTGGAATGAATGTGCGTAACTGTTTAAATGAAGCGTGTTCAGGGAAATGGATTGGTCGTGGAGGTCCAATGTTCAGGCCACCACGTTCCATGGACCTTAATCCACAAGATTTTTATTTGTGAGGACACTTAAATGAACAAGTTTATAGTACTCCACCCATGGATGTACAAGACCTAATAGCTCGCGTGCATGCAGCATCGGTAATGGTGGATGCAGGTGTGTTGCATAGGGCCCGGCAAAGTATGCTCCAACGAGTGGCGAAGTGTTTGCAAATGCAAGGAGGTCGCTTTGACCATCTGCTGTGAAGTGAAGGCGTTGCTCGTAAGTGTACGTACCGGCTCTGTGAAGATAAGACTGGACGTCAAACGTACACTATGGAATTATGGTGCGTAGCATAATGGGCAATCTAGTGTAGGCTACCTACAGAATTGTGCTTCTTTGTACCGCATTGGATAGAGACGATGTTACTGTAACCACTATTATGTTCTATTGGCTTTATTTGTGTCATGGACGAAACAAGGGGTCGTTTACCTCTGTAAGAAGTTCATGTTACGTTTGAAAGATTAAATACAGGTAACTGTAACCGTAAAACATAATGTATTGCATAGTGGAGGTGTACATTGGATGCAATTTGATACATTACCTGAAAAAAAAAGCGCGAACGCGACTCGAACATCGGCGCGTCCGCACAACCGGCATTTATAGCATTACCTCGTCTCATTGAGCTAATAAGACAGCTCCGGCAGAGTGCCGAGTTCCTGCGATCAGTTTTTGGCCACGCTGCATGCAGTTACAGCGTTGCCAGAGCCTCGTTTCTTAACTCGCATTTCTGTTAAACCTATTGGCAGGACTAGGTTTTGAAAGATAAACTTTTGTCGTGAATTTCGACGAGGAACCGCATACCGACCTCCAAGTGCGGCATTTTACGTTCACCCTGTATAATATCTGAACTATAGGTAATCGCTGTATGCCCTTAAAATAATCCGATGTTACGCACTTCAAAGAAATACATTTAACACACGAAAAAGGTGGTTTAAAACGATAATCTTACGACTGTTTCAATAAATTCCTACCGTTATATCCTTCGGAGTTTCATCGTCATTAGGAATATCACAAAAGTGAGTATTCCACTAATATTGTAAAGAATGTCCTTCTTGTTAATAGCGTAACAAGTGCAGACTTCTTAATATTTTATTTATAGTTGTAATCGAAGATTAAACCCCTTCCTGGAAATCGTAATAAAATAGTGAAGTGCTTAAGGAGTGTTAGAAGAGCATGTCTTGATCACTTCAAAGTGTATTCAGTCCACTACATCCAACGTTGATTCCGAAAGGGCCAAATTCCGAAATTCTTGCAGGTTAAATTTGAAAATGATGTTAATATGAAGAAAAAAGTAACTGTTACGTAATTATATTTGAATACTATCTAAATATCAGCCATCGTCAAACTTTCATTTTAATTGCTTAACTTGGTTCCTTTTGTCCCCAATGGAACACAGAGCATTCGTCAAACGCCGCTACTTCGATGTGCTAACGCCTGAACATCTCTCCACGTCCACCCCACTACTACTGCTTCCTACACAGTTTTTTCTGTCTTTTGTTTTTGGTCGGTCAATCCTACGACCTCCAGAGGATTCTAATCCAAGGCTGTTTTCTCTACATATCCAGTTCTCTTTATTGTGTATGTAACCAATCCACTTCCACTTTCTCCTTTTAATCTCAGTTGTGACTGGAAGCTGCTTTGTTACTTTCCAGAGTTCTTCATTAGACAGAACTTCTAGCCGTCTGGTTGCGTCACAAAGAACGACTTACATCAGTCTGCAATAGATTAGTAGTGAAATTATGAGCGACTATCCAGATCTCACCTGCATACAAAATAACTCAAATTGCTGTTGGTGTTTCAAGGATTTGTCTTTTGGTCCTCCTCGAGATATTCCTACTTCTCCATACTGGTTACAGTTTCCGTTGGCTTTTCCAATTCTACACCTGATATCTTCATCAGACCCACTAATCCCCGTAATTGTTTAATGATATGGGCATAAATCATCTCGTAATCAATCACGATATTCATGTTTTAATCACCTTCTTATCCCGCAAATTATTGATTTTCGTACACCAAAATTACAATATTTTGATCTGCTTAAAACCGTTCCTACATAATATTGAATGGGTGTTTATGAGTTAGATTGGTTTTGTTGAGTTACAAAGGCAAAGGTGAGAAAGTGGTAAATTCCAGTTAATACAGATGGACAGTTGGACAAACAATTCTAATTTTCCTGTATAGAACTAGCTTCAAACTATAATATCCATCGAACCGTACAGAACAGCTTGCTTCTATACTTAGATTTCTTAATGAATGCGACTTCGAAATGTAACAAATTGTTCCAGTTAACTGTTAATATTGTTTACTTCTTGTCTTGTCGACCTAATAGTTGAAAACCTTTATTTGTATCACTGCAGTCATGAAAATCCAATTCTTGGAATCTACATACAGCACACAGCAGGCCAGCGTCATAGATATATATCTTTGCCAATATGAAAAATTAAGTGTCCTTTATAGCTCTATAGTTATAGCTGATGCTTACAAGGGGAGGATACGATGCATGGGTCACCGATTCGAACCATCTTTAGTACAGGTGTAGGGCATGACCAGGCGTATATCAGGTGCAAGTAGTTATGTGCGCTTCCCAGCCGTTTCCGAG
Source organism: Meconema thalassinum (assembly GCA_946902985.2). Lineage (NCBI taxonomy): Eukaryota > Metazoa > Arthropoda > Insecta > Orthoptera > Tettigoniidae > Meconema > Meconema thalassinum. The sequence continues at coordinate 1,038,970,287 of OX336389.2, forward strand.
AAATTAATTAAGTGCAACCGGGTGAGTTAGCCGTGGTGGTTACGGCATGACTAATGGCAGTCGCTCACATCCGGGAGGCGAGGAGGTTCGAATCCCCCCGCCGGCAACCTTGAAGATGGTCTTCTGTGGTTTCCCATCTTCCTTCCAGGCAAATGCCGGGGTTGGTCCCTCACTATAGGCCACAGCCGCTACCTTCCCAACTCCTCGCCCTTCCCTTCCAACTTTCCTCCCCAACGGTACTTGTAGCTCACCCATCGGGTGTCCGTCTCGAAGCAGCTGCAAAACTGGCGAGCCGAACATGTCCTCGGACACTCCCGGCACTAAAAGCCATACGCTAAAAAAAGTGCAATTACAGTGCGGCGTCTATGTACGTTGTACGCTAGCAAGAAACCAACGATCGCGTGGTGCAGCGGTAAGAGCCCTGCTTCATAAGCGCGGGATCGCTGGATCGAATCCCACCGGTGAGCTTTTGTAGTAGTTAATATTTATTCGTTTTGTGCTTTTAGGTCGATAAAATGATGATGATAATTGTTGTTTTGAGGGGCCTAACATCCAGGTCGATAAAGGTAGTAGGTCTAGTAGTAGTAGTTAATAATTTTAGTGATTTAGATCATCATGATCATCAGTCCTGTGCACTTGGATGCGTGTGGAATCTGATAACCTGGATTATTATGGTGCCTGCACCAGTATGTGTACTAGTAATAAAAGCTAGGATTGAAAAGTGGTAGCCGTGGCATTACGTTAGGCATCATCCATACATTTACCTGGAATAGAACTCGTAAACCACGGAAAAGCACTTCTATGATATATGAGGTGGGATATGACCTCGCGTCTTCTCAGTAGTCCTCAAGAGCTTGAAAACACTCCGTTCCAATCCTCAGGCAAGATTAGCATTTCCTGATAGAACCATGCATCGAACCAGGGATCATAGAGTCTAAATACCTAAGAATGTGCGAACGCTGACGTAATGTATGCCAGGCAACACTTAGACCTATAGCAATAACATTCAGGCTACGGACTTGATCCACATTAATAATAATACTAATAATAATAATGACGCAACAACCATAGAAGTGCACTATACTGTCTGTAAATAGTTGACACATTACAAGTTTTTACAAACTTATGTCATATATATATGTGTGTGTGTTTAAATGTAATTCATGAACAACGTACACTTATTAGGCCTAAGTGAACAGGATCTGAAGATGAAACCGCGACGTTCGAAACATGTCATCCAATTTGACTACGTGGTAATTTGTACATAAAAGCGTGTTAGTTTGTAGGGTATGTAAATACTGTTTCCCGCCTAATGTAATTGGGCACAATTTGTGTTGACCTACTGAAAAGCTTCCTTTAATAATAACTTTCATGTAACATTCGATCACAAACTTTAGAAATGGATTTGCAATGATTCCAATGTGTTCATTCTTCCCTAGTTTTCAAACGTTCCTTGAAATGTGTGTTGAACCATTTTATTTTAGTTTTCCACTGGCCACCATTAACCGCCGTTCACGGGCACAGAACGTAGCTTAAAGGAACGCAGATTATGACGACAATATCTAGGTCATGTCCCCGTCACCGAAGTAAAGAAGCAACAGTCTATACCGCTAATAGTGGAGCAAATTACACCACCTCGATGTCCCGTGACGAGTTAAGTACATACTAACGTTATAATCTATAGAAATAAATCAATGATAGCACAGCCTCTGTCGAAATAGAGCCAGTGGAGTTATTAGGGTAACAGAAATTGACATAAAATAGATGTGAAGAGCTATCCTTACTCCTACCCAGAGACGGTTCAAGTAGCGAACGTACGGACTTTCTCTAGGACCAATGTAAACAGAATGTACATTAAAAATATCCTGCACTTCTACAACAATGCTGGACCAAGACATCTGTGGGCTCAATAGACATTAGTTTGAACCCCACCATCGGCAGTCCTCAAAATAACTTAGCTTTTTTCTATTTTCCCTGCCAGTTCTTTCCAACTCCTTGCTTAGTTTCATTCATTTCGTTTCTTATTAACCGCTCTCGTGAATAAATTTGGCGTCAGAAAGGGCATCTGGTCGTAAAAACAGACCGCAACCTAGAAATTCATCACAGAACAGGTTAAAAGGGAAAAATAATGGCAGACATACACATATTAATAATTATGTAACTGAAAGTGATCAAAATAGTGATACAGAGGAAGAATTTGGTGAAAGTAAATTATAGGGAAGTAGGCTAACACTGATAGGGAAGACGATGAAGGAACTTGTACGAAAAAAAAAGTTCAAATATGCTTGAAATTAGCCCGCATGTAACGTCCAAAGACAAAGTTAAAATTTTTAAAAAGAAGCCTTTACGCCATTAGATCGTAGTGTAAGTCATGTAGATGAAAGTTACAGAATTGAAATTTCAGGTTCAGGTCCCACTTAGGTGAAACAATTTAATTCTGTAACTTCCATCCACATGGCAAGCAGTATTTGTGAAGTACACAACCTAAAGCCTTCATTTGCATCGTTGCGGTCGTGAAAATCCACTTGCTGTAACTACTTTACAATATTGAATGCGTATGTTCCCCAGCACTCCGTCCCCATACTCGTGGCACAATATAATTCATGGACATAGTACAGTACAGTTCAGACTATACCGCAACCTTCGGGAAAACAGATTGTGTCACATCGTTGACAGCACGTAGTTCACGCCACTGCCGCCGACAAGGACTTGGTCAGACGCGTAAGTCAGTGAGTCAGAGTGTATTTGAAAAAAAAAAAAAAAAAAAATATATATATATATATATATATAATATATAGCCTATAGGCATTTAGTTCTGCGTAGAACTTCCTGTTTAATATATTTTTCTTGATACGAGAAAAGCACGCAAAATATTGTTGTTGGGAAATAAGCAATTGATTACGTCAAAATGAACTAGATCTGATGACAATGGTTACCGAATATTAGAAGATTAACATGTAGGTCATCAGTTCTAACCAATTCATTACCCCCGAAATTTTAACAGTACGTAGTGAGAACATGATATATCTTTCATGATTGTGGATTCACAGACTAAACATTTGTCTACTCTGTCCAAGGTTGTGGGGATCGAATCTTGGCACAGTAAATTAGCATTTAATGTAGTTACCAAATTTTCCCGAATTATCTTTATTTTTCGAAGAAGATAAGTCCTCAGAATATCCTCCAATTTACTTAATGTTCATGAATTTATGATATCAAAGCTGATAATTAGATTTTTATACCCTCTCAGGCTGGCGCATGGAAAGATAGGCAATCGGCCAAGCTAAAAATTTTACTTCTGTTCATCCCTAAATGAAAAATTGGTCTAGTAACTAGGAATTATCTCTAGCTAAGCCTTTTGATGTAGTCAAATCTAAGGTCTTTCACATCATGGAGTTAAAGAGGAAATATACACAGTAATCCTAGAGGAAGAATAGCACGTTGAATGGTAAATATACGTGGAGTCCGGTATATTGAATATATGTAATACTTATAACAAAAACATTGGTTCAGGATCGATGGGTGGTATGGAATCTTCCGGCATACAGTCTCGATCTTGCACCATGTGATTTCCATGAGTTCGGCAAGCTGAACAAACATCAGAGTGGAAAAACAATTGTCAACTGTGAATACTTTCAAACAGCAGATATCCAATGCCTTCAGGTCCAAGGAACGAATTTCTATAGTCAGGGAATTGAAACATAAGTAGAGCGATAAGACCGTCGCGTCATTTGCAGAAACTGAGTGACAATGTTGAAAAATAGCGTGGTGCATCTGTGCTACTTAGTATTGCATTGCGTCACTCAATAAAAGTTAACCGAGATACCTTAAGCATGTGTAAGTACTCTTTTGCATTCTACACTTACTTTACAGAACTCTAGATGACGGCAGCGGGGGAAGTGAGATATGCTGAACGAATGTGGTATGTAGAGCAACTGGACATCACAATAAGGGAAGGGCAATAATTGTGACAACCCATCGATTAATTGTATGAGGAATGTTTTAACACAAATAAGGAAAAGGAAAGGAAGGAAGCTTGTAGTTTAACGTGACCGTTAATCTTGAGATCATGAGCCACGGGACCTCCTTTTTACGTGGAATCCGAATCACAGGACATGGCATTTCACTTCGAAAATCTCACATGCATTGACCGGGAATCGAACCCGGACCGCCTTGGTGAGAGGCATACAGCTAGACCGCTGAGCCACCATGCCCCCCACACAAATAAGGATTCGCCTCGTTAACTTATAAACAAAACGAATACTTGCACGTGCAGACCAACTCGTGGTGTAGCGGCTAGTAGTTTTAGATGTCGCCCCGGAGGTCCGGATTCGATTCCTGGCTCTTCCAAGAAATGTTATTCTTGTATGAGGGCTGGAACGTGGTATACTTAGCCTCGTAAGGGTAAACTGAGAATAGGCTGACGAGAGACAGACAGACAGACACACACACACACAAGTGCACGGGGCTGAAATGACCACGACGTCCAACTCCCTAAATGAAAACCAACTTGCTTGTGCCTTAATTCTGAAAACAAATTACTCTTCGGAATTTCAGAGTGAGAGGAAATGTAACTATTTTGAAATCGACAGTTTCGTGTTTAACATATTAATTATATTTAGAAAATATTCGTATTAATCAGATACAGACTATAGATTACACCTCCTATTTCTAAGCCGAGTTGCACTTCCAGGGAAACTCCAAACACAAGCACTCTTCTCTGAAGTCTTAACTCAACACGACTCGACAGTTTGCTGCTGGCTATATCTGGGGTAATAGGCTCGCTTGCTAGCATGTAACTGGGGCGATAGACTCGTCCCCTAGATAGCTCGCAAACTGTCGCCTCAGTAATTGAATGGAGATTGTTGGAAGAAATGAAAACGTAAAAACACTTATAGTGGGCGATGTATTGACGATCGAGATATGCTCTCACGAACTGTTTTGTAGAAATTTTCATGCTGAACAATTCTTACACCCATAGTATATTGCTATTTTAACGGTTTGCCCACCGTAAGCTTAAAAAGCGCACGGACGCCAGGTTTATTTCGACTTTTTCACTGAAATCGTTACTGCTTGGCTTCCTTTGATCATAATTGAATGATTTTCTACAGAAACGTTTCTCGATATATACTTTACAGAATGGTGAAAACCGCATCAAAATCCATCCAATGGTTCTCGAGATTACCAGTGACATCCGAGAATCGGGGGACTTGGTTTTATACTAATTAGAGGTTTAGGAAATATTCATATTAATCTGATACAGACTATGGATTACACCTCATATTACTACTAATGAAATCCGTTCATTAGGACGAAAACGTACACATTTGCTCGCTACTTACCGATTAAAGATGTTCTTCGACGTAGCATATTTTTCCAACCGGTACAAAGGAGGTAAGAAATCGTCTTGATTCGGGTTACATGCAGCCTCCGCATCCATACTATCGGGAACTGCAAAAGAAAGGAAAAAAAAATAGAAATACAGAATGATAATTCACACGAAAGCTGTATGCATAAATAAACTAAGAAACAAACAAACATGAGTACTGCTCGGTTCCAAGCTCAGTGAACTTGCGGGATGAAGGGGAGAGGCAGAGTAGGAGCAGGCGAGAATTGAGTAGCCTGTCGACAGCCCGCCGTGTTACCTGACATTCTCTTCTATTCCAATACTGCTAACATAGGGTATTTTCTGAAACCAGTGTGGCGTTGGGAATGAGTGACTGGGTCACCGACTAATATATTTGCATCTGTTACTACGCAAGGATCGAGAAACCTCATCACTCGTCACCACCACTCATAATACTCATAATAGTCTGCGATGCACATTCCTCTCAGGTCCATGCAGCTTAGACTCGAGCAGTACGTGGTCCACGAGTTCTAAAAACAACACAATTACTTGCAGATTACCATTTATTTTGTCCAAGGAGGCTTTTCAGCTATTACGACATGCGTTGTACAAAGGTTACAAGCCACATATAAAATTAAAATGTCTGACGAATGCGGGAACCCAACCCAAGGCTAGTAAACTACAGAGGTTGCCTCAATATGGAGCTCTTTAGCGAGGGGATCGCGGAGGGAAGGGAAAGGATGTGACGTCACACGTTTCCTCGTAGCGCGCGAGGCGCGTGATATGCAAGGAAAGTCAACTTTTCCACACATTAAATTGTATGGATTGCAGTGGTTTAAACACGTGTTTTAAGCCCTTTTGTTTATAATCATGCCAGGCCAAAGATATGCTGTGGCAGTTTGTCACAGTTATTATAAAGTTGGAAATGACGTGTCGTTTTTCACGATTCCTAAAGACGCATGCCTTCGCAATCAGTTGATTGCTGCATGTAAGCGAAAAGATCATTGCAACCCTCAAACAAGTAGGATATGTTCCCTCCACTTTAGGAGTGAAGACTTCGAATTAGAATTCAGGGCCGAATTGCTTAATATAAAGCCAAGATTTCCAAGGAATCTAAAACCAAATGGTAAGTGAGCCCAGCTGGCCTACTCTTAAGTTTTACTGACCTGCTAGGATGATTTTAAAGCTTTTAATATTTTTGACATATTTCATACATGGTATCAGGGGCGTATATACATTTTTAGAGGGGGGGAGGGGGCTGACTATCGTGGAAAATTGTGAGTACTTAATGAATTTTCTATTATAGCCTATGGAGTATGAATGGAAAATATCTAAATGGACTACTTGTCAATTCATTAAGCAGAAAGGTAAACACTCATTTTCTTTTACAAATTGATAATTATTTCTTAAAAGTAGGCTGCCGTGAAATACATTGTATGTTGTACCCAAGTTGACTTTTTTCGGGGGGGGGGGGGGATCTGGAGCCCCCTCAGCTCCAGATATACGCCTTATATACGCGCATGCATGGTATTTTGATTTTGGATAAGACGGAAAAAATCATGAGTAATTCTCTTTGCATTGGTAAACATTCTTTGCAAATATTCCAGAGAGCAGTCATCATTTCAATAAAATCCCTTCGACTTCTGTCCAGAGATATGGCCCGTAGGCATAATACAAAGTACATTCTCACACATAGGCTAAATCAAGATATACTGGAAAACCTCTTTTCACAATTGCGAACCCGTGGTGGCTTACGCGATCATCCTTCTCCCCTTGACTGCATTTACAGACTGAGGATGATTATTTTAGGAAAAAATCCAGGAGTTGTTCAAAAGCAAACAAACACTGCTGATCCAGATTCAGATGAATATGTACACACATCAAAAAAAGTTTTGCATCACCTCGGTTCCCAGATCTCCGGCATATAGACGTTGACTGTGTATATTGTATCAAAGATACAGTCCCTTGGACTGTTCATAGATGTCACTAAAACTGCTCAAAGATGTAAACAACCATGCATGAGCAGGGCCTATTAGACGGAGGGGGTACGACAGCCGATCAGTTCCAGTCATTCCACCAGGACGAAGGTACGCTGCTCATGTTGTCTGTAGTTCTACCATGCCTAGAAGGTCAATACCGCAGTTCGATCGCGTCCGCATTGTTACTTTGTGTCAAGAAGGGCTCTCAACAAGGGAAGTTTCCAGGCGTCTCAGAGTGAACCAAAGCGATGTTGTTCGGACATGGAGGAGGTACAGAGATACAGGAACTGTCGATGACAGGCCTCGCTCAGGCCGCCCAAGGGCTACTACTGTAGTGGAAGGAAAAGGAAGCTTGTAGTTTAACGTGACCGTTAATCTCGCGATCATAAGCCACGGGACCTCATTTTAACGTGGAATCCGAACCACAGGACAGGACATTTCACAACGAAAATCTCACATGCATTGACCGGGAATCGAACCCGGTCCGCCTTGGTGAGAGGCATACAGCTTGACCGCTGCGCCACCACGCCCCCCCCTACTGTAGTGGATGACCGCTACTTACGGATTGCCGCTCGGAGGAACCCTGACAGCAATGCCACCATGTTGAATAATGCGTTTCGTTCAGCCACAGGACGTCGTGTTTCAACTCAAACTGTGCGCAATAGGCTGCATGATGCGCAACTTCACTCCCGACGTCCATGGCGAGGTCCAGCTTTGCAACCCCGACACCATGCAGCGCGGTACAGATGGGCCCAACAACATGCTGAATGGACCCCACGGAATTGGCATCACGTTCTCTTCACCGATGAGTGTCGCATATGCCTTCAACCAGACAATCGTCGGAGACGTGTTTGGAGGCACCCTGGTCAGGCTGAACGTCTTAGACACACTGTCCAGCGAGTGCAGCAAGGTGGTGGTTCCCTGATGTTTTGGGGTGGCATTATGTGGGGCCGACGTACGCCACTGGTGGTCATGGAAGGCTCCGAAACGGCTTTACGATACCTGAATGACATCCTCCGACCCATAGTGCAACCATATCGGCAGAATATTGGAGAGGCATTTGTCTTCATGGACGACAATTCTCGACCTCATCGTGCACATCTTGTGAATGCGTTCCTTCAAGATAACGACATCGCTCGACTACAGTGGCCAGCATGTTCGCCAGACATGAACCCTATCGAACATGCCTGGGATATGTTGAAAAGGGCTGTTTATGGACGTCTTGACCCACCAACCACTCTGAGAGATTTACGCCGAATTGTCGTTGAGGAGTGGGACAATTTGGACCAACAGTGTCTTGATGAACTTGTGGATAGTATGCCACGGCGAATACAGGCATGCATCAATGCAAGAGGACGTGCTACTGGGTATTAGAGGTAGTGGTGTGTACTGCAATCTGGACCACAAATGCTGCAAGTCTAGCTGTATGATGGTACAACATGCAATGTGTGGGTCTCATGAGCAATAAAACGAGCTGAAATGTTGTTTGTGTTGATCTCTATTCCCTTTGTATTTAAAGGTTCCGGAACTCTTGGAACCGAGGTGATGCAAAACTTTTTTTGATGTGTGTAGTTGTTAAGCACTAATAAACAAAGCTGGCATAGAGTCTGAATCAAGTAACGTGCTTCCAGAACCAACCTTAGGGAGCAATGTGCAACCAGAGTTCTTCATTGCCAATATCATGGAACAAAGTGAGGAGGATGGCAAGGCTTATGTTGCAGGTTATGTAGCCCACAAGTTCCAAGATAAATTTCCACAACTTGGGAACTTAACCTATGGAATGCAAACTCAACACGATTATGCATTACCAACCTGGATTAAACACTTGTCATACAGTGATATGACCGATCCCTCAGAAACTTGGCTAAACCAGTTCCGGCACATTTCAGCAAAATTCGTCACATTTCACGGAAAATACGGATTTCAACGAGGCAGGAACGTTCTAAGAAGAACGACAGATTTTGTCTTGAGAGAAGTTCCTGACGTACCGTCTGCATCTTGCATAAGAAGTGGTTATTGGAAGTCACTAACACCCACGATACTGCGACCGAGTCTAGGCGAATTTCCAAGAAATTCAAGAAGATCACAACATAAAATGTAAGTAGGCTACATTCAGTTATTTTATCACCCATTTACCAATAATTTCATGAGAAAAAACTGTTCTTTGCGTACTCAACAGCTGATGTTGACAGTTTAGTTACGTTCCCCACATGGCACGTTTGGTATCTTGTGACGTCATCAGCCTTGTGAGCGCTGATTGGTGAGTGAAAATTGAGGCAACCTCTGTAGTTTATAAGCCTTGAACCCAACCCACAACCTTCGGCTTTGACCCCCCACTCCTCCCAACGCTGAATATACCGATGCAGCGCGGCCAAGCGGGTGCCCATTTCTAAATAGTTCACCTCGAGTCACGCTGCGAGCCACCGGCCGCGACGCAGTCTTTTGTAACGCATCCTTGTACATACGAGGTTTCGAATTAGTAAGCAACTTTAGACAAAATGTCTGATTACTGTACATTCGAATGTACAAATAGGCGAAATAAATAATGTTTCATGACTTTCTTCATCAGGTACCCAATTGAAGGAAAAAATAATCTTCCACAGCTATTGTGGTGTTTGAAGCCATATTTTCAGTGTTGCCTTAGTAAACAAGAGTTTAGTGCTTTTCAGTCGGTCAACACGAATGTACCCAAAAGAGATGGGTTATGCCCTAATCCTGAAATAAATTACATGAGATTAATAAAACACTAGGATGACCAGTTTCGATCGTCAAGCGATCATCATCAGATCCATTACACTTAGGCTATAAAATCTATGTTTGAAATACAGGTGAAAATATTTACAATATGTACAATTATTTAGTTGCAGTATTGGTACTGCAACTGTCAGTGTATGCTAAATGCAGTATACAGCGTCTTTCATATAAAGTAAGAACGCCAAGCGGCGGGTTTGTTATCCGCTAGTGTGGTGGCCTTGACCGAGCTTGTGGCGAGCCGTGGCCCCCTGCTCTAAGCGTGTGTACAATCCTCTATGAAATATTACCTTATAAAAGTTGCTGGAAGTGTCGTCCTTCCTGGGTTATACAGGCATTGTATCTGGTAATCACATTTTGGCTGACGCGAGTGAGTCATGCCACTGTATTTTTTCTGATTTTTTATTTTGTGTTTTTTATTGAGCACTGAACCAGTAGTGTCAAAGTTATTTACAATTACGTGAATCTGTGCTAGTGAAGGTGGCACTTCATCAGGAAATTGCTGAACAAATGCATCACGTACCCGCCGAGCCAAATCGTAATTAAAATACATTTTGCATACAAAAATACGATGTTGCAATGATAACTGTCTCAACATGTTAGCAGCTGTGGTTCAGACTGGCGACTGACAACACCTGCACGCTTATTGCAAGGTCAAGTTTGCACTATGCGCGCGCTTTCAATACTACAGCAGGGGGCCATGGCGCGTCACAAGCTCGGCCAAGCCGGCTTCAGCAGCGATTGACAAAACCGCCGCTCGCCGTTCTTACTTTATATGAAAGACCCTGTATATGATGTTAGGTGAAATGCTAAATGCTAAATGGTGATAGCTATCCGGAGTTTGTACTTTAGAGAGATTATATGGTTGTAAACTATGGTTAAACTTTAAAATTGTAGGCTAACTACTTATCTGATTGTCTTCCTTACTACAGCTACTCGCAGTTTTCGTGCTCACTGGAACTCACTGTGACTCACTAAACTCTTTGTTCCACAGCTATATAAATTAAAAGGAGCGTTGCCTACAATGCGAAGATAGGGGGCTATTTCCAACATACACGAAAGAAATATCAAAGCGAAATTTCACCAGGATTTCTTGATTGTGTTTCATATAGAATATCAGAAGCAAGAGCGGGAACCTTGAATAGCTTATAACAAATTCGATAAGGCCAATCCAGATATACTATGACATGATGATGATGATGATGATAATTGTTGTTTTAAGGGGCCTAACATCTAGGTTATCGGCCCCTAATGGTCTGGGTGATAGCGAAAATGATAATGAAATGGAAACTAGAACGAAAATTAAGTGAGAGGGAAATTCTTTCAAAAAGGAACTCAGATTGTAACAACTCACAAAATGTTCGGACAAAAGGGAATTTAGAACGAAAAGATTCACAAAAAGAATAGATTGAAAAATACCCACAAAATGTAGGCTAGGTTCAAAATACGTACAAAATGCAATGTAGTGTCGAAATACTTACAAAATGCAACTGAAATTCAAAATAGTTACAAGATGCAAATGAGATCGAAAATACGTACAAAATGCAATTGAGGTTCAAAATACTTACAAACTGCAATTGAAATTGAAAATACACAATGCAATTCAGATTGAAAGACCCCAGTTCCAATCCAAATTATTCACTAAGTGCAATTGAAATTCAAAATACTTACAAAATGCAATTGAAATTGAAAATGCACGGTAGATTCAAACGACTCATGTGGATTGACAATACTTACAAAAAGCAATTTAGATTGAAAATACTTGACAAAATGCAATTGAGATTCAAAATACCCACAAAATGCAATTGAGAATCAAAATATTTGCAAAATGCCCGCCAAACAAAATGCAATTTAGATTTAAAATTCTTGCGAAATGCGGTTTAGGTTGAAAATACAAAATGCACTTGAAATTCAAAAATCTTACTAAAATGTCCTGCGCCTACATTGAAAGACTTACTAAAAAGCAATTTAGATTGCCAATCTTTACAAAATGTAATTGAGCTTGAAAACAATCGCGAGATGCAATTTAGATCGAAAAAACTTACAAAATGCAACGTAGATGAAAAATACGTACCAAAAAAATCGCTAAAGGGAATTTAGATACACGGGGGAACCAAGTAACAAAAACAGTGCAGGAACCTTAAAGAGAAAAGGAAATATAATGAAAAGAGGAGAGGAAAGGAGAGGGGAGAGGGGAGAGGGGAGAGGGGAGAGAGGAGAGAAGAGAGAGAGGAGAGAGTCCACCCCAACGGTAAGGGACAAAAGGGGAAAACGGACCCAGCTAGGGAATCCCTCGGAGTCGCAAACTCCCGAACTCACCAGCCGTGAGCCCCTGAGGGTGTAGCATTATCTAGGGTGCACCAAAAGCCTATGACATGAAGACTATGTGTTTGTTGACATATAAATACAGTATGAAATAAGAAATCATGTCAAGTCCGACACCTGACCGTCATAATTTCATTAATAACGAGATGTACGTAAGTATTTCTGCTAAAATTGCGGTTTGAATCTTCGTGGTATTGAATCTGTACGCTAAATCCGCAAGTGAAATCAGTTTGCTTATCTGTGGAACTGCAATACCTCGTGTATGGAATGAATTAGCACTAGGGCACAGAAGCAAGCAGTCGTGGGCCTTCAAAAAGGCATCGTTCCAGCAAATGCCAAAAAATAAAGTGGAAACAGCCATTTTAAAGACGGCCGATTTGAACACAGCTGTCTCCCAAGACAAGAGATGGCTGGTACTGTGGCCAGCGTCTGAAAATACGCAATTTATAGTTCAGTGACCACAGTACCTTTTTCCATGTTCAGACGAGCTAGTTATAAGTAACTTTCAGGTAATCGATTAAACGAATATTTTGAAATTAATCGGAAACGATTAATCGACTAACCGTATAATCAATTAATCGGCTAGACGAAGAATCAAATATTCGGATAACGGGACAATCGACTAATTGATTAGTAGACACGAGATAAGAAACGAAGTTTTGAAAATGGTTTAAATGAGAAGTCATCGCTTAAGTTGAGTTACGCTTATTTTCGGAATGACATATAGAAATCTATAAAGTTACTTATTGCATAAATATACAAAGTGTCCTTCCTTGTTTATGTTAACAAAAACCGAATTAAATTATATAATAATGCTATTGGTTTTACGTCCCATTTAACTACTGCGGCTTTTAGAGACGCCAGGGTATCGGAAGTTTGCCCCGAAGGGGATTTTTAACGTGCCCGTAAATCTACAGACACGGCTCCCTCGCATTTTCCCACCCTCAAATGGCTGCTGACTGTGCCAGGATTCGATCCTGCAATGTTGGGGACAGCAGACAAGAACGTTACCGATGAGCCAGTCACCAAATAAGAGTCAGTGACAGTGGAAGGTCAAATATCAATCAAATTGGGATTTAAAAAAAAAAACTAAGAGTTTTCAGCAAAGATTTTGAATTCTTGTTCAATTTTTCTCAGGAAGACTATTTGCAATTAAGGACAGGAACATTTTGGTTTTATTTTATTTTAACCTAGTTTTTACAAAGATCTGTAAGTTTTAATCTTCAGTCGGTAAACTCGAATTAGCCCAATGAAAGGGAGGGGTACAATGTAAATAATATATGAATAATAAGTAAATAACACTCATTGAAAAACTACATGTGTTGGTTATGATCACTATTATCAATGGGGCAATTTTAGGATTACGCGTTTCGAACTTCAAGCGGTCATCATCACATCCTGATCACTGTGTTGAGGTTTAAATTTTTATACAAATATTATATAATTACAATTAGTGTAGCGCGTTTATTTAGTGTTTAATATTATGATTCACAGTTTGAATCTCGTTATAGCCTATAAGGTTAGTTTGTTTCATAAGGGTTTGTGAATTACGTTTGAGTATTGTTACGGCTGTGAGTTTGTTTCATCGCTCGCCGCATGAGTCACAACTGCCCCCGGGCTGAGCTGTGCTCTGCCTCAGTGTATTGCGTGCGCCTTATGCAACAGGACTACTAGGACAAAGGGATGGTCCAGAATATTCGTGACTCAGCCAGTGAAGGAAACCTCGAGAAGCCTTGAACCCTGGATGGGTCTAGAAGCATTTATTGAGTCACCGGTCTGCTATATATAGAGCGACCTGTCAAGCAGTGTGTGTTGTGTTTTACGAGCTAGTGCGAGCGTTTATCCTGAGCGACAGAAGTGTGGTGACTTGCGAAACCCCTAGTGAAGCCGATTCTCTCGACAGTGAAGGAGTGTGAATCATACGGAGAGGCTGGGTATTGAAGAGTGTGTGCTTACCTAGTGCGACAGAGGTCATTGTGGTGAGTTGCAAAACAGTGAGTGACAGACTTAGTGCAGCTATTTCCAGCCAGCGTACGGGACCGGACTCATTAGCGAGAGGATTAACTGCAAGGCCGAGTGAAAGGGTGAGTCGAGCTCCATACACAGGGTGTCTACTGTAAGGATGAAGTAAAAATTAGTTACTTTTTAGGTACCTTTTAGTTACCTTTTAGTTAATTTTAGTTACCTTTGAATTCAAGTTACGTCTGCGATCTACAAGCATAGGCGCTCAATACGCGGTAAAGAAAAACAACAATGAACTGTTTTTAAAGAAGTTTTTTATTTATCGTCTGGCTTTTAGTGCCGGGAGTGTCCGAGGACATGTTCAGCTCGTCTGAGTCTGTAGCTGCTTCCAACGGACACCCTTAGGGTGAGCTACAAGTTCCGTTCAATTTCAAGTTGCTACCAGATATCAATGATACCTAGTGGTGAACGTTGTAACTTTGATAGAACGTTCCGACGAAATATAACCTAACAATTTAGCTTCACACAAGTTTGTCTGTGGAAGAATCCTTTACATGCCATAAATCGATGACATGGGACCGCCGGCTTTACTTCCCCTCCGAAGGAAGGCATAATGAAGGATTTTTAACGCTTTTAAAAAATCCGACGACTTCGGCCGGGTTTGAACCCGCTATATTGGGAACAGCAGTTGAGCATGCTACCAACTACACCACCGAAGCCGCTTTAAATGAAATTCACATGATGTTATAAAAATTTAAAAAATAATAAATATATAGTAGATATTTAATATCCAATGAGTTGTTTCAGCTAATATGTCGTCTTGTCCACAATATGTTGTTATTATTACGGTACCAAGAGGTTGCTCAGCTCTTGACCATTTGGCGATATTTCCTTCGTCCCCGCGGTAGGTCGCGAAGAAATGTATGCGATGTTACGCGATCGTAACCGAATTCTGTCTTCGCAGTCAAATGCGGAGAAATATCGAGATGTTACACGATCGGCGCTGGTCTCAGTTGTTTGGTGAGCTTCCCGTAGTTTTCACGATAGAACACGGAGAAAAATCGCGATTTAGATCATCAGCGTCACTTTTAGTCATTCGACGAGATTTCCATTGTCCTTGAGTTCGGGCACCAGAAAATATAGCATTATTACGCAATCGGCGCCACTTGCTGTCCGTTTGACAAGAATACAGTTGTCCTCGTCATTGAATGCGGAGAAATATCGCGATGTATCGCAATCGCTGCCGCTCTCGGCCGTTTTACGTTGTCCTCGAGATATTATGCAATCGTCGCCGCACCCGGCCTGTCTATCTGTCCTGATAGAATGGCGGAGGCAAGCTCAAGGTTGGGCAAGATTAAAATTCACCCGTAGTTATGAACATGTTGTTCGGTCGGCGCCGTGATTCCCTTTGTCCCTATGCTGTAGTTGGGAGTTCATGAGTTCAGGGTGGATCACGAGGAGGATTTAGTATTTCGATGCTACGTAGGCTGCCATTTTTAAGTGGGTTGATGCACTTCTCGCTCCCCGCACGCTTTTAATTATACGGTCATGGGAAAAGTGGCAAGTAGATTTCATGATGGGTGCCCCGTGATGGGTGCCCAATCACCTTTAACAGGATTCCCGCAGTCCTCGTGGTCACAAGTTCACGATAGGGGACGGGTTTTATGATTTTACGCAACTGACGTCGATCTCGGTCCGTTTGACGAGATTCCCGCAGGCAAGTCGTGCGGTCAGCCGGCCGTCTTAAGGATGCGATTTTGGAGGATGAACCTTCGAAGTAGGTACGGTATCGAATATTACGAATTGTTCTGAGAGGATTGCACGAATAATACAAGAGGGCAAGTTTTATTACGATTGAGAACCAAGAATTATCAACAAGTTACCGAAATAATCGGTTAGATTATATATACGATGGAACGAAAGTCCGAAGGAAAAATCGACTTATAACGGAATTTCGAATTAACCATACTGAATGTCGCAAATTTACTTGAAATATTTTTTAAATAAGTTATATGTATTTCGAAGATTTTTCGCATTTTTTTCGAAACGGTAACATTTCGCAAGATTGCGACATTAAATTGTTTCGCGTTATTTCTGGACTTCAATTTGACATAGTTTCCAAATAACAGAAATGAGAGATTTCTTTTTAGTTTCGGAAGTATTCGCAAATAAACGTCTCGCGAAAAGTCAGGTTTCCTAATACAGTAACACAGAAAAATAATTCACACGAAACTTAAGACTTCTTGATGCCGAAAATATACGTTGAACCGATGTATACCGCTCAAGGTATCCTCGGTATGTATTTCCTTGAGGTCGGGCACGGAGACATATAGCTTAGTACTATGCAATAGGCGCGGCGCCGCTTGCGTGAAACTCGCAATCTCTGAGCCTAGCGGCGCGAGTTTAAATGATTCAACCCACCTTCAGAAAATTTTCGTTACCGATTTGTAAAATTCGTTACTTTTTCGTTACTTTCGTTACCCATTTGTAAAATTCGTTACTTTTTCGTTACTTTCGTTACTTTCGTTACCGGTAGACACCCTGATACAGGAGAGAGCCTCTGTAAGACAGCTAATTGTTTATATCTGCTTATTGTACGGTGTATATTTCTGACCTGCAAGCAATAAAGCTAACTTCTCTTTAAAGCAGTAATTGGTGTTGTGCTTTCTACCCACCGTAATCCAGTTAACGGAATTGCCACTAGGGGGTGGCACGTAACAGTATTATGAACGTGTATACAAATTAGAACAACACAATATAAAAAATAACATAAAATTAGAGCAAGCACTTGAATTCTTTAATGTATACGGTTACCTATGTCAGCGGAGCCGTATGTCGTACAGCTGTTCGCTGTCGCATGCCTACTCCCGCCGGGGTAATAGTTATCACAACGAATACGTACTTGTACTTTTCTCCAGGAGTTTATTATTTATTATTCGTATATTATATGCATTGTGCCCCGCCCAGTCATTGGGCAATTCATGTTGACCTACTGAAGAGTTACAACTGACAGTGTGTATAGGCAATACTGAAAGAGTGGCTTCAAAACTTAATATTTCACAAAGATCCATTATTTAAAAATAAATGTTACAATATACACTGGCGGAGAAAAAGAATTCTCGACACCATGAAATCTGGAAAGTAGAGTATGGAAATTTCAGCAATATATTTGTTGAGGTAACATATTTAATTGATGAATGTTACAAAACTGCAGGTTGATGTCCGCGCGAGAAAAGCCATCACAAATGTGCCATGCTGGTCCATTAATAACCAGTAAAATCGCAAGGCTGTTGAATGCAGGCATACAAACGTGCATGTATTGTGTAGTACAGGTGCCCGACATTAGCTTGTGAGATGGAGTTCCATGCCTGTTGCACTTGGTTCGGTCAATACAGGGACGGTTAATGCCGGGTTTGGATGACGCTGGAGTTGTCGTCCAATGATGCCCCATACGTGCTCGATTAGAGATTGATCGGCGGATCGAGCTAGCCAAGGCAGCATGTCGACACTCTGTAGAGCACGTTGGGTTACAACAGCGGCATGAGGGCGTGCGTTATCCTGTTGGAAAAAACCCAGGTGATGATGTACATGAATGATAGCACAACAGGTCGAATCACCAGACGGGCGTACACATCTCCAGCCAGGGTACGCGGGATAACCACGAGAGTGCTCCTGCTGTCATAGGAAATTGTTCCCTAGACTAGAACGCCCGGTGTAAGTCCAGTGTGTCGACGCCGCAGACAGGTGGAATGCAAGCGCTCACCTGGCCTCCTCCTAACCAACACACTGCCATCACTGGCACCAAGGCAGAACCGGCTTTCATCGGAAAACACAACGGATCTCCACTCCATCCTCCAATAGATCTCGCTTGACACCACTCAAATCGCAGACAGCGGTGGTTTGGGGTAAGTGGAATGCACACCGCAGGGCGTCTGGCTCGGAGCTGTCCTTCAAATAACCGACTTTTGAACAGTTCGTTGCGTCACTGTGGTGCCAACTGCCGCTCGAATTGCTGCTGCAGACGCCGTTCGATGCGCCAAAGCCATACGCCGAATACGGCGGACCTCCATCTCGGTGGTACCACGGGTTTGTCCAGAGCCCGGCCTTCTTATGACCGTACCTTCCCGTTACTCTTGCTGCCAGCACGCATGCACAGTGGAGACATTCCTGCCAAGTCGTTCTGCATTAGCGCGGGAGGAAAATCGACCTTCACGTAGCTCCTTTACACGGCCTCGTTGAAACGCAGTAAGCTGTTGATACTGGCCTCTTCGTCGTCGTAAAGGCATTCTTGACCCACTCACAGTCACTCCGTCCAATCTCACAGGTAACTAACGCCCTCCCCAGTACAGCCCATATTTAAAACAAACCTGATGTGCAACGTCATGGGGCCACTACTAGCGCCACGCTAATGCGACTTGTGGGAAATATGAATCAACGTCATCTTCCAGATGTATAAACACGCCTACCAACGTTCGTTAATCTAGCACAACCCCTTCTTGGTGTTGGGATTTTCTTTTTCCGCCAGTGTATTTTAATCAATTAATTAAATGTCTGTTTTGGTGCAAAAAATAATAGCAAATCAACATTTTCAGCCGTGAGGCAGCTCCGCTTTGCAGTCACAATGTTTCTTGTACTTGATAGTACTTCTTCAGTGCCGCAAATGGTCACGGGGATGACGAAGTATTTTGTCACTAGTTTAGCGAGCCTTGGATGTATTGTTTGATTCATTTTCTACTAGTGGAAAAGATGAGGGTGCAAGTCAGGCGGTGAATCCAACTCGTCCTTTGCAATGTTTGGAATATTAACGCCACAACCACAAGATTCCCTTTTTTGCCACTCATTTTTAACTGCCCTATCATGAGAGCATTGATTTTTTATCGAACATGCCTAAAAGGTGGCTTTAGACATTTCTTCGATCACAGGACGTCACATTTGCATCCTTTGAGTGAACTTCAGTTAAATTAAACCTCAAAGCAGACGTTGCGCAGTGGCTACAATTTTTGGCTCTCACAACGGAGGCCCGGGATAGATTCCCGTCTTTGTCAAGAAATTGAATTCTGGTCTGAAGTCTGGAACAGGGTACACTCAGCCTCATGAGCAAAACTGAGAAGAGGCAGGTTTGATTCCTATCTCAACAATCCTGGAAGTTGTTTTCCGTGCTTTCCCACTTCTACTCCAGGCAAATGCCGGGATGATACCTAACTTAAGACCACGGCCACTTCCTACCCAAATTCCTACCTGAATTACAAAGACACTCTGGTACAGACATCGCAGTGACACAGGTTATCAGACAAGTCTTACACACACCCAATTACACGGTGCTACATGACCACGATGTTGCAAAGCTCCTAATTAAATCAACAATATCACCCATCATGGGACTGCTCAAACTAACCATGTCGAGTTATCGCATTAAGAAACCACATTGTGTCTTAGTTTGTTGGTTCTGTTAGAGCGTAGTGAAGAATGCAAAGTACATCGATTAATCGACAATAGACCTCCTAATAAAATGAAATGCTTGGCGTGGTGTTCCCATTCCAACAATATCATAGAATGAAGCAAAGAAAAGCCGTAGTGGTTTCAAAACGTAGTCGCTCCTAAGTGAATCATTTTCCTCGTATGTAATAACAGCTAGGTACCTGTTAGCGCGTTACCTTCAGCCTGGCAGTTCCTCAATAGATCATTATTCCTTAATAATCTTAATTGTGCCCAATCAATGGGCGGGGTACAAGATATAAATATGTAATGGGGCAGTCCCCTTCTCTGTGATAATCTAATTAATTCATGTAATGTTTTCCAGGAGTGTCGTTACATTCATTTCATTGGGCACAATTGTGTTGACTGACTGAAGAGCTACAAATGAACAATTTTGTATAAGCAACACTGAAATAGTATGGCTTCAAATCTATACATTTAATAATCTTATGTAAAATGTGCAAACAAGTCGGGGGCTTCAGCTGTCAAAAATCCCCCAGAACATTTGGGATACTTACGTATTCACTACATGACTCACAGTGTCAAATTGGGGCAGATGACCTCGTAGTTCCGCCCCTTAAAACAACAATAACTAACTAACAGTGTCAAATTTTCCTTTATCCCATATTAAAGACAACATTGTTACTAAGCCTGTAGACTATAACATTCACAATGTGTTCTTATAGTTCATCACTGTTTGTTCTCCGACTTGCATTGATAATGTCGTTGGGAGGAATATAGTGCCCACATGGACTTGACCACACTGTATAAATATGGGCACTGTACCCCCGGCTCTCTACCAACTAAGCTAATCCATAAGGCGCTTCAATTCCCATGGCAAGGGTAGATCTGTTGGAGCCAGTCTATGGAGCCGCAAACAAAAAGTGAAGTAGCCCACCAAGGGCTTTGATTCTGAGAACTAGCAATGACGACCGAAGAGGCTTATTTTTAATTCTCTAGCTTTCATCTGTATGTCTTCTACTCCTTGTAAAATACACACTCTGAACAGCTTAAATGCCTCATCGGTCATCAATGCGATCGTAAAAATACGAATCTTTGAATTATTTTTATTTTTTGATATCATTTATTTCACCCTGCTGTCACAAGGATTCGACCACGAATAAAAATTATCAGTATTTCGTAGTGAATTGTTTAAGCATGTCACTAAATATTTGATAAAATTAATGTAAAATGTTAATGCAATACAAATCAAAATAATTAATTGCCACCAGGGTATTCCATTTCCCTTATGATTTAATTCCCGATTTGGGTAATAGGTGACTGAAAATTTGTCAGAACGCAACACATACAATGTGAACAGTATCGCCGATACGAGGCAGAGTTCCAATCGGAAGCTTCTGAAAATTACAATGGTCAACAACATTTTTTTTTATATAAAGGAGATGGTGTTTTCAGCTATAGTAAGTCGTGGGTGCTGAATTCGAAAATGAAATCCGTTTTCGTCTATCGGGCTCAGTTTTCGTAATATGGTACCTTCTATCCTTAAACACCTTGAAAATGCTGCATTTTTGGTTACGTTGCTTAATTTACTTTCAGTTTCCTTTTGCGGATGTAATTGTTGGAAAACAATCGAAATATGTATACAAGAACGTCTATTCATTATTCTCAGTTCCAAAATCCACCGCCAGGGTACGAACGAGGAGGATGAGTTATGAGGCAAAGTATCATCGGGAATCAGGAAAAAAAAACTATTTTAGGTATTGTTTATTCACTTTTCCTTACTCTAATGTAGCTCATTTCTTTGATTAATTTGTGTAGCCTACTAACGCAGATTGTTTTGTTCTCCTTTTGCCAGATAGGCTACATGTAATAGAAAGGCTGACGCAAGCATTTACAAAATCCATTATAACATGGAAACAGGCCGACACACAAATTCTGCGAGTAGATCTGGATTCAGAGACAAATTGCCTTCCAGAAACAGCTTGTTTTGTTTTTGTAACTGAAAAAAGTATTTTTTTGTAGACCAGTGTTAACGTGTATTTTAATTCGCTAAGTTTTGTATTTGAATGAAAACACTTATAGACTACACTGTCGGTCTTCTTGACCTCGTCAGCTGACAGCTGTGTTCGAGAAGTAAAGGTTAGGTAAGGGACAGAGCGTAACTATAAAATGAAAAAAATATAGCCTCTAAGTTTATAATGAAGCCAGCAACCAACTGACGTTCGAGATAAACGCGTCGCATGATCTCCAGCTGTAGTGATTGGACCAATCTCCAGCATTCCGAGATTCAGAACGGAGGGTATTCTATTTGATTAATTGAACATAAAACCCGGGCTGGCATGCGAAACGAAATGTATTTTCTAGCGTCGCGAAATTGACTTGTTCAATGGAATAAAATTACACTCCTGGAGCGAAATAAACCACTTTACATTTCGCTCCCGGTACGAAATAAAATTCCCTAACTTCATTTAGTTTCGCTCCCCGACGTGAAATTAAAATACATGGAACATTTATTTTAGTTTCTGAAAATAAAACAGGGCTGACATGCGAAATGAAATGCATGGCAGTAGACGAGTTAACATTTTAATTACGCCGTAGGCAAGATATTCGGCTGCGAAACGACATTGATTGTCCACACGAAAATTAAAATCGAAGCAAAACTTAATTCAAAGCAAAATAACGTAGCGAAAAGCGACGTGAAACTAAATGCAATGGGAAACTAAATACGTGAATTTTTCGGGTAGGCTATACCACATGCTCTCCAGTCCATAGTGGAGGCCAGCGCGGATCCAGCCTGGGAGTTGGAGGAGGCGGCGGCGTCATTCGGGTTGCCTAATTTCAGGGGCAGTCGCATTTAGACTACTGTGTGTTCGAGGAGTGAAGGTTAGGTAAGGGACAGAGCGTAACTATTGAATGATAAAATATAGCTTCTATATACTGTATATAGCTAGGAACTTCTTCTCCGACCATCGTGACGCACTTAACCTTATTAGAGGCATTGCCAGTTGTTGTTGTTGTGTTACATATCTGTGTTGCATTGATGCCGTAATTGGCAAGGACGTCCAGAATTTCAGTTTTCAAGTTGGCAGCGGTGTGGCGTTTGTGCAGCTGCATGACACACAAGCATCGAAATACTATCCTGTCCTTCGGAGAGTACTGGATATTCACCCCTACGACCGACTTGTCGAGGGCGTAAAGTTAGTGTTCTCCAGCCTTAAAATAATTCTTTATGTTTTAATCTCATTAATCTCATGTATTTTTTTCAGGTTTAGGTACAATCGTGTTGACCGCCTGAAAAGCATTAATTTCGAATACTAAGGCATCACTGAAAAATAACTTTCAACTCCATCATTACATTGAAGGTCTGCCCGCACGGCACACTAGTCTTTTTGTTCGCTATGGAACAGGTGGAGATTTTAATGGAGAGGTGCAGTCGACCACGATGATACCATAGCACAGCGCTCGCTAACTTATCACCAACACTGATGACGATGACCATTGAATGACTCACTGGAACAGATGTCAGCTAACGTTGCTGTTGCGGCCCAGCAGATTGTACAGGTGGTCTACGCTAGTGACTTAGAACATCACACCGAACATACTTTAACTCTCGAAACGAATATACTTTAATTTCAACATCAAAATGAAATGTTCAATGCATTTTAATTTCACGTGGGAGGGGACGACGACTAAATGCCGCTAGGGAATTATAATTCATACCAGGAGCGAGCGAACATAAGTCGTTAACGAATTTCATTTCGCACCGGGAGTGAAATTTTATCCCATTTCTCAATTAGTTTCAGGACAATTTCGCTACGTTATGGTTCTTTGAATGAAGTTCCGATTCGAATTTAAATATCGCGCCGACAATCAATATCATTTTGCTCCCGAGTATCCCACTCACGGCTAAATTCAAATGTTTTCTCCCCCACAGCCATGCATTTCATTTCGCATGCCAACCCTGCCTAAAACTAGTCGTATTCCACCGTTAGCGGGTTACGTGCGTCTAGTTCGTTGTGTATATTCCTTTGAACAAGGAATAGAGTAGGCCTACAATCGATAATCACCCTCCTATTTTAGCATTTACTGTACAGTTTCATTTCTGGGCCAGAACGTATACTTCAGCTTAACGGAAGCTTCACGTATCACAATTGTTGTTGATGATTGAGTTCGGGGCTTTGCGACGTCGTGGTCATGTAGCAATATCATTGGGTGTGTGTGGAATTTGTAAAATAGCCTGAGTGGCTGTGATGGCTGTAGTAGTGTGTGTATTTGTATTTCAGACGAGGATTGGGAAGGAGGCGACCGTGGCCTTACGTTAGAAACCATCCAGGTATTTGCCTGGAGTAGAAGTGGGGAACCACGGAAAAACACTTCCAGGATGACTGAGGTACGAATCGAACCCACCTTTTCCCAGTTTTGCCTAACGAGGCTGAGTGTATCCCGTTCCAGCCCTCAGACCACAATTAAATTTCTTGGCAGAGCCGGGAATCGAACCCAGGCCTCCGCAAAGACATATAAGAGTTGTAATAATAATAATAATAATAATAATCATAGTCTCATAAATAATAATAATAATAATAATAATAATAATAATAATAATAATAATAATAATAATAATAATAATAATAATAATGCAGTTGCTTAATGCACTGAATCGAATGACTGAAGGCATTTCATCAAGCTGTGACGGTATGGACACTTAACATCACAGTCCACATTACTACATCACCAGGTAGCCCAAATCTATTTCGTCCATTTCCTCGTGGCCTCTCTCCCCCTAGCAGCGATCAATAGAGAGCTGCACCTCCTCTTCACACAGGAAAAGCACAGCAACGGCATTCATCTTGCCACGCCCCATGCGTACTATGCGTGACTCGCTCATTCCGAGCGGCATTCATATATAGAATGGCATGTGATTCAAAGAAAACAGCGAACATCAACTTTGCCAGTCCTTTGATAATATAATTATCATCAACATTCCGACAACCGTGATTTATCATGTCACCTTAACGATTATGCAACCCGCACTACATGTACGAAGTTCAAATAGAGTATGTCCCAGGCGGATCAGTTAACGACATGCTGCGTGTGGTATCAGACAATACAGTTACAATCATTAATAAAAATTCAAGTAAATACCATTATTATTATTATTATTATTGGCTGGTCCTGTGGTGTTGGTGTAGCGCACCTGCTTCGCACCCGGAGGCCCCGGGTTCGATTCCCAGCCCCATCACGTATTTTCAAAACTGACGTGAGGGCTATAACAGAGTGCACTCAGCCTCGTGAGGTCAATTGAGTAGCTGTCTGATCACAGAGGCAGAGCCCTGGTTAAGAAAAAAATATTAACGGCCAGGGGGACCCGATGTGGTGACCACGCGTCACCCCACAATCTGTAGAGCAGCAGGGCTGGGCAGCGTTCACTTAGTAGGCCAAGGCCCTTCAGAGGCTAACTACCACGTGGTTTGTTATTGTTATTATTATTATTAAATTTTGAGATTCTTTTCATCAATCACCATCCAGTTAATCATTAAATTTGATTATGATGAATGAATTTGTGATCCATAGAGGATGAATTGTTGATTCTGTCAGGGACTTGCGAGATCCATCAGCCCCATGTACTTAAGTGTTGGTGTAGCCTATTTACCTGAAGTACATATATCGACATATACAGGTGAACCAGAACTCCACTGACAAACCCTCGGAGGATGCTCAGGAACGCCCTCGAGTAATTTAATGTCTCCACGTAACAAATACAGAACTGTTCCCTTACAGGAACGTGTTTCGTCGGAGGGTTGTTGCACTACTCGGAGTTTGGTGGCGTACGTTCTGATTATTGCATATTACTGGCCTGGCACTGTTGTGAAGATATTTCCTCGAGTTGGGGAGAAGGCCTACTGTCGACCAAAGTATTATGTGTACTCGAGTTTGAAGGTTGTTTGTGAAGTAACCAATAGACCTACATAAAATCCAATAACATAATCATTTTCGTCGTTCTATTTTACGCGAGTTCTTGTAGGTTTGGAATTTTTAGTTTATATTTTAATATTTTTATCGCAGTTGGAACACAAAAAGTGCCCGTACTTAAGCGTGTTTCAACCATGCGTCACATTTGATAATTATTACCTCAAAACCCCGTCATCAGATTGAATCCAAATTTCAACACAATATACACTGGAATGTCGTACAACAGGTTTATTAATTGTAAAATTTTGCGTGTCCAAGAAACAAAGTTGTTATCATTTTTGTAATGTAACATTTTCTCGGTTTGAGGTGGTTGGAATATGTAGTTCTTGGTCGCGTTGTAATCCTTACACATCAAAAAGTTATACTGTATGACTTTAAAATACGTAAATTAATTCACTTATTTTATATCTGTTTGTATTTGAACGGGGAAATAAGACCTCGCCTCGTTCGGCAGTGATGGGCTCCATCTCAGCAACGCTGTACAGCTTACCCCGGAGCGGCTAGCTGGTGAATCATGCCTTATTTCCACGAACAAATACAAACCGATATAAAATAAGTGAATTAATTTACGTATTTCACAGTCATATAGCGTAACTTCTTGATGTATAAGGATTACAACGCGACCAAGAACTATATTTTCCAACCACCCCGAGCCGAGAAAAAGTTACCTTACAAAAAAGATAACTTTGTTTCCTGGACACACAAAATTTTGAAATTAATAAACCAGATATACAACATTCCAATGTATATTGTGTTAAAATTTGCACTCGATATGATGACGGGTTTGTGAGATAATAATACATAAATATGACGCATGGTTGAAACACGCTTAAAAACGGGCACATATTGTGTTCCAACTGCGATAAAAAATATTAAAATATAAATTAAAAATTCCAAACCTACATGAACTAACGTAAAATAGAACAACGAAAATGATGATGTTATTGGATTTTATGTAGGTCTATTGGTTACTTCACAAACAACCTTCAAACTCGAGTGCACATAATACTTTGGTCGACAGTAAGTGTTAAGACTACTACGAAGTAGTAATAGTAATAGTTACTTTAATGAGAGTATAACGCCGTTACTAGTAACAGTTACTTTTCACGGTAATGAGAGTATAACGCCGTTACTGGTAACAGTTACTTTTCACGGTAATGAGAGTATAACGCCGTTACTAGTAACAGTTACTTTTCACGGTAATGAGAGTATAACGCCGTTACTAATAACAGTTACTTTTCACGGTAATGAGAGTATAACGCCGTTACTAGTAACAGTTACTTTTCACGGTAATGAGAGTATAACGCCGTTACTAATAACAGTTACTTTTCACGGTAATGAGAGTATAACGCCGTTACTAGTAAGTTACTTTAATGAGAGTATAACGCAGTTACTAGTAACAGTTACTTTTCACGGTAATTCAAGGGTAACGCCGTTACATTTTAGAGTAACGAAGTAACGAAAATGCTCGTTACTTTTTCAAGATGGAGCAATCGGTTATGGATAGCACGTGGGACTGGAACAAATAACTAACTGTTATTTACCGTACGCCCGTACTGGTGCCATGAACGTTCCAAATGCTCCTAGAGCCGCATTTATCCTGACATGTTTTTGTGTATACCAAGCCTCCCCGGTGACAGCGAAGAGTGCTAGCCACAACGCACCGAGGCGGACTAAATGCCTTGTTAAAATCATCCGAGAGGTATTTCTTCTCTGGTGAGATTGAAGTTAAAATGTGTTTGTCTCGAGTTGCGCCATTGTTATGGAGCAAAATGAAGAGAAAGTGATGCATTGACCGGCATACGCCGGTTTATTGAATTTCTCAAAATTGGATGTAAAGGGTGTACAGGTGGAAAAATAATGCAGAACAGTCACAATCCGCAGCGTACTTCAAGAAGAAAGTAAAGGTCAAACATCGATAATTCGATAGCTTGATATTATTATTATCACTATTGTTCTGGTTACAAAATATTTTATGGTTTAACTGCATACTATTCACTTTTCATGAATTTAATTATTGTCATGTCGTGTGCTACCATACGACGAACGCCAGGTTGTTGTAGCGTTGTATTGATAGCTTTGTTTTGTGACAGTCGGACCGTTTCAAACATTGTATTAATCCAATACTATAATATTACAACAATATGGCAATGTATCATAAGTTAATTACCTTAATTAGCACAATCATTGATGAACATTATTGATCATGACAATCACAACGGTGCACAAACGCAAATTTGTAACTGTTGAAACCGGGAATCCATCGTACTGTCCTTCGACCTGTTGCACTGTGTGATTTCAAATGTTTACACTACGACTTAGTCAGTTTGTCCTCTTGTTTGCACCACATTACCATTGGCTCAATAACAGGTAGGCCTATTACCACCTCTAGCCGCAGTTACAGCTGTGATTCGATCAGACATGCTCAGGATGCAATCTCGAATGTTCCCTTGTGATATGAGCTTCCATTCTGCCTCGAGTACAGTCCGATGTTGAGCCAGTCTTTCAGGAAAACGACTCCTAGCACGTCACCCAAGCATAACCCAGACATGCTCAATCGGGTTTAGGTCGGAACTACACTGGTCAAAACAATTAGGGGATCAGGTGAGATATCATACACAAGATACATATGGTATCGTCTTTTATTCAGAGTTCGGTTACAATTGTAATTTGTGTGTGCTACAGTACGATATTGAGCTGTCTCAACTCTTTACTTAGGGCGAGGCACTATGGGGCTACCATAATACTGAAAAAGTCATTCTCGTTGCCCTCTAATATTGTGTGTGATCACCTCGGACGGCCAGGACAGTTGCACACCTGCGTGGCATTGACAGTATGAGGTTATCAATCAGCTCTTGAGGGATATTTGGCCATTCTTCCATGAATGCAATATCCAGCTCGGCAACCGTTGTGGGATGTGCTGGTCTGGCTGCAATGCGTCTGTCAATTGTATCCCAGACATGCTCAATCGGGTTTAAGTCCGGCGAACAAGCTGGCCACTCCATTCGTTCAATGCCCTCGTCATCAAGCATGTTGTCCACCAGTGCAGCCCTGTGGGGACGTGCGTTATCGTCCACCAAAATGAACCCATCACCTATGGCACCAGCGTAGGGCACAACAAACGGTTGAAGGATCTCGTCTCGATACCTCTGAGCAGTCAAAGCGCCATTCTGAACGACATAGAGAACCGTACGTCCGCCAATACTGACTCCTGCCCACACCATTCGTCCACCACCATAACATGGTGCTGTTTCCTGCACATGCGTGGGATTGTTCCGAGTTCCACGTTCTCTCCAGACGAGGGAACGACGATTGTCCGGCTGAACACAAAATCTTGACTCATCTGTGATCTGAACCCGTTGCCATTCGTTATGACGCCAATCCTGATGTTCCTCCGCCCAGTTTCTGCGGGCTAAACGGTGGCGTGGTTTTAATGGGACACACACCATAGGCCTCCGTGCGTAGAGGCCACTTACCCGAAGGCGATTTCGGACTGTTTGTGTTGATATTGCACGTCCTGTTGCCGCCTGGAGGGTGCGTTGCAGCTGAGTTGCATTCAGCCTCCTGTCTCGGCGGGCTGTTAACCGGAGATAACGGTCATCTCTTGCTGATGTTACCCGTGGACGACCTTGGCCTGGCCTTCTTTTAACGGTTCCTGTTGTCTGAAATTGCGTCCAGGTCCTGGAAATTACACTTAGGGACACTCCAATAGCTGCAGCCACCTCCCTCTGAGCCTGTCCTGCTTCCAACCTTCCTATGGCTCTCCATGCAATTCCTTCGGGTAAGTCACGTTGTTGTTGCATTGCACTACCTGTTCACGTCACCATCTGAACCCAACTGCTTGAGTCATTCGTTTGGTAGAGTAAACACACGTTCCTACGAACCCCCTCTGTAGCAACTTTCTGTTATTACCACTATCTCGGTTGCCGTAATGTGGTTCTATCCACTCCGTAGAACCAACAGAAAGACGTCGAACCATTTTAGGCCATTCTGCCGATGACAATACGTCAGAACCTAGATATCTCAAATGATCCCCTAATTGTTTTGACCAGTGTACGGACAGACCACACCACGCGCTCAATTCCGACGACAGCCAGGAACTCACAGACAGCAACTTGTGGGCGAACGTTGTCATGCTTCAGGATAATCAACAGTTTGGTGCTTTTCAATCGGTCAACACGATTTACCCAGGGTAAATTCGTGTTAATTACATGAGATTAATAAATAAAATGTATTTATTCATCTCATGTAATTTTTTCAGGATTAGGGTATAACACAACTCTTTTGGGTAAATTCATATTGACCGACTGAAAAGCACCAAACTTTTTTTTACTAAGGCACCACTGAAAAATGGCTTCAAACGCCATAATCTTCAGGATAAAGCTCTCATCGATGACGGGTGAAAAAAGCACCACGTGATACACTAAAATCTCCTCGCTGTAACGGTGACTTGTCGGTCTTCCATTCTCAACGAGCACACGCTATGCATGCGTTTCCTTGGTGATCCCGGCTCAGACCATCACAGAGTCTCCATTGAACGGTGTCCTTGCAGGGAGTTCATGGTGTATAACGTTCCCCGGGCCTTCTCCATACTCACCCCCTCAACGGGTGCCCTCAAGCAGAATCTGGATTCATCCGTAAACGGCACTGAGCTCCACTGCTCCACAGTACAGTTTCGATGGGCGTTGGCGAATTACATCCGAGCGGCACGGTGTACATGTTCAGGGGGAGGTCCAATGGCTGGCCTCTTCGACTGTAATTTAATATTAATCCCACCTCATACAAGCCCCTAATAAAATCACGATTGCACCCCAACAGAATCGGGCAGGTATTAACACAACAACACTGATACCTTTGGACTGCTAAGTATAAGGCCGTTCAAAGAACGGGTAATTCTGCTAGTCTTCTATACATTTTAAAACAGTCTTGCATGTCCTTCGCTCGTGCTGCCACGGTTCATACAAAGGGAATGATAACTTAGGTCTTACGTACTCTGTATCAGCCTTTCAAGATACAATTGCTGGTGGCAGAGGTGAAAACTATTCTTTGTTTACTTGTGTCATGCTGTCATCTTGCTTAGCGGGGGTTGAAGTTGCTCACGTCCGTAAGTACCCTACACGTGACCCCTGGGTGGTGCTAATCGAGCAACAGTGATCTGGCAGCCGGACTGATCTTCTTGGGAAGACCTTCTGGCCATAATATGCATCTTGCTTAGTTGACAGGTACAGTCGCGCGGGAAGGATATAACTCGCTTCCAGTAGCCTTCCATAGTTTTACTCTTCGTGGTAGCACGAGTTCATATTAAGCTTAGCTGTGCTGTTGAAACACACCATTCTTAATTCGTCCATTATTATTATTATTATTTCCGTTCACAATATATCTTCTGCCTAACACAAGTAGCGCGTGCAGTGCTGCTTGACTTATGTGCCGACTGCACTCAGTCCCTCTGCTCGTCGCGCAAGGCTCCTGCTACTATTTTTAACAAACGCTGGAGCAACCAAGTTCAGTGGCAGTCGTATCTTGAAAGGCTAATACAGCCCTGTCTCACGAACGTTGTCTTGTCTACTGTAACCCATCAACACCTGCCTCTCGTTTCCTCATGTTATCGCAATGAAGGGTGAATACCAAGCCCCCACATTGCTGGTTGCGCGGAAGGTAAGACGCGGCAGGATCTGAAGCTACAGCTGGCAGCCATGAATGGATAAGGCCAGGGCGATTACCACGCGATAACAGACGAAAGATAGCACGGCAGCTGACAGTACGTAATTGAAAGACACTGGGATTTATTATAAGAGTGATAAAATGTAAGAAACAAAAAATCCAATATGATTCGAGAGAAACGTCAATAAAAACATAAGTGTACAAGTGAAACGATTTCCACACGACTATCCTACGACTCTGTCTTAGATATGCATAGGCAGATGGAAAATAAAAGTGGATTGTTATAGCAAACTTTTTCAGCAGATGAATAGTCACCCTTCAGCTCCACAGAGGCTCTTGAAATGTCAAGCATAGCATCCAAAAAGTTGTCCTTCAAATCTGCAAGTGTGCGATCATTGGCAAGTTTCTATTCTTTGCAATTCTGTAACTGCAACTTTCAATCTACTAACTGAACTCTAATTTAATTTTTCTTTTATACATTGAATGTAGATGTTTTGAAATTACAATTTTTTGTTCTTTCCTTTCAAATTCTTTCTAAAAATAATTTAATTTCGTTGGGACTTACGTGTATAGTTGTATTCTGCAGCGACCTCAACATTATTTATTGATGCTACTTCCTTTCTGGATTGTCTGATTCTATTTTTCGTCGTCGTTCAATATTTTGAAGATAATTATGAATGTTTAATTAGGATGTAAGGTTTTTATTATAAACGCGCAGCCACCCACTTAAATTTAATAGCGGTAAGTTGTGATATAGAACAAAGAATCTAAGTAGTAAATACAGTTATTTTCAGTACATCAAATATCGTGCAAATTTTTAAGGAGGAGGCTGAACACAGTGGCCTACTTGGTTCCATCTGAAAATTAGAAACTATTGTACAAGTAGCTTAGTTACTTACTGTAACATTTTGGACAGATAACCTAGACGTTTCGCACCTTTAACTACAATCACCACTACCACTCATTTTGAAGTATTATCATTTATATTGACATATAGCACAATTTTGTTATAGCCACTATTTCTGAAGTTGAAATGTAATGCAAGAACCAACTTTATATTTTATTTTTGACTTTTGGCTGATGGCGTGGCACAACCGTAAAGTTCTCGCCTGCTGAACTCAAGACAACGGGATCGAATCCCTATGCACCTAACAGAAAAGAACCTTTCCTCACTAGAAAGAGTGAAGGCATTATTCATTAAAAAAAAAGCAATCGGAGTGTCAAAAACTACCAGGTCACGGTTCGTCTACCTCCTGGCACGAGAATCATTTCTCATAGAAGACCTTAGAAACTATTTACCTCTACCAAATACCAGAGCCTCGGAACAGCTACTAACATCATTGACGAAAAAACGAGAAGACATACCTCAAGAATTTTATGGAACCGGAGCCATGATTGACCGGACGTGGACAACAGCCAACTTTGAGTTGAGGCATGTGTTGACACGTCTGGCTGTCCATGGTTTTCACCACCTTATTTGCGTTAGCAAATATTTCCATGAACCTACAGTGACGTGTGTATGCCAACTATGTGGACAACCATGTGATCGCTACCACTTAGAGCTCTGTAGGAAAAGGACAAAATCAATCAAAGACTATGCAACTCAAAGTGTCAGAGTGCAATTTTAGTGTACGTTTTTATACTTTGTTTTCAATGGCTATTTGGCTGCAATAAAAGTATTATTATAATTATCTGAAAGTTCGTAAAATCTCGGGCATACCACATTCATTCAGGCTCCTACACGTCACTGAAATGTTTGGCCTATATCTTCGTAACTATATTATATAGATGAAACATGCAGCTAAAATATACCACGAACCTTAAGGGCTTATTTATCAGTCAATTCAAACAGTCCGCACTCCTCCAGAATATAGCCTATACAAATGCTTTCCAATTTACGTGGTTTTTAATAGGGCTATGAATTTTCGAGCTGCATCCCCAGCTTTGCCACCGTATAAAATATAATTGTAGGCTATGGTCTTTATTTGTTTTAGGCAGGTGACTTAAGGTTTTGCCCTTTAAACTACAATCACCATCACTTCCTTATTTTTAAATATCGTGATTTATGTTAATATACGATTTTTACTCTCGCAGAATAACTTAATTTTAGTATTGGCTATATTTTTGTTTTTGTTCAACAAGTGGAATAAATGGACATACAGTACAGTGAGATATATTTCTTTTTGATTTCTTTACCGAATGCGTGGCGCAGCGGTTACGTTCGCGCATGCTGTGCCCAAGCTAGCGACATCGAATCCCGGCCTAGTTAGCTGGCATTAGAGTGCTTAAATCCAAGGGAGCCGTGTCTGTAGATTTACTGGCACGTTGAAGTTTCCCTTCAGGGCAAAATTACAGCTCCCCGGCGTTTCTATAGCCTCAGTTGTAAAAAAAAAAAGAAAAAAAGATCTTAAACCCATATTATTATTATTATTATTATTATTATTTATGATTCTGAATGGCCGACTTACTGTATCTTTCTCTGTACAGTAAAACATGTTTAGCCTACTAGTGTTGTAGCTGTAGGTGTTTTATTGATGGTGCACTTAATACTTATCATCAAAAACATGCACAAAAGTAATAAGAGTTCGATGACATCCAAAGAGGTTCAATAATTAAATATATGGGATTTACAAGTACACTATATTTACGCCATTTGTTTACAGAAAAAAAATCAACCATTGTTCTTCCAGGGATCTTGCTCTCCCCACGTGACATTGGTTTTACTTGTGAATTGGTGCATTCATGAGTATCATTTATGATTTGCAAGTTCTAACAGAATTTTAATCTTGTTTGTAGTTTTTTCTAACGCCACGCTTTTCTTTATATCTTGAAGTATTATTATTCATGTCGCTACACCCAAGCAACCGCTGTCAATAATTTTCAGGTAATTCTTATATAGGCCTAATGTAAAAATAGATTTCTAATAATATTTCTGGGCAGATGACCATTGTTACGCCCTTTAAAAATAACCATGAACAAACACACTAGTGATATTTATGATGATGCGGGAGGGCTGAATTAAGTTATGTCATTACTACCTCAGTCATAGCACAATACTGTGTCGTAAAACGCTTGCATGATATTCAATGACAACATGCATTGTTATACACGCTCCGTGCCCAATATTGGTCAGGACTGCAAAGTCTTGCCAATACCCATCCCCACCTCCTCTACCTTCCCGGCCAAGCTTAGCAGGCCGATGCGTTCCCTAGCTTCCCCTACTTCTCCAGGAGCACTCAAGTGTGCATCACTAATCTAGCGTGTTCATTTCTAAGTTAGCCTTAATCTCTTCATTACGAGATCTACCTGCCATTAATCCCATCTATTTTTTCCAGCAATCATTCGTGCTAACCTCATATCAGATACCCCAGAGGCAGATGACCTCGCTGTTCCGCTCCTTGAAGCTCTCTGAAGTTTCTTGTTTTGTTATCCGGTGGCATCTAGTAATACAACATCGCAGTAGTTAAATATAGGGCATATCAAGGTTTGGACGAATCCTATTTTCATGGTAAGTGGTAGAACGGACTGGTGAATCTTGAGTCGATGAAGTAATGAGAAAACCTTCCAGCATGCATTAGTAAGTTTACTTGCTTATCCCAATTCAGAGTTGAGCCATTTTTATGAGAACTATGATTTACTTCTTAGTGCCATTTTTATCTGATGTGATGAATCTACGCCTTTGTGGTGCGTGAAACCTTGGTCTGTGAAGCTATCAATAGCCCTCTGATGTCTTAATACCATATATGGTCATATCTACATCTTGTCCCCTTATTGGCCAGTGATTTATATATTGGAAGGGGTCGTGACCGATCAAATTTTACCACGCAGTTACCTTTGTTTTGCGTCGTCATTTGCTTTGTCTCGAGGCATTTCTTTCTTGCAGCCAAGTAGGCTAGACGTATTCCCATATTCTAGGGGAAGTGCCCGTGTTCAAGGTGAAACCCTGGCGAGGTGTCTGTATGTCGTAATCAATATTGCTTTACTGTAGTTCAGTTTCATATTTCGGCAATTTAATACTCTTATTCTGTGTTATTTTCTTTTGGTCGCGTGTACTTGCCCCCCTCCCGATATTTTCCCTCCGCCCTTTGTGTGCGTGTAATTGCTGCTGAGTTTTTGTTTTGCATGGTAGTGTTATTTTCATTTATTTTGATAACGTAGCTTTTGTACTTTTAGGGTTGAAAGTTATGTATGTGGGCTGTCTTCGTTTTACTCTGGAGTGCTTGACGGGAAGTTTTCTCTCGCCTCAGAAAAGCGGGACTCACTATCAATCCCGAAAAGACCTCTTTGGCCCGCACGCAGATCAAGTTTTTAGGACATGTTCTGACGACTAACGGTATTAGCGTCATGCCTGATAAGAGTTGAATGTATTACGAATCTACCGGTGCCTACCTCTGTGAAAGCTCTACGCCGTGCCATGGGCATGTTTGGGTTTTATTCCAGGTTTATCAGACATTTCTCAGATATTTCGGCTCCATTGAATGCCCTCAAAAAGAAGAACGCTAAATGTATATGGGGTCCAGAGCAAGATAAAGCTTTTAACACTTTAAAAGAGTGTCTTATATCTGCTCCTGTGTTGCAAGCTCCAGATTTCGAGTCTAGGTTCTTCCTCCATTGCGACGCTAGTGATCTAGCTGTGTCAAGCGTTTTAAGTCAAAGCGTGGACGGGAAGTTTGCGCCTGTAGCATTTGCTAGTCACATGCTTAATGAACATGAACGTTGCTATTCCATCTTTGAAAAGGAGTCCCTTGCTGTTGTCTTTGGCTGCGAGAAATTCAGGAGTTTCCTAGAACATCGCCATTTCACTATCTACACCGATAATGAAGCTCTGAAATGGAGCATGCCGCATGTAAAGAAACTTGGTCGTATCAATCGGTGGATTTTCAGACTATCGTCGTTCAAGTTCGACATTGTGCACGCAAAAGGCAGCGAAAATTCTGTGGCTGATTGTCTCTCGCGCATGTTCGAGGATTCCACTATTTCCGCTCCTAGTCAGATTGTTCCTCCTTCTGTCGAAATTTCACCTCAGGAAATGCCTGAAAATGTGATTTTATTACAGTTTAGTCCATGGTCCTTCGTAGATATACGCAAGTTTCAGGCAGATGATCTTTATTGTCGTGAACTCCGTGAGAAAATTACCAACAAGGACCCCACTGTGAGTGAATTTTGTGTCCGTAATGATGTAATTGGCCGCCTCCTCCCTGGTTCAAACTCCTTCAGAATTTTCGCCCCTGAGAATGTTCGTAATATGCTCTTAACATACTATCATTCTTCGGCTATAGGCTTACACGTTGGAATGTACCGTACTTTACGCAAAATTGACTCTGAATTCTATTGGCCTACGATCAAACCAGACGTGTTTGATTTTGTAAAAAAATGTCACACCTGTCAGCGCTCTAAGCCAGCGCAAAATACGCAGATAGGTTTGCATAGTGCTCATGTAGTTACTCGTCCTGGAGAACGGTTATTTATTGACATATTCGGTCCTATGACACGTTCTAGGTCTGGTCATCAGGCGATTTTGACAGTGATCGACGGTTTTTCTAAGTTTGTCTGTCTCTTTCCTGTTAAGGACATTTCTGCAAAAGGGACGGTCCATTTATTAAGTAAGCATATTTTTGCTATATTTGGCCCGCCCAAGTTCCTTGTTACCGATAATGCTACCATCTTCAAGTCCAAAACTTTCAAATCTATGACCTTCAGTTGGGGCATTAATCACGTGTTATTGGCGCCTTTCAGACCACAAGGCAATCAGGTAGAGAGATTTCATCGTAATCTGAAAGCTTGTCTAACCGCCTTCCATAATGTGGAACAATCCAATTGGGATGTTAACTTGCATTATTTTACCTTAGGTTTTAATACCTCGTTTCATTCGTCTATTCAAACCACACCAGCGGAATTGTTTATAGGCCGTAAACTTGTTGATCCGCTGATGCTCCGTTAGAATATCGAGTATTTGTCTATCCCGTCTCGAACCATCTCTACTCAAGAGAAATGGGATTCCGCCGTCGCTAGCCTTAAGCGGGCTAGACAGAAGGTCTCAGCACGGTACAACCAGCGTAGAAAACCTGTTCATTTTCAGATAGGAGATAGAGTTTTGGTGCGACTACACCCTATTAGTAATGCAGCTTCCGGCATCTCCAGTAAACTGTGTTTGCGGTGGTCCGAACCAAGGACCATAACCAGGTTCCTGAACAACGTGACTGTGGAAATGATTTCTGATGACGATTCTCAACTAATTTCTGTTTCTCATGTAGCAAATCTTAAGAAATACCATGAATGATGTGGTGTCTTTGTAATTATTTGTATATCTTGAGTATGTATTTCTTTCAGTGTTTTGACGCGGCGATCCCAGTGTTGATGTTCTTACAGGATCCTTGCCTGTTGATTTAGTTTAGTGTGTCCATGATTGTTTTCAGTATCTCTTAACCGTCCGCGAGTGTTATCGCGCGCTGTTTTCTTTCTCTCTCCCTTACACCACACCGCATCCAAGTTGTGTAATATCATTTTATCAATGGTTGTGACGACATAACATTCCATTGGAAATACAGGGTACTCCCAGATTAAGTTTCATTAACCATTTATACAACAATGTAACTCTTTTTTTTTCTATATTAGGAATATTGGGAGGAAGGAGAATCTCTGCAGCCTTGACGTCAACTGCAATGGTCCTGAGTTCCTCCTTGTTCATCTTCAGGCCTTTGGATTACAACTTCTCGTTATTCTTCGGAAATTTCAAAAACAGAAAAATGTTATTATTTGTGAGATAACTCATAACTTAAATGTTCATTTTTTTCTCCCTAGTCAAAATTTGCTGCTGGCGTGTTTAGTGAATTGAGTGTTTTTTGTGATAAGGTCGGTACCACCTTCTCTCATGGGGCACTGCTTCGCTGGCATTTTAGGCAGCGGATTTTGTATTCGTTGTGTTTTTGCACCTAAATTTCATTTTTCTAGGTTTACTTAGCCAAAATTCCCCTCACTCACTTACCTGCTTGTGCGTTTGATGTATACTTCAAAGAGATGGACTTGTGCTATACCAAGCCTCTGTGAAAGGCAATGAGTTTGGAACTCTAATGTGAGCTACTCCGTGTGTTTGTGTGATATGAGACTCTCTCCTTGCGAGCCATTTTATGAATGAAACAAGAGAGCATCTTATACCATATATACAAAAAAAAAGTTTTGTGTTTGTATTTTGTAAACATTTTTTTCCCCAAGGAAGTAGGGGAATTTTGAGCCATTTTTATGAGAACTATGATTTACTTCTTTGTGCCATTTTTTTCTGATGTGATGAATCTACGCCTTTGTGGTGCGTGAAACCTTGGTCTGTGAAGCTATTAATAGCCCTCTGATGTCTTAATACCATATATGGACATATCTACATCTTGTCCCCTTATTGGCCAGTGATTTATATATTGGAAGGGGTCGTGACCAATCAAATTTTACCACGCAGTTACCTTTGTGTTGCGTCGTCATTTGCTTTGTCTCGAGGCATTTCTTTCTTGCAGCCAAGTAGGCTAGACGTATTCCCATATTCTAGGGGGAAGTGCCCGTGTTCAAGGTGAAACCATGGCGAGGTGTCTGTATGTCGTAATCAATATTGCTTTACTGTAGTTCAGTTTCATATTTCGGCAATTTACAACTCTTATTCTGTGTTATTTTCTTTTATTCTGTGTTATTTTCTTTTGGTCGCGTGTACTTGCCCCCCTCCCGATATTTTCCCTCCACCCTTTGTGTGCGTGTAATTGCTGGTGAGTTTTGTTTTGTATGGTAGTGTTATTTTCATTTATTTTGATAACGTAGTTTTTGTACTTTAAGGGTTGAAAGTTATGTATGTGTCTTCGTTTTACTCTGGTGTGCGGTGGGTTTGCCTACCTTGTAGGGGGCACCTTTGGGTCTGCCATCCAGAGTGTATCTTATCGTAGAACAACATAACGGGATTGGAGATTATTTTTCTTGCTTCCCGTAATGCTTTGTTCTTTATCTTAAAGAGTTCACAAAGGGTCTCACCATTGCTATTTGCTGGTGACCAAACCTGTGATATTATTGTGTCTGTGCATGCCCATATTTTTGCGCATCACATATTTTTGTCGTCTTTGTGTGCCCTTATCTCCTACGCATACTTTCAATTTTTAAAGTATATTTTTGGTTTTGCCGATAATTTAATATAATTTTTCCTTTTGTCTAAATTCCTATTTTTCTCGTAACTCACTCGATCTTGCATGTGCCTCCGCGTCTTTTTTCCTCATGCCTCCCCTCCCTCTCACCCCTCTCCGCCCCGTTCTGACCTATTGTACCCCCTCCTATTTTGTTCATCCCTTTGACACGCTTTGTCTAAATTTGAGAACGTATCTTGACTTCGTTGAGTGTAGTCGTTTCTGAGTTTTGTCTTTTTATCTAATTGCGACATACTTACATTTAGTCATCGTTTCATCTTGCCTTGAACACGTTATCTTAACTTATT
This sequence comes from Meconema thalassinum, assembly GCA_946902985.2. NCBI lineage: Eukaryota > Metazoa > Arthropoda > Insecta > Orthoptera > Tettigoniidae > Meconema > Meconema thalassinum. Next base: position 1,039,010,176 of record OX336389.2, read on the forward strand.
TTATTTCATTTTAATATAATTTAGTATATTTTCGATTTTATTCCTAATTTGTATTTTTCTTTCGGTAAACTAATTTTGTGGTTAATTTGTTGGTCATTTCTCTTCTTGTTTTTAATATCTCTGGGATCGTTGTACATTGTGGTTGTTATTTTAATACATTTTATCTTTGCCTAAGTATCTCTGCTTTTGCGTCACGCCTTATTTTAATTTTAGTAACCTTCTTCGGGTTTTGTCTGGTTTTTGCTATATTTTGGTTTGTCGGTCTTATTAGAGTACTTGTGACGTTAATACGACCTACACGGCCTCTGATTTAAATTTGTTCATCTTTGGATTTTACTGTAGTTTAATTTTATTTAGCTTTCCCCTTCCTTTTGGGATTGCTTTCTGGTTTGCCTTTTAAAATTTGGGCCCAGCGAAAGCCAAATAAGACTGCGATCTCCCCGTTTTTCTTTCTTCTATTTTATTTTATTTTATATTTCTTCGGGGATAGGGGAAGAGCTTCAGCTACGTTTCCACTGACGTCTGCTGCGTACGTAAGTATATGTTTATTACTATTACTTCATGTAAGTTGCGTACAGTGTTTCACTTAGTGTGACTCCGAGACTTTTTGCAGATTTCTGGAAATTTACTACTTAAATGCGGGGTACACATTTCTGCACACTTAACTCCTGAAACACCGCATTAATTTTTAACTTGGTTCAATTCAACCATTTTACCACAAATCAATAGTTTCCATCTCGATGTCGAACTACAAAGAGAGAGAGAGAGAGAGAGAGAGAGAGAGAGAGAAAAGACAAGACACACTCTGAAAACTGAGACAAGATTTCAACTAAATTTTCAAAAGAGTAATTCATAAATTCAGTCGTCATTTACTCAACCACAAATCCAGGAAGAGTCGAGTATCATATTAAAATTTTAATAGTCAATCACTTCTAAAACAACGAAAATGAAGTGAATTTATAAAGATGGAAACTTCAATCAATTGAGACTGTGCACACGTGATTAAGCTGCTACTGCCAAAATGTTATTTGTGTCTGATTAAAGAGCGCTAATGCTCCGGAAGATGTAATATTTTAACCAAAAATTTTAACCATCACATTGGCATGGAGGGCGGGCTAATCAAACATTATAAGAAAGAAAAAAAAAATGAATATGTTATACGTTCTACTCAGGAAAGAAAAGAATACTGCACTATGCCTCAACTCCGTGGCGGCCACCATCTAATATAGCGATACATTTTGTGCATCTCCCCAGCCCATTACGAGCGGCAAATGTTTTCAACAACATATTGTTACGGCTGTGAGTTTGTGTCATCCCTCGCCGCATGAGTCACAACTGCCCCAGGGCTGGGCTGTGGCCTGCCTCCTGTATTGCGTGTGCCTTATGCAACAGGGCTACTAGGACAAAGGGGTAGTCCAGAATATTCGTGACTGGACCAGCGATGGAAACCTCGAGAAGCCGTGAACCCTGGATGGATCTAGAAGCATTTATTGAGTCACCGGCCTGCTATATAAGTGCGACCTGTCTAGCAGTTGTTGTTGTTGTGTTTTACGAGCTAGTGCGAGCGTTTATCGTGAGCGACAGAAGTGTGGTGACTTGCGTAACCCCTAGTGGAGCGGGGAAGAGAGAAACTTACAGGGGACTGCCTGTGTTTTGAGCGAGTGTGCTTTCACTGAGTGCGGGAGATATGGTGGTTACGAAATCCAGTGACATTGTTTCTCCCAACTTGTGAACAGCGTACAGCAAGTGCTCGTAAGTAACTGTATTTGTTGTACCTGAGGAAGAGGGGCAGGTAGCTTCTGTCAAGGCCACCGGACTCATTAGGACGGATTAACTTCTGTGGTCTGTGACAAGTGAAAGGGGCCAAGAGCGCTCAAGGAAGAGACTTGAGGAAACTGGAGTAAGGTTCCAATTGCTTGTGTTCGCTGATGAGTAGTGTAATTTTCTGGCCGCAAGAAAGTTAATTATTTCTTTAAGCAGTAATTGGTGTTGTGCTTCCTACCCACCGTAATCCAGTTAACAAAAGTGCCACTAGGGGGGTGGCACGTAACAACTGGTGTCAGAAGCCGGATTACGAACTCAAGCACAACACCTGACGGTCCTCGTTTCAAAACCCGAGCAGGTCATTTTCTCTAATTTTCCTGTGAGTGCATGCCCTTTACAAGGCAAACAACTAAAATGGAGGCGCAATTGGCAGCATTGCTAGAAAAGTTAAATGGCATAGAAGACGGCCAGAAGAATTTAACCAAGGAGCTAACTGCCAAATTAGAGGACGGCCAGAAGAAGCTAGCGGAGGACCTGAAGAGGATAGAGGACGGCCAGAAGAAGATGGAAGACGGTCAGAATAAGTTGACACAGGACCTGAAGAAATTAGAACTGGGTCTGCGTGAGGAAGTCACGGCAGTGGAAAAGAAGTTCGACGCCTTACAAGTGGAAGTTGCCGAGCTGCGCCAACGCCCGCTGATGGGGGTGGAGGAGAAATTCAACGTCTTACACAAGGAAGTTGCCGAGCTGCGCCAACGCCCACTGACGGGGGTGGAGGAGAAATTCAACGCCGTGCAAGAGGAAGTTGCCGAGCTGCGCCAACGCCCACTGACGGGGGTGGAAGAGAAATTCAACGCTCTACGAGAGGAAGTTGCCGAGCTGCGCCAACGCCCGCCAACCGTTGCACCGGGAATATCAGGAACGGGACATATCAGAGTGACGCCCCCAACCTTCGACGGAAAGGTCCCGTGGAGCACCTACTTACGTCAGTTCGAGGCGGCCCGTTCCATAAATAACTGGAACAACACAGAAAAGGCTACAGCTCTCATTGTAGCGCTGAGAGGTGACGCCCTTAACGTCCTTCAGGCCATCCCGACTGGATCCCAGGACTACGCTTCCCTGATCGCCCATATGGAGTCCCGATATGGAGATAGCCATCTTCAGCAGGCCTATCAGATGCAGCTCCGGACCCGGGTACAGAAGAACGCGGAAACCCTGCAGGAGTTCGAGATGGACATCGCACGCCTCGTAAGGCTCGCCTACCCAACAGCGCCGGCCGACTTTCTGGAGCAGATAGCGACGCAGACTTTCACCGACGGGCTACGGGACTCGGACACTCAGCAGGCGCTGCGTCTCGCGCGCAATAAGACCCTGGCAGATGCGCTGAGCCACGCACTTGAGTTCGAGACGGCAAAACTGGCATCCAGAATGCACGCGCGGGTGCGTCAAGTGGACGTCGACGAACCAGCCAAAACCAACGAGACCAAGCCCCTGGCCGACGAATTAATGGAGGCGCTAAGCCGTTTCTTCGATAGTCGCGGCACCACCAGCAACGACACAGCCGGAAGGCAACAGGAGAGGCGGCCCGCAAGAGGACTACCGACCTGCTGGACCTGCGGTAAGAAAGGCCACCTGAGCAAGGACTGCGGTGATCGCCGCCGCCGAAAGTATCCGACGGGAAATCAGTCGTCTGAAAACCGCGCGACCCAGCGAAACGAGTATTAGCCAGCCTTGGGGGGCGAAGGTTGGCTTGTGACAGTCGTCAAGCCCCAGCAGTCCAAGTGCGTGTGACGAAGTTACGGAGGGACAATAGCAGCCTGATGGTCGACGGAGTCGTCAACGGAGAGAGCTGGCCCATGCTGATCGACACGGGAGCGTCGAGGACCATCGTCAGTCCCACCGTGATCCCGAAGTGGAGAGTTCAACCCACACAAAGGAACCTCCAGCTAATAACCGCGACCGGAGAGACCACACCGGTACATGGCGAGGCATCACTGGAGCTCGTCATTGGTCGACGGGTGGTAAAGCATCCAGTGCTTGTGGCTGACGTATCAAATGAAGTGATCATCGGACTTGACTTCCTGGACCAGAACAACATCATCTTGGATCTGAGTACCAACACTCTGCACTTCGGAGGTGAGGAACTTGCTTTGCAACAGCGCACGAGTCCATCACCGCACGGCGAGTAAGGCTGAGAGAAGACGTCATCGTTCCCGCCAGGACGGAGGTCAGCGCTGCCGTAATTGTCGACGGAACTGCTGAGGGAGTGGCGGCTGTCATCGAGCCAAAATATGAGGACATCCAGACAAAAGGATTGCTAGTTGCCAAGACTCTCATCAACACGACGTCTCGGCCGTACGTCCGCCCGTCCAACCTGAACGACTACGACATTACGGTTCACCGGGACACCAACCTAGGAGTCTGCGAGCCCGTTACCTGGATTGCCCGCATCACAGATACGACGGACGGACACCTGCAGACGGACAACCGAAGAAGACGCGCCCTGCCAGAAGAACTACAGAAGCTGTACCAAGGATCCCAGGACCATTTAGACGAAGAGCAATCACGCCAACTTCAGGACCTGCTACGCGAATTCCAGGATGTCTTCTCCGTGGGGAGCAAAGACTTCGGCAGGACAAGCTTGGTCCAGCACAGAATCGACGTTGGGGACAGCGCACCGATTAGGGCCCCATTCCGACGTGTCCCGCTCGCCAAGCAAGCCGAAGTCGACCGGATGGTAGAAGAGATGAAGGAGCAAGGGGTGATCGAGCCATCACATAGTCCTTGGAGTTCTCCGGTCGTGCTTGTGAAGAAGAAGGACGGTTCCACCAGGTTCTGCGTGGACTACAGGCGGGTGAACGACGTCACGAAGAAGGACAGCTACCCTCTACCCCGGATCGACGACACTCTGGACACCATATCAGGATCAGAACGGTTCTCCACCTCAGATTTGAAGAGTGGCTACTGGCAGGTGGAGGTCCACCCTAAGGACCGCGAGGAAACGGCGTTCTCTCTGGGCAGCGGGCTCTGGCAGTTCACCGTCATGCCATTCGGTCTGTGCAACGCCCCTGCGACCTTCGAAAGGCTAATGGAGTCCATTCTGAGGGGACTACACTGGAGAACCTGCCTGGTCTACCTAGACGACGTCATCGTTCTGGGGAGAAGCTTCGAGGAGCACTACAGCAACCTGAAGGAGATCTTGTTGAAGCTACGGGCTGCCCAGCTGAAGTTGAGCCCCAAGAAGTGTCAGCTCTTCCAGAAGCGGGTCCAGTACCTTGGGCATATCGTCTCCGAGGAAGGGGTGCGCACCGACCCAGAGAAGACCGCAGCTGTGAGGGAGTGGCCAGTTCCGAAGGACAAGTCCCAACTACGAAGCTTCCTGGGACTCTGCACTTATTACCGTCGCTTCGTGAGGGGATTCGCCGACATCGCCAAACCTTTACATCGACTGACTGAGAAGGACCAACTCTTCACGTGGACAGCAGAATGCCACAGTGCCTTCGAACAACTCAAGCAGGCTCTGTGCACCGCGCCTATTCTGGCCTACCCCAGACCTGGAACAAGGTTCATCGTCGATACCGATGCCAGCGACTTTGGCATAGGGGGAATCCTGTCGCAGGTAGTGGACGGCAAGGAGAGAGTAGTGGCCTACTTCAGCAAGGCCTTGTCATAGCCAGAAAGGAACTACTGCGTCACCAGGAAGGAGCTGCTCGCCATCGTGAAGACCATTGAACACTTCCACAAGTACCTGTACGGGCAAGAATTTCTCATCAGGACCGACCATGCATCCCTGCGGTGGCTCCTGAACTTCAAGCAGCCCGAGGGTCAACTCGCGCGGTGGTTAGAGAGGTTTCAACAGTACAACTTTGAGATACAGCACAGGAAAGGCCAACTGCATTCTAACGCCGACGCCCTGTCACGAAGACCGTGCCCCGAAGACTGCACCTTCTGTGCCCGAAGGGAGGAGAACACCGGGATACTGTGCCGACGGACTACTGTGGAACTTCAAGGGAACTGGAGCCGGGAATCTTTCACGCGGGCACAAGCAGAAGATGATGATCTGGGACTGATTGCCGAATGGAAGAGGGCCTGTGTCCCCAGACCCGGGTGGAACATTGTGAGTGACTGCAGCCCAAAGTTTAAGTCCTACTGGGCACAGTGGGACTCGCTGATTGTAAGGGATGGCCTCATCTGCCGTACCTGGGAGAGCACCGACGGGAAGACATCTCGGGAACAAGTCGTCGTTCCAAAGGCTATGACGGAGGAAGTCCTGAAGGAAGTTCATGGAGGATCATCTGGTGGACACCTAGGGATAAAGAAGAACCTGGAGAAGCTGAGAGAGCGGTTCTACTGGATCGGATGCCGAACAGACGTGGAGAACTACTGTGCGAGGTGCCACGATTGCGCAGCCAGCAAGGGCCCTGAACGAAGACGACGGGGTCCACTGAAGACCTACAACGTGGGCGGCCCCATGGAGAGAGTGGCCATCGATGTTGCTGGGCCATTCCCGTTAAGCGAGGCAGGGAACCGCTACATATTAGTCGTCAGCGACTACTTTACCAAATGGCCGGAGGCGTATGCGCTCCCTAACCAAGAAGCCGCGACGATTGCAGAGACCCTGGTGAAGGAATTCGTCAGCCGGTACGGAGTACCCCTGGAGCTGCACTCCGACCAAGGGAGGAACTTCGAGTCGCAGGTGTTCCAGAACCTATGCCAGCTGCTGGGAATCCGGAAGACAAGGACAACGCCGCTACACCCTCAGTCCGACGGGATGGTAGAGCGATTCAATCGCACCATCGAGAACCATCTCCGAATAGTCGTCAGCGAGCACCAGAGGGATTGGGACAAGCATCTTCCACTATTTCTCCTGGCCTACCGCGCCGCCGTGCATGAAGCCACCGGGTGCACACCAGCCCGGGCCATGTTTGGGAGGGAGCTCCGTCTACCTGTCGATCTTGCCTTCGGCCGACCTGGGAATGATCCGATCCCGGTAAGCCAGTATTGTCAAGAACTGGTCGACCAACTGGAGGACGTACACGCGTTCACGAGGAGGAAACTACGGATCGAGACCGACCGAATGAAGACCCGATACGACCAGCAGACGGATGCCGGCGGATTCCACGAGGACGACCGGGTCTGGCTCTTCAACCCATTACGGAAGAAAGGCCTGTCACCCAAACTGCAGAAGTCCTGGGAGGGCCCGTACCGAGTCGTGAAACGGATCAATGATGTCGTCTACAGGATCCAGCGGAGCCCGAGGACAAAGATGAAGATCGAGCACCGAGATCGCCTGGCAGCCTACGGAGGGACACAGACGGACCAATGATTGATCGGGACGATCAGCCTTTTTAGGAAGGGGGTGGTGTTACGGCTGTGAGTTTGTGTCATCCCTCGCCGCATGAGTCACAACTGCCCCAGGGCTGGGCTGTGGCTTGCCTCCTGTATTGCGTGTGCCTTATGCAACAAGGCTACTAGGACAAAGGGGTAGTCCAGAATATTCGTGACTGGACCAGCGATGGAAACCTCGAGAAGCCGTGAACCCTGGATGGATCTAGAAGCATTTATTGAGTCACCGGCCTGCTATATAAGTGCGACCTGTCTAGCAGTTGTTGTTGTTGTGTTTTACGAGCTAGTGCGAGCGTTTATCGTGAGCGACAGAAGTGTGGTGACTTGCGTAACCCCTAGTGGAGCGGGGAAGAGAGAAACATACAGGGGACTGCCTGTGTTTTGAGTGAGTGTGCTTTCACTGAGTGTCGGAGATATGGTGGTTACGAAATCCAGTGACATTGTTTCTCCCAGCTTGTGAACAGCGTACAGCAAGTGCTCGTAAGTAACTGTATTTGTTGTACCTGAGGAAGAGGGGCAGGTAGCTTCTGTCAAGGCCACCGGACTCATTAGGACGGATTAACTTCTGTGGTCTGTGACAAGTGAAAGGGGCCAAGAGCGCTCAAGGAAGTGACTTGAGGAAACTGGAGTAAGGTTCCAATTGCTTGTGTTCGCTGATGAGTAGTGTAATTTTCTGGCCGCAATAAAGTTAATTATTTCTTTAAGCAGTAATTGGTGTTGTGCTTCCTACCCACCGTAATCCAGTTAACAAAAGTGCCACTAGGGGTGGCACGTAACAATATTTTACACTAAACAATAGCTCATTAATGAAACAAGGGTACAAAAGCTTTCAATTCAGTGTGATAGTATGACACTGAACTGTCGCCAAAATTGTATTTTTCTTGAACCATAGAAAATGATTTTGGGCAATAGTTCTCCTGAACCTGTAATATATCAAAAAGACTTGAAATTGAAATCGCCTTCGGGATTCGAACCCGAATCTCCAGCAATCAGGGCAGCATTTTTTCCCGCACCAGAACATCGAAGAACAAGCCTGCCTCACCGTCTTGACATGAATACGACACTGTGGTGCGGTCTACTGGACACCGAGAAGATATTCGTGACATGGATTGGCGAAACCGAAGTACTCTTGTAGCCACCTGATGATTTTGGGTTCATAGAATAACTTTAAAGAATATCTCCTCTCAAAACAGTCATAAGACCTGAAAATGAGATCCCCCTTGAGAATTGAGCCCATGCCATGTTTCGCAAAACAACTATACTACCTCGGATTCCCTTACCATCTACAGCTAAGTCAATTTACCTCCTAGGTAATCTGTCCTCGCCCATTCGCGTCCCATGACCGGAGTCAGCTCATACGAACAGCTTCATCTTAAATCTACCCTGCATCTCTTTACGACGATACCCTACAACCACAGCTCCCACCTATTTTCCCCATATATCATTCGTGTTACAACCTGGTTACATAAGAGATATCCGGAATCTACCCACCTCGCACTCCTATACAGCAAGTCAGTCTGAATACTGAGTGCTATAGAGAGATTCTTGTCATTGCATAATCTTATTTCTTGCAGAATACTGTAAATTGTTCACTACTTTGGTTCTTCTACCCTTTGACGGCCTTTTCCACTAACGAACTTCCTAGGAGAAGAACTTTTAAAATTGTCCACCTGCTCCAATTAAGATCCTCCCACCTGGCAATCTATTTTCTTTCCTTCCTTCCCTACCGACATCTCCCTCGTTAGTGAAATGCTAATGTCCATACCACATTCCCCACGTTCCTGTTCAAGTTCTAACATGCTAGCTTTAGATAGAGTCTGCCTTTACAAGCAAGCCATCAGCATAAGCCTGACTGCTTACCTGATTTCCGCCTGACTAAATCCCACCAGCCAATTCATGTCCTTCAGCAAATGATCCATATATAAAATAAGGAGCAACTGTAAACGATTACAACCAATTCTCACTACAACCTAATTTGCAACAAAAATACATTTTGATTACCTGTAGCAATCGTCCTTCGATAGCATAACTCCTCAGGTTGCTCAGAATACTCTCTCTTTGTACTCTAGCATATACCTTTTCTAGATCTACAAGAAACACACAACTGTCTATTCCTCTCGCAACGTTTTCCAATTACAATGGGCATATCGATAATTTCATCCTGACATCTCCGTTGTGATATAAAACTACACTGCTTTTCTCCATCTTATTCTCGGCCAATGAGCAAGGCCCTTCTCACTACAATGCCCGAGAAATACCTCCATAATTTTAACAATTTTTCATGTTACTGTGCCTATATTGGACCGATCACTGCTTTAGTCCAGTCCGAGGAGATTCCACTCGCATATGCAATCTCAATTATATTTTCCTATGGAACAATTCCATCCTTGTCTTGCCTCTTTACAATTTCTGGCGGAGACACTGCACTATATCTCTCATCCTTGACTTCCTCAGCCGTGACCCTCTCTCAGTTTTATTCTCCTCCCGCTTAATCTCATAATCTGCCACATTGACAGACGTTTCCACTTACATTAAATTAGTATAAGTACCATCTTCCCAATGCTTCCCTAATATCTACAGAGAGTTTGAGATACCGGAATCATCCAAAACACAACTAATTTTCTGTATTCCCTTACTTTCTATTCCGACTACAAACAGACCTCACTTTCTGCACTTCAAATCTGCTGATGCTCAATTCACAGTAGATCAGTTTGTGGTTTGCTTCGTTTAAAAATAGAAAACCGGAACACCCTTCAATTCCTGAACAATTTCCTAAAATGAAAGACAATGAACTCCTACTTTCCCACGTGTATCTTAATATCCATATGCTTCGAGAATGGGTTTGCAAGAGCTAACCCCATGCTAGCACGGACAGTAAACGTCCAGCCTGGTTCGCTTTCATATCATCACACGACATGCCTTCTCATAACCCTCTGTCCCATTTCCTATAATAGCAATGAAATCCCCATTAGCACTGTTGATCCTCACTACCACATCACTCCGTGGCTGAAAAAAATCTTTCTAATGCATGCTAATTCGCCCTTCTACATGGAGTGTACACTCAAAAATTCTTGACGAAGTTCGTGAGATTTCTAAATCTATACGCATCGAATAGAAACTATGTTACGTCCTATGTTTTTCTTTCACATACTGTCCTACTCCCCCATCTCGCTTCGCCTTTACACCTGTCGGATATACCTTAAAATCTTCTACTTTCTCCTCTCTGAGGTCTCCCTCTACCAAAACTTCATTAATCCCTAGAACAGGGGCCGGCAACACGTCGTTCGCGATCTACCGGTAGAACGACGCTACTTGCTGACGCTACTAGTTGAGTTTTCTTTCTTTAATAACCTCCCTCGGTATTAAAGGCATCTCATCGAATACGAAGTAAATCGACTGTTTGCTTCCAAGAGGTCCCAGATCTGTCAGATGGGAGTAAGACTCCGTCATTCCCACACATCGGAGACAATGGCAGCAGGTTTCCAGAAAGTACAAGTAGCATCTTTCACAGATATCGACAGGCACTAGCTGTGCTCCGAATGCCATTACTCAGCACTACTCATACATCAGTAACTATCATATTAACCACAGCCATACATGAGGCTGAGATATCGGAGAAAAACCACAACTTGCTGTAGCCTGTTCCAACAGTGCTTCTCAGGACAGGCTCAGTGAGGACAGCCATGACACACTACCTCACTTCTCAACTTACCTAGTACAACTCAGAATAACTCTGCCTAGGGTTTTTGGAGCTTGTACCCACAAAATGCGGTGGTGATTCTTTGAAGATTGAAACAGCCTCTGGACGTATTAACATACATACCTTACTTCTACATGGCTTGTACTCGATTTGTACTGCGTGACCTAATATTGTAATTGAAAGTCTCCATGGTCAAAATAATAATAACAAAAATAATATAATAATGTGTGGTCGGTCTCCTGGGAGGCCGAGTGCAGGTTTCTAGTTGACGCCTGTGGGCAACCTGCGCGTCCTTATGTGCATGAAGTGATGATGAAGACGGCACATACACCCCGTTCACAGCCCAGGGGAATTAACCCCCAGGAGATTAAATTTCCTGATGGCCCGGCCAGGAATTGAACCCGGGACACTTCGGACCAAAGCCTAGCGCGCTAACCAATGCGCCACGGCGACGACCATAATAATAATAGTAATAATAATAGCCCAATGCTATATCCCTTTCAAGACTTGCAAATATTGTGGCTTTAGAGGCGCTGAAGAGCTGAGACCTGAAGGAAAACTTCGATGTGACAGTGCAACAACTCACACGTAGAAGTTGCATTGAAACGACCTTACACAATATCGTACTGAGCCACGTTTGAACCCATTATTTTGGGTTTCTGAACGCTAATGCTAAACCAACCGTGCCAGTTAGGCATTTCTAACATTGTGTCCTTACCGGAGAAAACCGAACACAAAGAAAGACAAACCATCCCGTACTGCTGTAAACTATTCTAGAAGGCTCCTGGTTTGAAAGGGACAGAAAAGAAAATGGCTTGGACGATGCGATAGTTAGATCCAGTATGCTGTGATTTCGCGAGATGAAGGTACGGCTGAAAAACGTTCCACAATATTAACTCCGAAGAGGAATTATTATGGAGGCACAGAGTTCGTTCTCACAAACTCTCAGACTAAACGATGTAAGGCATCAACAAAAACACCATAATTTGGTATCTCACCGTTATACAGTGTTATGTACCAGATGCGTGTATATATCCGGGGTGGGGGAAAGGAACAGGGAAAGACGACCACTAGCCTGAACGTTTTCACACTACGATATTGTAGGAGGATGTTACAAATACAACAGGTGGATTAGATAACAAGTACCGGTATTGTTGTTGTTGTTGTTTCATATAAGGGCTTTGACACCGTGGTTTTTCGTCCCCACGAGCTTGGGACCATCCCGGCATTTGAATGCAGTAGAAGTGAAACACCACGGAAATCCATTTCTAGGATGGCTAAGGAGGGAATGGAATTTACCGCTTCTCAGTTTTGCCTCACGAGGCTGTGTACTCCACTCCAACCCTCAGACCAGAATTAAATTTCTTGGCAGAGGCAGGAATCAAACCCGGATCCTTGGGACGACAGCAAAGTATGCTAACCACTGCACCATGACATGGTCTCAAGGGGTATTAACTAAGTTAAACGATTAAACCAGCCAGTAGTAAAGGTAGGCCTACGAGCAGGAGTAGTAGTAGTAGTAGTAGTAGTAGTAGTAGTAGTAGTATTATATCACATCCCGCGGTGTAGCTGTGGGCGATAATTCGCGCGTCGCGCATCACGACTGAGATGGTTGATGATGATGATAATTGTTGTTTTAAGGGGCCTAACATCGAGGTTATCGGCCCCGACTGAGATGGGAAGCTGCAGCAAGTTTCGAATAGCGGCATTGAGAGCGGCCATTCAGAGTGTGTTGTGCCGATATTTTTCCACACCTCCACCAGGCAAACGCTGGGATGGTACCTTAGGTAAATTCCCGAGGCACCTAGCTTAATCCTAGACACAAATAATTACGATTACAGTGTTACAGTCACCACAATAACAAAGGTTAGTATATCGTACAAATTCAACACGCACCCAAGTACATGGGGCTAATGACAAAGATGTCTATAGCCCCTGAAATGAATCAACGAAAAGAAGTAAATATTAAATTCAATAATACTAATACTAATAATAATAATAATAATAATAATAATAATAACTAGCGGACCAGTGCGAGAACTCTCGCATAATGGGTTGTGTGCACCCCATGTGTACAGACTACCCGCCCGGCTCTAGTGCTATACGGGCTGGACGCGACACAGTTCTGCCACGGGCTATTATCTTGTTAATTTGTTTAAAATCACTTTATTAAGAAATATATTTCTGTCGACTTTTCAAGAAATGCAAGATTTATCCTGTACTATTGAGACGATTTGGAAGATTTTGGTACAAACCACACCTAACTCCCTCTGATTTAGGAGCTTGAGTTTTGTGAAACATACACCTTAGCGTATTATATATAGGCTAATAAGATAAGATAATGTTATTTGTTTTACATCCCCTTAAACTACAGCGGATTTTAGAGACGCCGGGGTACCAGAATTTTTCCCCAAAGGGGATCTTTAACTTGCCAGTAAATCTACTGACACGGCTCCCTCGCATTTGCGCACCCTCAAATGCCAGCTGGCAACGCCAGGATTCGATCCCGCAACCTTGGGCACAGCAAGCGAGAAAGTTACCGCTGAGCCACGCAGCCAGTCAATATTAAATTTACTGGAGCGCCAGCTATAATTCTGTCTAGAGCAACTCTTGTTCATCTGTCTCGAATCTCTACATCTACACATTAGTTCATGGCAATAATTATAAAATTTAAATACTTACCATTCGGTCAACACGATTGTACCCACATTTTAATGGGTGTTCCCTAAATCCGAAATATATTACACGAGATAAATTGTTCATTGGGTACAATCGTGTTGACTGACTGGAAAGTATTTAAATTGCATTTATTAAGGCAACACTGAAAAATGGCTTCCAACACGGTAATGCTACAAATGGTACAGATGTTCCAATTTTAGAAGTTCTAACCTCCTTCTAACAACATGGGTCTTACTTATGAGTACTATTAAGCATAATAAATGATTAGTAGCTACACAATTAAAACCATACGGTATTTCCCTGCTCTGCAATAATAATAATAATAATAATAATAATAATAATAATAATAGCAATAATAGGGATCCCAGGAATCAATCTGGGAAGAGTCCTTACGGCTCTGGGCTAATGGGAGTGAAATGCGTCGTTGCGTGTCACCTGCAACTTAAACATATTGGATTCAGCAAGAGAATCCAACTTAGCCTCTTTCATTCTAACTCCAGCACGTAACCTACAAGAGGTGTTCCCTGTTAAACCGAGCAACCCATTGGAAGGTTGGGTAACCAATCCCAGCAGGAAGCTGGGTTGGCGAGCCAAACAGTGCTGGGGGCTCCAAGGCTCACAACCTTGGCAGTACTTTGGTCAGTGTGCAATATCACTGGCCCCCTATCTAAATTTTTTTCAACTGTGAAAAGCATGGAGGAAACATCTGCTGAAGCAACTACCCCAGGTGGTAACCGATCCACCGTCGTCTTGAACGACGCATGCAGGCCTTCGGACTCTGGGGATCCTGCAACGACATGCTTGGAGGTATCGGCGACTCCTACAAACAAGATCAGACACGAACGTCGCAACTTCTTCGCAACATTCAACGTGAACTCCCTTATGAAGGTCGGTAAATTGAAACAACTGATTGACACCCTACAACATCATCAAATCCTGATAGCAGCAATTCAGGACAAGGTTTGTTGATGCAGAAGCTTTTGACTCCCAATGGTATATTATCTTCAAAGGTAAAGTCGGAAAACGTGTAGTAAAATCCATCCCCCACTTTGGTACAGGATTTGTGGGCAGGAAAAAGATTTTAGAGTCCATCACCAACTTTACGTCCCCCAACGGTCGAGTCTCGATCCTTTCGTTTCGAAGCACAAATAAAATCTACACCATGGTGACCGTCCATGCCCCAATTAATCAAGCTAACAGAATTGATCCACAAGGGACGGAAATCTTCTGGGAAGAGCTTGAAGATATTCTAACCAAGATTCCCAAGGAACACATCATCGTCCTTCTCGGGGAATTCAATGCTCAGCTCGGTAAGGAAAATAAATTCAAGAATATTATCGGAGAATACCCGGCCCACAGAAGAACAAACCGCAATGGAGAAAGGTTAGTGGAGTTGTGCAAGGCGTTCAACCTAGTGATGAAGTCAACCGCTTTCAAACGACTTCCGGCAAAACAGAAAACGTGGACATCCCGAAATCCCCATCTCGGCGAATTCCAAATACACCACGTTGCTGTTTCTCGTAAATCTCATAGATAAATCCAGAATGTTAAAGTCTTAAGAAGCGCAAATCTTGACTCTGATCACTATCTTTCAAAGATAAAATTAAAACTTCTTCCAAGATCCACCAAGAGATTTCAGGGAAGAAAGATCAACAGGTTTGATGTGAAAAAATTGAGAACACAAAGTGAATTCAGTCAGAAACTTGAAGCACTTGAGCCACAGAATTGGGAACAACTCAAAGAAGCAATACTTGAAACGGCACAGGAAACCATCCCACTGACAAAGTCGAGGAGGCATCCTTGGTGGACTAATGAATGTGACGATGCAATTCACCAAAGGCGGCTTGCTTGGCTGCGATGGAACAAACAGAAGAATGAAGAAAACAGAGAGAGATTCCTGGTAGTGAGAAAGCAGACTGATAAAACCATACGCGGGATAAAACGAGCATTCCACAAAAATCAGTTGTCACAGATAGACCAAGATTTCAAAAATCAGTTGTCACAGATAGACCAAGATTTCAAAAAGAACACCACCCGTGATTTCTATAGAACCTTCAAGCAAAATCTCAGTAAATACACACCACCCAGTCTTCACTTTGGGAATCCCTATGGGAAAGTTGCTTACAATGACAAAGATAACAGTCAGATCCTGGCGAAATACTTTGAGTCCCTTCCAAATTGTGAGGCTCCAACATCGAAATTATCCTTTCACAAAAATATGCTCCTCAATCCAGACTCAAGTCCACCAACTAGGGAGGAAATCAAGCAGATCATTCACTCACTTAAGAACAATAAAGCACCAGGTGAGGATTCAATAGTTGCCGAACTCTGGAAATACGCAGGTGAAAAACCAATCGACAAGCTATCGGATATTATCCGGGAGATCTGGGAAACAGAGAAACTGCCCAGTGATTGGATATCGGCCCTGATTCACCCCCTGCACAAGAAAGGTGATAAAGCGGACGTAAACAACTATCGTGGCATATCACTCCTCTCGATAACATACAAGATTCTCGCGAAAGCTCTTCAAACGAGAGCGGAAGCACAGCTCGATCAACAACTGGGCGAATACCAAGGTGGATTTCGAAAGGGGCGCTCTTGTATTGAGCAAATCATGAATCTAAAATCAATTCTTTCGTACATAAATCTGAGAAGTAAGAAATTTGTTGTGACCTTTGTTGATTTCAAGAAGGTTTACGACTCGCTGGGTCGAAGTACCCTGATCCAGGTTTTAAGAGAATTTGGTTTAGATTATAAGACAAGAGCAAACATTCACCAATCCCTGTTGGATAAAGCTTCCAAAGTGAAATTCAGGGGGAGAGATGTCTGAATCCTTCATAATACGGACAGGGGTGAGACAGGGAGATGGGCTCTCGCCTCTGTTATTCAACTGTGTTCTTGAGAAAGTTATTCGAGAATGGCGTAAAGAATTGTGTAAGGATGGTGTAGAGAATGGGGTCAGACTAGGTTGTAAGAATAAAAACCTGACAATCGACTGTTTAGCTTTCGCAGATGATGTAACAATTTTCTCTAATTCTCTTGACACGGCCACACAACAAATCAATCAATTACAGGTGCAAGCAGAAAAGGCAGGTCTTCAGATTTCGTTTCAGAAAACGCAGTTTATAACGAACATCAAGTCAGAACCCAGAGAACTTATGGTGAATGGAGGACAAATAACACAGACAGAGAAATTCAAATACCTGGGTGAATGGATTGAGCCCAACATTCGTGAAAAGGAAGCTTTCGTGGCACGGATTAACAAAATGGAAATGGCTTACCATTTAACCAAAGACATTTACAAAACACGATCAATGTCCTTCAAGGCCAAACTGAGGCATTACGTTACCGTTATTCGCCCGGAGGCGTTATATGCATCAGAATGTCTGGCGATGAATAAGAAAGGCCTGGCAGAACAACTCGAAACCAAAGAGAGGACGATTCTGAGAAAGATCTTGGGCCCGGTCAAGGAACGAGGAGAGTATAGAAGACGACACAACGATGAACTTTATCTACATGTGGAGAAAATAACGGACACCATTCGCAAAAAAAGACTCTCCTTTTATGGCCATTTAACACGAATGAACTCTGGAAGATTGTCCAATCGAATCTGTGCCTACTTTGTGGGAAAGAAAACCAAAGGGATCTGGTTTACAGAGGTGGAAAAAGACCTACAAGAACTGGGGATATCACATTAGGACATCTTGGAACGTGATTCTTTGAAGAAGAAACTTGGGGAGATACAGAGTTTTCAGCCAAAACCTATATTGAAAACCGGCAATAAGTGGACCGAAGAACAGAAGGAAGCACACCGAAGAAGAATGCGCGAATACTGGGCCAATGTGAAAGAAAGAGGGAAAAGGCAGTTGAAATAACGTGGTCCATAGACGACCGAAACGATTATATATATATATATATATATATATATATATATATATATATATATATATAAAGCAGTAATAAGACGAGTGAATTGTGTCTTGCCTATCTACAAGACACGTAGATGCACGCGAACCTAGTTTACACACCTCAGATCTTTTTGCACTACGCCCCTAAAGCAGGGGTCAGCAGAATCCATGCTCTGTGACGTCATCCTTAGGACCATTATTGCTCTGTTCTCCGAGGTTCAGCTTGGAGAGCATGGAGTTAGCAGTGACCTGTACTTCATGCATTTTATCGGGCCACCAAGGTGGTTGTTGGCTAATTTTTATCTTTGATTTCACCATTTTCATATACAGTATTTTCAACGGTATTTAAAAAAATCAGAATGTGGACATACATTTCCTCACACACACGAAAATAATATCCCGGCGCAGTCAGTTGGCGTGTGAGGGTGATTAAATGTGAGTGAGCCGTGTCAGTAGATTTACTGGCACGTTCAAGATGCCCTTCGGGTCAAAATTCCGGCACCCCGGCGCGGCGTCTCTAAAGTCCGCAGTGGTTAAAAGGGACGTCAAACTAATAACATTATAATTATGAAAATAATAGCATCCAAACATTAGTACCAAATTATTTTTGGAAGGGAAAAAAAAACATTTCTTTCATTTTATGTAGGCTTGTTAGTAGGTCAAATTATGCATTTAAATTTTAAAAATCATAACAAACAAACTATAAGACTCTTCGAAGGGAAATTTCTGAACCGAGGAAGCGCGGATCCTGCTGGAACCTTGCAGATACTTTGGATAAGCCCAACTAGGCAGAACCGAGAAGAAAAATCTTTCGGAAAATAACTTACACCCGCCGTAGACGGTAGTAAGTACCACAAATTTGAACTGTGTACGCTGGTGAAGCGGGACTGGGCCTCACGCCCGATTGGTGGCTCAAAAGGACACTTTCGAAACGACTAACTCTCATCTGGTGACTACGCCAGAGGCCGGGAAGCACTGTGCGGTTGGGAAGCAAGCTCGCGCCAGCGGCGCGCCAATTTCAACATGTGAATCTTAATTTACCCCTCTAGTACGAGGGGAAGTTAATTTCCGAAATGTTTCTATTTATGGTTCTGCCTAGTTGAGCTCACCGTATGTATCTGCAAGGTTCCAGCAGGATCCACGATTCACCGGTTCAGAGGCGTCCCTTTAGTTACGATAATGACCATGTTAAAAATAGCCTGCATTAAATTAAACCACCCATCATCGCTACTTATGAGGCATTCACTGTACGAGCTTATACCGTTCTCTAGCTGAACTACATTGCCTCGTTCGCTAATGTATGACTGCCACAGTCCTTGCTTTCTTAAGCTCAAGACCGAGTGTACTTCAATGACAATTCTCTCGTCGACTACTGCAGTAGAGGTTCTACAAAACGTACCAAGGAGGTCACTCCCTACCAACACTAGACTATCTCAACACATCTAGTCGATAAAACAGAAACAAACTGCAATAACGTCTGCAAACATCCCCAGCGATTTGTCCTGACAACATACACGCACAAATACCAGCGTTTAGCTGTGCACTTGACATTGAGAGCTCAGCGGTGGGAGAGGGGTGTAGAGCTGTGCGGGGAGCGTGCCGAATGCTTCTCTATCTGAGAACATTGACGTGCATGACAGTACGTTCTCGCAATCCGTCACAGACACAGACACGCTCAGCGTGGCAAATGTTTCACGCTTCAGTAGTATACCGTGGAAGTGGGGCTGGGAAGTGCAGAGCATACTGCCGGTAACTGTACCTCGTTGCTGCTGATACGTATTAAGGATTTTGGTCATCTTTAATCATCTGAGTAGGTGCCCCAGGACTTGAAATACGGTAGCCTACTATCCCGGCATTTTCCTGGAGGGAGTGTGGGAAGAAAAACGATAAAAATCACACACAAAAGAACCAAAAGCGCCGGGATTCGAATCTCCGACCTGCGGACTTGCTAAAGCTCCATATCGCGGTAGTGGTGAGCGATTCAACGCGCACGGTTACGCCGCAGGGTTACGCGTAGCCTACTTCATTGTTCACGAACCTTATCTGCGACATAGTCTTAGGCACGTATGAAGTCAATTAGTGTGCAACATTCCAGATGTGTGCACTGTGAGCGGTCGAAAATATCTGGGGGACGCACTCACTGTTGAGCCATATAAATGTGCATTAACTTATTTTAAAGCGCACACCAGAGACCACAGAACAAGCGATACACATGAAGGGTCACAGAGGATTCTTGTTGATTTATTTTATGAAAAAGGTACATCTTGGTCTCTTTTGGTTAGGAGAGAGAGTTAGACTTCTTTGATAACCTGTGCTTCTGTGTTGGCTGTAGTAGTGAATGTAGCTTCAATTATTGGGGTAAGGGATTGGGCGTAGATGTCCCAGGACTTGAAATATGGTGCCAGCCCGGTATTTGGCCGCAGGGAGTGTGGGAAAAGAGCACACTCAGGATGGTCTCTGCCAGCACTGGGATTCGAACCAGTGATCCCGGATAGTCTGAAGCTCCCCATCGCAGTCCTGGTGCGCGATTTAACGCGTGCGGTTTGCGCTGCGGGGTGGTCACAGATTATAGACGGCTGTACTTATCTCCGTCAATCAGCCCTTTGTACTTGGGTGTGTACGGTATCGAATATGTCAGATAACCCGTGTTCCTGTGCTGAATATGGTAGTGTGACAGTATTTATTATGTTCTAAGATTGGGTTAGACGCCTCGGCACTTCAAGCATTTGCCAAGAGAGTGAAGAAACCAACAAAGACCGCACTCAAAATGGTTGTTGTCAGCCTGCGCCAGGATCCGAAACTCGAAACTTCGAAATTGCTGTAGCACTCCCATTACAATCGTTGAGCTAAACAATTTATCAGGCATTGGCAGTGGCCAACATGTAACACATTATCGTGTGACGTATAGTTCTAAAGATCTTTCATAGTCCAATTGCGGAACACACAATTCGTAAATTTTGAAGTTATAGTATGGCAGTCGGAACATGATGCCAATTTGTATGGGCGAAGGAAAGTCCGATTGTTAATTAAAATTAAAATACAAAAAATAGTGACGGTATTACACTGATGTCCGACGTTCTAAATTTTACAAATATTTCATGATATTTATGATGATGATGATGATGATGATTATGATTATTATTATTATTATTAACATTCTTAATTAAAGGGACGTAGCAGCGTGGTCATTGACCCCTGATACGCCCGGACGCCCTTTCTGGTACCAATCTCATGAGATGAGTTAATGAATGAGTTGATAAGATGAAGATGAGTGAACACCTCATAAGTCAAGAACGCCGTCATTTCATGGAAGTCACAATTTAAAATCCTTGAATGAAGACAGGTACGGCAAAAGGGAGAATTTGAAGGCGAAAAGAGAAATGAAGTGAACGAAATATGGTTATTATTTCCCTTGCTGTCTTGTCAAATTCAAAATAAAAACGTGTTGTCCATATTTAACTAACTGGTTGGGTTTTATTTACTGTTGGCACTTGCCGAGAAAGCTTTTGGGTAAAATGAAAAAGTGGCTAAGAACGGCGCTTTGACAAGAAAAGTTAATGAAACAGGCTATGTTGACGCTAATTACGAAGCACGCGCTATAGCTGCGAGTGAATCTGATAGTATTAAAGGAGAAGAAACAAAGAGTTTAAAGAGAAAATAAGAGTGTACGTCTACCCGTTATATCTCGGTTTTTACAGGTTTGCAGATGAGATGTGATACATTTCTATGTGTTATGGCCGGACGCCCTTCCTGGAACCAAACTCATGACAAGAACATTAATGAAACTGAGCAAAGAGTTAAAAAGAAACGGCCGTGACCTATTGGAAGGTACCGTCTCGGCATTTGTTTGGAATTGAAAATGGGAAACAACGGAATACGCTTTCAAAGATAGCCGAGTCTACAGACAGCTTGGCTCCCAAGGTCTAGATTGAACCTTAGCTAGTGTACCTTCCGCTGTCGGTAAAGAGAAATAAGTCATATTAATAAAATATCATGTTAAGAAATCTGTTTTAGTTGGTGAGGCGATGGTAACAATGTGTACAGCTAATAGAGCATCGCAAAAAAAAGCCTGTTAAAATGCTATGGTACTTGAAGAGAAAACATTGCGATTAGAAATTAAAACGGGATTTGTTTTGCCGGCGCTTAGGGATATTGAATAATGGGGGAAATCTACTTTCGACAGAGAGTTCGATTCATGACAAAGCATTAGAAGCACGCCATGCTATCTCTCAGGCAACTCATGCATTTCAAGAAATGAAAACCTCCTTTTGTGGAGAAAAACTAATTACTTCCATTCCTAAAGTACACTGATTTAGTTCAGCCTTCAAGCGAAGCGGCTTACAGTAGAATCTATACATAGTATCAAACGAAGTCCTCAAATATTTTTCTTTGTCCAGGCTAATCTCGAGAACTACTGGACGAATTTTGATGCGATTTACATCATTCTATAAGGCATTTATCGACAAAGGTTCATTTATGTTGAAACATCTATCACCAAAGGAAGCCAAGCAATATTCAAGTGAAGTCGAAAAACAAACCTACGCCAGAGCGCCTTTTCAGCTTAAGCTGGCTAAACCATTAAAGATATATCAATATTTGATCAATAATAATGTTCAGCATAAAACGGTGCACAAAAGAGTCCGAAACAATATACACTACTGTTTGTAGAAAATGAAACAACCAGAAGAAATGGTCGGAGACACTCCCAGAACAGGGGTCGTGTAGGCCTGCGGTATCATACTAAGTGATTGAAATCGCAGAGAGATGGCGTGCACTTTAACACACCAATCCCCCTCCGTCGTGGGACCGGACAGATCAGTGTTCCGCACAGCTGTCGGCGTGGGGCCGTCATACCAAGTGGAAACGTGTAAGTAAGTGCAACGATGCCTCGCCGACATCACAGGTGGACTATCAGAATGTGAGTGCGATTGAACGGGGCAGAATGTTTCGGCATCGGGAGGCGGGTCTGTCGTTCCGGGACATAGCGGCTCATACAGGGCACGCTGCGTCAACAGTAAGGCGCATGTGGATACACTGGAGAGAGGAGGGTCGTACAGAGCGACGACAAGGTACAGGACGACGCAATGTGACCACAGCGCGAGACGACCGCCATCTTCTCCACATGGCCATATCGGACAGAATAGCGTCGTCCTCGGTGTTGGCTCGACGTTGGAGCACTGCAACGGGCGTGGACATGTCTGCGTCGACGGTGCGGCGCCGTCTTTTGAGGGCTGGACTGGTAACACGCATGCCACTGCGTCGGCTTTCATTGACTGGGAACCACCGACGTCTCCGACTTAATTGTCACGTGCACGCCGACACTGGCAGGCTGAGTGGCGAAATGTAGTGTTTTCGGAGGAGTCACGCTTCAACCTGACCTACAGTGGTGGCCGCAAACGCGTTCGACGCCACCGTGGATTACGCAATCAGACAGACTGTATTGGTGAGCGGCATAGCGGACAAACACCAGGTGTAATGGTTTGGGGCGCAATTGCCTATAAAGCGATCGCGCCTCGTACGTCCTAATGGCAATCTGAACAGTGACCGCTACACCAGGGAAGTTTTACAGCCCGCAGCACTGCCCCTCTTGCAGGACGTTCCACAGGCCATATTTCAGCACGACAATGCCCACCCGCATTTGGCGAGGAATGTGCATGCCTTCTTCGCAGAACGACGGATACCTCTGCTTCCCTGGCCTGCCAGTTCGCCTGACATGTCGCCCATCCAACGTGTCCGGGATATGGTCGGTCGGCAACTTGTTCGTTCAGGTCGACCTGCCGCCACTGTTGATGCTTTGTGGACGCACCTACAAACCGCGTGGGACGGTATTCCCCTTGCGTATTCAAGCGCTGTATGGTTCCATGCCACGACGTCTAGCAGTTCTAAGTGCAGCACGTAGTGGCGCGACGCCGTACTGAAGGTCGGTCGTCAACGTGCATGTACCGGACTGTCCTAATCAGTAATGTATTGTCATGTCTCTATCTGTGGTATAAAGTGCAAGGTGGTCACATCTCTTGTTCTTGGTGTTTCACTTTCTACAAGCAGTAGTGTATATCTATCTTAAATACTCAGTGTTTTAAGTAAGAATTTGCTAAAACTTTGCTAGAAATGCAACCTGAGAACACTACAGTGGACATGTACTGTATTTAAAATAGTTATATACTGTCACAGACATGGTTGTAGAACGTTTCATGCTGAACAATAATATTAATATCTCCTATCTCTAACAGTTTACCCTGGTATACTAATAGAGCGCAGAGACAATCGTTTTGATTTTTGTTTTTTACTAAAATATTGCTCGGCTTCCTTTCGATATAGATGAATGTTTCCACGCCTAATCCTTTCGATTACAATAACAATGTCATTAGGGGGAGGGGATCATTTTGTTCTTTATATGGGGAAGGGGATTTTTTGATTAAACTCGAAAGCTCTTGGTGATTCGATCAATGGCGGGCAGAGTGGGGTCAACATTTGGGGATCCGTTATTTTCTGTTTAGGGTGGGATTTGTTGTTTATTTATTTAAGGGCTTGCGACATCGTGTTCATTCAGCCTCGTGTACTTGGATGGATGTGAGTGCATAAAGGGTGTAACTAAATATGTGGGAAAGCTCCGGGGATTCGATAGAGGACCTGACAACAAGCAAACCATGTCCTGTAAACATATCGTGTATTTGCTTTCATTTCCATGTTACTAGCATTGTTTGTGGTGTACATAACACAGACCGCTACACTATGCAGGTTGGTCATTTGTGTTGATAAAGTGTACGTTACTACTTACAGTTCTCTACAGAAGGTGCTCAAAATGGCTACCACGAGCTGTAATGCAGGCGTCTATGCGCCGCATCATTGACTGTCTCACACACTCCCATATTCCCGGCGTCTGTCGTATCTGCTGACATCCTTGCTCTTTTCACTGACGCAGCATGTCCACGTTATGAATAGGTGTGGCATACCCAATGGCCTTTAAATGACCCCATTAGTAGAAGTCTAATGGGTTGAGATCGGGAGAACAAGCAGCCCACGGTATCGGTCCCCGACGCCCTATCCATTTGTTTGGGAATGCACACAGACTTGAATAGCGACGAAACGGACAGGGGGCCTGTGTGCCCTCCACAAATAACCAACTAGCATCGTAGCACCGTCTGTGTTATGCACACCACAAACAATGCTTGCAACACGTTAACGGTCCCACATAAGCTACACCATATGTTTACAGGACATGGTTTGCTTGTTGTCAGGTCCTCTATCGAATCCCCGGAGCTTTCCCACATATTTAGTTACGCCAGGTAGCCTATATACAGTATTATATATGAATACTAGCAACCTGCCCCGGCTTCACCCGGTATCTTTTAACGGTTTAACCACCGTACGCTTGAAGGCGTATTTTTTACGACTTCAATGAACTAAGACCTATATCCGTTCTCAGTCTCGGCATGATGGGTTAAAATCACTGACTGGACTATTAATTATATTACCATGGAGATAGCATGTGCAACGAATTCTTGTCAGATGCAATTTAAGAATGGCGAGGTGCATGAAACACAAATCCCCCTTCCGTCAAATTTAACTTGACTGTGTATTCTGAGGAACGAAGGCTGAAACTGGAGTGATAGGCTCGCTCGATAGCTAGTAATTGAATGGAGATCGTAAAAACACATAGGCCTATAGATGGCAATGTATTGAAGATAATGCTGTCGCGGACTCTTTTTGTAGAAACTTTCATGCTGAACAATTCTTACACTCATAGTATGTAGATATTTTTAACGGTTTACTCAGCGTAAGCTTAAAAGACGCACGAACGGTAGTATTTTTGACTCGATTCATTGAAATCATTACTGTTCGGCTTCCTTGGGTCATAAATGAATGTTCTTCTACAGAAACCTTCCTCGAGAAATCCTTTACAAACTGGTGAAAAACGCATCAAAATCCAACCAGTGGTTCTCGAGATTACCCGGAACATCCAAGAATCGGGGACTTTGTTTTATACTAAGTAGAGATATATGATTTGTCTGATATCCTGTGTTATTTTTTTTTTTTTGGGGGGGGGGGGCGTGGTGGCTCAGCGGTCAAGCTGTATGCCTCTCACCAAGGCGGACTGGGTTCGATTCCCGGTCAATGCATGTGAGATTTTCGAAGTGAAATGCCATGTCCTGTGGTTCGGATTCCACGTAAAAGGAGGTCCCGTGGCTCATGATCGCGAGATTAACGGTCACGTTAAACTACAAGCTTCCTTCCTTCCTTCCTTTTTGTGTTATTTTGATGTCTGTAGTAGTGTGAGTAGGATATTTGTAATGGAAACTGAAATGGGAAGAAGTTAGGAACCATCCCGGCATTTGCCTGGAGTAGCAGTAGGGAACTTCGCAGAACCGGGAATCGAACCAGAACCTCCACTTTGTAAGCCAACAATGGTAGTCACTACGCCACGAAGGTGGGTGTGGGGATGGGTGGTTAATCTTACAAAATAGAGAATATTACTGTATATGGGGCAATGTTGAAATTAAGCAGCTTTTATAAGTGACTTAGGCCTACATTACTTTCAGGATGAATGACGGAGTTTTATTTCACCAGTTATGTTCTAATGATAGGCTATATCATTTGAGGCACTTCGACATCGTAGTCATTTAGCCTAGCGTACTTGGGCGTGTGTAGCTTTGTCTGATTGTGAGGTCTGCAGTAGTAAGTGTATATGTAAATCAGGTGAGGATTGGGAAGGAGGCGGCCGTTGCCTTAAATTAGGAACCATCCCAGAATTGGCCTAGAGTAGACGTGGGAAACCACTTCCAGGATGGCTGAGTTGGGAATCGAACACACCGCTTCTCAGTTTAGCCTCGTGAGGCCCAGTGTACTACGTCCCAGCCCTCACACAAAAAATAAATTTCTGGTCAGAGCCGGGAATCGAAACCGGACCTCCAGAGCGCCAGCCAAGAATGCTACTCCTACACCAGGAAGTTAAAATGAAGACTTGACTGAATACTCTTTAAAACATTTCAGTTTCATATTATGAGTCCGCTATTACGAAAGGTAGTAAAAAAGAAAAGTTTTCAATGTTTGGCTAGATCAATTTTAACAAAATCACATATTTAATGGCCCTTTTAACTTCTTTCATCTTAAGACACGCCGAGCTGCCACAATTTTGTTTTCGAAGGGGATCTTAATGGGTCAGTAGGTACGAGAACACCTTAAGGGGAGGTATGACTGGAAATTCTATGATTTCAGTGAAACACGTAACTTTTTGTTTCTCTCTTTCTTTCTTTCTTTCTTTCTTTCTTTCTTTCTTGCATAATAAAATACCCCCAGTCAATGCTCTACCAGAAAAGCATCTCACCTCGATGCTTGGGGAAGATGTCACTCTTTTAACGGAGTAGGAGATTGAATATCATTTTAATTATTCGTAATTTTCTTGCAAAAAATACTCAGAAACTACGTAAGGACGTCTAACAGGGGTGATTTGGAGTCGGGAAAGTAAACAAATGGCTGCATGAAACATGCACTCAGGCAGGAGATTGTTGTGACAATTGTGTGGCGTAAAGTGACTATTGATGGATTTAATATATTTTGTTAATAATTAAATCATTGATCAGCATATTGTTAATAGTAAAAATGATTTTGGGCATATAAATATTCTTAATTGATATACCAGAAATCTGATATGTTTGGCATCATGCCCCAACATTCGGGCTGAGATGCCTAAAATCCTGATTGAAAATAATTAGTGATTGATTCCAAAATACTTGGCTAATTTTGCTGTAAATTAAATTGCAGTGTTAAAATATTATGTGAAATGTTATCAAATGTAATGGGGAATAAATATATATTTTTCCAATATGAAAATATATTTCAAATTAACAAGTTAGGCATCCTCCCCTGATCCACTCATATCTTTTCCGAGCCGCTAATTATAATGCAAAGGACAGCCATTTTAAAAGGTGCTGCGCGAGCATTTAGATATCAGGTTTGTTGTTATTTGAATTATGGGCTTTGCTACATCGTCATTATATATCCCCAGGTACTTGGGTGTGGGTGAAATTGGTCTGCTAATATGTGCTATTGTGAGGGCTGTATTGGTGTGTATTTGTGATTCAAATCAGGATTTGAAAGGATGCGGTCGTGGCCTTAAGTTAGGAACCATCCCGGCATTTGCCTGGAGTAGAAGTCGGAAACAACGGAAAAATACTTCCAAGGTGGCTGAGATGGGAATCGAACGCTTCTCTTCCCAGCTTTACCTCACGAGGCTGAGGGTACCCCGTTCCAGCCCTTCTTCCAACATTCCTCTACAACTCTCAAACTGACATGACATGGTTATCTTTAAAAATAGAAAAGTTGGCAGCATACGAACTTTTTCAATGCTGCTATGCGGTTATGAGAGAATATTCAGAAGTTTTACCTACATGAAAATTGTAATATTGCCAGAATAAAATATTTCAATAATCCATCATCAAGACGGCACATTTAGCTACACGTGTGTGAAAAATAGATATCACAAAGTCAATGCAACATGATATAAGATCGATTTTACTAAAAAGGGGACACAGTTTATCGTTTTTCAAAAAAATATGGATATCTAATTTTTCTAGCATTTCTATCAAGTTTACGTAGTTCTAATATAGGACAAAAAAGATCGGCAAAACATAGTTTTACCCGAATATGCTGTTTTTACGACAAAGAAAAATTTTCGACTGATATGGCAACAGTGGATTGCTAGAAAATGACAGCGTCATACATGTCTCGCGTCCAACAGAAAGAGAGAAGAATATCCCTATCTAACCAGTGCTTCATTCTAAACGTTGGATGCCTTATAGAGACTAGCATCAGATGAGCTGCTGCAGCGTAGCACCAAAGGAAGCACACAGGACCCTTCACAGTATCCTCTGGAGCAAAAGCATTAAAAAATCTTCGTTGCAAAGAGGAAAATTGAACTTGCTAGCCTTAAGAGTTGTCAGTGAGTTCAATATGGGCTGTTTCAAGACACACAAAAAAAATCCATTGTGTGCGAGAGGAATCAATGTGTACTAATTCACTCTTTAGTAGCAGAAAACAGGACTTCTGGCGTGTGAGGATGGGTGAAATAAGTAGCACAGTCCATCAGAAAAAAAGCCAGAAAAATCCACAAACAGCGGAAATTATCAGAAGACATAAAAGGGCTCCTGAAAGGGAAATATAAGAAGCAGGACAATTCTGATTGAAAGACATTATTACATATCTCAGTTTGACATTTTAGTAGACTACTTTTTTCTGTGTATAAATTGCTCCTCGTGACATAGTTTACCTTCTAATCCGTTGAAAATTTATTTACACACTGTATTGAATGTCATGATGAAAACTTGCTTAAGTTTTAGGTAGATTTCTTTAGAAAGCCACGTATAACAATGAGTACCATGTTACGACATATCTTCACGTTTCACATCCCCCAGATCCCAAAACCACTGCCATCAGTGTAAAAGATATAATTTATATAATATAGATAGATAGATAGATAATGCCTGTACATATCACTTTCTTGTGGACACGACAACTACTGTCATATTGAACCAATCATTTTCAAATATAACATTATATATAACCATATAAACTGTCGGTCGAGTTCGTTAATGGGGAAAATCGGATCAAAGGGATGGAAATGAGGGAAGGGGGGTCTAATTTGAAAATCTGAAATATCGCTATAACTTTCTTAGTAGGCTAAGCGAAAAATCGATCCATTCAAAGTTCATACAATTATTCGGGTAAACACCCAAAACTTATCTCAGTGAAGGTTTTTCATAGCACCAACTAATGACCAAAGGGGTGGGATGAATGGATTATTGAAAGAAAAAAATCATACCCCACTTAATAGGAACAATATCAAACCCGTTGAAAATGGCCAATACTCCTCCAAAAATTACCTAAAACTCTTGTCTGAAAGAATTTTTGATATGAGCAACAGTTACGCCAAGAGATGAGCAAAATGTCTTTTCGGAATTATAATGATGATGATAATTGTTGTTTTAAGGGGCCTAACATCTAGGTTATCGGCCCCTCTGGAATTATAAGATAGGGCTTCTAGTAAGTGGAACTTAGCAGGTACACATAGGCCTACAAATGGCAAATATAGTGAATTCCGAAACATTTTTCTTTGCCTGGTAATATATACCTCAGATTTCCGGCGTGCCAAGGTTTTTCTTTTAATCCAGTATGTCTGACAGACTTTTCAGAAAAATTCAATTAGGGCGGACTTGTTTCTTTTGTTAAAAATCGAATTTTGAGCTTATAAAAACGATTGACAGTTATATTTTAAACTTAAGTACAAAATGCATAGCAAACTTCATTTTTATATTCATCAACTACATTGCTGCCAAATGTTGGTTCATTTCTCTTGAAACTGTGTCACGTGGAGCATTTTCGAGTGTGCGTAAAACTGTATAAAAAGCAGAGTAACTTTGAAACTAGATGACTTAAATTAATGAAATTTAGTATGCAGCTTACCAATTAGTGTTCACTCGCACATTCGTGACATAAATTTCATTATAATAGCTTAGAAACGGTAGAAATTTGAAATTTCAGTCATACTTCCCCTATGTTATTGCAATGGGCAGGTATCTAACCTGTAATGTAAACTTATTTAGGCTTGCACTTTTACAACGATGCCACTTACGTTAATTAATTCACATATTGCAGCGTATTTCACGTTAGTCTGATGACTTGAATGTAATGGAAATTTTCAACACAACAGAAATTATAAGAAAATCATTCGACAATTTTGACTTTTTAAAAAGGCGAGTTGAGCTTCTAACTTAATAATTGTTCATTTATTCCTCATTCATTACTGACGCTAAATCTTGGTTGAGCACTTCACAAAATGTCCAGTTTTATTTATCAGACTAATGTAGGTAGCAAAGTATGTATTTGCTCCTCGTGAAGTAACTTACCCAAAAATACTGGTCCCATGCGGAAGAAACGATTGCAACATGTGCAAGCGCTTCTTGAAGTTACTAGAAATTTCATGAAGTGGTTAATTTCACCAAGAGGCTACGATTAATAGTTTAGTTTTGCGTTTAGTACGATAGTCCTTTAAACTACTAATATACTGTAGACACATGCCGGGGTGCCGAAATATTTGCCAGAAAATCAACTCACATTGAAAATGGTTCTTGTTGAATAATTTAGGGGCTTTGTGACATAGTGGCCATGTAGCCCCGAGTACTCGGATGTGGGTTTGTAATTGGGGCTAGGATTTTGGAAGTGCAGCCGTGGCCCGAATTCAGTTACATGCCTGCATTCGCCTGGAGTAGAAATGGGGAAACCACGGAAATCCACTTAAAATCTGACTGAGCTAGGAATCGAACCCACCTCTTCTCAGTGCAGCCCCACGGAATTGAGTGAATCCAGGTTATCACACCAGAATTAAATTTCTTGCTTGAGTCGGGAATCGATGCCAATCCATAGTGATTCCACAACTTTGGGCACAGTAGGCAAGAACCTTACTTACAACTCCTCACAGCCGATCTCTGACTGAAGGCATATTTTCTAACGGTACGAGTGAAAGAAAATAACTATCCTATGCGAGTACTTGTAAGGGACCGTATTTCCACATGACATGAGTTTGGTAACTAATTATTGAAGAAAGAAATACAAAACGGGTAACCACTACGAAATGCGATGTTTTGTTTAACAAACAGCCATGATCATGAACAAATCTTCATCATCCAAGCCGACCTGCACACGGATAAGGTGATGACATCTGTGGGAAAATTTCACAAATCTGAAATGGTCAGTCGGGTCACTGCCTTCTTGATGTCACCCACAGAATAAATCTTTCATTCTCTCAATAACTCGGATATTGTGCGTGGGCTTCTGTTCAGATGGGAGCTCGGTCCCTCACTGCCCAGCACATTCAGCACATTAGAGCAGATTCTCTAAGGTCAAGGAGTTGACCCTTGACGTGAATTGGGCGCATTGTTTCATACATAGGAAAGCATTGACCTCTTGAAGTATGCGACCTAAATATAACTGAGTTACAAGTGAACGAAACAAGTCAATGTTATAAATGGCTGACTAATGCTAACCTAACTTTAAGATATTCAGTACTCGGAAACAAATCGGGCAGTAAGTGTATGCACCTCTCCATTCATTACTAAAATGCTATCCAAGTACTGATCGGGATATTGGTTATTCCAATACGCAGTTGTTTGTCTTGTCTGTTGTTTTCACTTAAGATGGCAGCAATTAGCCTATAACTTGGAACGGAAGGCAGCTTGTAGTTTTACTTGACCGATAATCTCGCGATCATGAGCCACGGGACCGCCATTTTACGTTGCATCTTAACCACTGGACGAGATTTTTCACTTCGAAAATCTCACATGCAACCGGGAACCAAACCCAGTCCGCCTTGATGAGAGGCAAGCAGTTTGACCACTGCACCCCCCCTCCCAATTATAACTTGGAATTACCTCCTGTTGATGGGAGTTCAAAATTACATGCGCTAAATCCTTCCCATAGTGGCCTAGGTTCGCTCTTTTGACACCTCTCTTTTGACATTATGACAAAACAGTGGCATTAAATAAACTGTGGTTAAGGCCCGTATCACACACGACACTCGCTGGCAAGGAAGCTGTTGTGATGGCTGGTATAAAATCCTTTATAATTCTGTTCATCCTCGTCAGTAGACCTGCTTTTATGACCGAAGTATATCACTAGCATATCGAGCGAAAAGCTGTAAGAAATAAAACATGGAGGGCGGTTGTCGTTTAAGGGTATTACTTGCAGTTGATTCGCACTATTAACGCAAAGTGGTCGTGAAGGTAAATTTTAAAACATGCTAGGTACTGAATGAATGCATTTTAATCAATATTTAAGATCTAACCGTAATAATTGGATATTTAACCACACGCGTTAATAAGTTGTGCAACAATGAGCTCCGAAGTCCGCTGGAAAAGTGTGCGAGTGGTATCGCGCCTGCTCACTGTTTTAAAGATCCCAGGTTCAAGGCTATCAAACTGAGGGAAAATTTACTTATTTTTAATTATTTTATTATATTCTCCCAACCTCGCACAGCAAGTTTTCAACTTAGTTTTATTCACATGGTCTATGAGGAAGATTTAAATGAACATTGGTAGGGAAAATTGTCTTATTCTATCGTTTAAATTTTTATTTTCCCTACTTCCTGCTCAAAACCATGGATGGACACTATTCGTGATATCTATTAGAATTTTAATAGCTCGGTATTTACTCCAGAATAATAATATGACACGTTCTGTGTTTACTGTATGTGTATAGGTTCTTGTACTCAATCTTTCATGCAAACTGCCGGGGAAAATGGCAGTTGTATGGAAGCTATCGTGAAAGTCAGAACCTAGCATAGAAGGCACAAATAACACGGTGCTAGACGCGTCTATACCAGCGTGTATGCCCGTACTGGTAGAAGCTTCCATGTTAACGAGTTTCGTGTGATACAGGCCTTCGGATTAGTTATTGGTTCGTGGTGTGCATAACTAGTCACATCCCTCAGTTCGTGAACCATGGGTAATGGCTAAGAGGCCGAATAAATAGTCCTAACAGTCAGAATACCAGTTATTATGGAATAGAAGTGGTCATAGAGGACATCATATGGGTCGTGGGCCTACATGAGATTTCCACATCGTTGCGAAATGGGTAGCATACTTGGCCGTCATAGCCGAGGCCCGGCTCCGCCAACAAATTTAATTCTGGTCTATGGGCTGGAACGGAGTACACTTAGTCACAAGAGGCAAAAACTGAGAAGAGGTGGGTTCGATTCCTATCTCGGCCATTCTGGAAATGACTTTCTGTAGTTCCCCACTTCTACGCCAGGCAAATGCCACGATGGTACCTTACTTATGGCCACGGCCGCTTCCTACTTCAACTATAAACACACACATTAGTACAGACATCACAGTGACACATGTTATCCGACAAATTCTACACACACCCTAGTATACGGGGCTCCAAAACCACGATGTCGCAAAGCCCCTACAAGAATCAACACAACTTCCAACCATTGGACTGTTACACGCCCTTCCCCCGTCTTAGGGCGTGACGACAAGCGAAGGTCGATCACCGTAGTGGTCTTAGATGAGACCAGTGGCGTACGCAGGATTTCCATCTGGTGGGGGTTCATTAATATAATAGGGTAATTGTGTTTATTATTAAAGGGACAGATGACCTTGCTGTTCCGCCCCTTAAAACGACAGTCATCATCATAATTAAAATGATATTTAGATTA
Organism: Meconema thalassinum; assembly: GCA_946902985.2. Lineage (NCBI taxonomy): Eukaryota > Metazoa > Arthropoda > Insecta > Orthoptera > Tettigoniidae > Meconema > Meconema thalassinum. The sequence goes on from OX336389.2 coordinate 1,039,043,786, forward strand.
ACATTCATAAAAAACAATAATTTAATAACCGTTATCTTGCATCAAAACTATGTTAGGCCTCACTTTTTCGACTCAATAAAAAAATGTAAAATCTAGAAAATATGGAAAACAGTAGGCTAACTAAATATTAAAACTGAAATGATGCAGTGGTATCACCATGCCCCTAGTTACGTGGTTGCTTATAATATCGATATTATGTCAGAGAAAAATAATGCTTTGCTTTCCGTGTTCCTACTGCCAATAGTAGTCTATTGACTCTCAAAATCTGCCTATCTTGAAGACTTATCTATACCATTAATTGGAACTCCTCATGAACTGAATTATCTTTAACGAAACGGACACACCCAATTGAAGCAACCCGAAGCGACGTGAAAAAGGTTACCGATCGCACACTTCTACAGCAAAACTGATCGATGGCTAGCTCCAACGCTGAAGGAGGAGTGGAGGAGTAGAGTGCACGACATTTACCAAGTGACGAACGTGATCATTTTAAAAATATATACAGGAGTTAAGAAGACTCAATAGCGGTAGCGTAAAACAGGTGATGGATGGGACAATATAAGGATTCAAGTAAAGAAATATCTTACCCCCCCCCCGTCGGTACGCCACTGGATGAGACCCTTTACTTTACGTCTCGCAGTGGTACAAAATGTGTCAGAAATCACAAGACTTTGAGTACCGCCTGCAAAGACCACATAGTTTCAGTATTCAAGCAACGAAGTCAGCTATCGAAAGATTGGGAAACTGGTGAAACGATCTCATGCGACTGTCCAATATATTATTAATAGGGACAGGATTTTTTGAAAGTGCATAGCCAATGCGCATATGCAAATATTGTGAGTTTATTGGATTTATTGAATACTCTGAACAAAACAGCATAGTTTAGCATATAGCCTAGATTTGAAATTAAGTGTAATTTAAAACATCTTGAAATAAATTGGTTTCGTCTGCGTGTTGGACATCCCTTGTAAGAAACTTTCTGAAAAACAGATAACGAGATAACAGTACTTTACGCCTGGTATTTCAAGAAATAGCTGGGGTGGGACATTCCTTTCACAATCTGAGTAGTAGCAAGCAACTTTCTGAGGAACAGATGGCGAGATAACAATATTTTACGCAAGAATGCTGCCTCAAAATGCCTAAAGAGAATAGTAGCAGAAATGACTTATTCAATCAGTGGGTTTCAGGTAGATAGTAATTATTCAATTGATGGCGTTGTCGTCCATTGTCAAGTATGCTCGAAGGAAATGAAATGTGAAAAGAAATTTCAACTTGAACATGCAAAGACGACTGCACAGATTACGGCCAAGGAGGGAAAGAAGAGCGAATAAAATTAGCTTATTGTTGAGTGCATAATTTTCAAATCCATAATTTCTACTTTTTTGTGCCTATTTGCATGCATATTTTAATTGTTTTTAGTGCATAAATGTTCGGTCTTTAACTATTAACAAGTTCAAGACGGGATCGACCGATAATCGAAAGCGACAGCGACGAACAAGGGTCATTTCGCAACGTGAATCTTGCCAATTGGTTCGTGAAGCCTTAGAGAACCCTAGAAGTAGTGCAGCTGAACTAGGGAAACAGCTTGCTTCACGTTCCAGGAAGACTGTTACACCTCAAACTATTATGAATCGGCTTCATGAAGCAGGCATTGGCAGAGCAACGCGAAAGAAGAGTTTTATAAGCGAGATAAACCGAGGGAAGAGGTTGGCATTCGCTAAGGAATAGGCTATATAAACATGGGACAAGACTTCTGGAAGAATATTTCATTTTCGGACGAAAGTAAATTTAACATGTTTCGATCTGATGGTCGACAGTTAGTTTGGAGAAGACCAAATACAGAACTGGAAAGCAAAAATGTAGCCTACTACCAAGAGTGAAGCATATAGAGCCACGTCATGGTATGGTGCTGCAGGAGTTGGTGAACTGGACGTAACTGAAGGTAACATGAATACTCAGGGCTAAATCAAAATGCTCCGGGGTAATTTGTCTATGAGTGTTGTGAAGTTAGGCACACAAGACACCTATTTATTTCAACATGACAACGACCCAAAGCAGAGAGCAAGATAACGCGAGAGTGGCTGCTGTACAACGCCCAAAAAGTATTTCACACGCCACCGCTATTTCCGGACGTTAACCCCATTGAAAATTTATGGACACATTTCGAAAACAAAATCTTAAAATTAAAGTGTTCCTCCAAAACGCAACTAGTTGACAATTAGCGAAAATGTTGGTCTGAAATTACACCAGACATCACGAACAAGCTTGTTAGGCTTCAGGCCATTATAAATGCAAAAGATCGGCATACCGAATATCAATTGCGTTTGTATACTGTAGAAAGTCTCATTTGTGGTGTATATGAACACTTGTTTGGTACCCCAAGAATGTTTTTTGTTTCATATTGTAATACGTATTGTGTTTGAAAAGTTTTCAGTTTTCGGTAATGAATAAGTGGTAGGCTACTTATCGTTCTACATAATGAAAACATGACATTCTCTGGCCATATATTAAAACAACATGGTGTATGAATACTTCTTTTTACCAACTGTATGTATCGCAGAGCAATAACCCGATCCCAGTACGGAGTTAGGTTCAGTTTTCTGCTACAAACTGGCATCTCGGACGAAAATCTAAACAACATGCCATACAGTAAAAGCGCAGACATTTTGTCAATACTTCGAAAGAGACAGCCCTTGCGGTTTACTTTTAATTATTATTATGATTAAAATTACAATCAACGAGATGATATGAACAACACATCCGCCCCAGCAAGAAGCGCAGGCCGGACTGGGTCTGTGTGTAGAAGCTAGTCGTTGTACCCCACTCCCTATATGAGCCCGCGAAATATTGGCCAATGCCATAGCCAGTTCCTCAGGCAAGGGGAAGTCACTAGATACCGAGTCTTCCCGAACTCCGCCGCTGGCTTACGAATAATTGCGAATGCAAACGAGCCGCGCTAGGGAAGAAAGAGAGGGGCGGGGCGGGAGGGACTAGCAATAAAAATGGAAACCGCGGCATGAAGTTCGATCGCGGGCCCAGTGAGACAGGAATACGCGCGGCAGCCTCAAACTATTCAGAGTAATTAAAACACAGAAATGTCGCGCAAATAGTTAGGACGCGTGAATGATGTTCACCTACTCATCTCCAGCTAAAAAAGAAAGAAAATATTGCAGATAGTTAAGCGAGCTAGTAGTTTTAACATGGCATAAGGTCATAAGACACAGGACCTCCTTTTTACATGGAATCCAATTCACCGGACGTGAATCTGAAACTTGGAAAATCCTCCATACAGAACATTAATCAGGAATCGAACGAGGTCCGCTTTGGTGACGGAAGACCAGCTAGACCACTGCAGGATCACATCCGCTCGAATTAAGAAACACAACTTAATACTGTGAATATTAACTAGGAAAAATATACAGACTCTAAAGTAATTTAGTTGTTGATTCTTTAGGGGCTTTGGGACATCATGATCGTGTAGCCCCGTGTACTTGGGTGTGTATTTGTAATTGAAGTAGGATTTCGGTAGGAGGCAGCCATGGCTCTAAGTTAGGTACCAACTTGGCATTTGCCTGGAGCAGAAGTGGGAAACCACGGACAACCACATCCAGGATAGCTGAGGTAGGAATCGAACCCACCTCTTCTCAGTTTTGCCTCACGAGGCTGAGTGAACCCCGTTCCAGCCCTCAGACCAGAATTAAATTTCTTTGCAGTGCCAGGAAACGAACCCGGGCTCCGCGGTGACAGCCAAGAATACTAGCCACTACGCAACGAGGCGGACCCACTGTAATTTAAAAAGGTACTACCCAGCCAGGGAATTGTTGCCGCTAGGCGTGGAGCGGGGCTGTTGTGCATACATTACGTCAGCTCGCCACGTTATGGCTGCCAAGGGTGGGTGCGGGGCAAAAGGGGGAACGCATGTACAGTCATATAATGAGAACACACCGCACAGCGCACGACCCAGCACGAAGCATGCACACACACAACATGCGATGAGGTTTCGCTGGAGACAACTGCACGTCTATCGCAGGCGTGTGGCTGGGCGGAGCGCATTAGTTTCGATTTCCGACAGCGGTAACAATTCGCTGGCAGGTTAGTAGGCCTAAAGTAAGACACAGACACAACTATACTCTGTGAGCTGCCTGAATAGGATTGACATTTAGCCGGATATTCCACGTCGGTCATCACCCCTCTGCCTCTAGACCAATCCATGGTCGCATAGTTGATTTCATAATACTCTGCGTTGTAATAATACAGCCCACGTGCTTCAGTGCCTTGTCAGCTATATCTCTGGCTTGTACAGTTCGGCAACCTCGTTCTCAGACCAATTGGCGAGGCGAGAACTGTCAATCCCATTCTAGTAGCTCACAGAGTATAAATGGCAATAACAACAGGATTGTTGTTGTTGTATACACGTAGGGCCTTTGCGACATCGTGGTCGTGTAGTCACGTGTACTACTGTAGAGTGTGCGTAGTATCCGCCTGATAACCTGAGTTATAGTGTTATCTGTACCAGTATTTGTAACTGAGGCTATAACATGGCCTGGCGTTAGGAACCATCCCAGCATTTGCCTGGAGTAGAAATGGGAAATTAAGGAAAATTACTTCTAGAATACTAAGGCGGGAACCGAGCCCATCTCTTCTCACTTCTGTCTTACGAGGCTGAGTATACCCCATTCCAGCCTTCAGACCAGAATTAAATTACTGGCGGAGCCGGGAATCGAACCCAGACATCCGGGGTGACAGCCAAGCATCTTAGGTGGTCAAATACCAGCTGGGTTGGTTAATGTGGCATGTCTTAAAATTGTCCCATAGCACAAAAGCCTGGGATTTGCCAACATGTGCAAAACGAAGGAAACAAATATTCTGCTCCGATTCAGAGGATCGAGATATGGCAGTCATCAGTCACATTTCCTTACTGTGGGTGTGAAATTTGATAGCCTAACCTGCCTTATTGAGGTGAATATGCTCATGCCTGTATTGAAAAATGAAATATTATAATAGGCCTATAACTCGTGGATGGACAAAGCCGTAGCTTTGAAAATACACTATTCGAATATGTCCATGAAGATAAGTGGGGAAACTATATGAAGCCATTTCGAGTGTGGCCGACCATGGGACACGAATCAACCTATCTTTGGAGCTCATATATAGGATAGTGGTCACTCTGGTTAGGTGTATATTAGTCGGTAACAGGGACGGTGCGTCATTAAGGGCCGAATGGGCCCTGCCCACCCAAGGCCGTTAGGCAGCATTGCAAAGAATTTGTTTAATGCATGTCTTTTAAAATTACTTTAAGTGTTTTACCCTTCTAGAATCTCTAAAGAGAATTCATTATAAATAACTCATCCCTAGCTTAAGATCCTGACAGTCTCGTACGGTGTATCGTCATAGCGAGGGCCGCTCCACAGCAAGTCCCATGTAAAGTATATGGCTTCATGGGCCGGGTGAGAAAACAGTGGGCATAGCACTGTCTTGCACGCGAATTATTCAGTGCTACGAAGGGAATTTTCTCTCTCTTCAAGGGCCAGCAGATTGGGCCCATAGCGTTGCTTTGAAGCTTCCTGCTTCTGTCTCTGTCAAACAGGATTACGGGAGAAGGGTTCACCCCACCCCCACGCTCTTAAACAGGTATTCAGCTATTGTTCGCAGATTGCTGACATAAGACAAACAAAATAATTATACATTTTCAGTTGTCTGATATTCCAAGTACAGTACAAATGTGTTAGTGAGTTCTGTCGATGAAGCTGTATTTTCTACTGTATAAATGTTTCCTTTTAAATTTGTGGCACGGTACGTAGTTATTTAATATGTCGATTGTATGCCGAAATAGGAAAATGAAAGTGGAATTTTTAAACAAATCCATTTTCTTCTATAGCTCTGAACACAAAGTTAGAAATTAAAGAATTATGACCTCATCAACCAAGCTGATGGATACATTTGCTTCATCAAAGCACAGGAGAGAAGATGTGGGTACAGTTTTTAATGCACCAACTATTTATTAAAACTCGTTACAAATTTTGTGTTGTGTAGAATTATGATAATGGCAATATTTACAACAATAAATGCCAAATATAAAACAATATTTAATATGTAACAACAATAGTATCATCTGGCCCACCCTAGAATTTTAATCAGGAGCCGCCGCTGGTCGGTAATATACAATACTTTCACAAGCTTAGACTACAGAGTATTGAGGCACCTGATATAACGCACGTGACAACCACAAGAATGAAAGACACCCACAGAAACAGTTATTTAATTCACTGTATATTCAATGCACGTAATCGGTGAGGAAATAGAATGAGCATCGATGTTTTGAAAACATGGGTAGAGAGGGGCGCAGGACCTCAACCTAGACATCAAGATATAGGCCTACTACTACTACTACTACTACTACTACTACTACTAGGATAATGCGCTGTAAGTCACAGTTATTGCGTAAGTGACGTCACGGTGCAGGAAGTTATGATTAATGAGCCATAGAATCTTCTGACACGAAATTGTCGCATTAAAACACGCTCAAATGCCATCTGACTGAATTAAGATGCAGCCCGCGATACTTCGATTTGAAGACCAAGTGACACTCAGCCCAACCATAAAAGTTTCACAAGAATTTCACCGCTGCCATTATCCAGTAATCACTATTATAAATAGGAGGGTATAAAACAAGGAAGCTTCCTTAATACAGGGTGATTCTCTATGTAGTTCACAACTTCAATAATGTGTAATATTATTTATTGGAACCACTTTCAGACTTGGTTTATATGTCATTACACATTACATAGCAAAACACTTCAAGTTTTTTTTGACAAATCCATTACGGCTCAATGTGTGCACCATTTGTCATCCTGGACACATCCCAACGGAAGTTGATTTCCCGCCACGTATGAACCAGCATTTCCGGGGTAACAGAGACGATGGCTGTTGTGATGCGATGACTCCGTTCATCAAGATTTGCAAGTAGGGGAGGGATGTACACCCTATCCAACAAGTGACAGGTGGCGCGCGTGGCGGACAACTGTGCAACTACAAACTACGTGAGTCAAAACTTGAAGTGTTTTGCAATATAATAACATATAAACCAAGTCTGTAAGTGGTACCAGTAAATAATTACACATTATTGAAGTTGTAAACTACATAGAGAATCACCCTGTATTACAGTTGTAGCAAGATTACGCCCCGTTTTCCGATGCTCGTTTAACCTTGTGGCTATCTGGCAGCACAATATTTTAAAATATAAAACACACACAGATCTAGCGATAAAGTTTTTACCATGGCAGCACCTAAAACAACTGCTACCCAAATTCTTGGTTGTAAAGTAGATCGCCATGCAAGAAATATAAATAAAAAAGTAAAATTATACTAAAGGCACACCAAATAAGATTGAAAACAACTAACAGGAATAGGCCTACCCATTCTTCAAACGACCTTTGGTACCGGCAATATTCGTAGTATGCCTATAGTTGGGCTATGTTTTACCCAAATGCATAAAATAACTACCAAAGAAAATGTTATTAAAATAGCTCAATAGTTAGCGCTTTGTGGTGAGGTGGGAGAGCCAAGTTAGTCTTCGAACAACTATGATCTTACAAACTACTGTAAATTACGAACCATTCCACTACATTAAATCAAGAAGGCAATGCATGCTTCGAAAAACAACATTATCAACAACAAAAATACTTTGAGGTAACATAATGGAATGACTCTTAACTTTAAATCAACACTGAGCCGACGCATACGTGAAATGCTCAGCAACTACTGTCGACCAAAATATTATGTGCACTCGAGTTTGAAGGTTGTTTGTGAAGTAACCAATAGACCTACATAAAATCCAATAACAGCATCATTTTCGTCGTTATATTGTACTATAGTTCATGTAGGTTTGGAATTTTTAATTTATATTTTAATATTTTTTTTATCGCAGTTGGAACACAAAAAGTGCACGTTTTTAAGCGCGTTTCAACCATGCGTCACATTTAAGAACTATTATCCCAAAACCCCGTTATCAGAGCGAATCCAAATTTTACTGGAATGTTTTATAACTGGATTATTAATTTCAAAATTTTGTGTGTCCAAGAAACAAATTTGTTATCATTTTTGTAAGGTAACTTTTTCTCGGCTCGGGGTGGTTGGAAAATGTAGTTCTTGGTCGCGTTGTAATCCTTATACATCAAAAGGTTATATAGTGTGACTGTGCGCTCAAAATCGGGCACTTTTTGTGTTCCAACTGCGATAAAAAATATTAAAATATAAATTAAAAAATCCAAACTTATATGAGCTAACGTAAAATAGAACAACAAAAATGATGATGTTATTGAATTCAATGTAGGCCTCTTGGTTACTTCACAAACCACCTTCAAACTCGAGTGCACATAAAAAGGTCGACAGTAGGCTATAGTCCGGGACAGCTTAAATAAGTTACTAGATCAAAACAGAGTAGCCAACATTAACAGCCGTCCCCTATACCTACGTAAATGTTGGTTTACGCTTGAATTTCTTGAAGTTAAGTTGTTTTCATGTGCCAGGCCATTGTGGCCAACCTTGCTTAAAATCTCGCCATCTCCAAAGACCATAATACCAGTAAAATTTCTCAACACACAGTTGCCGACATGTTTCTGGCGATAACTCCCAGAATGCATTTTCCACACAGCCTCCCAACATAATAATTACGACTTTCACTAATGACAATTATCAGAATAATTTCACAGTTTTCTGTGGAATTTCAAGTCTAATGAAGTTATAACATGTTGTACACGGTAAGTACTACTAATATACATCGATTAAAACAGTTTTTACAGTTATTATAGACTCTTGATTATGGAGTATGTGCGTGTCTGAGATGTTTGCAAGCTTTTATTTAATTAATTTTTTGGATAAATTCTTATTTAGATTTCATCATGAAGCCAAAAAACACGAGAACTGGATTGTAGAAACTCTACGAAGATCACTGGCGAATCGACTTCGATTTGAGTATCGTAAGTATACTTACATAATTAAAAGTAGGCCTACAATGTTATTTAATCGTTGTTTTATTTATTTTTATATTCAGCCAGAGCACAAATAACGTAATAAAGAACCTTAATGGTCTTTGGAAATTTTGAAATAGTCTTCTGACTGCATTTTTCGTATAATACAAACCAAACATAACCTAAAATATAGCCTATGTAAGTTCACTCCTAGGAACATATTCTTAGGATCAATTCGCCTTCTAATATTGTAATGTATCTTATTCTCGACTTCCAAGTGCTGTCAGCCATAATATTATAATACATTGCATATGTTACTCGTAAGCTTGGTAGTAGTAGTAGTAGTAGTAGTAGTAGTGTGAATATAGTTGGCTACTGACCTATAGCCTACTTAGTAGTAGGCAGATACCGGGTGAGTTAGCCGTGGTGGTTACGGCATGACTGATGGCAGTCGCTCACATCCGGGAGGCGAGGAGGTTCGAATCCCCCCCGCCGGCAACCTTGAAGATGGTCTTCTGTGGTTTCCCATCTTCCTTCCAGGCAAATGCCGGGGTTGGTCCCTAACTATAGGCCACAGCCGCTACCTTCCAACTCCTCGTCCTTACAATCCAACTTCCCTCCTTAACGGTACTTGTAGCTCACCCATTGGGTGTCCGTCTCGAAGCAGCTACAAAACTGGCGAGCCGAACATGTCCTCGGACACTCCCGGCACTAAAAGCCATACGCAAAAAAAAAAAAAAGTAGGCAGATAAAATATTTATATTAGGCCTATTTTTATTTGTTTCAGTCATGGTTGCGACAGATTAGTGTGGTAGACTTCAACGAACTTCAAGGGTTGTGCAACATGAATCAATCATCATTCTGAAGAGCCGTAGACTATACTCACATGTGCACGGGATATGCACTGCGCTTGAGTCACAGATGCACATTTTCAAAGAATACCAACAATATATCTTGGCTCTCTTTTAGTTCTCGACATAAGTTACTGCACCACTGAATGTCTGGGTGAAAATTACTGATGTACTTAAGTTGGGTGAGACAAAGTCATTGTTCGCTACTTGGTTAGATGCCACAGTTCGGGTGAAGCCACTGGTTGCAATACGTTATAAATATTGCTCGCAACTATAGCGTAGGCTAGTTGTATTATTAATTCTGAATGAAAGTAGAACGCGGCTTATACACTTGCATCGGACATGAATGTGACTTTAACGTACCTTGTGCCCTTGTTTCATCTTCTGGGCGATATTACGTATTGAAATTACGAACCCTGGTCACTACTGCACTTCATATATGTGCATGAGTACATAAATATGCGTTTTAATTTATTGCTCTTTGAAAACGACTGCCATGTTCCAACAGCGCTTGCATCTCGTTCAACTGTCAACAAGGCGCACTCTAGCGGTACACACCGATGCACACACATTGTTGCCAACATGTGGGATACAAAATCGGCTTCCTTTGGTTATAAATGAATATTATTTCTAAAATAACCTCCCTTGAGAACAGTGCAAACCGCATCAAAATCCATCCAGTGGTTCTCGAGATTACCCGCTTCCTTCAGTTCAATGGCGTATCCGCCGAACTGTCAGAACACATCTCTGAGACAAAGTCATTGTTCGCTACTTAGTTACTTGACACAGTTCGGGCGAAGCCACTGGTTGCAATACTTTCTGTGTTTGAGATATTTAAGTTACGAGAGCGGAATATACGAGTCAACCTCCATCAAAATCTTGAAAATTTTCTACAGTAACTTATGTAATTAAGATACAAGAGTTGAACATTTTATCGCTAAAGGGTGTTATTACATTTTTCAGCAGTGCCAACATTATTGTTTGGCACTGGTTTTGCCTCTTAGTTCGAGCGTGGTGAACGCGGAATAAGGCTTTACATACAAACCTAACCTGAGGCTTACGCCTAGACCCCCTTCCTTGTAGTGCAATCAGTAATTTTCCTCAAGATAGTCGTCTAACCAAGTAGCGACCAATTGTTTCGTCCAGACAGTCGTCTAACTAAGAAGAGCCCGATTATTTCTTTTTTTCCCCACATAATTGCAACATTACATGCGTCGTCTAATGTAGGCCTATTTTGTATCGGACATGTTGGTAACTAATGACGTCAATGTGATCGCTGCGGCAGTTTCACATACTAAATATGCTGGCGAACATGGCTGCGGTTGTTAAATATACAATAAATAAAAACACATATTTAAGTGATTTAGCACATATATCCGGTGCAGAAGTGATCAAGGTTAGTAGTTACAATTGATAATGCCCCCCCCCCCACCCCCCCGCCAAAAGATGAAATACGGTATGAAAATAATATATTATCAAAGTGAAAGCGAAAAGGAAAAGAGTGATACGTGGTACAGAATTAATCTGAAATTTCCCTACAGTATATAAGTCGTGTTGTAAAGGGGATAGCGGGTGGGTTACAGACAGCGAAGGAGAAAACATCTATTAGGACATCATTTCCACAATTATCATTTATCATTACACAAGGTATTTAGGCTAGTTTAAGTATTCTACTTGGTTAATCACTCCTGAAGTGTTACCTCTTACGGTACGTATGTCGTTTTGCCTTGAACATTTTTGCTTGAAGACGGGCTATTATTTTATGTAATTTCTTAATTTATTCCACTAATATGTATCGGTTTTCCAATATTTGCATTATTCATGTAAATTTTAGATGGTTGGCTACAGAAAATATTGAAACCTGTTTTACAAAACGCTTTAACTCACAAATTTTGTTACATTTTGCAAATCTTACAATTTTCTATTTTTTAGTAATGTTCTTTTGGGCTGTTTTTTTTTTCTTCAAACAAAACAGTGTTAATGTTTGCACTGCACAACGCCACTGGTCACTAAAAACAAGTGTTTCCACCCTTAGCGTCTATGACAGCTTGTAAACGCTCAGGCATACTGTTCACAACTCGTCGAATGACATTTGCCGGGATGCGATCCCATTCCTCCAACAGCGATGTTCTCAGTTGTCCCAAGGTGGTGGGGTCACACTGTCTGACGTTCCACTTTTTTGCCGTCAGTGTATTACTCCGTCGATAAAGCTTGCCTTTCAACGCGTGTATTTAACTAGTCAATTTGTCAGTGAATTCAGTGAATTTTCTGCAAGTGGCTTTTAATGTGCCAGGTGACGAGAGGACAGGAGAGTTTTCTACCAACCATCTCGCGCTGTGCGGCTAGCATTTTTTTGGCAGTTGGTCCAGGTTCGATTTCCGGCTCTGCCAAGAAATTTTAATTTTGGTCTGAGGGATGGAACAAGGGACACTAAGCCTCGTGAGGCAAAACTGAGAAGAGGAGGGTTCAATTCCCATCTTAGCCATCTTGGAAGTGGTTTCCGCATTTCTACTCCAGGCAAAAGCCGGGGGCAAATGCCGGGATGGTTTCTAATTTAAGGCCATGGCCGCCTCGTTCCCAATCCTCATCTGAATAATAAATGCACACACTAATACAGCCATCACAATAACACAGGTTATCAGACAAATTCCACATGCGCAAGTACACAGATCTACATGACCATGATGTTAAAAAGCCCCAAAATCAAACAACAACTGCTGCTTTCTACCATTCCAAGAATAAATCTTACAGTTGTCATTACAGTCTTATGCCCCTAAAATCCACGACTAGTTCGAATGGTTTTAGGTCTAAGCATTGGATCAACCATCTTCTTGCATCTCAATAGGGATTTGCCAATAGGCTTGCAATAGCTTGTCTCAATTCTGCTTCCATATATGTAGGCCTATACATGCAAGAAATGAGTATGGTACTTATCAAAAATAAAGAAATAATAAGCTAATATGTACCCTACTATTCTATTTCTCTCCTACTCCTAAATCCTTCTCTGAACACTCATCTTAAAACAGAATGGTCTGCATTTTTGGACTAATTATAAAAATGTAGCCTATAAGAAGAAATGAACATGCTCATCTTTAGCTCCCAAGCAAAACTGGAAAAAAACTTGAGTAAGTATTAATGTTTCTGTTGTTATGCATTCTATATGATGCTTTAAAAATCAATCTAGAAGAGCTAATTTAAGTTAACTTCACTACCATAATACTGCTTAAGAGTTAGACTGTTGAGGACTGATTACCATGATGTCCCTAACTTGAGCAAGGACTGCTTCACAACTTTATGTAAAATGTATTTTCATAAAAGGGCCTTTACTTAGTTTGGATCATTTGCGATACGTGTTACATGAATGTGTGCTGACTTTTTGGTGTTAAATGATGTAGGTTGGCAACACCAAATGTGGCGGCCATGTTGGTTTTTTAGTAACTTATTTAAGGTGTCCCGGACTATAGAACTGACTCATAAACAATAGCCTACTGGTGTTAATACTGCCGAGGCTGTAACAGGAAACTGCCCATGGAAAATACAATTTTGGGTTTATTCAAGAGCATGCCATAAAGAGATTCATTCTAGGGGTTTCCTATTCATCAGCTCCGTGTACTTAGGACTGTTCTGATTTTGATAAGTGTGTGATTGTGGTGACTGACAATGTAACTTAATTATTGTAATTACTTGGGCCTGTGAAACTTAAACATGGTACTATTTGCCTTGAGAGAGTAAGGAAATCCTGGGGATAACCACATTCAGAATGACCCCATCAGCGCCAGAATTCAAACCCTTTATCTCCGGACTTGCTGCAGCTGCCTATCGCAGTCTTGGTGTGCTATTTAACTCGCCTGTACACAGCTCAACCACGCCTTAAAATACATCACACGTTCACACAACACGAAAGGTAATATGGGTGCTACCGAGTCCCGGATAACCTGTTAAAATTACATACGGGCATTATTTTTACAGTTCTTCGACAGATTTTTGAAAATCCCCTTTTCTACAACTCATGAGTTCTCTGCTTTTTTAACCTAGAGACCCACGATGTTTATCTAGACCAAATGCAGTTATAGGCTTATAGCTAGTGCAAATTGGAACAGGTTGTGAAGTTTCAGTGCTTTTAATCCCACATTTCCGGATTAGTAGATTACGTCCCTTCCCGGTGCCTACAATTTAAAAAAAACATTTTGCCGGTTTTATATAATCTATAGCTTTGAAAAAAAGGAAGATTGTAGTTTTACGTGACCGTGAATCTTGTGATTATGAGCCACGGGACCTCCTTTTTACGTGGAATCCGAACCACAGGACATGGCATTTCACTTCGAAAATCTCACATGCATTGACCGGGAATCGAACCCGGACCGCCTTGGTGAGAGGCATACAGCTAGACCGCTGAGCCACCACGCCCCCCAATCTATAGCTTTGAATTGAAGCTTGAAAAGATACAATTATTCATACGAGGGAGCCATGTCAGTAGATTCACTGGCATGTAAACGATCTCCTTAAGGGCAAATTTCCGATATCCCGGCGTCTCTAAAAGCCACAGTAGTTAAACGGTGCGTGAAACCCATAACTTTAATATTATTATAAAATTATCCTCGCCCCTGGTCGAAAAACGTTTTGGATTTAACTTATGCCCATTTCTTTTGTACCCTTTGATATTCAATGCTACCAAATTTTAGCTTTCTAGCTATTTCGGAAGTGCAGTGAGTGAGGCCTCTTATATTATGCCCCTCCCCCTGTAACAATTTGAAACAAAAATCAAATTAAACATCTTGTCAATATAGAGATTGTCCACAGCAAGTAAAATAATTTCAAGGGAGAAGACATTATAGACCGAGTATAGACTGGGCTATGATGATGATAATTGTTGTTTTAAGGAGCCTAACATCTAGGTAATCGGCCTCTAATGAAATGAAATGGTATGAAATGAAAGGATGAAGATAAAAACAGCTCACTGCCATGGATGAAACGAAAATGGTTTACTGTACATAAAACAGACAGTGAGCCCCAACAATTATGCCTTATTTGAATACAAATAGTAAAAGGGGGAAGGTAAAAAACAATAAAATAAATAAGGCGTTGTGAACAATAAAATAGATGAACGCAATAAAAATCATAAAACAGACTTAGCCTGAATTAAAAGTCTTAACTTATATTAAAACTTAAAAAAGTAACCACTCTCCCTCATGAACCGGATGTCGAGGTCTACTGACGGTCCGTCATCACGGAGAACAAGGGAGAGGGTGTTAGGCAGTTTGAGAGTCCTTCGCAGATCGGCCAGGTCCACACACTCCAAGAGAATGTGTGCTACGGTAAGGTGGACGCCACAAGTACCCACAGGGCGTCTTCTCTCTTTAGCAAGTGGGAGTGCGTAGCAATCCCATGGCCGATCCGGAGTCGACAGAATACCACAGCTTCCTTCCGGATAGATCGGAAGGAAGGTTTCCACACCTTAGTTGTCTCCTTGATGCCTCTCAGTTTGTTGGTCAGAGGCGTGGCGTGGCGTCCACGCCTCCTCCCAATGCGATAGGACAGAATGTCGCAACTGAGAGCGTACATCACTGTACTCTGAATCACCAATAATTATCGCTGACAGCTGTCAAAGCTAGCACGTGGGGAAATGCTGCGTTGCCACTGAGGCAGATCATGACTCATAACATTCCAAGAGGCTCGCAGGAAGACCCAAATACTGGGGCTTGCAGGAAGACACAAATACTGGGGAAGTTACTGCTCGGTTCCAAGCTCTGTGAAATTGCGGGATGAAGGGCCCAGGCAGGGTAGGAGCAGGCGAGAATTGAGAAGACTGTCGACAGCCCGCCGTGTTACCTGACATTCTCGTCTATTCCAATACTGCTATCATGGGTCTTTTCTGAAACCAGTGTGGCGTTGGGAATGAGTGACTGAGTCACCGACTAATGTATTTGCTTCTGTTACTACGCAAGGACCGAGAAACCGCATCACTCGTCACCTCCTCTACTCATAGTCTGCGATGTACATTCCTCTCAGGTCCACGCAGCTTAGACTCGAGCAGTAGCCCCCTTGCCTGGCGCTCTAATGACCGTGACGAGTGACGACACAGTCAAACCATGTGCTTCCTGCTGTGTCGGCATACATTGCTTGCTGTGGCTATGGAGACCGTTACCCCTCTCGTCTCCACACCTCACCTCACCACACCTCACCCTTCAGGCGGATGACAGCTTTCACCGAGCATCTTCTGTAAATCAGAGTATAGCAGGCACCTTATACGGTAGCGAGGGCAGTGCGACTGCCTCTCTCGCCACCTGGTCAGCAAGCTCGTTTCCCGCAATACCCATGTGGCTGGGAAGCCACACGAAGGTCACCCTGGCTCCAGTGTTACACGCGCGGACCAGCAGGTCGTGCACACGCTGGACCAGCGGGTGCATCGTGAAACATACATCGATCGCTTGCAGCGCACTAAGAGAGTCAGTACACACAAGAAAGTGCTAGTGATCGTCTGATAACGTGTACGCAGAACCTCTAAGATGGCATAGAGCTCCGCTGTGTACACGCTACAGGCCTCGGGAAGTGGAAAGAGAAACCGACGATCCTCAAAACACAAATGCACAGCCTACTTTCTCGTTTACCCTCGAACCGTCCGTGAATAGAAGCCCTGATCCTGGATACCGGCCCACCACGGACTGGAACAGCCTCCGATGGACGGACTAGTCCGTGTCCGACTTGGGGCCGGTGTGCAGATCCAGGATGATATCAGCGCGAGAGACCATCCACGGAGGGGCCTTGCTAGGTACTTGGACGACACAGGAGACAGAAGGAAATCGGAACTGCCGGTATGAGTCATCCAAGCGTATCCCCGCCGGCCGAGTGGCTCGGGCGAGTGCACCATACAGCCGGCGATTCGGATTGGTAAACAAACATGGATAGCTAGGATGAAGTGGCATCAGTCGAATAGTTGCAGCATAGGTCAGCATTACTTGTTGGCGCCTCAGGTGTAAAGGAGGTACACTAGCCTCGGCTCGTCCGAAAGGCTCCCGTCGCCAGCCTCACACGGCCGTGGTGGATGCTGTCCAGTTTAACAAGCATTGACTTACGTGTCGAACCATACGCTACACTGCCATAATCCAACCTAGATAAAAATCAGTGCCTTATAAAAACGTAGGAGCACCGTGCGGTCCACGTCCACCCCCCCCCCCCCCCCCCCCACGATATGTGCCGCTAAGAAACCGCAACATGTTGAGCTTCTTAGCACAGCAGTTTTCAAACACCGCGCGTGTGGCTCCCACATTAACTTCTGATCGAAAACAAGCCCAAGGAATCGGTACGTAGCAACAGGCAAAGCTACATTTCCCAGATAAAGCTCAGGATCGGGATGGAGAGTGCGCTTTCGGCAGAAATGGACAACCGAGGTCCTAGCGGTAGAAAACCGAAAGCCATGTTCTAGTGTCCACCGTTCCACTCTCCGAATAGCTTGTTGGAGCTGTCGTTCAGTGACTGCCATATTTTGTGCACCATAATGAAGAGCGAAATCGTCTACATATAGCGAAGGTACCACCGCTGGGCCAGCAGCAGCTACTGTACCGTTTATGGCCATCGCAAATCCGTTTTCCTGTACAAGATAGTGCGAATATGTCCCCCCTCCCCATATTCGGACACGGAATAGGCGAAGGGACAGAAAATTCGCAATAAAGACCGGCAAGTTACCTCGGAATTTCCATTAATGCAGGGTAGAGAGGATGCCATAACGCCAAGTGGTGATATAGGCCTTCTCGAGGTTAAAGAAAACAGCGACTAGGTGCTGTCTCCGGAGAAAAGCGTCCTGTATGGCTGTCTCCAGGCGTACCTGATGGTTGTTGGTACACATAGACGCCCGAAAACCACACTGGTATTCAGACTAGAGTCCTCGTCTCTCCAGGACCCACACCAGTCGTTGATTGACCATCCTCTCAAAGAGCTTGCACAGGCCATTTGTGAGACAAATAGGTCTCTGTAACTCCCTGTCAAATTGGGATCCTTATCGGGCTTTAGGATAGGTATAGGCCTAATTATACCTTCCTGTCATTGCGCTGGAAACACACCTACCAACCAGATACTATTAAACACCCTGAGCAAATGACGAATGCTCCCATCGTTAAGGTGTTTAAGCATCTGGTTGTGAATATTATCTGGGCCAGGAGACGTGTCCTTGCAGAGCGCCAGCGCTCCGCGGAGTTCCCACTCCGTGAAGGGCACGTTGTAATCCTCCGAAGCGCGGGAAGCAAATCAGAGCTGGGAGCGTTCTGCCTCGCGCTTCAAAGCAACGAAATCTGGAGCCTAGTTATCAGAACCGGATATATCGGCAAAATACGATGCGAGATGGTTTGCAACGTGATAAGGATCTGTAACCAATTCATTATCAATGGAAATTCCCGGTACGGTAATTGATGTCTGAGTCCCAGGAGGAGTCTAAGTCCCAGGCTGAGTCTGAGTCCCTTGTTAGATGGCTAAGTGGAAATCGAACCCACGAGGCTCAACACGTTCACGATGGCGGGTGGGCGTATTCTACATTCCGCCCCATTCCAACCCTCAGATCATTTTTTTTACAGAGCCCGGAATCGAACCCGGTCCTCCGTGGTGACAGTCAGGAATGCTTGTCACTACGCCACGAGGCGGACACCTCACAAAAAGACCAGCGAAGTATTTAATTATGCATTCAACTGAAATTATATGGCTGAGAAATGTCAAGTTTTCCAGTTTTTGCCATAACTTAATTTGTTATCCATTTATTCCTTGGCTAATAAAAGGTAGCTTCAAAAATGTTGAAGATATTCAGTAAAGTGCATATAGCCTCCTTTCGCCTAAATATATGGGTAGACTATAGTTATAACTAAGGCCCGGAAGTTCATGCAAAATCATATTTTTGCATATTTATGCATATTTTGGTTATTTTGGCACAATGCATCATATTTTTCTCCTTTGCCTGTTTAAGTGCATATCTCTGCTTGAGAAGGGCGTATATTCTAATTTCCTGTTGTTTTGAAGTGCTTTTTGTTACTTCATGTTCTTAAAATCGTATATTTCGATTCGGACTCCAAGAGTCTATCACAGAATACTAAAATTATTTTAACTAGCGCACCCGTGAAAGACCTCTCGCATAATGGGTTGTGTGCGCCCCATGTGTACAGACTACCCGCCCGGCTCTGTGCTATGTGGGCTGTACGCGGCACAGTTCTGGCAGGGCCTATCGTTTTGTTTATTTGTTTAAACACACTTTATAAACAAATACATATATTTCCGTTGACTTTTAAAGAAATGCAAGATTTTTTCCTGTACTATTGAGACGATTTGGAAGATTTTGGTACAAACCACGCCTTCTAACTCCCTCTGGTTTAGGAGCTTGAGTTTTGTGAAACAAACACCTTAGCGTTTTATATAATAAGATGCCTAGTACATTTCAGTCCTTTTTGCAAGTTAATATCAATTATGTTTATCCAGCATTCGCTATGTAAATATTGTGAATTAATTTCATAAAAAAAACAATTGCTATAAAAATTGTAAATCAGTTATACTTAAAAATTAACATAATAAAATAATTATTGATGGACAACACCGCTTTAAGTTCCATAAAATAACATTTCCTACTATTTACAACTGTTTCTTAGTTGAGATACTTACAAAAAGGTGTAGTTATATGCCCGTCTGTTCATATTTTCTTTATATTCAAAATAGAAACGCTAATGAATACGGAGTGACCGTAATTGCCGTAGTTATTTCATAGTGCATATTATTTGAAACGTGATGCATACTTATTAATTTAATAGTGCATGAACTTCCGAGCATTAGTTATAACTATGTGTCCTTATCAATGAGTATAATTGAATGTTCTTTCGATGAACGTCAAGAGTTATATCCTATAGGCCTATAAGAATAAGACTTCTCGTTTACGAAGTTTCATTGTAATTCCGCTATTTTATCCAGAGGAATTGACTTAAACATTAGAAAAGTACACCCATTCACCATCTTGAATGTACGGAATTGTTTATCTTGCGCCTTCTGCAGAGAAAATCTTTGATGAGAGACTACATATTTTGCTCATTTTCATCATTGTAACGGTAATAAATAGCCAATATTAATGTCTTTTGTATTCAAGATGGCATTTACGTGCTATATAGCCTACAATGTCTTATGATTAATGCAAGCGAGGTATATTATCTGGTACTCCCATCTAACAAAGTTCCGTTTCAATTGCGCATTTGTAACTTCAAAATCAGTAACTCAGGATACAATAGTATGGTCAGCCACCATCTTTAATATATAGGTAGCAGGGGTTCTTTGCCTTTGTCATACAAATCCCATATAGCCCATTGTTCTAAATTAACGGTAATTTGAGATATTGTATCTCTAAAATATATAATTAATAGAAACCTGCTCCGGCTTCACCCGGGAACAGTTATGAATGCATTACGTGATAAGCGCTTTTTGTTTCAATGAACTACGACCTATATCCGTTTTATGTCTCGGCATGATGGGTTAAAATCACTGACTGGACTATTAGTTATATTATCATGGAGATGCATGTGCAACGAATTCTTGTCAGACGTAACTTAAGAATGGCGAGGTGCATGAAACACAAATCCCCCTTCCGTCCAATCTTCACTTGACTGTGTATTTTGTGGAACGAAAAGTTCACAGGCGAAATGAAGAACAGCCGAGTTGCACTACCAGGGAAACTCCAAACATAACCACTCTTCTCTGAAGTCTTAACTCAACACGACTCGACAGTTTGCTGCTGGCTGTATCTGGGGTAATAGGCTCGCCCGCTAGCTAGGCTGCAACTGGGATGATAGGCTCACCCCTAGCTAGCTCGTAAACTGTCGCCTCAGTAATTGAATGGAGATTGTTGGAAGAAATGAAAACTTAAGAACACTCATAGTGGTGTATTGAAGATAAAAATACGCTCTCACGGACATTTTTGTAGAACTATTCATGTTGAACAATTCTTACACTCATAGTAGGCTATATCGATATTTTTAACGGTTTACCCAGTGTAGGCTTAGAAAGCGCACGGACGCCAGGTTTTTATTTCGACTTTTTCAGTGAAATCGTTACTGCTTGGCTTCCTTTGATCATAAATAATTTTCTACAAAAACCTTCCTCGAGATATCCTTTACAGAATGGCGAAACCCGGATCAAAATCTATCTAGTGGTTCTCGAGATTACCCATGACATCCAAGAATCGGGGACTTTGTTTTATACTAAGTAGAGATTTCAGGATGTACACTTAGCGATACATTCAGTGTGATAATCTTCTGACTAATGCATGTGAGAGCTCTTATATGTTGCTCACCTCTCGACAAGATTCGTCTTAGTTACCCAATTTCATTCCAAGTTGTCGATTTTTATGTTCTAATAGTTCGCACATCCGCCATCTTGATTGCATGACGAGTGTCCTGAAGCATGGGTGCGTTAAACGACATCGGCGACGAGAGGACCATAAATGTTATTGAAACATCCCTCGTGCCCGCCTTGCAAGAAAGTCAGAATAGCTTCATTCTCAAAGCTATGGCGACGGTCTTTAAGGGCCACAATGACATGTTTCTGATCGACTTTCTTAACAGGCAGGCGAGCTAATGTGAATGTTGCTATCAACTGGAGGAGGCTACACCACCCAGCCACAGCCTCCTCTGTAAGATCTAACAAAAAACGAGATACTTGGGTGAAGACTGAGGGTGCAACTCAGAATTTTGTCACTTGTTTGGCATATTGTACTTCTCTTATTTGTAAATTAGGGTGCGGTAACATAACAATTGAAGGTATTCTACGCCACATGGGATAGCATTTCCTCTTCCTCACATAGCTGAAGCTGCCATATGCTATTTGGCCCCCACAATACCATTATGATGATAAAATAGTATGAAATATGAAGTAAAAATTAGCTACTTAGCTACCTTTTAGTTCAAGATGTCTCTGCGGTCTGCAAGCATAGAAGCTCATCACACAGTGATAAAAAAAAGACAATTAACTGTGTTTAAAGCGGTAAATAAAATACATTTACGGAGTTATAACGCACAAAAATTCTGATCATATTTAATGATTAGGCTTGAAAATGCACTTCATTCTGAACATCATTTAAAAAGAGAAAATTTTATGGACAATTTTATAAATAAAGTACCATACTGAGCAACTTTAGAAAAATAACACTTACTGGAATATTTTAGAAAGATAAACAATAACGAATTATGTATAAATAATTAAATAATAAGTGAACAATAAAAGTAAGAAATTAATAAGTAAATTATAAACAATAAATAATTGATAACTAAATACAAATTAAATAAATAACAAATAAATAATGGATATTTAACATAAAATGAGATGTTTCAGCTAATATAGCCGTTCGACGAGATTTCCCTTGTCCTCGTGGTAGGGCACGAAGAAAATATTGCAACGTTACGTGATCGTCACCGAATTCTGTCTTCGCGGTCAAGCACGGGGAAATATCGAGATGTGACACGATCGGCGTTGCTCTCAACCGTTTGACGAGATTCCCGTAGTCTTCACGGTAGAACTCAGAGAAACATCGCAAATTTTGTAATCGGTGTCACTCTGTCGTTTGACGAGATTTTCATTATCCTTGAGGTTGGGAACGGGAAAATAAAGCTTTATTAGGCAATCGACGCGGCTTGCTGTCCGTCTCACAAGAATCCCGTTGTCCTCGTCATCGTATGCGGAGAATCACGCAATCACCAACGGGCGCCGCAGCCGGTCATTCAACGACTCAGTATGTCTATCTGTCTGTCCTAGCAGAGTGGCGATCGCAAGCTCAAGGTTGGGCATGGTTAAAACGCACGAGTAGTTAGTGACATGTTATATGCTCCACGCCGCTCTTAAGTGGGGTGACGTGATTCCCACTGACCCTATGCTATTGTTGAGAGTTCGCGGGGATCACGAGGATAAATGAGTATCGCGATGTTAAGTAGTCAATGCCGATTTTAATTGGGTTGACGCACTTCTCGCTCCCCGTACGCTTTTAAGTATACGGTCATGGGTGAAGTGATGAGTAGGTTTCAGATGTTTCGTGATGGGCACCCATTCATCTTTGACAGGTCGCAAATTCGCGATGGGGCAGTTATGATTTTACGCAACCGGCGCCGATATCGGTCCGTTTGACGAGATTCCCGCAGGCACGTTTGAGGAGATTCCCACAGGTAAGTCGAGCGGTCTGCCGGTCAGACTGAAGACGTGTTTTTGGCGGATGAACGTTCGAAGTAGGTATCAAATATTACGAAATGCACGATTAATACCACGAGAGGGCACATTTTTTTTCAAACTGTACAAGGTTTTCATTGATTAGGCCTACATATCCCACGGAACTAAAATTCAAGAGCAAATTCCGACATATAACGGAATTTCGAGTTAACAATACAGAGCGTAAGACGGAGGATGTCTGTAATTTACGAGACGGAAATATCTAAATATACAGTATATTTCGATGTTATTTCGCGAATGTTTGTTCTAAACGGCAAGATTTCACAATTTTGCGACATTAAATTATTTCGCGTTATTTCGAGACTTCAATTGGAGACATTTTCCAAATTTAGAGGTCAATGACAGAAATGAGAGGTTTCTGTTGAGTTTCGGAAGATTTCACGAATAAACGTACGCGGGAAGTCATGGTCCCAATAATACAGAAACATCTGGGAGCTTAGCAGCACGAATTTGAATGATTTAACCCGACCTCAGCAAATTTTCGTTACCTCCACCTATCCAGGCATCAAAAATCACCTACTTTTTAGCCAATTTTCATTTACAAAAAAAAATTGGCTTATGAGATCATCTTTTGTTCGTGTACTGTATGTGTGTGTGTCCCCCAAATAAAATATAGCGGCAGGAGCTATTTAAATCAAACTCGGTAAGGACATCATAGTACCGGTAGACTACTATTTTGTCCGACCCAAACCGTGCCCTTCAAATTTTATTACGTCTCACCAATCCAACATGGCGGCTGTGCAAAATATTTCACCAGCATCCTATATCTCCGAAACTATTACTGATAACACCCTCAAATTTTGTACGGTGACAAAGGGCACTACGAGAATTTCACCTATGTGACATTCAAAAACCTGTTAAGTACAAAACGAACATGGCGGCCAAGCGAAGTTGAAACATTTAGGCTTAAATAGACTTTTCTCGCGATTTAACCATCCGAGCGCAGTGAAACATGGTAGAGCAAATGATTATACACATTGTAATGCACCACCATCTAATTTAGTTTAATTATTTACATAACCTCCAGATGGCGGCTGTAAGAAATGTTTAAATTAAGTTTTAATTTCTTGTGTCCTAATCATGCGATCGAAGTTAACGTTTGAATAATGAACCTACGCAATACCTAATCGTTATCTAATAGTAAATAACTCTGTGACCTACATAGACTATATAGAAATCCAACATGGCAATCATCCGAAATATTTAGACGGTTCTCAATATCTACTAATCTAAACACATCAAAAAAAGTTTTGCATCACCTCGGTTCCAAGAGTTCCGGAACCGTTAAATACAAAGGGAATAGAGATCAACACAAACAACATTTCAGCTCGTTTTATTGCTCATGAGACCCACACATTGCATGTTGTACCATCATACAGCTAGACTTTCAGCATTTGTGGTCCAGATTGCAGTACACACCACTACCTCTAATACCCAGTAGCACGTCCTCTTGCATTGATGCATGCCTGTATTCGCCGTGGCATACTATCCACAAGTTCATCAAGACACTGTTGGTCCAAATTGTCCCACTCCTCAACGACAATTCGGCGTAAATCTCTCAGAGTGGTTGGTGGGTCAAGACGTCCATAAACAGCCCTTTTCAACATATCCCAGGCATGTTCGATAGGGTTCATGTCTGGCGAACATGCTGGCCACTGCAGTCGAGCGATGTCGTTATCTTGAAGGAACGCATTCACAAGATGTGCACGATGAGGTCGAGAATTGTCGTCCATGAAGACAAATGCCTCTCCAATATTCTGCCGATATGGTTGCACTATGGGTCGGAGGATGTCATTCAGGTATCGTAAAGCCGTTTCGGAGCCTTCCATGACCACCAGTGGCGTACGTCGGCCCCACATAATGCCACCCCAAAACATCAGGGAACCACCACCTTGCTGCACTCGCTGGACAGTGTGTCTAAGACGTTCAGCCTGACCAGGGTGCCTCCAAACACGTCTCCGACGATTGTCTGGTTGAAGGCATATGCGACACTCATCGGTGAAGAGAACGTGATGCCAATTCCGTGGGGTCCATTCAGCATGTTGTTGGGCCCATCTGTACCGCGCTGCATGGTGTCGGGGTTGCAAAGCTGGACCTCGCCATGGACGTCGGGAGTGAAGTTGCGCATCATGCAGCCTATTGCGCACAGTTTGAGTTGAAACACGACGTCCTGTGGCTGAACGAAAAGCATTATTCAACATGGTGGCATTGCTGTCAGGGTTCCTCCGAGCGGCAATCCGTAAGTAGCGGTCATCCACTACAGTAGTAGCCCTTGGGCGGCCTGAGCGAGGCCTGTCATCGACAGTTCCTGTATCTCTGTACCTCCTCCATGTCCGAACAACATCGCTTTGGTTCACTCTGAGACGCCTGGAAACTTCCCTTGTTGAGAGCCCTTCTTGACACAAAGTAACAATGCGGACGCGATCGAACTGCGGTATTGACCTTCTAGGCATGGTAGAACTACAGACAACATGAGCAGCGTACCTTCGTCCTGGTGGAATGACTGGAACTGATCGGCTGTCGTACCCCCTCCGTCTAATAGGCCCTGCTCATGCATGGTTGTTTACATCTTTGAGCAGTTTTAGTGACATCTATGAACAGTCAAAGGGACTGTATCTTGGATACAATATACACAGTCAACGTCTATATGCCGGAGATCTGGGAACCGAGGTGATGCAAAACTTTTTTTGATGTGTGTATGACAGCAATCAAACTGAAATTTTGTATGTTGATAAAGGCTATTAACATAAGTAGGATATATGAAAATAGGCTATTTAGTTCTTTACGGAACTACTTGTTATTACTTACGTTGCCCGTTTGTAAAATTAGCTACATTTTCGCTATATTCGTTGCCGGTAGACACCCTGTAAATGCACTTTGACGGCAAGGATATTCATCCGAAATCATCTGCATATTCTGTTGGACCATATTTGCACGAAATTCTGTTTTATTTTTTCTTACCAAGCTAAAAACACATGTGGGAGAATCACTCCGTGGAACCAGAGGAACTGCGTTCATACGTTTACTTAGTGAAAGGTACTTCGTTAACCCAGAGACAACAGTATCCTTTGAAATTTCCCACCAGATTTTTCCAAAATACAAAATCAACCGAAAATTTGTACTTAACCTTGCCATTCGTAAGAGCGTAATCATAAGGGAGAATTCTTAATGATTACGATTAATTCGTAATTGTGTTAGGCGTGAGATTTCTTCGTCGATTCTTTCATTTATTTGATCTTTGATAAGGAATGCCTGAATGAGCAGTACACACAATTTCCAGTAGGCCTACACTGCTCAACTGAATAACTCAAAAGGGCAAAACTAGAAAATGATAGTTATAAAATCTTCAATTCAATTGATTTGAATATTTTTACCGCTACAGGGAATGTCTATCAGGAGACCTTTAAGACAATCACAACCATAAATTCAAGACATGTTGCATCAAAAAACGCCTGTTGAAATCTAATAGGTCAACTAATTGGTATACTATTTGTGTAACAAATGTCACTATTAGGTTTCATCTGGTTGCAAGAATTAATATTATGTTAATTTAGTTCCTTCCTTCCTTCCTTCTTTCCTTCCATGTGCTTCAATATTATTTTAAGGTGGGATATCTTAATCCCAGCAGATGGTTGTACACGGACCTTTCTGCATATTGTGCTAGGGATGCTTGTGCTTCTGAGATATGGGTATGTTCTGATGTACGTTAATGGCTAGAGGTTTGTCCACTTCAAGTAGCATTCAACACAAGTTCATAACATTCATTAAGACAGCATTATCCCGATATTAGGGCTACAGTGGCATTCAGCCAGCTGGTGAGACTTATTATACCCTTCCAGGGCAATGAACAATGCAATATTTTATTATTATTATTATTACATACGTACATTTTCATTTGAGACTGCTTTGCCTTCCAGCGTCCAGCCTAGTCAAGCCTCTGTTTGCGAACGAGTTGCCTCCATGATGTCCTATTAGCAGTTAGCATCGCGGCCTCCTCTGCTTCTACACCTCTCACTTTGAAATCGTTCTACACTGAATCTAAACATTGCCTCCTAGGCCTACCTACTCTTCTCTTACCCTCTACAGCCGAACTCATTAACCTCTTAGGTAATCTCTCCTTCCCCATTATCTTCACTTGACCCCACCATCTGAGCCGGCTCATACGAACAGCTTCAACTAGCGTGTTCATTTTACTTGCAAGTACCTTCCTGCTATTGCTCCAATCTATTTGTCTCAGCAATTGTTGGTGCCACCCTCAAATCTGTTACCTCTAGCTTATGTATCAGATATCCTGAATCTACCCAGCTCTCACTTCAATACAGCAATACAGCAAGGTCTGTCTAAATACTGAGCAAAGTAGGGAGAGTTTCGTTGCTACACTAACTTCTTTCTTACAGAATACTGTAGATCGCAACTGAGATTATACAACGAAGGTGATAGGTTTTCCAGTGAACACTACTCCCTCTTAGCACGAGCAGCAAAAAATTCTATAGGCTTACATCACGCTTTACAATTAACCCCAGGGAGTACCTGTTTACTGTTCGAGCCACAAGTTATCGCTCCAACATTAATATTTCTTGCCAGTCATTGTCCAACATTTTTATCAATTTGTTACAGTTATGCGTGGATGACTCTTCATTTACAGAATATCATTTGATATTTAGACTGCCGCACTCTGTGGTTTACGATTACGTATTGAGACTCCATATCCAGAGGTCCTGGGTTCATTTCTCAGCAGACCACCTCATGGTGCAGCGGCTAGCAGTCTTGGTTGTCGCCTCGGAGGTCCGATTCGATTCCCGGTTTTGACAAGGAATTTAATTCTCGTCTGAGGGCTAGAACGGAATTGGATTGCTTAGTGATAATTGCATTCAAAAGCCCTCTCTGTGTGTTGAAACTAGATAGAAAATAAGGTCTTAACCAGCTGTTCCAAACAGACAGACATTATTTGCATAACATTACTTTTGGGCAGATGACCTCGCTATTCCGCCCCTTAAAACACCTATCATCATCATCATCATTAGACTTGTTACATTATTATGGTGTATGAAGCCATTTCTCCGAGTTGCCTTAGTAATCGAAATGTAATGTTTTTCAGTCGGTCAACACGATTGTACCAAATTGTAATGGGTGGTTCCCTAATCCAAAACAAAATATGCATGAGATTAAGAAATAATAAATAAATGTACTTAATAATATCAAGGTTTTTTTTTTCAGGATTAGGGAACTACCCATTACAATTGGGTACTATTGTATTGACCGACTGAGAAACATTACATTTCGATTGTTACATTATAATTACAATTCCAGTTAAATTACAATATACATTGTCAAAATTAGTGTAAATTTTCAGTCGGCCAACAAGAATTCATTGCAATTATTGGGAAATGTGATACAACCTGAAAACATTAGGCTACATGTGATTAAAAGTTATGGCTTCAAAGCTTCGTAATTTTGAAATTTATCAAAACTGTGGGCGTAGCCTACTCCACGGAGCAAAATTGGTACATTATACTTTAACCTCATCGTATTTACTTTCTAATTAGCAGTAGAGCAGAGAACAGCAGAGTTAATACCGGGCAGTCAGCCAGATATCGAAGGACAACAAAGCGAGCAACATCTAGCGGTGCGACCTGGCAGTAACTTACTCCACCATAAGAGCGTGAGCATAAGTTGACTGAAGTTTGTGTTGTTGTTTACAATAATAATACTGTTATTTGTTTCACATCCCTTTTAACTACTGTGGCTTTTAGAGACATCGGAGTGCCGGAATTTTGCACCGAAGGGGATCTTTAACATGCCAGTAAATCTACTAACACGGCTCCCTCGCATTTGCGCACCCTCAAATGCCAAATGACTGCGCCAGAATTTGATCCCGCTATCTTGAGTTCAGCAGGCGAGAATATTACCGCTGCTGTTTACATGTTTAGAATTACTTAATTTCAGGAATTAATGGTGAGTTTGATTTACCTCCTGTCAACATGGGAGGACAGATATGAGCTGTGAATGGCTGCAATAACTGTGAAGTAGAGAAAAAATCGCGGCAAATCTTCCGTTTCGTTCCCGATAAGAATGTGTAAGTGTTAACACAGTTTTTGCAGTACTCCCTACACTTCTCGGCCATGGGACTCATATTTTAAGCGATGTAAAATACAGTATGTTTTTTGGTAGTAGAACAGCTAAACCTCAATACCGATCTGTTGTAGATTTTACCTGTGGGGTTTGAAATGTCAGAGAAGTGATTTGGATAAAATATAAAAAAAATAAGGCTCATTATGCCTAAATAAAAATTTTAAAGATCTGCTCAGATTTTTTCCAATCAGCGACTTCAGAAATCCCCGATTGTACACCCAAGGGTAGGCTATGTTAAATTCCTGCTCAAATCTTACGTAAATATCCCTCAATATATTAATATCGATTAAATTCTCACGATTTCCTCTCTTTAGTTTCCTCTCTCCAGATTAATGTCGGGATCTGTACCAAACCAGAATCTCCCAAATATTAAAACCCCTTCCGAAAGGGGTAGTGCTTCCAAGAGAAAATGGCAAATATGCTCATAAACGTTCAAGCTAAAGTATAAAGAAAGTAATGCATGAACGATAGACAAGCCCATTCATAACACTGCATTTTATATGCTCAATATGTGTCTAGCTCTCATCTTTACAAATATCCTGCTAAATAAGTCTTGCTTTTATCTATCCAGAATTCCTTCAGCAACCCTCAGGTATAAATACTAATAACACTTTCTGTCCAGACATCATTTATTTTTTCATTTCCGTATATGAAGTTCGGTTGCTATATGAATTTGGAATTAGTTACCAGGTCACACCACTAGGTGCGCCACTACCAAATTGTCTCTCATTTTAACCATGTTAAATCGGGAAGTGTCCTGTATTGTCCTATACTGTATTTGGTGTAACCTAAGGGTATTCCCGAGGTGAAATTCACTTGGTAAATCTACCCCTTGTTATTCTAGACAGGAATGATATACGATGAATTTTTGTGCGGCGGGTATTTTTGACGGCCGTATGCCTTTCCTGAAGCCGACCTTACAAGAGGAGTTAACGAGAGAAGAAATTAGATAAATGAACCTGGGCAAGGAGTTGGATGGAAGCAGCCGTGGCCTACTACAATCCCTTGATTTGTATAGAGTTGGGAAACTACGGAAAACCATTTATAAATGGCTGAGTAGCACAGGAGTAACGTTGTTCCCTGCTAAGCCCAAGGTTACAGGTTGAAGTACCGACACAGTTCGGCATTTGGGAGTGGATAAATTCGGCATTTGGGAGTGGATAAATAAGAGACACCATATCAGCAGATTTATTGGGACATTAAGTACCTCCTGCAAAATATACCTAGAACCATAATACAGTATTAAAAACGGGAGCGGTAAACGCCCATCTTCCACTCGTTGTCGAACACTGTTTTGCCGTATACGAAAAGTAGATTGTGCCTCGGAATCGTCACCGGACAATTTACGTACAAACACTACTTCGAAATATAACTGCAAAATAATATTGTGAACTTTGGTTAATATATAACTTACGCCATTTAAAAATTAAGTAGGCCTATAGGCTACTTACCAAGCTTTTCCTTGCCCATAAAATAAATCTCAAACAATTGATTACTGGTAGCAAGTTTGTTTGCATTACATCTAATAGGTTGGGCTATTCTATGAAAATCGTCCAATTGTTTTCTTTTTCTCATGCATATGCTTATGCAATGAAAACTGGGGAAAATGTTAGAGCTTACACTTAGCCTATATTAACGTGGCTTTGAGCTGCGCTTGCCAGTTGTAATCCTTTCGAACAATTTCCCATGGACGTCCATATTTGTGAAACTGTTGAGTATATATCGTATTCTTTGGGAAACCTCTTCCACATAGTTGTTACCATATCCTAAACCCTAGGTTATATATGGCACTTTGTAGTAATTGACACCCCTGGTACGCTTCAACTAGTGCTGGTACTCTTAATAGATTAATTTCAGTAATCGAATAATCGATTAATCAATTGAGCGCTAAATCGATAAATTGCTACAAATAAAAATTAATCGATTGAGCGTTAAATCGATTGCCCGAATAATAGATTAATTGTATTGTCGATTAATCCATGTACTTCGCTCCATTCACTGCTCTCACAGAAACAAAACAGACATTTAATTCATTAAAAATATATTATATTTTATATAAAAAAATAATGTACCGTACCTTCTTTGTGAAAACTAGGCTAAAACAAAAAGTAACTTTCATAGATTCCTATACATCATTCCGAAAATATGAGCGACTCAAATCAGGCCTCTCATTTAAACTTAATTTCTTATCTCGTGTGGACCAATCAATTAATAGATTCTTCGGTTAGCCGATTAATCTATTATTCGGGTCGTCGATTAATCAATTTATCGGCCAGTCGATTAATCGTTTAATAGTTTTCGATAAATTTCAAAATTATTAGATTAATCGATTAACCGAACACCGTTTATTACCTACTCTAGGTCAAACTGCAAGTCACGTCCCACTTACAAACAAGGCGAAGTGGTTATGCATCCTCGGAGCTAACTAGTATTCGCACGAACACGCTTAGGCCAAATATTATGAGGATATTCCCCGCTGTGCATGGCACGTAT
Source organism: Meconema thalassinum (assembly GCA_946902985.2). Taxonomy (NCBI): domain Eukaryota; kingdom Metazoa; phylum Arthropoda; class Insecta; order Orthoptera; family Tettigoniidae; genus Meconema; species Meconema thalassinum. Next base: position 1,039,075,458 of record OX336389.2, read on the forward strand.
CATATTTACACCCATAAACAAACGTCAAGACCAGTATTCGAACCCCGGATCTCCCGGTAGGTACGTTTCCCCTAGGTGTAATACCGGCTAGCCGTAGAGTTTTTCACATCGAGCTTCACTCGCCAGGCGTGACTCTCACATTACGAATTTATGGAACTTAACTATTTCGGCAGTTTCTCGCCCATTTCATTGTATTCATATTGTTCAGCTAAGCGGACAGTCGCATTTAGTCAGAACCGTGTCGTTTAACAATAAACGAGTTGCATCAATTTTTGCTTTAACTATTGCAATTCTTCATCTGCACAGTCCTTAACGTACGAAGATTCTCAGGGTAAAATAAATGAAAATTATATTTTATTCGGTGCACATTTTCTATAGTTAGGCCATGTTATCCGATTTTTTCGAGGACATTTGCATACATCTTTTCATGTTTCTAATGCATATGAACCCGCAACCTTATTATGAAAATACAGTAGCACGGAATAAAGAATGTAAGACCATCTCGTGGTGCAGCGGTTAGCATCGTTAGCTGTTGCCCCGGAGGTCCGGGTTATATTCCCGACTCTGCCAAAGAATGTAATTCTGGTCAGAGGACTGGAACAAGGTACACTCAGCCTCGTGAGGCAAAACTGAAATGAGGTGGGTTCGATTCCCACCTCAGCCATCCTGGAAGTGGTTTTTCATTGTTTCCCACTTCTGCTCCAGGCAAATGTCGGGATGGTTCCTAATTTACCGCCTCTTTCCCCAATCCTCGCCTGAATTACAAATACAAGCACTACTATAGACACCAGACAAATTCTACACACTTCCACCTGCACTGGGCTAAATGACAACGATGCCCAAGTCCCTCAAATGGAGCACTCTCAATCTAAATGCATTACCATTTCTCCTCGATCTAAATGCTAAGTTAAATGAACTTCTAGTCAGACATTGTGTGTTTTGAAGCCATTCTTCAGTGTTGCCTAAGTAAACAAAAGCACCAAACTTTTGTTTTGCTTCTAGTCAGATTTGACATGATGCGCGCATATACATAAAGACATAGCCTACATCACCAAAAAAAACTACTTCATGCAGACATGATCGACGCAGAAACCCCAAAATGTCGCGGTTTTAATTAATATAGACTAATTTATTATATTTATATAGGTGTACTCCAAGATATGTCTGTGAGACTCAGGTAAATTATTGTGACCCATGAACTGTCAGGTTCGTTCACATGAATACTGTACTAGGGTGAAATCGTATTTCTAATTACAGCATCGGAGATTTGTGGACGTATTAATATCTCAAGCCTGCAGATATTACAAGAGTGGATTGGCGGTAAGGGGCGCCGTGTGCATCCCACACCCCGGTGGTGTGAAGGCTTGCTGTACATTTGCGATTCTTTCAAAGAAGCAGCCAACGCGCACCAAGGTGTGGCTCATTACAGTTTTCAACTCTCGCAGCAGGTATATGTGGGTCCGAGAAAGGTCATCCAGGTAGCGAGAAGCTCAGGCATCTGCACGGGAGGGGGGAGGGTTGCTAACTTTTGTGTTCAGAAAACTTGAAATTATCGGTAAGTATAGAAAGCCAGCTACCAAAGGTTCTGGCGCCAACAGTCTATCAGCGAAGTGAACAATAGTTGATGTTCAAAGTTGGAGGGAGGGAAAGGAACAACCGAAGTAGTAAAGACGCCAAACTTACATAAGTCGGCAAATGCCCAATAAATACTTCCTGGTATTGACATGTTAAGGACCATCAATTCACAGATGATTTGTTAATTAACCCATAGAACAGGCTGCAAAAGCATCCAGAATTACAAAATAGTCATGCTTCTTCTTGTTTTTCTTCTTCTGTACCTCTACGTGGCAGGGTTCACTTTGTAGGTCCGGCGACTCCATCTGACCCTGTTCTAGGACGCACAGGGGTGACGGTTTGCGCTCGTCGCTCTGTAGATTGTAGCCCAAAGACCCAACGTTACTTTGGTCGTCCCTTATTAGGCCTCCTGATGACGACTTCCAATGTGTACCCCAACCCGTTTGCAATTGTGTCGGCTTTTGCTCGCATCACAAGTCCAAACCATCGTAGTCGACCAAAGTGTATTCTCTCCTGTAGCGATATAATAATAATAACAATAATAGAACAATGAGGTATTGTAATTTTTACCGAGAAGTGGATTCTTATTGTATGGGTGATTTTACTGACACGGGTCTTCCACGTTTCCCCTTAAATGATATCAGACTGTAAGACCGGGACTCGATATTGCAGCAACCTACGGAATATGATGCGAACGTTTCAGCCAATTGAGCCAAACAGCTGGCTGTAAAATAACAATGAAAACAAACTGAGAGCGAGGAGAAATTAACTTTCATGAACATAGAATATGGAAGTCACATCGTTGGAACCTTAAAAACAAACAGTAAACCCTCATCGTTATGCAGATAATTAATGTAGGCACTAAAGAAATCACTTGTTTGAGAACGACCGGGACAGTACCGAATACTGTTCTGTGGCCTACCACAGATCGAAAGAAATATACAGTAGTAGTTCATGTCAAAATAATTTCTTCGCCTCGTTCCGCAGTGTCGGTCACCACAGAGGCCCGGGTTCGATTCCCGGCTATGCCAAGAAATTTAATCCTGGTCTGAGGGTTGGAACGGGGCACACTCAGCCTCGTGACACAAAACTGAGAAGAGGTGGGTTCGATTCCTGCCTCAGCCATCCTGGAAGTGGTTTTCCGTGGTTTCCGTCTAATCCAGGCAAATGCCAGGCTGGTACCTAACTAAAGGCCACGGCAGCTTCTTACCCAAATCCTATCTCATTTACCAATGGACACACTAGGCTAGCACAGACATCACAGAGACACAGGTTCTCAGACAAATTCTACTTGGGCTACACCCAAGTTCACAAGTCTACATGACCACGATGTTGCAAAGCCCAGTAAAGAATCAACAACAACAACAACAACAAACATTTTAGGGGCTTGGGACATCTTTTGCATGTCTTCAATGTGTCTGAAAACTTGTATCTCTGTAGTGACTACAATTGTGTGTAACTGTAAAAATTAATGTCTAGGATTGGAAAATTACGACAATATAATAATATCTAAGATAGGTTTCATTACATGTCCTAAGCAGTCCACGCTATTTGTGGAAAGACTAAATTCACAAATCTCGAGGCATAGGAACATCAGATCAAGAGCTAAACGAACACTCCAAAACACCAAGTTTCGCGTTTTTAAACGAGTGAAGAAGAGGAAGCAATGGCCATTCTAAACACTATAACTTACAATGAAATTTTACTCTTGCACTTTCTTGGCTTCACTTCGCATATTCAAGAGTTCTTTGAAGTATATTCTACCAAGAACATACTTTCATCTTAAGTTACGAGAAGATAAAGTTGAACCAATGTTCAAGTAATGTGCCAACAATATGAAAATAACACGTAGATTAGGTCCACCTTTCGGAAGAGATGACGACGATATTATTATTATTATTATTATTAATAATAATTACAATTAATAATAGGAAGGGGAGAAACACAAGAAAATAGGATACCAGATAGGAGGAACTAAATTGAAGCAGGTGAACCATATTAAGTAGTGATGTGCGCGAGTGACGCTTGGACTCGCGAGAATCGAGTCTAGCGGTTCAGAGTCTGAACGAGTTTACCCGTGCGAAGGACTCTTGTCTTCACGTCACGATCCATACTTACGATATAGGACACAATGCGGCAAAATTCCCAACACTCGCTAAACTTGCAAACTACTTTTCTACAAGGATGGGACACTAGTGATTTACGATAAAAATCGTTTGCAAAATGCACACTATGCTTCATATTATGACGACTGAGGAATTATAAAGCAATAAATATAATAAAACGCGAGTGTAAAAAATCTCCCAGCCGAGGATCGAACCCCGGCCTGCCTGGTAGGAGTCTGCAACTTAAACCACTCAACCAAATATGTCGGTAATTCTGCAAGCGTTATCAACACCCATATACAGTATACTACAGATTGGCAAATTATCACAAGGAAATCTCTCTTCGGTGTAATGCGTTCTTTTTACTTTCATCAGTCCACTTCTTGCCCGTTTTCAATGTTGAATATTCTATTATAACACTGTGCATTGATGGGAAACTAATACAATACTTGGCCTAGTGCCCTAGGCGTACCGACATTACTATACATCGCGTTGTTTCCATAAATGGATCACAGATAACGCTGACAGCATCCTCGGCCTCGATTCCGGACTCGAGTACCTCGAGTTTTACGGTTCCAGATTCGATTCTTCCCGAGTCCACTCTCAGCCCATCACTAATATTAAGTATCTGGGCTGTGTATTCACTCAGCATGGTAGTATGGGGAAATATATAGAGTCGAGGTGCCGAAAAGACAATGCAGCGAGTTCTCAGTTGCGATCTACAGAATTCTGCAAGAATAGTGTAGTGACGAAACTCTCCTTATATCGCTCAGAATTTAGACCAGCCTTCTACGGAAGCAAGAGCTGCGTACATTCAGGATATCTGATACAAAACCTAGACGTAACTAATACTAAGGGTAGCACGAATGATTGCTGGGATAAATAGTAGTAGGTGTTGTTAAATCATTTAAGGGGATTGGGGCCTCTTGGTCATCAAACCGTGTAGTTGGATGCGTGTTGAGCTCGTCAAATAGCCTGTATTTCTGTGATGACTGCAGCAGACAAGATAAATAGATGAAAGCAATAGCAGGAGAGTACTTGTAATGAAGGGCTTAAGGGCTAAGCTGGAAATAAACACACCAGACGAAGTTATTGGTATGAGCCGACTCAGACCCAACAAGTTAATGAGCTCGGCTGTAGATGGTAAGAGAAGCTGATGTAGAACCAGGTGTTGGTTAGGCTCAGTGTTAAACGATTACAAAGTGAGAGGTATAGAAGCAGAGGAGGCCGCAGTGCTAACTGTTAATACGGGATCATGGAGGTGACTTGTTCGCAAACAGAGCCTTGCAGACTAGACTAGACACCGAAAGGCGAAAGTCTCAAATGAAAAAGTATGTACTGTATGTATTCATTTATTTATTTATTTATTTTACAAGACTACCCCAAATATCGGGGCTGCCCTCAATAAATAACAGGTGGAACGGACATACAGTGGCGTATACAATGGCGAAGGAACAAGGTCACCACCCCGGACGCCATTGTCGGAAGGCGGAAAAATTAGCGTTGGATTAAACAGAGAGCTGTAGCCAAATGGTGGCGAAAAGGTACGGCGTTTCTCTCAGCAAAGACTCCGCATTTTGCTTTTATTCCATTCTGTTCATACACAGAAAGTAACAATAATATTGGTTTTACGTCCCTTTTAACTGCCGAGGCTTTTAAAGACGCTGAGGTTGCTACAATTTTGTCCCCGAAGGGGATCATTAACGTGCCTCGCATTTGCGCACTCACACAAATGCTAACTGACTGCGACAGGATTCAATCCTGCAACCTTCGCCACAGCAGGCGAGAACGTTACCGCTGCGCTACGCAGTCCAAAAAATAACATATAATAATTAAAAATTTTTGGTATTACGTCCCTTTTAACTACTACGGCTTTTAGAGACACCAGGGTGCCGGAATTTAGCCCCGAAGGGGATCTTTAACGTGCCAGTAAATCGACTGACACGGCTCCCTCGCATTTGCTCACCCTCAAATACTAGCTGACTGCACCAGGATTTGATCCTGCAACCTTGAGCACAGCATGCGAGAACGTTACCGCTGAGCCACGCAGCCAGCCCCAAAAAGTAACAACAAACAGGTTAGCAGTTTAATGGTGAAAATAAATTTTCATCACGGAGAAAGTTAAGCCACTGCATTCAGGATCATGAAAAGTGCCCTGTTAATCACCCTGAATTTTTGTAGTGGAAGGAGTTGGCACTTTTTTTTAAACAAAGGGGACATACTGAAGGTAGTCTTCAGCAACACTGGAATGGGCCATTGCTACAGGGCAAACTCTTGCACAACAACATTTTTCATCGAGAGGTCATCGAGAGTAAATTATTGAAGAATAAAATCCTGGGCGACGACATACTGAAATGTATGCGTAACGAATTATTAGAATATTTTCATCAATGGAATTAGAACCTTAGACAACACCAGTAAGCACAATTAACTCCTTACTGTAGCATATTGTGAATGATCGTTTAGTGAACTTAATTTTATGAAGTCTTACATTCGATCAGGTTGTTGGTGACTCATTTAGGGCTTTGCGACATCATGGTATTGTAGCCCCGTGTGTTTGGGTGTGTGAGGAATCTGTCTGATAACCTGTGTCATTGTGATGGCTGTATTTGTAATTGAGGTCGGCTTTTCGGTACGAGGCATCCGTGTCTTTAATTTAGATACCATCACGGCACGCGGCATTCACCTGGAGCAAAAGTAAAAATCGACCCCCCCCCTTCTCAGTTGTGCCTCGCGAGGCTGAGTGAACACCATTATAGCCCACAGACCTGAATTAAATTCCTTGTGAGAGCCGAGAATCGAACCCGAACCTCCGTGGAGAAAGCCAAGAATGTTACCCACTACGCCACGAGGTGGACTATTAACGATCAACTAATGTTACGTTTAGAAGCCATATACGAACTGTCTATTGTAAATATTCAGTAGTCATCACGAATTTGCCCTATGACTGGGCGGGTATATTGATCACTAAAATTGCATGTATTAATTAGTTATGATCACTATTGTAATGGGTCAATTTTTCCAGGAGTATTAATTACTTTCTTTTCACTTCGTCATGCCAGATTAAGGAGTGCGATTAAACCCATCTAGCTGATCTTGCTTTCTTGCCTTCCCAAAATCTCTTCATCTTCTCGCTGTGGCCCTTTATGCGCCCCTCCGTCCAGGTTCCGTTGGATGCAATATTTGGGTGGTCTGAAAATTGATAGTTGTCAACTACTTTTCTGAATTTAGATCTGTCCAGTACTATAATCCTTGATATGTCTATTTCCTGAAGGTCTTTTTCAACTTCAAGAAGCCAGTTGTTCTTAACTTTCTGTGAGAGAGTAAGATTTAGAATCCTTTTAGTCAGCCTATGATCGCTCATTTTGAGAATATGCCCACAACATTTCCTGAATGTGTCCGAGATTTTCTCCGAACGCTGATAAAAGTTCCTGGGATTTCCTTTTCATCCAAATTCCCTCAGAACGAACTGGGCCAACACTTTCCCTCAGATTTTTCTTTCTTGTTTTTGTATAAGCCTATCCTTAGTGATCTACCCTCAATGATCAGTGGTTCAGAAGCAAATAGTGCCTCGGATTTGATTACCGTGTTGTAATGTCGTAATTTTGCTTTACGGGAGAAGGCTTTCTTATTATACCTGTTCCATGTGATTCTGTTGACTCTTTGCAATTTACTTATTTATTTATTATTTACTTATTTATTATTCATATATTATATACATTGTATATATTGGGCAAATTCGTGTTGACCAACTGAAGAGTTGCGACTGACAGTACGATCAACTATATCTCAGGTCTAATTATGAAATCAGGCGATTCCCTCAATTTAGAATAGCATGGCTTCGTCTTTAGATTTCAGTTATATAATAACGGACTTCGCACCAATGAAAGCCAGGAGAGTGACATTTTTAATGGGAATTTTAACAGTTATTGACAATAACTTATTGTTACAATATTAAATGTGAATATATATTATCAACATTTTAAATGGTAATTCTTATACATTTGTTCTTAAACGTATAGATACAGTGTAGTTGAGCGAATAAATGTACATCTGTATGATGCTATTTCAATAACTTTTCAAATGCCGATTCAATAAATACTTGTTAAATATTGCGAAATTATTCGCATGATTGCACTTAAATACCGATATATAATTCATGGGAAAAAACCTTGCTTTCTCTGCTGATTCGCCCAGAATTGTGATGGAGAAGGTGCCCCGAAAACCTCCTTGCTCCTGGCGCCAAATTTGCAAGCTACGCCATTGAAGACGTACCAATTACTTACTCACTACACAATGATATGGATGGCAGTGGGAGGCAACTACAAATTTACCTCATCATAGATATAGCGGGGAATCATTCATAGGGGTTTGTTGCCAACAACAGACACTGACTGCTATGTAAAGAAATGTCGGACAGAGAAATAATTAGTATTTTCTCCTTTACTACAAGTAAGGTCAAGATGATAATAATAATAATCTCTACAAAGAAAGAAAGCTTTCTGCCAGGACATTTTGAATTTTCAACTAAAACTTTGTATTTATTCCGGATGAGTTGTATAATGACCAAATATAGCCTCAGTTTACGTTTTGATTGTTATGGGTTGGCGTCAAAACTACCAATGAGAATGGCATGAAAATTCGTATTTAAAAATGCGATCGTCAATAAAAATAGGCCCACAAATTATTTAGGTAGGTCCTACTACAACGGTGCGGGGCTCAAGTCCCGACAGTAGAGGTTGTCCTCTATAAGGGTGTTATATAATTTGATTAATACAGCCAATGGCCATTCATTTTATTTTTAGGACGGGTCAGGGAAGGGATTTTGGAAGAAAATCGGCCATGGACCAATCGAAAGGAACCGTCCAGGCACTTGCCTGGTGGTGAAAATGAGAAACCACGAAAACCATTTTCAGAACGATCGAGGTAGCGCGTTAGCGCTCTAGTCTATGCCACCGTGGCCGATTAAATTGTTTTTGCACAATGTTCTGTCGTAGTTCTCTTATTTCTTTTCTTCAGTGACAGGGGTATAACCCAGAGATGGTCCTGCCTTCCTTTACTCTATGAACCCCCACAATCTTTCTTCACTCTTATTTTTAAAGCGATCAGTTTTATTTAGAAACAAATAGAATACAAATCATTGGCAATTTAATTATGAAATGTACCAGCTAATCGCATTTATGACGAAATGAACCCTCACTGAAAATCTGACAGGCGAAGTAAGGAAATACAATCTACACTCACGTCCTTGACTCACAGACGGACTGGCTTTGATGCCACGGGCTCATGAATCACACCACCTCAGCACATCATCATGCCATTCAAGGTGAAATAGATGATGATATACGAGCACGTGTGTCTCAATCAAGCTGTTTAGTTATTTTTCTTTTTTCCAGCCAGCGTGGGTCAACAGTATGGGGTTGGTCTTGAAAGTTAACTCACGCTCGGCTACCGGTTCGGATCAGGCCACAGGCATGTCTGTGTATGTGTTTGTCTTTAATTGCAAGCCCATTTAATTTCGCTGTTACTATATACCGTCCAATCATCTATCATAAGAAGACACATAATGCAATAAAAATGAAAGATAGGGTATTTTCTTACACAATCTAAGATGGTGTTTCCCTATGTTTTACAGTGGAATGATGAAAGAAATATACTTATTGTAAAATGACATCCTTCCATATTATTGTAAGTAATTGTGAACTAAAAGAGTAAATCTTGTAAAACTATCTTCCACACAATATTAGCAGACAATAATACGAAAAAAAAACTGATTCAAGGATCATCTAAATATCCTACTTACGAGCTATCAATAAAAACGAATATTTTCTAGTTTTGTGGTGTACAGCAACTTACAAATTAACCAAGTTGGTCACGCTGTCATCAAAATACATCAATTGCCTACATTCTCAACTTTTCTTCGCATAAAACAGAGCGGTTACCAAAGTGTGTCAGTCTTAGGGATTGTGGAACTGTAGACAGGGAAGCTAAACAGTAAGCAGTAGGCAGAGTAGCCTATAAATTGGGCAACTCTGTACAACACCGCTGAAACGTCTATAAATACAGCATAAAAGAGGAAGCCCGTTTTTCGGGTAGCTAAAGCAAGCTGCGCGTCTGTCCCCACTCCCCTCCAGTTTTCTACCGCCGCCCTTACTATTCACACAGTATGTCCAGGGCTATCTCACCCCTCACAAAATTCACAGAGTGAGAGAACGCCATACGCATCCAGAAAGGGTAGGTAGGACGCTCGCAGGGGGCTGCAAGGGGGAAACGAAGCAGAGGGTGAGACAAGGGAGGGAAGCGTCGGATGAATGGCCAAGGGTCTGGCAGCCATGTTTGGAAGCATCATGGCATGGCCTTGCCCTACGCACGCAGCCATACCACATACCCCGACCTCACCAACTTCCTCACTGCTTACTCCCGCCCTCCAAAACCGAACTGTAGTACGCATGTGCCGGAATACAGAGAGAGAAAAATTTGCACTTCAATGATTACCGGCATAAACGCATTATCAAGGAAGAAAATAGGCAAACGGACGCAGGTTATATGTATCGGCAATCAAGCACAGTAAAAACTCGATTAACCGTCATCGTCGGGACCGTGTTCGTGACGGTTGAGCGGATAGACGGATAACAGGAACACTGTATTATTCCTCCAAAATATGACCTCAATCAATTATATTATAGACAGATATCACTCTCACAGTAATGTAATATATTTCGGAGCGCAATGAAATAAAACGCGATTGTAATAGCAAATAAAACTATGTATTACATGATAAAAACATCCGTACCGTAGCTACAAATTTGGCAAAATAATGTACAGTAATATAAACTTACAGGTGAAATAGTTCATGTAGCTTGATAATAGTCACTTTCTTTTGCCTCTTTGATGCTCGAGCATTCCTGCGGCAATATTTCGTATTTTTCGGATCAGTAGTGTCTGCGTTGCATTGGCCTCTTCTCGACTTTCAAGCCATTCTGTACACTTGGACAGCATTGTTTCAGCCTCTGAGTGGCTAATAGTTTGTTTTTCGTCATGGTTTGAACACTATGATGGGCAGATACACTCACGTCCCGCTAAAATAAAGTAAACAAAGCGAACACGTCACTGCACCTTAAAGCACTTTGTTATTACAGTATTATTATGCTATTACAGCAATGACTGTTAACAGAAACTGACGGTTTAAAGAGTGACGGTTAAACGAAGTTTTACTGTAATTCGCACAATACACCCACTCAATGGGTCCACCCAACAACACTAGGATCAACGGATGGCAGTGGTACTATCGCGCCTGGACCAGACCTACACTTCAATCGAGTTGGTAGAGCAAATCACATGTTTAATATCTACGTCGTCTGGAGAAGGTGTGGTAGAAGAAATCTGAGAAATTCCAGGAATAGTCAATTAGGGAATCAGCCATAAAACGAAACAAAACTTAATTCGCAAATTTCATTCCCGAGCAACATAACAGAGGCTCAGCCAGCCACATGCGAAGTATTTTTTCATATTTTAATAAACTAACTTAGAGGAGGGGTTTGAAGGACGTAGCATATATCACGAGCTGGGAGGAGAAAGGGCTAATCAGCAATAAGATTACATACAATATTCACCCTTTCAGCTGGGAGGAGACAGGGCGAATCAGCAATAAGTTTACATACACTATTCGCCCTTTCTCCTCCCAGCTCCTGATAAAAAAGACTCTGGCTTTAAGTATTACACTAGTCTACAGCTGGCGATCAAGTCTGTGGAAGCAAACTTCACCGATACAAACTATAAAAGCAGAACAAATCGGTCAATGCTATTATATTGAATATTAGACTCTAAATATGGGAGCCTGAATACGTTTTCACACCACGCAACAGGCCTAGCGTAAAACAAATGTTCCAATAGTACAGTGCCACATGCTGTTAAAAAATGAACACAACCATTAAGTTGCCCTTACACAAAAAAAAAAACACGTTATCGCTGAACAAAATGTTCTGTGCATTTCAATGCGAAGCTATACAAAGCAGACATTAAGAACAAGATGTTGGAGATGATGACGAGTAGGGCTCGGATCGATATGCTCGATAAAATCTCCAGATATGCTCGAAAACCATGTATTTTATGCTCGATAGATATGCTCAAAAAACCTTTATATGCACGATAGATATGCTCAGAAAACCATTATATGCTCGACAGATATGCTCAAAAACATTATATGCTCGATAGATATGCTCAAAAACCATTATATGCTCGAAATCCCCATTATATGCGGTTAAATATGCAGAATATGCTAAAAACGCCGTTAAAAACTATAGAAAGGAAAGAGAAACGAAAAAACCAACATACCTTTCTTTATATATGAGCTTTATTTTCTAATTGTATGTATGATACACTGCAATATACTCGCATTCCAGTTTTTCAAGTATATATAAGAGAAGTTTTCTTATAAAAGTTACAGTTTAAAAGTTAATTTACAAAATGTTCAGAATTAGGCAAGTCAAAGTAGATCTGCATTGGTCTGTACAACAACATTGTTTTTTTAATGTTTTCAGCTTTGAATGATTTTCTTAAATCAGTCAATAAAAGTTTCAATGACGAAAACGACCTCACTAAAGGTTAAAAACCAGCGTTTCTATTATTCGCACCAGAAGGGCTTTTCAATTTTATTATTTCTGTTTTCGAACCTTAAGGATGGTCAGGGCCCGAATCCGGGGTGGGAAATTCGAAGAAAAGCACGAAAACCACAAGAATATGCATTTATATGCTTCTATTCTGAAAATCGCGGTTTTATGCATTTATATGCTCGATAAATTTCAATTCTGTTGGTCCCAGTGAGGTGAAAATACCACCGAAAGGCTTCTTTCAATGTGTACTATTCAGAAAAAATATGCAAATATGCTCGACTCCGAGCCCTAATGATGAGTATCCCTGTTTTAAAGGGCCCAACATCTAGGTTATCAACCCCTTAAATCTAGAAAGAAAGAGTAGGAAGGAACTATTGGAGGATGAAGAGAGGATACTTCTGCACTAAATGGTCACTTATAAGAACGTTTTATAGGCCAACGCCCGAAAGTACAGTATTACAACAGTCATGCTGGTTTAAACCGTGTGGAGGGCCATATATATATATTCTTTTCTGAGGCCCTCGTTTAGGGCTTTGCAACATTATGGTACTGAAGCCCCGTGCATTTGGGTGTGTGCGGAATCTGTCTGATAACCAGTGTCATTGTGATGGCTGAGCTAGTGTGTGTATTTGTAGTTGGGGTCGGGATTTGGGTACGAGGTATCCGTTGCCTTAATTCAGATACCATGACGGCATTCACCTGTAACGAAAGTGGAAATCGAACCCACCTCTTCTCAGTTTTGCCTCAGGAGGCTGAGAGGACACCAGCCCGCTGACCAGACTGAAATTTCTTGGCACAGCCGGGAATCGAACCCGGGCCCCCGCGGTGACAGCCAAGAGTGCTATCCACTGCACAACGAGGCGGACCAAATTTAATTCTGGTCTGATGGCTGGGACGGGATAACCTCAACCTCGTGTGGCAAAACTGAGAAGAGGAGGGTTCGATTCCCACCTTGACCAACCTAGAAGTAGGCTACTTTTCCGTGGTTTCCCACTTCTACTTCAGGAAAATGCCGAAATGGCTCCTTACTTAAGGCTATGACCGCTTCCTTTCCAATCTTCACCTGAAGTACAAACACACACACTAATACCGACACCACAATTACAAAGGTTATCAGACATTTTATTAAACAATATACATGCATACACACCCAACTACACGGGGCTAAATGCCCACGATGCCCAAGCCACTGAAATGAAACAACAAAGCTGTTGTGACGGCTGGTAAAAGATCCTACCTGATTCTGTTTTTACGTCTCGAACGTTGGCACACCTGCTTTTATAACCGAAATGCTAACAGATTGCATGTCACTTAGTAAGGAATTAAACATGGAGGAATAATGATCATGAATCTTGGGATGAGTAGAGTAGACAGGCAATGCATTAATGTATTCCCATCTGTATCTAGTCTCAACAGAAAGCAATTGACATCTAGACACACAGCCGCAGTGAAGTAACTACGGGGGTTGACGAGTGGGATTAATCCCCCTCCAGAGCCAAATAATAAAAATATGAAATTTGTTGAAGTTTTTATTTGCGGACTGCGGACACAGCCATTCTGTATGTAAGTTTATACTCACTATCATTGAAACATTTCACTGGTGTAAATCATTTAGTGTTACCTAAATTCAACACTTACTGAATAAGACAAATGTTCCAACTGTTCAGTTAGCCAGAGGGTTTTGCAGTGAGTTGGGTGTGACAACTGAGTGTTTCATTGTGGAAAATGAATAATGTTGTGTTAAGATGTATTGCTGCTTTAAGTAAAACTTTTGTTTAAAATTGTAGTTTAAAAATATATGTCAAGGAATAGAAAGAGCATGATCATTTTCCAAAGAAAACGGAACTTGGTAATTTAATATAAACAAAATTCTCAATTCTCGAGAATTTGCTTATTGATAAGTGAAAAAAAAAGCGCATCAAATGCAAATGATATCTAATTTGAAAAAATATAGATAGGAGGTTTTTATATTTCTGGATCGTATATTTCTTTTGATTTATTATGTCTCATTATGTACGAGAATCGCCCCCTCCCCCCTTGTAATTTTGGCTCATCTCATCCCGCTCCAGAAGCAAACTCTAGTTACGCCACTGCATACAGGTTAAGAGGAGCAACAATGGACATGTAACAGTATGAGGAAAGCGTACGAGTGGTACCGTGCTACTTCAGTGGTCGAAGGGACACCTGGTTCGAGGCTTACCTTCTGCGGAAATGGTGTCTTCCTTTCTAATTATTTTATTATATTCCCCATACCACTCACTGGAAATTTGTAATCTTAACTTTATTGACATTCTGTACGGAGGAGAACTAATTGATTAACATTGGCAAGGGATATTGTTCACCTTCTCCCATTTGAATTTCTATCTTTCCTATAATTTCTTTCTTTCATTATTTATTGAGCAATATGAAGGAACACAGGCACCAGCCCAAATACATTCCTTCTTGACATTATCTGATTAAAAAACATGTATCAGTGAAAAATAGAGAAAACAGATTACACAAATTACACAAATGAAGAACAGAAGATAAATACTACAAAGGAGATCGTGAAAATATAAACCATAAAATTAAAACAAAACTGAACAAAGTAGAAAAAAAAAGAATATACAAAAATAAAGGAGAAAAAGAGTACCCAGTATTCAAGGAACAGCTGCTTTTACTTGTTTATTGAATAAGTTAGCGCCAGCGAATAAATCTACTTGAACATCAATTGAATTATAAAATGATAATATTTTAACTAAAGGCGAATTAGAATGGTGAACACTTTTAGATCTTGGGATGTGAAAGAGTGCTTGCTGTCGAGATCTTACTTGTGGTACATGAAAAGTGATGAATTGAAATAATTCTTGACAGTCAATTTTTCCCGGTAAAATTTTCCTCAGCAGTTGCAAAGAACTTAACGACCTTCTACTTTTCAAAGACATGAAATTGAACAAATTTTGTAAAAACTGAGTCGAAGTGTCAAATGGACAAAATACATTGAACGTCTTATAATACATGTATCTTAGAAATTTATTTTGCACAATCTCAATGTGATGAATTTGATCTTTATAAAAGGGATCCCAGATTACTGCTGACTATTCTAACGTGCTTCGAACTAAACTTCCATACAACTTAACAATTACTCCAGTTTTAGTAAATAATTTGGAGTTTCTAATGACAAAACCAAGCATCTTGTTGGCCCGAACTAATTATAATTGCAATATGGCTATTAAAGGTTAATTTCCTGTCATAAATAATTCCTAAATCATTTATCGACAGTACAATTTCGAGTGCTGTTTCTCCAATACAATATTTAGGATTCATATACTCCTTCTTCCTTGTAAATACCATGACTTTACATTTTTTACATTAAGGACTAAATTATTACTAACACACCAAGCTACAATATTATTAACATTCCTCTGAAGGTTATTCTCATCTCTCTAGTTGTATATGGTCTTATATAGCTTTACATCGTCAGCAAACAATAAGCAGTCAGAGTAACATAGAATATTAGGCAAATCATTAACCAAAATTAGATATAGAAGAGGCCCAAGATTAGATCCTTGTGGGACACCAGAAGAACTAACAAAATTACCTGAAATTTCACTTCTGAAACAAACAAATTGCTGTCTAAATTTTAAGTAGGAGCATAACAATTGAAGTAATGGTTTAGCAACTCCAAACTGGTACAGCTTTGTCACCAGAATTGTATGGTCTACTTTGTCGAAGGCCTTTTCTAAATCCATGTATATCACATCAGTTCTTCTATTGGTAGCCTATCTAATGCATCGTAAACCTTTTGAGTAAAACCCAGCAAATTTGTAATAACTGATCTGCCGGGCATAAAGCCATGCTGATATTGTGAGAGCTCAACCTTAATATGATTGTAAATCTTAGAATATAAGATGTGCTCATATACTTTTGCTATAGCATTTATCACTGAAACAGGGCGGTAGTTCGATATCATTTCAGAGTTGCCTCCCTTTAGGATTGGAATAATGCTAGACATTTTCCACTTTCCAGGAAAGCTTGACGTCTTTAAAGAAAGATTAAAGATGAAGGCCAACTGAGAAACCAATAAGTCCACACAGCCCTTGATTATGTATGGTGGCATGCCATCAGGCCCACATGATTTCTTAGGCTTTAATTTTCTATTTATAGTTGTTCTTACTTCATCCACCGTTATGTGAGTCACGTTCAGCATATAAACCCTGGGCAAAACAGGAAATTCATTCAAAGACAAATGATCCGCGTTATAAATAAAATTCGTTTTGATATATACTGAAGAGAAATACACAGCAAACCCACCTGCAATACTTCCAGCAGTATAATGATTTCCGTTTAGTATAAACATGTAGTCACGTGCACGTGATTCCCGCTTGCTTTTAACATACGTCCAAAACTGATTAATGTTATTCTTAACTCCATTTTCCAGACTATGAATGTGAACAGCATAAGCCATTCGTAATTTTGTTTTTAGTTCCGATCTAAGCTGTCTAAATCATTCATCATAAAATTTCGAAAAACGTCTTTTTGCAGCACACTTTTTCTTAATTTTTATGGATTGGATAATATCTCGTGAGAACCATACTGGATATTTGGATTTTCGAATGAATTTCTGCTTAGGTACAAAATTTTCAAAACATTTGTAGAGTGAAGAATAGAAGAAATCAACAGCATGATCAACATCCTTAAATATGTACAGTAAACTCCAGTCTAAATCTCGTATGTTGCAATAGAGTCTCAAAAAATCAGCCTTTTTGAAGTTGTAATATTCACGATTAATTCTAGGAAGCAATGGAACCTTTTTAATGGGTGGTATTGCTAAATAAAGTGCAGGGTGATGTAAGTCTTCAGGTACCAACGGGAATTCGTCGTGCTTGAAATCAATTTGAATATTACCTAAAACCAAATCCAATGTCTTGAAATTAGAATTTTGAATATTGTTGCGCGATGTTAATCCAAGATACGAGATGAACTGGAATAAACGACGACAGACCGTGGACCCTTCATTAAAATTATAACCGGCGTTGCTAATTTCAGGTACATTGAAATCGCCCACAGTCAGGCAGTCAGATGTTATAAGAATATCAACGTTTTCAATGTAATTAAAGTATCCTTCATATACAGAGAGTTTAGAGGAGGGGGTAATGTAAACAACATTTATGAATAATTTACGAGTATGACCCTGAATGTAAAGAGTTAAGGATTCGCATTGTTGTTCATTATAGATAGAACATAATTTGGATTTATACCCCTTTTTGACTGCTACGGCTACTCCTCCACCTCTAGACTTCCCAGATTATAAACATATCCCTATCATTTCTGAACATTACATAACGATCATCGCATAACTCACTATCCATAATATCCTGACCCAAGAAACACTCTGTTAATACAATTATATCATAATCACAACAAAGTAGATTTTTAAGAAACACGTCAGTTTTTGTCCTAAGGCCCCGAACATTTTGATAATAAATGGACAATTCAATTACCGACATTAGTGTACAATAAAAAATATAGTGAATCAAAAAACTGATATAACTAAATATAAATCAATAATGCATACCAAAGTATTAAGAGGAGCCAACGAACAATTAAATACATTTCTGTGCCAGTACATCGAAATCACAACTTACTCAGGTCCTCGTTAGTACTGATGACATGAATTGGACTCCCTTCTAATTTCCTAATCATGATCTTTCCACTTCTACTAACCCAAAGGTATTTATAGCGCTTTTCCCGCTGCAGTTGCTTAGCCTTTACAAATAACACTCTTCTAGCTGGGGCAAGTGATTGATTAATATATATTGGGTTGGAAGTTGTCATACCAAGGTGTGTTGTAGATAGGGTCCGCTTAACCTTTGGTTTAGCAAGAAATTGCTCCTTGTGGGACCTTCTAACAAATTTAACAATAATTCCTGAAGTAGGACGATTGTGAGCCTTTTTCAGACGATGACAGGCATCAATCATGTCCTCCTTCAAATCTAAATCTAAAGCTTTGCCTATATTAATGACAGTCTGTACGACATCTTCATTAGGGGACACTGGAACACCAAATATTTCCTCAGTGTTTGACCTTGAATATTGCTCAAGGTCATCACACCTCGATGCAAGATTATTTGCTACATTCGTCAGACGTCTGTTTTCTGATTCTAAATTGTCTATGATAGTTTGTTGCCTATCAATAATTTCCTGCTGTTTACTGGTAAGTTTGCTACTTTCATCCAATCTCTCATGACAAGACATCAATAGATTTCCCCAGTTGTCTCTCAATGTCAGTAGCAGACTTGTTTACACTGTCCAACTTCTCCTGCATAGATAGTAATAGTTTGTATATTTCACCAACAGATGGCACCACGGACGCTGGCTGGTTTTCACTGTGTAAACTCTCACGCCTCTTACTACAGCACTGTTTACACCTCCATAATTGACTCTGCGATAGCATATACTCTACATCCGCTTCTTTGAGGTTCACACATTTGCTGTGAAACCAATTATTACATTCACTGCACTGAATTTTGGCTGTTACGTCTTGTCGAGGCACTGCCTTTGAACATTCCAAGCAGGTACTCATCGCTACACTCTTTGGATATACAGTATCGTCTTGAAAGGCGAAGATGTGACAGTGAGGATACCCCTATACTTCAGTTGAATTAGGTTGGTAATACTGGAGTTCTAGTGTTTACATGCACATAACGACTATAAAAACTGCTCAATTTGGCAATTATGTGTAATATCTACCGGTTTCCATTATATATTAAATATTCCTGAGTAACTTACTGCACTCGTGGACACATGTTTAAGTCGTTCCACTTAAAAATTCACCAGAAACAACTCTATTTACACGGAGCACAAACTGACCCGACCGCCTTACACCGCCATAATATGGACCGTGTTCTTGATCACTATTAGGATTTGAATAGCACAGTAGTTTGTACCATAATAATAATAATAATCTAAGTGGCGAACTACTGGTGTTCACTTATATGCCAGAGAAACCCTGGGCATCGACGAATCATTAGGGGTGGTGGTATTGTAACTACCAAGTATTTTGAAATAAAATGAAATCAAATGTCGTAAAGGATCCCATCAACGGCGTTCTAATTTCGTACGATAATGTAGGCCTATATGATAAGAAAGACATAACCTGAGCAAAAGATGTATTCCAGAACGTTCAACTACAGTAATATTGAGCCTGCGTTTGAGGATGAGTATACAAGAGGGCACCTAAAATGAAATGGGGTAGAAATTGCTTTATTCATAACGTTGTCACAAGTAAGCAGAGTGGAAGTTCTGCTGCGTACTTACCAATATATAATCCAAATTTAACACATAATAGCCGAGATCTTTTGTCGTTTAAAGCAAATAAAGAGTTTTGTTCTAACGTATTTACTTCGCGGGCCTACCCTTACAATAAATCGATTATGTCGCCACTAGGATCTCGACTAGAACGAGAAACGCAATCCAATTGGCTCTTATACGCAATCTTCCATGAGAACTGCGTGTGTGGGGTAATGACACCTATTCAATTATCTGAAGTGTATCATAAAAACAGACCAAGCATAAAAGGTACAAATCACACGGTAAAACAGAACCTAGCATAGGAAGTACGAATCGCACGGTAATAGACGTTTGTATACCGTTCTTGCAGAAGCTTCCATGCTAAAGAATGTCGTATGATACGGGCTCAAACATAAGATCGCCCCGTAACTGAGCGATCTTACACATACTCAACAAACATTCTCTGCACTGAACATCACTTACTGGCACTACTCTTTTTGCGCGAGTGGCAAAGACATCACGAATGTGAGTGCCGTGATAAATGCTGCATAATGTTCTGAAATGCTTTCACTAAGGATAATGTTTCAGGGGGAAAAAATATCAAACTCAACTAAATATAAAGGAAGTACTACAAATAGGAAAATTTGTGTTTATATATATATATATATATATATATATATATGAAGACATGCAACAATAAGCAATTCAAACTGATCAATGCTATCACACAGCATTCATTTCGAACTGCAAGGGAATGCGAAAATCGTACAACTATCAAAAGATTCGAATTAACCGAATCATGTTTAGAGCACGTCAATAAAATTAATTTATTGTAATAAATAATACACAGTGGATCTTAGCTTAGAAGCGTATAATATACTGATAACTTATAATACCCACAAGATGAAACGAATTCATTCCACGAATAGTGGTCCACCTGTATTTAAATCAACATTTCTTACTCTATTAACAAATGCCTGACAATAATTTACATTTATAAAAGAAGCACTTCTACTCCAGGCAAATGCTGGGAAGGTTCGTAACTTAAGGCCATTACCACCTCCTACCCAATCCTATCCCCAATTTACAATACACATACTAGTACTGCCATCACAATAACACAGGTTATCACACAAATTCCACACACAAAAATACACGGGGCTATATGACAACGATTTCGGAGCCCCTAAAACAAACGACAAAGTAATTCCATTCTCATTTAAAGAAAGTTCGTGATTTCCGATTATTTTTTTCCTTTAATTGTTAGCTTCGACATAACGAAGGAAGACGATTGTAGTTTTACGTGACTGTGAATCTTGCGATCATGAGCCACGGGACCTCCTTTTTTACGTGGAATCCGAACCACAGGACATGGCATTTCACTTCGGCATAATGACTAGAGGAACCAGTCTGTTACGTAGTGCACGTTTTGAAGCCCCCTCAGCCCGCGAGCAAATCACAACGGGCCCGTCTATGTGAAGGAGCGACAATAAGACATCACTACTCCTAAGCTTACCAGTATTTCATAGCTCCTTAATTTGAAAACATACATCGTACTGAAGTCTCAACGACGCTAGAAGAAGGGCTGGCATGCGAAACGAAATGTATTATCAATTTAATTTAGCGTCGCGAAATGAAATTGTTCAATGGAATAACATTTCGCCCCTGGCGCGAAATGATATTCGTTACAGTCTTTTCATTTCACTCCTGGCGCGATATTATATTCATTACGGACTTTTAATTTAGCTCCCGGCGCGAAATGAAATTCGTTACAAACTTTTAATTTCGCTCCTGGCGCGAAATTAAATTCATTACGGACTTTTAATTTAGCTCCCGGCGCTAAATGAAATTCGTTACAGACTTTTAATTTCGCTCCTGGCGCGAAATTAAATTCATTACAGACTTTTAATTTCGCTCCTGGCGCGAAATTAAATTCATTACAGACTTTTAATTTCGCTCCTGACGCGAAATAAAATTCGTTCCAGACTTTTAATTTCGCTCTTGGCGCGAAATAAAATTCTTTACAAACTTTTAATTTCGCTCCTGGCGCGAAATAAAATTTGTTAACGACCATCAATTTCGTTCCCGGTATTTTATCCCCTCTCCCCCCTCCCCTTCCCCGGCCTGAAATTAAAATGCATGGAACATTTCATTTTGTGTCTGAAATGAAATCCGTTTCTTTTCTTCCCCGAAAGCCTTATTTGCTCCCGCGTCCTACACCTAGCCACCATCTACATTCGTCCCTACCACCCCATCCCCAAAGACTTCATTACCCACGTGTCTGAAGTCTTCCCCCATTTCATTCTAATCGCCGACCTCAACCTTCATTCCCGTTCGGCCCTAGAACTTCATAACCTAGACATCTACCTACGTCACATCGACGCCACCCTCGTCCTTTTCCCAGAATCTACCCGTCCTTCCTCCAATACCACCCCGACGCAGTCATTGCTCATAACTCCCTCCTCCATCTGTTTGATGTGTGTGTGTCCTGCCCCTCAAAGGAGGTGACCTTACTTTATTTTGTTTTATTTTATTTAATTTGTTTGTTTTACTTTATTTCGTTTTATTTTGTTTCAAATTGTCTTGTTTTTTGGTTTTGTTTTTTTTTGTTTTTATTTTGTTTTGTTTATTTTGTTTTATTTTAATTTCCCAGAAAACAAATACAAAACCAAAAACACAAAACACGAAGTAAAATGTAAAATTCAAACACAAAAGCAAAAGCAGAATAAAAAAGAAACACAAAGCAGAAAGCAAAATTCAAAAACAGCAAAAGCAGAAAACAAACACAAAACCAAAACAAAAAAGACGAAGCAGAAAGCAAAAGCAGAACACAAAAAACAAAAGCAAAATCATAAAACAAGGAACATAAAGCATAAAGCGAAATTCAAAAAAGCAAAAGCAGAAAACAAACACAAAGCAAAAGCAAAAAGGACGAAGCAAAAAGCAGAATTCAAAAACAAAAGGAAAAGCAGAAAAAAAAACAAATAACATAAAGCAAAATTCTAAAAAGCAAAAGCAGAACACAAACACAAAACCAAGAAAGAAAAGCAATAAGTCAAATTCAAAAGCAAAAGCACAAAGCAAACACAAAACCAAAAGTAGAAAACAACAAACACAAAAGATACGTGAGGCAAAGTCCAGAGAAACGTTTCTCATGAAAATGATCCTTATTCACAAGTGGATTAAACGAGTTTTGTAACCTGACGACTCATTTGCATTTGACTGTTGGCACAGGCTAGAGTATCACCGATGTCTCAGTCTCACTCATGGCTGTGATTATATGGAAGCTACTGAGGTATGGGTGGTGCTTAGTAATGAAATTCGGGGCAGTCAGTGCCTGTGGATGCTGTGAAGGGTTCTACTCATAGGGTTAGTACTGCTGTTCTGACTCCGTGAGGAAATCAATGGCAAACTACCTCACCCCTCATCTTGTCTAGTACGCCTCACTATAGCGCTGCCTTGAGTTTTTGTGGGTGTCTACCCACATAACCTACCGGCGGTACTTTTTGAGGATCCAAACAGCCTTCGGGCTGACTACCTAACAGACAGGCGTCAGGACTTTGAACATCGAACAGAACATTATTTAACTCTCGAAACGAATATACTGTATTTTAATTTCAACAACGAAATTAAATGTTTCATGCATTTTAAATACATGTCGGAGAGCGAAACTTAATGCCGTTTGGGAATTTTATTTCGCCTCGGGAGCGAAATTAAAAGTGTGGAACGAAATTAATTTCGCGCCGGGAGCGAAATTATAAGTCTGGAACTAAATTAATTTCGCGCCGGGAGCGAAATTAAAAGTCTGGAACGAAATTAATTTCGCTTCGAATTAAGTTTCACTTTGATTTAATTACGCGCCGACAATCATTATCATTTCGCTCCCGAATATCGCGCTCACGGCGAAATTAAATTATTTTCGCCCCCACAGCCATGAATTTAATTTCGCATGCCAGCCCTGGCTAGAAGAGATAGACCTATGCATCCGTCAACCCTGGCTATATGTTATTCATGGTCCGAAATAATGAGGCCTTTCTCCCAACTCCTCAAGATAAAGAATGCCTAAGTTGCAGACGGTTTACGGAACAAGTAAAACCGCGACGTTGAGGTGGGAATTAAACTACTTTTATGTAAAATATTGAGTTTCAATAAGCCAACAGGCATCTAGATCCACTACATAGAATAATCAAAACACTGAAAAAAAATGACTTCCAAGTTTTCAACGAACTAATTTCCGTCGAAGAAATATATCAAATAGTACAATATTGCTAAACGAGTCGTTCGAATTATTCGATTGAGGACAGACGATTTTCAACTATTGCTGCGATTTTCGAATAATTCGAATAGAAATTATAAGATTGTTTGGTGTCCGACTAGTAAAATACTGGGTGGAGTCAAATAGATCGACGCTGTGTTCATCAGTGGTATTCTAGCCTATCTTCGGTGCGTGGGCCCGTCTCAAGGGGGTATTCAAAATTATATCATTACCATGTAGCTCCTGTGATCAATTTCAATTTTCAAAGGTAATTAATTTCAAACCATGACTAATTGATTAATTGTTAGACTATGTCCACAAGTAAAGTAAGCTTTGTCTGAACATTTTGATTTTCGGCTAAAACTTTGTACGAAGGGTGTTCAATTAAAAGTCACACTGATTTTTTTCCATCCTTGAAAGTGACCGCAAGTGAAATCTGTCTGCGTGTGGAGGAACTACGTACTATAGTCGAGAATCACTGACAAGGATAAAACTTTGTACGAAGGGTGTTCAATTAAAAGTCGCACTGATCTTTTTTCCACCCTTGAAAATGACTGCAAGTGGCATCTGTTTGCGTGTGGAGGAACTACGTACTATAGTCGAGAATCACTGACAAGTTCACCGCGATACCTGCATCAGTCGAGGCTTAGTAGCCTGAGGGAGTGACAAGTGTTTCATGATGATGATAATTGTTGTTTTAAGGGGCCTAACATCTAGGTTATCGGCCCACGTGTTTCATATTGACTCTAAAAATTGCCATGTTGGCCGAGAGCGCTAACGCACCACCTCGTGCCTCGCTGGCATCGGGAGAGCGTGGGTTCGAATCCCACATAGGCCGTCCGGAAAATGGTTTTTGTAGTTTCCCATTTTCACCACCAGGCAAATGCCGAGACGATTCTTTTCAATATGTCCACGGTCGATTTCAGCCCGAAATCCCTTACCTGACCCATCCTGAAAAGAAAATACATGGCCATTGGCTGCATTAATTCTCTTTTTTAAACATTGTCATGGAAAATTTGGCGAGCAGCGTTAGTCTATGCAATACAGTTTTGTGTTCTGATAAACTAAAACGCATCTGCAACCTACGACGATTTGAGGAGAGCCTATGGGTAGAGCCATACGTGGATGCGGATATCCGCAATTTTTTTTTCGCCATGCGGAGTTTGCATAGCTATGCGGATAACTGAACTGCGGATAATGTTTGGACAAAATTTGCGGATAGTTTTTAGAATACAATCCGAACTTGTTGAATATCATTACTACGACCCAGTTGTTTATGACATATCATAATTTTCCGTAATGTTTTCTTCATGAAAAATGTAAGATTATATTTACGCTATACTAATAATATCGCATGGCCTCGGATGCCGGGTGCAAGCTTTATTATTTGACGCCCAGAGGACAGCTTGCATGTCGAATTTTGTCATTGCTTGAAACGCTATGAAAGTCAATGAGGTTAGATATTTAGGCTAATATCATTCAAATAATTGTCATTAAGCACAATAACGCTCCGAACTGGAAAGGGTTGCAATTCTGTCTATGAAACTTTCATTTTAAACATACATACCACATGACATAGGCTACATAGCTTTCTCCGCAATTGTCTAAATGAAAATGAAAATCCACAGCCTGCTTCCAGTCTCCGACCGGGTCAGGAATGGAATGAAAGAAGCCCCCATCTAGCGGCGAGAATATGAACTGTGCCGGCTGCCGAGGCCTGACGCACTCCTCTGGGGCAATGATTAAATGAATGACAGATGAAATGAAATGATAGTGGAGAGTGTTGCTGGAATGAAATTTTGACAGGGAAAACCGGAGTACCCGGAGAAAAACCTGTCTGCCTCCGTTTTGTCCAGCACAGATCTCACATGGAGTGACCGGGATTTGAACCACGGACCCAGTGGTGAGAGGCCGGCGTGCTGCCGCCTAAGCCAATTGTCTAAATGTGTTGCTTTAATATTTTATCTAATTAAAATATTATTGCAATGCCAGTAGATTGAGATAACAAACGTGCGGATGCGGGGCGGATGCAGACAACCCTGCGGATGCGGACAACAGCTGGGCGGATGCGGATAACGTTTTGTTTGCTTTCGTTGGCATAGGTCTTTCAGAGAGGGCCGGGAAAGCGCTGAATTGCAGGGAGGAAAAGGTGCACCTGTTACTGCCATTACAGAGACGTCGATCAACACGGCAGGTGTCATTATACGCGAAGATTCATGTCTGACTGTCGGGCAGCTTGCACACATCATTGGGATATCAGTTGGGAACAATTGGTCAAGGAGCACATCCCAAAAACAAAAAAAAACAAACGAAGGAACCTGATTGGACAATGGAAGCTTCGCCATGACAACGCCAGGCCACATGTCGCGAATGCTGTAACAGGGTTCCTGGCACAAAGGCATTTCTACGGTACTCCATCCACTTAACAGTCCTGACATGGCCCCGTGTGACTATTCGCAACCCTGTGACCAAAAAGGACCTAAAGGGACGTCAATTCAACGAGACCCAGGCAGATAAAGCTTTAGAGGCGATTCTGAAGATGATGATGATAATTGTTGCTTTAAGGGGCCTAACTTCGAGGTTATCGGCCCCTAATGAAATGAAATGGCGTGAAATGAAAGGATGAAGATAAAAAACCGCTCACTGCCAGGGATGAAACGAACATGGTTTATATAAAACAGACAATGAGCCCTAACAAGTATGCCTTATTTGAATAAAAAAGTAAAAAGGGGGGGGGGAGGGGTGGTAAAAAAACAATAAAACAAATAAGGCATAGTGAACAATAAAATAGATGAACGCAATAAAATACATAAAACAGACTTAGCCTGAATTAAAAGTCTTAACTTACAGTACATTAAAACTTAAAAAAGTAACCACTCTCCCTCAAGAACCGGATGACGAGGTCGGTCAAAGAGTTGCTTCCTGCAAGTCTTCCAGGAATGGCAAATGAGGTGGGAAAAATGCATCAAATTGCAGGGAAGTAGGTACATTGAAGGGGACAAAAGCCTGTAGGTGTAAATCATTGTCTTTTGCAGCTTTTCAGTCGGTCTGCACGATTGTGCCCAATGAATTGGGCGAGGTACACGTTACAAATATGTAAATACACTCCTGGCAAATATTACATGCATTCGTTATCACTCTTAAATGGGCAATTTGGGGTTACGCACTTCCAACCTCAAGTGGCCGTCATCAGATCCTGATAATTCACTACCGTGGTTCAATAGCATGTCGTTAGATGATTATACTGTGGTATGATGTTCGTTCGCAATTTGAATCTCGTTATACGTTAGGTTTGTTTCGTGTTAAAAGATTTTGTGAATTACGTGAGTAACGGGGTACATGCACGTGTATACAATTTAGAATACTGTATTAGACCAGACAACGTAGACACAAAAATCGCGTTAGGTCGCAAAAAATTGCAAGGTTCTGATTTTTTGTGATGTTAGGATAGATAGATACCAATAGTGTAAAACCAAGTTTGCAACTTCGAAAGACCTGTGCTAACTTCGTGGTGCTCGAAAAACCTCGACATTTTCATACATTTTTCAGGTTTTGGCTTTCAACGTCTAAAGAAATGCATTCTACGGCAAAGTCATCAATGACACTTTTAAAGAAAATAAAATTAGCGACAATTTGAGCGTGACCCCAGCTCGGTATGCTTTATAGATCTTGAGATACAACACTTCGAAAATGGGACTTCTTTGTTTTCTTCAAAAAAAAGTTAGACATTTGTAGTAAGCTAGTCTTTCGAACGAGGCAGTGGGTTAATCACTCGCTCCTCTTAAATAAACTGATTACGGAAACTGAAGCGAAATTACAAAATCGGACGGATAACCTGACGACTTTTGACATGAAGAGGACTACGAAAATTGGTTTCTGGAATGTGAGGACCTTGATGGAGAAAACCAGACTGAAACAAGTGACACGGGAGATGAAGAACTATGGGCTGGATATCCTAGGATTGAGTGAAGTGAGGTGGCCAGGATTTGGTGAAATACAGACAACAGATGGAATTACATTTCTCTATTCTGGGGGCGATGATGAAGAACACAGGGATGGAGTGGGGTTGCTGCTCAACAGAAATGCAAAGAGAAGCCTTATGGAGTGGAAGCCAATTTCTAGTAGGTTCATGTTTGCTAGGTTCAAGACAGAGATCAGGAATGTGATCATCATCCAATGCTATGCGCCTACAGAACAATCGGAGCCAGAGAAGAAGGAAGAATTCTACCAAATGCTGCGAGATGTCACAAGACAAACAAGTAAGAAGGACATTCTCATTGTTATGGGAGACTTCAACGCGAAGGTGGGCTCAAACAATGAGGGGTTGGAGCAGATCATGGGTAAACATGGCCTTGGTGAGATGAATGACAATGGGGAGAAATTTACGGAATATTGCGCCAGTCAGGATTTGGTGATGGGTGGCACGGTATTTCCTCATAGGCGGTGCCACAAGGTCACCTGGGTGTCTCCTTATCAAGTCACAGAAAATCAGATTGATCACATCGCGGTGAGCAGGAGGTTCAGAAGAAGCTTGGAAGATGTTAGGAACAAGAGAGGAGCGGACGTTGGTAGTGACCATCATCTTGTGGTTGCCAACTTCCGCATGAAGATCGTCGCAGTCCGCCGAAAGTTTAACACTCGGCACAACAAGTTTGATGTGGGCAAGCTTAAGAACCAGCAGAGATTGGACCAATTTAAACTGGAGCTCAGAAATAAATTCCAGGTGTTGGACTCCGAGACAGAGAAGGACGTGGAGACTGTGTGGAAGGAGGTAAAGAATATCATCGTGGAAACCAGTGAGATGCAGCTCGGGTACTAGAACTACCTGCGGAAAGAATGGATATCCGATCAGACCCGGGACAAGATAAATTATAGGAAGGAGATTAAGGCCAAGCTCAACACCTGCAAAACTCGGCAGCAGAAGGCTCTCACACAAGCAAAGTATTAAACAGCAAACAGGGAGGTAAAGAGGAGTGTACGGAAGGATCATAGGAGGTGGATTGATGAGCAGGCGGAGAAAGCAGAAGAAGCGGCAAGAAGGGGGGACGTTAAGGAGCTCTATGGCATCACAAAGATGCTTTCGAAGAAAGGTTTTAATAAAACTAGGCCTGTGAAGAGCAAGACGGGCGAGATCCTCACGACGTGTGAACAGCAGCTGACAAGATGGAGAAAACACTTTGCGGAGGTTCTTAATAGAGATAGAGGACCAGAAAGTAAGCAGCGTGGAGAAGATGAAGAGGAAGTAGAAAGTGACCCAAGCATCAGCCTCGACTCCCCAATTCGGGGCGAAATACGGACAGCGTTGCAGCAGATGAAATGCGGGAAGGCACCAGGTCTGGATAATATCCCAGCGGAAGTACTGAAAGCAGACCTGGATATTACGATCGATCTGCTGCACCCGCTGTTGGAGAAGATCTGGAAGGAGGAGAAAATACCAACCGACTGGAAGAAGGGGTTGATAGTCAAGTTGCCGAAGAAAAGGGACACCACAAACTGTAACAACTGGAGGGGTATCACCTTGCTGTCCATTCCAAGCAAAGTGCTGGCGAGAGTCATCCTGAATCGTATAAAAGACTGCGTAGAAAAAAGGCTTCGGAAGGAACAGGCTGGATTTCGACAACATCGCAGCTGTGTGGATCTCATCAACACCCTCCGAATCATCCTGGAGCAGAGTGTGGAGTGGCGGAATACCCTTTACCTCACATTTGTTGACTTCGAGAAAGCCTTCGACTCCGTAAATCAAAGAATCATGTGGAAGACCCTCGAGGAATATAAAATTCCAACAAAGATCATCAGAATCATGGAAGAGATGTACGAAGGGTATGAGTGCCAGGTTCTTCACGAAGGTAAATTAACAGAAAAGATAAAGGTCAGTTCCGGAGTGAGACAGGGGTGTGTCCTTTCCCCCACTCTGTTCCTGTTGGTCCTGGATAGTGTGATGAAGAAGGTAATGGGAGGACGGAAGAGGGGTATTCAATGGGGTATAAATGACAGGCTTGAAGATCTGGATTTCGCAGACGACATTTGTCTTATGACACAACGGTACCGAGACATAGAAGATAAGCTGGGGAGGTTGCAGAGAGAAGCAGAACGTGCAGGACTGATGATCAACACCAACAAGACCAAAGAGATGAGGATAAATTCTGACATCACGACTAGTTTGACAGTCAACGGAAAGGACATTGAGCGAGTTGAGTCCTTCCTCTACCTTGGAAGTATAGTCACAAATAATGGGGGAGCAGAGGAAGATGTTCGAAGCCGTATCAGGAAGGCAAATGGTGCCTTTGTCCAGCTCTACCCCATCTGGAGAAATAGGAACATTTCCAGGAAGACCAAGCCCCGCCTTTTCAATAGCAACGTAAAGTCAATTCTTCTCTACGGCTGTGAAACATGGAAAGTCACAAAACCGATTAACAACCAGCTACAGGTGTTCATTAACAGATGTCTGCGTCGCATCATGAATGTGAGGTGGCCGGACATAATCTCAAATGAAGATCCTTGGACCATCACCAATCAACAACCGATTAGCATCCAGATCAAGGAGAGGACATGGCGCTGGATTGGTCACACACTAAGGAAGCCGGACGGAGCTATTGAGAGGGCGGCGCTAGACTGGAATCCTCAAGGCGCCAGGAAGCGAGGTCGACCTAAGAAGACCTGGAAGAGGACGATCGAAAATGAAATTGCAGAGGTAGACAAGAACTGGAGTTAAGTGAAGAGAATGGCCAGGAACCGTACTGCGTGGAGAAATTTCGCCAAGGCCCTATGCTCCGGAAGGAGCGGCAGGAATTAAGTAAGTCTTTCGAACAAAATACCGTATAAAATACTCATTCTACGAGGAAAGTCATGGGAAATAAAGTTGTAGAGCAGTTATTTAGCTTTAATTTAAGCATAAGAAAAACGCTTTAGGATCAACGATTCTCATGTTATCAGGTAAAATAAGAAATAAGGAAATAGGATTTTTCAAGAAATTCAGCTTCGAATGTAAATTATCAATATTGCACAGTTATCTATCAATGGCATTTCTTTGTGGGTTGGGTGCCTGGAAGAAATCGATCTTAGCGATAAGGCCGCCCATCGCAGTCAATGTTATACCTACTCTGAGTAAAACTCACCGTACTTTTATTTATGTTATGTTGATGGCAATATAGTGTTTCTAATCTAATATAATCTTTTTTTGTGATAATTATTGCTACTGTGATAGAAATTGGATGTAATGGGAGTCAAAGAAATGACTGAAAAGGAATTTGGAAATGTTAAATTTAAAAGGAAAGACAAAGTACGACCATTGGCAGCAGCCACAGTTAAGGTGCACAACAAGCAGGTTGCTATAGACCCTCTCACAATATTCCAACGGCTGTGTGTAACAAAACAGTCCGAAACCGACCTAATAAACCACTTTACATACGAGTTGGCCCCATATCCCATGGTTCTATTCCTCGAAGAGGGAATGCGAAAAGGAACAAAATCATCGTTCTACTCTGCCTTTACGCCCCTACCAGAAAACGTCGCCGTTGGAGAAAGAACGTTTGTTGTATTCGATGGCTACCCAGAAGAAGGGGCTGTTAAGGACACAAAAACAGCAGAACGGCTAAGACGTTATGTAGCCTCAGCGTGCAGCGATATCTTTTTTGAAGAATAGACACTGATCGAAGTGCCCCAAGGAAAGCTTTTGTCCAACCCAAAACACAAGCAGCGCATGATCAACTTTATCT
Organism: Meconema thalassinum; assembly: GCA_946902985.2. Taxonomy (NCBI): domain Eukaryota; kingdom Metazoa; phylum Arthropoda; class Insecta; order Orthoptera; family Tettigoniidae; genus Meconema; species Meconema thalassinum. The sequence goes on from OX336389.2 coordinate 1,039,106,992, forward strand.
GCACTGAACTGGATATACAAGGGATCGAAACAATCATTGTGAGAAGAGCGAGGAGTACAAACACGTCATAATCGCTGGAGAAGATGTCGTCCGCCCGGTGCTCCTAAATGGATTGGGCGCCAACAAACAAAATGTTTCCTTCCAGAAAAGTGCCAGGGGTGGAACAGGTTGCAAGCAGTTCTTGTCAACATCATTCATTCGAGGAGATCTCTCACTCCCCACTGGAATAGAGTTGTTCCTCCACGCCTTCAGTGGTTGAGACACCACCTCTGCTCTTTTCGGGCAAGGGAAGACGAAGACGTTGGGCGTCCTTTCAAAACAGCCCGACCTTCTTGACGTGGATACCACCTTTCTCAACAATAACGCCACCCATGAGGAGGTAGTCTCTGCTGGCAACAAAAGTCTCGTGGCGTTGTATGGTGGTGGAAAAGACGATTCTCTCCACGCCTTGCGTTACGCAATATCTGACCGATCTGCTGCCAGCGCAAAAGTCAACCACGCTCATCTGCCCCCAAGCCCCCAACCGAAGAGGCTACTGCCCAACATTCCTACAGAACCTACCACCAGGTGCAGCAGTGGTTGGGGGTTGAGAGAGAGCCCACCAAGTGGGAATGGACACGAAGTCAGCAGGGGCTGACACCGGTGACCTCAAACAAGGAATTAGCGCCGCAAACTCAGCTCAAACTCATGGCATGCAGGTAAGGTAATCCATTCGTATTAGGTCGGTCCTAGTCAATGTCCACTGCTGGATATATGAATTTTATATGATGAAATTAAAACATTTGAATCTATTGTAACCTGTATTATTATAACTGCTGAAATTCTTGTCATGCAGGTGCCTGAAAGAGTGCGGAGCAGGGCGATACTCTTGCCGGAGAGCTCTCTGTAATATAGGTCGGGGGGAAGACCTGTCTTAATTCTCCTACCCTAGGCATGACAGAGTCAGATGAAGATGACGACTTCGACGACCCCCTTTTACATCCAGATCCAACTACACAGAAGTCTACGGAGCCCCAAGAAGAGCCATATGATGAACCTGGCCCTTCCAAAAGAATCTGTCCCGCTGTGCAGATAAGCCTAACATTACATACCTACCCTTTTGTTGTAATTTATTAATAAATAGTAGGTAATTGACGTGTTGCGTGCTTCTGTCGCAGGCGTTAGCTGAGGTCCCTCCATCACTTCACACTGACTTCTTATTTTATGACTTTTCCGTAGAATGTATGTTTTAGAAGTTAGAAGCCACAAACTGAAAAAAGTCTGAAAATTTCGATTTTTTTCGAGCACCACAAAGTTAGCACAGGTCTTTCGAAGTTGCAAATTTGCTTTTACACTATTGGTATCTATCCCAAAAAATCAGAACCTTGCAATTTTTTGCGACCTAGAATGTTTTAGATGACTAGCCTATATCACACTGTAATAATAATAATAATAATAATAATAATAATAATAATAATAATAAATCAATTACAAAATTTTAGCATGCACTAGAAAAAACTAATTATAATGTACACTTAACTTGGTATTGTTCTCCTCACAGCGATGCTCACTTAGTATTCTTATGTTCACAGCGATGCTCACTTATATGTGAGTTTTTCCAGTGCATGCTAAAATTTGTTAATTGATTAATTATTATTACAGTGTGATATTCTAAATTGTATACACATGCATATACACCATCACTCACGTAATTCACAAAACCTTGTAACACAAAACAAACCTAACGTATAACGGGATTCAAATTGCGAATCAACATCATACTAACGACGTGCTATTGAACCACAGTAGTGAAAATTAACCTTAACACAGTGATCAGAATGTGATGATGGCCACTTGAGGGTCAAAACGCGTAATCCTAATTTTCCCATTTAAGTGTGATAACTAAACAATACATGCATTTTTTCCAAGAGTGTGTTTACATATTTATAACTTGTACCCCACCCAATTCATTGGGCACAATCGTGCTGACCGACTGAAAAGCTGCCAAAGACAATTTGTATAGACAACACTGAAAAAAGAATGGCTTCAAATCTCCACATGTATAAATAATAACAATAAATGGTTGTATGAGCATTGGTGCCACTTTTAATTGAACAACCCTCGTATTCATCCCCGATGAGAAACACAATGACCGAATATAACCTCAGCTTATGATGATGACGATAATTGTTGTTTTAAGGGGCCTAACATCTAGGTTATCGGCCCCTGACCTCAGTTTAATTTGTCTGTTTGTAATGGATTGGCGTCGAAATTATTAGAGCGAATAGCATGAAAATTCGTATTCAAGTAGAAGCCACCACTAAAATAAAACTAGGCTACAAATTATTTATGTAATACAGAGGGACGGATGAGTTAAGAGTAAGTCTCAAATCCCACCGGTACGGCAATTGCGCAATGTGTATTCTCTCTTAGGAGAGAAAATGGCTAGGTGACTCATTTACTCCCGCTAATCTGAAAATATAGTGAGGTGAGGAGAACTTCCTGACGTGGATATGTCACAACACAGTTCTAATTATTATTAAGGATAAGAGCACACAATGTGCATTACATTAAAATTATTTAAAAAGTTCTGTTATCGACGACAACCTATTATGACACAGAAGAGCGTGATATTCATCACATGTCTTTTTACATACGGTAATTTACTAATCACTCAGGCGTGGGCTCATGAAACACCTCAGTTTCGCAAATCGTATGGTGGAAACAGAGCACCGCGAAACGGGTTACCGTGTGTCTTAGTTCATTGGCAGTGCCCTTCTATTCTGATGACGTCATGGCCTTCGTGGAATAGAAATCATCTGAGATCTCCTTCTTTGCGTGCAGTTCATGTAGGACTTCGTAGTATGGTCTTGTGGATGGTAGTTGGTGATCCATTCGGAGTTCTTCTATAAAGAAAGATTCACCTGCTAGTTCGTATGTCAGCCTAGAATGGGTGTATTTTGACAGGCAAAGCAGTTTTCTTTAAATTTAAGAATAAGTCTTTCACTTTCTCTAAAACTTTCAGGTTACTTTTGCTTAAGTTATACCATATCAAATCCAATCTATATGTTGCAATAGGTGTAATTTTTGCTCTGAAAAGTCTTAAAGCTGAGACATGTCTCTAAGATGACTAATGTCATTCTTTGATTTGACAGCACAAATCACTTTATCTTTGACGTGACGTGTAAATATTTTCTCTTGTATTTGGAGAGTTATTCCTAGGTATTTGTAATGACAGGTTTGAGTAAGGGTTCGTCTCTAATATAAAGAATGTCATCTTTGGCTGTCATTCCGCCCCTCCTGAAGATCATTGCGACTGATTTATTAAGATTTATCTAAGATCGTTATATTTAGCCCATATTGCTACTTGATTCAAGACTTCCTGGAGGTCATCTCTTGATGTCGAGGTCAGAACGATATCATCAGCGTATACTATGATCTATACTTTCTGGGGTTGTAATACATTTACTACATCTGCAGTAGCAACATTGAATAAAAGAGGGCTTAGAGAGTCACCCTGAAGTACTCCAATTGTTTGATCGATAGGTTGGGATCTGGTCAAGCTGTTATCAATTTCTACCTGGTTGTTACGCAGAATATCTTTAATTAACCTTATGATGTAGCGGTGTTCCAGGCCAATCATTCCAAGAACTAATTTACCAATATGCATCTATTGATTCTGTCGAAAGCTTTCGAGAAGTCTACGAAGACCGCATACACTTTCTATTTAGGAAGTCTTCATGTGTCATGGATTATGTCTAGCAAATAACTGACGGCTTGCAATGTCGATCTCTGCTTCCGGAAGCCAAATTGTTCGTCCGGGGTTTTCTCGTCTACCAGATGCGTCAGTCTAGTTGCAAGTATCTTCATCATAAGTTTGATTAAAGTATCTTCCAAAGCAATGCCTCTATATGCATTGGGATCACTGGAGTCACAATTCCCTTTATAGAGCATTGTTATGCTTGATCTTCCCCAAGAGTCTGGAATTCTTCCCTGTCGTCAACATTCATACCGAAGATCGGCCCATGTTTCTGCGAGTATCGGTGCTGCATCTTTTAGATATTCGTTATATATCAAGTCTGGTCCACACGGCTTCCTGTCTTTACTGGTTTTTATTGCAAGTGAGAGTTCCTCCACTGTGATGGGATCAAAAGAACCTGTGGAGGAACTCTCACTGGCAGTAAACACATAGTTCTAATGTATGTGTCTCAATGAGGCATATATGAATTCGAATGATATTTATCATTCATTTCACACGGACTGTGCATTGAGTCCATACACACGCTACCTAAACTCTGTCTCCACCCATAAGTAGGGATGATAAATTTGCTTCAGAATTATTTTATGTTTATTGCTGTCTCACTTCACTGGTATTTCTCGACAAACGATGCACTAACATTGATTTCTTGCTGCGTAGAAAATAGTAGTGTTACCGATTTCAGTAATAATAAGTCAGCAGAGACATTATGGAAAAGTGTCTACTGATGTATTTCTTGAACTTCGATGAATATGGAGTGTCGGGTGACAGCTCGAGTACTTAGTGACCCTGACAGGTGACAGTCGAAAGAAAATTCTCTCCCCCTCCTGGGGTAAGAATATCACATACCACGTTCCACCTCCCTTCAAAATACTTCTTCCCATCACGAATGGGCACATAGGGCCAAATACCTCCCCCTCCAGGCACTGACGTATAAATCCGCTGTTCCATTCGTTGGCTTAACCACGTGAATAACTCGTCTCTTCTTACTTCATATTTCGTAGAAAGGCCAAAACAGTTGCCAAGATCCAAGCGTCTTCCTCAATTTTCAGAATCGATGGTAAACCTTAATTACTACTCAGAATATTTCAATAGGTAAGACTCCCGGTTGATATTACTGTAAGCTGATCCGTACCATCCGCTTGGAAGTAGTGTGCTTGCCTCATTACGTTGTAAGAAGCTTATAGAGTTGCACAAGTTCCTATGTCCATAATAGGCTATCTACCTTTAATGCTTTACCAGGGAACAAAGATTTCCTTCCATCTTCCAATTTATGTTCTAAGTTAAATTAATCAATATATTATGTATAAATAATTATTTATATACGAATTAAAAAAATCATATATCTCTACTTAGTATAAAACGAAGTCCCCGATTCTTGGATGTTACGGGTAAACTCGAGAGCCACTGGATGGATTGTGATGCGGTTTTCACCATTCTGTGAAGGATATCTCGATGATTTCTGCAAAAAATAATTTATTTATGATCAAAGGAAGTCGAGCAGTAACGATTTCAGTGGAAAAGTCGAAATAAAAACCTGGCGTCCGAGCGCTTTGTAAGCTTACGAAGGGCAAACCGTTAAAAATATCTAAATACTCTCAGTGTAAGAATTGTTCAGCATGAAACGCCCGGGAGAGCATATCTCTATCTTCAATACATCGCCCACTGTAAGTTCTTTTACGTTTCCATTTCTTCCAACAATCTCCATTCAGTTACTGAGGCGACAGTTTACGAGCTAGCTAGGAGCGAGTCTATCACCCCAGTTACAGCTTAGTTAGCGGACGAGCTTATTGTCCCAAGATACAGCCAGCAGCAAACTGTCGAGTCGTGTTGAGTTAAAAACTTTAGGGAAGAGTGATTGTGTTTGGAGTTTCCCTGGAAGTGCAACTCTGCTTTTCTTCATTTCGCCAGTGAAATTTTCGTTCCGCAAAATTCACAGTCAAGTTAAGATTGGACGGAAGGGGGATTTGTGTTTCATGCTCCTGGCCATTCTTAAATTACGTCTGACAAGAATTTGTTGCACATGCATCTCCATGATAATATAATTAATAGTCCAGTCAGTGATTTTAACCCATCATGCCGAGACGTAAAACGGATATTGGTCGTTGTTCAATGACATTGAAAAAAAAAAAAGCGCTGATCACGTAATGCATTTATAACTGTTCCCGGGCGAAGCCGGATCACGTTGCTACTAAACATATATAACAAAAAATCCTTTTATAAATTAAATGGTAAATACGGGGATACCACAAGGCTAATGGTGCTCTTTTTCCAATGTAAATACAGTTGAAACTGGTTTAGACGTAACCCAGTTGTACGTAATTCTTGTTGGGCATAGTTTTACTTACGTCTCGACAAATACGCCATTGAACTACAACGAACCACATAAACACACAAGGGTGCGTTGATAGAGAATCCCATGCTATCTCGACCACACCAACAGTGGAAACAAATGCAAACTAAGTGCACATTAAAAACAAAATTTCACCTGCGCGGAACTTTTTCCTCCCCTGGACCAATACGAAGGACCAGAAGGAAAATAAACAAAAATACAAATTAAAAAATCAACAAAGCAAAATATCTCAAATTCCTTGCAAAAAAAGGTAAAATGAGCTTAATAGAGCACCAATCTCTGCTCACAGCTCCCCCATCACTGGGATAGCCAGCAAGCCCGAGATTAGCACGATAGAGAATCGACAGCCGCTGATGACATAAAGCAACTGTTCTGCTGGCTTGTAATTCTTCGTCTGCATAAACTTGCATAAAATGTATCGGACACGCACAGATTTTGTGACTATGCAATGACCACTGACTTTTTGAATGGACAAAAAACATAATTTCGAAATTCCTCAGATTAATACGGTATCAAGACAGTCTCTGCCGGCAAATGTCGAGATAGTACCTTACTCCAAGTCCCGGGGCACCTACAGTTACACTACTATAGTCATCACATATACCGATTATCAGAAGTACTCCACGCACACCCAACTGCACGGGGCTGATGACCAAGATGTCCCGAGCCCCTAAAATGTTCCTAACAAGCAGTCTCTGCATAACAAAAGCCTAACTTACCGTGTATGAATTTTTACGCGTTACATAAGATGACACGCAAAGTTATTTCAGTGCGTTACAAGTTAGTTATTGTTTTAAGGGGCGGAACTACGAGGTCATCTGCCCCTAAAGTGTGTTTCAATTCCGTTCGCTATGTCACTTGTTTATGGTGGGACAACCTCCAGGTTAAAAAAAAATGTTACGGGTTTTACATCCCTTTTATCTACTACGGCTTTTTGAAGACGCCGGGGTGCCAGAATTTTGTCATTACGTGCCAGTGAATCTGCTTCACCGGAATTCGAACCCGCTATCTTGGGTTCAGAAGGCGAGAACGTTACCACTGAGCCACGCAACCAGTCGAGCCTCGAGGTTTAGTAGCTAGCATTCTTGGCTGTCGCACCAGGGTCTCAGATTCGATTCCTGGCTCAGCCAAGAAATTGATCTGAGGGCTGAAACGGGGTACACCATAGCTACCTATAAGCAAGACCCTGCACTCAGAAGAGCGGCAACGCCGCACACTCGTCTGTGTGTGGCGAGCGGTAAGCATGGTGATGAATGGTGCTCAACGTGCGACTCCGCACAAAATTGCATATATTCTTTTAACACTCGCATTTTTTCACTATAGTGTTTAAAGTAGACCCAAGGGGGAAGACTCATCATCTCACAAACGTAAGTACAGTTCATAACTCTACGACGTGATTCTATAATATAAAATGGCAGTAAGCTCTATCGCACTTGGTTGCTCTTCTGCATTGTTCTAAAGCTTCTTGTACTATGATGTGCAAGCTTCAGACACTTGTTAAAATCTAAACGTGTTGTTTATTGTAGTAACTTAACCCTGCAACAACAATCGTACGTTAATACTAGTGGGGTCTGACAATCAGTGGCGTAACTACGGGGGGGGATCAGGGGAGCCAAATTATAAAAATATTAAATTTGTCGAAATTCTTAATTTTGAATAAAACCAATCTTCGGATTGATGACTAATGATTGGAGGACGTAACTTAATACTTACTAATTTGAAAGCATTTCTTCTCACTCTTGTAAAATTTTTAGCGTTACCGTAACTTAACACTTACTAAAAGAGCAAAATAGTCAGCTGTTCAGTTAGCCAGACAGGAAGCAGTGCGGTGGATGAGGCAGTATTATTCTTCATCCCTAGCACCACTTGTCAGTTGTCTTCCTGTTAGTATCCGAGTGTCATTTTGGAAAGTGAATAATATCGTGTTTACTTGTATGGCCCTTTTATGTTAAACTTTAGTTGGAAACTGAGGTTTATCAATATTTATACAATGTTGGGGGAATATAAAGAGCCAGAAGATTTCGCGAACAAAACTTGATTTTATAATTTAACATCAACAAAATTGATAATTTTTTAGCATTTGCACATTGATAACACAACGTATTAAATGCTAATGAATTAAAATATTAAAAAATGTAGATGGGAGGATTTGAAACTTCAAGGTCATATGCTTGCCTTCACTGATTATGTCTTATGTCAAAGTCCTCACCCCTCAATATCTGTTCATCCCCCTCCAGAAGCCAACACTAGTTACGCCACTACTGACAATCATCGTCAATATTTGGTAATTTCGATCGATCAAAAACCACGATAGCTACTTTTCTCATATCTATGTTGGCATTTAAGCAGTATAAGTAAATAATAATGTTATTGGTTTTACGACCATTTTAACAACTGCGGCTTTTAGAGACGCCAGGTGCCAGAATTTTGCCCCGAAGGGGATCTTTAGCGTAAATCTACTGACACGGATCCCTAGCATTTGCGCACCCTCAAATGCCGACTGGCAGCGCCAGGATTCGATCCTGCAACCTTGGGCACAGCCAGCGAGAACGTTACCGATGAGCCACGCAGCCAGGCATGTGTAAGTAAAACAGATACACATACATTACTGATAGTTATTGTTGTTTTAAGGGGCCGAACTACAAGGTCATCTGCCCCTAATAAACCATTGATATGGGCGCACTAATTAGTCAGTAAAAAAATAGATAGCGATTTATTGCATGAGGAAGTTACAAGCGCAAGCGCAAAGAACAACCTGATTAAATGTCACACTGATGCTACTGTAACAAACAGAAGGATGATTTGCGATTCCTTAGTGAGAAGGTACATTAGTGGCTACGCTCGCTACAGCGCAGCGTTAGGTTATGGAGCCAAGGTTTCTGCTGACTCGGTAGACGCGTGGGTTCGAGCCCCACCGTTGGCCGTCCTTGAAATGGTTTTCCGTGGTTTCTCATTTCCAACACCAGGCAAATGCTGGGACGGTACCTTCTGACAGGCCACGGCCGCTTCCCTCCACATCCTTGCCCAGTTTCATTCATCTTCGTTCATTCCTTCACTTTCCCGACGCGCAGGTCACACACGGGCGTCGACTAGAAAAACCTGCACCTGGCCTCTCAGGAGGCCACACAACAGAAAAGTGAGAAGGTAATGTTATCTGACACAGTTAGTCTATACGTCACGTCGCTGAAGATACGCGTATCTGCGGCAGAGAAGCTAATAATTGCAACAATTGCATGAAACATTCATCTCAGCAATTACTATAATATGATGACAGACCGACTGAATACTTCAAATGAAATTAGGAAACGTAGTTAACACTTGTATGCGATATTTATTTGTTTCTTGCCATGTTCTTGCATGTTATTATTAGTTAACTTAATGCGAGATCAGTTTTATCGTTTTAGTTATTATATTAGTTATTGTTGTTTTAAGGGGCGGAACTACGAGGTCATCGTTTTGTTTGTTAATTGTTAAGTAACTTACATAAAAATGTCCTTTCGTCACCTATACCCACCTACCACCGTCCATACATATTAGTGAACCCAGTGGCGTAGCCAGAGGGGGGGGGGGGGGGCAGAGCCCCCCCCCCCCGCCCAAATAAATCCAGAAATTCAGGTGGGCATGAACCTTCATATTTTCTTACGGCTCGAACAAATTTAGAACCTACAACGAGATGTTAAATACAGTAAATGCGTTGACAAAAAATGTACAGACTGAAGATTTTTGTCCTAAGCTAAAAATGAACCCCAAAGTACTTGTAATCAAAATTAGTTGTTCCGTGGAGAACTATATAGCCTATTTTCATATATCCTATAGGTCTTCTTTATTAAAAAAATATCCTGCCTATGAAAAGGAACGCCATATTGGATTGTTTTGTATGTAGGCCATATAGTTATGCACCATTAGATGATGATTATTGCGTAGGTTCATTATTCAAACGATCACTTCAATCACATGATTAGGACTGAAGAAATAAAAACTCAATTTTAAAACGTCGCACTGCCGCCATCTTGGGGTTATGAAACAATTGAATTTAATTAGATGGCAGTAGATTTTGTATGGACATTTACCGTACCGGTAAGTTTCACTGCGCTCGGATAATTAAATAGCAAGTCAATTCCATTTAACTGTTTAAACTTCGCTTGGCTGCCATGATGGTATTGTGCTCACCAGGTCATTGAGAGTCCAATAGGTGAACGTATATTAATAGCCTCTATCAGCATACGAAATTTCAGTTTGATTTCTGCAATAGAATAGTAGATATTGAGAACCGTCTAAATATTTCGGATGGTCGCCATGTTGGATTGTTATATACGTAGGCCCTACAGTTATATACCATTAGATGAAAATTATTGCGTAGGTTCATTATTCAAAATTTCAATTCGATCACATGATTAGGACACAAGAAATAAAAGTTCATTTTAAAATTTCGCACTGCCGCCACCTTGAGGTTATGTAAACAATTGAACTAAATTAGATGTCAGTAGCTTAGAAAGTGTATAAACATTTACCGTTTCAAGTTTCACTGCAATCGGATGGTTAAATCACGTGAAATATCCATCAAAATGTTTCAACTTCGCTTGGCCACCATGTTCGTTCTGTACTTAACAGGTTTTATAAAGTCGCATCGGTAAACTTGCAGTAGTACCCTTTATCACTGTACAATATTTCAGGGTGATATCTGTTACCGTTGAGGAGATGCAGAATGCCAGTGAAATATTCCGCATGGCCCGCATGTTGAATTGCTGAAACGCATCAAAATTTGAAAGGCACGGTCGAGGTAGTGCTTACCAAGTTTTTCACTGAATTCGCTCCGGCCGTTTAGATTTTTAGGACACATACAAAAGGTGATCTCATAAACTTTTTTTTTTTCATGAATGAAAATAGGCTAAAATATATGAACTCCGACAGTTATAGATGAGGACCTGATGGGCCCCCTCCAAACTAAAATCCTGGATACGCTACTGAGTGAACCCACCTACCCCCGTCCATACATATTAGTGAACTTCTTTCCAATAATACGACATCACATTAGAATATTTAGATACAAGCTAGGCCCTCAGCCGGACCCGGACGAATGAAGCTGGCGAGGCGGTGTTTCAATTCGGTCTGGCCGAGGAATGGTTATACACTCAACCTCGTAAAGCCATAGACGTACTGAGAAGAGCTGGGTTCGATTCCCACCCCAGCCATCCTGGATGTGGTATTCCACTTCTACTCCAGGCAAACGCAGGGATGGTTCCTAACTTAAGGCCACAGGCGCCTTCTTGTCAATCTTTACCTGAATTACAAATATATCCTGGCACCACAATAACACAGGCTACCAAAGAAATTATATTATTTATATATGCAGCCATGTAATTTGTTACCATTTGACAATTTACATTGTATTAGGCACCAGCGCACGGAATTAGATATACAGGATGTTTCTAATTCCCATTACAAACGTTGAGGGCTTGCAGTGGGGACCAAGACGGTTAAATTTAGCATAGGAACTTCTGTCCGGAAACGTACCGACTTTCCGCTACACGCAAGAATTGAAACTGACTGCTGGCAGTTCTGCTTTATATTTACAATGTAACCGATCCTGGACACACTTTTCTGTGCAGCCGAAGAGACCAGTGCGACATCCAGTATATAATGGAGATCAATGGACACGACCAAACAGTTCTCCTGTCTTGCTGTTCACTTCCCCAACAGGAGTAGGATGTGGCAACAGAGTGCAAGACGCATGTATTATAAAATCCTGCCACCACTATGTTCCCAACTTCACCGGTCGAGGGCAGAGAAGTTCATAGACAGCATATTGTCCACCCTCTATTGTCACCAAAAAAATACAGTATTTTAATATGAATATTGAGCCCTTTATGGTTTCGTAAGGAGCAAAATCAACATGTACCGTACAATATACACTGACAAGGAGAGGTCGCCCTGTGGTTTACTAGAAAAGTGTTCAAATTTGGTGGGTTTGCTCTTCATAAAATATATATATATCCCCCTGTTTGAGCGTTTTTGCCAATGGGCCTTAGAATTAAACGTTTAAAATCAATCCTCAAACTTTTGTAGTCCTATTCTCACACACGCTCCCGGCTCGTCTCCGTGGCATAGTCGCTAGCGTGTTAGAGTTGGAAATGGAAGTTACCGGGATCGGAACCTACCCTGATCTCTTTTAATTATTTTCTTTGTCTTTCTTTGACATTTTTTCCGTTATTTTATGTTTGTGGTACATTATTTAAGTTGGCAGATTACATCAAGTACTTTATTATTTGCTGTTGCTTTTTCGATTTACAATATTAATAAATTAATATTTACGGTATTGTTTACATACAGAAAGTTTAGCTTGATGGTAGAGCAGAATGGAACAGAGGGAAGGGCTCTTGCGTTTCAGCATTAGACTGGGCGCAGTGCGAATAAGCGTAGCGTCGCCGGCCACGCTGCATTTACATTCTAACGAATAAAACTTACAACTCGTTCAAGCGTCACGGACGAATAATGATGTTAAAATAGTGTACATAGCTCCAAAACCGAAGAGACCACAGCAAATACATTATAGAAAAATCAAAACACAATAAGGGATGTATCAGTAAAAGAAGAAAAAAAAGGACTGACCAAGGTCTGACTCGAACTCGAAAACTTCAATTCCCCACGCCAACGCGCTAGCAACTACGCAACGGAGACTAGCCGGAAACGTGTGCGGGAATAGGACTACAGAAGTTTGAGGATTGATTTTAAAAGTTTAATTTTGAACACACTATGTAATGATGGCCTTTGGCTGAAATACAGTATATTCTTTATAATATGGGAATTAAAAAGGAAACGCATTTCAATCAGTATAACATTGAACTTACTAAGTTTGGTAATAATTCTTCCTGTTAGGCGGTTAGGTGAGAGCCATCGTCAGAATATCTTGGCATGTGGTAGGGGTAGGGTAGAGTAGGACTGCGTTATTTCCTATAGTGGCACCATCGTCACTTCCGACTTGACGTTCCAGTTCTTAAGCTAGAGCTATCTGGCGGTCAGAAGTGAAATCACTTTAACAAGCCAATCATAGGCAGCCATTCAACTGATAGCCTATATGACGACAAATAGAATTTTGTTCACGATGTTGCCTGTTAAATCTCAATTAAACTCTATTTGTCGTGTGTAGTGTAAATCAGTAGTTTGTCCAGTTTTTAATCCCGACATCTCATTCGAATGAAGGCAGTCTCAAGATGAGCGCAACCTGGTGTAACTTGTATGGCTTTGATGCATGGGGCACAGACCATAAAATCTCACTCCTTAAATAAGTGAGCAATTCTAAAATCATCAAATATCAATGCATCAATAATAAGTACAGTACCGTACGTCAAGAAATACAAGGCTAATTGACAAATTCCTAGCTTACAAAGTTCTGTTCGGTAACAGAAAGCGTAGGCTATAGCCTATCTGATTATCAATAATAAAACTTAAAGAGGTCTGGAGAGCACTCTACCGACCATCTCGTGCTGTGCGGCTAGCATTCTTGGCAGTCGGTCCGGGGTCGATTCCCGGCTATGCCAAGAAATTTTAATTTTGGTTTGAGGGCTGGAACAGGGTTACACTGAGCCTCGTGAGGCAAATCTGAGAAGAGGAGGGTTCGATTCCCATCTCAGCCATCTTGGAAGTGGTTTTCCGTGGTTTCCCCATTTCTACTCCGGGCAAATGTCGAGATGGTTTCTAACTTAAAGCTATGGCTACCGCTTTCCCAATCCTCATATGAATTACAAATGCACATACTAATACAGCCATCACAATAACGCAGGTTATCATACAAATTCCACACACCAAGTATCTGGATCTACATGACCATGACGTCGCAAAGCCCCTAAATCAATCAACAACTGCATTCTGTCAATCCCAGAATGATGGTCATTCCCTAAAATTCACGACTAGTATGAGTGGTTTCAGGCCTAAGCATTGGAACAACCATCTTCGTGCATCTCGATGGGGAATTGCCACGAGGCTATCAGCAGCTTGTCTCAATTCTGCCTCCCTGTATGTAGGCCTATACATGCAAGAAATGAGCACTTTGAAAAAAAAAAAAAAACTTAAGTATTAATGTTTCTGTACTTATGCATATTATAAGGTGTGTTCAAAAAGTAACAAGCCGGAGGCATAATTACAGAAACCAGTACCTGTATGTTAAAAGTATTGGCCCTGGCTGTTGAGGCACTTGTCCCACTGTGACATGAGGCGGTGAATGGCTGTCTCATAAAATTCCCTGGGCTGTGATGTGAACCAGTTCCGCACGTACAGCTGGAAGTCGGCGTCCGAGGTGAATCGCTGGCCCCGCAGAGCCCTTTTCAGGGGACCAAACATGGCGTAATCACAGGGAGAGAGGTCCGGACTGTATGGAGGGTGGCCGAGAACCTCCCATTTGAATTTCTGCAGGAGTACCAAGGCGGATATGGCGTTCACTGTCACTCGGCGGTCCTGGGTAATGAGTGCATCAACCAGCTGGACGTTGTCATCGGTAATGCAGGGGGGTGCCCCAGACCGGGCATCATCGGCTAACGACACCCGTCCTTCTCTGAAGCGCTTGTGCCACGCCTTGACCCTCGCAAGGGACATGCAGTGTTCGCCGTACACTTGTGACATTCGGCGATGAATGTCCCTTCCCCCTACCCCTTCCGCTGTCAGGAACCGAACAACACCAATTTGCTCTTCGGTTGACGCCTCCATGTCCCTGTTTGCAATGCGACTGGCAGCGTTGGACGATTGATGCATGATGCCGCTCGCTTTGCATCGTCACGTGACGTGCACGCGTGCCCTCTAGCAACGGGCTGTGACCTTCCACGCTCTGGTCGGAACCACACCTCGTTACACACGCCATGATTAGCCGATGTAGTCACGGGTTTGCTCATTCCAGCCTCCGGCTCGTTACTTTTTGAACGCACCTTATATGTTGGTTTAAAAGGCAATCTAGAAGAGCTAACTTACCGTAAAAGATAACTTTAACTTCACTACCATAATACTGCTGAAGAGTTTGACAGTTGAGGTCTGGTGACCAAGAAGTCCTTAACTTGAGAAGGACTGCCTCACAACTTTATGTAAAATGTATTTTCGTAAGAAGGCCTTAATTTATTTCGGATCATTTGAGATACGTGTTTATACATGGATGTGTGTGGTGACTTTTTGGTGTTAAATGATGTTAAGTTGGCAATACCAAATGAGGCGGCCATGTTGATTTTTTCGTAACTTATGTATGGTGGTTTTTACTATATTACTAACTGCACTACGGATGTCATTAAAGCAATATTGATGATGTTTCGACAGCTGGGTCGTTCTACAAACGAGGCAAGATGGCGTTATCACCAACTCCTGTCCGGCTGGTCGGCAGTTGTAGTACAAGGTAAATAGCAGTAGACTGTAATATAATTATAAAAATATGGGGCTTCCTGTATGCTAAACATGTAGAACGTTTGTAGGTATACAACAACTGGCAAATTTAGTGAATTCGAAATATTTTTCTTGGCCCGATGAAATCTACCTCCACCCTCCGACGTGCCGAGAGGGATTTTTGTTTTTGGAATTCTTATTTTCACACCTGGTAACACACTTCACTCAGAATCAGTCAAAACATCAGTCGTCAGAAACATTTAAATTTAAATGCAAAATCTTTTAAGAGGATCAAGATAAACAAGTAGTTCCGTGAAGAACTATACAGCCTATTTTCATATATCCTACTCATGTTAATTGCCTCTATCAACATACAAAATTTCAGTTTGATTGTTGTGATAGATTCGTAGATATTGAGAACCATCTAAATATTTCAGATGGTCGCCAGGTTGGATTTTTATGTTGTACTATTACATGAAGATTATTGTGTACGTGTGGTATTCAGACTTCAATCGCATGATTAGGACACAAGAAGTAAAAACGAGATTTTTAAATTTCGCACAGCACCATCTTGTTGTTATGAAAACAATTGAAATAAATTAGATGCCAGTGGATTAACGATTAACATTTTTTGTATAAGCATTTAACGTGCCAAGTTTTACTGCACACGGATGGTTAAATCGCGAGAAACGTCCATTTAAATATTTATAATTCGCGTCGCCGCCATGTTGGATTTGTGCTCACCAGGTTACTGAAAGTCCTATAGGTGAACTAATGTTCATAGCCTCTATGAACATGAAAAAATTTCAGTTTGATTGCTGTAAAAGATTCGTAGATATTGAGAACCGTCAAAATATTTCGGATGCTTGCCATTTTGGATTGTTATATGTATAGGCCATAGAGTTATATACCATTAAAGGAAAATTATTGCGTAGCTTCATTATTCAAACTTTCAATTCGATCGCATGATTACGAAACATGAAATAAAAACTTAATTTTAAAATTTTGCACAGCCGCCATCTTAAGATTATGTAAACAATTGAACTAAATTAGATGCCAGTGCATTACAATATGTATAATCATTTACTGTACCACATTTCACTGCGCTCAGATGGTTAAATCACGAGAAAAGTCAATTAAAATGTTTCAACTTTGCTTGGCCGCCATGTTCGCTTTGTACTTGACAGATTTTTGAAAGTTACATGGATAAATTTGTAGCAGTGCCCTTTATCACCGTACAAAATTTCAGGGTGATATCATAGTTTCGGAGATATTGAATGCCAGTGAAATATTTCGCACAGCCGCCATTTTGAGGTTATGTAAACAATTGAACTAAATAAGACGCCAGTGCATTACAATGTGTATAACCATTTGCTATACATGTTCCATTACGTTTGGATGGTTAAATCGCGAGAAAAGTCTATTTAAAAGCCTCGACTTCGCTTGGCCGCCATGTTGGTTTTGTAGTTACTAGGTTTTTGAAAGTCTCACAGGTGAACTTCTAGTAGTTTCCTTGATCACCGTACAAACTTTCAGGGTGATATCTGTAATAGTTTCGGAGATACTGAATGCTGGTGAAATATTTCGGACAGCCGCCATGCTGGATTGGTGAGACACAATAAAAATTAAAGGGCACGGTCGGGGTCAGCCAGAATGGTGCTATGATCTTACAGAGTTTTATTGAAATCGCTCCAGCCGTTTAGAATTTATTAGGGACACACACACCATCACACACAGACAGACACACGGATAAAAGGTGATCTCATAAGCCTATTTATTCATAAAATGAAAATAGCCTAAAAATATACTCTAAATGTTTAAGAAAACGTTTCTTTACAAAACGTTCAAAGTTTATTTTTAAGAAACGTTAAAACGTTTAATTATAAAAAAGTTTCTGTTCGTGAACCCTAGTTTTCATGATTCACATAGTTGCCTTTCCAGAGACAAATATAGTTGTGTTACGGCTCCAGTTAGAATACTATCATGCCATTCAAAGCGACTACTACTAGACTGGCCTTGAATTTGTCTTCCAGCAACTGCAGGCCACTGTAGATAATATAACACTGACTCATCAGTGGCACACGCAATTTCATTCATATTTCTTCTTTTACATGCTGTCGTTTAGTGGGAGAAGTTAGATATAATTATATTGAGGTGACAAATAAGATGGCCAAATTGAAAAAACCCATGAGGCATTACTTCTGATTTTCACTATCTTCTCACGCGAGGAATTTCCACTCGTTAATATTCGTTATGACTGAGTCCGAAAAGTGCACTTAACAAATTTTACCTTGAGGATTACAGCCTGATTTTTCGTGGAATTGCTTTTTGTAAATCCTTTCCGTGGGGTATAGACCACTTACAGTCCGTTTTTTTTTTCCCACTATTTCCCTAACTGCAACCACCGCCGTTTCACTGGTCCACCACGACCAGAAGAAAACCAGCGGAGTGATGAAACTGTTTACTTAATTTCGTCAAGGTACTAGTGTAACTTAGTGTAGGGCCAGGTGACACACTCAACCATAAGTTCCCGTGTATTTGGGCGTGTGGAATTTGTGGGATAACCTGTGTTATTGTTGTACTAGTATGAGGATAAACTGTGAGGAAAGGAATTAGGTCCTCCGAAATTGTATAGTATGTACATACATAGTAATTAAGTGTTTCAGGATGATTGTGCAGCAAAGGAGTAACTAGACGATTTATGGCAAAACCAAGGCAAACAAGAGAGGCAAATCCCTGCTTAGGCAAGCGTGGTTCACCTCTCTCCAAATTTGGAGACTTGGTACCAGGAAGCACGGATAGCTAGGCCCAGGTGCCCAACGGTATTGCAACCTGACTGCCCATGCGACGGCGCTAAACTCAGCTGTACCAAGAGATCAGATCTCCTATATGCAATAACATACTTACTGTGACACATTTCACCATGCGACTGTTGCACGATACACCTCTCGTGCTAACATGATCTACCAACCCTACCACAAAAGTCAATTAAAATGTTTCAACTTCGCTTGGCCGCCATGTTCGCTTTGTACTTAACAGAGTTTTGAAAGTTGCATGGATAAATTTGTAGCAGTGCCCTTCATCACCGTACAAAATTTCAGGGTGATATAGTTTCGGAGATTCGCACAGCCACCATTTTGAGGTTATGTAAACAACTGAACTAAATTAGACGCCAGTGCATTACAATGTGTATAACCATTTGCTGTACCATGTTCCATTACGTTTGGATGGTTAAATCGCGAGAAAAGTCTATTTAAAAGCCTCAACTTCGCTTGGCCGCCATGTTGGTTTTGTAGTTACCAGGTTTCCAGTGCGCTTTCCAGTAATACCTCCAGGTTTTACCTGTAAGCCCTCTCTATCCGCCTATGGGATTTTCTTCCAGCCCCTTCAACCAACTTTACCAATTCCTTTATTTTGAACCCAACCTTACCTGATGATGCCTGGTAATAGTAGCCCGTAGTAGGCCAGGCGCACAGCCCTAAAGGACTATTCATGTATTTTTCTTTTAATATCTTAAGAATAAACATGTCGGAGCGGTGATAACTGTGTTGACAGCCACACAGGGAATGCAAACACTTTCACTCCCCACCCTGTCAGCCACGAGTAAGCCCAATGCAATGTTGGCGAGGCGTCAACAAGTAAGAATCTCTGGATGCTGTAGAACTGTCGGAGACACTTCAACTACAGCAACGTTGTACAAAATAAACTCCACATACTTGCGATCTATAGAACATGACATGATTTTTTTAAATGTGTTACTTAAATAAGAACATTCATTTACATGAACTTCCAAGGTCTTAAGATCACTAATCAACTTCTACATACCAGGTGTTTTTGTATTTGCCAATCAAAACAAAATCATACTTAAAGTTTATTTTCATTCAACCAATCAATGGAGTGAAATCGAATTAGTCTATTGCAAAATCAGTTTCAAGTATTATTGACGATAACTGTGAGCACGAGTAATAGTTTTGTTTCGTCGAAATTCGCGGTCGTAGCTGATACTGTTCATTGTTGTGTATCGAACTATTTTACAGCACCCGGAAGCCTCGAAGCCTAAAACTGGCACATACAGTACAGCTAATGAAGTTACAATTACACCCACACTAGTTCGGCCTCAGGAACTCTGGATCGTACCCCTTGATCATCTGTGATCGTGTGGCGTGTAACCTTACTTCTAGTGTAGTGCCAGTAAGGTATTGAGCAATACTGTACCTGAAAGCTTCCATCAGCTGCAGGTTCGAATGCTGGAGGTGTAAGCTCGGGCGTTTGATTCTGCTATTCGCAACAAAACTGTTGCACCCTACATCGATTACTTCTTTTTGAACTTAATTTAATACTTTCCCCTATCGGGGGAACTTGTTTCTAACTGACAATATAAATTTATTTAATTTATTTCTTAATTCACATTATCGCAGTCGCATCTCTTATCTCAGTTATCTATAGTCAATTGTACAACCACTATTAATAGCGAAAACATGTCGAAAATGGGGGGAAATATCCCCACTGATACTTCACCTTCGCATGCAACCAACAACAAAATCAACACGCTAACCAACCGACCCACCAGATAAATCATGATTATCATAGGACTACCAAAACGTTGGCAACAAAGGAACTCCAGACGTGGCAAAACTAGCCGAGACACGAAAGCTAATGGCCATTGCAGTATTCATGCTATTCCGAACCCCGCTATTCCAAAAATCCACCTATACCGAACAGAATTCAGAAAAATACCTATTGTTCTCTTTTCCTTTTTTTAACCTTACAAACAGGAGAAATCAAGAAGACGTCAGTTTTTTCATGTTAAAACGTACATTGTATGGTTAGGAAGTTAAATGAATGCTATTAGAGAATACAACTCAACTAATTTCCAATAAGCACAAACAGTTAATCGAACTTCGCTAGAGTAAACTCTGACCTGATAAATAGGACTAGACAGAGCGCAGTGTGTATGGAATGCGGGACGAGGTATCGGTAGGGTGGGGTGACTAGTCAATTTTTACAACACAGTCGATTGTCTGCGCTATAAGTAGTCGAAGGTCACTGTCCTTCCCTTCCGACTTTCACTGAACCTGTTCACGGGCTGATCAATACTGCGTAGAGCTGACACTAACGGATGTCCCCACACTTCATTTACGCCGTAACAATTCAATACGTTGATATTATTAATGAAATTCACCTATTCCAAAATTCCCGCTAAACCGAACAGGGTTCGGTCCCAATTAGTTCGGAAGAGCGGTACTCTACTGTACTTCAAATAGCGGTTGAGTGAGGCTGATCGCAGGACATATAAGTCCACCACGCTGCGCTGTCGACAAGCAGCACTCAGCCGCCTCCCTATAGAACATACTCTCGCATATCCCGCCTGGCGGCCAGAGCATTGTAGCTCGCCGGGTGTTGAGCAAGGCACTGACTGGCGCTAGCAGCAGCGTAGCGCCAACTAGTTTAACACACTTACACTTAATAACGTATTTAATAATCATAATTACTTACATGAAGTTCAGAGTAGTAACTGGAAATGCTGTCCTTCAATTCCTAAACACACAATGCACCAACGTAGGAAGTTTTGGTACACTCGAATTCATCCACACTGATATTTCGCATCAGCGCAGTTATTTCGTTCTCGCGAGCCCTCGAGAGTTCGCAGATTATTTCTGTATACCTTTTCTTTGAGGTTCCTCCACAAGTAAAAATCGCATGGCAATGAAACTTGCGAACAAATTTACTGCAAACTTCTTCGTGAGAAGATAAGTTTCCACTAGGAAAATTCGATGTTTAGTTCTGTACCTAACCATGTTCACATGATACAGTACTTCACAGCAAGTCTTAATAATCACAACTAAGGTATCTTGCCTGCTGCGTATGTAATAAATGCTAAGACAGCATCCAGGGCTTCACGCCGCGCTGTTGTTATCGCAGTGACCGTGAGTCACTGCGACGCGTCCGCGGCACGGCTATTGAAAAGCCCCGTTCTATAGGGATAGCCACACTATATTTAAAACTTTACACTTTTCAAATATGTATATCGACTATTTCTACCATTCTAGCGGACCAGATTTAATGATACTAGCGCAATCTAATCCTTTTGTTGCGTACTTGCGCAAATAATTCCGTAAAAGACAGTTTATCTGGCTTTTCTTGCTTTATTAAAACAAGTTTTTAAAGAAAAACAACGTATGACGCTCTTGCCGGCAAATTCTAATGATTTTTGCGACGACTGAATCTGTCTGTTGCCTATTTTGGTAAACAATTCCTAAACAGCATGCTTTTTCGGGATTAGTCTTTAATTGTCACAAAGAATATTACTATTATTACTCTGCGAGTCCAGTATAGCCTATCCGTTGCACATGCCGTTCTGCTCCCAGTACTGCGCATGCACAGCAAGTGCGCTTTAAATGGCGAGCAGAATCTACTGTCACCAGTCTTACGGGGATTGAGGTCAATTATAAAACTTCGTTGTTACACCTACAGCACAAACCCGTCAACGACGAGTACGAAAAGCTAGTTTAAAAACGTTTACCGTTGTTGCTCGATCACCGGCTATAAATATCCTTGAATTGATAAAAAGAAATGTTCAGTCAAGTTGAAGTGATAGAAGCCAATTTTCAGTGTTGCCTAATTCTGTTAAAGAAAGCTTTCTTTAAAATAATGATGTTCAGTAAAGAACATATAGCCTACTTTCTCTAACTCTTTGTCCTTTGCAAACAGTATAATTGAATGCGTTTGTGAGATGAATGTTAAAACTTGTAACCTATATGAGACTCCTCGTTTACTCTACGTATCGTTGTAATTCTGTTCTTGCATCCAAATAAATTGATTTTAATATTATAAAAGTACATCCATCTTGAATGGATGGAATCGTTGATATATATATATTTAATTACTTACTTGCAGCGTTTCGTTATTGTAACATGTAGTGGATTACCGATATTAATATATTAAGTTTTCAAGATGGCACTGCGTGCTATATGCAGTGTGAGTCATGACTAATGCTAGCGAGGTCACTTTTATGATACTCCTCTCTTACAATGTTTCGTGTCAATTGCGCAATTGGGTAGTGGGTTATTGATTTCGATGTATTGATAGTATGCTTCGCTATTATCTCGAATATATGGCTACACTGTTCCTTTGGCCCTGGGCATACAAGGCCCACACATGACTCTGCTTTTATAGTTATTGCACCTCTAAAATACAAGGGGCGATTCACAAGTCTTGGAAAGTACTATTTGTTATTTCCGACAATGCCCCAAAACAGGAAATTAACTATAAACAATGGAAAGTATATAACATGGCCTCCGCAATGTTATCATCTCATGGGATATGGATGCAGGAACCTGTGGAAGAGGACACGGTCAAATAGAACATTTTGATATCAGTTTTATTCTCGTACAGCATGCTTACATCATCAATAGAACATTTGTAAATCATTGTTTTATTCTCATACAATCTGGTTTAACACCCAATAACCGTACAACATTTTTAAATCATTATTACATTCTGGTACAACCTGTTTAACAGCATTTGTCGACGCGTCACCTCTTGGCGAGGGTTGGTGCAAGTTGATCCATCCAAGTAGTCGCTTACGTTATCCACGGTCCGTTGCCATCGATGAGGAAGATGACAAAACCATCGGCTGCATGCGTTTCGTTAATATGCTACCTTGATGTACGAACGCTGTGCACCTTGGGTTACATCCATTACGCACCAATGTCAACCGACGACTGATATCGGGATGGGATCGCGCCCATGTCCAGCCCCACCTGGTGGCAATATTACGAAGGTCATGTAACATACTTTCCACGGTATACAGTTAATTTCGAGCATTGGCACATTGCCGGATAATTAAAAAAAAAAAAAAAAAAATGCCACGAATTATGAACCGCCCCTCGCATATAGTTATTTATTTTTATATTCCACAATTTTAAAATGGTTCTACGAGCTATATTCAGTGTGATATTCTTGAAAGCAATGCTAGCCATATATTTTATCTAGTACTCCTCTTTCACCAAATTTGGCATTAACTGTGCTATTGTATCACAAGTTACGATATTCTAGTTTTAAAAATACGCCCAGCAGCTACCACGTAGGCCTATGTATGAATTCGCTGTTCTTTTAACTTAGTCGTAGTGAGCCACCTACAAGTTTCTACGATACTATTAATATTTGCTATTGTATCTTCAAAATACTTTGAGCTATTCATCCTATTCTATATATCAAAGATGGCTACTGGGCGTTGCATTCAGTGTTATTCTTATGGCATATTTCAGCAAGGTCCCTCATGATATTCTATCTTACTAATTTTCGTTTTAATTGGACGATAATATTCGGAATGAATCCTGATTATGGTTTAACAGGACGCCCAGCAGTCACCTTGAAAATTTGGAGATGCTGTTATTTTATTTTGGGCATAGGAGATCACATAGACTATAAGATTCCACCTTATCAATAATTTTGATCATTGAAGCTTTAAAAATAAAACGTTATTGATTTTTAAATTATCAAAATTCAGGATGGAGATTGTGCGCTATATTCAGTGTGATCAATTTACTCACGCTATTAAGACCTCTTCTTCAATATTCCTCTCGTACTAAGTTTCATCTTAATTGTGCAATTATACCCTTCGTTATTAATTTGTATATTTAAATAGTACGGCTGGCCGCCATCTTGAACGTAAGAAAACGCTGTTCTTTTATTTTGGGCGTTTAAAGCGACCTATAAGAATCTACTATTACTAACTTTCGTTATTATAGCTCTAAGATAAATGAGAGTTATTAATTAATTTATTTTGAAACTTCAAGATGGCCACTGAGCGCTATATTCAGTGTGAGAATCTGTTGACCCTTTTATATGATATTCATCTCTTGCCAAGATCAGTCTTAATTATGCTATAACATTTAAGTTGTCGATTTTAAAGTTCCAATAGTTCGCTTCGTCACCATCTTGATGATGATGATGATGATGATAATTGTTGTTTTAAGGGGCCTAACATCGAGGTTATCGGCCCCTAATGAAATGAAATTGCGAGAAATGAAAGGATGAAGATTAAAAAAAACAGCTCACTGCCATGGATGAAACGAAACTGGTTTATATAAAATAGACAGTGAGCCCCAACAATTATGCCTTATTTGAATAAAAATAAATAAAAAGGCGGATGGTAAAGAAAAACAATAAAACAAATAAGACACTGTGAACAATAAAATAGATGAACGCAATAAAAACATAAAACAGACCTAACCTGAATTAAAAGTCTTAACTTACATTAAAACTTAAAAAATAACCACTCTCCCTCATGAACCGGATGACGAGGTCTACTGACGGCCCGTCATCACGGAGAAGTAGGAAGAGGGTATTAGTCAGTTTAAGAGTCCTTCGCAGATCGGCCAGATCCACACACTCCAAGAGAATGTGTGCTACGGTTAGGTGGGCGCCGCAAGTTCACACAGGAGGGTCTTCTCTCTTTAGCAAGTGGGAGTGCGTAGCAATCCCATGGCCGATCCGAAGTCGACAGAGTACCACAGCTTCCTTCCGGAGAGATCGGAAGGAAGATTTCCACACCTTCGTTGTCTCCTTGATACCTCTCAGTTTGTTAGGTGGAGGCGTGGCACGCCACGCTTCCTCCCAATGGGACAGGATCGAATGTCGCAACTGAGAGCGCACATCACTAGCAGGCACCTTATACGATAGCGAGGGCAATGCGACTGCCTCTCTCGCCGCCTGATCAGCAAGCTCGTTTCCCGCAATACCCATGTGGCTAGGAAGCCACACAAGGGTCACCACGGTTCCAGCGTCACACGCACTGACGAGCAAGTCGTGCACACGCTGGACCAGCGGGTGCTTCGGGAAACGCACATCGATCGCTTACAGCGCACTCAGAGTCAGTACACACAAGAAAGTGCTGGTGATCGTCTGATAACGTGTACCGCAGAGCCTCTAAGATGGCATAGAGCTCCGCCGTGTACACGCCACAGGCCTCGGGAAGTGAAAAGAGAAACCGACGATCCTCAAAACACAAATGCACAGCCTACTTTCTCGTTTACCCTCGTACCGTCCGTGAATAGAAGCCCTGATCCTGGATACCGGCTCACCACGGACTGGAACAGCCTCAGATGGACGGAGGAGTCCGTGTCCGACATGGGGCCGGTGTGCAGATCCAGGATGATATCAGGGCTAGAGACCATCCACGGAGGGGCCTTGCTAGGTACTCTGACGATACAGGAGACAGCAGGAAATCGGAACTGCCGGTATAAGTAATCCAAGCGAATCCCCGCCGGCCGAGTGGCTCGGGCGAGCGCATCATACAGCCGGCGATTCGGATTGGAAAACGAACATGGATAGCTTGGATGAAGTGGCGTCTGTCGAATAGTTGCAGCATAGGTCAGCAGTACTTGTTGGCGCCTCAGGTGTAAAGGAAGAACGCCAGCCTCGGCGAGCAAGCTGACGACTGGGCTCGTCCGAAAGGCTCCCGTCGCCAGTCTCACCCCGCCGTGGTGGATGCTGTCCAGTGTAACAAGCACTGACTTACGGGCCGAACCATATGCTACACTACCATAATCGAATCGAGATAAAATAAGTGCCTTATAGAAACGTAGGAGCACCGTGCGGTCCGCCCCCCACGATGTGCGGCTAAGAAATTGCAAAATATTGAGTTTCTTAGCACAGGCAGTTTTCAAACACCGCACGTGTGGCTCTCACGTTAACTTAGGATCGAAAAGGAGCCCAAAGAACCGGTACGTAGCAACAACAGGCAAAGCTACATTGCCCAGATAAAGCTCAGGATCAGGATGGAGAGTTCACTTTCGGCAGAAATGGACAACCGAGGTTTCAGCGGTTGTGAACCGAAAGCCATGTTCTAGTGTCCAGCGTTCCACTCTCCGAATAGCTTGTTGTAGCTGTCGTTAAGCGACCGCCATATTATGCGCACTATAATGTAAAGCGAAGTCGTCTACATATAGCGACGGTACCACTGCTGGACCAGCAGCAGCGACTATACCGTTTATGGCAATCATAAATAATGTTACGCTAAGCACCGATCCCTGTGCGACTTAGTTTTCCTGTACATGATATTGCGAATATGTCCCCCCTATTCGGACACGGAATAGGCGAAGGGACAGAAAATTCGCAATAAAGACCGGCAAGTTACCTCGGAATTTCCATTGATGCAGGGTAGAGAGGATGCCGTAACGCCAAGTGGTGTCATAAGCCTTCTCGAGGTCAAAGAAAGCAGCGACTAGGTGCTGTCTCCGGAGAAAAGCGTCCTGTATGGCGGTCTCGAGGCATAGCAGATGATCGTTGGTACACCGAGACGCCCTGAAACCACACTGGTATTCAGACTAGAGTCCTCGTCTCTCCAGGACCCACACCAGTCGTTGATTGACCATCCTCTCAAAGAGCTTGCACAGGCCATTTGTGAGACAAATAGGTCTCTGTAACTCCCTGTCAAATTGGGATCCTTATCGGGCTTTAGGATAGGTATAGGCCTAATTATACCTTCCTGTCATTGCGCTGGAAACACACCTACCAACCAGATACTATTAAACACCCTGAGCAAATGACGAATGCTCCCATCGTTAAGGTGTTTAAGCATCTGGTTGTGAATATTATCCGGGCCAGGAGACCGTGTCCCTGCAGAGCGCCAGTGCTCCGCGGAGTTCCCACTCCGTAAAGGGCGCGATGTACTCCTCCAAAGCGCGGGAAGCAAAACTGAGCTGGGAAGTTCTGTCTCGCGCCTCAGAGCCACGAAATCTGGATCATAGTTATCGGAACCGCAAAATACGATGCGAGATGGTTTGCAACGCGGTAAGGATCTGTAACCAATACGTTATCAATGGAAATTCCCAGTAGAGTAGAAGATGTCTGAATTCCCGAAATGCATCGTAGTTTAGTCCACACCTGAGAGGAGGGAGTACGTGCCGTAATAGAAGACACATACCGTTCCTATGATTGTTTCTTACTCTGGCGGATAAGAATCCGTGCCTTGGCACGAAATTTCTTAAACGCCACCAAATTGGCCATGGTTGGACGCCGACGATAGAGCTTATGAGCTCGACGACGGTCTCTTATTGCCGCTGCAATATCCTCTGTCCACCAGGGGACGAGTTTGCGACGAGGAGTCCCAGAAAGGGATGGAATATATTCCTCGGCGGCAGCAAGAAGCACATCAGGGATGTGCTGTACCTCGTCATCGATGCTCCGGCATCCCAGATCATCAAATACAGCGCGTTCAGTAAATGATGGCCAATTTGCCAGTTTAAGTACCCAACGACACGGGCTTCTGACTAAGAAGAGTAAAAACGATCGGGAAATGGTCACTGTCACCGAGGTCATCGTGTACGTACCAACCAAAATGGGGAACTAACGCACGGCTACACACATTCAAGTCAATGTGTGAGTACGTGCCGTGTGGTAAGCCAAAGTGAGTTGCTCTTCCCGTATTGAACAATGATAAATCCAGTCCTTGAATTAAGCCCACCACGTCCCTGCCTCTGGGGCACGAAGATGGTGATCCCCATTGTGGGTGGTGTGCATTGAAATCACCCACGAGTAAGAAAGGGGCGAGAAGCTGATCTACAAGATCAAAGACAACGTTAATATCAAGGAGCTGGTTCGGTGGAAGGTACAAGTTACAAACAGTCGTCATAACAGGCAATGACACGCGAACTGCAATAGCTTCCAAAGGAGTAGTTAACGGAAACTCTTCACTATAGCTGGCAGAGCGAACTAAAGTGCAGACGCCCCCGGAGGGCCGGGCGGCGTCTGTTCGCTCTTTCGAGTATAGTCGGAAACCCCTCAGGACCGTCTGGTGATCAGGTCTGAGATTTGTTTCCTGTAAACAGACTATACTCGCTGCGTATAGGGCTATGACATGACGGAGCTCAGTCAAATGCCTGTCATCTGTTGCAATTCCACTGTAACAGTGCCATATGTGAACTTGGTAACTAAGGAAAAGAAGCAGCAAGCTGCAACTTAACCTTTATCAGATCATCACCCACCTAGTCGACCACAAGCTCCATCTCCTCGTTCGAGGCCGTGGAATGGGCCGACCCAGCGGACGATTTCCGGGACGCATTTTAGCGGCGGGGGGAACTCCGAGGGGATCGCGCAGACTTGGGGGCCCGCAACGTCCCCAGGCGCAAATACATCCGCAGCTGGCAGGGCGGATGGCTTCCCCTTTGTTGGAGGAGTAAGGGAACGCGTAGTGCGGGCTCCCTTCTTCCCCGCCTCTGGTCGACGATGCCGCCTCCGCCGGCTTCGGCGCGACTTTCGCCGACCGTTTGAGAGACTTCCTCCCCTGCTGTGCGGGCGAAGCAGCCTTCACTCACACAGCCTTCTTTGTGGCCGAAGGTGGAGTTGAAGTCACCTTCGGGCTTTTGGTTTTATTCATAGGTGCTGGTTTTTTAACAATAGACTCAGTTGCAGGTTTCACAGCTGGTGCAAAAGATGAGGTAGACGGAACCAAATTTGGTATTATAACCCTATAATCAATCGTAGGCTCAGGAGCAATCGCGGTATGGTACTTCTTACGGGCTTCCTGGTAGGTGAGACCATCCAGGGTTTTGATCTCCTGGATTTTCTTCTCACTCAGGAAGACAGGGCAGTTCCTGTCCGGAGGAGAATGAAATCCAGGGCAATTAGTGCACTGATATGGTGTGGTGCACTCTTCCGCATCGTGTGGTACCTTACCGCATCTTCCGCAGATTTCAGGGCTCGAGCATCGGGTTAACCTGTGCCCGAACTTCTGGCACTTATAACACCTCATTGGTGGAGGGATGTAAGGGCGTACGTCACAACGGTAACTTGTAACCTTGACTTTCTCCGGGAGCACCGAAAGCTCAAAGGAAATAATGAAAACACAAGTATCCACGATTTGACCATTGACCTTGCGCGTAATGCACCGGACATCAGTCACGTGACAGTGCTGCATATCCTCCTTGAGCTCCTCGTCAGTGTTCAGAATCAGGTCCCGGTGGAAAATAACTCCTCGGACCAGATTCAGGGACTTGTGCTTTTCCACTTTGACGGGTATCTCGCCAAAGTGGTCACATTGCAAAAGTTGTTCAACTTGCTCACCAGTCCTAGTCTTGAGCAACAAGCTACCGTTCCTCTTCTTTTGTACTTTCTCAAGCTCACCGTAGACACCTTCTTTGTGGCGAGAAAACAAACTACTCTTTACCAGCTTGAAATCAACCCCATCTGTTCTGGTAGCTACCAGAAACTTCGGGGTGTTAGCACCCAGATTTTCACCCACAGATTGTTCCCAGGGGGTTGATCCCCGTAGGGAATCAAATGTTAAAGACTTGGGTGTTGGACCACCCTGTTTGGGGATTTTTCTTTTAGAACCCATGGCCAGATCATCCTCCCCGAATGCCACCGACATCAGATCACGGGCCGTCACAGTAGAGGGCAAGGCCCGCCTAGCTTGGAAGGCATTGCCAGGGGGTCCGATGTTTTACAATGCCGTATCGGCATGTACCCCTTGGCATATACTGGATTTTACAGCTCTGACATTCGGCTGTGCGGGGACCTGCGTAGTCAGGCGGATACTACTGCACGGGTACATGGCGCACCAACCTGTCGGCGCGGCCAAGACCGGACAGGCTTTCGAGCTTAGTCGAAAGCGTAAGTGGCCCATCCCCTAACAGCACGCACATATGGAAAGTTTGGATGCCAGACCCTGAAAGCATTAACGGAAAGAAGTGCGATATAACCTAATGAGAGTTACACCGCACGGATGTATGTCTTTTAGAGCTGACTGTCAAACCCTCGAAAGGGGACCGATCCGAGATACCCTTTTAGTCGCCTTTTACGACTGGCAGAGATTACCGTGGATGTATTCGCTACCTCCTACCAACTAGGGGTCCAATTCACAAACCAACGCGGAGTCCTTAAAGTATAGCCAAGGTCCCCCCCCTTTTAGTCGCCTCTTACGACAGGCAGGGGATACTGTGGGTGTGTTCTAAACACCCCACCCACAGGGGGGTCACCATCTTGAATCTATGGAATCTGAGCTCTTTAGTCTTGGCCACATAAGGTCACACATACGGTCCTACCTTGTCATTATTTTCTTGTTGCTGTAGCTCGTAAGTGCTGAGAGTTATTTACTTTTATACTTCATAATTTCAAGATGGTGGGTGTGTGTAATATTAACTCTCATATAGTCATTAAATTGGCAACAGAGGGATCTTATATAAAACTACTTGAAATGGCGAGTACTGCGAGCATTGCTTCACTGAATAACAAATTATGGATTATAGTGGTTGCATGATTCGCACGGCCGCTATCTTGAAATTATTCAGCTGATGACCTTGTAGTTTGAAACCTGCACGGTTCCCTCATGAAGGTTTGGTTTACCAGAACTTGGTAGAGATACGATGATTAGTTTAGTCGTACTTCGATTTAAGCATAGGACATTCGGGTGGCCGCTATTTTGTTCTTATTAAGATGGCATTGGAATTGATAGCGGGGAGGGTACAGACATACACACACGCGCATTTGGCCAGTGTAGATCTCGTAAGCCTATTTTCATTATTTATACAAAATTCGAAAGTAGGCTAAAATACAAGGGCGGTGGCTTCTTCAGCCTCCGATCGTGTCAGTAAATAGCCAATCGAGCGGTAGGTGGCAGGTATGCTCGAAGGTCGACTGCACATCTCCCCCACTATAGTGACTGCAACTCCCAACGGCATTTTGAGCCGAGTCGTATGCACGAAAACATGGCTGCCAAGATTGTTTCTTCCGCCATGTGCGAGTTACGTAATGTAATTTGGTTTCTTCAACGAACGCCCGCGCTCACAGTGCTGCAGTAACCACACAGCTTCTTCAGAAGTTTCGATGGGAAAGTTTTGAACAACCGTCGTATAGTTCGTGTTGGCTCGCTAATACTTTGTTTAGAATTGCTCTTGTTGGCCAATATGTTAATAGAATCTTAATTATATTGAATGGACAATATTAATATAAAATCGACACTTATGAAACATAAACATAAAAATAAAAATACTGAATTTTTTTTAAATAGCTCTCCACTTTTGATGAGTCTAAATCAAGATAAACTCCAAGATAGGAGAGATCAACCTTACATTAACAATGAGAAAAGCAATCAAAACAATAGGACTATAATATCGAAGGGTATGATACAAACTGACACGTCACATTTTCTTGACCGTACAGGAGTGGTTTTGAAGGGTTAATAAGCAATAATAATCGAAATTTGATGTTTTCCAGTCGGTCAACACAACACTGAAAAATGGCTTCAAACACCACAATTAATTTTATTAATGCAGCCCATTAATTTTCTCTCTTCAGTACGGGTCAGGGAAGAAATTTTGGAAGGAAATCGGCCGTGGACCTATTGAAAGGAACCGTCCCGGCATTTGCCTGGTGGTGAAAATGGGAAACCGCGGAAACAATTTTCAGGACGGCCGAGGTGGGATCCGAACCCACGCTCTCCCGATGCCAGCGAGGCACGTGGTAGCGCGTCAGCGCTCTTGGCCACCGCGGCCGGATCGAACACCATAATGAGCAATAAGAAATTGCTTTGTATTAAAGCACCAAGTCAATTTTTTATAGAACGCTTTTGGTAATCAAGCCACACGTACTGCTCGGGTCCAAGCTCTGAGAACTTGCGGAGGAAGGTGAAGTGGCAGGTGGGAAGAGAAGGGTCTGTCAGCAGCCCACTGTATTATCTGTAACTCATGTATATTGCAATACTGCTAACATAGGGCCGTTGCTCAAACCACTGTGGTGTGCGAATGAGTGAGTCACTGACCAACGAACACTGTATAACAACAAAAACGACGCACCGGGAAGGCGTTGTCCGATTGTAAGGACATTACGTATGCAAAAATATTCGGACTGAACATGCAACTGATTAAAGCTTCTTGTCCAATGAATGAATAGAGGGAGCTCCCGCGCATCCGAGCTGCGCATGCATCAGGTAAGGCGCGATTCTCAAGCGTATGCTCAAAGTAGCTGTTGCATTTGGCTGCGATATCTGAACGTCGCGTCGGCTGTAAGAATGCCATTCCGAAGGATTCGTGCTCATTACGAGCATATGTCAGAGTTTAAAAGAGGTCGTGCGATCGGATTGAATGAAGCTGGTTGGTCGAATCGAGCTGTCGCTGGACATTTGGGTCGAAGTGATGCGGCGATCAGACGATGCTGGCAAGCGTGGGTCAGCAACGACAGGACGGCAGTGGTCGACCGAGGGCCACAACAGCACGGGAAGACAGAGCGATTGTCAGAACAGCTGTCACAGCACCGGAATCGTCGTTATCAACGATTACGCGTGTGACCCGCACACATGTGTCCACCATGACAATCAACAGACGCCTGAGCGACAGGAATTTGCGCTCGCGCCGCCCGTTACGCTGCTTACCACTCACGCCTGTTCACCGTCAAGTCAGATTACAGTGGTGTCGCACTCGATCAACATAGAACTGCGCTGACTGGGGACGTATAGTCTTTAGTGATGAGTCCCGTTTCCAACGGTGCCCTTTTTTTTTTGGTCGTGTAGCCTCCTGAGAGGCCGAGTGCAGGTCTTTCTAGTCGACGCCCGTGGGCGACCTGCGCGTCGGGATGAGAGATGGAATGGATGAAGATGAATGAAACTGGTCAAGGATGTGGAAGGAAGCGGCCGTGGCCTGTCAGAAGGTACTGTCCCAGCATTTGCCTGGTGTTGAAAATGGGAAACCACGGAAAACCATTTCAAGGACAGCCGACGGTGGGGCTCGAACCCACGCGTCTACCGAGTCAGCAGAGAGCTTGGCCCCTTGACCTAACGCACGTAGCCACTACTGTCGGTAACGGTGCCCTGACGACAACCGCAGACGTGTTTGGGGACGTCCAGGCCAGCGTGGGGATCCTGCCTTGACTATCGCACGCCACACAGCCCCACAACAAGGGGTGCCATCTCCTTTGATAGCCGGACCTCTCTGGTAGTCATTCCTGACACATTGACAGCGCAGCGGTATGTTGATGACATTCTACGGCCGGTTGTGTTATCGTTCCTTCAGCGACATCCAAGCCTTACTTTCCAACAGGATAATGCTCAACCGCACACGGCACGTGTTGCTATGGACCGTCTTCAAGCTTGCCCTATCCTTCCTTGGCCAGCTCGGTTGCCTGATCTCTCTCCCATAGAGCACATTTGGGACGGCATGGGAAGGCAATTGCGAACACCCCAGAATGTCGCCGATTTAGCCCAACAGTTGGGGACCATTTGGCACAAAATTCCGCAGGACTCCATCCGGGAACTTGATCAGTCCATGCCACGTCGAGTGACAGCTTGCATCCAGACCAGGGGTGGACCAACACCTTATTGACGTCCTCACTTTGTAACGCTCTAACTCTGCAATAAATCATTCGATTGTTCTGCACCTTTGATCGTTTGTTGTTCTATGTCTGTTCCTCACATCCACCGATTGTTATCGCCATCGGACAATTCCTTCCTGGTGCGTCGTTTTTTTGTGTTGTTGTTATACAGTGTATTTGGTTCTGTTACTACGCACAGACGGGGAACCCAGCAAGTCTGTCATCATATATCGTCAACGTCCGCGATCCACATTCCTCTCAGGTTCACGGAACTTCAACCCGAGCAGCATTACCTCACCGACTAGATCGCGAAAGTTAATGCTATAATATTTATTATTTCTAGACTAAAATAAATGTATACATTATTTTTCCACCGCTCAATACAAATAATTATTGAATTTTTAAACTCAGCACATGTTTTGATCTATATTAGATCTTCAGCTGAGTACTTCATAACACTTTGCTCATATTGCCTTATTTGATAAGATCATTAAAATGTGATATGCTAATAAGAGTTTTACATGAAATCATTCATTTATTTTCTAAAACAAGCTACAAATAATTGAGGTTGCAAATTTGAAAAAAATATTTCTTGTGCTTGAAAACAAAACCTAGTTCAATTATTGTTGTGTAGCTCTTGTGGTATAATGGATATATTTGTTATTTTGAATATGGCAGAAAATGGGTGTTGGTGAATTATTTGAAAAGCAAAGTAAACTCCATACAGGCCATGGAGACCTTCGGAGTAGTGGAAGGTAGGGGCTTCCACTCTATGTGACATCACCACTAGATGGGATGGAGTTGTGAGCTCCATTCCCGGCCGTTTTTGCTCCCAAGAATTACCCTGGTACTCATTTCTGGTGTAGGCTGAGTGAACCCCAGGGCTATTTACGTTTCCAAAAGTGGTAGTTTTGTTTCTAAAATCCACTACCTGGGTAGGGATCGAACCCACTCCCTTTCAGTTAGAAGCTTAGTGCCTCTACCAACTGCGCTACGTAATCCCCTGCTGAATTGTTGAAACACCTTAAAAATAGCTGAACGGGTCCAAAAAAAAAAATGTCAAATGATGACTAAATAAACACACATTGGCACAAAATTGCTACTTTTCTTCTGTTGAATAACACTAATTTAATATTAAGCTAGAAGTTAAGGTTTCTCCACGTAATATCTTAAGCATCCATACAACGGCATATTCCCTTCCCGTATTAATTCCATTCAAGATTCTTGTTCATGTAAAGAACAATAGCTATTAACCTAACAGTGGTCAAATAATCACCTGTATTAATTACAGTGGAATAAAGTCTTAAGTTATGCATGCCTAGATTTTCTACAAGGCCACTTTCCATTAACAGACCAAAATATGAGTAACTCTCGTAATTCCCAGAATATGAGCATCTGTATCTGAATACTCACGGGTGGCATTTATTCAGTAAATTTTGTAAGAAATATAGTCATTTTCATTTTTCAAACAAGCAATTTATATTCACCCATTTTCAATTGCTTAAACTACAACATGAATTATGATCATGTATTCTTATTAAAAAAAACAGGACAACACAAAAAGCATAGCATCAATTCGGCAGGGCGGAATTATCCAAAATCAGTAGCTGACAATGGCTTCGATTAACTGAATGTTGTTGCTCGGATTTCTTTTTGACACCAGCATTTCCAACTTCGACAGGAGATTTTCAAGTTTTGGGCTGTTTCCACGCCGCCTTAAGAGCTTGATGTTTTTATCCCCAAGCCATTGCTTAAAACTTTCGGAAGTATGACAAGGTGCACCATCCTACTGAAATAGTATGTCAGCTCCATTAGGGCTCAAGTCGGTAATGGATAGTAAGGGCATCTTCTCCAGAATTTCTTGCCTGTATTTATTGGTATTCAGTGTTCCCTCTATAATACAGTCATTCTACTGCATTTCTGGACATCATCTTGACTGTAAAGGGGTGTTTCATGGTTGAGGTGAGGCACTCGGGATTCAAAGCATCTTCTCGTCATCGGTGCACATACTTCAATCCGTCGCTTTCAAAGATAGATATCCTGGTCATCATTAGTCCAAGATTTATGACCTTTACACCAGTTCACATGATTTCCACATTGCCTTTGGTTGAGAAGGAGCTTTTTCTTTTTTTCTTTCTTGAGGGAAGAGTATGTAAAATTATTAAAGCTGGTTTTGCACCCATAAAAATGTGGTAAACCTTCCTCACCCCAAGTATTCACTGGATCTGGTCCCCTGTGACTTCTTCCTGTATCCAAAGATGAAATTGAAGTTTAAGGGTTGGCATTTTTCTATGGCGAAGGAGATCCAATGCGAATCACAGAAGGTGATTGGTGGAGGAGATCCAATGCGAATTACAGAAGGTGATTGACAGTCTGTAGGAATGCGACTTCCAGGAGTCATCCCAAAAATGGTAGATCCCCTGGGATCCTCCCAACATAAGAAAACTTTAAAGGGGATGGGGATGGCAATCAAGAATGTTTATTTCCATTTATGGAACTAGTCTCTAATCGCATCTCGTATGTTGCGAGCTGAGAATAAAAACAAGGAATGATCGCTTATTTCGACCAGATCTAGGTTCGAGCAACTCATATT
Source organism: Meconema thalassinum (assembly GCA_946902985.2). Taxonomy (NCBI): domain Eukaryota; kingdom Metazoa; phylum Arthropoda; class Insecta; order Orthoptera; family Tettigoniidae; genus Meconema; species Meconema thalassinum. The sequence continues at coordinate 1,039,143,340 of OX336389.2, forward strand.
TACAAAAGCCTTTATAAAACAGCAAACTTAATTTTGTACTTTGTTGTTGATTGTTGTCGATTCATTTAGGGGCCTTAAGATTTTGTGGTCACATAGCTTTGATTACTGGGAGTGTGTGTAATCTGTCTGATAACCTGCATCATTGTGATGGCTATACTATTGTGTGCATTTGTAACTGAGGATAGGATTTGGGTGAAAGTCAGTCATAGCCTTAATTCAGGTACCATCCCAGCATTTTCCTGGAGTAGAATAGAGAAACCACCGAAAACCATTCCCAGGATGGCCGAGGTAGGAATTGAAACCAACTCTTCTCAGTTTTGTCTCATGAGGCCGAGTGTACCCTGTTCCAGCCATTACACCAGAAGATTTCTTGGTAAAGCCAGGAACCAAACCCGAACCTCCCTACTGAAAGCCTAGAATGCTAGCTGCAGAGCCATGAGGTGGACTTGTAATAACTAAAATCATCCAAAATCCATTATTATATTCTCAGTTCATACATTGAAAGTTTGCCAACTCCAATGTGTGCACGATTGTCATGAGTAAGTTATTGTTGTCAATGGATTCAATAACATGTATTGCTGAACATATTAAAATTAGGTTTAAAATAAAGTTAGATAAGCATAACATTAAATCAGGTGTGAATTATTAGTTTAACACCGGTTCAGTTCAATGAAAGTTTATGCAAGCCACAGTCGGAGCTGGGGAAACAAAGAGCAGCTCCCAATAACTAAGTTACCCTGAGACTGATGGTGGCAGTATACTCATATCTATCCTCACAAGGCTTCATTTGATGTGGCTGCAGAAACTATCGTACATGTTAGCAAGTGTGTGTAGGGCAATTTCAAATGGCATCATTCAAAGAACTATAGACATAAACAATTTATGTATATTAAATTATAGTTTTTGTGTCATCAGTAGAACAAAAGAGAAAATTATTCTTTAGATTTCTTAAAAATTACATGTTGTCTTTAGATTACATACCACTCTATAGTTAGTAACTTACAAAATATACAGTTGACATTAATATGTCTTAAAACTGTTACAGCTGATAGCATAAGTTAAAGATGGCTCATAAGAGTTCATGACAATAATAGGATGACTGATTTCCTGAAATATGTTGTGTTTGTAAAATTTCAAAGTAATGCCAATTTTAAATTACAAATTTGGTTATGTCTTTCAAAAAATGTATGTTCTAACCTGAAACTAACTTTGGATGTTACCCCACATGCACAAGCCTGGGTTCAGTCATATTTACACATCCGAAGTACGAATATTGGCAATCTTGGGACAATTGAAGTGACAGAAGCCATTTTTCAATGTTGTCTAGGTCTATTAAAGAAAGCTTTCCAGTCGGTCAACACAAATTGTGTCCAATACATTAGGCGGGAAAACAAGTATATGCCTTAACGTGAGAAATATTATATAAAGATATTTATCACAAAATAACACACCTTTATGTACAAGAACGGGGAGCATTAATTGGATGACATGCTTCAATCATCAAGCGATTATCTCCAGATCCTGCTCACTTAGGCTTAATTAATGTTCATGTTTATGAATTAAACTTTTGCACAAATATATATATAATGTTTAGATTAGATAAGTTTGTAAATACATTAATAATAATGCAACAACTATAGAAGTGAACAATAACATCTGTAAATAAGATTGATGCGTTACACAATACAAAAATAACAAATACTAGAAGTCTGTAACTAGCGTTACCCACTGAGCAATAAAGCTGTTCGTTCTTGCACACACATTAACGAAATATTAAAATAATCTCAATCCTGGCTGACCTTTTTAATCAACCACCAATGTAGAAGCTCTTCTGAAGAACTAATTTTCTGTAAATTTCCTTTGGTTTATTCAATTTGCACACAAAAAAAAAAACATCCACATAATCATATGGTGGATACACAAAAGTAAGTGTTCCTTCCCTCTTCCATTCTCATAAATTGCACTTAATAATTTTTTCCACGTTATTGGGATTGTGTGTCCTACATAATACTGTCGAGTTAGTGGGTAATGGACAGCTATAAAATCAGGCCCCAAAATTAAAAAATGAAGCACGTTGTATAAAGTCACACCAGTGTAATAGATATTGGCGCATAAATACAGGGAGTGTTTTGCTCGAGCACAGCTGCCATCTAGCCAGTGGCTGCCGTTAGCCAAGCCAGCTCTGGCCACCACTTGCACAATAATAAGTAAGGCAGGCTAACGGCATCCACATGCACTCCCAGCTACCCTGAAGCCACTGGGCAGCCCAAACAAAAAACTCCCCCTGTATATTTTCTTTTCAATATTCGTACAATTTACTAAAATTTACTTGTTTTATCTCGCCCCACCTTTCGTTGAACGGCCCAACGCCCATTTTCACACTTTGCTCCCAACACACACATCCCCTCAATCATTCCAGGCAAATGCTTAAGTACTAACCTAAATACATGATGCAGCTGTCTTCTCCTCTTTCCCTACAAATTCATCTTTCACCTATCACCCCTTCAGTTGAGTGGCCTGCAGAAATGACAAGATGCTGAAACAGATGTAAATAAATGCATGAACGAATTGCCTAGATATTCGTAAACTGGATATATAGGAATCTACCGATTACACAGGCCTGCGATGAAAAAATACAAGGGAAGTGATAACTGAACTTTTATGTATTTTTCGGTGCCGATTTCGAAAACAGTAATTAAAAAGTTCTATCACGTCATGTTTTCTTGAAATATTGAATTGTACTTGGATTTTTATGAACAATTACCTCAGACTGAACCTACTAGAAGAATATCAAGAAAACGTTTCAAAGGAAAAAGACGACGTACCTACATAGACACTTTGTTCTTTTGTTTTTTTGCTCAGTTTAAAATTTGCTTCGAACGATCATGTAAACATACCGTAATATTTGTTCCTCTTGGACAATCTTCTATTTTCTGTTGGTTTCTTCTAAGAACTGCACCATAATTTGATGTAAAAAGTTTAAACTCGAGGAAACATTTTTTTTGCTCTTGATTTTAGCAAAAATATCGATATCGATTTTACACACACAAAAAATAGACGTGATGGAAAAAATGGATGTCTTTTTTGAAATAAGCACACCAAATAACATAAAAATTAGCAAAAACTTTTATTGTAATTTTCAAAAATTTTAATTTCGCAGGCCTGTGTTAGCTAAAAAGATGCAATTCACTCGAATGGCGATGAAAGAATGGGATGAGGGGACATATGAATTGCAAATCTCTCCAGAATTTAACCGGGGGAAAAAAGGGTGTAGGACAGCTGAACATGAAAGGAATGAAAGGATAAACCATAATTAATACTCATGAAAATGAGGAGTTTATAAACAAGAGTCTGGAAAATGCACAGACTATCTGAAGAAATGTCTCCTGTTTAATTGTATTCTGTGCTTCAAAATAACTTAACGTGTTTAACCCTTTTTTTCCTTATTAGATGCTTATAAGCCTCAATAATTGCCAAGTTTCCCATCCGAAAGACATTCCGCCGGAGATAGAATTACCCCTCGGTATAACGTAAACATTAAATCGAAGTCTCTATTAAAACGTTTATCATTACAATGACCCATGCTACGTAGTGATAGGCTACACTATATCGGAATTTTCTGCAATAGTTAATTCAACACTTAATGTATGTAGGTAAGCCATATTGTATTCATACAATACTGTGACAGATGTAACCTGCGAATTTTATATATTGTACTGTAGTTATCGTTAAGTACAGTTGTTCAAGTTCAACACACAGCAATTAATCTGCACATTAAATCCTTTTGAAAAATTAATCTATTTTGCACTGAAATTTATGGATCTTATTGTGAGCTGAAACAGATGAATGAGTGGCAATGAGGTGATCATGTTTCCATTGAGGAAAAATTCTTTGTACAATAGCCATGTAAATGGTTTGCATACTCTTCATCTCTAGTAGTTACCTTCTGAGACACCTGCTCAGGTATTTCACGTTCATGTTCACTGCCACTTAATTTTCCGGTGGCTTCATTAAATCAACGATGTCGTCAGTGGAAAGTACATGAAACACTGGCTTTTCTTGGTCCATTAGGGGGCGTGATGATGCGATGATCAAGCTGCTTGCCTCTCACCAAGGCGGACTGGGTTCGATTCCCAGTTAATGCATCTGGGATTTCCGAAGTGAAATATCACATCCTGTGGTTCAAATTCCATGTAAAAATGGAGGTCCCGTGGCTCATGATTGCGAAATTAACGGTCATGAGAAACTACAAGGTTCCTTCTTGGTCCGTTGCTATGAGTTCTTCAGCTGTGAGAGTTGCTCCATCGATGTTGGGAAGAAGTTCAAGAGTTTTCTGTAGTGATTCCAGTATGGGATCAGCAGTTCCTTATTGTTGTGGCCAAAACTTCTTCCCATGCAACTTTAATGTAGAACTGAGCACTCTTTAACGACAAACTGACAACAGACTTCACATCATTGATATGTTGAATGATTTTCACCTGATACAGCGTATAATCTGCTTTAAAACGTTTGATTTTTCCTACATTCAAAGGCTGAAGGTATCCAGAGAATTGAGGAGGAAGAAATTCCACCCAGGTGTTGCTTAACTTTGTAAGTGCTGAGTTACCAGTTAGCTACCTCAGTGCTAAGCTTTTATTTTTTCATTCGCATGTAAAAAAAAATTGTCAAGTCGTAATTTGTAACTTATCAGGGGATATGGTTAAAGTGATTATACGTTGAGGGTCTTTATTAATCCAGATGCAAATTAAAAATCTTACATGTATATTAATTTTAATTTTGAGAAAAATTAAAATTTTTGAGCTCAAGCTTGCATTATCTCCATACCAGGTAAAGGACCCAAAATAAGAGATTTCTTAAAAGCAGTAGGCAAATGATACATGTTGCTCTTTACCCGGGGTTAATAACTGAAGGATTCTTTGATCTGAAATCTAACTCGGCGAGAAGAACATGCTTGTTATTCCACCATTCTTGTTTACATCAGAGATGAACTCCAGCTGTAGACAGACATCTGCAAAATGCTTTGTTAGTTACTTCTAAAAAAAAATCCAAACTCAGATGGTACTACACAATGTCCAACCGATGGCAGCACAAGTTAGATCAACTCTGAATTCAAGAGAGAACAGAAAGAAAAAAAAAATATCTCGAGCACCGTCTACTATAGACGGGAGTGGCATTCGTTGGGTAAGTTAGGAGGAATTTTGTGACAGCTCATTGTCATGAATGAGCAACACCTTGTGATTCTTTATTCTCGTGTCATTTTTGAAATCTGTGATCCATTTATTGGATGCAATAGCGGTCATCCAAGTCTTTCTATAGTTCCTACATTCAACGTAATCCGATGGGTTAAAATTGTTGACACACCGAGGTTTAGCAGACTTGCCAATCACTATCACCTTAAAAGACTACAGCCTTGCCTCACTTCTGTAACAATTTTGAACCAATAACTCATCCTACCATCATCAACTATTACTGCAACCTGATCATAAACATAAATACTTTTGATTGCCTGTAGCAGGCTTCCCGTTGCTGTAGTTTGAGTCTTCAGTCTTTTGACTGGTTTGATGCAGCACTCCATGCCTCCCTGTCCTGATCTAATCGTTTCATCTCTACATAGCTACCACACCCTACATCCGAGGCAATCTGTGTAACATATTCTAACCTTGGTCTACCCCTACAGTTCTTGTCCTCGACCCTTCCTCCCATAACTAAGCTTGCTATTCCTGGGTGTCTTAGTATGTGTCCTACTAACCTATCTCTTCTCTTCGTTAGCAGTCGCCAGGAAAATCCTCTCTCCCACTCGTCTCAATACCTTTTCGTTTGTAACCCTATCTACCCATCTGTTCTTCATCATTCTCCTGTAACACCACATTTCAAACGCTTCAATCCTCCTAATTTCTGCCGCACCAATAGTCCAAGTTTCACTTCCATATAATGCCACGCTCCAGACAAAGACTTTCGAAAATGATTTCCTAATACCTAAACCTATATTCGATGTCAACAGATTCCTTTTCTGTAGAAATGCTTTCCATGATTGAGCCAAACTACTTTTTATATCCTCGTGGCATCGTCCATCACTGGTTATTTTGCTTCGTAAGTAACAGAAGTCTCCTACTTCCTTTATTTTTTCACCTGGCAATTTGATGTCCATAGAGATTTCATATTTATTTCGGCTACATTCCAATATTTTTGTTTTGCATTTATTAATTTTCACCATGAATTCTTTCCCCAAGATGGAGTCCATACCATTCAAAAACTCATTGAAATCCTCAGAAGTGTCGGCCAAGATGACGATGTCACCAGCAAATCTCAGAGTTGAAATTAGTTCTCCTTGAATCTTCACTCCCGGTTTAAATTTTTCTCTAATTTCCTTCATTGCTTGGTCAGTGTAAAGATTGAAAAGAAGTTAAGTTGCAGCCTTGCCTTACACCTTTCGGAATACCAGTTTCTCTCTCATGTCATTCAGCTCGAATGACTGCTGTCTGGTTTCTGTATAGATTGTAGATCATCCTCCTATCCCTGTACTTTATTCCAATCATATTCAAAATGTCAAACAATTTAGTCCAATCAACGTTATCAAAAGCCTTTTCTAAGTCTACAAATGCCATGAAAGTTCTCTTATCTTTCCTTTTTCTACCTTCCAAAATCAGCCTAAGACTTAGTACAGCTTACCTTGTTCCTATATTTCTCCTGAAACCAAACTGGTCTTCACCCTTCACCCAACTCCGCTTCTATCTGGCTTTCCCTTTTTCCCGCAATACCATATTCCCTTAGAATCTTTTTCCTTGGTAATCTGTCGTATGCCTTCTATAGATCCACAAAACACAAACGTCTAATACTCTCGTAGCATTTCTCAATTACTTGGCGCATACTTAATCCTGACATCCTCGTTGTGGTCTAAAGCCACACTGATTTTCGTCCATCTTACTCTCGGCCAATAATTAAACTTTCCTTTCTACATTGCCTGAGTACACTTTGCCCGGGATATTTCTCAAAGAATTGCTGCTATCTGCTATCTTCATACAAGATATATATAAAACCAATTAAATATGAGATGCAATAAACTAATCTTGAGGGTGGAGAAAGTAGTGCATTATACCTAAGTATACAAAAATGAGAATTAAGACTAACCATGAATCATATGAAGTAAGTTCAGAAATACTGTAGTCCCCGAAACAAATTAGAAGCAAGCAAGCAACCTTGCTTGTAGTTTTACGTGACCGTTAAACAAATTAGAATCTCTGTATAATTCCATAGCTGATTAATTGTAGAATACTCTGCATGATTTTTACTGCAATACACATGATGATGATGGAACACTAGAGGCGAATCTAAATCAACAAGTGATGAGTGACCTATTATTTCAACTACGTAAGCATTTGCCTGGAATACGAAAAAAATTCGCAATGCCTTAGAAGCTAGAAATAATGGAAATTAGCAAGCACTCAGCTCAAGGCAAACTTTAGCACAGATCAGCATTCCAAGTAATCCAAACAAGACACAGAAAATTAGTTCTGCAACATACCATAATACTTCATGTAACCCCCTCGTTCCACCAACTGTCTAGCCACCAATTATTGGGGAAGACACCCCTCTGGGAAGGGGGTATAACAATATTGTACAAGCGCATTAGCACCATTTTTACCAAGAGGGGTTTTCTCTTACAATAAGGAAGCTTGTAGTTTAACGTGACCGTTAATCTCGAGATCATGAGCCACGGGACCTCCTTTTTACGTGGAATCCGAACCACAGGGCATGGCATTTCACTTCGAAAATCTCACATGCATTGACCGGGAATCGAACTTTCTCTTACAGGTGACAAGTGTAAAAGAGTAGAAAAGTAAATGTTCTGTTAATGGGATTGAAACACACCATTCAGAATTAAAAGTCAGCTACGAAGCTACACTGAAACAATTCTGGGATTGTCATTTCATGTAATTCAAGGAATTATAGAAGAAATTGCACACATTTTGATAAAGATTCATTTTAAATGCACTTGAATCTTCATTTCACATAATTATTGTCATACATCAAGGATACTAACATACTCCATAGTAGAGATTTTCCTGTTTACTGTATATCGTTTTAGGATTTCTCTAAAATTCGTATAGTTATTCAACACAATATAGTTCATTTTCAGCCAAAGAATCAAGTAAAATTTCTCCTGTCTCCCTTAAGAAAAAAGTACAAACCGAATAAAAATTATACATATACAAAATTTACATATTGAAAGAAAGTCACTTTGACGAAAATTGTCAAAGGGATGGGTCTCCCTGCCAAGCACACTCAAGAATTTTATGCACATGTTCTTTATTTCTTCACCATGAAACCACATCTTGGTCATCCGAGTTGATCTATCAATATTTCCCATTCTCTTCTTATAAATGACCCATACATTTTTAATTGGATTTATCTTGGGCGACTTGCTTAGCCAAGGAGCCAAATTTTGTTAAAAGCCACCACTGCCAATGTGCTGATACAGTTTGTCATTCCCAGATTAGGAACGTAAGTTCCTGGCCCCACGATAGTATAACATCCCCAGAACAATTTTGAACATAATTAGGTGGTTGTTGAGCATAGAATGGACACATTATCCCTGCTTTCTCTTTACACACAAAAGGAAAGACTTGAACATTCAAATGGTTCCATCAGAAAACATAGATCTTCCATAGAAAAGTCTCAGTATAAATCGCTTTCTGTGTATGACGAAAGCCAGAAGCTGCTTATTTGCTAGCATAAACTGTTACTTCACAAGATAGGTGCGGAAGATTAACTTATTTCTCTGGTTTGAGATTTGTAACATAGTCAGGAAGCTCTGATAACCCTAAAGAATGGCCATTCAAACCCAGTACCCATCAAGAAGGGTACAAGGGAGGGATGTCCCCTCTCACCAACACAACAATGCAATTGGAGAACTGATGATGGAAGAAGCACTAGAGAGAGTAAATATGGGGTGTAAATATAATTAGAACAAGGATCAGGGTAATACAATTTGCAGATGATCAGGCCTTACTACCAGGTAATGCTTCCCCATTACAATCGATGATTTCTAGAATAACCACCTATGTGGAAAAGTATGCCATGAAGATAAACACCTCAAAAACCAAATGCATGGCCATATCGCAATTACCGAAACTCCTTCACTTGAAGATCCATAATGTCAAGATAAAACAAGTCCAAACATTTACCTACCTTGGCCAGAAAATAACTGAAGATCGAAGGTGTATGACAGAGATAAAGAGCATAGCCATATTGCCCAAACTAAGAGCGCTTTTAAGAAGGAGAAGAAGAAGTTATTATGTAGCAATAAACTAAATCTACACCATATCAGCACTGAAGTTATTATGTAACAATAAACTTAAACTACACCGTATCAGCACTGGCGCTAGCAGCAGCATAGCGCCAACTACTGTAGTTTAACACATTTACACTTAATCATAATTACTTATATGAAGTTCAGAGTAATTGGTGGAAATGCTGCCCTTCAGTTTCTAAACACACATTGCACCAACATAGGAAGTTTTGGTACACTCGCTATACTTCATCCACACTGATATTTCGTATCAGCGCACAATTCGTTCTCGCGAGCCTCCAGAGTACGTGGATTGTTACTGTATACCTTTTGCCTGAGATTTCTCCACAAGTAAAAATCGCACGGCGCTGAAACTAGATAACACATTTATTGCAAACTTTTTCTTGAGACAACAAGTTTCCACTAAGAAAATACGCAGTTTTGTTCTAAACCTAACCATTTTCACATGATAAGTGGTAGGCTAAAGTACATTCTTTTTACAATAGTGGATTTATTTCCTTGAGAAATATATTACCAGCCTATTTATAGCTATTGGATATTTGCTTGGTGTTTTTTACGCACAATTTATTTTCTCGACTAAGCTGTCGGGTAGACATTTACTATGTTTGTACGTATCAAATTATTACAACTTAGAGAATAAATATCCATTCAATCCTGAAAGCCAAGATGAGATACTCAAGGAAAGTTAACTGCCAATTTTCTCTCCAAGCGAGTCATGTTCACTTTCTTCGAACAAAATATTCAAGACATGAATAGGAAACCTTAATTTTAAAAGAAAACGTTGATCAAGGGAATATTTCCAGACAATGCAACTAGCTGCCATATAAAATTCTCTTGCACATAATTATAAACCTTCTCATCACAGTCATTCTCTTTCAAGTATACCTCGGCTTTTGCTCATCTTACCAAATCTTCATAGGCTTTCTGGTAGTCCCTCTTCTCGAATTCAACACTCCGAAAGGAAGGTGGATTCTGACTGAACAGAACATGGCTGAACACATCTGACCAATAGGTCATACAATCGATCATTGAACCAGGACAGAAGCACATACGAAGGGCAAGCATAAGGACAGGCAGGTGCAGGCGGCGGAAGAGATAAAAGGGATAAACAAGGACGGACAAACACAGAAACATGACAAGAACAATCTCCACAGTCGGGCACACTGCATCTTCAAAGGTGGGTATCTTCACCATCAATAGCTACTCAATGCTATACCCCTGATGAGCTCGCTCCGACTTCCCAGTTTTATCAGGAGGGAAGGCAGTAACCAGTTCCTTTGTTGCATGCATAGTGCGGGGCATTCTTCTATGAGATCTTCAGCCATGAAATGGAGGGTGTAGGATATAGTGATAAAACGAAAACACAGAAAAAGGAGACTAAGAAAGTAAAAATTTATAACAAAAGGACAAACGCAGAAGGAGAAAGAAACCTGTTAAGATTGCTTCAAGTTACATAGGAAGATCAGTAAGATTATCATCAAATTTCCCCCTTTCCAGATGATGGCTGGAGCATTTTGTTGCAGAAATAAATTCAGAGAGTTCAAGACATCCATTGTTTGCTTCATTTTACAAATCCATTCAACTAGAATAATTCAAATTGTAATGCATTAAATTACCACCCACTTTTACACACAAAGCGAAGAAACACTACGCACACTGGTCACCCGCTCCAGCCCTCACGCCAGTTTCTAAAATCCTTGACGGAGCCAGGAATCGATCCAGAGCCTCTGGATGAGAGGCAGGTGCACTAACCGAACACCACAGGGGGGAATTCCTAATTTCATAACACTCACAGGTAGCACTGTGATAGCAAAAGGAAGCGACGATCGAACAAGTTACAGTAAATTGCCAACTCTTAACTATTGAAATGAGGAGGGCTGAGCAGTAATGCTCAAAGGAGGTTGACACTATTTTCTTCTCGCCTCTTTTTTGTAGAAAGTATTTATCCATATCAATACCACATTCTTGTAATTCCTCTTTTGACCGTAATGCCAAAATCATGATGTGAAATCAGTAAAGGCGGGTTCACACGGAGTCGTGAAGCGGGCGAGAGCACTACTGATCGATCAGCCGGTCGTGGACACGACCTCGTGTGAACCAGTGGTAGTGTGACTGGGGGTCGTGCCCGCCCTCGAAAAGGTGGGGGTGAAATCGCCGACTGGTTGGAGTGAGCACGACCGCTTCAGTCGTATTCTTGCCGAAGGGATGACAGTCTGTATAAAAAATGAGTAGTGTCCAGGTGATGAAGTTGGTCGAGTTGTACCGCGAAAAGGAAATGTTTGTGGAAAATAAATTCGGAAGCATACAAGAATCGAGATGCTAGGGACGCAGCATTGCAAGAAATATGCAGTGAAATGAACATTGATGGTTTCAGGATTCGTGAAGTGACATAGAAAATAAAAATATTAGAACTGCCTATTATCAGGAAATAAAAAAAAGCTGAATGAAACTGAATCAAATCTAGATTCGACAGTGCTAAACGGCACAACGTCAAAACAGCCAGAAGAAACAAATAGTTCTCATATTGATGATCCTCCAGTAGGAAGCTCGTCAAATGAAAAGGAGACAGATGAACGTTTTCAAGGCCTTCATTCACATAAGGCCACTGCATTAAAAAATGAGACGCCAAGATAGATATATGCCACCTTCGCACATTTAAAAAGGAATTGAAAAGCTGAAGTCTATACAATCAAAACTTGCAACGGAGACAGAGTTTGATGTTTGGACAACGTGCGAGAAACTTACGACCAGCGAGAACATTTCGTCATGTGAACGGAACAAGGTCGTGGGTTCTTGAGTTGAATAAGAAAGTCGTGACGCATGCTCAAAACTAGTAGTGCTCTCGCCCGCTTCACGACTCCGTGTGAACCCGCCTTAATGTTTGGCACTTCTGCTACTGCATATAGGCTTCTGTAAAACAGGATCCAATGTGAGGATGCTCAGATGGTGGATTCAGTAATGTTTCCAGGAACCTGGGGAGGCATCAATACAGCCATAGTAAGGCCCTTTGTCACCCATATGTTAACATTGACTGTCGTCTGAAATATTGTCAGTGTAATGGAGTTCACATACGAACAACCCAAAAGGAATGGACCATATGCAGTAATATATCAAAGTTATTAGAGGTAAACCTCGCCCACCTAAAATTCAGAGAGCATCAAAGGAATGATTAAACAAATCACACGGTTATAGACGCATATGTATAATTATCAGCTAACATACTCGTACTGGTAGAGGCTTCCATGCTTGCGAGTGCCGTGTAATACGGGCTTTAGAATTTTCTAAGGTAGATGCCAGCAAGTTGTTTGGTTTGTATATAGCCTACCACAAATATATTTTTGTTGAGAATAAAATCTTTGTCCTTTTATTTGCAGCTGTCAGAAGAAACAATGATTCATGGCATAATAAATTGATGAATCTGGTGTCAATTACAAAAACAGCCACAAGAGCCAGAGCAATCACATTTTCCAAAAACTTTTTTTTAAAACAGCACCAAGCCGTGTACGAACATACGATCTCATGGAGAGCAGCCCACTAAGGCTGTGTCCCAATACTCAAGTTGTCTGCTATTGACTAGCTGCTAGCTACTATGTGCTATGCACTACGGAGATTTGGGACAAGTCTGCTTGATCACAGCCTCCTTCATAGACTTGTGTTCTGAAACGCACTGGACTTACATGCTGGTACCAAACCAACACTCAAGATGGCGTTGATCTGCTACTCCTTGTAAGCTCTTTGCACTTTCATCAGCTGTTTTAAATAAACAATACATGAACGATACGATCATGGATGCGCCAAGATCACTTTTTAGCCGAGCCCTAATAATTATGGTTTGTGTTTGGCATAAGTCAAAGACAACCTACAATTTACATAACCTACAATTCCGATAAGCTACATATTTCTATTACTTCCTTGCCGTAGTCGACAATCTAGCAAGCACTTTCGTTCACTAGCTGCTACAGACTTGATTGCTATGTGCTAAGCAGTATTGGATCACGACTTCTGACGTCACATCCGGCAAAGTAGTCGACTATCTAGTTCACTACGGCTGAAATTGTACTATTGGGACACAGCCTAAGTTACCACTGTGACACAATAGTTGCATGTAGAACTGGCCCATTTATAACTTAATTATAGATATCAGGCAACCTCAGACCGTTGGTCCAACAATATGGACTATTGTCAGCCCCCACGTAGTAGAGAAGTCGCTCGAAGGGCAAATAGGTTCAAGAGTGTGACCACTTTTATCTCTCACAACTGTACTAGTCCTGGTTGAAGACAATAGCCACGTTATTAATACATACATGAACATGGGTAGTTCTAGACTTGAGGTAATTTTGTTGCACTCCGTTGGCCGCAAGTGATAATTAAGAATCCAGAGAGATGGGTACACGTAGGCCCCGTAGCGCCTTTCTTATGTGATTGGAAATATCGGTATTGTGCCAAGCTAAGCCAGAGAAGAACCATTAAACTAAGTGGAAACGTGAAAGGAAGGGCCAATACACCTCACAGATGTCACGAGTGCAATATCAGCATTTGAGTTATAATGGGAGAGAATGCTTGATCTCATGGAAGCAGGTTTGTATTACCAACATATTTTGGCTTATACAGGAACATGCTGTTTATGACAGTGAAGAAACGACGGATAGAAGAGGGCCGTACACAGCAACGAGCGGGTACTGGACTACGCAATGTGACCACAGCATGGGATGACTACCATCGTGTCCACATGGCAGTAATGGATCGTACCGATTCGTCCACAGTATTGGCTCCATGGTGGAGCACTGCTACGAGTGTGGACTCGTCTGCGTCAACGGTTTAACACTGTCTGCTCCGAGCTGGACTGGTGGCACAAATGCTATTGTGGTAGCTTCTATTGTCGTAAACGCTCCAGACTGCATTGGATGCTTGAACACCGTCACGTCGCTGGTGTGCTAAGTGGCAACATGTAGTACTTTCAGAAGGGGTTCCGCTTCAAACTGTCCTAAAGCGATGGTGGCAAACATGTCATATGCTACCGTATACGTGGTTGAATGACTGAAGAGCATCTTTACATAGAATCTACCTCAATATACGTATATCATTGTTCAATAAAAATGAAAGAAAATCTTTAAATTATAGAGCCAGGAATGAGGTGCAAGAGGGAGAAATGGCATGTACCCTCCACAGATCAAGTTAAAAAAAATGTTGACTGACTGACTGAATCTAAAAGGGCAACTTTGAAGAAATGGCATTTAAGTTTTCTATTGAGGTAAGAGTCATAATTTGAAGTTCAGGGAAGATAAGCTTCCATGATTTCCTAATTGATATTCCCTTAAACACCTCACTCCTTGTCTTTGCCATTTAAATACATCTTGAACCTCCTGAAGAATTGCCCTACAGTACTGTTCCTTAACAGCAGATGTAAGTGGAAGAAAGCATAGTATGCAGGCTTTTACTAACAAATTTCAATAGTTTAATGAGTAGAAACAGTGCAGTTCAATTTACAGGCCAAATGAATTCACAACATATTTACTGAAGTACTGTCGTTGACCTACAAAACTGTATAATGTAAGTAAAAAAATAAACGAATATTGTTTTGTTGCTGTTCACAACCAGCTATTCACCTGCAACCATAACAATGACTTCTCCAACATTTCTCCATATTAATTTCATACATCATTTAAGACTACGGCGAGGAGCAGCCCCTCCACCTAGTGTAGAGTGTGAGAACCAATCTACAGAGTGGCTCATTAGTGCCATTATTACCACAACCTTGAACCATGTTTTCATGGGTCGCTCGGGATATTTTCTCATCTCTAGGTTTACTAAATTTGTTTTCCTTTAATGGTCCTCTATCCTTTGACCTTCTTAGTTTACCTACTATACATAATTAATTTTCAAGTAATACTTGTGAACATATACAACACCTTGTTCCATATTACAGGACAATCACGAAGTTGGGTTTCTCAACACATTTCCCTGCTGATGTCACTGAAATAGTTGGTAACTTTATTCCTTGATCTCCAATATTTCTTAATGGTACCGTTTTTCTCTCTGTTCAGCGCATCCTTATCTTGGGATAGCGGCGCATGCCATGAGCCATGAATATTTCCCTTCCTAAATTAACTGTTTCCACAACTTCGACATTTTTGAAAGCAATTTAACGAGACTCAAAACTAGTTATAATTTCACTCACAGGTGGACAGTCATGGCCAGAATCCAAAATGAAAACTATTATGTTAATATTTTCAAAGTAACTGGACAGTTGCCTTTTTATACTCTATTCTATTGCTTTTGATATAAACAGGCCAACAATTGCCAGAATCATTTCTTTTATCACTGTGACAATCAGGAAGGACACATTCCTTAACCCTAGAGACGAGGATATAAACAGAGAGTTCAAAGGCAACATACAGCTGAAACAGACTTACCCCACACCATCACTATCCCCAATCCTTGTCTGGCCAGAACTCGCCGAGTTAACTTACTCCAAATTCTAAACGTTTCGATGGACACTGACTAATTCTTGAATGGTCTGTGTTTAGTAGCGTATGTTAACGTATCACTACTGCATAGATACAACACAGTAATGTACGCTAACATTTAATATGCGGTGTATTGCACAAGTTTGAAATGCAAGGTAAGCTGACAAGATGCCTGGGATTTCTTCTCACACGAAGGTAAACAAACACACTTTTTTTTTTCTAGAACATGTTATACTACCCTCATTTTATGCTACTTAGTTAAAAACATTAAACTACTATTTCTCAAAGATGAACTTTCGAATATTAGTGGCAGATGACTTAGCAGTTCCTCCCCCTTAAGGCAATAATCAACTTAGGAAGAAATGCATTTCACAAATCATGAGTTTCTACTGGATCATTTCACCTCATGATCCGGTTTGTTCTGAGCATTTGCAGGAAAAGAGATGTTGACTTTCCTTCATATGCATATTTGAAGAAAGCTGCTTATCCCATGGAATTTAAAGAATTTCTTTCATACTCATAGAGTGGTGGTAGTGATGTGTCAGTAGCCTCTTAATATCTCAACTATTTCCCTGAACACTGAATCAAGGGTTTGATATGAAAAATTAAATTTGATTATCAGGAAGTGTTTCAGCACACATCAATTTGTAGACCATAGCTTTAGAAAAAGACCTCCTACTGGGTGAAACTCATGCTTGTGTTCTTAAGCTGTCTTGCTTCTTACCCTAATATTTGAACCCCTAAGACAACTTATGCAGGGGTTTTTAAATGTTACGAGGATTTTTGCATGTATCTCTAGTACCAAGGTTTTAGTTTCTAATGCACCTGAATGTACCATTTCTATTAATTGTGTCTACTTAGACTTTACATCAATCTGCATAATACATACCTTTATTTCGACTTGTAATACATAAATATGTTGAAAATTTCCCTGACCACTTCTCAGGGTTGGAAATTAAAAATTAATTGTGACCATCAGGAATCTTTCACCCCCTGCAAATATAATGAGTCATCAATGATGAAAAAGATTTTTCTCACTGGATAAATACTGTTAATGCTTGGGTTTGTGTGCTTTTGCTTCTTCAGAGCCCAGTCCCTCCCCCAAGCTCGGTTACCTTGGGAACTTTCCTTTTGGTAATTTTAGATTATGTGGGCATAGGGGTATATTTGCTTTTCTGGTACCAACTTTAAAGCTTCTAGGATGCTTGGAAATACCTCATTAATTCAGGTCAGGGTTTGAGCCTGTTCTTTGCCTTGGGCATAAAAAGCCCGAATACGGTTCTACTTAAATACTAATTTTAGATACTGATTCTCTAAAATATACAGAGTTATTTATTTTCACATTTCATAATTTCAAGATGGTCGCTGTGCGCTATATTCTGTGTGATATTCTTATGAGTAATGATAGCGAGGCCTATTATAAGGCACTCTTCTCTCACCAAATGTTGTGTTAATTGTGATATTACATTGTTCGTTTTAAAGATCCCAGCTGCCATGGTGAATGTATGGAATTGCTGTTCTTTTAACTTGCACACAGGAAGCCGCTTACAAGGTTCTACAGTACTACTTATATTCGTTATTGTAGCTTAAAAATACCTTAAGTTATTCATTATCATATTCTACATTCTCAAGATGGCCATCACGCGTTGTATTCAGTGTGTCATTCACATGGCTTATTTCTGCAAGGTGCCTTTTATGGTACGTCTTTCTTACCAAGTTCCGCTTTAATTGCTTAATTACATTAGAAACAATTAATTATTACGTTTCAATAGTATACCCAGCCACCCTTTTTGAACATTTGTCACTCATATTTTGCCTTGGGCATACGATATCACACAAAAGTTTTTACCGTATTAGTAATTTTCGTTATTGCAGCTCTAAAATATAGAAAGTTATTTATTTTTAAACCACCTTGAATGTATGGAGAGAGTGTTCTTTTGTGTTGGCAATACAAGGCCACATATATGGTCCTATCTTGTCACTAATTTTTGTAAGTGTAGCTGTTAAGTGTTGCGAGTTATTTATTTTTACATCTTATAATTTCAAGCTGGCGGCTGCAAGTAATATTCACTCTCACAGTCATCACGCTGGAAAAAGAGGAGGGTCCTTATATATATATAAGTACCTGAATGCCATGTACTGCGACTATTAATCCGTTGGTTCATAAGTTATGGATAATAATGTTTGCACTATTCGAACGGCCGCCATCCTGCATTAATTTAACTGATTAACTTGTTGATTAGGTGTCAGACGCTTCGCGTATTAAGTTTTGTTTTTCCAAAATTTGGTCGAGTTTCAATGATTAATTTAGTCGTAATTCGCTTTTAACACTCGAGTGGCCGCCATTCTCTTTTCGTTTAAATGGCGGCGTTATATAACATGAGATGCCCTTCCAATCATATTTCCTAACATGACGCAGACTGCAAGTAAAAATAAATTAAATTGGGGCTGACTTCTTGGCCTAAAATGGTCTACGACCAATAAATATTTCTTTAAACATTTCTTTAGAATTTGCATGCAGAATTCTCATTATTTCTCATAATAACCCTTAAATGTTTATTGTTGTCACCCAAATTGTTCTTCCTTTCAGTATCTAATTCTAAATAGAACAATGCACAGGGTGCAAATAAGGAAATCACGGGTGCTGACCAAGGGGCTCATGAAAGTAAATAATAGGAGTCATTAAAAAACGTAAGAAAATATGACGTTCAACATAAACTTGTGTGGTTTTAAATGGACACCCCGCATTATTTATTGTGCAATTGATAACATGGAAAAGCACATGAAGAATGACGTTTGTTGCATCGTTATAGGTCAATTACATCCCGAGAAATTGTAACGTGAAGTTGACACTCGAGATTAAAGAAACTCACCTCAGTTGCACATCCTGATGTTCAAGCAGCACGAACGGCACGGTGCTGTTAATCGCGATGTGAGCGACGTACTACGGAGCGACAAAAGCTGTTCTTTAATGTTAGTTTCACTGTTATCAAGGGGGCAGGAAGTAATACAGGGCTCCAGTCACACAAAATGGTCAGTAAAGTAGGGTCTCTCTGTTTTATTGATCTCGACTACAATTTACGTATTGCGTAGGCTACGTTGTGCAAAGTTACGGTAACGACATTAAATATCACCGGTCAGTCATAATCAATGACTCACCAAGAATCTACCACAAGGGGGGATGCTGGTTATAGTTGTACGTCAAATACATAATGTTCGGTGACAATTACAGTACAGGTTACTTAACATTTTTAATTACTAAATTACAGTTGAAATGTGGCACGTGGTGAAGTGATGACAGAAACAAACAAAACAAACATACTGTACAATTTCTCAGAAACAAACCAAAATGTACTACGGTCTGCAATAAGATTTCTCACAGCAGAAACTTGACAATTCATGTTCGAATAGATGGCTATTTCCATGACAACAGCTCTGTGCACGCCCCAAAACTGATAGACTCACTGCTGTCAGTGTTTCTGGTGTTATTGCAGCACATGCAGTGGTGATACGATCTTTCATGTGGTCCATTGTTGTTGGGACCTGCTGATGCACCACATTTTTCAGATGTCTCAAGAGAAAAAAAGTCTAACGGGATGAGGACAGGCAATCGTGACGCAAATCTCTGAACAGGACTGCCTCGTCCTATCCATCGATTTGGAAATAATAGGTTTAGAGCAGTTCTTGCAATTATGGTATTACCTACGTATGCGCAGGACATTCATCATGCTGATATTATAAGGTCCGCCATTCGTGGCCGGTCGCCTGCGCGTGAGGTTTTTAGAGCGAGTCTACACAATGTCACGGGACTTCCCCTCGGCAGTCTCCCCTCCTCAGCTGTGTCCACTGTTTTAACCAATTACCGACAGCGGTGGCTACGCTCACTAAAGCGCAGCGTTAGGTCATGGGGCCAAGCTCTCTGCTAACTCACTAGACGCGTGGGTTCGAGCCCCACCGTCAGCCGTCCTTAAAATAGTTTTCCAGGCAAATGCTGGGACGATATCTTCTGACAGGCCACGGCCGCTTCCTTCCACATTCTTGCCCAGTTTCATTCATCTTCATCCCGGCGCACAGGTCGCCCATGGGCGTCGACTAGAAATACATACACTCAGCCTCTCAGGAGGCCACACGATAAAATAAAATATCGATGTCTTTAGTAGTGGCCAAGTTAGGACTCGTGGCCCTCTCTTACACTTAACCACTTTTCACTTACACAAACATCATAGAATCAGGTGAAGGCTACTCACTCGTCACAAAATAAACTAAAACGGATTCCTCCTTCGTCCCAACAGCAACACGACAGGCTGAGAAATACTGCTACCAATTTACGATAAAAACAGCATACGAAGATTGACAGGATACATTCTGGAAACACGGAGTCATTTCATGCATCACATAGCGAGCAAGGTGGTGTATTCCTTGGAATACACGGTAAGACAGAGTTAGTTTTCACTGCTCTTTGCTTAATTTATTTCTTCCTTTCTCTCAAACACCAATAGTGATTCCTTACTGTTTCTTTTATTTGTGCACATTGCTTACTTAGTTTGTAAGTCTGTTCTAGATATATATCTTCCATGATCAACCTAGCGGCATCTAGCAGCTAACCACTTAAGTTCCTCAATATCTCCACTCTCAAGAGGACTTCCTTACTAAGCAAACCACCAGATGATGTTATCGCCAGCTAACATCTCCATGCTCAAGAGGACTTCTTCACCATACCCATCCACCAATCTTCGTCATTGGCGCCTGCTATCAACTCCTTGAAGACTACTCCATCAAGATATTCCTATCTAAGAATTTTTGTAATGTTTGCAATTCTTTGTACGCTACTTTTTTGTTTCCCCCACCTATCTTCCCTCCTTGGTTCCTCCGTGCTTCGTCGAGCGGCTCTCACTTCTGTGTTAGACGTCAAACCATTCAGTTGGGGCGAGCTCCCTCGAGCTCGTCTCCTCTACTCGAGAGACATTTTTTAAATCAGACGCCATGTCTGAATTTTAAAACCAACCGTCACCAGGAACATCGCCTGCTTCATGAAACAGAGCTAAGTACAAACTTCAATGGTCTTCACCATATTTTGAAGGGTTTTAAATAGCTAAATGCTTTTTATTCAATTTTATAGACAGTGTGAGGAATCTCTAAATGTTCAGCTATAACTGCCTTCAAAAGATCTTCCTGATCAAGTTATGGCTACCTCAGCTAACTCTCTAAAATGAAAAAGTACTTCTTGTACAGATTTTCTGAGATACTATCTCACATCAAGGGATTTTCAAAATACCCACTGCCTATAAAACCTAGCTTTCCGCCGAGGGACTTTTCTTGCCCAATACAACAGTCATCATTGTTCTGGAAATTTCCATGTCAAACGATCTATCTACAAGCTAAACCTTCGAGTATTTCCCACTCACATATGGGAATACTTTTCCTAACTAAGGAATTTTCTTGATAAAAACCGCTGATCAAAACATAATTTGTCTTCCTTCGTGGGAAATTTTCCGCTGCATTCAACTATAACTTATAAAAGCTACAACGCAATAAACTCTCTCAAGCTAAAGTTCAACTAGTGATTTACATAATTGCAATAACTTTTCTCCTAATGAACTTTCCGTGCTGCAATAGTGAACTTTTCAACAGACTATAGTGCAAAACAGTGCCCGTTTAACTTTCAATCGCGTCGCGCTTCCTGAGAGCAATAAGTATGGCCAAGAACTTTCTCCTTAAGTTCCCATTTCCTTGTTCCCAAACCCCCTTACTAACAAATTAGGATACATTTATAAATTTATGTCTTTTTCAATGAGGTGTCACTTGATAGGAAGTGCCCTCCCACAATTGTTCCATTTCTAATAAGTAAATTTTGTATAATTCGTGTTTTGCACACATTTAAAACCATATTGTTTCCCTTTCTAAATAGGGAATTCAATTATTTCTACTCACAAGTGAGTTTTCTAACTTTTTTCTCCAGGTTTCACGAAAGGGTAACTTGCCCTATATTTTCTCGTGATCCCTGTTTAAATATAAGAAGTTATAGAAACTACTTCTTTATTTTCCCTGTTTCTTTGTTGTAATTTTTCATAGCCTTTAGGATTTCCAATAGGAATTCTTAAAGTGCCCACATTGTACCTGATTTATTGATAAAGCTTTAATTGCGTTATAATTGTCGTTAAATTTCGAATTTGTTAATCTTAAGCACAACTTTTAAAATCTTATGCAGATTTTAGTTCCAAACCTTAAAATTGTTAATTGCCAAGTGCAAATTTCACCATTCTAGAGGTCTGAGACCTCAAAGATTAAAATTAGATTGTATATATTTGTTAAAATCATTATATCTCTACGTATTGTTAAATAAACTAGATTATATTTTTTCGGTTTATCCTTGTCTATAGAATAACGATTAGGCAGGACCCTATTTTCCCTGACTCTTCCCATAGGCTTATGCCCTCTTTAAGAAAATCAAGTACCCAATTAATAAGGTTTTCACTATTCGTTGCATTTGAACAAAAACTCTCCGTAAAACATTGCCAAAGTTTTTCTTAGCTTTCATAGCTAATTCTAATGAGCCAGTGAGGCAAGTACAGCTAGCTCCGCAAGCTTCCTGCTTGTTGAGGTTTTCTCTCTAACTTATGGTTTGTTTTCAAAATTTAAAGTTTTTCTTCTGGTCTAAACTTTTAGTCGGCACTTTGCTGGGTAAAAGCTTAGCTTTTCTCAAGTGCAACAATTAATATTCTTCCCACAATCTTCAAAGAAACCAGTAAAATTATTTCCAAAAGCATCATAACTGCTTCATCGCTACCCTTCTTGGTGGTACTCGGTCATTCGCTGGAAATCCAACAGTTCCACGAACCAAACTATCACGTCGATTTCAAAACTATTTCAGTTTTACCAAACATTTGGTTAAATCTAACTCCCTTGAAAGGAGAAACTTTAAATTTGTGTTCCTTAACACACACTGTTCTGCCTTCCCCATAATGAGGAAATACAGGCTCGGAAGGGAAAGTGCGATGGCCGAGCGCTTGCAGGCAACCTCAATTCACGCTACGCTCTCCGCTTGCCTAAGCCGGGCCCCCGCTGGAGTTAGGTTCCTCTTAGGATTTGTACAGTGGATTTTTCGTTCTACTTTACTAATTGTAATTTTATGGTGGATTCTCTTCCTATCTACCCATTCTTGTTCTCCACACCAAAACCCACTTCCTTGTTTCTTCATTTTCATTATCCCTGGGGTAGTGTTAAACCGAAGCTAAAACCTACCCACAAGGCTTGCAGCAACTCGCTTGATGGAGAATGCATTGCGGTAATGAACCCCATGTCAACACGGATCGTGAGATTTGCTAATTAATTGAACAACTAAGGCAACGACGATCCAACATTCATGTTAAATTTCGACTGAATGGGCGGCATAATGAAATCAGACGGCCACTATTCTAGGCGCTCACATGTCATACTTAGCTGTCCTCAACCCTGTCAACTAGAGTAGAGCACAGAGACTCGACAGACTCAATATACGGAAGCGTTGCGCGTGGAAAAATTGCGCACGTCATTTCCACTGTTCACACACTTACAACAATGTAGGCTCACTGTGCGCTGAAACACCGCTGCGCATGGAAATTGAACCGCCCGAAAAGTAATGGCCTATTTATTTCACATTATTTGACGCAAATTCTTCCATCAGTACAGGTAAGATACTCCGCAAGAACTGCCTGTACTTTCAAACGTTAAGTGTGCCATTAATGAAATACGACCAAAGACATGTTGTCCTATAATACATCATACATTGACGATTCACTGACAATGTTCTACCTGACGAAGCCAACGTGGGTTTTCCGTTGACCAGTAATCCATATTGTGATTTACGTTCCCATAGTATGTAAACTTGGATTCGTGGGTAAACAGCATTGATCTCTATTACTGTATACACTGGATGTCGCACTCAACGCATCGGCTGCAGGAAAAAGTGTGTCCAGGATGATCGGTTACATTCGCCTGGAGTTCAGGGCAGCTCTGTTCTCAACCGCTGTTCGACAGTATGTAATAAAAGGAAGGTGGACAATATTTTAGCGAATATGGGTCTTTCTTGTTCCGCGGTTAGATGTAGGCTAGAAATCGTTGATATATAGAGAAACCTTACTTCGTTTCCACCGCAATTTATTGTTAACATAACGCAGAACTGCCAGCAGTCAATTTCAAATACAGTATATAGGTACCAGTACTACATGGGTTTACTAATTGCAGTATAAAGAATACAATCCACAGTCAGTAACTCATTTTGCTAACTCAAGTTATATGTCTCTTGCTTTCAAGAATAGACGAATATGGCTGAAATATATATCTACTTATATTCCAGCAAATATTGTATTTTTTTGCTGACAGTTGCGGCTTTTCACCTAGGTGTACTAAGTTAGGCTTATCAGCAAGCTTTTGGTACACCCAGCCTGGATCCCACTGGGATAGTGACCTTGCACAACGTCACATACATAAAGCACATCACACTTCCTTGCTACAGAGTTTGCTGACTTCCTCTAGTACTACCTTCAGAGATTGTAGAAATGTCAGCTTGTGTTCAATTTTATAATTATAATCAGTTACAATTCCTTATAAGATTATTTGTTGTTGCAACAAACCTTCGAGCATACAATAGGATAGAGAGGGCGCTGCCAGCGGAACATGTAGCCAGAATAAAATCAGCTGCTGTTGGTACAACATGGCCGCTACTTGCCTGTAACATGGCGCCTAAGCCCGAGATGTCAGCGTGAGCGGGAAGATTATACATAATTATCGGCATACGAGGCCATTATTGAAGTATAATATATTACACATATATAAAAAATACGTACTTCCCTGAATGCAAGAAGCTGAATGTGAAGAATTATAGCAAAAATGGTTATATATTGCGCTGCTTAAAATTGCAGTCAAAAGCTTCATTCAAAAAGGGAGCAGGATATCTTTTCACAGGTCATAGGACCTAAATACACTAACTTGATTACATCTATTTCCCCAATACAGCTGGCACCCAGCGGCATTGCCGTGCTCGTTAAATCGTGCACCACGCTCGGAGATTGCGGCTATCCTCAGTGTGGTTTTTCCCTAGGATTTTCCACACTCCCTCCAGGCAAATGCCGGGATATGACCTTAGTTCAAGTCCCGGGGCACGTTCCTCGTGCCCGTCCCTAATAAAGTTACACACACTACTGCAGTCATCACAGAAATATAAGTTCAACACATACCAAGTACACCAATTTCAATGTTTAGTCCTTTGTTGTTCTTTCTTCTTCCTCCAGTGCTCCTTCATATTTTCACTGTGTGTCTTCTTTCTCTCTTCCGACCATTTTGAGCCTGTTTTCTTATATTGCCCTCCTTGGAGTCCCTCCATTCCAAATACCTTTTTTTTAAATTCTCTCTCTCTCTAGTGCATCTTCTTCTCTTACATTGTTTCTTTCTAAATCTTTCCTTACTTCTTGAAACCAGGTTGTTGTCGATTTCTTTTTCCCAAGATATTTAAAAATCTGTTTGGTTAACCTGCTATCAGATTTCTTTTTCCTAAGATATTTAAAAATCTGTTTGGTTAACCTGCTATCATTCATTCTATGTAAATGTCCGTAAAATAACAATCACCTCTTCTTTATTGTCTCCGTTATATTTACAATGTTTCGATATATTTCGTCATTACTTCTTAATTTCCAAAACTCTCTAGTTCTTAATGGACCGAGAATTTTGCGTATGATTTTTTTTTCTGATACTTCCAATTTATAATTTACTATTAGGCATTCACTGGCATATAAGCATTCTGGTTTAATTACTGTTCTATAGTGCTGTATTTTCAATTTCTTAGATACACATGTTTTGTTACACAGTACTGTTTGTAGAAAGTGAAACACCCAGAAGAAATGGTCGGAGACACTCCCAGAACAGGGGTCGTGTAGGTCTGCGGTACCATACTAAGTGATTGAAATCGCAGAGAGATGGCGTGCACATAGGCCCACAAGTGCCCTCCGTCGTGGAACCGGACAGGTCGGTGTTCCGCATAGCTCTGTCGGCGTGGGGCCGTCATACCTAGTAGCCCGGTCAATTTAGCCCGAAAAATAGTTGTACCATTGCATAAATTCCCAAGAAGCTGAATTTTTGCATGAACGTTAGGGATACCATTATAGAGAAATTGTGAAAAGTCCCCAACGATCCCATCTGTGCAAAAAATTTAATGCAAGGTCAAAGTTCGCAAAAATTGTTTTTTTATTTTGTAGCGAAACGGTTAGTTTTATGATAAAAATAGATCAGAAAAAAATGTGTAGATCATGCAATTGTCTAAAAAGTTGTCCTTACACTTTTTCCCTTAAGATTCACCATTTCTGAGAAAAGGCGATTCTAAAATTTACTAAAGTTGTATTAGACGTTCAAATAAGTTAAGTTGTGGGACTTCAACGGATATGGTGATAGAACAGTCAATGATGAAACCTATGAAGACAGATGGAGGTATTGCTCGAGGAAGAAGTAGTAAAGAGAGTGTCATCAGCAAATGGGTTTATAGTTGGCATGCAATTAAAACAGTTTGTGAAGCATTGGAAGATCTCGCGAATGTAAGAATGGATACAACAGATCAGCATGTTGATGCAAGTGACTCACGAGTAAAAAAAGATGCTAAAGATGTACAAAAACTTCTAGAGTGGTTTTCATCACATAATCCTTTTCCAGACGTTAACAAAATTTTGTCTATTGCCAGTGGAGTCGTTGGTGATGATAAAATTAACTGCCATAAAGCTTGTGAAGTTAGGATTCCCACTATGTCAAGACTGACATTTAATAATATTAAACTCAAACGTACTGATAAAGTGATTCCACTTTTAGCTATGAGTAGCACCACAAGTTCACGATGAGAAAGTACCTGTTGCCCCGTGTTATTATTTCAACGCATGAGTATTACTACGGCATTTGACGATAAAATTGAAAAATATTTTGAATATGAATTGTCTCCCTACCCATTATCCTTATTAGATGAGCTTGGAATGCGAAAATCACAAAAAACAGCCATTTATGATTGTTTTCAAAAACTAAACATTGATATTGACAACAGAAATTCTACACATACTATCGATGGAGGATATCTATTGCACCGTGTCGTTTGGGATCGAGAAGATACATTCAGCAACACCTCAGAAAAATATGTTGAGTATATACGCAAATGAAGAGAAATGTTATGGACATTATCAACATTCTGTTTTCACTTTTGGAAATGGTGCTAAGGGGCTCATACATTAACGTATACTGTTTTTTCCTTTCCTTGTGAATAGCTGAGATATTGGTACCAACTTCGTTTTTCTTAATGGAACTATACTAATTTTTGCATACAGGGTAGATGACTTCACTGAGACATATTCAACGGTGTTATTATTTCCCAAATCGGACGAGTACTTTTTGAGAAATCGATGATATGAAAATTGGGCTAGGCCACGCCTTCTTTCGGTGACGCGTTGTGTGAGAGCGAATGGCTAGTACATAGCTTGTTGGTGCGCTTAAATAGCGTCACAGGTGTAGTCTGTTTCAAAACAAAATGAATGTCCTATAATCAGAATCGTAGTCGTTATTAACGAAGTTTGGTATTTTGGGAAATGTAAATCAGTGATGAAAAGAAATAGAAAAATGAAGTTTCATTTGTTGCCTAATAAATTCTTCCGTCACTTAATGTTTGGAATAATGGGACGATTTATCAGATGGTTGCGTACATTTCTAATAATTTCCTATAACATGTAGAATAAATAGGGTAATTCACCTAAGATGTTACACGGAAATAACGTCTAAACCATTAAAGGAAGGAAGGAAGGAAGGAAGGAAGGAAGGAAGGAAGGAAGGAAGGAAGGAAGATTGTAGTTGAACGAGAACGTGAATCTTGTAATTATGAGCCACGGGACCTCCTTTTTACGTGGAATCCGAACCACAGGTCATGGCATTTCACTTCGAAAATCTCACATGCATTGACCGGGAATTGAACCCAGTCCAGCTTGGTGAGAGCCCAACAGCTTGACCGCTTGATCGTGGCAGAGCCGGAAATCGAACCTCGGACCTCCGGGGTGGCAGCTAAGCACGCAACCACTACACCACGGAGGTGACCTCTCTAGACGTAAGAGACTAAAACACTGGAAGGGGTACAGAGGATCGCTGTTATTTCATTTCCGGAGCTTGGACATCGTGGTCATGTAGCCCCATGTGCTGGGGGGGGGTATTTGTGTTAGAAAGTATCTGATGACCTGTGTTATTTTGGTGTCTGTAGTGGTGTACTCTATTCCTAATTTAGGTAAGGAATTGGGACGAAGGCGGCCGTTGTCATCAGCAAGGAACCCTCCCGACATTTGCCTGGAGTAGCCGTGGGAAACCACGGAAACACTTCCAGGAAAGCTGAGATGGGTATCAAACCCACCTCTTATCAGTTTGCCTAACGAGGTGGAGTATACCCCGTTCCAGCCCTCCGACCACAATTAAATTGCTCATCAGAGCCGGGAATTGAACCCGGACCACCACAGTGACAGCTAAGAATCCAAGCCGCTACACGTGATTAAGAAACTCGACGGGGTATGGAGAAGAGTGACTGTCTGTTATTACAGAATTTCATTTCCGGGGCTTTGATAGTGTGGTCAGGTAGCCCCGTTTGCTTGGGTGTGTGTGGCGAGTTCGCCAGTCATACAATAACGTTGCACACCCAGGGTAAGTTACGGTACAACAGATTATGTGTACGATAGTTTACAGTACATGCCTGGAATCTGTTCTATGGTTGGAATCACACCCACGAACCTGCTTGCCCGACTGCACGCTGTCTGATGCGGCATGCACAACAGCGTATGTTGTTGTTGTTGATGTCTCAAAAGTAACTGTCCGATTTTTAAAATACTTACATACTGAAACTTGTACGCAGTTGAACTTTTAGACCAGCCGTATGAATTCGTGCCGTTCCATTCAAAATATGGAGATAGTCTCAACATATCGGTTATTTCTTACCCCCATTAGAACAAGTAGCACATTATTTTCGATCCCCTGGATATCATTTACGCATATGAAAACACAATACCGATATCTTTAATGGTTTAGACGTTATTTCCGTGTAACATCTTAGGTGAATTACCCTATTTATTCTACATGTTATAGGAAATGAATAGAAATGTACGCAACCATCTGATAAATCGTCCCATTATTCCAAACAATAAGTGACGGAAGAATTTATTAGGCAACAAATGACACTTCATTCTTCTATTTCTTTTCATCACTGATTTACATTTCCCAAAATACCAAACTTCGTTAATAACGACTACGATTCTGATTACAGGACATTCATTTTGTTTTGCAACAGACTACACCTGAGACGCTATTTAAGCGCACCAACAAGCTATGTACTAGCCATTCGCTCTCACACAACGCGTCACCGAAAGAAGGCGTGGCCTAGCCCAATTTTCATATCATCGATTTCTCAAAAAGTACTCGTCCGATTTGGGAAATAATAACACCGTTGAATATGTCTCAGTGAAATCATTTACCCTGTATGCAAAAATTAGTATAGTTCCATTAAGAAAAACGAAGTTGGTACTGTACCATTATACTCATATTGTTATGATGTATAGTGCAGTTTGAAGTATATGTTGAAGATCGGCGCGATCCACAAGTTGCAATCCGAAACAGGAGTCGGCCGCTCGATTACGGTACTTTCCGAGGATCGACGTGCACGCACGAAGCCAGGCGAATATGATTACAACATGGCGACCATTGACCCAGTTTATTGATCATTCACTAGGATTAAATTTTTATCAGCAATAAAAAGAAAAGAGAATAACATGCAAGATTTGCAACATTATACGAGACCCTGGAACAGAGCATAATGTGTATTTTGTTATCTATACATGTTTAGTATCTGTCGGAGATATAAATTATGATTTACATCCACCAATGAGAGATCAGTTCGATTCCTGTCACGTCTGAGTGGGGGTAGCGTGAAGCCAGGTGGATGGACACACAGTCAGCTGTGAGCAGATAACATTACGGAGCGCTTGAGAACATATCTCGTCGTGAAGCTTGAGAACGCGTTTCGTTATTGCAATGTGACGCGAGGTTAAACACTTTAAAGTGTATGCAGAGCCAGTGTCGAAGGACTCTGTTCGTTTTCACGAGATGCAATCTATACCGCTATAAGGGTAAAGCAGTATTAGAAACTGTAATTTCAATACAGCAAGCTGCCTGTCAACCCAGCGAACTTGGGTTTTGAAAAACAGTCTCTGTTTTCATTGCATTGATGTCGAGTGCGCAGCAATGTTATTGAACTCTAAACACTATTCCTCATCGCGAACAGACATATTCTTAATCAAGATGTCAAGAGGAATAATTTTAGTGCTGTTCATTTCTTTTATAATGGCAGGCTAAATAACGCAGCATGAACGCTACTAGACCGGCATTGTATCGAACATTTCAATGAACTATCGCCATGGCCCCAGCGATGACCGATTATGATTGTGTGACCACTTGTGTCTACCTCATTAGTAATCATGAATGCTATTCGCATGGGCAGTCATTCGTTCATTAATATTTCGGCCCGATATGAAGAATGCGACCCTACTGAGAAACGAACTGTGCACTGGAAGATGTTGGAGACGTGAAGTAGGGATTCCTGACTATTTACCCAGGATGGGTAATAGCCTTCTGTACCGGGAAGAACGTGCGGATTGGAGAAGGTGTACCCTGGTTCGATCCCCGACGACCTGGGGAGTACTAGTTACAGCTACATACGGAAACGGTGTGATATGCAGGGCGTATCAACGCTCGCTCTTGGAAATTCATCTATCAACAAGGTACAGCTTACACAACTTCGTATCTCGTAGCTAAGTGTAGATATTTCAATGTTAATTTACGCCATTTTTTAACATGTTTATATTTTTGAGTAGTATGTCGGACTGTGGAATTTAGGCTTGACGTTTTAATCATGACTGATTTCACATTCGACAGGTTTTAGACTTCCATAAGAAGTGCAAACCATTTTCAGCTTGTATTTAAGTATGTTTAAGTAGATTTCATCTTAAATTCAGTAATATTTCATGAAGCTTTCTTAGGGTAGTGAAGAGGACATCCATAGGCATTTTGTGATTCAGTGTAGTTTATCAACGTGGTGATCTCTTTATTATGTCAATTTGTGACATTCTTCGCATCGTTAGATTGTGTTTCTGTTGAGCTACATTTTCCTACTGAATTTTCGAACTTTATACATCCGAGTGATTGGAATTATGAATAGAAGACTGATTTTGATAGCAAGTTATGAGTTTCTGAAGGTTTATTTTATACTTATATAGAGGAGTTCGATTTCTCGCTTGTGTTAGGAACCATTCTTTGTGTTGTTGCAGGACAGAGGGTGGTAATGTTTTCTAACCAGACAATTGTGCTAATTGTTATGATTACCATGTCCGGTGGTGTAGAGACATTACTTTGTTTCTCGAATTCATCCGTGCAGGGGTGTTCCGAACATTGGCTTGATTAAATTTCTCTTTATTTGTATTTAACTTGTTTCACGTTAGCCTCTCGCGTGAAGGCACAGTTGAGATCCTTGGTCGAAGGAATTTATTATTGTTTTTGATTGTCGTCATTTGACTATAAAATATATCTCTGAAACATCATTCACTTTTTTAACCAGCGTATATCCCAAATTTAATAAATGTATAAATACATTCTGATTAAGAAGAGTCGATGCTATTGCAATCTCTCATAGCATAGGTATTAATTCTAAAAGGATATTTTGTTATTGAGAAAATCCAACCAACATCATTGAAAACTAATGTAAACTATGTATAAATTTAAACAACGATGTAGTAACAACAATTATCGGCTGAGAATGAAATTCGTCATTAAGCAATGAGGGTGATCCAGTTACGTTAAAATATGTATGATTATAATAAATTAATTCTGAATCGAGTACTCAGGGGAGTACATATGTATAAGAGTAGAGCCGCGTGAAGGCAGTGAAAGATTGAAATAAACATTAAGATATTTCATGGAAACTAACCCATTATAAATGTGATTGAGTAGTCAAATATAAGTTGACTTATTTTCAAGTCAAATTCAGCGTTTTGCTACAAGCATTTTGTTGTTGCTTAGAGGCATGCAAACTACAAACTAAAACATTAAAACATGTATTAAATGATGTCAACCTTAATATTCTGGATTTAATCACCATGCTGACGAGGGTGTTACAGTTATCCTGATCAGTTATTTTGGTGAGTGCAATAATTATTAAAGTGATAGATTACTTCTATTAAGCTTTGTCACCTGGTTGGAAAGGACCAATTTAAATATTTTCGAATCAGTTAAAGGAAACTAATGATCTTATTCTAATGGAAGAATGTTAAACTGAGGCTTGCGAAATAAAAGGAAACACACACTTGGAGTGTGCCATTATATATATATATATATATTCCAACGTAGATTTTGTACATAAATGATATTGCTAATTGTAGGATTAGTAATGACCTACCCAAATGCGGAATTAATTTTCAATAAGACCTTTTGAGGCATTGCTCGTGCCATAGTAAGGTACTATCTTAAAGAGTGTTTAACATTTTTTTTAAATGGAGAATACAGTGTGTCTAGTAATGACTAGAAGTTGTATTCAGGTCACTGTGATTTGAGCTTCCGGTTGAAGCTGCAATTGCTTTTCATTTCTTGTAATATTATTATAGCAATTTCTGCTATAATGCCTTTGTGAATAAATTTTGAAGAATTTTATTTTAATTCTTTTAGAGTGGTATTTTATAGCTGCGATAGGAGGTCACGTTAAGGAAACCATCGCAGGCATTTCAGTGTAATTCCACGCTTTGGAGATTATGTTTTTCTCGTTCTTGTGTTCTACCGAGCTAGATTTTTCTTTTGTTGCTATGGTTTTTCTTGACGTTCCCTCAGTTAGGTGATCCTTGTGCCCCATTATCCACGTCTCTTGTTGAGTGGAATCTGGGGGTTTTTAGTCGGGGTTTTCAGGTTCTGCAATCCAGCTACCAACGAGGGATATCAACAAGCTGACGGTAGGTATTTCAGGTACAGTACCAATATCTCAGCTATTCACAAAGAAAGGAAAAAACAGTATACGTTAATGTATGAGCCCCTTAGCACCATTTCCAAAAGTGAAAACAGAATATTGATAACTTTAACGGTTTAGAAGATATTGGCGAGTAACATCTTAGGTGAATAACCCTGTATAGCCAGAAAGAAGGAAGACAAAACGGTGATAACAGAGGAAAGGAGGAATTGGATGGAGAAATGGACACGGATGATGGAAGAGGACAGTAAAGGTAATAGAAAACTGCTGTATGCGATGGTGAAGAATAAAAGGAAAAATGAGAAGACTACCACAGGGAGAATGGAAGACAAAAATGGCAATATTATTGAGAGAAAAGAAGAGATTAAATCACTTTGGTAAGGATACTTTGAGGACCTATTGAATGTGACAGCACCAAGTAAGGACTAAGAGTATACTGGAAGGGTTGATGTCAGTAACCAAGTGCAAGTGGAAGACCTAACCTGGGCAGAAGTGGAAGAAGCAATAAAGAGGATGAAAATGGGAAAAGCACCAGGTATAGATGAGGTAAGCGTGGATATGATAAAAGCTGCAGGGAAAGTGGGAACACAGTAGTTGTATAGGGCGATACGAGCTATATGGAAGGAGAAGAAAGTCCCAGGAGATTGGAAAAAGGGGGTGATAGTGCCCATCTTCAAGAAGGGAGACAGGAAGAAATTTCCAAAAAACTACCGGGGAATTACACTGATGTGCCACTTGGCTAAGATTTATGAAAATGTATTGGAGAAACGGATACGTGAGGTTAACGGAACAGACACTGAGGGAGGAGCAATATGCATTCAGGCAGGGCAGGTCCACTACTGACCTCATATTTGGAGTGAGACAGTTACAGGAGCGTCACTACGAGTATGGGGAAGATTTGGTATTGGCCTTTATGGACATTGAGAAGGTATACGACAGTGTCGTAAGAAACAGAGTATGGGAAGCGAAGAGAGCCAAA
This sequence comes from Meconema thalassinum, assembly GCA_946902985.2. Classification (NCBI taxonomy): domain Eukaryota; kingdom Metazoa; phylum Arthropoda; class Insecta; order Orthoptera; family Tettigoniidae; genus Meconema; species Meconema thalassinum. The sequence goes on from OX336389.2 coordinate 1,039,177,131, forward strand.
GCAATAAAGGAAGAAATAGTGATGAGAGTGAAAGATATGTATGAAGGAAGCAGAAGCTGTGTGAAAGTCGGTATGGAAAGAACAGAATGGTTTGAGTTGACTAATGGTCTAAAGCAGGGAAGTGCCCTCTCGCCCTTGCTCTTTGTAATGGTGATGGATGAAGTGATGCAAAAGGTAGCTCAGCATATTGGGGAGGAAGAAATGAAGGCAATGGTCTTTGCAGATGACTTGATGATCTGGGGAAAAAAGGAGAGGGATGCACAGGAGCAACTAAATGCATGGGAGGAAGTAGTGTCATCCTATGGAATGAAGTTTTCGAAGCAAAAGTGTGAAGTGGTGATAACAACACGTGAGAAGGACAGAGTATACTCTGGCATAAAGTTAGGTGGAGAGCAGTTGAAGAGAGTGCAGAGCTTCAAGTATCTGGGAAGTGTCATTGAAGAAAATGGGGGAAATGCCTTGGAATTAGACGAAAGAGGAAGGTGTGCTGATGGATTCTTCAAGAGTGTTAGAGGCCTGATAAGGAGCAAAGATGTGCCACAGAAATGTGAAGGGATCATGTACGGTACAAGACTTTGTGCCGATCCTAAAGTATGGATCAGAAACTTGGGTGATGAGGGAGAGAGATAAAAGCAGAATACAAGCAGTGGAAATGAAGTTTCAGAGGAGTCGTATAGGCGTAACTAGAATAGACCAAGTCAGAAATGATAAGAGTCAGAGAAATATTAAAGGAAGAACCCCTACAGGATAGGATTGAAAAATCAAGGCTACAGTGGTATGAACACGTGAAAAGAATGGGAGAAGAGAGAATACCACGGAAAATATTGGAAATGGAGTGGAAGAAAAAGAGACTTACAGAGCGTCTCAACCTTATAGAATTAAATGTAGTATTTGCCTCTCACTCGCACTCATATGTCCTGAAATTAGCTTCGTCCTCTTTCACCCCGGCGATGTTGCCATATCCCAATAATTGAAAGTGACAAGTCTAAGAAAATGTTTGCGTGGTCTTATAGAGAATTTTCCGCTCATTATGATGTAAAAAAAATAAAAGTCATAAATAATTAACACGTGGCCCAATTTTCACAACTACAATATTTTAGCGCGAATCTACATTTTTGTAGATATAAAACTTATCACGCCATAGATAATAAACTAATGATCGCAACAGATCAAGAATTTATTTTTAGATTGCCTGATGTTGGTAGAAGATACTCTATTTCCCAGGGCAGTAATTATTTTCATAATAAGAATGTAATGTGTTTTTTCGTAAATGTTACTTGAAAAAAACTGAGATGGTATCACAGAAAAGTTATGTAGTGAGAAACGTTTTTGCTTTTGACTTTACGTTGGTGACTAAGCGAGAAAAAACTGTTCGTTAATGTCTGAAATAGTTTTTAAAACAAACTAGAGCTCGATATCAGATAGCACTTAGCGTAATCCTCCCACCCAGCGCTGACGCTGCGGAAGTTTGTTAACTCAGGTGCCAGTATCTCCCCGACTGCGTTTGATGAAGGGTAGGTGATGGTGTCAAGTTAAACTGTGAAATGAAGTGGTCCTTGTGTTCTTCATAAATTGTCCACCTCGTTGCGTACCGTAGTGGCTAGCATTCCTGGCTGTCACCGTGGAAGCCCAGGTTTGAATCCCGGCTCTGCCAAGAAATTTAATTCTTGTCTGAGGGCTGGAACGGGGTGTACTCAACTTCATGAGACAAAACTGAGAAGAGGTGGGTTCGATTCCTACCTCAGCCATCCTCGAAGTGGTTTCCGTGGTTTGCCTTTGTTCACTGAATGAACAAGTGTTCGTTAATGGTGCAGAGTTAACGTTTATGTGACAAAAAAAAAAAAAAAAAAAACACGGCAGACACCCACGACGAAATGACAGGTGAAGTGTATGAAAAGTGGTTCGCCGAGCAATTGTTGCCCAATGTTCCCGATGGATTGATCCTAGTAATAGACAATGTAGGCTACCACAGTCAGAAAATCGAACTTTTACCTATAACGGAGCAAAGACCGGATTATAGATTGGCTCACTGAAAAGGGGTCCCTTTTCGAAATGATGTTAAAACGGGAGCTTCGTTTTATTGTGACTCAAAACCGAGACAGACATGATAAATACATCATTGACGACATGGCTAAATCAGCAGAAAAATTGTTCTTCGCTTGCCACCATACCACAGAGAATTAATCTCATCCAAATGGTATGGGCGCAAGTGAAGAACTATATAAAATTGAACATAGTCTCAATCCAGAAACAAGAAATAAAGAATTTAATTTCGGCTGACCACACAAAATTGGGTAAATTACGTGGACCACAATAAATAAATAAATAAATAAATAAATATATATATATATAATATTCATGAAAAATGTCATTATAATTTATAATATCCTGTGTTATTCGAGAAAATGTAATATTATAACATATTATAATATTATCATATTCATGAATAATTGAAAAATATAAATTGTTATAATGTGTGCATTAAAATCGCGCTCTGAGGTTCAGCGTATCATATCTAAATATTGTAGCGTTGTTCGCTGCAAGGTATGAGGTACAGTTATATACAACAAACAAATATTTTGGAAATATCCCGAGTTTTGCGTAAAACCACGCCTGTAATACGAGTTAGGTTACATCATGTGCCCGGCCTCGCAGAACTTTGTATATGCAGCAGATCTGGCATCAGCGCGCCCGATTTAATGCGTACTGTCTTTTAAGGTAGAGATGCACTATAGAGGAAGACCAAGGGATAGGTGGATAAAGGGGGTGCAGAAAAGTGTCGAGAGAAATGGAGTTAATTGGACAACAGTGACAGAAGAGAAGTGGTGGATGGACAGAAAACGATGGAGAGGCCTGTGCTCCAAGCAGACCCAACCTGCGGTTGGAAACTGCTCTAGTTGATGATGATATACGCAGACATTATGGTCAAAAAGTAACCGCAGTATTTGATGGCTATACCGATTCTACAAAAAAAGATTAAAGCCGCAGAACAACGTCGCCGTGTGGCAAAAATATCGGCATCTTCTGATATTCTCTTTGACCGATTTATGACGGTCCCAACTAGCCAACAACAATTTTTGTCAAACAATCATAATAAGTCTCGGTTCATCGCAATGCTAAAAGAAAAATTTACCACTGAACATATTTTAGTCAAGCAAGCTGACAATGACGCTGATGTACTCATAATCATAGAAACTACAATAAATCAATTTAATCCAACTGAAGTAAATGTTATTGTTGGTGAAGATGTTGACCGGTTGGTATTACTTACCGCTCGAACTCCAATTGAAAAAATAATTTATTTTTCAAAACCAGGCAAGACTCAACAACCATCGCAAATATTTTCAAATACGAGTTTATCGGCTTATCCTAAATGTAAAAATCATATTCTATTTTTACATGATATGACTGGCTGTGATACAACGTCAGCAATGTTCCCAAGGGGTAAAACAAAAGTTTTCAAATTGTTTGAAAAACAAGATTTAATGACATATGAAAAAGCTTTTGAAGATATGAACTCTGCCCCTGAAACTCTGATCACCAACGGAATTCGCTTTCTTCTTTCTGTATATGGAGCTCCAAAAAGAATTACTTGCATAGATAACTTACGTTACTTAACTTTTGCAAAACTAACGCGTAATAAAAGACGTGTTCAATTAGCTCGTCTTCCTCCAACCTCGGCTTCTGCTCAACAACATTTTTATCGAATTTATTACCAGGTTAAAGTGTGGCTTGGCAATCAACTGGACCCAGAAGAATGGGGTTGGAAGCTAATTAATAATATATTGGAACCAATCCACACACAACTTCCACCTGCACCAGAAAAGTTCCTTAATACTATTTTTGCAACAGCAAAAAGGGGTGTAATTCAAAATGCGGCTGCAAAAAAGTAGGCTTATTTTGTTCACCAACATGCACCAGTTGTCACGGCCAATCGTGCTCAAATGTTGAATCTCTAACAGAAGAAGATCCTTACAGCAACGACGAAACAACTAATGTATCGATGTTAGAACAATTTACGTCAACTCAGGAAGAACAAGAAGAAGAAAAAGAATATGAAGGATGAGAAAGACAAGAAGAAGAATGAGAAGACCTTACACTCTAGTAAAATTAAGTAAAACAGACCGTGGAGTAAGCCTACTGGAGAAACCACACTTAAAAAACGCGTCAAGTACACTACCTCATAGGTGGCGTGGAAATGTGTGCATATTATGGGGAATATAACTTTAGTAAATTTTAGAATCGCTTTCTCTCAGAAATGGTGAATCTAAAGGAGAAAAGCATAAGGACAATTTTTGTAGATAATTGCATGATCTACAATTTTTGTCTGATCTATTTTTATCATAAACCTAACAGTTTCGCTAAAAAATCCAAAAAGAAACATTTTTGCGAACTTAAACCTTGCATACAATTTTTTGCACACATGGGATCGATGGGGACTTTTCACAATTTCATTATATTGGTGTTCATGCAAAAATTCAGCTTCTTGGGAATTTATGCAAAGGTGAATGTCTATTTTGACCGGCCTATAGTGGAAAGGTGTACGTAAGTGCAACGATGCCTCGCCGACATCACAGGGTGGACTATCAGCATGTGAGTGCGGTGGAACGGGGCAGAATGCTTGAGCTCCGGGAGGCGGGTCTGTCATTCCGAGACATTGCGGCTCGTACAGCGCACGCTGCGCAGGGCTTCCATCCACTCACTCGTCCAAAAATAGTGAGATAGTGAGTTTTTGTTTCTCAAAAAAAGTGAAAAAAGGTTAGTTTTTGTATGAAAAAGTGAGTAAATAATGAGTAAATTCATAGCATTATTCGCATTTATGGCCGTATATCTGGTTCATAATTTTATGGGGGGGGGGGTGCTTGGGTAGCTAAGCTCCCCAAAACCAACCATAGCCCCCCAAAATGTGACAAGGCTGTATTGAAATAGACAAAATTTTAAAAATGTGTATCTGAAAAACAAATTAGCCCCCGAAAATGCCAACCAAATTGCGCCTATGTTAATGTCTCTCAGTACTGTTTGTGATTTTTCATGTAGTTCGAGAGGACACTTGGAAATAATGGATAGGAAGATCAATGCAACACTCAAGAAATTTAAATCGTAAAACAAAAATATAAATGTGAACCTTTGTTAAAATTTTCGGCGATCGCTGCACGGCTCTGGCTGTGGTATTGCACCATGGAAGCTTTTTATGCTTTCTGGCCGCCTGGCTCGCTGCCGGCAGCGCGCTCAGGCACCGATGGCAGAAAAATGAACTATACATTCTTGGGTGTATTTTGGGTAGTTTCTAGAATTTGATTGTGCATGAGACCATTTTTAATGCAGAATGCGACCAGTTTTGTAAAAAAAAAGTGAGAATAGTGAGTAATTTTATCAAATAGTGACAAAAGTGAGGCTGCTTTGAAAATAGTGAATAATAGTGGGAAAAGTGAGTAAAGCCTCCGTGGCTTAGGCGGCAGCACGCCGGCCTTTCACCGCTGGGTCCGTGGTTCAAATCCCGGTCACTCCATGTGAGATCTGTGCTGGACAAAACGGAGGCAGACAGGGTTTTCTCCGGGTACTCCAGGTTTCCCTGTCAAAATTTCATTCCAGCAACACTCTCCACTATCATTTCATTTGTCATTCATTTAATCATTGCCCCAGAGGAGTGCGTCAGGCCTCGGCAGCCGGCACAGTTCATATCAACATGGCGGATATGTAAAAGGTTTATATTCTAAACGTAAGCAAAATTAAGAAATTACGCAGGTTTACCGAGGATTACGCGAGTGACTAAAGTGTTAAATATTGTGTGAACAGTGTAGATAAAATACGTAAGAGAAATACAATACATAACTTGTTAAAAGAGAAGTCATATAACATTTAATATCATGACGGTCAACTGAGCTCCATGCGGCAAAAAGATCAAGAACAATCAGCAGGCTGTAGGATGTGATGGTGAGTGTGGACGCTGGTTTCATGTAACATGCATGAAAATGAGTAAAGACACGTACCAACAATTCCGGAAAGATGATACTTTCAAATGGTGATGCAATCGTGAAGACTGCCTCCCGCAACCTAACCTCAAAGAGGTTATGGCATCTTTCTCCCAGAAACTTGAGGAATCCCTTTCGGCGATGAGAGAAGAAAACCACGAGGTAAGAAAACTAGCAACTTTCTTATCAGAAAAGTATGATGAACTCCACCGGGGAATTGAAACTCTGAAGAAAGAGAGAAAAACCGTCAAGGACGCAGAAATGGCAGCATCAAGAGCTATCAACGAATTGGAGGAACTAAAACAGTACCAGCGCAAGAACAACTTGATAGTGTATGGAATACCCACTGAAAGAGAGGAGGATGTATTTCACAAAATCTCGGACATTGGCAAGACGTTAGGAGTTGAAATCACCAGGGCAAACATAGACGCAGCTCACCGCCTCCCGTCAACAAAGCCTGGGCCTCAACCGATAATTGTGAAATTAAATAATAGGTGGAAGAAGGAAGAGATTCCCAGTAGCAGAAGACAAAAGAAGACCCTGAAGACGAGTGAAATTGGTTACAGTGATGGTGGTAATATATATATCAATGAACACCTGACCCCAAGAAATGAAACCATCGCCAAAAAGTGCCGTGAATTGAGACAACAGGGAAAAATCTTTGCAACTTGGGTCAGAGACTGCAAAATATACATTCGGAAAAATCAAAATGGACCCTCAAAGCTTATATCAAATGCTGAAATACTGGATGAACTCGCCCTCTCAAACTAAAATCTATGTAATAGTAAGATATCTACTAAGTATTATCCCATATGGAACTAGAATTTACAGAAATTAAATTTTTTAGGTAATGCAAATAATAATACACTAGCATTAACCGAGTGTAACTGTAATACACTTAGCGATTATTATAAAATTAAGGACAGTAAACAGATAATAGCCGATACCAGTACACTAAAATGCGTACACATAAATGCACATAGCATAAAAAACAAGTTCGATGATATCCAAATAATGTTAGACAGAATCAAAGGTGTAGATGTCCTAGCAATCTCAGAAAATTGGTTAACAGAACAAACAAAAATGTTTTTCAATATTAAGAAACATGTTGCATATCACATAGTTAGAAAGCAAACTGGAGGGGGAGTATCTTTGTATATTTCAAACAAATGTAGCAGTACCCTTGTAAAGGAAATAAATTCCACCCACAGCATACTGCACATTACTGTGAGAAAAGGCCATCAAGAATACAATATAATCACTGCTTATAACCCTCATAAAAGCAACATTCCACACTTTCTAACTGATCTCGAAGTAATTATTAGTTCTTACTCAACGAATCCTGTTATAATACTAGGTGATATGAATATCGATCTATTATTTGGGGACAGATATACTAGTAGTTATATTAACCTAGTCAAATCATACGGTCTAATCTTATGTAATACAAAATATCCAACTCGTGTAACACAAACTAGCTCTACTCTAATTGATCATGTATTGGTGAACGACTGTGACAAAATATGTAATGTCTATAATATTGATAATGATTTGAGTGATCACCATTTACTCATCTGTGAAATAAGAAACAAAAAGATAAACAGGAACTCAATATGTGATGATAGGCCAATAAAAAAGGATAAAATAAACTACAAAAAACTTAATAAATATTTAATAACTCAAGAATTTGTATGCAATGAAACTAACATCAATGACTACTACAATAAATTCTGTGATTTTATTAATGAAGGAATAGAAGCCTGTACTATGAAATATACGAATAAGGAGCCAAGTGCCCCACCAATAAAACCCTGGATCACACAAGATCTTTTAGCACTAATACACAGGAAAGATAAGATATATACAAAAACCAAAGTTAAAAATCCATCTGCAGAAATTTTAGAAGAATATAAAATTATTAGCAACCAAGTTACAAAACTTAAGAGAAACCTACAAAGAAACTACTTTGACCAAACAATTCAAAATGCAAATAATCAGAGGGAAGTGTGGAGTGTTGTTAATGAGATGTTAAATAGGCCAAAGAAGGGGAAAAATGAAATTGTCAAACTTATAGTCGACGGCACAAATGTCGAAAAAAAGGAAAATATATGTGATGAAATTAATAAATATTATGTCAATATTGCTAACAGTATATGGGAAAATCGAGGAAACTGTTCTACCTCGGACATTACAAGCTATAAAAATACTACTAGCACTAAGACAATCTTTATGTTACCTACTGATGCTAATGAAATACAATCAATTATAAACTCCCTAAAACACAAAAACAATATAAGTGAGGACAACACTACTGTCATGCTACAATTGTGTCTTGAGGGCCTTACACCATATCTTGTCAAAATAATAAATCTTTCACTGATGACTGGTATATTCCCCGATGCCTGTAAAGTCTCTAGGGTGGTCCCGATCTACAAAAAAGGAGACAAAACCCACCCATCAAATTACAGACCCATTAATATTATATCTGCCATCAGCAAGGTTCTAGAAAGCGTTGTTAAACGAAGACTTATGAATTTCTTCATGAAAAATGATTACTTTGCAAACTGCCAATATGGGTTTATTCCAAATAGAGGAGCTGATAGTGCTATATTTGAAGTAGTAACTGATGTAGAAAAGGCATTAGATGAAAACAAACTAGCTGCTGGTGTACTAATTGACCTTCAAAAAGCCTTCGATCTGGTTAACCATACGATTCTCCTTAATAAACTAGAATTTGCAGGCATCAGAGGAGTGGCACATGATTGGTTCAAGAACTACCTCACTAACAGAAAACAATATGTTGCAATCGATAATGTAAAAGGATCTCAAATGAGAATTGACACAGGAGTACCTCAAGGTTCTGTCTTAGGACCAATTCTTTTCTTGGCCTATATTAATGATATAGTATTATTAGAATTGAAAGGCAAGCTTAAACTATTTGCAGCTGATATTTTTATACTCTATCTGGGAACATCTGAACAGGAAATTATGCTAAATATTAATTATGATCTCAATAAGCTGGTGGATAGGTTGAGAGCACACAAAATGGTTATCAATATCACTAAAACAAAATATTTATTCTTCCATAAACCATCATACAAGATTGAGACCACAAACATAGTCAACAAAGAAATAGAAAGGGTTAAATCGGCAACATACTTAGGTATCACACTAGATAGTACACTAACCTGGGAAAGTCATGTAGAAAATGTAAAACATAAAATCAGCCCTTTAATTGGTATTATTTTCAGATTAAGATATAGCTGTCTTACTAGCCAACAATTGAAAAATATTTACTTTGCTCTGATACATTCACATCTAATGTAGGCCTACATGAATTTCATATGGGGGTATTGTAAGAAGGAGCTGATAAAAGAACTTGAGATACTCCAGAAACGTGCTATAAAATCTATCTTTGGATTTCCTTGGCTCACACCCTCAAATGAATTATACTCAAGAACTAAAATTATGCCACTGCAAAAACAAATAGCTATGTCAGCAACAGTATTTGTATACAAATTAGAAAACAAATTGATACACACATCCATTTTACCCATGCAAATGACATTCATCATTATGCAACAAGAGGAGTAAATCAAATATTCACCAGCCATTCCCAATCCATTAAATTTGGAACTAAAGGAATTATGTCCTCTATAATAAAAGAATACAACTAGCTACCATTAGGCATAAGGGAAAGCTTCTCTATAAAAACATTTAAGAGGAAAACAAAAGACTTCCTATTAAGGAATGATTAGCCCATGTACAATAGCCTTAAGCAATGCAATGTATCATACCGAATTATCTCTGTAAAGTTAGTCACTAGCAATCTAATATAAGTTAGGCTACTATTAAACTAAACAATAATGTTACGAAAATTATATATATGCCATGCTGTAACTATGTTACTTGATTGTCCCTAACACGAGCTCAGGCTCATTGGGACCTATGTAAATAAATAAATAAATAAATAAATAAATAAATAAATAAATAAAGAGATGGGGGCTTCATTCATTCCATTCCTGACCAGGTCGGAGACTGGAAGCAGGCTGTGGATTTTCTTTCAGTGGGAAAAGTGAGTAGCTGGAAGCCCTGACGCTGCGTAAACAGTAAGGCTTATGTGGATCCAGTGGAGAGAGGATGGCCGTACACAGCGACGACAGGGTACAGGACGACGCAATGTGCCCACAGCGCGAGACGACCACCATCTTCTCCGCATGGCCGTATCAGACAGAACAGCGTCTAGGGGCAGATGACCTCGTAGTTCCTCCCCTTAAAACAATAACTAACTAGCGTCGTCCTCAGTGTTGGCTCGACGTTGGAGCATTGCAACGAAGGTGGACATGTCTGCGTCGGCGGTGCGGCGCCGTCTGTTGAGGGTTGTACTGGCAGCACGCATGCAACTGCGTCGGCATCCATTGACTGGGAACCACCGATGTCTCCGACTACAATGGTCACGTGCACGCCGACACTGGCAGGCCGAGTGGCGAAATGTAGTTTTTTCGGACGAGTCCCGCTTCAACCTGTCCTACAGTGATGGCCGCATATGCGTTCGAGGCCGCCGTGGAGAACGCAATCAGGCAGACTGTATTGTTGAGCGGCATAGCGGACAAACACCAGGTGTAATGGCTTGGGGCGCAATTGCCTATAACAGGCGATCGCGCCTCGTACGTCTTGCGGACAATCTGAGCAGTGACCGCTACATCAGGGAAGTATTGATGATGAGAATTATTATTGTTTTAAGGAGCCTAAAATCTAGGTTATCGGCCCCTGAAGAAATGAAATGGTGTGAAATGAAAAGACGAAGATAAAAACAGCTCAC